>CAWVNO010001064.1:145000-1490000 GCA_963930645.1 Salticus scenicus
AAAGATTTATAATACTTTTCTAATTTTCATACAATTTCTACAAAAGATACATATTAGTTTCGTTGAAGAAAAGAAAACAGATCCATACAAATACGGATCTATTTTTCTGGATACGAATAGGGAACTCCGATACATGTCTAGCATGTGTATAATGTTTAAATTAGTTACAGAGTTATAAATATGCCTATAAATTTAGATTTATAATTGTAAAAAATATTTTGAAAGGTGAGCAGTACGATAGCTGTGAATTGCAGTCGTACTAGATCGAATGTGCGCTATCGAAGATAAACAAACACAGAGAGAAAAAACAGAAAGAAAATGAAAAAAGGTTTATCAATTATTCTCACCACAGAACTAGCGTTGCAAAATAATACTTGCAAAACTTTGAATAAACACCATAAAATAAAAAAAAAATTGCCACAATGGTTTCGGGTCGAAAGAGCATACGACCCTTCGTTAGGCGACCAAAGTAGGCACGAGTACAGCAGTCAAAGCCGTGCATCACCACTTTGACTGCTGCACTCGTGCTTACTTTGGGTGCCTGACGAAGGGTCGTGTGCTCTTTATACCCGAAACAATTGTTGCGAGATATTTTATTTTTATGGTGTCAATTTAAAGTTTTGTAAGTTTTATGCCCACTTAAATAAAGTATTTTAAATTACTTGTTGTAAATTATTAAAAAAAAGTTTTATTGTTAAATTGGAAATGTTTGCCATTTATACCATTAATGATAAAGTTTATATACCTTTACCGTGTCTTGATACTATTGTGGAGAAAAATGTTACGTATTAATGAGTTTAAAAATTTTTCTGGGGGAACTATATTTGACAATTTATAAGTAAATCATTCATAATTACCAGTTGCAAATTACTAACATAAATTTAACCCACTATATCTAAAATTAGTATATGCTGTAGCCATTACAAAATTTTCTTCTATTATTATTTAATATTATTGCACCATATATCTGTTACAATGCACAAAGTAATTAACACAGCTTCTCACAAATAAAGATTTTACAAACTAATTTAACAAATAGATGCTGAGATACTATAACTATCTGGAAATTTACAAAGAGTAATAGTAGCGCGGCACGTCATCTGATGTACACCCAAACTGATTCGGCATAGTTTTTAAAAAGCTAGTTTGGCATAGTTTTTGGATGTATGACATACACCTTACATATCAAATTCGGTGCACATACATATCATAGAAGCTGAGATATGGCTCTCCTATAAATAGAGTTAATTGCACCATGCCAACGTCACCTGTCGGCCGATATGCGTCCAAATTAAATCAGCATAATAGTTCATAATGGCTGTTGCACATATCAAGTTTAGTGCATTTATATATCACAGAAGCTCAGTTACAGCATTTTCTTAAATGTGAAAAATTGCAACATACTGGCATTACCTGATGACCGATATGCACCTAAGTTGAATAAACATAGTCTTTCACAATCGACTATTTGAACATTAAGTTATGTGAAGTTCTACACAATAGAAGCTAAGATATAGTCTTTCCTTAATTGTGGGAAATTGCAGCATAGTAGCGCCACTTCTTAGATGATATGTACCAAAAGCTATTCAGCACGAATTTATCTGAAAGTGCATCTAAATGTAAACTTTTGTACAATTCTGTTCATTATTTTGTGAGATACAGCACCCAAAACATAAAATTTTGATTATACACAGACAGACATCTCCTAAAAATAGTTTAATCGAGTTTAAGGAAATCTCAAATTCGTAAATGCACCAAAAGCCAGAAAAAGAAAATTTTGAAAAATCCAGTACTTCATTCTTATATATGTAGAAGAAAATCAAAATAAATTTTAAGTTATTGTGGAAATAGAGTATACAACTAAATGTTTGCAAGAATTACTTAATTTATAGAGCATAGTTAAAAGAAAAAAATGTTGTTTAAATTGACATACCAAATAGTTTTTTAATTTAAATCTGTTAAGAATGAAACAAATAACATGAAATTAAGTACATATTTTTAACAAGATATCTTTTGTTTATCACGAATACTTAATATGCTGCGCATGAACAATTTGATTTTGAATCGAGAATACAGTATCTAATAATTTAAACTCATATTATTTTTGATTAAATTTGTTTTGAAAAAAAAAAAAAGAAATATATATATATATATGATATCAAATTTTTAATAACTAAAAATATCAACCTTTTACTACAATCATCAATCATTTGAATGAAACAAATAACATGAAGTTGAATATATATATATGTATTTATTTACCAAGATATTTATTATTTATCGCTAATAATTAATATTGTATACAAGAACAATTTGACTTTAAATTGAGAACAGAATATAGTATGCAATATCAAATTCATATTATTTTTGCTAAAAGTTGTTTTGAAAAAAAATTGGTGTCAAAAATTTAATAATAAAAAACTCATTTTTTTATTACATACTATTATCAACCATTTGCCAAAATTATTTAAATTAAAAAAATTATTTATTTAGAACAGGAATTAAAAATAAATAAATAAATAAATAATAACAGATAAACGAGAAACCTTTAAATTTTTTTAATTTATCTCATTAAAAAGTTTAAATATAAACAAAAGTATTAATATTATTTTTTATTGTTCTAAGATAGATATAATGTTGCAAACGATAATTTAAAAAACATACCTTAAAATTCGGATTTCTTTCAAAATCCCCATGGATAGCATTTTTCTATATCTTTCTTAAATTGACGTCCTTTGGAAATCCAAATACCTTCTGAACCATCTTTAGGGAAAAATAAATCATTACTATTCTGTGTATAAAAATATTAATATGAGCTTAATGTTAAAAGTGTATGTAAACAACTATAGCTTAGACAAATTAAATATACTTACTTTTATAATACAACGATAGGTAAAACTAGATTTATAATAACGTATTTTAAATTTTATACATTTTAAACAACTTTATAAATTAGAACAAATTCTAATTACGATTCATATTGTTAGAAGATTGCGGAAGCTTTAGAATTCTACAAATTTACAATTTATTATTCTTACAAAGCTTACAATAAAATAAAGTATTTAGCACTTACTTTTGGCTGTAAACTCGATTCGCTGATTCTGATTACTAAAAAATCTCTCGTTCTCTTTCTAAAATGAAAATGACTCTAACGGCAATTGCAGTATCCCGCCAAATGCGATTAGTTTTTTTGTTTATTTTTCGGTTTCGGTTGACTAACACAAGTTGTCAATAGGAGACAAAAAATAAATAACAAATAAAAAAAAAGAAGAAGAAGAACAATGTTTAACTTTTGGACTAGCCAAACAAATTTTTCTTAGTCAATTGACAAAACGGGAACATTTTTTTTTTATTCTCTCATCTGACTAACCGGTCAAATTTGGGGAAAATGAAAACTGTACCTGGGAAATTAGTCATCTGACAAGTTTTAGAGGCAAAACGGATCATCAGACGAAACACATTAAAGATACATGGTAAAATAAAACGACTTTTGTGTCTCATGACTAAATGGGATTGTCAGGTAGTGTTTTGATTGTTTAAAATTTTGCGTAATTTTGTGCAAATTAGTCAATGTACTTGACAAACGTTTAGTGTCACAAAGATGGCATGTCTCTTGACAAGTTTCGATTTTTCATTTTTCTGTGTGTGTATTATAGGATTCGGCGCACTCTTTGTAGCTACCCAAATTGAATGATCTAAGCATTATATTAGGTGAAAATATTGTAATATGACTAAAATAATTTTCTTTTTTCTTATTATTTATTTGAAAATTTGTATTGAAAGCAAAAAGAAGAATATAACAGTTTGTATAAAAACACGTGCTTGTACTTTGCGAACTATGTCTATACTGTGGAAAAAGTACATACATACATAGAGTATAGAACTAGAAAGAGACAGATGCCAGTATACTACTCGTATTAGTATACATTTTATACATATATATATATATATATATGAGGCATGCCGCGCCGTGCGCTACATATATGGATATACTATAGGTAGAGAGATACTGCTCGACAAGTTTTCAAATGTTGCTTTTGGCATGCTGCCAAAGCAGTGACCCATTCCGTAGGGAGAGAAGGGTGAATAAAGAGGGGAGAGATACATGTTTCTCCTTAACGTAACTGACCGATGACCGATTGTCTTTCTTCCTTTGGCTGCTGTTTGACTACTACGATTTATTCTTTGTTAGCGGATCTAATATTTTATTATTTTCTCTAAGAAAATAACATTTTCGTTCGTTTTGTACTTCCTTTTGGATCGATAAAATGAATTCAAAAGAACGTAGAAGTTCTCAAGGCAAACAATTTAGTGCTGAAACGAAAGCGGTTTTAAGCAGCGTTGTGAAGTTCTGTGATAATGAAGCAGATAAAGGTTGTATAACTATTCCGTTGGCACACGCAACTAAAAGGGCTAGCAAAATTGCCAATGTTTCAAAGGGTTCTATACGAAGAATTCGCAATACTCCAAGTAATTTGCCTTCTCCCAAAAAGAAAAAGGTGAAAACTACTATTGAGAGTGTCAATTTGGATAATTTTGACTTGGATGTAATTCGAAGAACTATCCAGGACTTCTATACAATAGATAAAATAGTGCCTACTATCCCAAAGTTATTAACAAGATTACAAGAAAGGATACAGTTTTCAAAATCAAAAGAAACTTTACGTAAAATTCTACATGAAATGGGTTTCCGCTGGAAAAAAAGTCAGAATAAGAGGAAACTGATAACAGAACGAAGTGATATCATTCTGTCTCGTACAAAATATTTACGGAATATTCACCAGTTCCGAAGAGAAAAAAGACCTCTTATTTTTGTAGATGAAACCTGGATTGACAGTAATTTAACTGTCGGGAAATGCTGGCAATCGGAAGATGTTTTCGGTGTCGTTCAGACAGGGGCGGCATCGAGACGCATTATTGCATTATGCGCAGGAGGAGAAATGGGGTTTATTCCGAATTCCTCATTGACTTATAAAGCTAACACCACCACCGGCGATTATCATGGACAAATGAATTCAAAAATATTTGAAAAATGGGCAATTGAAAAACTGATCCCAAACTTGCCGAAAAATTCTGTTGTTATTATAGATAATGCCCCGTACCATTCGGTTCAGTTAAACAAGCCTCCAAACTCTTCACAAAATAAAAGAGAAATAATGGATTGGCTGACACTAAACAAAGTGCCATATTCTGAAAATTTGCGTAAAGTTGAACTTATGGAACTTGTAAAGGCCAACTCGAAGGCGAAGGAATATAAATTTGATAAGATGTTAGCTGAACATGGACATCATGCATTAAGATTGCCTCCATATCACTGCGACATAAATGCCATAGAATATGTATGGGCGGATATAAAGGACTTTATTAGGCAGAGAAATGTAACGGCTGATTTAAAAATGGATCAACTTTTCAACCTGACTCAACTTGCATTAGAGAACATTGATGTTGAGAGATGGAAGCACTATTGCACGCACATTGAAAGTTTAGAAAATGAATACTGGGAAAAAGATGGCGTAATGGAAGAATTATGTGATCCATTAGTTATCTCTTTAGATGACAGCCATGATGATGATGATGTTTCAGTTGATGATTCAGATGATGAAAGTGAATAATTTTCACTTCTCATTAAAGATGAACATATATTTTTCCCCTCATCTCTCTCTCTCTCTCTCTTTTTTTTTTTTTTTTTTTTTTTTTTGAGAGAGAAGGTCTGTGATGATAATATGAAAAACAAGCATTTTATTGCATTTTTTTCTGAGACCTTCTCTTTAAAAATAAAATTATTTATTCGTTTTTGCCAGCCTTTTCATGAAACCCTAAATAAAATTTTAATATTGAATTTCATAAATTCATATAGTGACAAAAAATATAAAA
This sequence comes from Salticus scenicus, assembly GCA_963930645.1. Classification (NCBI taxonomy): domain Eukaryota; kingdom Metazoa; phylum Arthropoda; class Arachnida; order Araneae; family Salticidae; genus Salticus; species Salticus scenicus. Next base: position 150,875 of record CAWVNO010001064.1, read on the forward strand.
GAAAACTGCACTAACTTTTCGCCTGATGAAGGGTCGTGCTTTGCCTTTTTCGACCCGAAACAATTGTTGCGACAATTTCTGCTTATGGTGTTTTCACACAATATTGTTGCTGCTAAATCAATATCAGAAAATACAGGGGAAAAAACCCTGTCATTTACATGTATAAAAATCTAAATTCTTGATGGTGTTGATCCGATTATCTACACGAGGGATATAGGCCTTGGGTGAAAGTCTTTTAAGGGGTTCTAGCTCGTATTTACTTTACATTAGGAGAAAACCACTCAAAACTCCGAACAGCTAGACCGACGGCGCGCGGAATCGAACTCACGTCCTATCACTTCACCGTCTCCCAGTGTTCAGTGGTCTAAGCCGCTCCGCCACTGGTGGGCCTAAATTCTTGAATAATTTTAGGGAAATAGGTATAATAAAACGTCTTTTTCGTATATTTTTAATAATCAAATCTATATTGCTTTTCATAGGTTAAATACTGTTGATATCTAAATATCGTGCAACGAAAAAAAATTAGAATTAACATTTTCGTAACTTTTACCAAACGAAGGACATATAACCCTCTTGACTTTGGTCATGAAAAAGCTATTTTCATAATTAGGAAAATTCAAATTTAGAATGAAATTTTCTGTAAACGCAGCGGCGTCTTTTCGGAAAAAATTCTGTTGAAGGAAAAATTAAAGCTTTTTGCGTTATTTATTTTCTGTGCCATTTAAGATGTTTAATAATGTAAATTTTAAATAAAAAAAATACAAATTTAAAACCTCAACATTATTAACAGACGAGCTACACTAACACTAGTCTGAAACTGTACTTTCCATTTAACAGTACCGTATAAGAAGCAAAAACATCGCCCGGTCAGCATTCACCCCACTCAGAAACGAAAGTAGGAGGAAATTTCCCTGTCATTATCAACTCCCCTATTTTGAAGAATAGATTGACCTTACGGAGACCTGTTCCCACTTGGGCCACCTTTGAAAGCTGGTCGAACAGTACACTCTTTGTATATATATAATGTATACTAATAACGCATGGAGGTATATCTATGTACATATATACACAGTATACATATAGCTCATGGAAAGCGTTCGCTGACGATGACGCGAGTTCCATGATTTTTGTTCACCCAAAAATTGCTCAACGCACTTAAAGAAGTTTTCACTTCAAAAATATAGATATTCAATTTTTTGAAAATTCTAGTAATGCAGTGACCAGCAGAGCGGACAAAAACCTGCTAGTCGAAAATAAGCGCTGTCGGAACATTTTCTGTAACGACTCACCAGATGAATTCCGCAAACGTTCTTCCTTCATCAATATTCCTTCCTCAATCAAGAATTCCCCCACCCTCCTCGTTTTCATGACTGCTCTCCCCGGATCTTCGGGGTGATCCAAGATCACGTGATGACAGCATCGCGGCAGGGGTGACTTCCAAGCAAAAAGCGCCTACGAAAGCGTGAGTTGGCCCGTTTATTCTATCGTTCGCGAGCGACGGGCTTCCAAAAACACCGCTAAGGGCCACCCTGGTTGCTCGAGGCCCCCCACGGGGCCCGCCGAACGCGAAAATGGGAATCGAGTTTGCCTGCACAATGGAGGTTATTGAAGAATGGAAAAGGATTATGGGTAGAAGAAAATTGTACGCTAAATGAGGTTGATAAATGGACTGTGTAACTGTTTAATTGCATCATGGGAATCTCTTTTCAAAAATAAAATAATTACTAATTCTACCGTATTAAAAATAAAATAAGAAAAGAAAGAAAGAGAAAAATGGAAACCGAAGTGCATTTTTGTTTTCAAAGTATAATAGATATAAAATTCTGTACAAAACATAATCTAATTTAGGACGATATACATTTTTACTTCCATTACCCTACTACCATAGGTAATGGAAGTATTGTATTCGGTCTGAAAATTCGATATCGGGTTTTCACCTGATTTACACGTTTTAAGGTCCCCTGAGTCCAAAAAAGTGATTTTTGGCAATTGGTCAGTGTGTATGTATGTGTGTGTGTGTGTGTATGTATGTATGTGGAGAATCTTTTGGCTATTATAGCTCAGAAACTAATAAAGATAGAGCTACGAAACTTTAGAATTAAAATACGTCTGGTGTACAGATGAAATTTCCAAATTTTGGTGAAAATTGAAAAACCGGAAGTGGGACATCGGAAACCGGAAGTGGGACCGTAAGTCCGTATCTCAAAAACGGCTCTAACGATTTTCTTCAAACTTGCTATATAAACACTCTATTAGATGTCCTTTCGAATGATATAGTTGGTTAGTTCAGGAAAATTGATAGGCGTCCTGTATAAATAGCTCAATTTCAGGCCTCGCAAAGGCGTTCCTTTAAAAACAGTTGTACAGATTTTTTTCAAACTCGCCATATTAACTCACTTTTAAATATCCTTTTGTATGTAATTATTGTTTTCCGGTCAATAGTTGATTTTTTGTAAAAGTTGGTATCTCAAAAACAGCTCTAACGATTTTCTCTTTAGGTCACCTTTATGTTTTCTGATCACATTATCTCTCAAAAATGCATATAATACGCGTAATAGTGGGTAATGGAAGTCGTGTGGTTGTTTCACACCAGATTTTTTTATTTCCTGCTATTTTTCCGGTGTAAAGATATACGGTAATTGCGATGCGCTCTTTAGAAGCGGTTACTCTGTTCATTTCTTAAAACTTCTCTTTCACAATTTTATTTTAAATATTTTTTTTTAACCAGATGTGGCATGAAAACGAAATGAAATAATTTTTTTCAGGTGGTTCATATACAAAAAGAGTTAAAAGAAAAGAAAAATTTTTTTTTTTTTTTACCTTAAAATATGAAATTTTCTTCCTCAACAAACGGTTACTCCATTCATTTCTTAAGACTTTTCTCGGAAGTTTTCTTTCAATTTTTTAATTTTTCTTTTTCTTTTATTTTTTATTTATTTTTTTTAAAAGATATTTTTAACTTGTTGCCAAAAGAAAAAAAAAAGTTTCAGTCTGAAAGCAGATTACTGTGGGTCTAAAAATGTTAAAATCAATTAACACAGTTGTGTATAGGGAGTACATTCCTACACCGTGTCGGGTGCGGGTCGTGTTTGGATTAAATTTTGACCCACGGGTAAACCTGCGTTTTTTTTTTTTTTTTTGTAATGTTTGAGACTTTATCTACCGCATTATAAAACAGATGATAAATGTATTTGAAACAAGTGTTTTAGTTATTTAAGAATATTTTTTTAAAATATTTATTGTGGTAATATGGGAATTAATCATTATCATTCATCATTATACTCTATTTCCTTTACGCAGTCGCCTCAAGGCCACGCTCAGATGTGAACTGTGACTTCACTTTCCCCGTCCGTTGCTAGGTTACTGAAGAAACAACGACATCTCACTGGATGGAATTGAACACGTGATCTCAGTCACGTGATCTCCCTCTCCGTATTCCGTGGCCTTGAAGCGCCTCTGATGGGGAAATGGACTATAGTTAAGATCATGAAAAATATCTAACAAAAAACTGCGACTGCCCTGTATGAATTTTTTTCTGAAACAAAAACAGATACATGTAGCATCTAGTACACATACCAGGTAGCAAAGTATAGACGTTCTATTCTTATAATTTTGAGATTTCTTCCATAAATTCGATGTTTTACGCTTTTTAAACTGATGGTTCTTTAACCCTTTATAAGGCCATGGGAAGTATACTTCCCACCATGTTTATTAATTTTTAAATGTCGAATCCTATACTTCCTAATTGGTCTGGCAATTGTATAAATGTCTTCATTCTCTGGAAAGTAAGTAGAAGGGATTCGAGACCTAGAGACAAATTAAATTTTCTACTTCGGCTAGCACGACAACTGATTTCTGGATTTTCAAGTCGTAATCGCAAAAGACGGCCTGTAAGTTTCTTGAGCAGCAAAAAAACTGTTCCAGATGACGCACGATTGACTAAAGTTGGTGAACCTATGCCAACTTTACAAAAAAAATATATAATGCAATGCGAAATAAAAATAAATGCAAAATATAGGATGTCTTATCTTTGAATAGCTCCCAGTGGGCGGTGGAAAGCATGCTTATTCCCCCCCCCCCAAAAAAAAAAAAAAAAAAAAAAAAAAAAAAGATTAAAATATATTAAAAATCAAATTAATTTTAGGTAATAAGCTAAATGAATTTCTTTTTATAAATCAATCTCAATCCCAAAAATATTTTAACACAACATTACTAGAAAAAAATGGCCCTATAAAGGGTTAAAGCACCGTCAGGGAAACGATGTAAAGCGAACTTACTTCTTGCGAGATTTTTTTTTTTTTTTTAATCTATGGAAAAATTGCACGATTTCCTTTCTGTACTCAAATAAAAAGTTTTATTGCAAAACAAAGTTTTGTTAAATCAACCAATTTTTTTTTTTTTTTTTTTTTTTTTTTTTGTTTATCCGCATTTTTTTTTTTTTTTTTTTAAACCAGAACCCAAATTATTTTGTCGTTTTAGAGTCAAACAATCTTTATTTATTCAACTTAAGATTTGTTTATGTCGACAAAATCATTTTGTTGATTCCAGCACAACCGCTCGTTCATCGGCTGTTTACAGAGAGATCTTTGACATAGCTTATTGGACTATCCAGTGGCAATGTTTCTTCTTTTAATCATCAAACCCTATAATTTTGATGTAAAAGGAAGCAAATTGGTTTGTTTACTTCCACAAAATAATTGTTAAAACGACAAAATGCATGTAAAAATCAGTTAACAAAATAAATTTCCCAACAAAACATTCTTTTGGGTTCGTGCGTGTGTGAGCTAATATCTTGATTGAGCTCATGAAAATAACAGAATCCTGCAAGAGCGCTGCTTCATAAATACACACTAAAATGTCGTTTTCAGGCGCTTCGACAAATTTGCAGCCTCTTCCCATCTACACCAGGCCATAAAATGTCCTATTTTGTCCCCGAGTAAATCGAGACCTCTACCCAATACTACTGGACTGGCTCCAAATTTTGCTTGTTACGACTCCATTAACCAGCAATTTCAGGCACTTTAAAAAGAATTTAATAGCTTTTATTCCCTCGTAACTCCATAGTAAAAATATATTTTATGTCTGACAGAGAAGACCGGATACAGGGCGAGTAATACTTTAGTTTGGCGTCGGTCAATTTTGTTCAGTTTCTCATCATATATTTGGTACCACGGGCAAAAACAGCGACGCAAGTCAAAAAATTTCAATTTGGACACATGTCATTGGAAACTGCGTATGAAAATCTCGCCTCAGCCTCGCTTTACTTTACAGTTAGTTGTGTTACATTTAATAATGCTAGTCGGTGCTTTATTGTTATCTTCCCACACAGCCATTTAGCTCACAACACCTTTCTCGCATCGTTGTGGTTCGAAATTGAAAATAAAAAAAATATAAATTCGGAACGTCTCCAAGAGCCGTAAACCGTAAACTCATTGTCCGATATTTTTCAGGATTATAATACTTCTATTGTATCGTTTAAGTTTCGGAAATTGAAAATAGCCAGATACTTCCCATACAGCCACTTACATCCATAAGACATCTATAAACATGTATAAATGTTAAAAAATGATTCATTTAACTTTTACAAATATCGTACAGATATATCAGTAGGTAAGAAAGGCCGGTTTACCATCATGCGGGTGGTGCATTGGTGCACCGGCGGAGCGAACGGAGCCGTGCGGATGTCGCACCATCCCCTGAGGGGTCTAGATGGGCTGGTATCGTCGTTGAGACATCCTCTGACTTAATCGTGAAACGTGACGAGGGTGTTAATGAAGAAATTTAATTAAAAAATTAATTAGTGATTTTGTAAAAGGAGATGATGGTTTTAAAAAGAGATTTTTTGTGGAGTAGTGTGAAGGCTATTGTTTATGAGTAATGAATTATAAAAATTAAAAAAAGAGAAAAAAATTTAAAATTTAAAAAAATTTAAAAATTTAAAAATTGAGAAATAAATAGGAAATAAATAAAAAATATGAATTTAACAATGAAGTATATTGATGTGAATATATTATGAAAGAAATAGAGAAGTCTGACTGGGGTTCGAACCCGGTACCTTGCAGTAAAAAATATTTCAGCAGTTTTCGCGTATGTGTGAGCGATTTTTCTATTATATACCTGTACAAATCTTTTTAAATCTATGAATGCAATTATTCGAAAAGAATTCAATCGTTTAAATGATATTAATTAGAGAATAATAATTAAAAAAATATTAATTAAGGATTTCCTTGTAAAAGTTCACCATATGTTTTATGAAAAAAAAAAAAAAAAAAAAAAGAATGGCAATGTACATGAAAATTAAGTTAAAAGATGATTAAAATCTCAAATGTATAAGTGATATTCGAACCCAGCGCCTGCTTGAAGTAAAGAAACAGTAGTTTGCAAGTACTTTAACCACTGTTCTTTAGAAATATGCATACGCAGATCTTTTTAAACTAAAGAATGCTGTATAATTACTTGATTGATAAATATTCGTTTTAAAAATAGTTTTCCGTAAAGTTTCTTCATTTCAACCCAATTGTATATATTTTAATCTACCTCACAATAGATAATATTTTAAATGGGAGATATTAGATAATTCTAATTATTGATTTTAAACAATTTTCAGTAAAAATAGTTTTTTACAATTAGTTAATTGTATTTAACAGTTTAAAATAAATTCTTTAAGTTTTTTCACGCCTAACTTTTTTCAACTTGTATCGTGTTGATCTAAAGTAAATAAAACAATAAAGTTTTTAGCTGACTACACCAATTTAATACATAATTAAAAAGGATTCCCACCAAGACATTTACTACTTCTGTGCTAACTTGTTTTCAAAAGATGGTTTTACAATAGCTGAAGAATTTTTCCCCTTAAGGCTTCTCTAGGTGACATTGGGCGATACAGGAACGGACAAGCGGAGGGGGAGGCTTTTGTATCTGCTAGTCAAACAATGTTACTTTTTTGGCAAAACACATCGGTTTTCTTATAGAAGTTTTAATTCTTTTTATTTCAAGTCTTATATTATACTTCAAATCCTCCAACACTCAAAAAATATCAGTTCATTGAATTCATTTAACTAAGTAATACAAACTTTCCTTTAATATTATTTGACCGTACTTGAAAATTTTTCTTTCACACACAATAAATTCTCTCACACTCTTTAAAAGTATACAAGTTTTCAAACATAGAGATTATTAGAAATTTACATTTATTCGTTTTAAACGCGATCTGCCTGACACTTCCCGAAAATTTTTTGTAATTCATTCCCATCATTAATTATTTTAACCTATATTTCCTAAGAAATATTCAACAATCTGTCTCAAAATAAAGAGTTTTCACTACTTTGCCACACTTTAACATAGCGAAATACGCCACCCTTTAAGCTATCTTTTACTCAGTTTTTCTTTACAAAGTTTGTAAATAATGAAAGTAACTTTGAAAAAATTCAGAGTTGAAAAAATATTAATATATGATTTTAAAAATACATTCATGTTCACGGATGTATACTTAGACTTTACAAATGTATTTAAACATAGTTAAAAAATATTTTGACCAAGTATTGTAGATTACAAACATATAATTATAAACTGAAAAGTTTTCGCACAAATTATTTTACTTGACGTAAATTTAACTATCATTTTTAACAAAAATACCAATAAATTACACTCCTTATAGACTACTATTCATCAACTTACATATATTTTCCTCACCTTTATTAACTTTTATAGTCTAATAATTTTTATACACTTCCCTGATTCTTCACATTATTTTAGAGTAAACCTGTACAATTTAGTGATAAATATGCAAATATGAAAACATTTTAACATAAATTTGGCTTGATTTAAAACAATTTAGTAATATTTTCGAATATATATTACAAGATTTAGAATGTATTTGGTAGAGTTTAAAATATATTTGGTGATTAATTCAGATTTGGCGAGATACATACAGTATAAATGAGGAGCGAACAAAAATATCACCACTTACTAGCTTATTTTCACGGAGTGAAGACGTCTGTTTTTTAACCTGAATTCAGTGAAGCATATTGATAGTTTAAATTAGGTCAAGAGATGGATCTATCTGCGGAGACACCTATTTCAAATCAACAAACCGCTATATCACAAATCGATGACAAGAAGTTATCAAACCTTCCGATATGTCCAACTTGTAATAAAACTTTTTCTAAAAAGTCTAATTTAACTCGGCATGCAATGATTCATTCGGGTGTGAAGCCTTTTATTTGCAATGTATGTCAAAAATCATTTAGTAGACCCGACGATTTGAAGAAACATTTAATAATTCATGAAAAGATTCCTACAGAATATGGATGCGAACAATGTAGTGAAAGCTTTAATCGCAAGTATGAATTACTGAATCATATTAGAAGAAATCACAAAAAGACTTTATCTATGCATGTTTGTGATGTATGTAGTGAAATCTTCAGGTGGAAATAGGAGTTATTGAAACACATGAGAAAAAACCATCAAAAGCCTCCACCACAACATGAGTTGCCAGATTCTATAAGAAAAAATCATCGAAAGTCTTCACTACAACATTTTTGTGAAAAATGCAGTGAAGTATTTAAATATAAAAAAGATTTGTGTCATCATACTTTAGACAAACATCGATCTCCTTTAGTACAGGTGCAAATAACAAATTCTTCTGATCAAGATTTACTTAGGGAGAAAACTAAACATTTTAAAAGACAAAACGCTCTCAATGTGTTTACAACCACTACCTTTGACAATAAAAACAATGATATAGATTTATTGTCATTTTTTAATAATTTAAAAACTGATATTTTAAATGAACTGAACTTTCAATTAAATGAGAAAAGAGCACTGAAATGGCATACAATTGTTAAAGTTAAACTTACCCGTACTGTGCAAGAAGGGCCTCAGGAATTTTTTTCTCCCTTTTTTCGATCAAATACTTTTACATCCTTTTCATCAATAAGTATTGATAATGATCTTGAAAAAGCTTTTGCCAAGATGATAAAGAGTTTTGAAGAATTTAATGAACAAGGATCAGACTGGACTTTAGAAGAAATTATCGAATTAGAACTTCATATGGCTAAATTCACCCCCTTTTCTTCGTCAAAAAACTAGAATTTCCAGTAAGATTTAATTATTATAGTATCATATAAGACAAAATTTGGCTAAATTTCTACTAATATTGGCGATAGTTATAAAAATTTGACATGAAATTAGAAAATTTGGCGTAAATTCTTAAGTAAAACTGATGAACGAAGAAAAAATTTGAATTAGTTGCAATCTTTTCTCACTGTAGAGTTGTCTAAGTTCTCATACTTAGTAGTTTTAAACATTTTTAAAGTCTTACTTTTAGAGTGATTTTTTATACTTTGCTAAACTGAAGCACAAAATGGATAATACTTTAGCGTCTGAGGAGACTCACGTTTCTGTTCAACAACCGCCTTCATCAAGTTTTGAGGATGAGAAGTTATCTAAACTTTTTATTTGTCTAACTTGTAATAAGTCATTTTTAAAAAAATCCTATCTTACTAGGCATGTGAAGGTTCACAATGACATTAAACCTAATATTTGTTACGTGTGTGAGAAAGGATTTGTTACTTTACATCGTTTAAAAAGACATATGGAAACCCATAGAAAAATTTCCATAAGATACAAATGTGAATATTGTATTGAAAATTTCAATCGCAAGTGTGATTTATCGAAACATAAGAGATTATTTCATCAAAAAGTCTTACCTAAACATCTATGTATTATTTGTAAAGATGCTTTTAAACACAAGTATGAATTAGAAAAACACAAGAGGGTGCATTATCGTAAACCTGAGTATCTATGTGAGGAATGTTCTATAGCCTTTTCAACTAAACATGCTTTTTCAAACCATAAGCGAAAAAGTCATAAAAAGACTTTACATACATACTGCTGCGACGAATGTACTGATACTTTTACAAACAAACGACATTTTTTAAAACATAAAAGAAATATGCATAAAAAATCTTCAATACAAACTAGATGTGATGAATGCAGTGAAACTTTTCAGTGTAAGTATGAATTATTGCAACATAAGAGAAAGAATCATCTTAAAGGCTTTAACATCCGTAGAAATTGCAATGAACGAAGTACTAACAATGAATTACCAACAGTTAATAATGACAGTGAGAATCTGGACTTGTTAAATTTTTTGGATAATTTTCACACTGAATGTATAAATGATGTTTTTGACTTACCTTCCAACAACTTTCAGAATGAAAATATAGACTTAGACTTCAAAAATTTTTTGAACAATTCGAATGTAGAATATACAAGTGAAAATAATGTTGACAACTTATCTACCAAAGTTGAAAATAAGGACTTAAATAATTTTAACCTGATACAAACTGATTCACCTCTAGTAAACTATGACAATGAAAGTCTGAACTTGTTAACTTTTTTGAATAACTTTAATCCCAAATGCTTGAATGATTTTTCTGCTAACAACAAAAATATGAATTCGGATAATTTTAGTGCGAAGGAAAATGAGTTAGTGACAGATAACTTTAACGATGAAAATCTAGACTTGCTAAATTTTTTGAATAACTTCAATGCCGAATGTATGAATGATATCCCAACAATATAGATTTGCTGTTTTGTATTATTGTGAATGAGTTTCAAATAAAAAGATTTCAATGAAAACGGTTTGTTTTAATTTTTATTACAAAATCACCTTTTATAGAATATTTTCTATTAGAATACAAACTTAAGTGTCATCTTTTTGAAATAAAGCATGTAAAAAGTTTACTTGGATATTAGAGATATACTTTTTTAATTACTGTAGAAGTATTGTTTGAGTGTAATATTTAAACACTAAGTAAAATTTATGCACAATAGTAGTTTTATAAACTATCAATCTTACATCGAAGAAGAAAAAACTTGTAAAATTGGTTTTCCACTCAATTGTAAAGTACTTGTAAAAATCTTAAATGAATTTATCTTATTAACAATTTTCTGAAAAACTAACTTATAAAAATTTTTTGATATACTTATGAAGTTAGTATTTTCCTAATTATCATATTTGAATCTTACTTGGAATATACATATTCAAAGTGATTTGTACTTTAACTAAAATCACAATCTTTATTCCAAAGAGTGTAAAAATAATGTTATAGTAACAACTTAAACTTTTATATATAGATACTTTCACGATTCTATTTTAACTTTTTTATTTTTAGAATACATAAAATATTTTGTAAGAATTGTGAAAGCTTAATTTTAGTAGTTTGTGAAATTTTACAAAATTTTTTTAACATTTTTGTCAAATGTTTTCTTCATCTCACATCACTTAGAAAAATTAATTGTTTTAGTAGAATTACTAACACAAAGCATTAAGTTAGAAAATTTGTAGATAAAACTTAAAAGGTATGAAAAACCATATGTGATGTAATAACAAAAATATATATAGTTTCAAGTTTAGACATGGTTGAACAAGCTTGAGCAGACACTAAAACCTGTTGCTGACGTCATAACGCGTGTGATGGAAGATTATAATCATTGGATATGAGTTCCCCCTAATACACTACGTCACGAACCCATGATGTGACAAAAACAACCATTTTGCTCACGCTTCTCACCTTTGTTGGACTTATATTATTTTACTCTGCATATTAACGATAATCTGTAAAAAAACTTTGTCGTTTTTACACTTTGTTGTAAAAAGTTTTCGTCTAAACATCAAATGATATATTTTAGACATCTTTTCAGTATAAGGAAAGTTGATACTTTTCTCATGTATAGTAAAATTATGATTAATCGAAATCCCGATATGGCTTAAACCACTGTCCTATAGAAATATTTCAAACATATATGTTTAAAACACTGATGTTTTACCCCAATGAGAATAATGAGTGTGATTTAGAAGTATTTCAATCATATATACAGCCTCATGTACATGAAAAACTTAAGTCTGAATTAAAAGAAAAGCATACCCTGAAGTGGTATATGGTTATGAAAGTAACCTTGGAACGTAAAAAACCTGATGAAGACATGGAAGAGACGCATACATATTTTAGAAGTTCTGTATTATCGAACTTATTGAAGATACAATTGAACAGCATATTAGCGAAGGATATGCAAAAATTAATATGTCCTTAGAAGAATTCATCCAAAAATTCACTATTTGGAACTAAAAATGGCTAAATACCATCCTCTAGCTGCTAGTAGCTATATTAAGCTACCTTCAAAACTTGTTTAAAAAGATTTGGGGCGTCACATAGTTCTACAAATGTGACGAGTGGAGGTGGGACACCAAATAAATAAATAAAAAAAATTTCTATATATCATTCAAAAATAAAACTTAATCTTGAAAAATAGTAGTGTGAATTTGTTTAAGTTCATACGTAAACACTTGTACACATATATATACCTTCGTGAATTAATATGCACTAGTTTTACATATCACTGAGTTATGTTTTACTAATTTCAAATTTATCCTTATCTGTCACGAATACATAATTTAACAAAAAGTACTTATGTTTACCCACAATTCTTGACTTATATTATTTTACTTTGTATATTAAACTGACGACCTGTAAAAAACTTTATCGTTTTTATACACTTTGAAGTAAAAATTTTCACTCTAAACATCGAATTATCTTTTGCAAACATGAATTGATATGTATTTGTTTTAAATATCACTAAGTTACATTATACCAAAGTATATTTTCTAATATTTAAACAATTTTCATGTTTACAAAAATTAACTTGTATGCATTTCTAGGTCTTTAATAAGAATCTTTTAATTTTTTTCTCTCAAAGACTTTAAACTATTGGAGATGTTTGTACTTTAAGTACAATCCAATACTATTTGCATAACAATGTGGAACATCATATGTTAAGAAAATCTTAAATTTTGACTAAGTTGCAAATCTCAGTGAAAGTATTTTAAGATTACTTTGCTAAAATTTACTAAGTATTACAATGTTTTTCAGTTATTAAACGAAAAATTGTGTAAAATTTACTAAGTGTTTCACTAAAGAAGAGAATCCCACAAAAACGTTTTGACAAGAAATACTAAATTCACTAAGTCATATACAAGCATGCGTGTATGTATACGTGTATAGATTGTAAAAAATATTTAACAATATTTCATAACGATTATAATTACAAGCTTGTGTGTTTTCGGGAAGTGTCAGGCAGATCGCGTTTAAAACGAATAAATGTAAATTTCTAATAATCTCTATGTTTGAAAACTTGTATACTTTTAAAGAGTGTGAGAGAATTTATTGTGTGTGAAAGAAAAATTTTCAAGTACGGTCAAATAATATTAAAGGAAAGTTTGTATTACTTAGTTAAATGAATTCAATGAACTGATATTTTTTGAGTGTTGGAGGATTTGAAGTATAATATAAGACTTGAAATAAAAAGAATTAAAACTTCTATAAGAAAACCGATGTGTTTTGCCAAAAAAGTAACATTGTTTGAATAGCAGATACAAAAGCCTCCCCCTCCGCTTGTCCGTTCCTGTATCGCCCAATGTCACCTAGAGAAGCCTTAAGGGGAAAAATTCTTCAGCTATTGTAAAACCATCTTTTGAAAACAAGTTAGCACAGAAGTAGTAAATGTCTTGGTGGGAATCCTTTTTAATTATGTATTAAATTGGTGTAGTCAGCTAAAAACTTTATTGTTTTATTTACTTTAGATCAACACGATACAAGTTGAAAAAAGTTAGGCGTGAAAAAACTTAAAGAATTTATTTTAAACTGTTAAATACAATTAACTAATTGTAAAAAACTATTTTTACTGAAAATTGTTTAAAATCAATAATTAGAATTATCTAATATCTCCCATTTAAAATATTATCTATTGTGAGGTAGATTAAAATATATACAATTGGGTTGAAATGAAGAAACTTTACGGAAAACTATTTTTAAAACGAATATTTATCAATCAAGTAATTATACAGCATTCTTTAGTTTAAAAAGATCTGCGTATGCATATTTCTAAAGAACAGTGGTTAAAGTACTTGCAAACTACTGTTTCTTTACTTCAAGCAGGCGCTGGGTTCGAATATCACTTATACATTTGAGATTTTAATCATCTTTTAACTTAATTTTCATGTACATTGCCATTCTTTTTTTTTTTTTTTTTCATAAAACATATGGTGAACTTTTACAAGGAAATCCTTAATTAATATTTTTTTAATTATTATTCTCTAATTAATATCATTTAAACGATTGAATTCTTTTCGAATAATTGCATTCATAGATTTAAAAAGATTTGTACAGGTATATAATAGAAAAATCGCTCACACATACGCGAAAACTGCTGAAATATTTTTTACTGCAAGGTACCGGGTTCGAACCCCAGTCAGACTTCTCTATTTCTTTCATAATATATTCACATCAATATACTTCATTGTTAAATTCATATTTTTTATTTATTTCCTATTTATTTCTCAATTTTTAAATTTTTAAATTTTTTTAAATTTTAAATTTTTTTCTCTTTTTTTAATTTTTATAATTCATTACTCATAAACAATAGCCTTCACACTACTCCACAAAAAATCTCTTTTTAAAACCATCATCTCCTTTTACAAAATCACTAATTAATTTTTTAATTAAATTTCTTCATTAACACCCTCGTCACGTTTCACGATTAAGTCAGAGGATGTCTCAACGACGATACCAGCCCATCTAGACCCCTCAGGGGATGGTGCGACATCCGCACGGCTCCGTTCGCTCCGCCGGTGCACCAGTGCACCACCCGCATGATGGTAAACCGGCCTTTCTTACCTACTTATATCTATAGCACGACCCATGTCACTCTTTTTGACATCCATTAGATCCAAGAAATCTCCAAATATTCAACAATTGGTCTTGTTAGATCTAGTAGATACTGAAACTATCTAAATCTTGTTTTGATCTAACATGTTACATCTATTCGACATCGAAAATGGCACGTCTGAATTCCGTCTCTATTTAAACATCTAATACATCTCTATAATGAGTACAGGATATCCAGGGCACTGAATGGACATTCTTTAGATATTTTGTACCTTTTAGGGATCATTTGGATCTCATTTAGATGGATATCGGTGGCTGTATGGGTTTATAAAGATTTTTCTCATATACTGCTTTTTTTTTTTTTTTTTTTTAATCGTGCCACTTTTCTTGCCGGGGTGTTTGTTTACATAAATTTGTACTATAACATAGTTCAGTTAGAACATCACATAGTTCATTTAGCACACCTTGGGTTTAAAGGTTGTACGAATTTTGATTTTTGCGGATTATAGATCCTTTTAAAATTAAATTGCATAAAATACCAACATTTTTAAATCCATAAAAGTTTTAGGGGGGAAGATAAAAACTGAAATTCGCCAAAGATTTTATTCATGAGATTTTTCTGAAAACCATATTAAGCATGAAGGAATTATCACGCAGATGTTCAAGTGCACAGGAAAAGCTTATAGTACATGATTTCACAAAAACAATGCAGATATTCTTACATAACTCCCTCTTACGATTTCCCCGTCTCGAATCACTAAATCCCATGTAAGTGTATGGCAAAATTCTTTTATAGAATTACACAATACCTAATCGTTTTTTTTTTTTTTTTAAATTCTACTTTCACATTCAGAAAATTCACAACCAAATTAGTACCCGTTTTCCAAGAATTGAAGATCCACCAGTCGAGAAGCGGTTTTGCGCTCAAAGCTGGCAGATGAGATATGCTGGGTTCGATTCCAGGTCGCGCTCATCGACCTAGCCGTTCTGAGTTTTCCGCGGTTTTCTCAGAAACTTGGAGCCAGGACCCCCCCAGAAAGACCACCAGGACATTCCTAGTAACTAAGCGTAGTCAATCGGTTTTAAATCCTACCACCAACCAAACAACCAAAAAATTAATTTTTTAAACTTTAATATTTCCTTTTATAGCTAAAAAATGAGAAAAATTAATTTAGTGCAAATTTTCATTTTTAAACTAAAAATTAAAATTTTTTAAAAATAAATTTTGAAAAACGAATATTAATTTAACGGTTGCGTATTTTCAGAATATAAAAACTGATTTAAAAAATACCAATTAGGTAATGTGTAATTCTATAAACAAATTTCGCCATAGAATAACATGTGCTTTGGATGACCTTTTACGACTTTGGCTTCATGTTTTTCCGGACATGTCATCTTCTCTTATATCATTCATTCCTCCAAGGTCCTGCGCACTTTTACGAAAGTAGGCAACCCTAACAAGCAAAAATATAAAACACGTTCCCCTTCTACAAATCCACCCCATGAATTTTTGAGCAGACATATCGAAGTTGTAAGCTTCCGCCTTCCACCATAAAATTCAAATTGACTTGATTGCCGATCCCCCCCCCCCCCCCCCCTGTTTGATAAAGAGAAGGGGAGGCGGTGTTTTAAAAACAGGGTGATCCCGTTAGATGATATCATTCTGAGAGGAAATGCTGCAGTTTTGATAGATGTAGCTCGGATTTGAGAAATAAGGTCGCTTCTTTTGGAAATTTCAGGAATACTTTTTGTTTGTGCAATATGAATAATTATAGTCAATTTTATTATGATTTGGGTAGCAGGAATATATTGGAATATGATTCATAAAAATAATTCACATAGAATACAATGTATTGATAATTTTTGAGTGCCCCTGTAAAGAAACTAAATTACAGTAAAACACCGTTTATACGTTTCTCGTTTATACGTCTTTTCCATTTGTTTGTCCTTTTAGTGAAGTCTCGGTTCATTCCTATTCATTTTAATACAAAAATTCTTCGTTTATACGCCGCTCATATCGGTTATACGTCTTTTCCACTTTACTAAAATTCGGAAAATTTCTGGACCTGTTATTTTTTCCATTCTAAATAAGACGGATTTTTCCCAGAAAGCATCTTAAAGGGAAGAACACAGGAAAGATAGAAGAATACTGATCCAAGAATCAATTTATTCACAGTAGAATTTTTAATACTCATAGGCAAGCAGCAATAATCACACGAATATTAAAGATTTTTAATGTTATTAAATAACTATCTGTATGGACATAAATCTTATGCTTTTAATTAAAGATACGCTGTATTATAATTAATACTCAAAATGTGTTCATATAGTTCTTAAGAAATGTAATACAATACTCAATATATATGTAATGAGTACCCAGTCCTGCATTATTAGTATGATTTTTCTCACTTTTAATAATAAATCTATTTTTTTTTATTAATTATTATCGTAAAAAAAAGTATAATATACATTTACTAACTTAAGAAACATTATTAATTAGTATTTTTATACAAATTTTGCTTAAGTTTAATTAAATTTGTAATAATGGAAGTGTAGTAATCAAAGTGTACACTGTTAAAAATTTCAACAGAAAATTCTGTGTAATCTATTATCTTAAGTCTTACATAAAATTCTGTCGTGGCCGCAATGTCCTCCATGTTCCCATCAAAAATTATACCTCTGGGGGTCGCCGAAGCGGGAGGGCCCTACCTTCCGTGGAGGATCAAAATTGCGATGGCATGTCTCCGGACCATCTCTAGGGGTGAGTCCCAGACCGTCGCCAAATGCCCATCTGCGCAGCACTAGTGCGACGTAAAACCCAACCAACCAACCAACCTTACATAAAATTACAGAGAAAAATAAACGGAGATGTTAAAAAACTTATTTTACGCATTCATTTTAATAACTAATATTAATTTAATTCATTATTGGTGAGAATATATTTTGGATTTGGAATGCCTTTGCTAAAGTAGAAACAGTCATTTTTAATTTTAATTAAAAAATCAAATAATAAAATTATGTAAAAATACAGAATAAAGATTGAGATTTTCGATTATTCACTTTTAACTAAGAATTACTGTAAGTTTACGGAGACTCTGGATAAATATTTACATTAAATTTACAGAAATTTTCAACAGTGTAGTATTCAAATTTCGATTATACGTGTTTTCATTTATACGTCCTTTTACGTCAGTCCCTTGAAAGACGTATAAACGGTGCTTTACTATATGAACATAAATCGTATACTTATTATTAAAGATACGCAATATTATAATTAATACTCAAAATGTGTTCATATAGTTCTTAAGAAATGTAATATACAATACTCAAGATATATGTAATGAGTACCCAGTCATGCATTAATAGTGTGATTTTTCTCAATTATCGTAAAAAAAGTATAATACATATACATTTACTAACTTAAGAAACATTATTAATTAGTATTTTTATACAAATTTGGCTTAGGTGTAATTAAATTTGTAGTAATCGAAGTGTAGTGATCAAATTTCGATTATACGTCTTTTCGATTATACGTCCTTTTAAGTCAGTCGCTTGAAAGACGTATAAACGGGGCTTTACTTTATTTGCATAATTTTCAGTAGGAATCATGCCATAGAGAACTTTAATAACATATATCAATTTGAGGAATTCTAAAGGAATTCTAAAAATATTAACGGATGTTAGATCGCGGGCAGACAGACAAATGGAAGTTATAAACACTTTTCAAATTCATTAGTCTTAAAAAAAAAAAGACAGACAGAGAGACAGAGAATTCAAATAATTATAAAAGGACAGAAATATGTAATTATGCTTACTAATTACATCTTTTCCCTATAAATTACATTCGAAAGGTACAAGTGACTAATAGACCAAAGAGTATAATAATAAAAAAAAAAAAAAAAAAAAAAAAAAAAAAGTGCCGTAATAAGTTAGATTTTTGGAAAAATCAGGCAAAACCCGGCGTGAACTGTGCTACACACGTCGCTCGTTACGTTGACAATGATATCGTCTGCCTTAGGTAGAGATGAACGGAAGTGAAACGACAAAAACGCAATCAGTGTCCTTCTCATTAATAATTTGAAACTAAAAGAGAGAGAAGAACGATAATTAACTGTCATCGTTGCAAGGGAAAAATCATCAGATTTCAATCATTGTTTTTAACTGTCTCGTTATATACAGGGGGACGTCTTTTTAATGACAACATCCAAAAGAGAAATCAGTGACTCCAGTCTCATTAATGCTGCATTTCGTTTTCCTGTCTTTTGTTTGCTTAGAGGGTCTTTTTCAGAGGGGAGGTGGGTCATCTTTGCGCAAATAGGAACGGTCATTAGGATAAGGTATGTTTAGATCCTACAGGTAGTGAATAACTTTTATAACCTATCTGAGATAGATTATGTGTGTGTTTTCGAATAACATACAAAAACCATGGAAAAAAAAAAAACCAAAAAATGGCGTAAAAATGAAAAAATATATACGCAGAAAAAAAAAAAATAAAAAAATCTGGATTTAAGATTCAAGAGACCTTTAAGCGTGTAATTATAGCAAAAACTCGCTTTTGAAAAATTTGACACTAAAATAATACTTTTTCGACTCATGTAAGAGAAAGCAAACAATGCAAAAACATAAGTGTGGAAAGACATATACAGTGCAACCTCGATCCATCATTTTTCACGGGTTGCCTGAAAAAAAAAAAAAAAAAAAAAAAAGATGGAAGCGGGAAAACGACTTAAAGTCAAAACACGAAGAAAAAATGCTTATGAATTAATACACACAATACAAACAGTATACTACTAATAAAAACCATCTTGTTACTTTTCAAACTGTCAAAGAAATAAACCAATGTTGTAGAACATTAAGTAAAATTTATTTTTTTAAATAAAAAAAAAAAAATTATGTTTATATATATATATATATATATATATAAGTCTGTACTGATTAGTATAAAGGATTTAAGTCCATATTCTTGATTTTTCAGGAGACGAAAAATAAAGTTAAACTAACTAAAAACTAATGAGCAGAGTCGATTAGGAAAAAGGGATTATGTTGGTTTATACGCTTTATACCATTAAGTGATTGTCAATCTTCATTTAATAAAGGGAAAAAATTGAATTAAATATTTTATACCAAAGATGAATGCTAAATTTCTGACTTAAATCTTTTTTTACCATTGGATTTTCTCAAAGACTCAATGACATGGATTTAAATCCTTTATACCAATCGATAGAGATTTTTTTTCTGAGTCTGACTATGTACTTAACTCAAAATCGACATTTTTGGACTTAAATCCTTTATACTTATCAGTACAGAAATTAAAGAGGGATTTTTCCAGATTTACAACATTTTTCTGTAATTTCATGTGTTTATACGCATTCGTGCATTTGTGTGTGTTCGTGAAATTTTTTTAAAACCCCACATAGAGTCATCAGTGTGAAAATTATCTTCTGTTTCTTCGCCATTATTTTCATTTTTTAAAATGACACATTTTTTCTATGCTTTAGGATATCGCACGACGCAACGTCTTGATTGATGCAAATATTACCACTAAAATTTTTTACATTATCAGCATCGTCATCATCATCATTTTCTTGCCTTTTTGTTTGGTATTCTTCATCATTTTTTCGCTCATAACCGCATTTTACGGAACAATTTTCTGGATTACTAAAGAGATTACTTCCTACCATGCTGAAATTACAAAATGAATAGAGGGTCCGGAGACATGGCATCACATTTTGATACTCCGTGGAAATGGGGAAAAGAGTTATTTTAGGATGAAAGGAGTAATTCCAGTTTATATGCCATATGCAACCGCTTGACCTTCAAGAGACAATTTTTACAAGGTCAGGAGAAAATTTTTACAACGATGAATGCGGGAAATAGACCTTTTGAAGCACGATACATGCGGGTTTCGTTAACATTATTTAAATTCAATTTGTGCAGGGACCCTAGAAATAAAACGATCAATGCGGGAAAACGATGGATGCGGGAACGATAGATCGGGGTTTCACTGTGTATAAAAGTTGTGAACATATAACAATTTTTTTTTTTTTTTTTTTCTTATATACAAATCCACGCAGTGCAAATCATTTAATGATTTTTTTTTTTTTTTTTTTTTTTTTTTTGTCATTTATTTTATTTTATTTATTTATTTTTACTGATTACAACACTTTCTGAAATAATATAAGATTTTAAAATGAAAGCAGACAAAATATGAAGTGAGAAGTTCTCAAAGCGTATAGATATATCAATAATCTATTTAAAAAAAACTTTTTAAACCCAAATTCTTAATGTATCGTATCACATAAATCTTTCGAAGTTAGAAAAAAATTTAAGTTGTAAAAAAAAAAAAAAAAAAAAAAAAGTAACTTTTTTGTTTATTAACTAAAAAAATTGATGAAATTTGAAATGCAAGTTGGTGTTGTGGGGTACCGGCTGTATATTATATTTTTGTGTTCGTGAGAGAAAATTGAAGAAAAAAAAAATTGAAAACTGCAATTTTTAATCCCACTTCAAAAACGTGACTTAATGTGAAGCAGATATTTTTCTATTTCTCCTAACGGTTTTTATACGATCGTCTGCTGTTGCCACCTAAAATTCATACTTTATTAATTTTAAAAAATCTAATGGTCCGATTGATAAGCTGTTTAATCCATCGGATTCACAAAAATGTTCCCTTTAATTGGGTACCTTATTTGTAACCAAAAGGTCTTATATTTCTAATTTATTTTCCTCATTTTAAATAAATGTACTGTTTTTTTATGTATTTATTTATTTTTTTTATTCTGTCGAAAAAAAAAAGATTGGCAACAATTAAATTATGTTGAGATTCAAAAACATACCGTAGTGAATGACAGAAAGTACATAAGAATTTGGGGGAAAACTCAGTCAGTTTTTTGTTTTAATGATTGCATCACTTTCTTAGGTATAGTTTAGGTTCGAAAGTGAAATTTTTTTTTTTTTTTTTTTTTTTTTTTTTTTTTCGTGATTACAACACTTTCTGCGATAGTATAAGGTTCGAAAGTGAAAATAGCTGAAATACGAATTGGGAATTTCGTCAAGCTGATAGATGTAGTATCAAAATCTTACATTCGTATTTTTTTTTTTTTTTTTTTTTTTTAATGAATAAATCATTTTCTCACCTCAGGTAGATAGATTCTAAAGTGAAAA
Source organism: Salticus scenicus (assembly GCA_963930645.1). Taxonomy (NCBI): domain Eukaryota; kingdom Metazoa; phylum Arthropoda; class Arachnida; order Araneae; family Salticidae; genus Salticus; species Salticus scenicus. The sequence continues at coordinate 172,768 of CAWVNO010001064.1, forward strand.
TAGCCAAAATATGAATTGAGAATTTCTCGAAGCGTATACTGGGGCCCCTTAATCGGAAGATTCCTCCCATCCTCTATCAGGAGGCCCCCCTTGTACTTTTTAACATTTGTTTATAGAATCACACATTACCTAACTGCTATTTTTAAATTCAATTTTCAGATTCTAAATACAATACGAAACCGTTAAATAAGTATCCATTTTCCAAAAATTGAATTTTTTAAATTTTAATATTTCATTTTACAGCTAAAAAATGAGAAAAAAAAAAAAGCATTTTGTGAATATTCACATTTTTTAACTCAAAATTCTGATTAAAAAAATTTTTTTAAGTAAATTTTTGGAAAAACAGGTACTTATTTAACTGTTGTGAATCTTTTGATTGTGAAAACGGAATTTAAAAATTCCAATTAGGTAATGAGCATTTCCATAAACAAATTTTGCCATAGACTTACAGGAGATTTAGTGACTCGAGATGCTGGGGAAATCGTAAGAGGGAGTCAAATAAAATAATGCACGACATTTTCACCAGATACATATACAGTAGAACACCATTTATACGTCTTTCAAGGGACTGGCGTAAAAGGACGTATAAATGAAAAGACGTATAATCGAAATTTTAATAACAACGCTTTGATTACTATACAAATTGAATGACACTTAAGCAAAATTTATATGAAAATACTAATTAATAAAGTTTCTTAAGTTAGTAAATGCATATTATACTTTTTTAAGACAATAATTAATTAATAATAATTAAAAAAAAAGATTTATTATAAAAAGTGAGAAATTTATACTATTAATGTATGACAGAGTGCTAATTACATATATCCTATATTGAGCATTATATTACATTTCTTAAGAACTATATGAACACATTTTGAATATTAATTATGTATATTGCGTATCTTTAATAATAAGCATACGATTTATGTCCGTACAGATAGCTATTTAATAACATTAAAAATCTTTAATATTCGTGTGATTATTGCTGCTTGCCTATGAGTATTAAAAATTCTACTGTGAATAAATTGATTCTGCGACTTTTAGTCATTGATTTTGCGACTTTTGGTCAAGTGGAATAGACGTATAACCGATATGAGCGGCGTATAAACGAAGAATTTTTGCATTAAAAAGAATAGGAATGAATCGGGACTTCACTAAAAGGACGTATAAATGTAAGAGACGAATAAACGGTGCTTTATTATTTAAAACTTAAGTTACTTCAGAGGCCCGGGGCGTAATGCCCTCCCGTCGGAACGCTGCACATTTCCGTCGGTGCGCCACTGTGGCGGGCAAATAATTCCATATGATCATGTTACAAGAACTTTTAAGCGGGGGTAGAATAACTTGTTTCGAAAATCGGTTCCATAAAAAATATAAATGACTTCCCAACCACAATTGCAATATAATTTTCCCCCATACTATTAAAGTTATCGTATCTCTCCCTCGAACAGTTTGACCGATAGTTTCCCCAGTGTGTAGGGTAAACGAAATCGATTGTTTCTGACCCTCCCTCTCCCCCGCCAATTTTATTCCTTGACTTGGGTCTTGGGTGTACTCTCATCCAAACTGCGCGCGGTCACCGAAGAAATCACGCGTGAAACCCCTACTTGGGTGGTGGGAAAAGAGGGCGAAATTTGCATCTCAATTGCGTTTTGATTATCAATAGCATAATTTACACTGTAACTATGTAAGGAGTATCATGTTGAGGCTATCACAAAACTTTCTTATATATATTCCTGTTCAAATTCATGCAATCGAAATTATTTGTTAAAATTAATATTTATTGAAAATATTTTCTATGGTAATATTTAAAAAATGCATTTTCACCGTGTTCTGAACTATTCTGAAAGTTTCAAAGTTAAATAAATTTTCTGTCGAATTATATAAACGCTGCAGAAGGCAGTAGGGGCCTGAAACAGTTGACTAAAAGTATTAAAAAAACATATTGTCACCGAGTTCTGAGCTGTCCTCAAAGTTTCAAATGTCTAGCTAGTCGGAAAGTTAGTTAAAAATCGATTGCAAGATTTGTACTAGACGCAAACAAACAAGAATCGAAGTTAATAAAAACATGGTAAAATCGCCTCTATCATTGCGTACCAAATTTGTAACTATAAGACTGATATTTCTAATTTATTTTGGTGTTACACAGAACTGGTTTACAAAAACTCCAGATTGAAACTAATAGTCCTCCATCCTAAAAAAAAAAAAAATAAAAGAAAAATAAAAGAAAGAAAGAAAGAAAGAACAATCCTTATGTCTAAACATAAGGATTTTTCTTTCTTTCTTTCTTTCTTTTAGCCCATTGCACTGATAAAAATGAACTACTTATAAATGAGAAGATGAGCCCCCTCATATCTTTTTGAGAAAAATTTTCTTAAAAAATGCGGTAACCGTTGCTTTCTCAAAAATGGGAATGTTAGCAAAAATAAGCATAATGACTAATAATTTGATTTCATGAAAAGTATTACGATAAATGCTTTTAATTTGTTTTATAAATCCTTTGAATAACGTACACTCACTTCTGAAAATTTTTTGAGAAGTTTCATTTCTTCTACTAGCTCCGAGCAGAAACATCCCATTTTTTAGATCTCCTCCTCCTCCTCCTCCTCATTTAACTATTCATTTCATATTCACTCTTGTAGTAGTGTAACGAAAGTTGCGTCGTTTGTGAAGGCCAGAGCTTCGAGGTAACGAAACCACTGAGTTACGAAACTGAGTGTGGGTTCGATCCTCATCAAGGAAAGTTGTTTATTTGTTTTTGTTTTAAATCTAAATTGTTTATTGAAGTGAAAACTTCTTTAGGCGCGTTGAGCACTTTTGGGTGAAGAAAAATCTTTGAACTCCCGTCATCGTCAGCTGACGCTTTCCATTTGAAGTGAAAACTTTTGGGTGAACAAAAATCATTGAATTCGCGTCATCGAAACACTTTCCATCCTTGTATGATACAAATAATGTATCATACAATTAACTTGCTAATGTGAAGTATTAGTAATTATATGCTGTATATTGTTTTAAAATCTGGTGCGGCTCTACACGACTTCTCTTATCTCCGAGCACTGTCTCTATTGCAGTTAGACCTCCCAAAACCGTGAGAAAGCCCAAAGCTGTCATTTTTCTCAAGTTTTTGCAATCTGGTGCGGCTCTACACGACTTCTCTCATCTCCGGACACTGTCTCTTAAAGATTGCAGCCAGAAACGTTGCAGTTAGACCTCACAAAACCGTGAGAAAGGCCAAAGCCGCAATTTTTCTCACGTTTTTACAATCTGGTGCGGCTCTACACGACTTCTCTCATTTCCGGACACTGTCTCTATTCCAGTTAGACCTCACAAAACCGTGAGAAAGGCCAAAGCCGCCATTTTTCTCACGTTTTTACAATCGGGTGCGGCTCTACACGACTTCTCTCATCTCCGGACACTGTCTCTATTGCAGTTAGCGCATTAAATAAAATTGTAATATAATTTTTGTACTAGTAGTTTATATTAATGAATAAAAAAACACTTCATTTAAAAGTATTTCCTACACAATAAAATATTTCCTGACGATGTGCAACTTTTTTTTTTCGTATTTATTCATTTCATTACTAGCAGGCTTACGCTCACTTCGTTGATCGCTGTATTTAAATAAACTTTCTAAAGAATTGAATCACCATTCATTTTTTGTATCTCATTATAAATAAAAACTGGAAAAAAAAAAAAAAAAAAAAAAAAAAAAACCTACATTGAAATTGCTCTAAACCTCACTTCGGGACCCGCACTTTATACTCCATTAAATAAAATATTTCTTCCGTTTTGCACTCGTTTTGATTCCGCGGAGGATCAAAATCGTGATGGCATGTCTCCGGTTCACCTCTAAGGGTGAATCCCAGACCGTCGCCCATTGCCCGTTGCGCAGCACTAGTGCGACGGAAAACCCAACCAACCAACCATGCACTCGTTTTGCAACAATGCTCTAGGGTCTTAGGTGAATGATTCTCAAGAATGAATCAACAAATGTTTACAAATTTAATGGATTATGTATGGGAAATAAGTACGCTGTTATTTACAAATGGCAGCTCTGAGAACTTCCAAACGGATCATTTTTAAAAAGTTATTCATTATTTTTAATTTTAGACTGTTTTTTGTTAGTTATTAGACCCTTATTTTAAGATAAAAGCAATCGAATGATATCGCATTGTGAAACTTTACAACGTAATGTTGTTTAATCTAATAACTGGATGAATCCTCACAAAAAATGAACAGTTTTTAGAGCTCTTTTAAAAAAAGTGTAACATCTGTGCAATATCTTTTTTAAAAAAATTATCAGTTTTTACTGAAAAAAAATGGCCGACTTTCGTCACCAAAGTTGTTAAATCTAGACCCATCAAAAATAGGAGTGATCGACCCGGATAGGTTCCGCTGACAAACTCTTTGTTTTATTTATATAGATGTCGCTATATTAATCATGTTTATGTTAATTAGTCAATTAATGTTATGCAATTTCTAGACTTTTCGAATATTTTATTCTTGAAAATTCATCAATTTTATGTAAAGGGATGAAAATTTGAAATGAATAGTTAAATGAGGGGGAAAAAATCGTAAAAATGAGAGGTTCATACTCGGAGCTCTTATAAGAAATGAAACTTCTGAAAAATGAGAAGATTCTTGTGAGAAGTCAACATATGTATTTGAACAGAGTGCAGAAATAATGCACCCAAATGCAGCAATTTCATCTTTGATTGACAAAAACGCACTTTTCCAAAAGTATTGGTGCTAAATCTCGCTAAAATAGGGTGCCAAAACTAAAATGTTCAGTACGCACTGAAATATAGCCGTCTGACGAAATAATATAGTTCTTGAATAATAACAGCGTCCACTGTCATCCCAATAAGCACCTAAATTGAAATGCCTGCTAAAAGTTCAAATACAAGAAGTGGGGGATTCGATTTCGAAACGAAGTTTTAATTGAATTCAATGTTGTTGTTTTTTTCTTTCTTTTTAGAGTTTTTATTTGTAAAATGATATAAAATAAGATGATTAATGTTTCTTTTTTCTTTTTGAAAATTTCTTCAAATGTATTGACCAGCGAAGCGGCCTAAGCCTGCTAGTCGGCAAAAAAAGAAAAAAAAAAAAAAAAAAAAAAATCCGACTATCAGATTAGGCAAGTTTTTGTACACACAAACACTGAGTTATTTTTAAAATATTTAATTCAGTGTTGAGTGAAGGGGGGGGGGGGTAATGCAATCCCCTTTTTGAAATAGGTCGTTGAGTTAATCTCTTCAAGTAAAATACTTATTTCATAAATTCCAATTTGCTTCCACGAGGCTCCCCTGGATGTCCAATGCTTACGTATATGTATTTTTTTGTTTGTCGAGAAACGCATGACCGTGTTAACTGTTTTCAACAAAGCGTATGTCGGGGTGTACTTTGTATTTCCCGGGAGTATCCGTGTTACACGAATCATTGAACTCCTGAATTTTCTCCCGAGTCCATAATATTATTTCTCCTGCTCATAATTCAATTACGCGGACGCTGTTAAGGGTTCCAATTCCCGACCTCGTTTGGTTTTACTTCAGCGAAAAAGAACTTTTTTTGTGATGCAGTGATTTATCAAGCAAATTTTTATTTATATATATATTTATTTTCTCGTGCATACTCTTTGCCAAAGAAAAAGGATAGCGTTTCAAATATTTCATTTTTGTTAATTTCTAAGATTTTCATCGCATGGTTGGTTGGTTTAAATTCTTTGTCGTCAGGAGAAAGCAATGAAAAATATTTTTTCTCCATAAAAATGACAATTTGTCTTTGTTATCATTTGAAATAAATAAATAAATAAAAATAATAATAAGATTTGTTCTCCCATCTCATTTTAATTTTTTTTCCCCTTACTTTTCGTAAACTTTCTTAAACACTTCACTACGTTTTGAGGTTCCGTTTCTTTGACCTGAAGATTGTGGCGGTGTGTAAATTAAAATAAAGGCAATATTAGCCGACAAGGAATACGAGGTTAGGTCGACTAAGATTCTTTACATATTTTCGCAGACACCGACATGTATTTACATAGGCAATAAGTGTACCCATACAGCCACTGATACCTATTAGACATCTAAAACACCTAAATTGCATCTAAATGATCCACAAAAAGTATAAAATATCTAAAAAAAATGTCCATTCAAAGTGCTGGATATCCTGTACTCATTATAAATATCTATTAGATGTTTAAATAGAGACGAAATTTAGACGTGCCTTTTTCGATGTCTAACAGATGTAACAGGGTAGATCCAAACAAGATTTAGATATTTTCAATATCTATTAGATCTAACAAGTCCAATTACTGGACATTTGGAGATTTATGGGATAGGTAACAGACATCTAATGGATGTCAAAAAGGGTGACAGGGGTCGTTCTAATAGATATCTGTAGGATATTTATAGAAGTTTGATGGATCATTTTTTAACTTTTATACGTGTTGTAAATATCTTATGAATGTAAGTGGCTGTGTGAGTTAAAGTAGGACAATAGAAAACAGCGACTCTTGAATTTAACGAAATATTATTACTTTCCTTTATATACATAGGAAGAAAATATTGGATTCGCGAAAAATTTTAAACTCTGGTTTTCGATAGGTTGACACGTTCTGAGACGTCCTGATTACGGTTTGACCATGCTCAAAAAAAGTCTGTCAGTCTATTTGTGTGTGTATGTGTGATCATAAATTTTGGGGACATTGTATCTTAGGAAAAAGAAAGGATGAAATTTGAACAAACTTCATAAGTATACAAACAATGACTTTTATTTACATGAAGGTTGTTTGTTACTCGTTAATTTCTTTAATTAATATATATACAGTAAAACCTCTCAAGTTGGACACCCCTCTAAGTTGGACGATTTTTCTCGGAACGGAATGTATCCATTAACATTATGTCTAATTCCTATAAGTTGGACACCTCTCTAAGTTGGACACTTTTTCTTGGAACCGTAGGTGTCCAACTTAGAGAGGTTTTACTGTATATACATATATATACCTACATATATATATATATATATATATATATATATATATATATATAGAGAGAGAGAGAGAGAGAGAGAGAGAGATTTGTAAAAACCTTTGTCTTCTGGTTTTTGGATAGATTTACACATTGTTCATATGTCCTCAATACGATTCAACCATTTTTAGAAAATATCTGTCTGTGAGTTATGAATTCTGTATCTCTTGAACCAATGGGCAGAATTCAACAAAACTTGACATTGGGTTGATCTTAATTTTGGTGCATTTTACACATTGTAAACGTCACCCAACATGCTGCGCTGTTACGCTGCTATTTCTACCGTTTAAAGTAAAGCTGTAACTCAGATTCAATTGGACATCAAACTTGGCTACACAGATTCAATTTAGGTGCCTATCGTCCGGCAGAGGGCGCTGCTATGCTGAAATTTAATACTGTTTACTGGAAGGCAACATCTCAGCTTCTATGATATATAAATGCACCAAACATTGTAAGAGTTTTTATACATGGCTCTATATCAGCATCTATTGGTGAAAATTGCAGAAAATTGCATATACAGTCGAACCTCGTTAACGTGAACATGGTTTACGTGAATTGCTCTTAACATGAACTGTTTCCACAATCCCCGTCAAAATGAAGATTAGTTTAGTTACTGATAGAATTAACTACTGTTAACATGAAAAATTTTTTTATCCCCCTTGAGATTCACGTTAACGAGGTTCGACTGTATTAATTGTGAGAAGCTAGGTTGATTAAAATTTTGTGCATTTAAACATATAGGTGGTGCTGTTACATGGAATTATACTGAAAAAAAAATTGGAATGAGCACAGCATTCTAGTTTGTTAAGAAACATATTTCTCAAAGGGTTTAAATTTCAGCACCTCACTTGGCTGTCACTGAAATAGATCCCGGAGCGCCCAATAATGACGATATCAAACTCCGGAGAAATATCCGGAAATAGGTGACGTCTGACTTCCCTCCTCCATCCCGGGAATCAGGGGATGTCCGGAAGTGCCTTATAGATCCACCCCGGCAGTAGAATGGATATTCACTTAACCCTCCATCCCCCTCTCTGTTGCGGACAGTTCGCTACTGAGGCGGAACAACCACTCCTGGAAAGATAGCGGATACCGAGATACTGATATTAATTCGGGATTTTTCTTTTTATTTCCCTCTTTTTTTTCTCTTGCCCTATATGGAAACTAAATAAGAAGGAATATCGACGTATAAAGTACAGTGCTATCTATCCAAGTAAAGACTAGTATGTTGTGGACACTACAAAACTCTCTTCGATATTTTTCTATACATATTCATAGAGTACAGTAGTTTACTTTATTAAAAAAATCTGGAGTGACTCCACTCGACTTTCCGAACATTGAGTCATTAAGAGTTTTGTAGATAAAGTAAAGAAAGAGGAGTTGTTAAACAAACAAGAAAGAGAAAACCATAGTAGAGTGTTTGAGTATTTTTCTCCCTATATTGCACGATGTTTTATTGAACGCTACTGAACTTTGAGCCCATAAGATCCTAATGATAAAGAATTTTTCGCTGTGCCCCTGTAAAAACCTATAAATGCTAGATTCACCAAAATGCTTATAGTGAGTGCAACAGTGATTTATAATATTCATACATATTTTCAGCTCAATTGAATGAGGCGTTTAGATGCTATCGCACTTTTAAAAATTGGGTCCCATAGGCCATAATCATAAAGAATTTTTCTTTCAGTCCTCGTAAAAAAACTGTAAGTGCTAGATTCACTAAAATCAATACAGTTGGTGTAACTGTGACACATAACATGTGTACAAACTTTTTGCTCAGATTAATAAGGCGTTTAGACGCTATCACACTCTTAAAAATTTGGCCCCATAGGCCATAATGATAAAGAAGTTTTCCTGGTGTCCCTGTAAAAAAACTATAAGTGCTCAGGTTATCTGAGTGAGTAATGCTGACCGGGGTGTCGGCCTGGATAGCTCAATTGGTAGAGCCTTGACCTTGTAAGTCAAAGATCCGGGGTTCGAGTCCCGGTCCAGGCATTATTTTCACTCAGTCGGAAAAATAAAATTTCTATAAGTGCCAGATTCACCAAAATCAATAGGGTTCGTACTAGGGTGACTTACAATATACGTACCAACCTTCAGCTTATTCGAACAAAACGTTTAGACACTAGCGTGTTCACTCACCGACACATACATACACACACACACATACATATATCATCGTAAAAATAGTGAAAACGAACTCAGGGCACCTCGAAACGTATAGAAACATCAATATCTCAAATTCGAATTTTTGATAATGATTAGAATACTTTCCTCACTATAGTTTTCGGAAAGTAAAAACGTATTTTGCATGCAGACGATTTGCATGTCACAGGAATATAACACTAAATTTCGAAATAAAATCAAATTTGTGCCGACATATAAGGAAATGCTTTATATATATGCATCATCAGTATCATCATCCATTTCAGCCTTTTTCAATCCACTGCAGGATGAAAACCTCTCCTAGGTGATTCCAAACTGCCCTGTTTTCTGCAATTCTTCACCTTTCTGCTCTTCCAAACTTCCCAATTTCCTCTCTCCAACGACACAGTGGTCTCTTCCTCGGTCTTTTCTTACCTTTTGGTATCCTGAATAAGACTTTGGTGGTCCATCTATCATCATTTCTTCTCGCAAGGTGCCCAGCCCCGCTTCATTTTAACTGCTTGACTCGAGAAATAACATCAGTAACTTTGGTTTGTTTCCTAATACAAGCAGGGCCCGACTATGCGTTCTGAAGATCCGGGGCACTGATGCTACTTGGAGGCCCCCTTATCCTGCTGTAAAGAGCTCGCCAAAAGGACCCTGTCTCAGAAACGAAAACAAATAAATAAAAATAGGGCATTTTAAAAAAATTTCCTTCAATTATACCATCTATTTACTTATTGTTTTAGCAATCTATAACAAAGCCATTAGTTTTAGGTTCAAGACAAATGAAAAACTGAAGCACATACTTGCCAACCAATTTTAATAAGAAAAGGGAAGATTTTTGTTGAAAAACCAGAAGATTTCATAAAAAAAGGGAAGATTTTTTTTTTTTACTTGTTTATTACGTCAAATAGAAAAAAAAAAAAAAAAAAAAAAAAAAAAAAAATACAGTTTTACAATTTTAATATTTAGAAGCAATCTACAAAAACGTTTTACTATAGATTGATTATGCTAAATATATAAAAGTTTTAAATGAAGTTATTCCTCTTCAACATATAAATATCTACAAAACAGACTCTGTAAGAAATTTATTTAACAATAGACAAAAAACTTAGTTCAGTTAAAGTATAACTAATTTTTTAAATAAATAGAATGTGATTTTTGTGTATGTACATTAATCATATATATAAAAAAAAAAGTAGCAGTAGCTAATTATTAGTTTTAAACATGCATACAACATATTAGTTTGAAACATGTATAAGTATTAATTTTCTTAAATTGATTTGGAAAACATTTTTCTACCTGAAAAAATTATTCTTAATTTTTTTTTCCCATGTTTACACATTTGGTATAAATATGACATACAAATATTTAATTTAATTGAAGAAAAATAAACAGATTCATTAAATTCAGCAATAAAGATCTAAAAATAATTACATACGTGAAAAATATTGAGCACTTCCATTGCTTTATTGTTTCTAGAATTGATCATTGATCACAATCTGGGGAGAGGGAGAAAGGGGGGAGAGGGATACAAAAATAATTACAGAGTAAGAAATATTAAACTCTTTCAACTCTACTTCTAGAATCTAATGAAAGAAGTTTAAAATTAATATTATCATTTATGTTGCAGATGGATAAAGATTAGGAAACAAAAGACTTCTGCAGAACATTTGATTGCTGATCACTAGTTGGAAATAAATGAAAGGGGGGGGGGGTAAAAATAATTACATCAGCAAGAAATATTTAACAATTATTTCTTTACATGTTTTAGAATCTCATAAAGCAAGTTTGAAATGAATATTGACATTTATGTTATGGATGGAAAAAGATTGGGAGTCAGGAGTTTTCGTAGAACATTTGGGTTTTCTTTTTAAAACGAACGATATCCGCGACTTTTTTAAAAACGGAAGATTTCATCATCTGTCCGGAAGACCGGAAAATACGTTAAAAAACCGGAAGTCTTCCGGGAAAACCGGAAAAGTTGGCAAGTATGGAAGCACATTGATCAGTTATTCGTTTCATTTGGTTTAGTGTAGTCTATAGATGTTAAACTCTACTTTCCTGCAATTTCCCCCATAGATGTATTTGATTTGGTTCTCTTGGGCGTCCCTGTACACGAACCACTTGCTTGATCTCAACGAAATGTTTAGTGTAGCATCCCTATATGATACACATTTAGAATACCGAGTTTGGACTTTCTGCTATGATTTGTTTTTGAGATATGCTGATAACAGACACACACACAGAGAGACACACAGACACTAAAAGCCTGATTTTCTTATTCAGGGCACCTCAAAACGTGTAAATATAACAAAAATTCACTTTCGAAAATTTGACCCAAAAACAATACTTTCTCTACCGTATGGGTAAGAGAAAGTAAAAATTGACCATCTTGATATTAAAACATACATCATCATTAATTTATCAAGGGCATAGAATGAACGTTGCATGCAAATTAGGTGATATTTCCGTCATGCTGTATGCAATTTGCTAAAAATGTACAGCACGCTATGCCCAATATCACTCGTAAGACATGAAAATAATTTAAACTCAAAGAGAAAGAGGAAGAAACCAAGTGAGAAACATTCTTTTATGTCTACAATCGCCGATATTACTGAATAAATAAATTTTATCTTAAGATTAAACAATAAAACCAAAATTATTACTCACTTTACACTTGTAAAACACGCCAAAAACAGCTCAAACGCACCACAACAGCCATGAGGCTGAATGCAGTTAAATTCCCTGTTAATTAGAGAGTAGTTATCAACTGAACTGTTAAGTAAAAATAAAATTTAGCTTGAATTGTTTCTGCTAATTTTAATAACTAATAAACCTTAAAATTAAAAATTATTATTATTATTATTATTATTATTATTTATTTATTTATTTATTTTTTTGATTAAATTATACGTATATGCAAGAAATTAGAAAACACAAAATATTTTAGAATATTATTTAAATTTCTTCTTACTTTAATTTTAAGGTAAGAAGTCCTAATTACTCTTATCCACATATATGACAAAGAAAGTATTGCTTTGTCAAATTTTTTGAAATTGTGATTTTGCTAGATTTACATGTTTTGAGGTGACGTGAATCTGAAAATCAGGTTTTTACCGGTTGGTCTGTGTCTGTTATCAACTTAACTGATGAACAAATATTATGTGTAATTCTAAATTCTGTGTCATATGGGAACTCTACTTGAAACTTTTAATTGATATTGGATAAATGATTTGTATACAGGGATACACAAAAGTATTCAAATACATTACATTTATGGGCGAATTTTCTGGTTAGTACAGTTTATCATATAACTGTACTAAACAATATGAAATTAACATACATTATCTCTATGCATAAAAGAATGTTTTGCATAAATTATGGTATGAAAAATATTTATTCTTTGTTTACAGGGCTTCAGAAAATAACTCCTGCATATTTGTTCTGTGTTTGTTAATGGCTGAAATGCAGTTCAAATTGTGGCATGCATTTTCTTGTATTGTGCTAATTTTAAGTACATTGTTCGGAACACATATAATTTATAGCTGATATACAGGACCACTCAAAATGACTCCAATAAATTTCATAGAGGGTTGTGAGGACCAATTCTCACAATAATTTGAAATAAATTTTAAAAATATTATTAAGTAATTTATGAATGTAGCTGCAATATTGAATGGGGTGGGGGGGGGGGGGAGTGGGGAGAGGGAAAGTGGTAGAGATATTTTTTTATCGAGCTGTTGTTACACTAGAGCAGTTCAAATTTACAATATATGACTGATCTTCCACCTTAAGAGGACTCTCTAGTCATCTTTGCCGAAAGCCAAAACCAATGTTATTCTATGGGGAATTTCGACCCATTACAACTCATTAACTTATAACTCAAATTTTTAAATACCACTTTCTATAGAGTAACATTGGCTCCGGTTTGCAACGACGATAAGGGTCCCACAGTGGCCGAGCGGTTCTGCATTCAAAGCTGATAGATGTGAAGTATCGGATTCAATCCCAGGTAGCTTTTGTCGACCTAGTCATTTCGAGTTCTCAATGGTTTTCTCCGAAACTTGCGTAAATACGGGCTGCATGAAAACCCCCTAGAAAATCTACCATGGAAGGGAACCAACCCTGGCTCAGGACCCCGTTTGGTTAATCGACCTTAATCCTCACACCAACGCGAAGAAATATATATATATATATATATATATACCACCTTCATTTAAAACGAATAAGTAGTCATTTTCTGAATCTCTAAATTAGAAATATATATTTCCGAGTTATGCGTATGAAGCAAGCTAATGAACTGAACAGACGAAATGATCGAGAATTTCTAGTCTATACTTTTCTAGAGGGTAAAACAATTATTATGAATATTATGAACCCTTTGTACTGCGAGAAATCTTTGCTTGATATTCTAGAATTGGGTCATAAATTAAAATTATAGGTACTAAAACTCGCCTCTTGCGTTCACATTAAATTCCAGAGATTTCCCCCCAAATTCTTATGTACTTACTGTCATTCACTACGGTATGTTTGTGAATCTCAACCAAATAAAAAATGCGCCTCTATTTTAAGGTAAATACGAGCTTTCTCATTTGTCTCTCTGTGGCTCATGTGGTTAGAGCGCCACGTTAGTAACCCGGTGGTGAAGTGCTCGATACCCTGCAGGTCCGGAGTGTTTATTTTTGCAGACAATTAGTAGGAAAGATGTCAATTGATAAAAGAAAATTTATCGTTGCCTACACAGTATCCTAAGAATTTTTGAAGAGTTTTTTTTAAGAAGCCTTTTTCCTACATCTCTTTTTAGAAGCAAAAAAAGAGTTTTTTGTGGACTACAAGCACCCTCTATTGGGCGGAATATTCACTAAAATGTCAATGAAACAATTAACAATACAAAATAAAAATGATTAGGAAAAACGCATAAACATTAACCAAATCAGTAAAATGTTAAGTTATAATATAAAAAGAAATAATAATAAACTAAAATTGTTCTTTTTATTATTATAAAAAGGTGCCTCAAACGAATAATTAAATTGCAGATATTGGCCCTTAATCAGAAAATGAAATCACAAAACTTATAGACAATCGTGTGGTGCTGCCATCTGTCGTGAATTTTAAGAAATAATTTCTCTTTTCTTAACCCAGTTCAAATTTCCCCAATTTTGGTTAATAAACAAAAAAGTTACATTTTTTTGCAAATTAAATTTTATTCTAACGTCGAAAAGATTTATATGATACGCTATAATAAGAATTTGGGTTTAAAATTTTTTTTTTTAAATAGATTATTAAATAAGTTGACTACGAATATTATAGGAATACGCTCTAGAAATTTCAACTGCGGTTTCTATAACTCGCGAAAAAAGGGATTTAAAATTTATAAGGATGACATGAAACTATTTTTACTAGAGACAAAATTTATTTTCTAAATGTCATTCACAGATTTTTTTACTTTCTTCTATATTCAATGGAAGAAAGTATCGGAAAATTTTCGACCTCAGGTTTTTATGGATTCACATGTTTCGAGATCTGTAGAACGCGATTTGACCATTTTTAGAAAATGTCTGTCTGTCTGTGTGTGACAGAATTTGGTGGCGACTGTATCTCAGGTACTACTGCACAGAATTTCATACAAATTGGTATGTAGATACACATTGGCATAAATTAGTGCCTATCAACTTTTGGTAAAAATTGTCCAACAGCTTGCGTTGCCCTCCCGCTTTTTCTACATTTTTAACAGGGTGGTATAGGACAAAATTTTGTATAAATGTGCATAAAGAGAATTATTTTTTAATAATCAGTATGAAATTCAAAAGAATTATTTGTAATAGAGATAGTCAACTGGGAAAAAAAAAATGTTTATGTAGGTGCCTCGCCTTCCCTCCTCGGGGGGAGTAAATTTTCATGATGAGCTCGCCAATACCTTTAAAACGAATGGTTGAACCATCGATCTGCGATAATTTAAAATAAAGTTATCAATTTTTTTCCTTTTTGACAATTTTTTTTTTTTTTTTAATGCAATATTGAGATTGAAATTGACTTTTTTTTTTTTTTTTTTGGGGGGGGGGGGAGGGGGGATATTTAGTGTTGTACTACTTGTCTAACATGAAAATCGTCTGCTTTATCATGCAAGATAATTTTTTTAAACAATAATTTTAATAAATTATTTTGACTGTATGAATTTGTATAGGAAAATATAGAAGAATGTCATGTGGTGGCCAAAACATACTAGTTTTTCAATGTACACACCAACATCGGCGACGATATGTAGAGTGTCTCCTTAAATTGTACTATAATATTGTAAAGTAATAGAAAGTAGTGTGTGTTTTGAACTAGATTGAAAAAAACATAAATAAATAATTATAAGATAAAAAACTTTTTATGTACCATGTTTTTAAATTTTCTGTTGAATCATAGCTATAGAACTACATTAGCACTTTATCAAATGCGTATAAAATTTTTGAAGTGATCACGACGTCCATTTTTGTGAGATGCATCATTTAACTTTTTACAATTTTTTAACGTTCACGTTCAATTAAATATATTTATTTTTAGGTCGAAAGAAAATAAACTCGTCATTTTATTATTATTATTATTATTATTATTATTATTATTATTATTATTATTTGCAACAATTACATTATAGCTCATATTTTAACGACTATATTTTTAAAGTTATTAGGAAGATATTATTTTCATATTTTAATTAATTAAAAGAAAACTAATCGAAAACTCGAAAATCTGACTTCGACGTATTGTGTTGTCATCGTGCTACGAGCTATTCTGAAAGTTTCAAATGTCTATGCTAGTAGGGAAGTTAGTTAAAAATAGATTGCGAGATTTGTACCGGACAAACAAACAAACACGAATGTAATGGTAATAAATAAACTTTTAACGGTGTACTGTATATTACAAGTAAAAGCAAACAAGGGAGACAGAAAAGATCTGCGCTGAAAAACTCTAAAAGACGGGATTTCGATTTTGTTTCCGAGAAACCCAATTAGTGTGCAAAATGAAGCACAGCAACTTCACTGACGCACGGGAGACTCCAAAGATTTCTCTCGATGCTCAATGAGACGTAAACACTTATGCACCGCCGAGAGGGTGATACGCCTTGTTGGAAACACTTACTCGTATTTTGTCGAGCGTATTCTTTTTTTTTCCCTCTCAAAAATAAAAGTACCGTATGAAAATAAAATCAAAAAAGTAATGTTGGAGTCAGTGATGTTAATCCACGAAATCGAAATTTGTTTGGTTATGGATAAATAAAAAATATGAAGATATAAAGGAAATTTTTTTTGAAAGTATGATGTTTGCAAGGCAATCACAAAACATTCTCTCCCCCCCCCCGGTGTTTTTTTGAATAACAAAGTCACGCATTGCAAATTAATCATTATTGAAACTGTCATGTAGTCATGTATTATAATTATTTTCTTTGGTCATGGCAGAGAAGAATAACAAGAAAAGTTCAAAGAAAGTCAATTTTGTGCTGTAGAGACGATCTGTTAGAAATTACGTTTTATTTAATTTATGTATAATTTATTGTAAAAATGAAAGAAAAAAAAATAATTTTTTTTCAAATGATCGCAGATCTAATTTTTAATTACTTGTTTTAAAGGTGTTGACGAGTTCTTTTAAAGGATACCCACATTGAAATTTTATACCTCCGCCTCCCTCCCCACCCCCACTCCCTACCACCAGACAGGGAAGGGATGCTCCTACATGTACAGTTTCCTTCCCTGGTTGATTCTTCTTATTATATAATATACAATAGGTGATCAAATTATAAGGGTTTTTCTTCTTCTTCTTTTTTTTTTTTTTTTTTTTGACATTATTTTGATTTTTTTCCTTTTTTTTTTTTTTTTGTAATATTGAACGAAATATCCTGGAACTTCCGGCATGCAAAGAACATTTAAAAACACATTTTCCACTATCAGTTTATTCCAAAGTGAAATTAGGGGGACAGCCAGAAATTGAAGAAGAGCGCAAATACTTTGGGTTACCCTATATCATAAAAAAGCTTCAGATGACTTGTAACTTCAACACATTGTTGCATATACTATGTACAATATTTATATGTTTTGTTGTGGAGATTGTATAATTATTTAGTCAGATATAATTTTTTTTTTTGTTCGACAATTAATAATTTTCTTGACAAGTTTTTGCATATAACTAGTACGAAGTTCAATAAAATTTTACAAAACTTGCAAAAAAAATGGCAAAATATTAGAAAAATATTATTCTGAATCATAAAATTCACACATATAATATTCGCTGAGGTATGAACATTTATAGTAAATATTTTTTTACTGCGCATGCGCGAAAAATAGAAGAATTTTTACTACGTAGGTTGAAAGTTAGCAACTTTTGAATAGACTAAATTCATTTGAATAGACTAAAAATTAAGCAAATTGTCGGCAAATGAAAGAGATAGATTTTAGGTGTTTTCCAGAGTTGAAATTTCATAAGGAGTTTTTCATATGCCGCGTATTTAATTTGACGATCCAATTATTTCAACTATGTTGAAAAAGTTCTTTTTTGTTGAAAAAACTTTTTCTTATATACTTGTAACTCTGACATATTTTTATTTATTTACTAAGATTTGTGAGATCATAAGGAGTTTTTCATAAAAAAAGACTTTAGCAACGTGGTTGAAATAATTGAATATTCAAATTAAATACACAGTTACAAGCATATAAAAGTTTTTTCAACAAAAAAGAACTTTTTCAACATAGTTGAAATAATTGGAAAATTAAATACACGGCATATGAAAAAACCCTTAAAAAATTTTTAACTCTGAAAAACACCTAAAATATAGCTCGTTCTTTTGCCGACAATTTGCTTAATATTTACTCTATTCAAATGAACTTTTGACAAAAGTTGCACAATACATCTAGCCTTCAACATGTGTAATAAAAGTTTTTCTATATTTTGTGCATGCGCAGTTAAAAATATATATATATATATATATATATATATATATATATATATAGAGAGAGAGAGAGAGAGAGAGAGAGAGAGAGAGCAACCTGTTTATTTATACTATCTCCGTATGTATCGTTTAATATGTGGATAGCTTAAAATACTTATTCCTTGTTTCAATTTATGTTTGTGTTATTGTTTGATTTAATTTCCTTTTTTATCTTGTTTTGTTGAGCTGTATATTTGCTTGAACTAGCTATATAGTTTTTCGAAATCTTGCCTATGCTGATAGAAATGCAAGTTTCCTGATGAGTGAACATTTCTATTTTTCAGCATTTAAAATTCCAATTTTCAATTCATGAATTCCATTTTTTTCCCCTTTTAATGGAACTCTTTGGTAATTTTATTCTTTTCTCCTTTCTCTAAAATGTTGACTGTTACTATTATTTAATGGTTTTTGCAAACTATTATCTTATCGTTAGGCTTATGTGTTATGTTAGTGTCTTTTCTCTTCTGCGTAAGTACTTTAACATCTTTTTACTAATCATTGGTACTCAAATTAAATTATGACCGTGACAATTTTTATTCGAAATAAATCTCAATTAAAATTTAATTATATGTTGGTATCTTCATCTATCTTTTGTCTGCTGTGTGTTAGAATGGTATTAAATTATTCAAATTATATACATATATATATCAATATTTGGAAAGGTTTTCAATATGTGTTCCAAAGGAATTAAATTATTTAAATTATATTGCTATGATTAGCAATATCGTTTTACGAAATCGTTGCAGCTTTCTCTGCTTTATGAAGTATGCGCCCCTTGAAAAGTATGCTTCTAATTTTAAGCATTTATATCCAATTGATTATGAGGTTTATTATCTTTTTTCTCTTTCACAAGTTTAATGGTCCTTTTTTATTATCCTTCAGGTCGGCGTAAGTATTTTAAGTTACTATGGTAACTCATTGGTTCCTTATCTATATCGCAACTTTTTGTGTCATTCTTTCCTCTATGTTAAATTCAGTTCTATATTTTAGTGTGCTGTTATTGTTTTAGTTCTATTAATTGCTAAATTTTAAGATTAAATTTTATTACGTTATCTATTATATATATATATATATATATATATATATATATATTAAATTATTTAATTCCTTTACAATACTCAGCAAATGAGAGAAAGATGAAAATACCAACAATGAATTTAATAATTAGATGTATTACGTATTAATTTATTGTCACAATTACCATTTAAGTAAATTTCACTGAATAGTAAAAACAAGTTAAAGTACTTACGCAGAAGAGAAATGACGTATATCACTTAAACCTAAACTATGAGTTAGTTGTCTTAATCCATTAGTCCAGTAAATTCATGCAACACAAGATAAGAATTGAAAGAAATTAACAAAAATGACTATTGAAATAAAAAGGAATGCATGAGGGAAAAATGGAGTTAAAAATGCTGAAATCCAGTACCGATCTCATCAGGAAACTAGCAGTACTATATATATATAATATTACAAATGCTCACATCTCAACGAATATTACACGTTGGAATTTTATGTTTCAGAATATTGTTTCTCTAATGTATTTCTTATCAGTTATGTATTTCTTGCATTACCGTACCTTTAATCTGTAATTTCTCTTTATAGTATACAAATGTGCAGGGAGAGAGAAAATTTTGTGAGTACCACGACAGATTAGTTTCGTATGTCTCGGGTTTTTTTTTTTTTTTTTTTTTTTTTGTCATACATATTGTTTGAACCGTCCAAATGAAGCAATTAGAAGATAATACTTATTTTTTTCCGTTGCCAGAAATATCATCAAACAAAATCGATGGACATCTAATGATAATTAGCCATCTGCCATCTAATGTCTGTATTAGATGTAATTTCATTCGCCATTTTCCCACATCTCTTAGTTTCTAATTAAGCAATCATTACATGGGTGGTCTGAACCAGTACATATTTATACTGTTCTTATGATCAAAATTGTCTTTTCTTTTTTCTTTTCTTTTCTACTTTTTTCATGGATTCCTATCATAGAGGTTATGGAAAATGTTAGCATTCGTGAAAATATTCGATTTCATTTTATTATTTGCGTTTTAAACCTTTATCTACCGCTTTTAGAAACAGAGTGATTTTAACTAAACCCGAATTTTTGCCTGAATAATTTTAAATAAACTTTTGATTTTAATAACAGATTGGAATTCTGTGTAAATGTAGGTACAATAAGGATGAGAGAATTGAGATAGAATTATTTCTCAAATAAAGCTGTTCCGAAGCCTAATTTGAATTATTTTAACATAGGTACTGTTATGTAATAGGCTGTGAACATATTTGCGTATATTTTACGGTGTAATGTAGATTATGCAGCAAATCGATTGTATTCTGTTTTATGGTCATTCGCCATCATTTTTTACGGTGAATAAACTGTAACATTCACCGTTATTTTTTTCTGTGCGTAATTAGACAAAACAGAAAAGTAGTTTTTATATATTTATTAACACGCACATAAACACACACACACACACATGCACACACACACATATATATATATATATATATATATTATAGTTTACCTCCTCCAAAACCCACCACCACTACAATAAGTTAATAAATAAAAAATAAATGTTCCAGTTAGATTTTAATCGTAGATTTGTTCAACCAGCACGTAATCTGAAGACAAAAGGATTGATTAATAATTATTTGTATTTTCATGATTACTGATTGATCAATCTTTACTTCTATTATCATGAATAACTAATCTTTAATTGTGAAATTTTCAGAAAATGATTGGTTAGTCCTCAACTGTGTACTCGAATACTTTTATTTTGCGGTATAAATACTGTTTACGAATTATCCCGTCTTTTTATGTTTAACCCTAGCATCAAAATATAATCGGCCTTTAAATGGCCTCTTATCGACGAACGATGAACTTGTGGACGGCCAGTAGTCGGAAAATCATCAAGAGCGATTAATCTCATCCGGAGTTTATCTCGAAATGCGTCATCGGACAGAATCCGATGACCGGAACCCGATAAATTTTAGAAACTGATCCAATGAAAATCCGATGGAAAGACATGATTTCTATCGAGTTTTCAATGGTTTGTCATCGGTTCGATATCTTTATCGGTGAAATAATCCTAATCGAAAACCGATCTTAGCTACGGCTCTGATGTATATGTGTCCATGTTAATGCTCGAGCAAATTTCGAAGACTCAGTGAAAGGCCAAGCAAAATACAATCAATCAATGCTACTAAGGAAAACCGCAGAAAAAGAAAAGAAGAAGAAAGTCTTTATACCACAAATAGTAAAACGCACAAGTATCGTTAAATTTACTGTATTTATGCTGATATTTTGCTTTCTTTTTACTTTCCGAACACTATAGTGAGGAAAGTATTGTAATCATGTCAAAAATCCGAATTCGAGATTTTGATGTTTCTATACGTTTCGAGGTCCAACGAGTCCGTTTTCACTATTTTTACGATGATATATGTATGTGTGTGTGTATGTATGTGTGTATGTATGTGTGTGTGTGTGTATGTGTGTATGTCTGTGAGTGAACACGCTAGCGTCTAAACGCTTTGTTCAATTAACCTGAAAGTTGGTACGCATATTGTAAGTCACCCTAGTACGAACCCTATAGATTTTGGTGAATCTAGCACTTATAGTTTTTTTACAGGGACACAAAGAAAAATTCTTTATCATTATGGCCTATGGGAGCAAAATCTTAAAAGTGCGATAGCATCTAAACGCCTTACTCAATTGAGCAAAAATTTTATACACATATTATAGATCACAAATGCTCAATCTGTATAGATTTTGGAGAATCTAGCACTTATAGTTTTTTTACAGGGACACAAAGAAAAATTCTTTATCATTATGCCTATGGGGCCAAATTTTTAAAAATGTGATAGCGTCAAAACGCCTTATTAATCTGAGCAAAAAATTTGTACACATGTTATAGATCACAGTTGAACTAACTGTATAGATTTTGGTGAATCTAGCACTTACAGTTTTTTTACAGGGACACAAAGAAAAATTCTTTATCATTATGGCCTATGGGACTAAATTTTTAAAAGTACGATAGCATCTAAACGCCCTATTGAATTCAGCTGAAAATTTATATGAGTATTATAAATCACTGTTGCACTCACTATAAGCATTTTGGTGAATCTAGCATTTATAGGTTTTTACAGGGACACAACAAAAATTTCTTTATCATTATGATCTATGGGCTCAAAGTTCAGTAGCGTTAAATAAAACAACGTGTAATAGATGGAGAAAAATACTCAAACACTCTATTATGGTTTTCTCTCTTTTGTTTGTTTAACAACTACTCTTTCTTTACTTTATCTACAAAACTGTTAATTACTGAATGTTCGGAAAGTCGAGTGGAGTCACTCCAGATTTTTTTTAACAGTGGCGGAAGTGCATTGCTGACGCGGTGGTGTACACAGAAACACGATAAATAAAAAGACACCACTTAAGCATATATTCCTTTTAATAATAAAAATGCATATAACAAAATAGTATGTTATGGCCATCACAAGACTTTCTTCTATATAATACTATACAAATTCACGCAGTCCGAAGTATTTATTAAAATTTTTTTCCACGATAATTACAGACGATTTTTATCTCACAAAAGTATAACACTCAATTGCGAAAGAAAGTCAATTTTGTGCCAACATTTTTTGTTTTTGTTTTCATTTAAAAGTGAAACAAATCGATAAATTTGTTTTAAATGATCTCAGATCAAGGACTCAACCATTCGTTTTAGAGGTATTGATGAGTTCTTTCGAAAGATACCCATATTAAAATTTTACATTCCCGGGGGTACTTCCCTGCAGGGGGACCGATGCTTCTACATGCACACACTGTTTTTCCTAACTTACTACTACTATTATCAATAATCTATATATTATTTCCCTAACGTCGACCAGTTTCAATTATTTTTTGTCGAAACGATACGCGAGGATAAAAAAATAATATTTATTCATGAGCAATATTTAAGCACGCAGACTTAGCTTAATGGACCCATAAGAAAAAATGACGACATTTGTCTGATGAGATTATTTTACGAAAAAAATGTATTTTTAACAGTTGTTTTTTCAGAATCTTTGTGAGCGTCCTTTTAAACCTAGCAATATTTTATAGATATATACAGTACAGAATATGAACTTTTGTGTTATAAATTGACTAAAAAACACAATCATAAAAAAATATAATCAAAATAGGAATTATTTTGTTTTATCTTAATTTATTTATTTATTTATTTATTTATAAAAAAAAAATAAAAACCAAAATTAATAAAAAGTCATCAACAAGATGACGCCAAAAATTTAAAAGGCGTCGTGGGAGTCCTATATTAAAATTGTACTGCCTGTGGAAGTATGAAAATTGGGTCGTGAACCATGAATTTTATATGGAAACCTTTCTTTGAATGATTTTGGCTTCACTATTGTACAATATTAATTTGGTTTTATTAATAATTTGGCTTCTGGTAAATTAAAATTTCAATTAGGTGATGAAATGGGTATAATATTTATGAGTTTCAAATTTTAAAGATAAATGAGAAAAGAAATAAAATGCGAATATTTCGCACAGGTTTGCTAGTCCATAATAATTTTATAATCATGCGTTTAAAATAAGACACATTATGAACATTTATACAAAATGTTCTCCTATACTACCATGTTAAAGGTTTAGAAAAAATTAGGAACATGATAAGAGATTGAAAATTGACCCGCCAGTGGATCCACCATGTTTGTATAAGCTGTTATATGCTATACCATTAAGCTCTGCAAAATTTCAAATAACACACTACAATGCATTCTAAAGATAAATAAAAATGATTTATCTAGATTTTAATTAAAAGAAAAGTGTTAGACGCTGGTAATAATAAATTACATTCTTCGGTTTCTGAACGAACGCCCGCCATATTTGTTCAATCTCTCTATTCAGGGTCGCTAGAAAAAATGTGGATTACAGCGCCACCTGTCGAACGATAGATCCCCAAATGTAATCTGCATCAGTTTAGGTTAGGGTCCAACTAAATACCATGTTGAGTTAAATTTCTTTTATTATAGTTCATGAGGTACATCATTCAAAAAATTTGTGATACTACACACACAGACAGATACACACAGAGATATATCCACAGACGTTTTTTATGTGTTCAGGACATCGCAAAATGTGTAAATCCATCGAAAACTGGGTTCGAAAATTTTCTTGAACCCAATACTTTCTTATATGTATAGAAGAAAGTGATAATACTAATAAGTCGTTAGAGGAAATTTCGAATACACTATCTTTGACTTTTTTTTCTTTTTTCTTTTGCGCATGTACATTTATTATTAAAACGGATATTCTCTCATGTGACGTCTTTTTGTTCCTCAAGTTTCTGTGTACACACCGTAGCGTCAGAAAAGAATTTCCGACATGTACTGTTACATGATTCTGAATCATCCTCATTCAATAATCTACCTTTTCTAGAAATTCCGAAACACGATGCTGAAACGCCCTGTATATTACTATATATATAGGTGTGTGAAGGAAATGAAGCCAAAATGACGAAATTTCCATTTTTAAAATATTCCACAAAAAGTAAAAATTCAAAGACAAGCTTTTTAAAAAATAAATAAATAAATAAATAAGCAAAAATAAAAAATCTGGAGTGACTCCACTCGACTTTCCGAACACTGAGTAACTAACAGTTTTGTAGATAAAGTAAAGAAAGAGGAGTAGTTAAACAAACAAAAGAGAGAAAACCATAATAGAGTGTTTGATTATTTTTCTCCCTATAGTACACGATGTTTTATTTAACTCTACTGAACTTTGAGCCCATAGATCATAATGATAAAGAATTTTTCGTTGTGTCCCTTTAAAAACCTACAAATGCTAGATTCACCAAAATGCTTATAGTTAGTGCAACAGTGATTTATAATATTCATGTAAATTTTCAGCTCAATCGAATAAGGCATTTAGATGCTATCGCACTTTTAAAAATTGGGTCCCATAGGCCGTAATGATAAAGAATTTTTCTTTGTGTCCCTGTAAAAAAAAACTATAAGTGCTAGATTCGCCAAAATCAATAGGGTTCGTACTTGGTGACTTGCAATAAACGTGCCAACTTTCAGCTTATTCGAACAAAGCGTTTAGACGCTAGCGTGTTCACTCACACACATACACACACATGCGCCATCGTAAAAATAGTGAAAACGGACACGGGGGACCTCGAAACGTATAGAAACATCAAAATCTCAAATTCTGATTTTTGACATAATTACAATACTTTCCTCACTATAGTGTTCGGAAAGTAAAAATGAAATGTTTCACATATATACAAAATTCAGTTAAAATTAACCATTTAAATTTCTTTGAACAGTTTTTTTTAAGTAATGCTCCAAAATAGGAACAATTGCGTTTATTAGATTAAATATTTATCCAGTCATTTATTTTTTTCTCCCCAAGAAAATCGGCAATTAGCACTTGAGTCTGAAACTCACAAATGAGTGGAAGAGCGGATAAATGCTGCTCCACTTCCGTCACTCACTCATCACTTTGTATTTTTCTTTGCTCCTATAATCAATTCCTCCCCACTCCCGAACAATCTCCCTTCTCATCCATCAAGAAAGAAACTTTTGCCGCAAAACTTCTCAGATGGGAGTTCGTGCAAAACCCGGTGGAGTTCACCTTTTTATGCAAAAGAGTTTGACGGGACAAGGACGTTACATGACGGGACAACGACTGGGACGACCCGCAAGAAGGGTGGGATGGGGTAGGGGGAAGCACCTTCCCTCTCTAAAAGTTATTGAAAGTGTCGATGTTAGAAAGCTGTGTCGCTAAAGGAAACACCCAAAGTTCGATAATTCGTGACTTCGCGTGTGCAAAGTTTGGAACTGTTAAACAAATAGAGAATCGATAATTCTAACCTACATAGAATTAAAAAGTCCCTAAAAGGGGTCTTATATTTTTAAAAATGTTTTAGTACAAGTATGTTCCATAGGATTACTACTATGTTGTGGTCACCACAAGACTTTTTTCTGTATTTTCCTATAAAAATTCACGCAGAGAAAATTATTTATTAAAATTATTTTCCATGATGAATGCAGGCGATTTTCATCCCAGAGAAGATGAAAATATTGTAACTAAAATGTCGTCACAATGTCTTCCTAAGGGGTCCTTGCCCATATATACGAAGTTTCGAAGGAAATTACAAAAAACTCTGTAAGGCTTGGCCAACAAGCGCGACCTAGGATCGAACCCGACAACTCACGTCTACCAGCTTCGAGAGAAGAACCTCACGGTCATTGGTAGGACCAATGTCGAAAGGAAGTCAAATTTGTTCCCCACAGAGGACAGCTTAGAAAATGCTTTCTTTCTTTGTTCTTCATATTTTTTGTTGTTGTTAAAAAGGGAAAAAACCAATAACTTTGTTTTAAATCTATGTTTAAACCATTCATTTTAAATGTATTGACGTGTTCTTTAAAAAATACTCATATTGAACCCATACTCATATTGAAAAAATACTCATATCCCTCTGTCAGACCCCCCCCCCCTCCAGGAGGGAGGAGTGGAGAAGCGGTACTCCTACATAAATTTCACGTTATTTACATTTATACGAAGTTTTGTTCTACACTGCCACATTAATAAAATGAAATAAAATACACGTGATAACAGTGCCGCCTATTGAGCGATTGATCTCCAAATGTAATTATCTCCAATTAAGTCTCCGTAAAGTTTAGTTGAATTCTGTTATTAAAAAAGTCCCATTTTTTAAATCTATTCACTAAGAGTTAAGAAAGTTTGCATACATACGTATTGAAATGCACAAAGTGCATGAAAATTTCTCGAAAATTTCTTAAACAAACAAACAAAATAAATAAATAAAAAATTTTAATTTTCTAAAAATTTTAAAAATGCAATAATATTTACCCCAGGTTCTCAATCATTTTTTAACATTTAGCTGTGCATTTTACATTTTCAATACTCATAAAACTTTCTTCTATATAACAGCGTCACCTATTAATTTAAACTCACGATTATTAGTTATTCGACATACTTCTCAGAAGCGATTTTACATATGATGTAATATTTATAGAAATTTTAATTAATAGATTCTGAGGTAAAGCCATCTCAAAAGTCTCAGAAATTGAACAACAGCAGCGTCCTTTGTCGTTCGATATACACCCAAATTGAATCAGCGAAATTTTTTCTAACATTTACATCCCATACTAAGTTTGGTGCATTTATATATCATAAAAACTGACATATTACTTTTTCGTAAACGGGGCAAGTTCCTGAACCAACTGTCGTCCGATATACGCCCATATGGAATGATATTCATCTGTCCTATTAAATTGCTATATCATAAATTCTGAGATATTGCCTGCTCGTGAGTAGGGTTAAATTGCTGAATAGCAGAGCCTCCTGTCGGCCGAGAAGCACCCAAATTAAATCGCCCGTGTATTTTGACATGACCTTCATGCATACGAAATGGTGTGCATTTATACACTACAGATGCTGAGATATAACCTTCCATTAAACACGAGAATTAGCAGTATAGCAGCGCCACTTGTTAAGCGATATATCCCAAAAGGTAATCAGCATCCGTTTAAGTCAGGGTTCGAACAACTATAAACTTACTAGCCGATTATCGAGTTAGAAGATCTGGGTGATAGCACCTACATACCAAATATGGTTTTTAGAAAAATCTCATGAGTAAAATTACTATCAAATTTCAATTTTTCTTTCTTTTTAATTTTTTTAATTAATAAAAGAGGTTTAAATCTTTGACATTTGCATTATAATTTTAATTTTATAAAATAGCTCTAAGTCAAAAATTCCCAGAATGGAAATACATTATTGTTATAGTAATAATCAATTATCGCCTGAAATTTCACGGAATTAAATTAATTTTCATTTTCATTTTACATGACAGAAATTCCATAGTTAATAAATGTATCTACCAAATAAATAAATGATTATAAGATAAAAAACTTTTTATAAACCATGTTTTTAAATTTTCTGTCGAATCATAGCTATAGAACTAACTGCATTAGCACTTTATCAATGCGTATTGTTACGAAATTGTAAATAATTGTATTTATTTTTGTATAAATTCTTTCGAAGAGGCTTAGTAAGTTGATAAAATGTCAAATTTCTGCATTTTCTGCTCTTTTTCGCGTTAAAATAGCTTAATTTTCCTTTTAAAACGCATTAAAAAGCTCGAATAGGCAGGTAATGGATTTGGCGCCAAATTTCGTGACTTTTGGCGAGAAAATCCTTGTTATCGATATTCCAAAGATGGATGTTATAATGTGATTGGTTAAAGAGTAATGGAAATTTGAATTAAAAAAAGAAGTTGGTTTAAAAAATAAAATATTAATCCTTTCAGAACAACATATTTTTGCATCATGAACCACATTAGCACTTTATCAATGGGTAGAAAGTCTTTAAAGTGATAATGACGTCAATTTTTTCCAGATGCATCATTTAACTTTTTACAATTTTTTAACGCTCACGTTTAATTAAATGTATTTATTTTTAGGTCGAAAGAAAATGAACTCGTAAATTTTTTGGGGAATAATTAAATTATAGCTAATATTATAATGACTATTTTTATTGCTATTAGGAGCTTATTATTTTCATACTTTACTTAATTAAAAGAAAACTATTCGAAAATTCGAAAATCTGACTTTGAAGTAGTGTGTTGTCACCGGGTTCTGAGCTACTGTGAAAGTTTCAAATGTCTAGCTAGTAGGGAAAAGAGTTAAAAATAGATTGCAAGATTTGTACCGGACGAACACACAAACAAACAAGAATAGAAATTAATAAAAACATGGTAAAAATGACTTTCATTTTATGAAAAAGCTAAAGAAATATCTGTATATATAAATAGCTAAGAGATTTCCTTGTGTGTGTGTTGCCACAAGTTGCCACCAAATTTTCATATACTTTAGTTAATTTAAAAAATATATAATTGTCCGATCGATAAGCTGTTTAATCCGACGGATTCAGAACAATCGCCCTTATTATTTGGTATCTTATTTGTAACGAAATTTCGATTGGATTTTTTAAAATTAATTAAAATATGAAAATAATAACCTGGTAAGGTCAGGTAGGGGGGGGGGGCGGGTAATATGAGTATAAAAACACAGTTTTTGAAAATCACTGGTAGAAAGAGTATCAGTGGTGAAAGTGGTATATAAGATTTCAAAAAACATAATAATTTTTTGTTGCATATTACAAGTGTTGATAATACATGACGCTCGAATTTTTGATTCTACATTTAAAAATAAATAAATGGTAACGATTTGAAAAAGACCAAGTTTTATACCCACTTTACCCCATGACATGGGTAAAGTTAGTGGTCCGTGAAGTAATATGAGTAATCACTAAAACGGAGCGAAATGGCAGGTAAATCTTTTGGAAAGTGTTAAAAACGTTTTTAAAACGCTGAAAAGTGTTTTTAACACTTTTTTTTTTTTTTTTTTTTTTTTTTTTAACCAAAATTGAAAAGTGTTTATGACTTCGGTTTGTCTGTCTGTCAGCGCTCTAACTGTCGTAAATATTTATGGAATTCCCTGAAATTCATATATGTTATTCAAGTTTACTATGTGACTACGGTAATCAGGAAGCCTCAAAACGTGTAAATATACAAAAAAAGAAAAAAAAAAAAAAAAAAAAATGACTATTTAGCTTAAAACATACATTATTTACCCTATCTCTGTGAGGAATTTATTTCAATTCCCGAACAGCTTTCCTGGAAATGGAAAAATATTATTAGTAAAGCATATCCAATAACAACAAATAACTAGTGCGTTGTGCCACATGACTTTCTTCTATATTTTCCTACACAAATTCCCTCAGTAAAAATAATTTAATAAATAATTTATTAAAATTATTATTTAAAAAAATTATCTTCCATGATAATGCTTCCGTATTAGAGAAGTAGTATAATACTAAATATAATAATAATAAAAAAAAAAAAAAGTTGAATTTATTCTCAATATTACATTTAAAAAAAAAAAAAAAATGTTAAAAATGAAAAAAATTGATAACTTTATTTTAAATTATCGCAGATCGATGGTTCAACCATTCGTTTTAAAGCTATTGGCGAGCTCTTTTGAAAGATATCATGAAAAATTACTCCCCTCGAGGGGGGACTTCTCCCCCAGGGGGGGGGGGGAAGAGGCTCCTAGATACATAAAAAAAATTTCCCAGTTGACTGTCTCGATTACGAAAAATATATATTCGTTTCATTTGGTTTAGTGCAGTCTATAGATGTTAAACTCTACTTACCTGCAATTTCCCCCATAGACGCAATGTATTTGAATATTTTGAGTGTCTCTGTACATGAACCAATAGCTTCATCTCAACGAAAAGCTTAGTGTAGCATCCCTATACGATACACATTTAGAATACCAAGTTTGGAATTTCTGCTACTATTTGTTCTTGAGATATGTTGATAACAGACACACAGACAGACAGACAGACAGACCATTCTCTAAAAACATGATTTTCGTATTCAGGGGACCTCAGAACATGTAAATGTAACAAAAACTCACTTTCGAAAATTTGACCCTAAAACAATACTTTCTCTACTGTAAGGGTATTTTATTTTGAAACATTTCTTTGATTGATTTGATATACAATTATCATTAGCATTTCATCCCACAAAAAATAATAATAATTTGGCATCTGGTGAATTATAATTTTAATCGGATGTTGAAATTGGTCACTTATAAGTTTCAAATTTTAAAGGGGGAAAAAATAATAAAAGAACGAAAGAACGAAAAATAAACTGCGAAAATTTCGCATGGGTTTGGACTATTCCTCATGGGAATGGGTCCGATCTCGCTGTTTTTTCGGTCTTTATGTGTCACTAGTTTGTTGTAGGGCGACTAAGGCGCCCGTTGAAAAATAATCGTTTTATTTTATTTATTTCTCACTCTCACTTTAAATAATTCATTTGCTAGCAAGCCCGTGCGAAATTTTCTCACTTTGTTTATCTCTTCGTTTACCTTAAAAATTATTATTTTGTAGCCGTCATTTTTTTCATATGCATGAGCAAATTTATTTTATTTATTTATTTATTTATTTTTTTTTTTTTATTTATTTTTTTTTTTTACGGGAAAGCATATTTCATTTTATGCTGAAAAAAAAAAAAAAAAAAAAAAGGCAACAATTAAAATTTTAAAATGTATTTTAAAGCTTTTATTTTCCTATTTTAATTAATTTTAAAAAATCTAATTATATATTCGTTACAAATAAGGTACCCAATGAAAGGCGTAATGTTTCTGAATCCGTTGGATTTAAACAGCTTATCGATCGGACAATTAGGTTTTTTTAAATTGAGTAAAGTATGAAAATAGGATCCAAGGAAATCTCTTAAGCCTACTCTTAAGCCTAAAGTGTGACAGATTCAGCCACGGATGAGGGTAACTATATATGCTGATACTTTAGAATGTAAGGAACAAACTACAAATATTCAACTTGAAGTCCGTTTTCGTAAAATTTCTTGGAGTAAAGAATACATAAACATTGTTCAAAATTATTAATAATATATTTTTCAGATTTTTTAAATAAAACTTAAGTTTATTAGTAATTACTGTTTAAAATGATTTGTCAACTGTGTAACAACGAGAAATTATTTTATTTCGTAACTTAAAAAAGGTTCGCATGATTTTTTAAATGAAGTATTCATTTTCATTTAGTTATCGGGATTCGAATCAGGTTCGAGTTAAGTAAAACCTGATCCGTACAGGACTCTAATCCACGCAAATCCGTCAAAAACCGAAAGTCTAAAATTTTTGCGAATCTAATACCTTTTTCTTTTGAATATAGAAAAAAAGAAAAGAAAAAAAAAAAACCTAAGCCTACCTTTGTTTTCTAAGTAATATATTAAAATTCTGCACAAAATAGAATTCAATTTAGCGCGACAGGACTTATTTGAATCTGTTCTTCCATATAAAGGCATGCAGTAACTGTTCCATTCCCTAGCATCGGTAACTATAGTCTTTTCTTACAATTTCTTTGGCATAGCTTTAGTACAGGAGCCCATTGGCGACTTTTAAATTTCTGTTGTTATTTTGGCGTCGAATTAAAATGGCTACCACAATTGCGTAAGTAAAGATCTTGGCGACAAACGTCCGAGCTGTTTCGGTGTTAAATTTCAAATTTCGCCAAGGGATTCCATACTGAAGCATACTGAAACTGTTCCATATCTTTAGCACGATGTTTCTTTACTTTATTTTAATTATTTTTAAATAAAATGGTTGCCTGTTCATTTTTCTGCGACATAAAAATCAATACAAAACTTAGAGTAGAAAAGACAACGCAGAATCGCAGATTGAAAAAAATAATACTGTCGCACTAAAAAAAAAAAAAAAAAAAAAAAAAAAGGTTTTTGTCGTGCCGTTAATAAAGGAATACATTTGTGGACTTTCCTGCCAGTCTGCATGTTGTAAATGTCCCCACAGCCCCCATTTCAATAATCATGCCAGTACAAGCACATAGGCGGATGTCCACCCCCTCGTTGCATGCATCTATCTCTTAATGTGAATTTCTGAATTCAATTCAGTCGTCAGATTTCACAGTAGCCATCTCATGTAAAGTGAAATCCGCCCATTTTGAAAGGACACCTCTCCCTCCCCCTCCATCTCCACCCTTCTTCCTTCCTGCATAAAATGTTACGAATTCGTTCTCCTTCGTCCCCCTTCCACCATCCCCTAGTTTCTAACATTAAAAGTCTTGTGTATGCTATTAAGGCCAAAGACTGACGAGGTCTTGTTTTAGATGGCTTTGTCTTTCCTGGAGTGTGGATGTTAACGCCACCCTTTTAGAGAAAGGGGGGGGGAGAGGGGTGAGGTCGTGAATTAGAATTTCAGAATATAGATTATTCGAAAGTGCGTGTATCGACACGATATGTGTGCGCTTGTAGAGGATTTATTCTAAAATGAAAGTTTAAATTTAAACGACATCAAAATTGCACAATGATCGCTGGTATCTGAATTCGAAATTGATTTTCGACTCAACTGTCTTTTAGGTGCATGCGGGATAGAGATGTGACACTTTTCGTGCAGGTTTGGACACTTCATACACATTTTTCAATGACATTAACTCCTGTTTGCTTTTTTTTCTTATTTATTTGGGTCACTTTTCTTGCCGGGGTGCGATGTGTTGTTCAGGTTCAATACAATATGTTTCATATACTGATCACAATTGTATAAACAATAAACATTAATTGGTTGAATATACAGGGACTCGCAAAAGAACCGTAGTCTATGAGAAACATTTCTTTCAAGCATATATTAATACCTTTATACTGCTAAAAATATAACGGAATTAATTTACGTTATTCAAATACACATAAAAGTATACTTTCTAAAGATTATGTCGCATTAAAGGGTGGTTTACAGGGCTACACAAAACTACCTAATATATGCTATTAATGCCTAGATCTCACGATGCCTTGTTTCAGACAGTTTTTGATGTCTTAGTATTTCCTAATATGTAGATGTTAGTGCCACTCTTTGAAGAAAGGATTAAAAGGGGGGGGGGGGGGGAATCGTGAATTAGAATTTCAGAATATAGATAATAAAAGTCACGAGACAATGTGTGTGCTTTCTGAGCAGTTATTTTTAAATGAAAGTTTAGATGATGAGAAAATGACATCAAAATTGCACAGTCATTGCTGACTGCTGTTATTTATTTGAATTTGATTCAATGTTATTCGATACCTGATGAAGGGCCATGCTATTTCTTAGACTCGAAACAACTGTTACGAGTTTTTGTTTACTTACAAAGTTATTGTTGCTCACTTGCGGTTCGTGAATTATCCGTGATTGAATGTCAGCTCTTGCAGAGGCTTAAAAGTTTATTTACTGAATATTCTAGAAGATTACAGGTCTGTTAACCAAGTATAAATTTTAGTTTCACCAGAAAACACAGCTTAAATAACAGCTAAAATTAACGTAACTGTACTATAGCATTAGTACACTGCAATAGGCTGTAATCAATAGCAGGGACTCAGTCAGCGAAAGCTCATTACACATCAAGCAACTTGGCTTTAAATGACCCCAACGGTCGATATGCAATGCCTTTATATAGCTTTGTATATTTCGAGAATTTTCCAGGCATCTCGCTTAGTATTCAATTGACCGCTTAGATAATCGTTAATCGATAATAGGAATTTTCTCGCCAACGTCGCCAAAAATGTCGCCAAGGAACGATAAAGTCGCCAAATTCGTCACCAGTTCCATTACCCATCCTGGTGAAGCTTTTTAACAGGATTTAAAGGAAAAATGAGCTATTTTAGCGAAAAAGCAAGCTAGAAATGCGAAAAATTAACATTTTATAACTAGACTAAGAAATTATATAAAAATAACTTCTATTATTTACAAATTCATAACATTATTTATTGATTAAATTAATTAGTACTTGAATTTAATCTGTTTAGCATATAGATGTTTCAACCTGACTAACAAGGAGCCATTCAACAGGTGTCGTCTTCAAAAAATATTGAAAAAAAAAATATATATATATATATGTCATACTACTACTCATAAAACACCAGAAAGGGAAAAAAAAATCCCTTTTCGGCAAGCTTAAAGGCAAAGGTAGATTCCTTTACGTTAATGTTACAATTGTAAAGAAATTTTATATATGCATTAATACCTAGCCAATGGCTTTGTTCCCACATATTGCATTATTTACGTCGCTATTCTGTTTTCAAGAAATTTAATTTTCAACTACAAAAGGGTTTTATTCTACTTAAAAATTTTCATTCTACTTAAAATTTTAGGCTAAATTTATTGGCTTGTAAATGTTTCAATTTTTTAAAATTCAAGCTCATAATCATTCAACAAATAAAAGCCTTAAAGATATACAATCCCAGCAATGGTGAATCCCGGAGGGGGCTATTGGGCTACATTCCCCTCCCCACCCGAGCTTAATCAAAATTATAATTTTTATTTTAAATCCATATAACTGTTGTTCAATATCTTTATTTTAAAAGAAAAAGTAATAGAAACGTGAAAATGCACTTGTGATCTTAATAGTTCTGGTAAGCCTGGCGTTTCTATGGTCAAGTCAAATACAGATAAGTGGTAGCGGTTATTTCATTGTAATTTTTATTGAATTATTGAAAGTTTTGTATTGTGTTTTTGTGATTCTTATTGTCAGATGAGTAAAAATTGTAAAGTGAAACTGTTTTGGTTCACATAAGCTGGAACATTAACATTAACATTAGTTAACATTTGACCATTTGGCACCGCTGAATTTCAATGTTAATTGTTATGAATTTAGTAAATTGTATGATTTGGCGAGATTTTGGTGACAAAACTTGCGACTTAGCAATGAAATTTGTGATTTGGCGGCAAAAGTTGATAGTTGACGACGAAATTTTTGACTTGGCGACAAAATTTGGCGAGCTTGGCGATAGAGAAAGGCAGCTTTGGCGTCATTATATTTTCTTTCCACACGAAAACCTCATATCTCTTCACAGACCAATATCTTGTTTCGATGAGATAAAAAGTCAAAGGAAGCTGCAACGTATTACTCTCTATCGTAAATTTTAAATTATTGCCTAAACCGACATTCTAAACTATTCACCACAAACGATATTTGTATTAAGATTGACGTATTATTGTAATTTTATATTTTAAATGTTTAATTAAAGCGTTTAAGATGGTTTTTAATAAACACACTTTTATTAACTTGATATGATGCAACTATTAATGTATATAACGGAATTTTGCAATTCGATTTTCGGCAACTTCTTGTCGTCCAAAGGACCAGAAATTTTGCACACGACTTCATAATCAATGACAAATACTAGATACAAGTGTTTCCAGGCACTTTTCCCGTCAGGGGCAGGTTCCAAGGGCAAACAAAAAATCTATACTTATACAAAACTATCGTATGTGACACAGGATTTGGATGTATTTGTATAATGTCGAGTGGCAACAATTAATTTTTTTTTTAATAAAGATTTAAAAGGATGTAATAGTTTTCTAAAACCTTTATAGAGTTCTAACAGATGACGTCACGAGCATGTTTGCTGAGGGACAGTTGACCCGACCGACCCATTTTATCATTGCGGAATAGTGTTACAAATTTATTGTACCACAGTGTTGTAAATGTATTTGTAAAAGCATAAAGAAATTCGACAACTACCCTTCCAAAGGCATGGAAAAATTAGCGTTGTCCTTTAGCAAAGTACGGTTTCTAAGAAGAAAGTCACGTGATTGTTAGAACTCTATTAGTTCATTTTTCAGTAAAAAAGTGTTCTTTATTTATTTTTTAAATGGTATAATTTTATTTATCAAAATAAGGGAATTCGAGTAATGAAATACATTAATTAAAATTAAAATTTTCATGAAAATAAACTTCAACAGGAAATTCATTAAAATCGTCCCTAGTTCATTTGTTAAAGGGATACCTAAATGTCCCCAAATTTATTACCTTTTCTACCATGCCAGTTTAATTCGTTTAGCATCGATTTACAAGATTTTTTTTTTTTTTTTTTTAACTATGACATTTATCTTTTACATTATAGCATCTACGTCATAAAGCTAAGTCTAAATCTGCTTAGCCCTAAGATATGTTGGTTTATCCGCGTTTGTAATGATCGATAGGTGTCGCTTTCCCAACTGCAGTTGTTAGTAAATATAATAGCCACACGTGTATTTATTATTGTTCTTTCTTGTTGTTCTATCATTGTTTCAGCGTGAAAGCTTTCAGTGGTGTGATAATTTCACCTTAGCCCACCAGAAGGCGAGCATTTCATTACAATCACGTATTTACTTATTTTTTTATTAACATTTATTTTATTTGTTTAAAATCACGGATAAAATTTTATTTCATTTTTCTCAGTACATTGTTGTAATTGTGACGTCATATTTTCTGTTAAATTAAACTTTTTTTTTTTTTAATGAGATTATTATATTGTTTAAAAACATGATTAAAATTTTATTATATTTTCAGTGATCTTTTTTATTATCACTTTCACGTGACATAAGCATCAGATTATAATTTTTGCAATGAAAGCTATAGAAAATGTCGGCTTCATCACAAGAAAAATCACTTTTTAACTTGTAACTTTTAAGAAATTGAAGTTATCGAAAAAGTTTAAATACAAAAGTTGTTCTTTAGGGTAAGGCGGTAATTCGCCTGATTTGAAGCATTTTCCTATTTTCAATATTAAAGAAATTATGGGCAAATGAAAATTTCCACCCCCCACCATTTCCACCCCCTTTGAGCTGGACACCCCATCTACGAACACGACCGAGATTTTTACTGTCCTGACAACATATCCCGAGCTGGTTATATTTAAATAAAAATTACTCCAGTTATCGTGTTCACAACTTAACATGGGAAAAAGCGTTATACATATATATATATACCTATATATATATATATATATATATATATATATATATATATATATATATAAACATTTGAACGGAGGGTGGTTTTGGGTTCTAGGGGTCATGATCGGTGAAGATGTGAAGAAATTTTCCAGAAGTCGTGTCATGAGAACCATTGCAATAGGTAGATCTCCTATAAGGAATCTACCTAATTATCGGCTGAAATGAATTGCAGCGACCACAAAAAATTATCAAAATTAAGCATATTTGGCGATTTCACACTGTTAGGCGACTTATTTTGAGTACTTGGCGGAGAAGCAAAAGACGGTTCTGTTCGTACAGAATATATGCATGTAGAATTTAGCATATAGATGTTTGAACCTGACTAAGCCGCTTTGAAAGAAATTCCATTTAATGTGTACTTGAATTTAATCAGTTAAAGGTTTCCAATTAAATATTACTCGATTACTTTCTGATAGATATTTCAACATCTCCACAAACTTTTTCCCCAAATCATCTATTCCGGAACTGTAAACAAACTAATTTCGCCGTAATCAAATTTAACCTTGAACATCGGAGTATTCTGAATCACGCGAGGGCGAAAAGAATTATATGACTGATAATGACATTAACGACTCTTTTACTCTAAATAAATATTTAATAACTGTAATTTACTTAAAGAACTATTAATATTAAACTTTATGTTTACGTGAAATCATATTATTATAAGTATTAACATTAACCATATGGACATGTAGAATTAATTTCAATTAATAGGCAGCTTTCCTGGACATGGTATCAATAACAATAAAAAACAATATTATGGTTTAAACATTGGGAGCCCTGTATATTTCTGAAGATTATATAAATGCCACATGGTGCACATAAATATAATCCGATATTAATAACAGACGGCACAACCTGAAATACACTTCCATCAATTTTCAAGTATTGCCGTAATCTAGTTCTTTTGTGTAGCTCTGTAATCGAACAGTGAATGATTTTCATATCATATGAAACATGTTTTTACGCATATAAAAAATATAAATTCTTTTCATTTGGTTTAGTGCAGTTTATAGTTGTTAAACTCAACTTACCGACAATTTTCCCCATAGGTGTAATATATTTGAATTCTCTTGGGTGTCCCTGTACACGAATCATTTGCTTGATCTTCACGAAAAGTTTAGTGCAGCATCCCTATATGATACACATTTAGAATACCAAGTTTGAACTTTCTGCAATTATTTTTTCTTGAGATATGCTTATAAGACACACGCACAGACACACAGACCAACCGCTAAAAATATTTTTTTTGGATTCAGGTGACCTCAAATCGAGTAAGAATAACAAAAACTCGATTTCAAAAATTTGACCCAAAAACAATACTTCTCTACAATTTACATGGGTAAGAGAAAGTAAAACTAGTATGTTGTGGCCACCACAAGACTTTCTTCTGTATTTTCCTATTATTCACTCAGTTCAAATAAATTACAAAAACTATTAAAATTATCTACCATGATGAATGCAGGTGATTTTCATCTTAGAGAAAACTAACAGTAAATATCCAAAGAAACACAGTTTAACTAACATCTTGAAAAATGCATTTTCATAATGGTTATCTCATGTATCAAGTTTCGTACAGTTAAATGTCATAGAAGTTGAAATATAGCATTCCTGTTCTCGGGAAAAACTGCACTATAGCAGCGCAACCTACTGGTAGATATACATCCAGACTGAATCGGCATAATGTCTCATAATGGCTTTCTCACATATCAAGTATTGTTTCATTATACGTATTAGAACCTGAAATATAATAGCTGAGGAAATCGTTGTATAGAAACGAACACCTGTTGAGCAATTAGTACCAAAAGTTGATTCGCAATAACTTATATCAAGGTGCATCCAGATATAATTTTTTATAAAATTTTGCGCAGTAGTTCCTGATATATAACCTTTCCTTAAACTCTGAAAATCAATGCACAGCAGCGATTCTCAGCTGCATTCTTTTCTTAAACTGTGGAAATCTCTGTATAGCAGAGCCACCTGTTGTGTGGTTGCCACCAGAAGTTCATAGGCTCTAACTTACATCATGTTGCATATATATATGAATTTATATGTATTTTTGTGCAGTAGTTCCTGAGATATAGCCTTACAATTGTAGAAATCACTGCATAGTAGCACCACCTATTGAGCTGTTAACACCAAAAGAGTATAGGCACTCTAATTTATATCAAGTTGCATCTATATATGACATTATATGCAATTTTGAGCTGTAGTTCCTGAGGTTCCTTCCGTCAAATTGTGGATATCGCTGCATAGCCGCACAACCTGTTGATCGGTTGACACCATCTGTTACTGTTGGTAGGCACTATTTTAGGTCAAGGTGCATTTAGATATAAAATTATATATAATTCTGTGCAATAGTTCCTGAGATACAATCGCCACAAAGTGTTTGTCACACACACAGACAGACATTTTCTAAAAATTGTCAAATCGTGTTCTGGACCTCTCAAAACGTATAAATCCACCAAAAACCGGAAGTCGAAAATATTTACGTATCCAATACTTTCTTCTATTGAATACAGAAGAAAGTAAATAAGAAAAGTTATGCAAAAGAAAACTGCTGAAAAGTTATATATATATATATATTTTACTTTCTTCTATATTCAATAAAAGAAAATGTTGGATTCATAAAAATTTTCGACTTCCGGTTTTCGACGGAATTACACGTTTTGAGAGTTCTGGAACACGATTTTACCATTTTTAGAAAATGACTGTCTGTCTGTCGGTCTCTCTCTGTGTGTGTGATAAAAATTTTGTGGCAACTGTATCTCCTATGCTACTGCTCAGAATTGTATATAAATTTATATGTAGATGCACCTTGACCTAAACTAGTGCTTATAAACTTTTCGTGTCAAACGTTCAACAGGTGGCGCTGCTATACAGCGATTTGCGCAATTTATGGGGAGGCTATATATCATGTTCTATTGCGTACAATCGAACAAAATTTGATATATTAGAAGGTCATTATAAGCCATTATGCTGATTCAATCTGTATGCTTATCGACCGACAGGTGGCGCTGCTAGACAGCGATTTCTGCAATTTAAGGGAAGGCTATACCTCAGGAACTACTGCACAGAATTGTATATAAATTTATGTGTAGATGCACCTTGACATAAATTAGTACCTGTCAACTTTTGGTTTCAACTGCTCAACAGGTGACGCTACTACACAGCGATTTCTGCAATTTAAGGAAAGAACTTGATATGTGAGGAGGCCATTATGAGACATTATGCTAATCAAGTTGGATGCTTATAGACCAATAGATGTCGCTGCTATACTGGAAATTTTCTCGATAACGGGAATGGTATATCTCAACTTGTAGGGAATATAACTGTACGAAACTTGATATGTGAAATAACCATTATCAGAACGCATTTT
Source organism: Salticus scenicus (assembly GCA_963930645.1). Taxonomy (NCBI): domain Eukaryota; kingdom Metazoa; phylum Arthropoda; class Arachnida; order Araneae; family Salticidae; genus Salticus; species Salticus scenicus. The sequence goes on from CAWVNO010001064.1 coordinate 213,686, forward strand.
TTAAGATGTTATTTTCAGACAATAAAACTGTCTTTCTTTGGATATTTAGTGTTAGTTTTCTCTAAGATGAAAATCGTTCATTCATCAGGTTAGATAATTTTAATAAATAATGGTTTTAATAAATTATTTGTCATTAGTGAATTTGTATAGGAAAATATAGGAGAAAGTCTTGTGGTGGCCACAATATACTAGTTTTTTAATTAAAAGAAATAAATTGCAGGAATCTACATCTATAAAGGAAGATCTCCTGACTGACTTGCTTGCTCACTCAGAAATGCCCAGTCAAACTAATGGAGATATAGATGTGGAATTTTATGAGATTTTTTTCTTTAGTGACGTGATTTAAGAAGCTATTTTTGTAAGTTTCCCCCCAAACGGAGGGGCAAAAGTTGTTTTTTGCATTTCACATCATATCTCAATCAAAGAAAACACACACACAAAAAAAAACAGATATTAAAAAACCGGATATCCGGCATATTAACCGGATATTCGGTGGTTTTGATCCGGATATCCAGTGATATTTCGGATATTGAAAAATCAGCCGGATATGCCGGATACCGGATATTATCCGGATATTATCCGGATATCCGGTCCAACCCTAGTATAAAATAAGGTATTATTTTCTCATTAAATGTCATAATATAATGTTAATCTAATCTAATAATTTATGATGTATAATAATATAGTCAACATTGTAATTTAAATTCATTCTCTCAGTCTGTAATAAGTTCCCAACTGGAAAGGATGCATAAAAATGCATTCTCTAAAATATTTTCTAATAAAGCAAATTAAAATATTAAATTCTATTCACTACTATTTCAACTGATCTAGATAATTAAATTCTTACATTATTAGTTCAAAAATAAGCTTATTAGATAACAGTGATAGAATGAAAACACTGGAATATTCATCAGCCTTTACTGGATCAACTGGGATCTAATAGATGTCGAGAGATCTCACTATGTTCTGTACTACTGTATACAAGGTAAGTGAAGATTTTATTGTTTTTCTCTAAAGTCTTACCTTGTATTAAGAAAAATCTACCAAGGCATAAATGTGTTTATTAATAATTCCAACATTTTCCATTTACATATCTATGACCTACTTTGCGTCTATGAGCCATTTTTTTAAAATTTGTTTAATAATTAAAAAATATATATATTCAGAATAAAAGAATTAAATCTCCCATTCCGTGACGGGCAAGAGTGACCGCTAGTGACCACCTCCCATCATCCATCTTCTTCTAAATTCATCGCCTATTCATCAAGCGTCCTCTTCTTCCCCAACCGCTCTAATTGCGTTTGGTCAGTACTCGCGACTCGGACAAAAGGGGTTAATTTGATTACGTACGATGACCAAGCGCTGGACACTGGTCATCGCTTTTACGTTTAATTGTGGAATTGTCTTTCTCATTGAGCGATTGTCCGCCTGCGCCTAATTCGGTTACGTGGGGCTCTCATTTGGATGATGAGAGTGACCGGTCGAGCTTGACCGATGGCTAGTCGTGCCACTTTATTAATCGTTTTCTGTATTGGCTAAGAAAAAGAGAAATGATGTTCTTTGATATTAAATTCGTAGCATTCGTCGGCTCAATCATGATTGATTAGGCACAAGTATAACGTTAAAATTCAAATCTGCTTTTTTGATATTTCAAATCGCACACTATATCGTTATGTCTTTTAACCCTTTAACGACTCTACATATTTTCTTTTGAAAATTGCTAATCTAACTTCAGAAAATGATATTATAAACAAATAGCTGATCATAAAGAGGAAATAGAAACTAGTATGTTGTGGCCACCCCAAAACTTTCTTCTACATTTTCTCATAGAAATTCACTCAGTACAAATAACACTGCTCGGCAAGAAAATTGTCTCTGACACCATTTCAGCATATTCTCATGCAAAATGACCTCCTGAATCCGAATAGGACGCCCATTTTGCCCTATCACCCACCGTTTTTTAGGAATGGCCCCCTATTTATATCATTTTTCGGTGATTTTATGGCTATAACTTTGATTTTTAGATGGGGGGGAGGGAGGATTATTTTAACGACAAGGGAAAAATTTTGGGGGTATTTGCCACAGAAATTATTGCCATATCTTATATTTTTTTAATCTGTTATTAATGTTATTTTTCAAATGTTATTATTATTATTATTATTATTCTTTTTTGTTTTTAGGTGTTAAATTAATTATTTTTCATTCTTCAAATCGAATTCATGGTCAAAAATTATCGAATAGGGAAAGAAATTGAGGAATGGGTGGTGTATCTAGAAAACGGTGGGTGACTGGGCAAAATGGGAGTCATATTAGGAATCAGGAGGTCATTTTACATAAGAATCAGCAAGAATGGTATCGGATCTCGATTTTTTTTTTTTTTTTTTTTTTTTTTCGGAGCAGTGTTATTTCTTAAAACTATTATTCATTAACATTATCTACCATGATGAATGCATACGATTTTTCGATACAATATAAAAAAATACAAGAATATACATAAATATTAATAAAAATAAATACATACTAGACAAACTCGAATAGTCAAAGGAAAATTGAAAGCCCCCCCCCCCCCCCCTCTTAAACATAGAGCCCGCTTTCAGCTGGTATTGAATAAAAAAAAACCTTAAGTAAGATTGTAATCAAGAAGACTGAAATGTTTATTGAGTATGAAAAACAGGATAGCGGTTGACAGTTAATATGTTCTTGTATTATTTATATTCTTGTATTTTATTCTGATGTATTTGCTTATATGCTTCATTTATTAATTCATGCTTTGTATTAATTAAATTCGTTTGCTGTATGGTCTTGCTTACATCTGTGAGAAGTTGGGGGCTAGAAACGTATTTTTTGGCTAGATAGCGAACGTTTCTTCAGAAACTTCTCATATTTCCTTCCCTACATGTGGCAGCTCCCCTGAAGAAGGCCCTCATGTGTTTTGCGATTAATTTTCATCTATCCTTGGTTATTTTGCTTATTTATTATGGTTTTACATTTCCTTTAGCTATGCATTTGCGCATTGGTTTTGTAAATACCCTGTTCTAGTTATATATTAAAAATTCAAGTCTTATTCCATCTTATATTTAAAATTTATCTTATATATATATATATCATCATCATCATCAATCCCAGCCTTTATCACTCCACTGCAGGATGTATGCCTCTCTTAGGTGAATCCAAACTACCCTGATTTCTACAGTTTTCCCTTGTTTTCTTATACTACAAAGATCACTGTTGGTATGGAAGAATTAGAAACGGTATGCAGTTATACTTATCTGGGACAAGTCCTTACGATGAACGGGAACATCATGGAAGAAATTAACAATCGAGTTAAATGTGCATGGACAGCATTCGGAAGAAATAATGCTATATTCAAAATCGACCTCCCGATTTGTTTGAAGAGAAAAGTTTTTGATCAGTGCATTTCGCCTGTTTTAACTTATGCTTCAGAACTTATACATTAACATGCAAAGGTATACAAAAACTGCAAACAACCCAGAGAAGCATGGAGAGATGCATGTTAGGATTCATCTGAAGAGACAGAAACGAAACACTTGGATTAGGTAACAAACCAAAGTTACTGATGTTATTTCTAGAGTCAAGAAGTTAAAATGGAGCTGGGCTGGGTAGGGCATGGCACCTTGTGAGAAGAAATGATGATAGATGGACCACCAAAATCCTATTTTGGCTACCAAGAGATAAGTAAAGACTAAGGAAGAAACCACTGTGTCATTGGAGAGATGAAATTGTGAAGTTTGGTAGAGCAGAATGAAGAAGAATTGCAGGAAACAGGGCAGTTTGGAATATATATATATCGTTTCAGTGCGCGCAAACAATAAATGTTAAAGAATTAACTTTTTTTTTTTTTACAAATTTTAAAGTCCCATAAACAGAGGCATCACAAAATTTCGTAAGCTTTTATTTGCCACACTATCAAAGAAACAAACATTTTATATTATAAGTTTTGGTAATCGATAACAATTTTGAAATCGGTTCTTGGATGTTTTTACATGTTTTGAGATAAAATCCGTCAGTATATATATAAAGTAGTTGACACCCCCCCCCCCCCCAAAAAAAAAAAAAAAAAAAAAAAAAAGAACAGTTTTTTATTTTTATTTTATTTTATTTATTGAGGTCGTTTCAGTTATTTCCTATACTTTACAAATCAAAAAATTATTCTTAATAAATTAAAACAAAATTTCAAAAAACATTTTTGTATTTTTTTTATTTTAACAAAATTTTTCGATTCGCTATACCATAAATTTTCTATATTTTTAATGAAAGAGATAAAATTGTGAGAATTTTTTTTTTTTTTTTTTTTTTTTCCTGTTGAAAATAAAATGATAAAAACAAAATATTATTTTGTTAATTTAAATAAAATTGCTCTTGAAACACATTTAAATAGAAATTTTTGCCAACAAGTGGTTTCAACCGTAATTTTCATTAAATCAACGAAGTTTTATCTGCATATTCTGGGAAATTTACATCTCCCTCACACAATCCAGGCATCCCCTCTGTAACCACTGACCGTCTCAAAGCCCTTTCATTCACGTGGCGGATCAATGGGTGTTGATCTGCTCATAAATTTCACGTCGTGTGATGTTTATCATATGACCGCTGTCCGAACATTTTTCAATGGGACTTTTATCCATATCGCGAAAAATAAATGGGGTGTAAAGGGACTATGGAGACAATCCCCCCAATGTGTTACTTAAACACGGAACTTGCACTCGGAAATTTATTTTCCCGTAGATAGAATAAAATTTGCGAAATAAAATCTATAATAATAATAGCAATTATAATAACAGGGGACTTGGCGTTGGAATATTAAAACCCGAATAAACTACTACGTCAGAAACGCCATCCTTTTTGCACTGATGACGGTACGCTTTAGGCTACCGAAACAGCTGTATGCATTTCCAATATTTTTCTTTGGCGTTTCTGATGTAGTAGTTTATTCGGGTTTTAATAGCAATTATATTATGCAAAAAGTAAATTAATAAAATAAAATAAAATAATAATAATCATCTGCGAAATAAAATCTAAAATAATACTAATGAAATAAAATATAATTGTTAAAATAAAATCTGTTAATCTCTGCGGTTGATGGTAAAATATATAATTTTAAGTAAAACCATGCGTACGCTGTGTATATATTTAAGTAAAACTATGTTTATATTATGTATAGTTTTAAGTTAAACTATATATATACTACTAGCAGGCTACGCCCGCTTCGCTGGTCACTATTTTTAAATGAATCATTATAATTAATGAATTCTCAAAATTGCATTAATTTTTATCATGTAAAAAAAAAAAAAAAAACTCTGATCGGGAAAAATGTCGCACCGGGTCCCCACTGCCTTCGGCAGCGTAGACCCGTGCGCGATGCTCACGCGCGAATGCATATATATGAGCGCCCTAATAATTTTACAAATTCGAAAATATCCGCAATCGATTTGTATCAAAAACCTCCATGCACCAGTTTTGAACGATCTATCTCTATTTTTATTTTTTTGCCCCTCCGCTCCCTCCCCCCCCCTTCACGCCCCTCCCAATAATTTTAAAAATTCAAAAATATCCTCAATCGATTTGTAGGTATCGAAAACCTCTATACCAATTTTGAACGATCAAACTGTATTTTTTTTTGCCCCCCCCTCTCCCCACCCCCCTTCTCGCCCCTCCTAATAACTTTACACTTTCGAAAATATCCCCATTCGACTTGCAGGCCTTCAAATCCTGTCTGTACCAATTTTGATCGGCCTAACTGTATTTCTATTTGTTTTTGCCCCTAGCCCCCCCCCCCTCGTGATGCCCCACCTGGGGGCTGAATTTCTAAAATTCCAGAAATTATTTTTTAGATATTTGCATTAGCTATATTTTAGAGCAAAAATTTCACATATATCTGTTTTTTTGTTTGAGATATATAGGATTATGTGAAATCACGTTTAACGCATGTGAAATCACGTTTCGCCCCCCTCCCCCCCCCTTGGGGACCGAATTTCAAAAATTCCAGAAATCGATTTTTAGACATTTGTATTAGCTATATTTTAAAGTAAAAATTTTACGGATATATGTTTTTTTGTTCTAGATATGAAGGATTTTGTGAAATCACGTTTTGCCCCCCCCCCTCCTCCCCCCTTGGGGGGCGAATTTTGTAAAATCGCTTGCGGCGTTGCGTTTCTCGGGTCGCAAACATTAACCGTGCCGAATTTGGTCCCGCTCGGTGAAACGGTCTAGGATTCTATAGCGGACAGACAGACAGACAGACTGACTCTGCTCTTTTATATATATAGATGTACAGTTTTAAGTAAAACTATACACACACCAGATAGTTTCAAAAAACTTATGTAGCTGACGAAACTTCAGACCACATAGTTTTAAATAAATCTATGTGGTATGTATGTAATTTATAGACAATATACATGACAAACCAAAATTAAGAAAACATATTCTTCTCTATTAATTCGTGTAAGTGCTTAATAAGACATTATCAAGGCTTTTTTTTTTTTTTTTACAGGGACATCTCAACAAAGAAAAATTCTTTATCATTATGACCCGAAAGAAATTTCTGTAATATTTCTCAAATATTTATCCAGAGTGTCTGTAAATTTACAATAATTCTTAGATAAAAATATTATTCTCAATCTTTATTCTATATTTTTGCCTATTTTACCATGTTTTTATTAACTTCTATTCTTGTTTGTTTGTTTGCATGTTTGCTTGTCCGGTACAAACCTTGCAATCTATTTTTAACTAACTTCCCTACTAGCTAGACATTTGAAACTTTCACAGTAGCTCAGAACCCGGTGACAACACACTACTTCGAAGTCAGATTTTCGAATTTTCGAATAGTTTTCTTTTAATTAATTAAAATATGAAAATAATAATCTCCTTATAGTAATAAAAATAGCCATTAAAATATTATCTACTAGCAGGCTACGCCCGCTTCGCTGGTCACTATATTTAAATGAATTTTAGAAAGAATTATCAATATTTATTTTTTTACACCACATTATACACAAAAACTAAAAAAAAAGTAACTAAAATTGCTTCAAACCTCGCTTCGGGTACTCGCTGTCTACGGCAGCTCTTTTCCCTCCCGCACTGCATCAGGTCTAGGTTTCCCATGCCTGCAGAAAGATCTTTCCCAGGCACTTTAATCTGGATATTTATCGACGACAGGAAAGATCTGCTACTATTTAAGAACTACGATTTTAAAGATGACTGTATCTCAGCATCTATTAAATATTTTAGTTTTGAACCATGTATTTTATAGCCCATGCTATTTACACTATATTACGATTTGATTTCGACCAATGTAATAAAATAAATATAAATAAAAAGTAGATTAAAAAATATATATATATAAACAAATAAATTTTAATCAATTTAATCCTTTTTGCTATGTATGTACTTCCATTTTTCCCGATAAATACTGTAAATAATAATTAAAAAAAAAAAAAAGTTTTTTCTTTTAAAAGAATTAATTAAAAAATGAAAAATAAGAAGTTGGTCTACTATAAAAACTTAAACGTAACTGTTATAAAAACGTTTTTAAAATTAAAACTATTAATTATACTTAATTTTTTCTACTACATTACAATTTTGTTTCCAATAAAAAAAAAAAATCGCCTTTAAATGAATGTATTAAATAAAAATAAGTTGCGTAATAGCCGTTGCTAAGATACGCAGACGATTGAAGCAAAATATTAAATTTATGAAAAATGAAACAAAGAAGCCAATATTTAAAATCGGAAAAACATTAATTTCATAAATTCAAATTCGAAATTCGAAAAAATCTCGAGTAGGTGCACACTTGCAGGGACCCAGGTGCCTATATGCCAAAATCTAAAAATTTAATATGTTTAATTTTTTCTACTGTATGTGTATTTGATTTCAATAAATATAATAAAAAAGATTTCTTCCTCAAATGAATTCAAATAAATAAATAGTTTAATAGCCGTTGCTAAGATACGCAGACTTTTGAAACGAAACAAATTTCTGAAAAATGAAACATTGAAGCCAATATTTAAATTCGAAAAAACATTAATTTAAAAAATTCAAATTCGAAATTCGAAAAAATCTCGATGAGGTGCACACCTGCAGGGTCCCAGGTACCTATATGCCAAATTTGGAGGCTCTGCGATTAGTAGTGTGAGCACCAGAGCGCAGATACACACACAGACGCACAGACACTTCTCTTTATTTATATAGATAATTTAATTGTTCGCAAAAAAAAAAAAAAAAAAAAATTACGAGTTCATTTTCTTTCGACCTAAAAATAAATACATTTAATTAAACGTGAGCGTTAAAAAATCAAAAAAAGTTAAATTATGCATCTGGCAAAAATTGACGTCATTATCACTTTAAAGATTTTCTACACATTGATAATGTGCTAATGTAGTTCATGATGCAAATGCATGTTGTTCTGAAAGGATTAATATTTTATTTTTAAAACCAACTTTTTTTTTAAATTCAAATTTCCCGTAACTCTTTAACCAATCAAATTAGAACCTCCGTCTTTGGAATACATGCGCGTAGCCAGGGGGGGTGCCCTGGGTGCCCGGGCACCCCCCCTCCCCCTCCCGCTCACGCACTCACATTCAGTATATTTAACAAAAACATATTGAAAACAGAAAAAAAAATTGAAGGTAAAAAAAAAAAAACTGTTATTACTAATATTAATGATTCTATGCAATAGAAAGACACTTTCTATTGCACATGGTGGTAAAATATATTTAAAAGAATAATCTAAATTGTTCATAAATCCAAATTTACTTGCACATTTCTTACAAAAATTTGCAAAGTATTTTTTCATTGTAAACAAAAAAATAAAATGAAATTAGTAGTTTGTTTATTCTTCAAGGAAAAGCAGGAAAAAAGGCGATAAAATGATTTAGTTTATTTTACACTCGTGGCCTTAACAGAGAGTCAAGTTTTTTTGTCATTTCTTTTTAATGAGCTTTTTTTTTTTTTTTTTTCTAGTTTCTCTTACCCATACATGTTGGAGAATGTAATGTTTTGCGGTCCTATTTTCGAATATGAAATAGTTTTTACAATAGTATGTCTTGAGGTCCGCTCGATTGTATAACCAGGTTCTTGCTCAAAAGCAGGTATTGGCAGGAAGTCTAAAAATCGTATTCAGTTTATATCATAATGATCCGTATACTATACTATGACATGCAAAGAGTTCAAATACATTATTGTTTACTTACAAAATTTCTAGTTGGTACTTATCAACAACATTTTTAAAGTTAACTAAATATAATGAAATTAACATATTCTATTGATACAAAATAATTTTCGTATAAAAGATTGTAAGAAAAGTTAGGTTCGATTAAAAGCATTCATACCAAATTATATTGCATCCAGTAAAAACGTTTAAAAATGATAATTACTTTCCCTTACCATGAGTTACAGAAAGTATTATTTATGGGGTCGAATTTTCGAAACTAAATATTTGCGATAATTTCAGGTTTTGAAGTTCTTTGAATACAAAAATAATTTTTTTTAATAATTGTTGATTTAAATGCAGGTCTGGTATCATAATAACTTAGCGGGTAATTTTTTTCCGATTACACTGGTCTGCGAAATCGTACTTTTCAAATTTTTTATGTTCTGCGTTGAGTGTCTCTAATGTGTTTTGATAATCTGAATTCAGAAGTGATTATTTTTTTTCCTATCACGTAAGAAATTTTCACAAAGTAAGGATGCAAATCGGAAGAATTCGTCTAGAAGTTAACAAATTCGAAACAATTTATATAAAAAATGCATTGAAATAGGCTATTATTTACACATTATCTTTTAAATGTGTTTCTTCACATCGAATCTTCCTTTAGAGCATTTTACCTTGTGCAAGGCTTGAGGGTCTTGTGTGTGTGTGTGTGTGGGGGGGATTCTCTATGCAACATGCAACAATATTCTGCTAACATGTTAAAAATGTATCGTCTCTGATACCTGCTTTTCATTTCTTTGATGTCTTGATGAAACAGCTCTTCTTGTTCTTCACTCACATTACCAAAATTTTCAGGGAAAGAATTTAGATGGGAGTCGAAAAAAATGGAGCTTTAAGCTAAAACAATTGCATTTTTTTTTTTCGAAATTGTACATGAGGGAAATTTTTAAATAGGTTTTCCTTAAACAGAATCCAAAAATATATCAGAAAAACATACCAACCTGAAGAAAAGAATTTCTTCGTCGGCCTGTCTTATTTGCTATTTTTTTAAAAAGACAACACTGGAAAGTTCAAATTAGTATTGTAAATCATATCATACGTAGACTTTTCTTGAAAAATTTACTGTGGGTTCTTTGAATCATTTTAAAAATATTTTTAATTTAAGTCTTGAATGTTTTAAGAATGCTGGTAGAGTAATCAAACAGAGTTTTTTGAAGGATGCAATATACATGCTTCCCCTTCACAAAAATACATGCCAAACAAAATTGTTTCTAAAATAATTTTCAACTTTTTTAAAGCACTTTAGAAATGGTTGGTCAAGTATACAATATCTTATTTTTGTGACTAAATGCCACATTTTACTTATTTAGTTAGTTTTTTTACCTTATTTAAAAGCTTTCACTCAAATTTAATAATAATAAAACATTTTATAATCGTTTGCATTACTTTTGAACTTTGATAAACGATTTATCCGCGATTGTAATGAAATGCTCGCCCTCTGGTGGGCTAAGGTGAAATTATCATACCACTGATAGCTTTCACGCTGAAACAATGATAGAACAACAAGAAAGCACAATAATAAATGCACGTGACAATTATTACACGTGGCAATATTTACTAACAACTGCAGTTGAGAAAGCACCATCTATCGATCATTACAAACGCGGATTGTTGAAAATAATTATGTATTTATGAACAGACGATTTTGTATTTGCAATTAATAAAGAAAGAAAATTATTAAAAATTAGGCTACAGTGTAAATATTTATTCGGATTCCTTCTTCTCATTCGATTTTATAAAACAATTTCCTCTTTCTCGATTTAACTCTTCTTTGAAAATCCTGGATCTGGAGAAGGTGGTGTATAATTCTATTAAAACTGTATTGAATGACTAAAGAAACGAAAAACTGTTCTGGAATCATGTGCAAAAATGTGAAGGACTTGATAATTATTCCAACTAAAGAAAAAGAGTTTGAAGAGAAAGCTCAAGATAACACAGAAAATACAAACATCAAAGAAAGGTATGCGCAAAATATGCTCCATTATTTAGTCTTTTAATTTTTTAAATAGCAAAGGCGTTTATTTGTGTGGGTAGAAAATCTCCGACATTATGTCATGATGATTTTTCGTGCTATTTTATTAATGAATGTTTCTGGATTCGATTATGTATGCAATATTGAATTGTGGTGGTTGTTAGACAATATTTTCGGCTGATGGCCAATGCACGGTCGGATAGTGAGACTCCCCACTAGCTTTTTATCTGTCCTCCATTTTGATACATTTACTTTGCGGCGATTTTCAGTGCAATTTTATTGGTATGTTTCCCTTTTAATGTTTTCATTTTACTTTATGCAATTTTTCATGGAATTCTCATGTACAGTAGTAATTCCTAAATTTATTTGGCTAATGGTCAGTGATTGGTCCGGTCTGTGGCGTGTTTCTACACTTTCCCCGATTCGATACATTTATTTAATGCTGATTTTATTTTTTGCGACTTTTACACACATCACATTTTTATATTATGGTACACATAACAGTTTATTACAATTTTATTAAAAAGTATCACTTTAATTTTATAGCGATCACAGTACCCGTTTATACTATTCTGTTTGAAACTAACATCACAACTACAGCAATACAACAATGTTTTAAAAAAAAAATAAATGCTATTCATGAATATGGGAACGAATAAAATAATAATTTTTAAAGAGTAACTACAAGATTGTATTAATTTAATATATATATATATATATATATAGGTTCATAATTTGAAACTGGTAAAATAAAAGAAATGAAATGAGATTATAAATAAAGTAAACATATCATTATAATTCTACTTTATCACTTTGTGTGCGCAATTTAAGTTCCATAGTATAAGTTTTTCCGTAGTTTAGTTTTTAGGTTTTTGTTTATAACTTAAGGTTTAAGATATTTATTTAACCTTTTAACGTTCATTGGTTTCGTAGTGAAACCAAATATTCCACACCATCTAATATTTTTTATGCAACATTCTTTCCTTGTTTTAATCAATTTTCAAACTTCTGCTCCTTTTCTGTTAGACGGATAGCGGCACTACTCTGAAAGTCCAAACTTTATCAAATAATATTTCAAAGGAAGTCAAATGCACCCCGATTTACGCTACCAAAACTGCAGTTTGTATTTAACATTCTTTTACATTGGCATTTTTAACGTTGTGTAAATATTGATATATTTCTGTTCTGCATCAAGTCAAGTTCTTTATTGTAAGAGAAAGTTACTTAATTTATATGTTAAAACGTACATGTGTTAACTTGTGTAACTTTTATACATGTGTTAAAATGCACACATGCATACATATGCACACTATGTTCATAATGTATTCATATTGTAACTTTCAGTTTAAAATTTGGGCACCCCCCCGCTCGGAAAGCTGGCTACGCCTATGGAATATCGATAATAAGGATTTTCTCGCCAAAAGTCGCCAAGGGCAAAAAGTCGCCAAATTTGGCGCCAAATCCATTACCTGCCTATTGGAGCTTTTTAATGCGTTTTAAAGGGAAAATTAAGCTATTTTTAACGCGAAAAAGAGCTGGAAATGCAGAAAATTGACATTTTATCAACTAACTAAGCTTCTTCGAAAGAATTTATACAAAAATAAATACAGTTATTTACAATTTCGTAACAATACGCATTGATAAAGTGCTAATGTAGTTAGTTCTATAGCTATGATTCAACAGAAAATTTAAAAACATGGTTTATAAAAAGTTTTTTATCTTATAAATATTTAGTATTTAATTTCTCAATAAAAATTAAAAATGGATGTTTCTATTACAGAAAAAGCATTCTAAGTCACAAATATAGAAATATAGCCTCGCCAATAATTAATTAAATTAATATTATTCATTAAAATGCGTATATGAAATAAATTTTTTAACATCCCCGTTTATCTTTCTGTGTCATTTTACATAAGACTTAAGATAAATGATTAACGCAGTAGTTTTCTATTAAAATTTTTTTAACAGTGTGGGCTCGAATTATTTGAAGTGCAATTGCGTTAAATTAAACTATTTGGGGGAAAATACACAAACACCCTATTATAATTTTCTCATCTATTTATTTATTTATCTTACTTTAATTTATTTTTACACAGTGGCGCCAACTTTTGAAAAAGATTGGGTGGGCTCAAGTATTTTTGGGTAAAAGGAACAATGCTGTAAAGACTTTTGCTTTTCGAACATATTATGTAAGGAAAGATTGTAATCACGACAAAAATTTTAATTTGAGATTTTCGTGTAGCTATACGTTTTGAGGTCCTCTGAGTTCATTTTTGCTGTTTTTGCGATGATGTATGAATGCGTGTGTGTGTGTGTGAGTGAACACGGTAGCGTCTAAATGCTTTGTTCCAATGAGCTGAAAGTTGGTACATATGTTGTAGGTTTGTAGGTGATCGTAGCATGAACCCTATTGTTTTGTCTGATCTAGTATTTATAGTTTTTTACAGGGACACAACAAAAAATTCTTTATCATTATGGTCTACGGGCTCAAATTATTTAAATTGCGGTAATGTCCAAACACCTTATTCAAATAAACTGAAAATTTACACAAATGTTATAGGTCGCTTTCCCATGAACCGTATAGATTTTGGGTGAATCTAGCACTTATAGATTTTTACAGGCTCACAACAAAAAAATTCTTTATCATTATAGTCTATGGGCTGAAATTATTTAAAGTACGTTACTATCTAAATGACTTAAACAACTGAGCTGAAAATTTATGTACATGTTATAGGTCATCAACGAACAAACTCTATAATTGTGGGGACTCTAGCACTTATAGATTTGTACACAATGAAAAATTCTTTATCATATGAGTTTCAATTTGCGATAGCGTCTATAAACGCCTTATTCAAATGAACTGGAAATTTACACTACATGTTATAGGTCCTCGTCACACGAACTCTGTAAATTTTAGAGTCTGTAGCATTTATGAACACAATTTCTTACATATACCATCATAAAAATCTGTTGGTTTGTTGGTTGGTAGGGTTTTACGTCGCACTAGTGCTACGCAATTACAACAATAGGCATCTATGATTAATTAATCATGGAAACATTACTATAAAACTTACCATATAATTATCTTGGTGGAAGAGTAATGGAAGAAATTGTATAGATAGGTACCCTGTATTGACAAAAATCTATACGTGATAGAGAAAAACTGTGCCACTTTACTAAAATTCGCAAAATGTCTCGACCTGTCATCATTTTCCATTCTAAATAAGACGGATTTTCCCTAGAAAGCATCTTAAAGGGAGGAACACAGGAAAGATCGAAGAATACTGATCCAAGAATCCATTGAATTCACAGTAGAATTTTTAATACTCGTACACGAGCAGCCAATCAGACGAATATTAAAGATTTTTAATGTTATTAAATGTAACTATCTGCATGGACATAAATCGTATGCTTATTATTAAAGTAACGCAGTGTATATATAATTAATATTCAAAATGTGTTCATAGAGTTCTTAAGAAATGTAATATAATACTCAATATACGATATATGTAATGAGTACCCAGTCATGCATTAATAGTGTAATTTTTCTCACTTTTTAAAATGAATCTTTTTTTTTTTTTTATTAATTAATTATTGTTAAAACTAGTTGGCATAGGTGGACTCTGCTCAGTTCCCCATCATATTTATGTTCTCAGAAATTTCTAGTGCGAGACATATTATAATCATGTTAAAAGAAATGAATTTGACCAAAGCTTGATACACTACAGTGACAGAATGAAATCCCCGCCTAATAGGCTATCCACCGTTCACTTCGATATATTTATCTTATTCTAATCTATTAATTTATTTTATCAGGGTCAATTCCGTTGTTTAGTTTTCATGCTACTATTTCCAATGCAATAATCCTCAAAATTCATATTTATATGAAAAATTTACAATTTCGCTATGTTGATAAAATCGTAAATTACGAATAATTTACGAAATTCTCCTATTAGAATATTTGTATTCAATCATGTTTAAACAAACATCATAAATGTAATTTTGAAGTTGTCTAATGTATTTACGATCCTCAAAATGGAAGTTTATGCTCAATTTTGCCTTATTCTGACATGTTAAGTAAATCGTAAATTCCAAATAACTTACGAATTTTTTACACTGGAAAAATCATAGTCTATGATATTCATGCAAGTATCCTAAATAATATTTTAAATTGGTTTCACGTCTTTACGGTGAAAATATCCCTCAAGATTGACGTTTATGTGAAATTTTGCTCTGTTTTGCCATGTTAAGAAATTCGTAAATTTCCAATAACTTACGAAATCTTTATATTGGAAAATTCTTAGTCATTAATATTCATTCCAGTGTCCTAAATAATATTTCAAAAGTAGTCTGACATCTTTACGATGAAATAATCTCTCAAAATTGACGTTTATGTGAAATTTTGCCCTATTACTGCCATGTTAAGAAATTCGCAAATTTCCAATAACTTGCGAAATTTTCAAAGTAGCCTATTTATAGTTACTGATGTTCATTCCAGCATCAAAACTGATATTTTAAAACTGGTCTGACATTTTTACAGTAAAAAGTTTCCATTTAATGTACATTTAAATGAATTTTTGTCCTATTCTCCCATGTTAAGAAATTCGTAAATTTCCAATAACTTACGAAATTTTTAGATTTGAAAATTCATAGTTATTAATATTCATGCCAGTGTCCTAAATAATATTTCAAAAGTAGTCTGACATCTTTACGATGAAAATATCGCTCAAAATTGACGTTTATGTGAAATTTTCCCCTATACTGCCATGTTAAGAAATTCGTAAATTTCCAATAACTTGCGAAAATTTTAAAGTAGCATATTTATAGTTACTGATGTTCATTCTGGCATCAAAACGGATATTTTAAAACTGGTCTGACATTTTTAGAGTAAAAAGTTTACATTTAATGCACGTTTAAGTGAATTTTTGTCCTATTCTCCCATGTTAAGAAAATCGTAAATTTCTAATAACTTACGAAGTTTTTAAAATCGAATGTTGCAAATGAATAGGGTTCTTGCCAGTGTCGAAAGTAATATTTTAAAACTGATCTGACCTCTCTGCGACAATTTGTTCTTGAGATATCGTGTACACAGACTAACAAACTAACGAACTAACAGACACCCTACAGACAGACACCATACAAATTTTGTCATTTTCGGATTCCTCACATCTGAAAACGTGTAGAAAAGTCAAAAAACCGAGGTCGAAAATTTTCACGATTACCTAAGTTCCCCATACCTATAGTATGATGGGGAACTAAAAATAAGTTTAATATACATTTACTAACTTAAGAAACTTTATTAATTAGTACTTTCATATAAATTTTGCTTACGGGTTATTAAATGCGTAGTCATCAAAGTGTTATTATTAAAATTTCGATTATACGTCTTTTCATTTATACGTCCTTTTGCGTCAGTCTCTTGAAAGACGTATAAACGCTGCTTTACTGATATATATTTTATTCAACTTATTTTCAAATTTTCGATGCAAACTTTAGTGAATAAAGATTCTTTGATAATAAATTTTAAATCAAACAAAAGTTTTCATTTAT
This sequence comes from Salticus scenicus, assembly GCA_963930645.1. Classification (NCBI taxonomy): domain Eukaryota; kingdom Metazoa; phylum Arthropoda; class Arachnida; order Araneae; family Salticidae; genus Salticus; species Salticus scenicus. The sequence goes on from CAWVNO010001064.1 coordinate 230,437, forward strand.
AAAATGTACAATAAGTTGGATAGCATAAAAATCTAAAATTTTTTAGAGTATTTGCAATAAATTTTAAATATAACAGAAATAGATTATTATTAAATTTAATTTATTCTACACATTATAATGAAAACTTTTGTTAATATAGAGTCTTTGGCAATAAGTTTTAAAAATAACAAACATATTTGTTTTACTACATTGAATTTATTGTCCATTTTTTAAATGAAAAGAATTGTGAACATAGTCTTTAACAATTAATTTTGTAGCTAACAAAAATGAATTTTTATTTCATTCGACTTGATGTTCATTTTATAAAGAAAAACATTCTTGAAAATAGCCTTTTGAAATAAATCTTAAATTAAAAAAAAATAAATGTTATTATTATTATTATTATTATTGTTATTGAACTTACTGTTAATTTTATAAATAAAAACTTTTTAAATATAATTTTTTTAGTAATAAATTTTAAAACTAAAAAATATATTTTTATTTTTATTTCATTCTATATTATATACAGGATGTCTCATAAGTCTGTAGACATTTTAAAAATTCATAACTATTGAATGAATGGATAGAATTGAACGTGGTTTGCGAAGAAATCATTCTCGTGAAAGTGGAATTTTTTGGTAAGGAAAAAATAATAATTAAGCTATTTGTCGATAGAGGGCGCTGTGCATGACCACATCATACACTTTCATGAAAAACTGTACTTATTTGCATGCAAATGTTTACAGGCATATAAATCCTATTCTGTGTGTCCGTCGTCACCCCAAATGACAGTTTGCAAACGAAGTATAACACTGCTCACTGCAGCTTCAGTCAGTGGTTCTTACCTGAGGGAAAACATCTTCATCCATAACGTTTTATTCACCAAGTCAGCGTCGGCATTAAATTTCATGTAGGCACAAGTTGGAGGCAAAATAAGAAATAAACTGTTCCAATCGCAAAATTGTACAATTTATAGGACTTTCATTTGCACATTTTTCCCTCACATCCGTGTGAAAAATTTAACTATTTGTCTAACTATCGTCTACAAGAAATTTAACTATATTTTTTAATAAACCACTTTACGAGAATGATTTTTAGCAAACCACGTTTAATTCTACCAATTCATTGAATAATTATGAATTTTTAAAATGTCTACAGACGTATGGGAGACCCTGTATATATATATTATTTACCCTTAAAATACTATCCTAAAGTAATCCTTCTTTTCTTTAGCATCAAAATGCACGGCCCTACACTGAGAAAAAAAAATATACCGCCTTCATCTAGAATGAATGAAATGGTCATTTTCTAAATCCTTAAACTAGGAATATAGATTTCCGAGCTATGCGCATAAGGCTCGCCAATAAACTGAATAGACGAAATGGCCGAGAATTTCTAATCTACACATTTCTAGAGGGTGAAACAATATTCTGAATATTCTGAATATTTTGTATTACGAGAAATTCTTGCTTGATTTTCTAGAATTGGGTCAAAAACCAATATTATAGCTGCTGAAACCCGCCTCTTGTATTCACATTTATTTGGAGATATTTTCAAATAGGTTTGTCCTCGATAGTATAGGCAAACGCTCAAGAATTCTAATAGAGGTCTCTAGAATTCGCTTTCGTAGGGGACTAGAAATGTTTTTATAAGAAATTTATAAGGATGACATACAACTATTTTTTCTAGAGCCACAATTTAGATTCTAGATGTCAGTTATAGAATTTTTTCTCAGTGTATTGGCGTGCTCATAGCTCGGAAATCTATATTTCTATTTTAGGGATTTAGAAAAGGATCACCTATTCGTTCTAGATGAAAGCGATATATTTTTTTTATCAGTGTATTACATCAGGTATTGTAGTCTAAAAAATTAAAGTAAGTAACATTATTAATCTTAAAAATGAAATCAATTTAAGATAACATTGTTTGGCCTGTGTATGTTTGTTTCTGTGATGATTTATTTGACTGACTATTCTTCGTTCTCATTCTTTTCTATTATTATCCAATGGATTGCATATTATATATAATTTGAATAATTTAATTCTTTTACAACACTCAGCAAATGAAAGATAGATGAAAATACTAACAATGAAATTTGAAATGAGATGTATTACGTATAAAATTATTGTCACGATGATAATTTAATTAAATTACACTGAGTAGTAAAAAGATGTTAAAGTACTTAAGTAAAACTTTCGTAAATACAAAGTCTTTGGCAATATATTTTAAATTTAGAAAAAGAAAAATTTAAATTATTTTATATTCTTGAAACGAAAACTTTTGTGAATATAGAGTTTTTAACAAAAAAGTTAAATCTAACAAAATAGATTTTTATTTAATTCAATTTCATGCCCAGTTTCTAAACGAAAGCTTCTGTTAATAAAGAATTTTCGGCAATAGCTTTTAAATCTAATAAAATTAGATTCTTATTTTTATTATATTTAATTTAATGTCCACTTTAAGTTGAAACCTTTTTTTTAATATAGTGTCTTTTTGGATATGAATTTTAGATAAAATAAAATTAGATTTATTTATTTATTTATTTATTTTAATTCATATTATTGTCCATTTGTAAAATAGAGACTTAGCAGAATTTTTTAAATCTAACAAAAATAGATTTTTATGACAATCAATTTATTGTACAATTTTTAATTCAAAACTTTTGTGAATATACAGTACTTAAAACATATTTTAAATCTCTCAAACATATATTTTTTATTTATACATTCAATTTACTGTCTTTTTTTTTTTTTTTTTTTTCTAATTAAAAACTTTTGTGAATATAGAAACTTTAAAGTAAATTTTAAATCTAACAAAAATAGATTTTTATTTTATTGAACTTATTGTACATTTTATAAATAATATATATATATATATATATTTAATATAAATCCTTTGGCCGGATTTCAAATCTTACAAAAAAAAAAAAAAAAAAAAAAAAAAAAAAACGATTTTCTTTTATTTCAACATATTGTCCATTTTACAAATGAAATATTATATTGGTATGAAAATTTTTAGCATTAAATTTTAAATCTAACAAAACTAATTTTTTATTTTATTAAATTTGTTGTCTTTTTCATAGATAAAAACTTTTGTGAATACAAGGCCTATGGAAATGAATTTCAAATCTAACAAAAATATATTTTTATTTCATTCAACTTATTGTCATTTTATAAATATAAACTTTTGTAAATGAATAAAATTTTGTAAGTACATTTTGTAATTACAAAAATATTTTCAAATAAATTATATATTAAAAATTAAATAAATAAATAAAAAATAATTTTTGTATGAAATCTTCTGCGGAAATAGAGTTATTTGCAATGAAAATCTAACAAAAATAGAATTTTAATTCATTTAGCATTTGCCCATTTTATAAATGAAACATTTGATGAACACAGAAACTTTGACGATAAATTTTAAATTAGACAAAAATAGTTTATTATTACTATTACTCAACTTGTACTTTCTAAAAATGAAAACTTCGTTGACTATACAAAGTTCAACGATAAATTTGAAACCTTATCAATAAATAAATAGAGACTTCGGTAATAAATTTTAAATCTAACAAAAATAGATTTTTAATGTCATTCAACTTTTTGTCCATTTAATAAATGGAAAAAAAGAAAAAAAAAATGGAATAAATAAATAAATAAATATTTTGGCAATAAACTTTAAATCTAACAAATTAATTTTCATTCCTCTTTTTTTTTTTTTCCATTCAACTACGGCTCATTTTATCACGTTTTTACAAACTCGCTTTCTTGTTGTTTGTCCAGTACAAATTTTGCAATCGATTTTTAACTAACTTCCCGACTAGCTAGACATTTGAAACTTTTGGAATAGCCCGGAACACGATGGAAATGCATTCTTTTAATACTTTTATTCAATTAATAAATGTCTGAAAAATTCTTATAATGGCTCTCTTTATGACGCATTGGATAATTTTCTTTCAAGTTGATGGGATAATTCATCAAAATTCTTTAAAAAAGGTATTTATTAATACATAAAATTGTCAAGTTCATTTGGATTCAACAGAAAATTTAAAAACGTATATAAAAAGTTCTTTTTATCTTTTAATTATTTTAATTGAAAACTTTTTCAATTAAAAACTGTGAATTTTTTTTTCCATTTTCCATTCCAGTTTCCATCAATAAATATTAGATCAAACAAAAATGTATTTTATTTTTGCTTTGTTTCTCTTATTGATTATATTTTTTAATTAAAAATTTTTGAGAATATAGAATCCTTGGTATCAAACGTTAAATCTGTAAAACACAGATTTTTGTTTCATTCAGCTTATTGTCCATTTTTTAAATAAAAATGCAACTGCCCGATAACAGGATGGTCTGCCTGTAAAACTACTTTTTCAACAACAGCTGCATTATTGGTGGGAAAATTCCGCAATGCAAAACAGCGGCTTCCTAGGTGTGTCTGAACCGGGTGATCCAAAAAAGTCAGAGAAAAAATAAATGAAAAGTACATAACACCATTCACCAAAACTAATTGAAAATAAAATTTTACAGACATGCGATAAGTAAAATCCTAGAATTTACTCTAATAATCCAGGAAGAGATATTGCTTAAAGTGTGTTTATTTTAAATTTTTTAATGAGAGAAAGCCATTTCACATATTCTCCTTTAACTATAATCAGGCAAAGAATGTTCATTTTTTTTTTTTTTTTTTTTTTTTAAGAAAGTCAGGAGTGCCTTTAAATATTTAAAAAGAAAAAAAAAAAAAAAAAAAAAAAAAAAAAGATAGTAATAGTAATCTATATAATATTTCTCTAACGTGGACCAGTTTCAATTATTTTTTGTCGAAACAACACGATACGCGAGGGAAAAAAAAATAATATTTATACATGGATAATATTTAAGCACGTGGACTTGGCTCAATGAACTCATAAGAAAAAATGACGACATTTGTCTGATGAGATTCTTTTACGAAAAAATATATATTTAACAGTTGTTTCTTCAGAATCACTGCAAGCGTCATTTTAAACCTAGCAATATTTTATAGATCTATACAAAATAGGAACTTTTGTGTCATAAATTGACTGAAAAACACAATCATAAAAAATATAATAAAAATAGGAATTATTTTATTTTATTTTATTGATTTATTTATTTTTAAACACAATATATATATATATACATATATATATATTATATATATATATATATATATATATATATATGTATGTATGTATGTGTGTGTGTGTGTGTGTGTGTGTGTGTGTGTGTGTGCGCGAGCGCCAAAATTAATAAAAAGTCATCGCCAACATGACGACAAAAATTTAAAATGCGTCGTAGAAGTCCTATATTAAAACTGTACTGCCTGTGGAAGTATAATTAGTGGGTCGTGAACCATGAATTTTATTTGGAAACCTTCCTTTGAATGATTTTGGCTTCACTACTGTGCAATGTTAATTTGGTTTTAATAATAATTTGGCTTCTGGTAAATTAGAATTTTAATTAGGTGGTGAAATGGGTATAACATTTATGAGTTTCAAATTTTAAAGGTAAATAAGAAAAGAAATAAAGTGCGAATATTTCACACGGGTTTACTAGTAATTAAATAAATAATAATAATAATATATATATATATATATATATACATATATATTTAATATTCTGTAAAAGGCAGAATTTAGTGTAGTACGGAGGACAATTAATTTCAACCTGTAAAATTTTAAATTTTAAATTTAATTTTTTATCTCATTTTTTGACCGTAAAACTGAGCTAACGTACTTTTTTAAAATGATTGAAATGAATTAAAATGAAGTGTTGCCACCCAATTTTCATACTTTAGTTAATTTAAAAAAAAGTAATCTAATTGTCGCGTCGAAAATCTGTTTACAACCCAAGATTCAGAAAAATCGCCCCTTTCATTGGGTACCGAATTTGTAATGATAGGACTGATATTTCTAATTGCCGAAACGTCAGTGGAGGCCCTACATTGAGACTCAAAACGGTTTTGGGCTGTGTCTGTCTGTCCGTCTGTCTGTCTGTCTGTCGCGCGATAGCGGCCGCAAAATTAGCGCTATTGACTTGAAATTCGGTACACATGTTCATGAGCCCCACGAAATTAGCTGTATAGTTTTTGGTATGTATTCCATTTGTAGTTCGTATACAGGGACACGCCAAAGTTTTTCTTATCATTACGGCCTATGGGAGGAATTTGTACGTATCGCGATAGCGGCCGCAAAAATAGCGCTATTGACTTGAAATTTGGCACACATGTTCATGAGCCCCACGGAATTAGCTGTATAGTTTTTGGTATGTATTCCATTTGTAGTTCGTATACAGGGACACGCCAAAGTTTTTCTTATTATTAAGGCTTATGGGAGGAATTTGTATGTATCGCGGTAGTGGCCGCAAAAATAGCACTATTGACTTGAAATTTGGTACACATGTTCATGAGCTCCACGAAATCAGCTGTATAGTTTTAGGTGTGTATTCCATTTGTAGTTCGTATACAGGGACACGCCAAAGTTTTTCTTATCATTACGGCCTAAGGGAGGAATTTGTATGTATTGCGATAGCGGCCACAAAAATCACGCTATTGACTTGCAATTTGGTACACATATTCATGAGCCCAACGAAATTAGCTGTATAGTTTTAGGTGTGTATTCCATTTGTAGTTCGTGTACAGGGACATGCCAAAGTCATTCTATCATTACGGCCTATGGGAGGAATTTGTATGTACCGCGACAACCACCGCAAAAATCAAGCTATTGACTTGCAATTTTTGCAGAAACGTCAGTGGAAGGCCTCTGTTGAGACTCAACAGGATTTTGTGTTCCGTCTGTCCGTCTGTCTGTCTGTCTGTCGTGTGATAGCGGCCGCAAATATCACGCTATTGACTTGAAATTTGGTACACATATTCATGATCTCCACAAAATTAGCTGCATAGTTTTTGGTATGTATTCCATTTGTAGTTCGTATACAGGGACACGCCAAAGTTTTTCTTATCATTACTGCCTAAGGGAGGAATTTGTATGTATCGCGATAGCGGCCACAAAAATCACGCTATTGACTTGCAATTTGGTACACATATTCATGAGCCCAACGGAATTAGCTGTATAGTTTTAGGTGTGTATTCCATTTGTAGTTCGTGTACAGGGACACGCCAAAGTCATTCTATTATTACGGCCTATGGGAAGAATCTGTATGTACCGCGATAGCCACCGCAAAAATCAAGCTATTGACTTCGAATTTTTACCGAAACGTCAGTGGAGGGCCTCTGTTGAGACTCAAAAGGATTTTGTGTTCCGTCTGTCCGTCTGTCTGTCTGTCTGTCGTGCGATAGCGGCCGCAAATATCACGCTATTGACTTGAAATTTGGTACACATGTTCATGATCTCCACGAAATTAGCTGTATAGTTTTGGGTGTGCATTCCATTTGCAGTTCGTGTACAGGGACACGCCAAATTTTTTTTATCATTACGGCCTATGGGAAGAATTTGTATGTACCGCAATAGCGGCCGCAAAAATTCTCCGATTGATTTGCAAATTGACACATATATTCAGGCTCGGTATAGAAATAGCTATTTACTTTTTTAGGCCTATACTTTTTATGGATTGTATGGATTGTAGACAGGGATACGCCAAAATACTTTACATTACGGCGTATGAGGTGAATTGCGTTTAAACGCATTTTAACATCTTTACTTTGCAATCAAGAAAATTAAACTAGCGTACATGAGTAAGATGTTTAACTTATGTTGTTTGAAGAAAATATGTGCTCTTAAGCTTTCTAATTAATGTACAGGACCTTACAAAATTGTTCTGACAATGTCACGTAGTCATCCAAACGATGTTAAATTTGGAACAATTATTAATTTTAAACTCAAAGTAAGCTGAATAATTTTTACAGGTGTATAGAATGTTTATGGTTTGTTTACAGAGACACGCAAAAGAATTTCGTAGCATTAGAGCCTATGGACAAACTTTTATTTAAGAGCGCACTTTAATGCGTTTATGCTGCATTGAACTTAATAAAATTATCATACATTATAAAGATGCTTAAAATTATGTTTACTCTTAAAAAAGGTTATGTATAGACTAAATAATTTATGGGACCACACAAAATAATTCCGAGTATGTACTGTAATCATGCGAATGATGTCAAATTAAGTTGAAAAATTAATGAGTTATAATTAATTAAGTTTATTCTTATTATTGGCGTTTATAATGACTGCGGCTACTTTTCCGGGATATATAAAATAATTTCGTACTATTACGGTCTATAGTCGATATTTCTTAAAAGTTTATTTTAACATGGTTACACCCCATCAAATATAATGAATTTATGTTAGAATTTTAAAAGCATGTTTTCTTGTTGATAATTGTGGGCATAGAATTGGAAATTAGTTTAAAGGTTACGCAAAATATTTCCGATATGCTATGTAATTTTTTTTTTTTTTTTTGTATGAAATTTGGTAGTTATGAAATTTGGTATTTATGAATTTCAGGGAAATAATACAAGACCGTCGTTCATTAAGAATACATATTGTTGCGTACTTGGGGGTCCGTAAGTTGTCCGAGAATGAAAGGCAAAACTTGCAAAAATTCAGTGATGTATTCACAGGAAGTTCCAGAAAAATACAGGTCTATAAACCAAGTATCAGCTTCAATTCAACCAGTAAACACAGCTTAAACAACAGCCGTTAACAGCAAAACAACGGTACAAACTATTTAGCAATAACACATAAAGAAAGTCTCATCTAAAGAGGCTCAAAGCAAAGCAAGAATTTCACGAAACTGACACAGATCTGAGACTGATTGCCTTGGCGAAAAAATGCTCCTTTTATACTTTTCTATCGAACACAGACTGTTCTGGAAAATTCTCGTATCTCATAATGTGATTAGAGCTTCCATATTTGGTATATCCCTAATAAGGATTTCCTCGCAAAGGTCGCCAAAAAAATCGCCAAGGAGGAAAACAGTCGCCAAATTTGGCGCAAAATCCATTTCTTCCCTTATAGGAGCTTTTTTAAGTGTTTTTAAGGGAAAATTAGGCTATTTTAATGCTAAAACGACTAAAAATGCACAAAATGAGCATTTTATCGACTTACTAAGCCTCTTTGAAAGAATTTATACAAAAATAAATAATTCCCCCTCAGGAATGTATCTTATTATGGTAACAAGTCGATCGAATCAATATATACGATTATATAATAAGGAATAAATAAAAATGACCTATTGAATAATGTCTGATGTAAATAGGACGTTGAGGCTCCTGATCTGCAGATCCACTAGTTAATTTTGGTGTTACACAAAACTGGTCTACAAAAAATCCAGATTGAATCATTATTCTAATGATTGAATCATTATTAGTCAGAACTTTTAGAATTATTATTCTAAAAGTTCTGACTGTAGCTCTATGTGGTTTTCACTGAAATGTATAGAAAAGCATGAGATTATATATATATATATATATAACCTGTGCGACTGTTACGTCATCAAACCCTCGTGGTCTCTACCAAGCTAGTCAGCAATATATATAAGAAAAAATATTAATTACATTTTCCCCCAACATATTGCGCTATATTCGCAGTATCTTCTCACATTTTGAACAGATCCACCTGATCAAATGACGCCATATTTCGGATACTAAATCTTTTTAGGAGAATTTACAATGCACAAAATCTGATGGTCATTCTAATGAATGGCGGCTGCCACATACAGCATTTATAATTCTAAATTTGTTCTTGAATGCCCTGTGGTACTGTAGAAAAAAAAAATATAATTAAAACACCCCTTCATGAAAAAAGTTAATTAGTATATTTATTAACAAATTTGCTGATAAATATACCTAATATTATAATAATCCCTATTATCTATCCATCCAAAAATTAATTCGTAATTAATTCACGATTTTTTTTATTTTTAGTGTTTCAGATATTTTAAGGAGATTCCCAGTAAAAATAAGCGGCCGACTGGTTCTGCGCTCAAAGCTGGTAGAGGGGAAGTGCCGGGTTCGATCCCAGGTCGTGCTCATCAACCTAGCCGTTCGAAGTTTTCCATGGTTTCCTCCGAAACTCGCGTAAATACGGGCTAGGACCCCTTAGAAAGACCCCCACGGAGGGCATTCCCCCTATAGGTCTAGGACACATACGGAGTTAATCGGCATTAAATCCTCCACCCAACCAACCCAGTAAAAATAAGGTTCGAAAACGTAACCCTGAAATTTACTGAATTATCTGATCTTTATTAAAAATTTTATTTACAACATATAACAGTAATTTTATACTCAATCATAATAGTTTTCGAACAATATATTTTTGTTGATGAGGGGATAACTTTCTCACTACTTTGTGATATACGCAAATATTTAAATCACACACACACACACACATATTATATATATATTACATATACAATATAAATATACACACATATATATTTGTACTTTTCTTCTGCATTTAACAGAAGACAATATGGGTTTCTTATAAAGTTTCGACTTCTAGTTTTCGATAGAATGATAGGTTTTGAGCTGTCTTGAACAAGATTTGACTATTTTTGCGAAATATTTTCCTGTGCGTGTATGTCTGTGGTTAAAAGTTTAAAATTTTGTGGCAACTATATCTTAGAAACTACTGCACAAGATTCCATATAGATTTATATATAGTTGTACTTTGTCATATAAGAGTGCTTATCTACTTTCAGTGAAAATCTCCCAACTATTTTTGCCATTCCACTTTTTTTTTTTTTTTTTTTTTTTCTTTTTAATGAAAACATTTTAATATGGCAGTAGTACAGGACAAGATTTCGTATAAATGTGTACAATGAAAATTCTTTTAATCATTAAGAATTTAAAAAGAATTATTCATAATAACAATAATAGGAAATTAGGGATTTTTTTTTTTTTTTTCAGGAAAATAGGTTCTCTGTTTTTTCCCTGGGGAAAAGATGAAACTTTCAATGTGTGTATTTATCAGGGAAAATAAAAAAGAAAAAAAAAAAGAAAAGAGAAGAAAAGAAAGAAAACCTCATCAATACCTGTAATATAATTAGTTGAACCATAGATCTGCGATAATTAAAAAAATCTAGAGTGACTCCACTCGACTTTCCGAACATTGAGTCATTAACAGTTTTGTAGATAAAGTAAAGAAAGAGGAGTTGTTAAACAAACAAAAGAGATAAAACCATAATAGAGTGTTTGAGTATTCTTCTCCCTATAGTACACGATGTTTTATTGAACGCTACGGAACTTTGAACCCATAGATCATAATGATAAAGAATTTTTCGTTGTGTCCCTGTAAAAACCTACAAATGCTAGATTCACCAAAATGCTTATAGTTAGTGCAACAGTGACTTATAATATTCATATAAATTTTCAGCTCAATTGAATAAGGTGTTTAGACGCTATCGCACTTTTAAAAATTGGGTTCCATAGTCCATAATGATAAAGAATGTTTCTTTGTGTCCCTGTAAAAAAAACTGTAAGTGCTCAATTCACCAAAATCTGTGCAGTTCGTGACACTGTGACCTATAACATGTGTACAAATTTTTTGCTCAGATTAATAAAGCGTTTAGACGCTATCGCACTTTTAAAAATTTGGCCCCATAGGCCATAATGATAAAGAAATTTTCCTGGTGTCCCTGTAAAAAAACTATAAGTGCTAGATTCACCAAAATCTATAGGGTTCGTACTATGGCGACATACAATATACGTACCAACTTTCAGCTTATTCGAACAAAGCGTTTAGACGCTAGCGTGTTCACGCACAGACATACACACACATTTTTTTTATACGTACACACATTTTTTTTATACATACACACATACATACATCGTCGTAAAAATAGTGAGGACGGACTCGAGGGACCTCGAAACGTATAGAAACATCAAAATCTCAAATTCGGATTTTTGACATGATTACAATACTTTCCTCACTATAGTGTTCGGAAAGTAAAAATATACATATATCATTTTTTTCCCATTGAAAAATAATTAAATTAAAATAAAATAATTAAATTAAATTAAATTAATAAATAAAAATAAAATAAATAAAATAAAATAAAATAAATAAATAAATAAAATGATGGCTTTCTTGGGACATTTAACATATTCTGCATATTTCTCTGATATGAAAATCGTCTGAAGAAGTCTCGGAAAATAATTTTTACAAATAATTCATACTGCTTGAATTTGTATAGGAAAATATAGAAGAGTGTTTTGTGACGACCACAGCATACAGGCACACATATACTATACATACATATTACACACTCATAATTCATTTTAATACACAAATATACACAAAAGTCAGTCAAAAAAAATATTTTGAAACTAAACCTAAACAGCGTGCTGTGAAAAACTTGATCCCCCCCCCCCTATAATAAAACTCATGCCTTTTATAATTTAACAACTTCTAAATTTCTCTAGTTTTTTTTTTTTTCACTTGACAGTTTTTTTTAATGATATCAAAGAAAAACTATCCATCCATTCACCCAGTAAATAATTCATGATTTGTGAAAATAATGGAATAATACCCATTTTCAACGCTTCGGATGCCCCAAATGGAATCGGATTCGAAAACGCGCCTTCAATCTAAACCCGTCAAAATGGCTGACGCCTCTGTTTTTTTTTTTCTCAGCCTTTGTGTTTTCCAAAACCTCAAATTCATCACCAAATATTCTGTTCTTCCATTTTAAGATATGTAAAATGAAATGTCGCCTTTTAAAGTTCTTTATTTTGTTCTCACATCAGGGCGTTACCCATTATGTCACGAAGATCGTAATTTGGAAAAATTGGCTCCTTTTCGGAGATATTCAGTCCTCCCCCCTCCTTTATGCTTTTGTGTCTTATTTATGGCCTATTAGCGGGACAAACAATGTCCCCTTCTTGTTCTAATCCAGCGATGCATCGGGCGACAAATTTACCGCGAGGAGAACAACAACGGCGCTCTTGTGATGAAAGTCTCTCAAACGCCAAGTCGATTATCCGCCATCTTTTTACTTTTCCTTACCAATGTACAGGGACACATCATTGCATGCGCAAATCGGTCTTCGTTCCGGGACCATAAAATTTGAAGGCTTCATGAATCTTTTTATCATTAATAATTATATTATTTCCATTATCAGACTACTGTAGATATAAGGCCATAGACAGAGGAGGAGGGGGGGGGGGGGATTCAAACATCCCCAAATTTTTCAGATTAGTCGAAAATTCTAGAGTTATACTTCCTTTTTACATACTTGCCAACATAATGATTAATATTTCGTAGTATTGTTAGCCCCACCTTCTTTTTCATACCAGTACCTTTTTAGAGTAGTTTTCTTCTTATTTATTCGTAATTGCACTTGAAGACTATTACTCAAAAATTTTACTGGTGTGAAAGAAAAGGCGGGGCTAACAACACTACGGAATATTAATTAGGATGTTGGCAAGTATGTTTTTAGCACTCAACAATGCGAATAAAAGTTTTTTTTTTTTTTTTTTTTTTTTCTTTTTTCCTTTTTTTTTTTTTTTTTTTTTTTTTTGTATAAGCAGCAGCCTTGCGTAAGTATTGGAAGTATTGTAATAGGTCAAATTTTTCGTTATCGAGTTATTCTCCTGATTCCAAAAAAGTGGTTTTTAACAATTGGTCAGTGTATAGGTATATGTGTGTAAGTGTGGAATTTTCTGACTATCACATTTCCATTACTAATAAAAATAGTGCAACGGTTCTTCAGAATTAAGACAGGTCTAGTATACAGATGATTTTTTCGAACCTTTAGAGAAAATTAGAAAATAAGAACTGTGACCGTAGGTCAATATATCAAAAACGACTCAAACGATTTTCTTCAAAGTTCTTTTATAAATGCCGTTTTAGATGATTTTATTTAGTATTAAATGTTCTCAAACTTTTTTAAAGTGGGATGTATTTAAAACTCTACAAATAAGTGTTCGCCGGAAAAAAAAAAAAAAAAAGAAAGAAAGAAAGAAAAAAAAATGTTTTGCTGGGAGAACCGTATACATTTTGTTGATTGATTTTGTTCTTTTAACAATTTTGTTCTGTTAACCAAACTGATTTGCTTTGATTGACCGAAATAATAGGGTTGAAAGAAGAACCGCTGTCAATGGATAGTCTGGTAAGTTTTGCATTCCGGTAACGAAATTTTTCTTATTCCAATAATTTTATAGGGGAGAGTGGAGATGAATGGGACAATAGCAAAATTTTTATGTTTTGCAAGCACTAGAAACTTGACAATTTTTCTGATATATGGTAGTACTGAGGTCATTCATCAAGTGTAGTTTCAGAATTGTGCTATCTATAGATAGGCAGAAAAAAAATTAAAATGTCTTTTTCTGCTGCCAGAGTAAGTTTTTACTGATTCAATTAGATAGTAGTTAAGGAATTAACTATTTGCTTAAAGTTAATATAACTCTTATAGGGTGAAAAGGCATAATCTTTTATTGTGTTTATGATATTCAAGAAGAATATTGACAATTGTTCATTAAACATATTTCCTGTTTTATATGATCATGTGGTGGTGGGGATGAATGGGACATTCCCCACTATGTGCTAATTTAAAATTGTACACAAGGATTATATTAAAACAAATCGTAAATAGATTTTCAATATTTTTATAACCTGTAGCTCAATAGTTATAACATGGAATTATAAAAGTAGCATGGATTTAGAGAAAAATAGATTGAAATTAATTGTTCTGATTTTTACTTATAATAATTAGGATTAAAAAAATTATAAGTTAGAATACTCAATGCAACTTAAATCAAAAATATCAATAATTAAAAAAATAAATAAATAAACTAATAATAATTGGATTAAAATCACAATTTCAATCAAGCTAATTCAATAAATCCTGGTGATTATTAATGTAATACAGAATAGAATGCTTATTTTTCCCGATCAGTCGGAAAAAAAAAAAAAATTATCTGGATAATTTGTACTCTATTATAATGATTTATATCTTTCTAGTGTCTTATTTATTTATTTTTAGATTAGATCTTATGAGATTAAATTACCAAAGCCTAGAGCACTAGGAACTGTGCGAACCAAAGGACTTTTGCCTTTTGATGTTAATTTGAGTCAATACATCAGTTTATGTTAATTCATAGTGTGTAATAAAATCACATAAACCAATTTAACTTTAAAAATTTATTTACTTTCCACTTTGTTTTCTTTTCTTTGTTAACTCCAATCTTGTCCCATTCATCCCCATAGGTTAGGTGGGGATGAATGGGGCAATGCACATGCATGCAAAAAAAGAATTATTATTAATTAAAAATGATAACTTTTTATTAAAGTTAGTATGTTTATTTGTAACCGATTACTAATGTGTGCTTATGAGCAATGTTACAAAATTCTGAATTACATAGGGTGAACGTTATTAATAAAAACAGGAAAAATGTCCCATTCATCCCCGCTCTCCCCTATATATTTGTGTGTAGCCACACATTATAGAAATATACTTCTATACTGTGTGCCTGCCGATACACAAACAATGTATCGTTTTGGGATAAAAATTTTAAAGCTGGATGTTTTCTATAGTTACACATTTTGAAGTCCCCTTGTATACGAACAACTTGGTTTTGAACGTTTGGTTTGTGAGTCCGCTTTATGTGCATGTTTGATATCATACGCACAACTAAAACACAGTCAATAGTAGGAAGTCGAAATTTGGTATTCAAACTTTTTATCACATTCCTTGAGTCTTTTATTGATATAGAAGAAATGGTTCATCTTACAGGGATGTACAAAAGAATTCAAAAGCATTATGTTTATGGGGGATATTTCTAGTGGATATATTTTAACTTCTTTCGACTGCACTAAACAAAATAATATTAACCTTATATCGCTCAGAAATATACGCCAAATAAAACTTTCTAAAACTAGCCCCTGAAAAAAATTAGTCAACTAGACTGCGGACTAATCAAGCAGATAGTTGGCCAACTTGATTCGTTAGCTTGTTTCCAAGTTGCAGTCATTTGATTTTTTCAAGCTAATATAGGAAATATTACGAACCATTTTCGAAAAACTCCATATATATATATATATATATATATATATATATATATAATGAATAATTTAATTCCTTAGCAACACTCAGCAAATGAAAGATAGATGAAAATACCAACATATGAAATTTTAAATGAGATGTATTTCGAATAAAATCATTGTCACGATGTTAATTTATTTTGATTACACTGAGTAGTAAAAACATGTTAAAGTACTTACGCAGAAGAGAAAAGACACAAACATAACACATAAGCCTAACGATGAGATAATTTGCAAAAACCATTAAACCAATAGAAACATTCATCAAATATTAGAAATGGAAAGAGATAAACTAACGAAAAGGATCCGTTAAAAGAAAAGAGAATTCATGAAATGAAAAATAGAATTTTAAATGCTGAAAACCAGAAATGTTTACCCCTCAGGAAACTTGCACCTCTGTCAGCATAATGCAAGATTTAGGAAAGCTGTATAGCTAATTCAAGCAATATACAACTCAAGTCCCTATCTTGCAACAACAACAAAAAATAATATAAAATAAAATAAAAAAGGAAATTAGATTAAACAGTAACACAAACCAACATTGAAACATGGAATAAGTATTTTTAATAAGTCCACATGTAAACGAATCCTTACAGAGATAGTAGAAATAAACATGTTGCCAAAACGAACATTAGTGAAAATAAAAGATTAAAATTAACTAGTATGTTGTGGCCACCACAAGACTTTCTTCTATATTTTCCTATATACATATTCAATCGGTATCAATAATAATAAAAAAAATTACGATTTTTTTTTAAAGTTCTTTTTTTGATAAAAGTATACATATTCAATCAGTAACAATATTAAAAAAAAATCGATAACCTTGTTTTAAATTATCACAGATTTATAGTTCAACCATTCGTTTTAAAGGTATTGACGAGATCTTTCGAAAGATACCCATCTTGAAAATTTACCCCCCCCCCGGGACCCCCCAGGGCGGAACCGTTGCCCCCACATGCACAAAATTTTTTGCCTAGTTAACTACTACTATTATCAATAATTCATATTAATTTTACAACCACAAGTTAAATATAACGCTCATTATGTACATTTAAACGAAAATTTGTCCTATACTGCCATATCAATTAAAAATATCAATTACTATACTGCCATGTTAAAAGTTTATATAAAATGCGATCACAGTGCCATCTGCTGGGCGATTGATCCCAAAATCTAATCAGCTCCATTCCATGTCAGGTTCCAACTATATACCAAGTTTGGTTCAATTTCATTCATTGGTTCGTGAGATACGGTGAAAACAAGAAACCACAGACACACAGACACACAAACAGACAGACACACAGACAGACAGACAGACAGGCAGACATTTTTTAAAAACTATCAATTCGTATTCAGGACATCCCAAAACGTGTAGATCCGTCAAAAAACGGAGGCCGAAAATTTTCGCGAATCCAATACTTTCTCTATATTACATATAGAAAAAAATAAAAAAAAGGATTAATCGATCTAGGTGCTACTGAAATGAAATAAATGAATGCATTTATATACACACATATATATATATATAGCCCGTATCAAGATCTCAATTAATTTTATTGATCAGCTTGATCCACCCTATTTTTCAAAAGGGTGGCCATTTGAAAATAAGAAACAAATCAGTCTGCTGTTTCGACTAAACATTAAGAAAATGATAATTATCAATTTGTAAGCTTTATTTTATCCACTTAATTTATGTTCTAAATTTTTATTGAGATTATTCGATAGAACATTTATGTGACTATATAAATGATTTTTTTTTTTTTTTTAAATGCATAACTACTCAAAAATAGTAATAAATGATTATAAATGAAACGCTTAGTGGAAGCCATGCGGTTATTCGGAAGTCGCTTTTTTGCATCGTGGCTTTTTCTCCTCTGCAATGCAGCTGTTGTTGCAAAAATAGTTTTACAGGCAAGTTGTCCTGTTATCAGTTATCGGGCGGTTGTGTTCTCATTCTTATAAAATGACAATAAGTTGAATGAAATAACAATATATTTTTGTTACATTTGAAATTTTTGGCCAAATACTATACATGTACAAAACTTTTCATTTAAAGAATGAGCAATAAATTGAATGAAATAAAATTGAAAATCTATTTTTTGTCAAACTTAAAATTTATTGCCAAAAACTATATGTACAAAAGTTTACATTTAAAAAATCGGCAACAAATTGAAAGAAATAAAGATAAAATTATATACTTGTGTTAGATTTATTATTTATTGCCTAAGGCCATATTATCAAAATATTTCAGTTAAAAATGGACAAGAAGTTGAATGAAGTAGAAATATGTTTTGTTAGATTAAAAACTTATTGCTTAAGATAAATACAACAGTTTTCATTAAGAAAAAGGGGGTCGAGGAGCAATAAATAGAATAGAATAAAAATAAAAAACTATTTTTGTTAGATTTAACATTTATTGCAAAGACTCCATATTCAGAAAAGTTCTCATTAAAAAATGGACAATAAGTTGAATGAAGTAAAAATCTATTTTTGTCAGGTGACAAAACTTATTGCTTAAAACTCTTTATATATATAAAAAATTTCATTTAAGAAATAGACAATAAATGAAATTTATATATATATATATATATATTAGATTTAATATTTATTTCCAAAGATAATATTTATTCCCAAATATTTTCATTAAAAAAAAAAAAAAAAAAAAAAAAAAAAAAAACATTAAGTTGAATGAAATAAAAATCTATTTTTGTTAGATTGAAAACTTATTGCCAAAGACTCCATTTTTTTTTTTTTAAATTTTCATTTTAAAAAATGGCCAATAAATTGAATGAAATAAAAACAAAATATACTTTTGTTAGATTTAATATTTCTTGTCAATGACTTTAATTTCCAAAGTTTTTCATTTTAAAAAAGGGCTATAAATTGAATGAAATAAAAATCTATTTTTAGTAGATATGAATTCCTTATCAGTTGAGAACTAAATACGGCATTTCTTTTAAGGTCATTTTAACATGGTCATAGATTTTATTCAACATAATTTATTTGACTTATGTCATGCAAATATTTGAGCCCCCACCCCTTTTTAACACTATAAATAACAATTGATTTTTCCCTGTGGCAACTTATATCCTGTTAACTTACCCTTGTATATAAAATAAAAGCTGGAAAAAGAAAAAAATGAGAAAGAACTGAAATTACATAAGAATCTCTAGATGGCACTAGAATAGAAAATATATAAAATGTTAAATGTTTTGTGATATTTTAATCAGTATCGAAAAAGATACTGTTTGGTATCGAAACATATGTTTATAATTCTACCTTTTTAACTTTTATATTGCCCTTCTAGCAAGTAAAACAGTGTATTGACAAATTATCCTTTTCATTTCTGTGTCCGAATATACTGCTGAACCTGACGTTCTATATCATTTCAAATTATCATTGTCTATAATAATAATAATAACTAAAGAAAGCAAAATTTGAATTTACCTGAAAGTATACAGTTAACGCTAGAATAGGAAATATATATATAGAGATAGATATATGAAAAAAAGAAAAGAGTCGAAGGTTTAACCCATATCGTACCAAGCATTGAAAAAATATTTTTTTCCCCCTTTATAAAATCTTAAATATATGTTTCTTTAAGCTTATGTATACACGCAAAATCAAAACACCTACCAACCTTTCATTACCTTTATCGGTACAGGCTGCCCTAAAAATAGGACAGTGGTTTAGGACAGTCGGAAAGATAAGGAAAACAGACCATCTACATATATATTTTTTATATGTAATTTTTTTACCAGTACA
Source organism: Salticus scenicus (assembly GCA_963930645.1). Classification (NCBI taxonomy): domain Eukaryota; kingdom Metazoa; phylum Arthropoda; class Arachnida; order Araneae; family Salticidae; genus Salticus; species Salticus scenicus. The sequence goes on from CAWVNO010001064.1 coordinate 250,196, forward strand.
AAAGTGTAGAATATTACCTCAATAAATTTGCATGTCCGTTTTTCTTGAACGTAATACTTTTTTAAGTAATAATTTGTTAAAAATGTTATGAATAAATCTTCTAAAATCATCATGTTAAAAATTAAAAAAATATATATCTTAAATGATAATTTAAGGGGGTCCGGGACACCAAATTTTTGTTTTTATTATTTATTGATGAATTGCTGTAATTATTTTTTCTGAAATTGTAGATTTTTGACAATGAAGTTGAGCAAGGAAGAATCTTAAAAAAAATTTAAATAAAATTTTAAAAATTAAAAATTAATTTTTTTGATAAATTTAAAATTTGTTATATCTCATGAACTAATGGTTCAATTTACAAACTTTTTTCATCTTTATATACAGAAAAGATTTATCTTCAATTTGTTTTCAGAATTTCTGATTATAATGACAAATTTTTTAAATTTTAATTTTAATTTGAAAAAAAGTACTTATTTCATGCATAACTTTTGGATTACCAAAAAAGTTTTGCTCCTAATTAAAAATTCCGATGACAAATTGAAGATAAATCTTTTCTGTATATAAGGGTGAAAAATGTTTTTAAATTGAACCGTTCATGAGATATAACAAATTTTAAATTTATCAAAAATTTTAAAATTTTATTTAAAAAAAAAAAAAAAATTAAGATTCTTTCTTGCTCATCTTCATCGTAAAAAAAGCTCCAATTTCAGAAAAAATAATTGCAGCAATTCATCAATAAATAATAAAAACAAAAATTTGATGTCCCAGACCCTCTTAAACTAACGATAAAGACACATATGTATTTATTCGACTTTTAAATAATATATCGCCTTTAATTTGAATTAAAATATTCAAAAGAACTTACGTAAATACCACTTATGCATGGTGTCCCATTTTTAGGACGATGGTGAAATATGGGTTAAAAATATTTTAGTCAGTCAATAAAAATATTGATATTGAAAGAATTTAATATTGAAACATATGTGTGTTTGCTAATAATTTTAGCTATTTAACTTTTATAGTATACTTTTAGCAATGTATTGAAAAATTATAATTTTTATTTTATGGTACCGGACGTTCTCTGTTTTTCAAATTTTCCTTTTTTATAAATAAATTTACCTGAGAGTCTTAAAAATGGCTCGCGCTAGAATAAAAAAATATGTATAAAGTCGTAGATTTCGTGGTATTTTAACCAGTATTGGAAAATATACCATTTGGTATTGAAATGTATGTTGACAATTTTAGACTATTTAACTTTTATACTGCAATTTTAGCAAGTAAAACAGTACATTGACAAATTATCCTTTTTATTTCTGCTTCTTCATATACCTGGGACGTTATACTACAAATTTTTCCAATTTTTGTGGGGCAAACAAAAAAAATCGTACATCCGTATTCTATATCTTATTAACGATTTTAATGTGCACTTTAATGTTTACTTAATCGGTTTTCCCCAATAGTTACTTTTCTTAATTCTATTCATCTATAAATAGAGAAAGGATTTCATTTAATCCTTTGCAGAGCAAGGTAATCGGGATCATTTAAGTTACACTGCCACCGGAATTCACGAACAAAATTAAAATAATAGAAATTGACGACTTTTCTGCTATGTTATAAAAGTAAAATTTTGCTAAAAAAAATTCCGGGATGAGTTTTTGCAGTTGGAACTTAATAATGACATCCTCACAGCAAGGACAGTGCTCCGCAAAGGGTTAAAACTGTAGAAAATGTGTTAATGTTGTTTTAAGCCAAATTTTCATTCGAAGTAAAGCAATCTCTTTTCTTACCATAACACAGTTTCATCAAATTAAAAAAATTTGACAAAATGTCTTTGCAGTGCATTTGCTTATAGTATTATCAAAACATTTTGTTTAAAGGGGCTCTCAACTTATCGTCTCCGAAAACAAAGCCAATGTTAATCTATGGGGAAATTTGCCCCGTTATAACTCATTAACTAATACATATTTTTAAATTCTGTTTTCACATTTAGAAAATTCACAGCTGTTAAAGAGTTTATCGTTTTCTAAAAATTGATTTTTTTTTTTTTTTTTTTTTAATATTCCATTTTTAATCTTAAAAATGCAAAATTTCCCATTATGAAAATTCGCATTTTACAAATTTAAAATAAAATATTCAGGCCCACCAGCGGCTGAGGGGTTCTGTGCTCAAAGCTGGTAGACATGAGGTGTCGGGTTCGATCCAAGGTCGCGCTCGTTATCCTAGCCTTTCGGAGTTTACCGTGGTTTTCTCCGAAATTTGCATAAATACGACCTAAGACCACTTAGAAAGACCCACCACGGAGGCATCCCTCCCCCCCCCCCCACCTCCCTCAGGCCTAGGACCCTAGAGTCGTCAATTGGCCTTACTCCTAAAACACCAAGCACACCAAAATAAAACATTAAAAATTTAAAAATAAATAAATAAATTTCATTTTCGAAAAATGGTAACCTGTTTAATAGTTGTGAATTTTCTGAATGTGAAAACGGAATTTAAAAATGTGTATTAGTTAATGAGTTATTATGGGGCAAAATTCTCCATAGAATAACTTTAGCTTCTGGTAACAAGAAGTAGAGACTCCTCTAACTTTACATTCTGTTAGAATTCAACAAAACTATTTTGTTTAATCCATTGGAATATATATATATATATATATATATATGTAAATAATACCGTATGGTTTAATTAATTTGTTTGCTTGTTTAATTTAATAAGTAATACCATACTTATTAAATTAAACAAAATGTATGTACAAAACAAGTGTATGGTTCAATAAGGTTTTTTTTTTTTTTTTTTTTTTTTTGTTTATTTGTTTGCTTGTTTAATTTATTAAATAATACCGCATGGTTCAATTATTTGTTTGTTTGTTTATTTGTTTGTTTGCATGTTTAATTTAATAAATAATACCGTATGGTTTAATTAGTTTTTTTTTGTTTGTTTATTTGTTTGCTTGTTTAATTTATTAAATAATACCGTATGGTTCAATTATGTTTCTTCCCCACCCCCGCTTTTTATTTATTTATTTATTTATTTATTTTTTTGCTTGTTTAATTTAATAAATGCTACCGTATGGTTTAATTAGGTTTTTTGTTTGCTTGTTTAATTTAGTAAGTAATACCGTATGGTTCAATAAGTTTTGTTTGTTTGTTTGTTTGCTTCTTTAATTTAATAAATAATACCGTATGGTTCAATTAGGTTTTTTTGTTTGTTTGTTTGCTTGTTTAATTTATTAAATAATACCGTATGGTTCAATTATTTTTTTTTTTTTGTTTATTTGTTTGTTTAATTTAATAAATAACACCGTATGATTCAATTAGGTTTTTTTTTGTTTATTTGTTTGCTTGTTTAATTTAATAAATAATACCGTATGGTTCAATTAGGTTTTTTTTCCCCCAGTATAATTAAATATGGATATAAGAAAATAGAGAATCCTGTTTCTATTTACAGTATAACGCATCGATTTTAAGTCGTTCAAAGAACTAATATAAAAAAAAACTTTTACACTATTGGCTAGCATTATTGCAAGGCTTACAAATGATTAGTTTTTTTTTTTTTTTTTCAATTTAAAATTTTAACGCTAGATGAAATGTTCTCAAACACAGGATACGTAAAAAATAGTGTCTTGCTGATGTTTTTCAGTGAAGATTGAGTTACGACAATAACTAGGAGGCGGTAACAAATTGAACATAATCAATAAAGTTAGCAATCACCCTGTATTTTTAATAAAATGAAATGATCTGTAACTGTTAGATATGTTAATATAGATCCTGCACAATTTTCTGATGCAACTGCGTGTAACACTAGCTTGGTAAAAAAAAAAAAAAAAAAGATATTTTATTAAAAAGTTATCAGTATTTGATTAGTTATTTAAAAGCTTAAAAAGAAAAAAAAATCAGTGTATTTTTTATTTATAAAATGATTTCAACGAAAATTATCACCACTTTTAGAGAAATTGAAAAAGAACTTTTGAAACAAAATACTGCAATCGGAATATGAATCCATTAAATATATCATAAAATATGAGCATTTTTATGAAAAATTTTTTAACTGCGCATATGCGAACGATATATATATATATAAACTTTTTTGAGTAATTTGATAGTTAAATATTGTCTGTATATTTTATTCCAGAGTATACCAAAATGTATGTTGATTTCTATTAAGCTGTATTCTTTTTCCTGCTATTATATATATATATATATAGGATATAATAAATAATTGTTTTTGTGCAATAACGAAACTTAACAAAAGTTTGTTTTTAGTTGAACCTTGACTTAAATGGGTGTTGGTTATAATTTTGAATATATCGCTTAATAGATGGCGCTATCATCCCCTTCTTTCATAATTTTTAGTAGAACAGTATAAGACAAAATGTTGTATACAGTCGGTAACAAAAGTATCCGAACACCAGCAAAAATTCCCATAAAAAAAAAAAAAAGTAGAGTTAATACTGTTTTGTTAAATAAATCGTCGTCGAATCATGTTCTTAGACTGAGAACAGGGGATGCTTGACGCGGGATAAGGGATTTTTGCAATTGTAAAGTAAGTATTTTTTTTTTTTTTTTTTTTTTTCTCTTAGGAAAAATTTTATTTTTTAAGTAACATTGGTGATCGTAGTATTTAAAAGTATGTCTGTCTTTTGTTTTTCCTTTTCCTTATTGTATTTGAATTTATTTACACGTCCTTTGGATATTATTGGGCTTAGCATACTGTAAATATTTAGCAAACTGCATACAGTATGACAGAAATAACACCTAATTTGCATGCAACATTCAGTCTAAGCTCTTGAAAAAGTATTGATTGTATTCATTAAAAGGATGTTTAATTGTTTCCGAAATCTTTATTCATATTCTTTCTAGTTCGTTCTAGTTATATACATATTATCTCTTTCCATTTCTATTATTTGATGAACGTTTCTATTGGTTTAATGGTTTTTGCAAATTATCTCATCGTTAGGCTTATGTGATATGTGTGTTGTCATTTCTCTTCTGCGTAAAAACTTTAACATGCTTTTACTAAGCAGTGAAATCAAATTAAATTATCATCGTGACAATAATTTTATTCGAAATACATCTTTTTTAAAATTTTATATGTTGGTATTTTCATCTCTCTTTCATTTGCTGAGTGTTGCAAAGGAATTAAATAATTCGAATTATATATATATGTGTATATAAATTTTAAATATGAAAGTAAATTTTCTTAAAAATGTATACAATCAGGATTATTTTTATCCAATCATTGCAAAATAGTAAATTTTATTAATAATTGTATTGGTGTATCAAGATTAAAGAAAAAAAAAAAAAAAATCGTATATGAAGATTTCACGAATACCTTTTAAAACATGTATCTGCGATAATTTGTAAATTACTTTCATTTGTATAAGAAAATGTAGAAAAATGTTTGTGATAGAAACAAACATTCTATTCTATGATAGAAAATATATTATTATTTTAACTTTTTAGTGGCATTTTCATTAAGGTAATAAAATAAAGTTTAAATTAAAAGATTTATCATAAAAAGAAGAAATCTGCATCGTGATTACATATTCTAAATATCAATTATACGACTAAATAGCTTGAGTAAAAATACATATGTAATAAAAATACATATATGCTTCATAATATATATAGTTTTTTTATATGAAAAATAATAATGTAGGGAATGATATTCATGCAGAAAAAGGGAAAAAGAGAAAATATTTATTTTTGAATAAAAATGTCTTCGATAACGCACTAGGAAGGAAAGAATTTGGTTTTCAGAACAGCCCTCATGGTTAGATCCGAACTCCGGAGCCCCACCATTGGTCAAGAGAATCTGCTCTTAAAATTGATGCCGGTTTTGAAGCCAGGTTGGGCTCGCCGTCCAAGCTGTTCGAAGTTTTCCCTGGTTTTCACTGAAACGGGCATGAATATGGAATAGAAATCTTTTAGAAAAATACCCAAGGAGGTTATCCTACTCAGGTTTAGGTCCCTAGAGCAGAGAACCGCCTTTAAATTCTAAATATCGGATTTCAATTCTATCGGCCTACACAGAAAAAATATTTTATTGTGTTGACAAAAAATCTTGTTAAATGAACCAAATTTTTTGTTAGTGTAGCCTCAACAAAAAAATTTGTTTACCAGAACCAAATTATTTTGTTGTTTTAACTGAACAGTTTTTTTTTATTCAACCAATATTTGCTTTAAAATAATAATAATAATAATAATTTTATTGATTTAACCAAAGTTATGTTCATTCAGCACATTGCTCGCTCATTTTTCTATTTACAGAGAGATCTATAACATAATTTATTAGAGTAACCAATGACAGAGACTCTCTTTTCAACCCTATTCGATCCCAGGTCGCGCTCATCGACCTAACCGTTCGGAGCTTTCTGTGGTTTCCTCCGAAACTCACGTAAATACGGGCTAGGACCCCTTATAAAGACCCCCACGGAGGGAATTCCCCCTATAGGTCTAGGACACTTACGGAGTCAATCGGCCTTAAATCCTTCAACCAACGAACCAACCCCATTCGTTTGGTTAATCGAATCAAGTTGGTTTGGTTAGCGGAACAAAACTATTGTTAAAATAAAAAACAAATTAATCAAATAACAAAATAAATTTGGTTTTCCAACAAAACATATCTTTATCGGTATACACCAACCCATCACCACCGAGCTTTTAATAAGAAACAAAATGGATGCATTTCTGTTTGTTTACTTCTATCAAAGAAAAGGGGGCACAAAATTCCCCCATCTTATCCCCCCCTTGGTGTTCTCTGGAATCCCATGTCTGTGGACTACCCTCCATGAAATCCTCGAACAATATCCATTGAGTGGAGCCCGCCATGCATAAAAGATTAGGCACCTAATGGGGGAAGAGCGATCTTCCTCCTCTAATGATCTTTCTGCTCTCCCGCATCTCTTCTCTTCTCCCTGGAAGGAGTCCTGCTCCTTCAAGGAGCGTCTCCCCTCATGCAAATTAATTGAGGCATCGCATAATGGTTGTCGTTTTAAACTGTAAATTGTCCAGAACGTATGTAATGTGTTTGCGTTTGCTTGCTGCGACAAACCGGATTACTTATGCTAATGGGACGGAAGATTCCCCGCTTCTAGGAGTTGTGTTGTGAGGAAAGATTCCTTACGGTCACTGGATAAGCTTCATTCACGAAGCTTCATAAGCTTCATAATTTGGAAGTGATAACTTTTGAAGAACTCATCCTGCTAGAGTTAGGTCTCTTCAACCCTTTAAGAAGTTATGTGGGTTTCGAACACTAAAAAAAGGCATATTCTCTCTCTCTCTCTGTTTTAAATATAATAAATACAATTTTTTTATTCAAAAATATAGCTTTACCTAAAATAAAAAAAAAAAAAAAAAAAAAATCTAGTGTGTCACTCACGCGACTTTCTCTTACCCTGAAATTTAATACTATAAATGTAGGTTGGAAATTAAGAGGTAAGATAACGATGCTATGTAAACCTATGTTAAACAATTCAAATTAGGCTTCGTAAGAGTATGATAATCAGTTCTGTGTGAGGAGGGCTACCGCCCCCCTCAACTCCCCGTTTCATAAATGCACCTACATTTATATAGAATTTAATTCAGTTATTAAACAATAATTCTGTTTTTAAAAATTATTTATAAAAATTATTATAAAAAAAAAATATCTTTTATGATAATGCAGACGATTTCCATATTAGAGAAGTAGTATAACACTAAATAACTAAAAAAAAAAAAAAAGTTAAACTCTACTTACCTGAAATTTCCCCCATAGACGTATTGTATTTGAATACTTCTGAGTGTTCCTGTACACGAACCATTTGCTTCATCTCAACGAAAAGCTTAGTGTAGAATCCTTTTATAAATACCAAGTTTGAACTTTCTGCCATAATTTGTTTTTGAGATATGCTGATAACAGACAGACACACACAGTCACACACAGGGACAGACACGCAGACCATTTGCTAAAAACATGATTTTCGTATTCAGGGGACCTCAGAACATGTAAATATAACAAAAACTCACGTTCGAAAATTTGACCCAAAAACAGTACTTTCTCTACCTGATGGGTACGAGCAAGTAAAAAAAGAAAAAAAGAAGAAAAAAAAAAAGAAAAAAAACGTTGTTAGTAAATAAGTACAGCTCGTGCATGAACGAAGGATTCTAAAGGAATCTGAATTTTTAACACTTTCCAACAAAGTTGAAAAGTGTTAATAACTTCAGTTTATCTGTCTGTCCGCAACCTAGCTGCCGTAAATATACATAAAATTCTTTGAAACTGATATATGTTATTCAAGTTCACTACCGGATGTTTCCTATTGAAAAATAGAATAAATACCTCGAATGCTTTATATACAGGAATACTCAAAAGTATTCCAAAGCACTGCATTCTATGAGAGGTATTTCTAGAAACTAAATTTTAATACTTTTACCCTACATATATCCTAATAATATTGAAATATATTATTCAAGTTCTTTACTGAATTTTTTTTATTTAAAATGGAGTGAACACCACCAATGGTTTGTGGATAGGAACACCCGAAGGTATAACCAATGTTATGTTCTAAGACTATAAACTTAATACTATAATTTCTATAAACCACATTTTAATAATTTTAATTTTAATCTTAATGAAATTGAAATATGTTATTCATATGCATAAAAGATTGCTATCAATAGAATATGGTGTGGTTAACATTAAAATTCACAGCGACCTACAAAAATATTCAGTTAAATTAAGGGCTATTATTAAAAATATGCTGAACTGCATTTTCGTTTATATTAGGCATTTTTAACACTTTCTAACATTTTTTAAGTGTAAGAATGATTTGAATCAGTGCATCTGTCTGCCTGTCCGGCTTCAGCGTCCGTACAAATTTTCAGAATTTTTTAAAAAGGATATATGTTGTTCAAGTTCACTGTGACATGTTCCTTATTTAAAATTATATTAATAGTTTTTGTACAATTGGTTTGTGTACAGGGACATTCAAAAAAATTCCAATATGCAACGTGTTTCGGGAGAAGCATTTTTATAAATCACATTTAAATAACTTTGTATTGCAAAAATGATAAAGAAATTGACTTTGTTGTTAATAAGCTAAAATAATATTTTGTATACAATATGATATGCTTAACCTTGAGATTTACAGGAATACATTAAAATGTTCAGACATATTAGTGGTTGCAACTGGAAATTGCTGAAATTCCAATTACGTTTGTTGTTAAGCTTTTTTAACATTTTCCAACAATGTTTAAGAGTCATTTTGAATTGAGTTAGTCTATCTGTCTGCCTTTGTGAGTTTTTGTCTTTCTGTATTGAGAGAACGTAGGAAAGAATATTGGAGATTAAACAATTCAACAAGTGTTACAAAGTGTTAATAATGAATGCACAACGCTTGTCTTTTCCTTCTTCTTTTAATTTCAAATAAAGCTGTCATGAGTTATCCTAACTACCGCGAGGATAAAGAGTTTCGAAAATCCAAACCCCACTGGCTGAATTTCCCTATTTTTCTTAGTGAAAATGTTATCAAATATTTCTTAAATGTTCCTCTTTTAAACGCCTAAAATTTTGAAAACAAATTTTTATCATATACCTCTTTAAGAAGCCTTTGAAATATATGTCACCCTTAATCTTCACTACATATTTTTTTAAAAAAATTGTTAAACTGATTTAAAAAACAGTCTGTTAGACACATAATTGATCATATATGTACATGTAAAAAAAAAATCAGCGTTTTAAAATTTTAGAGAAATATTTGTTTTGAAACACCTTTATGTTAACTTGATTCAATTCAAATAATAAATAAGAGGCAAACTATAAGAAACAAGAAATCACAAATATTTTTTCAAGTAAAATATAGTCGATTAATGTGAATCTCAAGGGGAATAAGAAAATGTGTTCATGTTATCAGTCACTCAGAAACTAATCTTCACTTTGAAAGGGATTGTAAAAACAGTTTATGTGAAAAGTTGTTCACGCTAACGAGGTTCAACTGCATGTAGCACGGCCACTCACCAAGTGAAGAAAAAAAAAAAAAATATATATATATAGGCACAAGTGCATCATGAAAGCAGCAAATTGTATGATCACTTATAAAGAAACATAAAGGGACTTCTGTTTATGGCTTTCTCTGAACTATCATTTCTTAAATTTCGGAGTAGTGCTACTGTCTAATGCGTAAAAAAGGGAAAAAATGTTTAAAAATCGCTCTAAGAAAGGAAAAAATATTGAAATATTGTTGTGTAAAAATGTTAAATGTTCAGTTTCAGTGATGAACCAATGGCCATTAAAGGGTGAAAACATTTTAAAGAACATAGCTGTAAATACATTTAAAAAGGATTTTTTTTTTTTTTTTTTGAAAAAAAATCTTTTTATTTACCAATATATCGAAAAGAAAGATTTCTTTCTTACTTTCTACCTATTTTTTTTTTTTTTTTTTTTTTTTTTTTTTAAGTTAGATTTTTTTGCTAAAATTACATCATGTTTTGAGGTGACCTGATTTTTAGCGATTTATCTGCGGGTGCGGGTCTGTTATCAACATAACTCAAAATGTCAAAATGCATATTTGTAATAAGTTCAAATTCCTTACTATAAATATGTAACACAGGGGGGTTATAATTTGAAGCGTTATATATAGAGATTGTACATAAAGTCCGTGTACAGGGACATGCAAAGAACTCAAATACAATGCATCTATGGATATATCTCACTTGTACATTTTTAAGAGGAAGAAAAAATGCTTTAGTTGATAAAAATCAGGAACGATTCCTAAGGGTTTTCTCTGAAATTCGCATAAATACAGGCTGGGACCCCCCACCCCCTTACGCGGTAAGCTTCCTCCCATAAACCCAGGTTTCTGATGTAGACCATTGGCCTTAAATTCATAAATTTTTATTTTTAATAAATAATATTTGAAATCAACCGGGAAATGGGTGTAGTTAAAAGAAATAAAAAAAGAAAGGAAGAAATCCACATAAGATTTATTTTCAAAAAAAGAATAAATAAATATATATATATATATATACTAGCAGGAAACGCCCGCTTCTCTGGTCCCTATTTTTAAATGAATAACTATAATTACTGATTTCTCAAAATTGCATTAATTTTTATCGCGTGAAAAAAAGAGAAACAAAATCTGATTAGGAAAAATGTCGCACCAGGTTCTCACTGCCTTCGGAAAAAATTCATAAAATGCTCTAACTCTTATTTCTATTATTTTCCCCCTTCGCCCCCCCCTCCCGTCTATCCTAATAATTTTACAAATTCGAAAATATCCACAATCGATTTGTAAGCATCAAAAACCTCTATGCACGAATTTTGAATGATCTAACTCTATTTTATTTTTTTTGCCCCTCCACCCCCCCCTTGCCGGCCCTCCTAATAACTTTACACTTTCGAAAATATCCCCATTCGACTTGCAGGCTTCTAAAACCTATCTGTACCAGTTTTGAACGGCCTAACTGTATTTCTATTTGTTTTTGCCCATAGCCTCCCCATAACCGCCCCTCCTAATAATTTTACAAATTCGAAAATATCCGCATTCGATTTGTAAGTATCGAAAACCTCTATATACCAATTTTGAACAATCTAACTCTATTTTTATTTTTTTGCCCCCCCCCTTCTCCCCTCCCCCCTCCTAATAACTTTACACTTTCGAATATATCCCCATTCGACGTGCAGGCCTTTAAAACCTATCTGTACCAATTTTTAACGCCTTAACTGTATTTCTATTTGTTTTTGCCCCATAGCCCCTCCCCTTGCTGCCCCACCTGGGGGCTGAATTTCTAAAATTCCAGAAATTGATTTTTAGATATTTTCATTAGCTATATTTTAGAGCAAGACTTTCACGTATATCTGTTTTTTTGTTTCAGATATGAAGGATTATGTTAAATCACGTTTAACGCATGTGAAATCACGTTTCGCCTCCTCCCCCCCTTGGAGACCGAATTTCTAAAATTCCAGAAATCGATTTTTAAACATTTGTATTAGCTATATTTTAAAGCAAAAATTTTACGGATATCTGTTTTTTTTTTTTTTTTTTGTTTGAGATATGAAGGATTTTGTGAAATCACGTTTTGCCCTCCCACCCTTGGGGGGCGAATTTTGTAAAATCGCTTCTTAGTGGATGCTTACGTCATAAAAAGAATATTGTCAGAAAATTTCATGCTTCTTGGTCCAGGGGTTTGGTCTGAGCGATGATGAATCACCCCCTCAGGAAGAACGATTATATATATACAATATTGATGTGTTTCTAAATCATAAAAAAAGAAAGAGCTGCATTTTTCTTGCATAAATTTATCATATACGAATATATAAATATTATTCGTTATTCTTACCTCGTTTCTATCCAAAACAATTTTTCCTGCATGTTTTTGTTACTTATACAAATAATCGTAATTCGTAACACCCGCCGGAATGAAATTGTACGACGAAATGCGCGCCAACAAATGAAACTTGTCACAGAAAATGAAATAAATCATCAAAGATTCTAGTCGCATTCGGAAATGATAAAATATTTTTCATAAAATTAAAAGTAAAAAATTATAAGTAAATACAACGGGGAAAAAAACATTATTAAAGACAGAATTTAGTTTAGTACGAAGGACTATTAATTTCAATCTGTAAAATTTTTATTTTTATTTTTAGGACTGAGGACTATTTGTCTCAATTTGGGATTTTTGCGGTGTCATTTTTCGATAGTTGGACATTTATCGAAATATAAAATTTATAGAAAATATAACTGAATAATTTGAAAGCGATGTTATAATTTGGGAAAAAAAAAAAAAAAAAAAAAATTGTCCTCCGTCCTAAACTGAATTCTGCTTTTGCCAGAATTTCGTCAAAATCTTTTTTTTTTTTTTTTTTTTTTTTTAATCTCACATTTATTTATTTTTTTCCCGTAAAGCTGAGCCACGTACTTTTTAAAATGACTAAAAGGAATTCAAATGAAGTGTTGCCACACAAATTTCATACTTTATTTAATTAAAAAAAATCTAATTGCCGTGTCGAAAAACTGCACCCCCGGATTCAGAAAAATCGCCCCTTTCATTGGGTAACGAATTTGTAACGACAGGACTGATATTTCTAATTTATTTTGGTGTTACACAAAATTGGTCTAGAAAAACTCCAGATTGAAACTAATAGTCCTTCAATCTATTAAAAAAAAAAAAAAAAAAAAGCACTTTGCAAAGGTCGCTATATAGGGATCTGAAATTTTAAACATACGATGCAGATTTACATCGCTATGCATTTAAGGGTTAAACATAATACCAACACACTTTAGGCTCACTGATTTTGCCTAATTTACTGAGTGCTTCATTTACAAAAGGGATTACATTATTTTTTTACACAAACCCTTTCGTATAGGTTACTTGGTTGCTATATAAAATTTCGTAAGTTATCCTGATTAGGTAAGTCAGTTTTGGATCTTGGAAATAAGTGTTTCAAAAAAGGATTTACCTATTTTCTTTATATTCGCTCTATAAATTCTCTTTTAGATTTCTTTATGACATATACTCTGCTTCTATACCGGGAAATTTTTAGACATCTGATTAGTTAAGTCTATTTTATATCTTCCGACCACACCATTTTCAAAAAGAGTTTTAAATAAATGGAGGTCATGTGCCAAAAATTTTTTCTTAATTGTCATGTAATAATAACGCTGAGCTGAAAAAAAAAAAAAGGAAAGAAAAAGAAAATCGAGTACTTATGTAAAATGTCCTCCTGAATCTGAATAAGACCCCCATTTAGCAAATCACCCATCTTTTTCTCGGGACGCCACCGCCCTCACTCAATTTTTATCCCTGTTCGGTCATTATATGGCCTTGAATTTGATTTGGAGAATGAACAAAATTAATTTAACATCTAAAAACAAAAAAAATATAATGTTTAATAAAAAACATTTTTAATAGATTAAAATACTATAAGAAATGTAATACATAATTTCAGTGGCAAATTCCCCCCCCCCCCCTCAATTTTCTCCTTGCCGCAAATGTTCATGTTTCAGAATTTTTCAACTCTGTCCCCTCAGAAGATATTTAACAGTTAAAATAACCCCCCCCCCTAAAAATCAAATTTATAGCCATAAAATTACCGAAAAGTGAAAAGGGGACCATTCCTAAAAAACGGTTGGTGATGGGGTAAAATGGACGTCCTATTCGGATGCAGGAGATCATTTTACATAAGAATTGGCCAAAATGGTGTTGAGGCAATTTTCATGCCGTGCAGTGCAATTTATTAAACCTATTATTACTGTCAATTTTATTATTAATTTTATAAATGCAACTAAAACGTATAGGACCATCTATATAGAATGGTAGGCGAAAGTGTATTTATAAGGTTACTATTATATTATTTTACTATTTTTGTATTATTTTACTATATATATATATATATTTTTTTTTTTTTTTCTAAAGAATTCTTTTTATTCAGTTTAAATCCTAATACTTGGAATACTTACTTCGAGTTCTAAAGAAAAGAAAAAAAAAACAGTCAAATCAACAAAAAAAGTGTACCATTAATTTTACAATAACATTTTCCGTGTTTGAATAAAAAATATTTTGTTTTCTTTTTTCAGTAGAGGGCGGGGGGGGGGGGGGGCGTGTAAGACCATCACGAAAAATCGTTCTACCCCCATAAAAAGAAGGTAGAAAAAAATCGTTAAAATAGCATTCTCTTTTTATCTACAACATACAAGAAAAACTGCCTCGACGAAGTCCGGATTAATAATAAAATAAGACAAACAATACCTCTCGTAAAGTATTAAATAATAAATAAATAATAAATAAAAAAGACTTTCAATGAGCATGTGTTAAAGGCTAACCTAAGCAGGCGCCAGCAGATCTGTATTGTTAGGCCTAATTAGGTAGGCGGGACAGGCTAGGCCTATTAAGCACCTAAAATTACACAGCTCAGAGAAGAGAATGAAGGAAAAAAAAGAAAAGAAAAAAAACCTGTCCATTTACGAAACTGATTCATAACATCGTAAACGGGGTCTTCCACGTCACGCCAAGTTATAAACTTGGAGAGAAGGGAATGCGCCCCCCCCTGGGATGGGGGGGGGGAGTAGTGTTCATGACAGGCGATTACCTGAGTTTATTTAACTAGAAGCATTTTTGTTCTCTTTTATTTACTTTTTTTACAATCGCTGCTTCATTCATAACTAGTGATTTTCTCGGAGTAAAGAAAACGAGACGGGTTCGAAGAATTTCTTTTTTTTTTTTTTTTTGTCGATTGTTAAGGCGAAGAAGGCAGTTTTGGAACGCGAGTGATGTTTCACGATTTATGCTTCATTTATTCACTTTCTTTTTTATTTTCTTCTTCTATATTCAGTAGAAGAAAGTATGGGTTTTGTAAAATATTTATACTTCAGTTTTTCAATGGATTTACACGTTTTCGGAGGTCCAGTGGACGATCATACCATCTTTAGAAGGTGATTCTCTGTGTGTGTGACAAAAATTTTGTGTCAACTGTATCTCGGTAGCTATTGCACAAAGTTTCATAAAAGTTGTTAGTAAGTTGCTTCTTGACATAAATGCGAGCCTATCAACTTTTGATAAAAATCGTCCAACAGCACTGCCACTTTTCCTAAATTTTTAACATGGTGGTATAAGACAAAATTTCCACGAATCTTTATGAACAAAAAAAGAATTATTTATGTTGTTGTTGTCGTGTAGGACAAAGTGCAGAAATGATAAAAATAGAAATACAATAATAACAAAAAAAGAAGATAAAAATTAAATATCGCCAAAAGCGTGGATCACAGCCTTGGCAATGTCTATGGCTCTTTCTGTGTATAAAATGTCCATGTTGCAGTCATTGTCTATCTTGAAGAGGGCACCAGAAATGGAAGGGTAGCTAAATAGGTGTTTGGGATTCAGTTGCGTGCCTGGGCAGTGCCTGCATTCCACATATGTCCTGGAACCATCGGGCAGGATTTTCATGCCCTAAAGTCCGGTTTCCATTTGCGATCATTCCGCGGCTTCTATTCAGAATCCTTTGATGTGGTTAGCTAGCTCAAAGCTAGCTCAAAGCTAGCTCAAAACCCTTGAACGGGGATGGAAATGGCCCCATGCTGAGATAATTGAACGGTCGGGGTAGATATCTTTGTCAATTTTGCATGCTTTCCTTTGAGGTAACTGCGAAATCTGATAAGAAAGGGCTACAACTGATGACAAGACATTTGTCTCTTTGTGTCGGAAGCGTGATTAATGACCGTTTTGAGCGTTGATCTTGAGCCCAAGTCGAAACTGGCCTTTAAAGTGCTTTGTCTTGTTATGGTTGTTGTTATTTCTCGGCCGTAATTTAATTCTGGCAGCGAGAATTTTTTCTTTGGTTTTGAGCAGAGCTTCCGTTTTGCGACAGCGTTTGCATCAAAAACCGTAGTAGATAGAGTTACAGGCTCGAGTGTTCTGGCTTATTTATAGTAACAATCAACTAGAAAAAAAATTCGGAGACGTGAGAGTAATGCTTTCTCTCCTCCCGGGTGGGAGCCCTTCCCGACAAGGAACAAATTTTGAATATGGGTATTTTTCAAAAGAACTCGTCAATACCTATGAAACAAATGGTTGAACCATTATATTTCTGATAATACAGGCCGACAAAAATGAAGTTGACAAAATCTGATTGGATGATTTTAGCTGATCTTTACGTTTTTTGATGTGCTGAAACCGGAAATGCAGCCCATCTTTCTCTATCACGTATAGATTTTTGTCAATAGAGGGTGTTCATAGACACAATTTCCTACATATAACATGATAACAATAAGTAGGTAGGTTGGTTGGTATGGTTTTAGGTCGTACTAGGGCTGCGCTATTACAACAATAGGTATCCATGATTAATTATTCATGGGAGCATACTATGAAACTTACCATATAATTTTATTGGTGGAAGAGTAATGGAAGAAATTGTATAGGCAGGCACCCTGTATTGACAAAAATCTATACGTGATAGAGAAGCTTCATTTTCGGTTTCAGCACACCAAAAAACATAAAGATTAGCCCAAATTGTAAAATCAAAATTTTATATGTCGACTTGTGTAATTCAAAACAAAGTTATTAGTTTTTCGCATTTTTAATAATACTTAAAAAAAAAAAAAAAAAAAAAAAAAAAAATGACTTTCTTTAGAGCTTTTATGCTATGCTTCTATGAGGGGAAAAAAGAAAAAATGTCAGCATTTATCAAGAAAAATAATTTTAATGAATAATAATTTTAATAAGTTATTTGTATTGAGTGGATTTATTTAGGAAAGTTTAGAAGAAAGTTTTCTAAAGGCTCCCAGCATACTTTTTTTTTTTCGTTTTTTTTTTTTTTTTTTGTATTTGCAGCAATGATTCTGCTAAATAGATGTGAATCAAAAGCGAAAGAAAAATTATGCTGTTTGCGTAGATTACAACAAACTTTCTAACTGTACCCTTTAAGTTTCAGTGCATTTTACCTCCTTGTTGAGCGTCCGAGCCATTTGGAGTTTTCCATAATTTTTTCCGAAACTCACGTGAATACAGGATTAAGGCTAATCAATCAACAGGTAGCGCTATCAGTAATTTTTTGTTTTGTTTTTTTCATATTTTTTAATAAGGCGGGACAAAATTTCGTATAAATGTACAAAATGAGAATTATTTATAAATTTTCAAGGCAAAAAAAAAAAAAATGTATTAATGATAATAATAGTTAAAAAAAAAAAAAAAAAAAAAAAAAAAAACTGTATGTGAGGAATGGGTTTAATATGAGTATTTTACTATGTTTTTATTCACTTCGATTCTTGTTTGTTTGTCCGGTACAAATCTTAGAACGATTTTTAATTAACTTCCTTACTAGAACTTTCAGAATAGCTCGGAACCCGATAACAACACGATAATTCGAAGCCGGATTTCCGAATTTTTGATTAGTTTTCTTTTAATTAATTAAAATTTGAAAATAATAACCTCCTAATAGCTTTTAAAATAGCCATTAAAATATTAGCTATAATTTAATTGTTGGAAAAAAAAAAATACGAGTTCATTTTCTTTCGACCTAAAAATAAATACATTTAATTAAACTTGAACGTTAAAAAATTGTAAAATGTTAAATGAGGCACCTCACAAACATGGACGTCGCGTCATGATCACTTTAAAATTTTTATAAGCATCGATAAAGCGCTAAATCAGTTATATAGCTATTATTCAACAGAAAATTTAAAAACATGGTATATAAAAAGTTTTTTATCTTATAATTATGTATTTTGATTTCATAGTGATGAACGAAGTGTCACATTATGTTTGCCGCACGCATCCTGTAATGTATGGAAATTCTTTTGTATGCATAGCCTATACACCAAAAATTATGCTCCATAATACAACAATATTTTTATCCAATTCCATGTCAAATGGATAATTTTTGTGACCACATTCCGAATCCTTTTTGACTCTGGACGTTTCACCAAGAGAAAGGGGGGTGGGGTGGATAACGTTTATCTATTACTGCCGTTGTTGGAAACAAGAATAATCATCCCTCTTTCATCATCACTGTACGGTATACTGAATGTCTTCATTATACGGAGCAATTTGAGGGCAAAAAAATAAACACCGTGTTCGCTTCGTAGACCCAACCCAGAACTTAATTACAGCTGCGCCTGCTCTGACAGCTTATAATTACCTCCGCTCGCTGAAAACGTATCGTGGACCCGCCCCGGCCCCACACCAAGACAGCTCTGTTCCATCAAGAATCCTTTTCCATATTCATATCCTACACGCTACGAGTATTCGAGAATTAGCCCGACAATCCTAACACTTTACGGAAAAGACCCCACACGATACAGAAAGTGGAGATACCTTTTCTTTTGGATTTTTATTACTTTCTTCTATATATGTAATATAGAGAAAGTATTGGATTCGGGAAAATTTTCGACCTCCGTTTTTTGATGGATTGACACGTTTTGGGATGTCTAGAACACGAATTGATAGTTTTTAGAAAATGTCTGTATGTATCACTTTTTTGTGGACGCTGTATCTCACGAACCAATGAATGAAATTGAACCAAACTTGGTATTGTGTTGCACCCTGACATAAACTGGTGCTGATTAGATTTGGGGATCCATCGCTCAAGAGGTGGCGCAGTGATCGCATTTTATGCAAACTTTTAACATGGCAGTATAAGACAAAATTTCGTATAAATGGACATAATGAGAGTTAATTTAAACTTGTGATTGTAAAATTAATATGAATTATTGATAATAGTAGTAGTTAACTAGGAAATTGTGTATGTGGGGGCATCGGTCCCCCCCCCCCCGTGAGGAGTAAATTTTCAAGATGGGTATCTTTCGAAAGGTCTCGTTGATAATAGTAATAGTTAACTAGGAAAAAAAAATTGTGCATGTGGGGGTATCGGTCCCCCCCCCCCCCGGGGGGTAAAGGTTCAAGATGGGTATCTTTCGAAAGGTCTCGTATACCTTTAAAAGGAATTGTTGAACTATAAATCTGTGATAATTTAAAACAAAGTTATTGATTTTTTTTTTACTTTTAATAAAAAAAAAAAAAGACTTAGAATATATATATATATATATATATATATATATATATATATATATATATATATATATATATATATATATATTAAATAATAATTTTAATAAATTATTTTTACTGAGTAAATTTGTATAGGAAAATATAGAAGAAAGTCATGTGGTGGCCCCAACATACTAGTTTATTTTTTCAAACATATGCTATGTTATAATCACGAAAATATTCGACTATGAGATGTTGGTGAATCCGTACGTTTTGAGGTCACCTGAGTTCATTTTTGCTATTTTTACGAAGGTGTGTGTATGCGTGTATGTATATTAAAGTGAACATAATAGCGTTTAAATGCTTTGTTCGAGTCCACTCAAAATTTTTATACATACAGGGCGTCGCTAAATTCATGGGCCAAACTTTTAGAGTAGATAAAACACATATAAAGAAAGATTTTTTGTATAGCAATATGGGGTCGGAAAGGAAAAGTGTAGGCGGAAAAACTAGAAATGCATCACACATTAAAATATGAAAAATAAAACAGGGGGGGGGGGGGTAAAAATTCATAGAAAACAGCATGAAACAATCATAAGTGTGTGAAAGTAAATAAATAAATAAAAATAAACAGTTAACACCAGTCAAAAAATAAACAAAAAATAGACCCGAAAAGGAAACTGGAGAGGAGGAAGGGTGGGTTCAGGGCACGAAAATTTTCATTTCCGACCCCATATTGCTATACAGAACATGCTTCTTTATATGTATCTTACCTAACTTTAAAGATTGGCCTATGGATAACACCCTATATGTGAAAGCAGGATTTCAATAGTAATAATTCCTCAAACACACACGACTAATAATAAGTGCTAAAAAAGATGATTTTCTTTTATTCAGTACAGTACCAGATAAACACATTTGGCTAACTACAGCAACAATTCTACTCTTAATAAAATATTACAATTGACAGCCTATTTGCTGCTACTTACATTAAAATCTATAGAACACTCCATTTTTTAATTATTTACATCTGATGCTTTCTTACTAGGACATGCGTTTGAGATTGTTTAAAAAAATGTCATAGTCATGTTATAATAAAATTCAAGAGTTTGTGCTTGAGTTGGCGTCCATCCACTCCCACAGATCATGAAAAACGGCAGTTTTTTGAGTGACGCAAGCGGAGGGACAAACGGGACGCTGCGAACTCATATATACGGCTAGTTTGACATCAAGGAGATTTGTAAAAGCCGACACTTAATATCTCAGCAAATATGCCATATTTTGTTCTGATCTTTTCAGAATAGTCTTTTATCTTCGGTCTTAATCTATCCTGAAAATTTTACATTTCTACACGCAGTATGTTTTGAGATCTGAATCTCAATTTAAAGCCAAAAAGGGAAAAAGGTTGGTGTAATGGACTGAAATTCTGAAAAATATCTCTAAAACGGCTCGAAGGATTTTCATATAATTAATATATGTTGTTAATAGGATTTTTCTGAATCTAGTAACGTTTTCGTTTTTTTCAGGAAAACTCTTGTTTTTTATATAAATCGCTTTAAATATGGAACTATATTACTCCGCCAATTACATATGTTTCTTCGGGTGAAAACGCTGTTATCCGGTTCTTACTTGTGAGGTATGCGGGTTGGTTTGTTGACCGACTTGAATGCAGCCAACGAATTATTTAGATTTTTTTTTTTAACGCAAAAGTACTTTATTACATGTTTAAAATATTTATTGTATGTATACTAAGTCAAATTCACTTAAATATATTTTCTCTTCTATTATGAAAAAAATATTTTTGATTTCAAAATTTCATATTTAGTCAAAAAAATATTTAGATGATATTTTAAATAAGGAAGTATTTTGTAATTTTAGATATTCCATTTTATCATAATAATGATGAATTTACAATTTTTTAAAGCTAAAAAATTTTTAATCATTCCTGAACATCGATTTTATAATAACTCAATGATTTGCAATTCCTATTCATGTATCCTTACGCGCCGGGAATGCAAAAAAAAACAGCAAATAGAGTTTTGGCGCCATCTATCGTTTTTATTTCAAACATACTATTTCGTAAATACATGTATATATATATTTTTCTTTTTAAAAATTAAAATTCTCTTTTGAAAATACAGTTAGAGTTTATTCATTTATTTATGTTTCAGACTTTAAAATAATACATATTTTAAATATTAACATAATCAAAAATTTTTTATTATTATTCAAAGCAATAATGACTACGGGATGAAACAGTGCTTACACTGTTTATTAGAAAAAGCAGTGTTTTTAATAAACAGTGTTTAAACAGTGTTTTAGTAAAATTCATTTTTCACGAATTTTATTAAAATTCATGAAAAATGTGTCAAATAGCAATTATTAAAAAACACGTCAAAATAAGTAAATAACATCTTTACTTTGAAACCCATAATAATTTATTTCAAAAAAATTATTCTTTCTTTTCTTTTCTTTTTTTAATTAATTAATTTGTGCATGAAAAATATTATTTCAAAAATATATTTACAATTGCAATAAACAAAAAATCCTCCTTTAATTTTAAATAACTATTTCTACGTGTTTCTAAACATTTTCGGTAAAAAAAAAAAAAAAAAAAAAAAAAAAAAGTTAAATCTGTATGTATATGATTTTTAATATAAACTACTAGATGGCGCCACTACATTTAATTTATTTTTCTTAAAAAAAATAAATAATAAATAAAAAAATAAATAAAAAACTTTTAATTGCTTCGAAACATGTAGAAATAATTATTTAAAATTAAAGGAGGGTTTTTTGTTTATTGTAGCTGTACATATATTTATGAAATTGTATTTTTATGCAAAAATTTCATTTTTTTTAAGCTTTACTTATATTTTCCATAAAAATTTTCTCCAGGTGATTTTATCTTATTTTTAAAATTATAGAAATATAAAGCTTAATTTATATTTTGTCTATTTTTCCCCCAAACGTTTTATATGAAAATATATACGAAGTAATTTTTACCTGCACTTTTGATGAAAATTTAAATTGTGAATATTGGAGCAGTATACTTAGCCTCAAAAGGGGAAAGAAAATATATAAAATTCCATTTTTAACATTTACTTGATTTTTTCTTTAACTGTTTAATTTGTAATTCTCTAAAAAGAAACTTGCAAAATGTAAATTACGTAATTCTAACTTAAATTTGAAAATTTTCACTTATTTTTCTTTTTTTTTTTTTTTAAGAGTTTGAGAATCCCAGTCAATATTTTTTCCTAGTGCGAAGCTTCTCCATCTTGTTTCCAAGTGGCAGGCTACTTGAAAATTTGTCAATATGATAACGTTTGAAATACTGAATTAATTCACACTAAATTTGTAGTGTAGATTTATCTCAGAAATGTATTTGATATGTTCATTTGCCAACTTAATTCACCCTCTTGTTTCCCTGTGCCAGCACACTGAAAATTTCAAATTTACATTAGAAAGGTTTTATGAACCGATTTGCTTAAAACTCCATGTACACATAGCCTCCATTTATAAATCCACTAAGTCCATTAATAAATTGTAGCTGCCATTTTGAAAAAAATAGTGGCAACTTCATAAGAAAAGATAAATTAGTTTACCCTTCCTAGGAGCGAGAAGGACTTGTTTTAATTTTTTTATCAATAACCACTAAAAAGTAATGATATCAGTACAAAAAACCCTTAACGGCTTAAAAGTTTGTGACGCCGCTACTTTATGACTATACGAATTTGAAATATGAGTCTTAAAAATAATGATATTAAATTTTAAGTGACGCTTTGCAATTAGTTAAAATATACATAGATTTTCTTATTTGATCATTCACTTTTATATTTTATTTATATTTATAATGCAAACGTAATATTTTTAACTTGAAGATCAGACAGATATATAAAATATACTCACTGATGCTTTTTCATTCGCATTTCAAATTCAAAATAACAGTTTTAAAAGGAATGATATAAAAATTCCAGTGGCGCCTCGGTGTTATTTTAAAAGATTTGTTTTTAGATTCCAATAAAATTACTTTGTTTTGTCTAATAAAGTATATTTACACATTTAAACAGTGCTTTTAATTTTCAAATATACTGTCAAATAATTATACTTTCACTGAGTTAGCATTATAAATTAAAATTATTTATTTCAATAAATTGATTTATCTTTTGCGTCACGCTATCCAAAACTGCAAGTAAAATTTGTGTAAATGTTTTCTTTATGTCACACTACCTCTTTGAGCAAATTTTCACTTAGTTGGACACTATGATACTATGTTTTGGATAGCGTGATGCAAAAGATAAATCTATTTATTGAAATAAATAATTTTAATTTATAATGCTAACTCAGTGAAAGTATAATTATTTGACAGTATATTTGAAAATTAAAAGCACTGTTTAAATGTGTAAATATACTTTATTAGACAAAACAAAGTAATTTTATTGGAATCTAAAAACAAATCTTTTAAAATAACACCGAGGCGCCACTGGAATTTTTATATCATTCCTTTTAAAACTGTTATTTTGAATTTGAAATGCGAATGAAAAAGCATCAGTGAGTATATTTTATATATCTGTCTGATCTTCAAGTTAAAAATATTACGTTTGCATTATAAATATAAATAAAATATAAAAGTGAATGATCAAATAAGAAAATCTATGTATATTTTAACTAATTGCAAAGCGTCACTTAAAATTTAATATCATTATTTTTAAGACTCATATTTCAAATTCGTATAGTCATAAAGTAGCGGCGTCACAAACTTTTAAGCCGTTAAGGGTTTTTTGTACTGATATATTATACGTCACAATCGTACGACCCTCACTGTAAAAAAATTCTGTAAATTTACGGAAATGTTTTTACTGTCCTTGTAAATTTACAATAATTCTTACTTAAAAGTAAATAATCGATATTCTCAAACTTAATTCTGTATTTTTATCTGTTTTTATTATTTAATACCTCAATAAAAATTAAAAATGAATGTTTTTACTTTAGAAAAAACATTCTAAGTCACAAATATTTTCTTGTGCCAACAGTTAATTAAATTAATTTTAGTCATTAAAGCATATATATAAAATAGATTTTTCAACATCTCCGTTTACCTTTCTCTGTAATTTCACTTAAGGTTTAAGATAAATCATTACCAGTAGTTTTCTGTAAGACACAAAGAAAAATTCTGTATCATAATGACCAGGGTTCGTGAAATACGCTCGCCTGGTCTTTTAACTAGCGACTATGTTTTCAACTTTAAAGAGAACACCTTTTTTTTTTTTATTTCCGGTGGGACGGGGGGGGGGAATATTTTAGGGAAAAAATTGGTCCTGAAATAGGACTCCGATTTACATTACACCACTTTTCTCCGTGCATGTTCCACAACTCGATGTTACAGTATAGTGCTGCAATTTAGGGAATTAGTTTACATTCTTTCGATTTGCGCGAACTTGGTGACCCAGTGCTGAATCCTTTTGCCAATGTAATGATGTATCGATGCCACTGGTGTATCGGTTTAGTGAAAATAATTAAACCTGTTTCAGTTTATTATAAACATATTTGTGTATTAACTTGTGGATTAATTGAGAAGTTAATTTAAAAAAGGAATTTGTTTGAATTCAGAAATTTCATGCAATTTTTCAACATTGAAACGTAAAAGTACTTAACAAATTATTTGATCAATCCATCAAATTATCGCATAAATATGTTTAGAATATATTGATGAACTATAATAACGTAAAATCGATGGGAAAGTTTAAAAACATGAAACATTAAAAATAATAATAGTAATAATAATAATAATAATAATAGTTTTCGAGAATTATAAATATACTTAATATTGATACATTTCAATGCATATGTATGCAAATTTTAATAACTCAAAGTCAGTAATTTCAACGAACGATTTTCAACTTCGACCTTCCCCTTAAGTATATTCTGAAAAACATTCTTCCCTCTAAAAAATATACATAAGTCATAAAAATAATCACAAGGTATGGCGAAGATATAGAAATGACCATTTTTGGGAGAACGACCCCTATATTTAAAATTTTCATACTCCGTGGTGAACTTCCCTCCAGGGTTGGGGGAGGTGATACACCCTCTATATACAAAAAACTTTTTCCTTGTTAACTATTAGGGTAAGTGGACCAGTGATTGACACTTTTAGAGCAATCTCTGATGTTTTTAATGTTCTAGTCATGAGAAAATATTTTTAGAAATCTTAAGTTAATACATAGGGTATGAAAGACATTCAGAATATATGTCAATATATTCTGATATATGTCAATATGTCAATATGTCAATATGTCAATATATGTCAATATATGTCATATATGTCAAAATATATACATTTGATAACAATTTTTTTTTTTTTTTTTTTTTTTTTTTTTTTTTTAATGGGACACCCACTCAATGTTCCAGTCATTGCCACTGCCAGTTTTTCGTTTTACCAGTTCATTGGCCCCCTATGTTCCAGTGTTTGACAATGCTAGTGATTCATTTTACCGGTTATTAGCACCCTATGCTCCAGTGTTTGACATAAAATGTTAAAATTCTTATATGTAAAATATATGATTTTATTATTTTTCTTATTTATTAATTATTTTGGGATAGATGTCAATTACTGGAGCATGCCAATCACTGGATCACCTAACCTACTATAAGAAATATTCTTTTAAAATTTCCCATTGTAAAGTAAAAAACAATTTTCATAATGTAAATTTGAACATAGTATGAACATTTCATAATGGAAATTTTGTCCTATACCACCACGCTAAAAATTATGATAAACATGAGATGACAGCGCCATCTATTGCGAGATCAATCTTTAAATGTAATCAACTCCAATATAAATCAAAGCCTGACTCAATATTAAATTTGATTAAGTTTCGTCCATTAGTTCGTGAGACACAGCGTCTACAAAATTATTTATATACACATTCAGAGACAGACAGACATTTGTCTAAAAAGGGTCCAGTCGTGTTCGGGACATCTCAAAACATAGCAATCCATCGCAAACCGGAGGTTGAAAAATTTTCACGAATCCAATACGAGCTTCTTATGGTTGTAGAAGAGAGTAATAAAAAAACGAGTCTGAAATTTACCTGAATGGAAGCTCATTTTTTACAGGCCCATTATCGAGCTTTCACGATCTCGACGAACAGTGCGGTTTTTACCTCTTGACCTGGGAGGGCGAGAGGGGGGTGCCAGATATCGCCAGACGATTTTACGCTCGGGACCACCCCAGTTTCGCATACGTCTTCATTGTCCTTGTCTCTAGTAAATTGCGATCCTTCCTCGGGTCAGAATACAAATAGGTTGCAGTGCTGGCAAGTGGGTAATTATTAGGGATTGCCCTGTATACTTCGTTTTTTGTTAAGGAGGCTGTAATCGCATCTGTCAACGCTTCATTGCGTGTGTTTCGTTTATTTTTATTATTTTTTAGTTCGCCGTATTAAAAACTGCGTTGGGCTACTATTCTGCAGTTGTATGGAAATGAACTGAAATAAATTAGAGAATTTTTTTTTTTTTTTTTTTTTTTCCTTTTTTTTTTTCTTTTTTTTTAGTACGACGGCTCGTACTACAGTAAAGCATAACGTAAAGCACTGACGTAAAAGGACGTATAAATGAAAAGACGTATAGTCGAAATTTTAATAATAACACTTTGATGACTACAAATTGAATGACACTTGAGCAAAATTTATATGAACATATTAATTAATAAAGTGTCTTAAGTTAGTAAATGTATATTATACTTTTTTTAAAGATACTAATTAATTAAAAAAAAAAAAGAGATTTATTATAAAAAGTGAGAAAATTATACTATATTAATGCAGGACTGGGTAGGGTAAGTGCTCCAGTGATTGGCATGCTACAGTAGTTGACATCTATCCGTAAATCTCTACATATAAACGAGTAAACTCACTGATTCACTCACTGACTCAACACGGTTGTGGCGATCCTATGGGAGATAGAGTCGCAATTTTTGGTGAGCAGGTTGATTTTAGGACCCTGACGCTCACTAAGACGGGATTTTGCGAAATACTCCCCGTCCCCCCCCGGGGGGGCAGAAGGCAAAAATCACCTTTATAAGCATATCTCAGCTCCAAATTGCTTCACGGTGAAGAAATTGCAGATGGGGAGACTAGACTTGAATACAAAAAAATCATTTTCTGCGATTTTGGAATTTTGGATTTTTCAGGGAGGTAGGGGGTAAAAATGAGATTTTCGGGGGCGCATAAGGCAAAAACACATTTATAAGTACAACTCGGCACCAAATTACTTTACAGGGAAGAAATTGCAGATGGGGAGACTAGGCTTGAATAAGAAAAAATCATTTTCTGCGATTTTGGAATTTTTGATTTTTTAGGGGGGAAGGGGGTGAAAGTGATTTTCGGAGTTGCTGAAGACAAAAACACCTTTATAAGCATAACTCGGCTCCAAATTGCTTCACGAGGAAGATACTGCAGAGGGAGAGACTAGACTTGAAAATAAAAAAATCATTTTCTGCGATTTTGGATTTTTGGATTTTTAAGGGGGAAAAGGGGTGAAAATGATTTTCGGAGGCGCAGGAGGCAAAAACACCTTTATAAGCATAACTCGGCTCCAAATTACATCACGATGAAAAAATTGCAGATGGGGAGACTAGACTTAAGTACAAAAAAATCATTTTCTGCGATTTTGGAATTTTGGATTTTTAAGGGGAAGAGAGGCTGAAAATGATTTTCGAAGGTGCAGAAGGCAAAAACCACCTTTATAAGCACAACTCGGCTCCAAATTGCTTCACGGTGAAGAAATTGCAGAGGGAGAGACTAGACTTGAAAACAAAAAAATCATTTTCTGCGATTTTGGAATTTTGGATTTTTAAGGGGGGGGGAAGGGGGTATAAATGGTTTTCGGAGGCGCATAAAGCAAAAACACATTTATAAGTATAACTCGGCTCCAAATAACTTCACAGTGAAGAAATTGCAGATGGGGAGACTAGACTTGAATACGAAAAAATCATTTCCTGCGATTTTACAATTTTGGATTTTTAACGGGAGAAGGGGGTATAAATGATTTAGAAAAATAAGGATTTTCGAGTAAAAGTAATAGCTCAAAGAAGATGTAAAAAAAAAAAAAAAAAAAAACGCCAAGCGTCTTCTTAAAGATATTTCCTAAAACTCATTTTTTGATTTTTTCCGATTTTTTTTTTTTTTTTTTTTTTTGGGGGGGGGGGGGGGGGGGGAGGGGGAGAGGGCAAAAATAAAAATAGTGTCAGATCGTTCAAAATTGGTACATAGAGGTTTTCGATACTTACAAATCGATTGCGGATATTTTCGAATTTGTAAAATTATTAGAAGGGGTGGGAAGGGGGGGCTATGGGCAAAAACAAATAGAAATACAGTTAGGCCGTTCAAAATTGGTAGAGATAGGTTTTAAAGGCCTGTAAGTCGAATGGGAATATTTTCGAAAGTGTAAAGTTATTAGGAGGGCGAGAAGGGGGGAGGGGAGAGGGGGGGGGGCAAAAAATTTAAAATAGAGTTAGATCGTTCAAAATTGGTATATAGAGGTTTTCGATACTTACAAATCGATTGCGGATATTTTCGAATTTTTAAAATTATTAGGAGGGGCGGGAAGGGGGGGGGTGTGGGCAAAAACAAATAGAAATACAGTTAGGCCGTTCAAAATTGGTACAGATAGGTTTTAGAGGCCACCAAGTCGAATGGGGATATTTTCGAAAGTGTAAAGTTATTAGGTGGGCCGGGAGGGGGGGCGGAGGGGCAAAAAAAAAAAATAGAATAGAGTTAGAGCATTTAAAATTGGTATATAGAGGTTTTCGATACTTACTAATCGATTGCGGATATTTTCGAATTTTTAAAATTATTAGGATAGACGGGAGGGGGGGGCGAAGGGGGAAAATAATAGAAATAAGAGTTAGAGCATTTGGGGAATTTTTTCCGAAGGCAGTGAGAACCCGGTGCGACATTTTTCCTAATAAGATTTTTTTTCTTTTTTTTTTTTTTTTTCACGTGATAAAAAATAATACAATTTTGAGAATTCAGTAATTATAGCGATTCATTTAAAAATAGGGACCAGCGAAGCGGGCAATGCCTGCTAGTAATTAATAAATAAGAAAAATAATAAAATCCTATATTTTACATATAAGAATTTTAACATTGCATGTCAAACACAGGAGCATAGGGTGCTAATAACTGATAAAATGAATAACTAACAGTGTCAAACACTGGAACATACGGGACCAATGACTGATAAAAGGAAAAACTGGCAGTGTCAATGACTGGAACATTGAGTGGGTGTTAAATAAAAATTGGTTCAGTATTCTTCGATCTTTCCTGTGTTCCTCCCTTCAAGATGCTTTCTAGGAAAAATCCGTCTTATTTAAAATGGAAAATAATGACTGGTCGAGAAAATTTGCTAGTTTTAGTAAAGTGGAAAAGACGTATAACCGATATCAGCGGCATATAAACGAAGCATTTTTGCATTAAAATGAATAGGAATGAATCGGGACTGCACTAAAATGACGTATAAATGTAAAAGACGTATAAACGGGGTTTTACTGTATTTCTCTTAGACAGCGGTTTTGCCGTGGTTACCATTTTTTATCTATCACCTTCAATGAATGTGTAAACATTATTTTTATCTAAATATACAAAGGAAGAAGTTGTCATCGTATCTATCCGGGATTATTAGATTTTATCAAAAATTAGTACACTTGTTAATGAGGACAAAATCTTGTTAACGCCGTATTTTTTTTAGTTCCATCGGATAATGGGTTCAAAAAAATATTAAATAAAAACCCTATTTTAACTTTAAAATTATTAAAAAATAAAATAAAAATAAAAATAAAAATAATTCTGCCAAAAATAAATAAATTAATTAATGTATTTTTTTTTTTATGTCGGGGAAAAAAAATGAACATGCAGATATTTTTTTTATAGGAGATTAAAATAAAACTGAGAAAAATCGTACTAAAGAAATGGAACAGTTGTGGTATAGAACCCTTTGTCGAAATATGAAATTTGGGTACTGAGGTAGCTCGAATGTTTCTCGCTGTTGGGATAGTCATTTTAATTTATTGCCAAAATGTCAACAAAAATTTGAAAGCCGCCAGTCCAAGGAGTTCTTATTTCTTATGCTAAAGCTATTCCAAAATAATTTTAAGAAATGAATAGAGTAACCGATGCTAGGGAATGAAACAGAGTTGCCTCATGCCTTTATGTGGAAAAACATATCAAACTAAATCTTGTCGTATTAAATTAAATTCTGTTTTGTGCAAAATTTTATATCCATAATTACTTAGAAAACAAAAATAGGCTGTTTTTTCCCCCTTCCATGTGTGTGTGTGTGTGTTTAAACGCTTTCAAATACGGAGTATATTCTGAAAATGAAGTGAAGTAACTCCAGAGTTTTACTTTGTTTGTAGAAAAAGCATTGTTTTTGAATTTGAGATTTTGCTATATCTACACCTTTGAAGCCTCCTGAATATGAAAATTAGATTTTTATCGTTTGATCTCTCTCTCTCTCTCTCTCTCTCTCTCTCTCTCTCTCTCTCTGTGTGTGTGTGTGTGTGTTATCAGCATATCTCAAGAGCTAATAGTAGCAGAAAGTCCGAATTCAATCGTATAAATATGCATTATATTATATTAATTAATTAATAACTTTATTTATGACTGCCTTGTAATGCTTATCCTTACATGTGTGCTTTTTGGGATTATTGCTTGTGATTGAGTCTTTTTACAACTTAACATTTAATTCTTCTTAATACTTTGATTTTAATTCTTCTTAATATGACATTAAGTTTAATAAAATTAAGTTCAACTCTTAGCTTAATTATTTTAGGTTTAACATTAACATGTTCCACTACTCATAACTCTTATTATTTGATTGGTGCCAAAAATTCTCTTAATCATGCAGTTAATACTTCTTAAATACACTCCTTATCGCATTGATTTTTTATCCTGATAATTTAACTGACTTATTGTTTATACAGCAAACCGCTAGATGGCACTTGCTCACTGCTGACTTATGTATTCTTTCTTTAATCCTTTCCTAGAACGGATTAATGATTCTTGTTTTACGGTCAATTTAAAATAACTCTAACTAGATTAAACTTTAATTAACTTTAAAATAAATTTTGACTATCTCAATTAATAATTACTCTGTGTATTTTATCGTTAATGAAAATGCTTTGAAGTTCATTCGATTAATCGAATTTTGCAAAGCTTTTATTTTTAATTTCATTTTTTGTTGGCATCGTCCTATTCTCTAGTTTGTGTTAACTGTTTTACATGTGGCTACAATGCTTCTTTCTAGTTTTCTTTCTGGTTTCCATGAAGATTTTATTTAATCTTTGTTTTAATTTAATATTTCATTTAATATTTCACTTAATTTCTCATTCTATATGGTTTTGCTGTTTCGATCGGGGCTTGAAATGATATAAATTGCTATGATTAGCTATATCGTTTTACGAAATCGATGCAGCTTTCACAGCTTTATGAAGTACTCGCCCCTGAAGAGTATCTTACTTTTAATTTTAAGCATTTTTATCCAATTATTTCTGTGGTTAATTTTTTGTTTTCTCTGTGATTAAGTTTAATGGTCCTTTTTTATTATCATTCATGTCGGCGTAAGTATTTTAAGTTATTATTGTCTCTTATTGGTTCTTAATCTAAATCGCAACAATTTTGTGTCAATCTTTCCTCTAAGTTAAATTCAGTTCTATATTTTTGTATGAATTTTAGTTCTATAGTTTTAGATCTATTAATTACTAAATTTTAAGATTAAATTTTATTACGTTATCTATCATTATATAATGATGCTACAATAAATTTTTCGTTGAGATCAAGCAAATGGTCCGTATACAGAAACATCCGAAAGAATTTAAATCCGGTTGATACAGTTTACCACCTAACAGACTACACTAAACAAAGCAAAAACAACATACGTCTTTTATATACATAAAAGCATGGGCGTAAAATAAATCATAAAAATCCTTTATTATTCGTTTACAGGGCCGCACAAAATAATTTGGATATATCAGATCAGAAATATACTTTAAAATGACTGAAATTTCATTTTAGGTTGTTTTGTGTGTTTTTCATATTAGTGCTAAATTTATCCAACCCGTTAAGCCCAGGCAGGCAGGCGCCGTCCAAAGGTTTCTAAGGAAATATACTATGGGGTGTGTATGTAATTTATAGACAATACGCACACTGTGAAAAAATTGCGCACTGTATTACGGTCAGTAACTGGCAAAATGGGTTCCAGTCACTGATCATAAATTATGCCCGTAAATAAATTATATTTATTAATATGACCATATAGGACCATAAATTAATTATGCCCGTAAAACAATCAGGATTTTTTTGTCGAAGAAGGGTAGTGAACTTTAATAAATGGTTATCACTCTGAATTTTACAGCAATCTCTTAAAAAATACGGGTACTGGACTTTTTCTTAAAAAAAGAAAGCTAGCCGTATAATTTAACGGTCAACGCTCTGAATTTTTCTGAACTTTACTGAAATCCTACACATCTACTTACATCCATAAGACATCTATAAAAGTTAAAAAATGATCCATTAAACTCCTATAAACATCCCACAGATATCTGTTAGCACGACCCATGTCACTCATTTTGACATCCATTATATGTCTGTTAAATATCCGATAAATATCCACTTATTGGACTTGTTAGATCTATTAGATATTGAGAATATCTAAATCTTGTTTTGATCTAACATGTGACAGCTATTAGACATCGAAAAAGGCACGTCTAAATTTCGTCTACATTTAAACATCTAATGGATATCTATAATGAGTACAGGATATCCAGGACTTAGAATGGACATTCTTTAGATATTTTGTAACTTTTATGGATTATTGAATGTAATTCAGGTGTCTAATGGATATCAGTGGCTATGTGGGATTTCATAGAGTGCAGGGCAACACAAAAATTGAACGAATACATTCTTCTCTGCTGAATATAATTAAAGGGGTGCTTTACTAAATTTTAAGAAATTTATTAACACTGCTGTGAAATAATAACAGACTTTTCATACTGTATGGCACACGAAGTAGTACTAGTTTGGATTCTAAATTTCATAGCAGATTTTTCGCTATATATTAAGTTTCTGGCGTTTTGAATTCCCCTGAATACGAAAAATCAAGTTTTCAGCGGCAAATTTGTGTATATTACTGTTATCAGTGTAACATATAAAATCAACTGCTGGATATTCAAATTAGATATTTTGAAGATCATAGATCATCAAGATTGTTTGAAAGAGTGGTGTGGATATAATTTGTGTAAATAATTTAGAATAAAATATTAAATTTAATAATAGCCTTTTGTTATAAATATATGTTTTATGATTAATCGGAGTTTGAGGGAAGGGGGGGGCGGTAACACCCTTACATAGAGAAATATGTGCCTAATAATTCAAAACGGTTTTAAACTACTTTTATATGTACAACCTTTGTTATCTTATCCCTTAATCTATAATCTATCCTTATAATATGCAAATGCAGCGTAAAAGAAAGTCGTGTGACTGACACACCAGATTATTTATTTCCCATTCATAAAACAGCCCACCAGCGGCCGAGCGGTGGGCCGCTGGTGCACTTAGAGCTGTTAGACGGGAGGTGCCGGGTTCGATCCCAGGTCGCACTCGTTGGCCTAGCCGCTCGGAGTTTTCCTTGTTTTCTCCGAAACATGCGTAGATACGGGCTAGGCTCCTTCTGAAGGACCTCACGGAGGGCACTCCCCATCAGACCTAGAACCCTAGTGTGCAGTCAGTCGGCCATAAAGGACCTTTCAGACACTGGCAACATACAGAGCGTCAAAACTCAGACATTATCTATTGTCCGAAAGTGACACTTGAAAATTTACACACATTTACAATAAAGGACA
The DNA here is from genome assembly GCA_963930645.1 of Salticus scenicus. Taxonomy (NCBI): domain Eukaryota; kingdom Metazoa; phylum Arthropoda; class Arachnida; order Araneae; family Salticidae; genus Salticus; species Salticus scenicus. The sequence continues at coordinate 284,549 of CAWVNO010001064.1, forward strand.
TTACTTTTTATTGCTCTTTTACAAAAGAGACCCCCTTCTCATGCAATTATCACACTAGGAGGTTTGTGAGCTTCGATTGCAGCCAGCGTCGATCTCCTAAACCACATCAAAGAAATATCAATAAAGCCGACTTGCAGATTTCTAAGTTGCCAGTCTCTGAAGGGTCCTTAACCCCCCCAATAACCCCCCACCCCACCCCACCCCATTCATAAAACATAACTCAACTTAAAGGCGACGTCAATTGGATAACTATCATCATTTCATCATCAATATATTTCTCAGCAACTGCTCTCAATGACATTTTTTGAAAAATCATTAGTTTTACGAGAAATCGGAACTATTTCTTGGTCCTAAATAACTTTTCGGACGAAATTGATTAGGGTGGTCAAGGGGCGAGTTTCTGATTTGGAATCAGAAGAGGACTTCCTTCGACTGTTGGCCACTTAATTGACCGATATTCGCTTGACCGACGCCGGAGGGTCATTTTCGGTGATTGCTTTCTACAGATGGTATCGACAGACGGCGACTCCAGTCAGCAAAATTAGGGGCTCTGTACTGTACTTGAAAGTAAGAAGTTTTGAAAACAATCTTCGATATCCGTGATGATTTCTATCTTTTCATGCTAAGAACCAGTGGCGGATCCATAACTTGATTTTTGGGGGGGGGGGGGGGCTAAGATTTTTCAAAGTGCTATTCTAGACCAATAAAATTTTTACAATTGCAATATTCAATTGTGAATGTCAGTGTTTTGGGGGGGGGGGCTTCAGCCCCCTAGCCCCCCCCCCTTAAATCCGCCACTGCTAAGAACGTGCATGAAAATGTGGCCTCGACGACAGTCGAAACATATGTTATTCTATGGAAAAATTCGTTTTCACAAATACTCATTGTGTAAAGATTTTTATTTTTATTTTTATTTTTATTTATTTTATTTTATTTCCATATACAGAAAATTTACAGTCGTTATATTAGTAATGATTTTTTAAAAATTGATTTTTGTTTAACACGTTCACGCCGGCGCATTCTTCTCAAAAGTATCTGAGCATTAGCCAATAATTCCGACATCAAAAAAGTATACTTAAAACTGTTTTGTTCAATAAATCCTTGTCGAATCATGTTCTTAGACTGACTAAGATCATTATTCGACAAGGATTTATTGAACAAACAGGGACCGATTTACTCACTTGGAGGACCAGGGCACTCATATTCAATGGGCCTTTTTCTCGTACTTTAATAGTACAACGAACACAAAAAACCGCTTCTTTCTGCTTCAGCCGTCTAAAAATTCACTACACTTTTCATTTTGTTGGTAAGAGTAAGGCTAAACAAGATCCATGGCTTATCTATTGGATCGACGTACGTCGCCCTCATGTACCTGCATTGCGATGTGTGCCTCGGATTTAGTTAGCCCTAGTAAAAGTTTGGAATGCAAATGCAAGTATTGGTAGTATGCAGTTGTATTTGCGTTTATTGAAAAATATTGCAATTTTTTTTATGAGTTGATAGTGTCCTTGAAAGATCATCACACCTCACACCGATTTATAAAACAGCGCAGTAATTCCTCCATACATTGACGAAAAACAAAAAACTTCGATCATTACAGAAAAATTTGGAAATTTTTCATTTAACTATTTTTTTAAATGTATGATGGAATTTCTTGGGGGCCCTTCAGTGTGAGGGCCCAGGGCACATGCCCCGAATGCCCTGCCTTAAATCAGGCACTGTGCATGAACAAAGCAGTATTAAGTGTACTTTTTTTGGACAAGGATTATTGCTAGTGTTCCGATAATTTTGCTGTGAACCACCGGTGGCTCGCGCCGGCGTGAACGTGTTAAATATTTTTTAGCATTATATCCTTCAGTTAAAAAAAAAAAAAAAAAAAAAAAAAAAAAAATTTTTTTTTTTTTTTTTTTTTAGACAGTTGTGCGGATTAAGGTCTATTGATTGCCCTAGGATCCTTGTCCTGAGGGGGAGAGTCCTCCGTGGGGGATCTTTATAAGGTGTCCTAGACCATATTTCCGCAAGTTTAGGAGAAAAATCACGAAAAACTCCGAATGGCTAGGCCGACGAGCGCGACCTGGGATCGAACCCGGTACCTCACGTCTACCAACTTTGAGCGCAGAATCTGACAGGTGTGCAGCCTGAAGGACATGCATCACATACAAATCTGTGTAGTTGCACCTTGATACAAATGAGTGCCTAACCAATTTTCCTGAAAGTCACCCAACAGGTTATTTCATAATTTTTAATAGGGCAGTATTGGACAAAATTCCGTATGAATGTACCCAAAGAAAATTGTTTTTTAATTTTTAATTAAGAACAGTCAACTAAGGAAAAAAAAAAGAAAGAAAGAAAAGGTAAAGAAGTGATAAAATAAAAAGTAAAAATTCCGTCAAGGACAGAATTTAGTTTAGTACATACTACAGAGAACTATTAATTTCAATCTGTAAAACTTCTGTTTTTATTTTTTATTTATCTCATTTTTTATCTCATTTTTTTAACTTTAAAACTGCGCCACGTATTTTTTTAAATGATTGAAATGAATTAAAAGGAAGTGTTGCCACCTCAATTTCATACTTCAGTTTATTTTAAAAAATCTAATGGTCGTGTCGAAAAACTGCTTGCACCCCTGGATTCAGAAAAATCTCCCCTTTCATTCCGTATCGAATTTGTAACGGAACAGGACTGATATATCTAATTTATTTTGGTGTTACACAAAACTGGTCTACAGAAACTCGAGGTTCCTCTTAGTAAAAAAAAAAAAAAAAAAATGAATAAATAAATAAATAAATAAAATAAAAATCTGTATATGTAAGAGCATCCCCCTCCCCCCCATATCTTTCAACAGAATGTTTAAATCGAATAGTTAAATCATATATATATATATATATGGGATAATTTGGAAAAAAAAAAAAAAAAAAAAGTCTTAGAGAAAAAAGAACACATGTTGTCTGTAAGGCAGGAAATTGCCTTTCTTTCTGCATTTAGTGTTATATTTCTCTGAGACGAAAATCGTCTGTATTTATCGTGGAAAATACTTTTAATAAATAATATTTTATTAAATAATTTCTAGTCTATTTTTAACTAAACGCTATGAAATTATAAAAGAATTATTTATAAGAGTATTAATCAACTAAGAAAAGAATTTTGTATATGTTGGAGCATTATTATCTCCTCCAAATCCCTAGGGTGTGAGTAAATTTTCAATGTGGGTATATTTTAAAAGTACTCGTCAATACCTTTCGAGCACGAGTGATTGGTTAAGACGATTGGTAACGAGTGATTGGTTAAATGGATAAACAATTAAAGAAAAAAAAATCAGTAATAAAACAAAAAACATAGGAAAAAACTTTCTTTTTCATAGGACACGAAATTAATTTTCTTAGTGTTATATTTCTTTAAGATGAAAATCGACTGCATTCGCATTATGGAAAACAAATTTAATCTATATTAATAAAATCAGACATTTCTCTGTAAATTTATCAGTATAAAAATTTCACGTTTCACATACTATGAAAGCTGAAAATGAATTCAGAAAATTTTGTATGTGTGTCGTTGTATGTCTGTAATGCTTTTTTTTTTTTTTTTCTTTTCTGGTTTCGCGCGCGAGAACGGCTAGACAGAATTCAACGACACTTGCCAGAAATTTAGGTCTGTCTCCAACTTAAAATTATATATATAAAAAATTTAAAATTTTAGATTAGATTTAGAGACATGGGTAAAAAACTTCTGCGAATGCACCATAAAGCTTTTGGCAATATTTGAAAATATTATTGACTTTTTATTCGTTGTCGTTTGTTTTTTGATGTAAACTCTGTGTTCTCTTACGCTGACGATATCTTTCCTTTTTTTTTTTTTTTTTTTTTTTTTTTTTCTGATTTATATTTCCTTTTAAAAGTTAGATTGTTTTGTATGTAAAACATATTTTATCGCAAGCAGTGGTGATTCAAAAGTAAGATTATTTTTTATATGTATTTCATGTTTTTTCAGTGATTATTTTTGTGAAGTGCTTATAACTGCTATATTTGGTTCTTGATTTTGGTGATGAATTAAAATGGCTATCGCAATTGCGTAAGTAAAGACCTTGGCGTGAAACATCCGAACTACTTCGATGTTAGATTTCAAATTCCGCCAAGTGGTTTCCCCCTTTATTTGGAACGATTTTTCTCAATTTTATTTTAATAATTTAAAAAAAAAAAAAATCATGTTAATTTTTTTCGACATAAAAAGAAAGTGATTTACTTATCTATTTTAAATCATATATAATAGAATCTTTCAATATTTATTTTTTATAATTTTAATAGATTTTTAATAGCCTAATTTATGCCACAAAGTTTGTTTACTTTCAGATTTTTTTTTTTTTTTTTTTTTTTTTGGGGGGGGGGGGATATATTTTCGACCTTTTCCATTTATTTTAATTTATTAGAAATTTCCCTCATTATTTTAAAAACTGTAACTTTATTTTTAATATTTGCATGTTTGCACGATCTTCTTCTTCTTTCTTGCTTTCTTTTTCTTTTTGACATGAAAAGAAATATATAATTGAAGGTGAAACACTGCAGTTGACGACAAAACGAAATTGCCGCTTAAAAGAAATAATCCTGCTGTACTAAAGGGGGTAAAAAAAAAAAAGCGATACTTATTTTATAATTAATGGGAGTTATACTTTTGTCTAAATAATTGTATTAAACGAAGAAGGAAAAAAAAGAAAGAAAAAGAGAAAGTAAAACGAAAAAGAAATGAAAAGACATAGAGCTGAAAAACTGAAAATGTAATGTTTTTCACACGTTTTGCTTGCTTTATCTTAAAAAAAATATATATATATAATAATAATAAATTAATTAAAATAAATGAAAAATCCTGAAACACACTATATTTCTTATAGATTGGAAAAAATTACTAAGCCAGTTCGCGAAATTCTTTAATTTTTTCCTTAATAACCAAATCAAATTATTAATTTTTGTAAAATATTGAAATTGTTATACATTTTCTAATTCTCTTAGACAGCGAAAACTTTCAAATTTGATAAACTTTATTACTTTCTACTTAATAGACTTTGCAAGTGGCAAAATTATTTAACTTTTTCTTTGAATAAATATTCTTTAATTCTGGTAGACTATGCAAAATTAGAAATTTAGTTTACTAACTTGTAACTTTTGTTTACTCATTCAGGGGAAGGAGAGGGAGGGAAGAACTTTGTATAATGGTAAACTGGGCAAAATAGCAAAATTTTTGAAGTCTTATTGAAATGTTTTCAGTTTAAAATCGGAAACATGTGCATTTCTCTCACTTATTTAAGGCACCAGTGTATTTTAAAATAAATAGATGGCGTATAAAACATTTTACAGTAAATTAACTCAATAAAATCACTTCCTTTTGATTTTGCTCGATTAATTTTGGAAATATTTGTCTGGAACCTATGAGTAGCATGACAATATTTAAACCTCAACAAACTCTATATTATTTTATGGTAATATTTGCTTATAGAATCACTTATCAGCTTTTTTTTGCTTGTTTCCTTTTTACATTCAGAGAATTGAAAATATTTAAATTTGTTATTGTTATTAAAAAATAAATAAATAACTCAATAAAAAAATAAAGTTAACAGTGCGCATTGCCTTTTCCAAAAAAAAAAAAAAGCTTTAGTATAGGACTTTTTTAGCGAAATTTGAAATTTGAAACCGAAGTAACTCGGACGTTCCTCGCAAAGGTCTTTAGTAGTGCAATTATGATATCCGCATTTTAATTTATTAAAAATAATTTACAACAAAAAAGTTGGTTGTTCGATATGGATATCTTTCAAATAAACCTGTCAATACAAATGGTTGAATCAGAGTTTTGTGATAATTTAAAAGAAAATTATCTTTATTATTATTATTAAATTAGGAAAAATCTTATTATTGTATTTATTTACTTTTCTTGTTTTTCATCTGTAGGGCTCGGAATTAATTTCTTTCGAGATTTCATGTTACATTTCTCCGAGATGAAAATCGTCTGCGTTCAAAATGGAAAATAATTTTAATGAATAAAAGTAATTTTAATAATTTTAATAAATAATTCATACTACATGAATTTATAGGAAAACTACAGTTCTGTGTTGTTTACAACAATCCAGTTTTTTTTTTTTTTTTTTTTTTTTTCTTTTTAAATAGAAATTTTCTTATTTCTCAACCAAAGAATTTCAGTAATCATTCTGAAAACATAACCTAACCCCTTTCGCAAATCCTTCCTACATTTCAGCTACTACACGCCCGATAAACCCCGTATAGAGTAACCCGTTCAATGTCCAGTGTGCTGGACACTGAGTGACCATCCTCACGCAACACTAACCTTCCCTCCCACTGAGTCACCCAATTCCACCCCTTTCAGCGCCGGAAAAGTTCTGGACACTGACTATCTTCGGAGGCTATCTACCACTGACCAATGTCCATTTGTTTTTATCACGGGCGGCATCTGTTTCTAATGGAATAAAGGATAGACTGCATTCTTGGCTAAACGGTCTCCGAATCGTCTGATACAAGGAGCAGAAAGATGAACAAAGATTAAGGTTTCCATTCGAACCATTTTAACCCATTTACTTCCTACATAGACCGATTCTAGATTACGTTTCAATAATTCATGTCAAGAATAATTAATTTTCAGGAGTATACGTTGTTTATCGTTTTCAGACCCAAAGTTATAACAATAAAATAATTATTTACTGATCAGAGCCTCAACACACCATTTGTATCATAATAGCTTCAGTCATTCTTATCATTATGTCATAGTTCACCACAATTTTTAACAGAGTTAATTTTTAATATATATATATATATATATATATATATATATATATACATATATATATATATATATATATATATATGTATGATAGATATCGTAATAAAATTTAACCTTAAAATTTAGCAATTAATAGATACAAAACAATACCAACACAACAAAAATAGAACTGATATATATATATATATATATATTAATAATTTCAACTATCCATATATTGTTCTTATTCCTAAATTTCACAAAAATCCTATTAAATTTAGAACTGTAACTATTGGTTGTAATACATACAACAATAATGCTAATAAAATCCTCCTAGACATTCTTAAACAAATTTATAACTTAATTAGTAAATCCAACAATTTCTACTGTCTTAAAAATAGCTATCAACTCAAAGAAATAGTACAAACTCTGAACAATGTTACTGATATTATTACTTATGATTTTGCTGACTTGTTTAAAAATATTAATTTAACCGATCTTCATCAAATCATTTACAACCTTTATGTGCGTTTTAAAAGTGAACGTTCTCTTCCTAAATACTTTTGTGCAGCTTCTTTTAAGACCCTTTTAAATTTTATTATTCATAATAATTACATGCTACATAATAACACTATTTATATCCAAAGGTTGGTATCCCACAAGGGGGATGTAGCTCGAGTTTGTTAGCTGACTTACATCTATACCATTATGAACAAAGTTTCTGTAATGATAATATCATTATTTATAGATACATTGATGACATTATAATTTGTTATGTTAATAATTCTACTCCATCTTCATTAAAATTTCAATATCCCCCTCACCTTACTTTCACGCTTAATTTTATTAACAATAATTGCATTAGTTTTTTAGATTTAAAAATTAAATTTAATGGTGGTAAAATATCTACTGATCTATATGATAAACGAAAAGATTTTTGTTTTAAAGTAAATTTATTTACACATTTCAATTCTTGTCTTCATTTCTCTGTATACAGAAATATCATTCTTAATCACCTATTTCGCATACATAGACTTTATTCATCTCAGTACAAAAACAAAAATATTAACCATTTAATTAAAACTGCTACTGATATGGGTTATCCCAAGCGATTTATTTATTCTATTATACATCAATAAAAAACCACTGTCTCACAAATATATGTATATATATATATATATATATATATATATATATATATATATATATATATATATATATAAAATAAAATAAAAAATGTGGAGGATGGGAGGGGAGATGTTTGATTAAGGAGGAAGGGTGGTGTTGGATGGCTGGTTGGATGGGTGGGTTAATGAATTTAATTATTAAAAAAAAAAAAAAAAAAAAAAGCATAGTATTATCGCAATTGCAGGATGCATCCTCTGTTTCTGGTTGATATTATTTAAGTTTCAACTCTTCATACATTAAATTTGTTTAATTATTCAAACTTAAGATTATGCATAAAGAAATTTGGTGGTTTCATTAATTTTAAAATCTAAATAAATAATTAATTAATTAAAATTAAAATAATAATTCACCAATAAACATAATCATAATGTTGGCTTTTTGGTGAGATTGCTCAAGAATAAAAATTAAACTAAAGTAAAGTAAAAATTGGAAGTCAAATCGTACATTTTCTGTAATTACTTAATAGTAAATCACTTTTTTCACGTAAGATGGAGCTAGCTCACGATACGTTGAACGTTAAATCTAAACTGAAAAATAGAAAAGATTAACATTGAAATTAACTAACCCTGTTGAAACTAACTAACCCCTAATTAACTAACCCCTTTTTAATACTGTAATTTGCTTTTAAATTTTAAAGATTAATAACTTTCACTTAGTGCATTCATTTATTTCATTTCAGAAGCAACTAGATCGATTAATCGTTTCTTCACTTTTAATCTTTTCTTTTCACTAATGTTCGTTTTGGTCATCTGTTTATTTCTACTATCTCTGTATGGAATCGGTTACATGTGGACTTATTAAAAATACTTATTCCATTTTTCAATTTTGGTTTGTGTTACTGTTTAATCTAATTTCCTCTTTTACTTTGTATTGTTGCAAGATAGAGACTTGAGTTGTATATTGCTTGAATTAGCTATACAGCTTTCCGAAATTTTGCATGATGCTGACAGAGATGAAAGTTTCCTGATGAGTGAACATTTCTGGTTTTCAGCATTTAAAATTCTATTTTTCATTTCATAAATTCTCTTTTCATTTAACAGATCCTTTTGGTTAGTTTATCTCTTTCCATTTCTATTAATTGATGAATGTTTCTATTGGATTAATGGATTATGCAAATTATCTCATCGTTAGGCTTATGTGTTATGTTTGTGTCATTTCTCTTCTGCGTAAGTACTTTAACATGCTTTTACTACTCAGTGTACTTAAATTAAATTATCATCGTGACAATAATTTTATTCGATATACATCTCATTTAAAATTTCATATGTTGGTATTTTCATCTATCTTTCATTTGCTGAGCGATGTTAAGGAATTAAATTATTCAAATTATATATATATATATATATATATATATATATATATATACATACATAATTCTCAACTATCTATTTAGAATTTAAAAAAAAAAAAAAGTGTTCATCAAAATTTAAAAATATAAATGTCAACAATATTTTTCATCATACAACACATTCTGACTTTTCCAATAAATTTGTTTATTCACAAATTTATCCGTAGAATTATGGTCTTTGTAAAAAATAAATAAATAAAAATAAGAAGAGGTGATAAATATTAAATTATATAAAACAATGAATAAAGTAAAATAAAAGGGTGGAGGATGTGTGCGCAGATGTTTGATTAAGGAGGAAAGGTGGTGTTGTTTTGATAGGTTGGTTGGTTGGATTGTTGAGTTAAAAAATAATGACTGCCTGTCAATATTTTAAGTTTAGATTTTATGTATTTCATACTGACAATTTATTTCAATGGAAGTAGTATATTATAACAATTTTACTATTCATTATTAACCCATATTGGACCGCCGTCCTATTTATAGGACAGTTGAATTAAATGTCAATAATGTAAAAGAAACATTTAAAATCTGCAAAAAACTTGACAAATTTTTAGAAATAGACTAAATTAATTAAATTACTGTGAAAAATGGAATTTGAAAAAAATATTAATGCTGCAGAATAATAAAGAACTTCTTCTGCTAAATAGTGAGCATGTGCTAGTGAAAAATCCAAATGGTCGTCAAAGACGATATCAACTGAAATCATGCAATAAAAAACCTGTTACAATTTGCAACATGTGCAATGTTGGACTATGTAGAGATTCCATTCGTAAAAATCTTTACAATTTGCAAAATGCTCACTTTTGCACTGTGTAGAGACTGTTTTTCGGACTAACCAAAAAAAAAAAACAAATTGTTGTAAAATTGTTGTAATTTTTTAATTTTTTCTTTTTTATATGTGTAAGTATCTTATACTGACCATATTTTTTAAAAAATTACATTTTTCCAATGATTCGTTAAATGAGTGGTCCAATATGGGTTAATACTACTATGTAGTCGTTATGGGTTTAATAAACTATTTCAACATTAAAATTGATGTTATAAATGTAATTGATGCGTAACATAAAATTTAAATTAACAGTACAGTTTTTTTTTTTTTTTTTTTTTTTTTTAATATAAGGTTATCAATGAAGGTGTTTAAAATAATAGTTAAAATGGTGTATCAAACTGAAATTCATTTAGTGAGTGCCTTTAAATAATATGAAATGTTGCATAATACAATATTTGTTATCATTAAAATTATTCAAATCGTATGTAGTCTCAAATTTCATTTTAGACACACTGTTAAAAATTTCTGTAAATTTAATGTAAATATTTATCCAGAGTCTCTGTAAATTTACAGTAATTCTTAGTTAAAAGTGAATAATCGAGATTCTCGATCTTTATTCAGTATTTTTACCTAATTTTATCATTTAATTTTTTAACTAAAATTAAAAATGACTGTTTCTGCTTTAGAAAAAGCATTCCAAGTCCGAAATAAAGTCTCACCAATAATTAATTAAATTAATATTAGTTATTAAAGTGAATATATAAAATACGTTTTTTAACATCTCCGTTTATTTTTCTCTCTCATTTTACGTAAGACTCATGATAATACATTACACAGAGCTTTCTGTTGAAATTTTTAACAGTGCACACACACACACACACACACACACACACACACACAAAAAAAAAAGAATTTTTCTATGGTCATATTAAGAAACAAATTAAGGTCAAACATCGTGGTCAAATTAAGAAGCAAAAATTAAAACGTAACGATAAGTCCTTGAAAAATTTCATTAATTAATATAGTAATTAATTAAATCTTTCAATAGATTTCTCGTTAAGTTTAATTTTTTACATTTTATTTTATTTTTAATTTTTAGTAAATATTGTCTCCATTCTGTTCCTTCTTCTTCAAATTATTTTTATTACTTTTTCTGTTATACTTTGACTGATGAGATAATATAAAAGAAATGTGAACTATGTCTAAAAAACAGTTCATAATACTTTTTTCGATATATTTTACGTTAACTTAAAACCTATAAACAACCTTGTCAGAAAAAGTCTTAAGATGTCAAGTGTACACACTGAAGAAGAAAATTTTTGAGTATCCTCAAATTCAAGTAATAAAACTAGTATGTTGTGGCCACCACAAGACTTTCGTCTGTATTTTCCTATACAAATTCACTCAGTAACAATATTTAAAAAAAAAAAAAAAAAGATTTTTTTTCAAAGTTACTTTTTGTTAAAAGTAAAAAAAGTCGATAACTTTGTTTTAAATTATCACATATTTATAGTTCAACCATTCATTCTAACGGTATTGACCAGACCTTTCGAAAGATACCCATCTTGAAAATTTACCCCCCCCCCCTCCCGGGGGTACTTCTTCCGGGGGGAAGCGATGCCCCCGCATGCACAAATTTTTTTTCCTAATTAACTACTACTATTATCAATAATTCATGTTAATTTTACAATCACAGGTTAAGAATAACTCTCATTATGTACATTTATACGAAATTTTGTCTTATACTGCCATGTTAAAAATTTAGAAAAAATACGATCACAGCGCCACCTCTTGAGCGATTGATCCCCAAATCTAATAAGCACCAGTTTATGTCAAGGGCCAACAAAATACCAAGTTTGGTTAAATTTCGTAAAAAAAAAAAAAAAAAAGAAAAAAGCTCCTACACATACAAAAAAATTTTCCCCAGTTGACTATCTCTATTATAAAAAATTCTTGTAAATTTCATGATGATTACTAAAAAATAAATCTCTTTATGTACATTTATACAAAATTTTGTCCTATATCACCCTGTTAAAAATTTAGAAAAAGTGGGATGGCAACGCATCCTGTAAAACAATTTTTACCAAAAGTTGATAGGCACTCATTTATGTCAAGGTGCAACTACATACCAATTTGTATGACATTCTGTGCAGTAGTTCCTGAGATACAGTTGCCACAAAATTTTGTTACGCACACACACATAGACAGACTGACAGACAGACATTTTCTAAAAATGGTCAAATCGTGTTCTACAGCTCTCAAAACGTGTAAATCCAACAAAAAACTGAGGTCGAAAATTTGTACGAATCCAATACTTTCTTCTATTGAATATAGAAGAAAGTAATAATCCAACCAATATATTACTTTGAAATAAATAGGAGCCCCATTAAGGATTAAAAATAATAATAATAATAATAATAATAATGAAAGCATATCAATAATCGACACTTCATCAGGGGCATATATTGGATTACTGTATGCAAATATAGATAATTTTCTATAACTCTGTAAGCTCAAATCTAACAAGTAACAGATTAATACACCCAATTGTTCATACCAAAGAAATAAAACCAGTAATGTTTAAATATATACAATAATGATAGTAAATTCTGTCAAAGACAGAATTTAGTTTAGTACGGATGACTATTAATTTCAATCTGTAAAATTTTAATTTTAAATTTATTTTGTTATCTCATTTTTCGACCCTAAAATTGAGCCACGTACTTTTTAAAATGACTGAAAGGAATTAAAATGAAGTGTTGCCACCTCAATTTCACACTTTAGTTCATTTTAAAAAATCTAATGGTCATGTCGAAAAACTGTTTGTACCCCTGGATTCAGAAAAATAATCCCTTTCATTGAGTACCAAATGCGTAACGATATGACTGATATTTCTGATTTATTTTGGTGTTACCCAAAACTGGTCTACAAAAACTGGCGACGACATTTTTACCCAGATTTAAACTAATAGTCCTCCTAGTCCTAATAAAATCAGCTAGCTAGTATGTTGTGGCCACCATGAAATTTTCTTCAGTATTTCTCTATACAAATTCACTTGGTACAAATTATTCATTAAAATTGTTTTCCATGATGAATGAAGACGATTCTCAATCACAGGGAAATATTTTTTTTTCATTAAAAAATCTATAACTTAAACTGTAAACGACCAATTAAATGGTATTGACGAGTTCTTTTGAATAATACCCATATTGAGGATATTAATTCAACCTCTTCCCTCGAGATGGGACTTTCTTTCCAGGAGGGGACTTATATATACATTATTATTATTATTATTATTATTATTATTATTTTTCCTGGTTGAATATTACTATAGTCGAAGCTCATTAACATGAATCTCAAGGGGGAAAAAGAATGGTTTAAGTTATCAGTAGTTCATGCTAATTTTCATTTTGATGGGGATCGTGGAAACAGTTCATGTTAAACGTAATTCACGTTAAGCGTGTTCATGTTAACGGGGTTCGAAAGTAATATAAAAAATTCATTTTAATTTCATAATGAATTAAAAAAAAATTCCCATTGTGTACATTTATACAAAATTTTATCCTATAATATTTTATCCACCATGCTAAATATTTAATAAAAAAAAAAAAAAAAAAAAAAAGACAGCAGCGACACTTGTTGACTGAGCGATTGATCACCTTACATAATCAGCGCCCGTTTAGACGAAATAAATACCAAGTTTCGTTAAACTTCGTTCATTGGATCAACAGATACAGCATCTGCAAAATAGAGGATACACGCTGACAGACAGACACATGTGTTTAAAAATAGTCAAATCGTATTCAGGACATTTCAAAACTGGGCAATTCATTGAAAACTGGAGTTCACGAATAGAATATTTTCTTCTTATGTATATAGAAGAAAGCGTTACTAATAAAATAAATAAATAAAATAGAGTTGGTTGGAAATAAGTTGGAAACATTAAATTTGAAAAAAAAAAAAAAAAACTAAAAGAAATATGCAGTATGACACCGAGGAAGTGATTTTTGTGAGGAAATTACTGTGATTTTCAAAGTGTCCTTCTGACGCTCTAAAAAAGACCCTTTTCCTTTCACTGCATTTTCCCCGCTATGAGGCAATTGTTGTTGCAAAAGCCGTTTTACAGGCAGATTAGCGATGCATCGGGCTCCTGTATATCGAGTCTTTAGACCAGCGGCCGCTAACTTGTTTGACTTCACGGCCCACAAAATTTAAAAATCCGTGGACCACTAATAGGATTTATTAAGAAACGAAAATATATTTCTAGAATAACCATTTTATAGATATAAAATAAACCTATATAATATAAAATATTGTGAATGCTTAAAAGAAAAACGTAAATACTTATTATTTTCTTATCTATCTATATATATATATGCTATATATATATATATATATATATATATATGCACACTCCACGATCCCCCCCCATGATCAATCTGTCTGTACTATACACCCCGCGACAAAAAGATAGGTACAAAGGGTTTTTTTCTTTAATTTTTCTTAAAATAAAATTATCTAAATTGTGCATATCATTTATTATTATCATAAAATAACACTATTTCGAGACTTTTTTTTAAAGACTAATTTAGCAAAGTTAAGACTAAAATTTTTCTATTTTAATACTACACTCCGCGACAGAAAGATAGGTACAAAGATTTTTTTTTTTTTTTTTTTTTTTTGAATATGAATATTTTGAATATCATACAAATATTCAGTATGTTTTTGATATGATAATATTTTGTTATGATGATAAATGATCAGCACAATTTAGAGAATATTATTTTATGAAAAATTAAAAAAAAAAAACCTTTGTTCCTATCTTTTTGTCGAGGAGTATAGTCTTAAATTAGAAAAATTTTAGTCTTAAAATTTTTCTAACTTAGTCTTCAAAAAGAAATTAGTCTTCAAATTGTGTTATTTTTATGATAATAATAAATGATAAATACAATTTAGATAATGTTATTTTATGAAAAATTAAAGAAAAACACCTTTGTACCTATCTTTTTGTCGCGGAGTGTGTGTATATATATATATATATTTCAGCCTTTAAAACTCTGACTAGGTTTATCCTTTTCCATAACTATATTTTATTCAATACATATTTATATAAACAACGTTTAGGATTGCCACAAGGTGGAATTGCTTCTAGCATATTAGCTGATCTATACTTATATTATTATGAGCGTGACATTGAGTGTACTAACTTTAAATTACTACGATACATAGATGATATAATTATATTATATTGGGATAAAAATCACACCAATCTAGACTTACCTGTCAAATATCCTGAAAATCTGTCTCTAAGTAGTACTGATTTGGATTCTAGTGTCATTAATTTCTTAGATTTAAAAATTATTCTTAATAGTAATGGCCAATTAGAATTTGACTTATACGATAAAAAGAAAGATTTCCCCTTTAAGGTAAATTTTTTCACTAACTTTAAAACATGCTTACATAAATCAGTATTTGTCAATATTCTTCTTAATTTTACTCTAAGGATCAAATATTTAGTGTCTGATAAACATCAAAAATTACAATTTCGATTCTTTAAAAATTTAGCATTAATTAATGGCTATCCAAAACACTTAATAAAAAAATTCTTTTAATTATTTATTTAATTGTTATTATTTATTTATTTATTTATTTATTTTTTTTTTTTTCTCCTCATACATTTTATTCAAATTTAAATTTACGTTTAGGTATTATTATTTGGTTTTTATCAAATACATATTATTTGAATCCTAAATTTATTTGATTTTATTTTTCCATTATTTTCATCTTATTACTCCAGATGGCAGCACTATTCATGATTCAATATTAAGCATCATCTTCTGATTTTTTTTTTTTTTAAGGATTTGAATCCTTATCATACATGAATTCCACTGTGAATCCTAAAAATTACTCTATGGTCAATGCTATTTTGAACTAATTAACTGTGGATCTAACTGCTAACTGATTGTTACATTTTTACATGTGCGAGTGTGCGACGTTCATTGCTTCAATTTCATTTAGAAAGGTTAAAGTAATCTTATTATTCTACAGTTTTATGGGTTTAATTTTAATCTTATATTTAAATGGTTATGGTTTTTCATATTTAGGTAAAGGTTTTATTATGATTATCGATTTATTATCGTTTCATTATGATCTTCGTTTTTCTATATTGACTATGTCTATTTCTTTATTGAGTTTTGTTCATTTCAAATATTTTATTCAGTAAGTTGAATTTTTGTATTTTTATTTTAATCTTAATTTTATGGTTTTGGTTTGTCATATTAGGTTATAGTTTTGTTTTTATCTTCTCGTTTAATGGTTTTTCTATGGGTGTTTCGGGCCTGCGAACAAAGAAATTCTTAGCTTTTGCTTTCTTTGTTACAGAAAAACATCCATATTTTAGCTTATTTGCATTCTACCAGGCCCTTGAAAACGTTAGAATGCAAATATTGCTTTTTTTCTTATTCCAATTTACAATATTTATTTCGATTTTTCTTTAATTCTTCTTTGATTTGATATGGGTAGTCTTAGCTTGTGATCCAAGGAATTGTTTTAATACTGAAGTTGAGTCATCTTTAAATTTCATAAAAAATTTTTTGCACTGATTATATTAATGTATTTCTATATATATATATATATATATAATATAGGGTGATTAAAAAAACCTAACGTATAAACTTTCAAAGGAAGTAGAGCACATAATAAAGATTGAAAACTGAATAGGAACGCATAACCGCAAACGTCATTTTAACTCTTTAAGTGTCTTATCGGGCGTTTGAATCCCGGTTCATTAGACTGCGATTGGAAGGAAATTATTACATGTTTTTACTTTCTCTTTTACACAACAGATAAAAAAGTTGGTTTCAGTAAATTTTTCGATTTTCGATGTATTTACACATTTTGACTGGTGCAGAACATGTTTCGATAGGTAAACATTTTTAGAAAATGTCTGTGTGTGCGTGAGTGAAAAAGTTTTGGGGCGGCTGTCTCTCAAGAACTACTGCACATAATTTCATTTGAATTTATATGTACTTGCCCCTTGACATAAATGAGTACTTATAAACTTCCAGCACAAATCTCTCGAAAAGTGGCGTGAAATACAACCATTTCATCCATTTAAAAAAAGGTTATATCTCAGGGTTTTTTTTTTTTTTTTTTGTGTGTGTGTGTATAATCGAACTAAACTTGATGTAAGAAAAAGCCGTTATGAAACATTAGGCTCATTTAATTTTGATGGATATCGGCTAATAGGTGGCGTTGCTGTGCTGCAACTTTCATCAAGAACTAGGTTATATCTCAGTTTCTGCTGCATATAATTCAATTTAGGTGCGTATCGATCGATCTAAGACCTACTGTATTGCAATTTACCCTATGAATACCCCCGCGACAAAAAGATAGGTACAAAGGGTTTTTTCTTTGATTTTTCATAAAATAACATTATCTAAATTGTGCTTATCATTTATTATTATCATAAAATAACACTATTCCCGGACAAATTTTTGTTTTAAGACTAATTTAGAAAAAATTTAAGACTAAAATTTTTCTAATTGAAGACTACACACCGCGACAAAAAGATAGGAACAAAGGTTTTTTTTTTTTTTTTTTTTTCTGAATATGATTATTTTGAATATGATTCAAATATTTAATATGTTTTTGATATGATAATACTTTGTTATGAAAATAAATGATCAGCACAATTTAGATAATGTTATTTTATGAAAAACTAAAAAAACCCCTTTGTTCCTATCTTTTTGTCGCGGAGTGTAGTTTTAAATTAGAAAATTTTTAGTCTTAAATTTTTTCTAAATTAGTCTTAAAACAAAAATGAGTCCGGGAATAGTGTTATTTTATGATAATAATAAATGATAAGCACAATTTAGATAGTTATTTTATGAAAAATCAAAGAAAGAACCCTTTGTACCTATCTTTTTGTCGCGGGGTGTAGGAAGGTTAATGCTGATATGGGAAAAAACCATTCGGAAAACAAACGCTGACTTAATTCGGGTGTATATCAGACAACAGATGGCGCTCACACATTCTGTGATTTTTTACATGGCTACATCTCAATTTTAGTCTTTTGATTAAATTTACCCCAAACTCCATATGTAAAATCATTTTTGTAAGAAGCTATGATCAAATTTTTGTGCATTTTAAACGGTAACTGTCTCTGTTATATGGAATAATATAGAAGAAAGTTTTGTGATGGCCACAACATTTTGTGCGACAATGGCCTATTAAAAATTTAGAAAGAGCGGGATGACAAAGTCAGCTGTTGGGTGATTTTTCACGAAAATATTGAATAGATATTCATTTATGCCAAGGTTCAACTACCTATAAATTTATATAAAAAATTCCGAGTATTCGTTCTTGAGCTAGAGCTATTACAAAGTTTTTGTGACACCTTCACATACAGACAGACATTTTCTAAAAACGATCAAATCTCGTTCCAAACGTCTCAAAAGTTCTAGATTCATCGAACACCGAAGGTCGAAAATTTTTTCGAAACCAATATTTTCTTCTATTGAATGTAGAAGAAAGTAAAAAAAAAAAAAAAAAATATATATATATATATACACTCCTTTTCATATTTATAAGGACACTTTATATTTTGAAATAACTAATGTAAAAGTCATCGTGAACAAGATTAAGTAAGTGCACTTAATATATCTAGTATTCTAAAAACCAAAACTGCTATAATTTTTTTAATATGAAACAAAATTAATAAAAAATAATGCAAAATGTGTTTTTCTCCACGTTTTTAGATGTTCATAATTATAGGGACAATCCAGATTTTTTCGTTTTATATAAATTATTAGCGGATAAATTACAGTTGACATGCAAATTTGTTAACTACTGGGCTAGATTAATTCATATATAAGCCTTCAATTTTTCTTGGACGGTCATTACTGATAATTCCTCGAAAAAAAGAACGTTCAAGTAGTGAAGTATGATAAATTTGTTTTTTAAGTGGAGGGATAATTTCAATCCGCTGAATTTCTAATGAAATTCGAAGATCTAAAATTGCTGAAGGAAATTCGATCAAACGTTGAACTGCTGGTTCGATAGGAGAGAGATCTGGTGCAAAATCAGAGTTGTTTTACAGAGATCGAAGACTCATAATTCCTCTTACTGTTCTCATAATGACTGCTGCTAAATTTGCTCGTAATTTTTAACGAAAGGTTAGAGTTCACATTTATGCATGTTTAAAATAATTAATAATATGTTAAAATGAATAAAAAACCTGTAATAATCAATCAGCATTTAATGAGGGAAAGAACGTCTGTGTTAAAGTTGAATAAAGACAATATTAAATGGCAAAATGTTGCATTTTCGGATGAAAAACATTTTATTCTTGATTAACCAAATGTTTTTAACATGTTACTGGCACGATCTAAAGATAGCGAAAGACAGAGCAGATTTTTTAAAGGCCGATATGAATCGGGCATTTTAAAGGTGAAACTATGGTGCTCTGAGGAGCTGCTTCTACTGAAGGCAGAATGAATTTAAGTAATTTTTTCAATTATTATGAACATCAAGAGAATATCTGCAAATTTTAAACGTCGAATTATCAGATTTTTGTTTAATTTTGGGGGGTAATACTATTTTTTTCAACAAAACTTAAGTTTTTGCTCTACTTCTAGAGCAATAGGAAACAGTTTGAAGAAAGAAACTTCTGTATTATTGCCTTTCCCGTGGACTAAAAATTGAAAAAAACCTTAACTTATATCAGAAAAGTGCATGCAAGTGGGAAGCAATTTTAAATAGTTTAAATTTATTAAGAATATCATATATGCTATATGAAATGGTATTGAAACTGAATATTAAAAAAAAAATGTATATATACGAGTATACCAGAGAGAATGTATGACTGTTTAAACCTAAAAAGAGACCCCATAAAATATTAATTTAAAGAATAACTGAAAAGAATTACTAAAATTCGAGCTGTCCTTATAATTGTGAACACCTGAAAAATCGTCTTTTTACCATATTTAAAGTTTTTTAAGATAGAAAAACGATAAAACTTTTTAAATATAGTCTATTAATGAAATTTAAATTAATAAAAAATATATTTGTTTAAATAATAGTGTTCAGTGTTTAGTTAATATAGAAAAACGGGTGTCCTTATAATTATGAGAAGGAGTGTATATATATATATGTATATGAAATTGTAGACGAAAAATTTCAGATTGAAAGAAATAAGCATATGACACTGCCGAAGTAATTTTTACAAGGAAATGCTTACGGTTTTCAGTGTCGTTTAGACGCTTTGAAAAAGAACTCTTAAATGTTACCGCATTTTCCCCGCTATGGGGCAGTTGTTGTTGCAAAAGTAGTTTTACAGGGAGATTGTCGTTTTATCGCCTGTATTCCGGTTCTTTAAATTTTAAACTCCGCTAGAAAAAT
This sequence comes from Salticus scenicus, assembly GCA_963930645.1. NCBI lineage: Eukaryota > Metazoa > Arthropoda > Arachnida > Araneae > Salticidae > Salticus > Salticus scenicus. The sequence goes on from CAWVNO010001064.1 coordinate 305,011, forward strand.
AAAGTTAACTTTTTTTTTTACGTGAACAGAAGGGTTTCCCATGGTACAAAAGCTCTAAAACAACTAGTAGGTTGTGGCTATCACAAAACTTTCTTCGATATATTTTTTTTTTTCACTCAATACAAATTAATTTATTTATTTCTATATAAACAAAGCAAAGAGTTTGTCTGTCCTATATTTTCCTTTGTCTAGATTTAACTAATTTGGTGATAAAAATCGGCCATTTTCTTTTTTTAGTGAAAACTGACGAATTTTTTAAAAAGATATAGCATAGATGCTATACTCTTTTTAAAGAACTCTAAAAACTGTTCATTTTTTGTGAGGACACTCTGTACATCAAGTTATTACATTTAAAGACATTACGTTGCAAAGTTTCTCAACGCGATATCATTCGAATACTTTTATCTTAAAATAAGAGTCTAATATTAAACAAAAAACAGTCTAATATTGAATGATTGATAATATTGAATAATGAATAACTTTTTAAAAATTGTCAGTTTTGAAGTTCTGAGAACTGCCATTTTTAAATGACAGCGTACTTATTTCCTATATATAATCTTTTTAATTTGTAAACAATGGACTCTTCCCACCTGACGTCAGAGGTCACATGATAGAGGAAAAACAAATAGCAGACGAAGTCTTGTTTATGTAGAGTGATTGCTGAAATAACATATTTTCTATTCTTATTTTTGATCAATCGTATTTAATCTGTGTTATTTTTTATACATCATCATTTTTAATCCATTTTATATCATTATTCATCATCTTTTGTTTGCTGTATACATTTACAATCATCATTTAGTTTATGCTTGCTATTGATGTTCATGAAGACCATGTTTAAATACTCTGATTTTTCGTACTTAAATCAGTGACAGTGCAATATCGTACTACGTAAATCCATTTAGACCAGTAACTAAGTTAATTAACTTGTTGTAACACCTTTATGCAATTAAATTAAATGAAAACATTTTAAAATTTCAATTTATAATCCGTAAACATTCCACAAGAAGCTATTATTTATTGTTAGATCAGTTAATGTTACAGTTACTTTACAATATACAACAATCGATTCTTATAGGTAAAAATAAATAAACACATAAAGTGTTCTTTAAAAATTATTAAATTTACAAATACAATTATTCTACTGTTTACAAATGCACAATATTACTTTTATTTTATTTTATATTAAATATTAACATTTTTGTTCTTAAGAACAATATTTAATTGAATTCGATTATTCGTTTTCCTCTATCACGTGATTGAGTAGACGACGCTGGGAAGAGCCCATTGTTTACTCATTCTTGAGAATCATTCACATAAGACCCTAGAGCATTGTTGCAAAACGAGTGCAAAACTAAAGAAATATTTAATTTAATTTGTAATATGCTATTTTGACTTTTTGACATTAAAAGGAATTTTTAATCGTGTTACAAAGCCCAAAATGGGATATAAAAAATAAATAGTGATTCAATTCTTTTGAAAATTCATTTAAATTTAGTGACCAGCGAAGCGGGCGTAGCCTGCTAGTTGTTATATATTACAATTTCTTTCATGTAGATGACCTTTCTTATCCGAGGGAAATAAGACACTCAGTGTCAAAAGAAAACTCTAAAAACAATATATATATATATATATATATAGTCTCCCTCCCTATTTAAAAATTAAAAAATTCGATGAATTTATCTTAAATTATCCCAGATTCTGTTCGCACAACTGTTCGTTTTAAGGGTATTGACGAGTTCTATCAAAAAAAAATATCCATATTGTGAATTTATACCACAGAGGAAGGGGAGGGAGGGAAAACAATAACATATTTATACAAACAATAACAATTATTTATATATATATATATATATATATATATATATATAATTGTTTGTTCATGATTACTATTACAAATAATTTAATTTCACAAAGGTTCTTTCAAAATAATTTCCTATATCCTACTATATATATTTTATAGGAATATCCTACTGCAGATCTCATTATTTAACAAATAATTTTTATTTACTCCATATATATATATATATATATTGAAGAACTTAATTTCGTTATAAAATTTAGCAATTAATACACACTTGGTGATACAAACAACATACATATAAAAGTGATTGTAATTCAATATAAATGTCAGCATTTTTTTAATACTTTATTTACAGTGCCAATTAATAGATAAATCCATTTTAAATTACTTACGCTACAGTGAACATATAGGACCATAATACTAAGACTAACTAGGAGTAATTTATGCGAAATTCATGAAAGGTATCATACGTAAACCAATAAATTTATAATAAATATGAGAAAAAGGATAACTGGAAATGAGAAATGGATTAAAAAATAAGAAAAATGGATAACTGGAAATGAGAATTGGATTAAGAAATGCTCAAAAATTTAAGTATTCACGCTTCAGGAAACATGTACTTCTAAGAGCAGAGAAATCGCAAGATTTTGGAAAACTGTATAGCTAATTCAAGAAAAAAAAAAGTTCATGTTTCTATCTTGCGACAAAACCAAATTTAAAGAGGAATGAAATAAATTAATAAACAAACCTTCAGTGAATTAAGATTTAAAAAATAAATAAATAAATATTTAACTACATGTTATGCGACTACAAACTTAGCGATTAACAATAAACAAGTTGTCATTAGAATAATTCTAATAATAAAAATAATAACAAGACTGATAACGATAAATCGATGAAGTTTCATATATAGGATTGATTGACTCGCTTTATAAACAAATGGGTTTTTGAGGGGTACTACCGCCCCCCCTAACCACCTCCCCCCGCTGCGTCCCTTTGTCTATATCTATCTGTATGTCTATATTTATATATTTTCCTGGTAGCTGATAGCCTTCTATAAATTCCTTGAAGCTAACAAACACCTGCATCAAATTTCATGCATTTTGGATAAAAATTATTTTTATACTTTATCAAGAGCCTTCAATACTGTATGAATGAAAGGGGAAGAAAAAATGTTGGGAACACATTATAAACACTTTCTAAATGTACTGAAATATTATAAAAATGTACCAGAAAATTAGTTTTATACCTTTTTAAATTTTTCTTATTCATATTATAATATATTGTAAAAAACTTTTTTTTTTTTTTTTTTTTTTTTTTTTGGGGGGGGGGGGTATATCGAGTATAAATTTGGTCATTCTTCGATTTCCCTTAAAAACATCTCTTCTCGATGAAGAAAGAAAAAAATATAATAATAATTCTGTCCGACGATTAAATGGCCCCTGTTTCGTCAGGTGCTTTAGATAAAGCGCCCTCGAACCAGGTGACGCGATAGTGAAAAGCGGCGCATATCAAAAGGAAACGCTAGGAGGCCCCGGTGAAGGTGCCACCTCATTAGGAGGACCTATCTACAGAGTTGTGCCAAAGTACGGCTTATCACGCTCGCTAGGTGTGTGATAGTTTCGTTTTCACTTTGAAGATAGGTGCACGAACAGTGGAGACTGATAGAAGTTTATCTCTGTGTGGTCTGTCGTCAGTCAGTAAGATAGGTGACTGCAGAAGGCGACCACCTTGTTGGAATGGTTATCTAACTCGCCTAATAGGGATCTCATTAGAGAAGGATACACTGTAAAAGTATTTATTCTGTTTCAAAAAAAAAAAAAAAAAAAAAAAAATCTAACGACCCAAGAAAAAAATTTCTGTTTTCTAAAACTACAGAAATGTAGTTTAAAATTGCATTTCAATCTGTCAAAATAAATAAATAAATAAATCTGTAACGAAACAATATTTTTAATCTTTGATACAGATTTCAGCTGGTGGTTACATATTTTTTTTTTCTATTTTACATACAGAGAATCCAGTTAGGATTGAGAGGTAATGTAGAACAAAACATTGTACAGTAAAAAAATAATTTATTACTGCGCATGCACGACTGTGAAAAAAAAAAAAAAAACTTTGATATAGTTTAATACTCAACTGCATAGAGTACCTTATAAAAAAAAAAAAAAAAAAAAAAAAAAAAAAATCCAGTTGGATATTAGGAAAATTCATAGAGATATTAGCGATTAAATGAGCTGTTTTCTAGAAAGGGCTTTACGATAAGAGGTCATTCACAAATGCATATTTGTATTTTTAAAAAAATAAAAAAATAAGATAAAAAACTTTTTATAAACCATGTTTTTAAATTTTCTGTTGAATCACAGCTATAGAACTAACTACATTAGCACTTTATCAATGCGTATGAAATCTTTAAACCGATAGTGACGTCCATTTTTGTGAGATACATAATTAAACTTTTTACAATTTTTTAACGCCCACGTTTCATTAAATTATTTATTTAATCACGTTTATTTATTTTTATGTCGAAAGAAAATGAACTCGTCATTTTTTTTTTTTTTTTTTTTTTTTTTTGGCAACAATTAAATTATAGCTAATATTTTAATGGCTATTTATAAGGTATTAGGAGGTTATTACTTTCATATTTTAATTAATTATAAGAAAACTATTCGAAAATTCGAAATCGGACTTCGAAGTATTGTGTTGTCAGCGGTTTGTGAGCTATTGTGAAAGTTTCAAATGCCTAGCTAGTACGTTAGTTAAAATGTTAGTTAGTTAGTTGGTTAGTTAGTTAGGTTAGTTAAAATTCGATGGCAAGATTTGTACCGGACAAACAAACAAGAATAGAAGTTAATAAAAACATGGTAAAATAGTCGAAGTCAATTGAGAGAGCGATTTGATCCAGATAGAAAGTTTTTTTTTTTTTTTTTTAAACATCATACGTTAAAGAAAGATCAAAAAAATTTTTTAAATTGGTCTAAAGAAACAAAAAACGTAAAAAAAAAAAAAAAAAATGCTACAACGTTTTATTCGTAGATTGAGACTAATAGTCCTCTACTCAATCATCCAATTACTCTACTCAATAAATCTTTCGGAAATTCAAAACGTATTCTTTAGGAATTAATAATTTATTCCTTTATACAATTTAAACATATGAACATTATTTATCAAATAAAACAAGAAATTCTAACTTCTAAAGCTAAATTATTTTATTACATAAATAAATAAATAAAAACGTGCAAAAATGTTAAAACCCCTTTGAGAAATTTTAAATTTGGCACCGAATGAGCTCGGACGTTTCTCGCCAAAGCCTTTACTTATGCAATTGCGATGCCATTTTAAATCGTCATCGAAATGAGAATGATAAAATTTAAAAGCCGCCAAGAGACTCCTAAGCTAATACTCTATCAAAGAAATAATTAATAAATTAATTTTAATAATAATAATACCTTTAGAGCTATAATGACGTCAATTTTCCCTGCAAGTTTAATTTTTCACAAAGTTTTATATCAATTTTAGTATTGACGAGGGAATTTCTTTTCATTAAAAAAAAAAAAAAAAAAAAAAAATTAAATCAACTCGTAAACTTTTTTGGCAACAATTAAAAATTAAAATAAATTATGTATTATTGTCTAAAGAAGGGCTTCTTCAACTTTTTCGAAACTGATTATTATTAATTTTCTTTTCTTTTTATTAAAAAAAAAAAAAAAAAAAAAGGGGGACTAATGTGCAAGTTGTACCTGACGGGACTAAAGTGAAAGTTGCACCTCAAGGGACTCATGTGAAAGTTGTACCTCACGGGACTCATGTGCAAGTTGCACCGAACGAACAAACTATTTCTTTCAACGAAAATGCCTACTAACCCTGGACGATGGGTCTAATATATCGTATCCTATTATATATCGTATTGATCGTAATATAACTCAATACTTATTTCGCTTCCTTCTTCGACTCGTTTTAATACGCATTTTTTATAGGCATGAGCAGCCCCCGAAAAACAAAAACATTCAATCATTCAATTCATTTTTTTACTTATTTTTATTTCATATTATTTCACGCGCACTTTTTATTTCCTAATTCAAAATTATTAAGAAAAAAAAAAAAAACTTTTTCGATATCGCTTGTAACGATACTGATTATTATTAATTTTCCTTTCTTTTTCTTTCAATAATAATAATTTAAAAAAAAAAAAAATTAATGAAATTGTGGCAAAAGCAGAATTTAGTTTAGGACGGAGGACAATTAGTTTTTTTTTTTTTTTAATCTTTCCAATTATAACATCGCTTTCAAATTATTCAATTATATTTTCGATAAATTTTAGACTTCGACAAATGTCCAACTATCGAAATCGACAACGCAAAAATCCCAGATTGAGACTAATAGGCCCTCAGTCCTAAAAAAAAAACTAATAATTCTCCGTCCTACACTAAATTCTGCTTTTGCCAGAATTTCATCAAAATCATTTTATTTTATTTTCTGTAGATTGAGACTAATAGTCCTCCGTACAAAAAAAAAAATCAAGTCATATTACGGGCAACGCTCGGCAGCAAAGATTAAAGGCAAAGCCCGTAAAAAAACATTTGTACCATAAATGATGGGTTCTCCCGTTGTTTTATGTCGTAACCATAGACAATAAACCATCCAAATAAAGGAAGAAAGCATGCCAATACTCTAATGCTTACAAACCCCTTCTAGTGAAATGCCAGCGAAAGCTACTTTTGCTCCTCTCAACATTGAAGTATGGCACCCATCCTCAACGCATTTATCGCTGTTTGTTGTGGGTGCTGCCTCGCAGACGATTGACAGAGAGAAGAGACTATTAAAAAATCTCGCCAACAAGTCGCCAACCAATCAGATGGAATCACTGTTACAACCCTATACCCGGCATTCCTGGATTTTACAAACCGAAACCAAAACACGTACGCTCCTTCTTCCTTTATTATTATTCTATGGTCGTAACAAACACACAACTTTGAATTAATTTAGGAAAACAATAGCTATTTTGTATCAATCGCTATTCGCATAAATGTATAAATAAACTCTCTCAACCAATAAAACTATAATTACATATATTTTCAGTTTCAAATATGAAGTGATTCTTATAACGTCACTGGAAAGCTAACACTTTATATTTGAAGAGGTTTGACCGTAAAAATACAGTTTGATGGCATACTTGAGCAAATTACGTAGATTAACAGCTTTTGCCCGTAAAATAATGTCAGTATTGTAAAAATATACTTTCATGACATTAATTTACGGGCTTCACATTTTAGCTCGCAAAACGGTCATTTTCTATAAAATTATATAATCAAATACCGTAATTTTACTTTTTTGTCACAGTGTGGATAAAATAAGGTGAGATGACATGTCCGGAAAAACATGAAGCTAAAATCGTAACCACAGGGACCAATCAGCGACACACTTCTATAAGAAATTCTGCATTGTTATTATGAAATTACATAATAAGGCATCATTTGAGACGAAAATCATTGTAAGTCCGTAAGTCTCAAAGCCGTCCCATAAATAAAATTCTTGAATTTTTCAATTATTTCATTCTTCTTCGAAGAATTTTTCTTGAGGGCTGGTATTCGAAACAACATTTTTCACCCCTTAATGAGGCATGCGCAGTCCCTGCCGAATACGCTGTACTTTCGTAGAGGAAACCTATTCATCTCAGCGTTTACTTTTGATGTTTTTACTTTCTTCTATATGTAATATAGAGAAAGTATTGGATTCGTGAAAATTTTCGACCGCTGTTTTTCGATGGATTTACACGTTTTGGGATGTCCTGAACACGAATTGATAGTTTTTAGAAAATGTCTGTCTGTGTGTATCACGATTTTTGTGGACACTGTATCTTACGAACCAATGAATGAAATTTAACCAAACTTGGTACTGAGTTGCACCCTGACATAAACGGGTGCTGATTAGATTCGGGGATTCATCGCTCAACAGGTGGCGCTGTGATCGCATTTTTTTTCTAAACTTTTAACATGGCAGTATAGGACAGAATTTCGTATAAATGTGCATAATGTGAGTCATTTTAAACTTGTGATTGTAAAATTAATAGGAATTATTGATAATAGTAGTAATTAACTAGGAAAAAAAAGTTGTGCATGTGGGGGCATCGGTTCCCACCTGGGGGGGGGGGGGGATCTTCAAGATGGGTATCTTTCGAAAGGTCTCGTCATTACCTTTAAAACGAATGGTTGAACTATAAATCTGTGATAATTTAAAACAAAGTTATCGATTTTTTTACTTTTAACGAAAAAAAAAAAAAAAATCTTTTTTTTTTTTTTTTTTTTTTCTTTTAATATTGTTACTGAGTGAATTTGTATAGGAAAATATAAAAGAAAGTCTTGCGATGGCCACAACATACTAGTTTACTGATGAGGAGCCTAAAATAAGGCTCGAAACGTTTAAATTTATGTTGTGTGTATTTTAATATTTTAATTGTATATTGTCTCGATTTTTAATGTAACTGTTTATTTTATTATATTTGCAGATATTGTTTCTAAAACTTACGTTATGTTGGTATAAAAATACTGATGGACGGTTGCACTTTAATTTATAACTCAGCATCCTATGGCCATCCCATGCTAAAATTCTCAATAACTATAAAAATAAACGTGACAATAACATATAACTTTTAAAAGAAAAGAAAATATGTATTTTTTGAGATATTGAAGGTCAAAGGACAATATATTTGACCTTGAAGCAACAAAATTTTAAAATATGTACATGTGACAGATCATTTAAAAGCCTCTATTATATACTTTCTAATGATACCAAGTCAACTAGGTAACAAAATATGGGCACATTTGTTACATAGGAATTTAAAAAATTTGCCCTTTTTACCCATTTTTGCAGCTCTCTATATCAAAAACTAAAAGGGATATGGACTTATTAATTGGTTTACATCCATTTCTCTATAGAATAAGTAAATGAGCCCGATTTCATAAAAATCTGACGGGGTGAGCCTTTTGGGTTGATTTGACTGGGAATGACCGATTGTTAAGTTGCTCAAAAGCATAATTTCTGTTGAAAAGAGTGTTATTATAATTAATAATTACTTTACAAGACTTCACAAGTATAGTCTGTCGGACTGTTAAGCTGCCTTCAAACTCTGGCAACTTAGAAAGCTTCAAGTGCGGCTCTATTGATATTTCTTTGATGGGGTTTAGGAGATCGACGCTCGCTGGAATCGAAGCTCACAAACCTCCTAGTGCGAGAATTGCATGAGAAGGGGGTCTCTTTTGTAAAAGAAGAATAAAAAGTGATGTCCTTCATTGTAAATATTTGCAAAATTTCAAGGGTCACTTTCGGACAATATATAATTTATGACATTTGAAGATCTGTATGTTGCCAGAGTTTGAAGGAAGCTTTAGAGTTCCTGTATAAAAGTATCCCGATACGTTATGTATTTAGCGTGCCCCTTTTCTCCCCCTCAAATTCGTCTGCCAAACTGGTGACTGATCTCTCTCAAAGTCCATTCCCACGTGGTAACTCTTCCGTCACACCCCAAACTATCTGTTCTCTATCAATCCTTTTACGATATCTTTTCTTTTGACGTCATTAAGCAAATCAAAAACCCAAAAAGAAAAGAATAAAAAGTTCAACTCCCGGCTTTAATGCTCAATTATTCAAATGATCTTTCTACAGCGAAAGTCAATTAATCCCATCTTTCAAAGTAGCCACCCCCCCCTCTCCTCATCTGAACCCCTTCTTTCTATCTCTCTCTCTCTCTCCTAAATTTTCCCTGTAACCCCCCTCCTTTTCAAGCTGCAGGACGGAAAACAGAAAAGAGTTCGACGGAAAAGGAGTTGAATTGTCCCGTGCCTGCTTTTCATCCGCCGGGAAAGGAAAAGATGAGTTGAGTAGCCTCGCTCCTTCTTTTTTGAAATCGTTACCGAAAGGAGAGAGGAGAACGGGATTTAGGTATTATTGTTGTTACAGAGGCCCTTTTTGGAAGATTCCTTTTGTGTGAATTCATATCCTAAGATATTTTCTCATTAAAATTTTCCCTTTTTTTTTTCCCCCTCCAACTTATATATCGAGAGATATTTTTAACTTCCAATATCCTTTGCGTTCACGCCTGGGAAGAGAGAAAATTTTCAGGCATATTTCAAGTTTTATTGAACTCCGAGTCAATTAAAATTTCCGCATGAGGAGGAATTTTCTTTTTCTTCTTTCTCTCTCTTTTTTTATTTTAAACTTTCTCTACTTTAACTTTACAGCGCACTCTTAACTTTAATTAATTTTCAGGAGAAGATCAATTCTTAGAATTTTGATGATTGAATTTGGAGAACTATAGGATGAAATGTTCTGTTCTTTTTATTATTAGTATTCTTATTATTTCTCTTTCTTTCGACAAAGAATTCAATTTCTATTTCCATTTTGTGTCTTTTAACTTTTGAAATTAAAAGGATTCTTAAAATTTCTAATGTGTAAATAATCCAATAGATTTCATCCGAGCGGAATAGTTTGTAAGTTTTGCGGAACAATTTTTAAAAATGAATATCTTACGCAAATGGATTCTGTTATTAACTTCTAACTTGTAATTACGTCTTTTACGAGAAAATTTAGTAAAACTTCTTCTTCTTTTTATTATTTATTTGTTTTTAATTTTTTTTTTCTAATATATTTTTTTTAAATTTTTTTTTAACTATTATTAATAACGTGGTGCAATATTTATATTTAGAAATTTCTCTATTTTAATTCTTACGTGAATTTTCAAAATTTCAAGATGCAGTTCTTTCTCTCTCTCTCTCTTCTTTTCTCGCCTGATGAAAGATCGTGCTTAATTATTTTGAAATGAAACAATTGTTGCGTGTTTTTTGTGTAATAAGTAAAACAGTCTGGTGTGTCACTCACACGACTTTCTCTTACCCTGAAATTAAATGCTAAAAGTACAGATTGCATATTAAGAGTTAAGGTAACGAGTACTGTTATGTAAACTTATGTTAAAACAATTCAAATGAGGCTTCGGAACAACTTTATTTAACAAAAAATTTTATGTGAGGGAGAGGGGCTACTGTCCCCTTTAATCCCCCATTTCATTATTCTATCTACATTTATAGAGAATTCAAATCTGTTATTAAGTTCAAAAGCTTATTTAAAATTATTTAGTCAACTTTCACATGCATTATTCCTTGAAACTTATCAATCTTGAACAAACTTTCCTAGTAACAATCGTATTTACTTCAAAATACATCATTTGGATCGCCTGAAAAAATTTGTTTTTAATTTACTCTAACAGAGACAGTCAAAGATCAAACTATAAAACTTGACTTCGGTATTCAGGAAGCCTCAAAACGTGTAAATATACAAAAAACCAAGTGATGAATATTTAGATTTAAAAAATACATTATTTGCGATAGGGCTATGAGAACTTAATTTAAATTCCCGAGCAGATTTCCTGGACATGATATTATATCATAGTAAAGATGCTATCGCACTTTTAAAAATTGGGTTCCTTAGGCCATAATAATAAAGAATTTTTCTTTGTGTCCCTGTAAAAAAACCGTAAGTGCTCAATTCACCAAAATCTATACAGTTGGTGCAACTGGGACCTATAATATGTGTACAAATTTTTTGCACAGATTAATAAACGCTATCACAATTTTAAAAATTTGGCCCCATAGGCCATAATGCTAAAGAAATTTTCCAGTTGTCCCTGTAAAAAAAACTATAAGTGCTAGATTTACCAAAATCAATAGGGTTCGCACTATGGTGACTTACAATATACGTGCCAACTTTCAGCTTATTCGAACAAAGCGTTTAGACGCTAGCGTGTTCACTCACAGACACACACACAGACACACACACACACACACACACACACACACACACACACACACACACACACACACATACATACAACATCATAAAAATAGTGGATACGGACTCAGGGGACCTCGAAACGTATAGAAACATTAAAATCTCAAATTCGGATTTTTGACATGATTACAATACTTTCCTCACGATAGTGTTCGGAAAGTAATAACGGTAGTTTTTACAGTAGAATACGTTGGGAAAAAGGGGTGCCAGCACATTTTGCTGTTAAATAGGTTAATTTATAGCAGAAACATCCGTAAAAAGCAGTGACGAAGCGTCCATGGAAGCGATGGAAGCAGCGCTTCCCCTATTTAAGATTTTAAAAATGTTATGAAGTAACGTCGCCTCGTTGAAAGACTGAATAGATTCTTCCTCCGCTTTTGGAAGCGCTTCGCTTTGGATCTTCCATTAGTTTTCAGAACCGCGCCTAGCCCCTGGTAAAGAGAGACCCTTTTACAGCTATTAATGTTGTATTTATTTATTTATTTATTTATTTATTAACAGTAGAATGTGCTAGCAACCCTTTTTACTGGCATTGGCATATTTTGCTGTGTTATTTTTACACTGGTCAAGACCAAGTGGACTCTCGAACAGTGATGCCAGATTGGGGATTTTTGAGGCTTCTGGGGACAATTTTGGGGACCAAATGTTTGTGGGGACTTTTTTGGGGAGTTCTCAAGTTTTTGGGGACAAATCTGGGGAGTTCTTCAATTTTCTGTCAATGTTGGCAACGCAATGATTCATTTCTACGACTAGAGACTTTCAATAGCTTTATTGTTATTTGAGGATTTTTTTCAAAAATTGCCTTCATTTGGGGAAAAAATCTGAGCTTAAATCATAGAAAAATCTGCTTGATATTTTTCTTTCTTTCTTTTTTTTTTTTTTTTGAAATTTTTTTTATTTTCCCTTTTTAGTAGAAATCAAGTTGGGGATTTTTTCGAAAAAAAAAAAAAAAAAAAAAAAAACCCTGATCTGGGAAAATTTAAAGACCTGTTTGGGGAAATAATTTTTGACCATCTGGCATCACTGCTCTCGAATCTGTTAGACGGGAATTGCTAGGTTTTCGATCCCAAGTCGCCTTCACCGACCTAGTCGTTCGGAACTTTCCGTAGCTTTCTGTGGAACGCATGTAAATACAGGCTGGGAACAGCTATGTCGACGAGTGCTACCTGGGTTCGCACCCGACACTTAACATAGTGCAATGCGTAAAATAACTGCAATGGTAATGGAGCAACTTTCTATAATTGCTGAGAATATTTTTCTGCAAACGGTCAAACGTGATCTGTTCCATCTCTAACCATTGTTTGAATTTGATAAATGACTCTTGAGTAAAGTGAATTTTAGTCTGGAAAACATCAAACCTTTAGTTTCAATACTTCAGTGACATTTTTTGCATAAAAAGCCCCAATCCTTCAATTCCGTAATTGTATTTGTGACTGCAGTCACAAACACCAAAGCACCCTTTATCTCTTTGACCTAGAATGTGAGCTAACCCCCTGCAATAGAAACGGCATGAGTCAGATCCACCCCTATCGTCCAAACAGACGATTTTACCAGAAAAGCCAACAATTTTACTCCGGCTTCCTTCCCGCCATTTAATGTAATAAAACCAATAAATTAGGGGGATAAATTCGTTCGGCCTTTATGACGATGTCCCTGAACACCCCTCCCCCTTTTTATTCGGTTCATCTTTTCCAGTTATTCTATCATTGATAATGTTTTTATTTATATATGAGGAACGCAGATGTTTTTAGAATTGTGTTCTGGCGTTCGTCAAGATGATTTTTATGAAGCTAATAAATATATTAACTTTAAAGGGTTTCTAAATGGATTCAGTCCAAACTGGAGCAGTTAGTATCAATTAAATGTTTTCAAATATATTTATTATACAATAAAGCAATTGAATAAATTTTTCGTGGTGGATATCCTGCCCTCCACCATGCTGTTCATCGCGGGAGGAGGAGGGAGGGGGCGAGAGGCAGTAAACGATTCAAAACTGTAATATGCGAATTGACGATTCGGTTTTATTAGAAATGCTTTACCAACGCTACTTAAAATTAGTATGCTGTGGCCACCACAAGACTTTCTTCTATATTTCCATATACAAATTCTCTAAGTGCAAATAATTTATTAAAACTATTATTTATTAAAATTGTCTGACAGGATGAATGCAAATGATTTTCATCTTAGGGAAAACTAACACTCAATATCCAAAGAAAGACAGTTTTATTGTCTGTAAAAAGCCTCTTAAAAAATGCATTTGTTATAATGGTTACCTCACATATCAAGTTTCGTACAGTTATATGCCATAGAAGTTGAGATAGAGCCTTCCGGGTTTCGACGAAATTTGCAGCATAGTAGCGCCACCTATTCGCCTATAAGCAACCAAACTGAATCAGCATAATGTCTCATAATGGCTTTCTCACATATCAAGTTTTGTTTGATGATACGCAATAGAACCTGAGATATAGCCTCCCCTTAAATTGCGGAAATTGTTGTATAGTAGCGCTACTTGACACCAAAAGTTGATAGGCACTAATTTTGGTCTACATACATGTTTATATACAATTCTGAGCAGTAGTTCCGGAGATACAGTGGCCACAAATTTTTTGTCCCACATATATATAGACAGGACAGACAGATATTTTCTAAAAATGGTCAAATCGTTCAAGAACTCTCAAAACGTGTAAATCCGACGAAAACCGGAAGTCGAAATTTTTTACGAATCCAATACTTTCTTCTATTGAATATAGAAGAAAGTAAAATAGGGAGTAAACCAAAAGCGTGTTATATATATATATATATATATATATATATATATATATATATTTTTTTTTTTTTTTTACGTTACGTTCTCAGATAACACTGCTTTCTGGATCCCCAAGTACCGAGTTCAAATCCTAGTGTCCGGTACAGATGTTTGTAGTGCCGTATACAGGGTGATTCAAAAGTCAATGTAGAAAGTTTTAGGGGTAATAGGGCACATTATAAGGATTGAAAATTGCACAGGAACCCATGAACGCAAACGTAAGCTAAACCGTTTAAGGACTGGATGTTTTTGCATGAATAATGCATTTTTTTTTCTAGTTTTTACATGCTAATGTGTACATAAATATACAAATTCTGTTTTTTTATCGATATATTTTATCTTACTGATTGCATTAATACGAACTTTGTGTATAATTTTGCTAAATAATGAAGCATACAACATTTTAAAATTAACACAATAGGCGGAGTTAGTAGTTACGCTGCAGCCAAAGAACATCCAGTTCTTAAAGTGTTTTTCAATCCTTATGATGTGTCCATAATGCCCCTAAAATTTTGTACGTTGATTTTTGAATCTCTCTGTATTTTCAAAGACATTCTGCATTGCCACTGTGAATTTATCTTCTGTATTTATCTTATAATTATATTGCTATTAGGGGCTTATTATTTTCATATTTTAATTAATTATAAGAAAGCTATTCGAAAATCGATCTTCGAAGTAGTGTGTTGCCATCGGGTTCTGAGCTACTGTGAAAGTTTCAAATGTCTAGCTAGTAGGGAAGTTAGTTAAAATTCGATTTCAAGATTTGTACCGGACAAACAAACAAGAATAGAAGTTAATAAAAACATGGTAAAATAATATATAAGCAATATTTAAGCACGCGGACTCAGTTCAGTGAACTAATAATAATTTTAAAATAATTGGTTTTAAAATATTAATCCTTTCACAACAACATATATTAGCATCATGAACTACATTAACACTTTATCAATGTGTAGAATTTTTTTTTTTTTTTTTAATAATAGCGCCAGTTTTTGTGAGATGCCTAAATTAACTTTTTATATTTTTTTAATGTTCACGTTTAATTAAATGCATCTATTTTTATGTCGAAAGAAAATGAACTCTCTTTTTACTTTCTTCTATATGTAATATAGAGAAAGTATTGGATTCGTAAAAATTTTCGACCTCGGGTTTTTGATGGATTTACACGTTTTGAGAGCTGTAGAACACGATTTGACCCTTTTTAGAAAATGTCTGTCTGTCTGTCAGTCTGTCTGTGTGTGTGTGTGTGACAAAATTTTGTGGTAACTGTATCTCAGGAACTACTGCACGGAATTTCATACAAATTAGTATGTAGTTGCACCTTGACATAAATTTGTGCCTATCAACTTTTGGTAAAAATCGTCTTACAGGTTGCGTTGCCATCCCGCTTTTTCTAAATTTTTAACATGGTGATATAGGACAAAATTTTGCATAAATGTGCATAAAGAGAATTCTTTTTTAGTAATCATTATGAAATTTACAAGAATTATTTATAATAGAGGTAGTCAACTGGGGAAAAAATTTTGTATGCGTAGGAGCCTCGTGAACCCCCCTGGGGGGGGGGGAAGTCCCCTGTCGAGGGGAGTAAATTTTCAAGATGGGTATCTTTCGAAAGGTCTCGTCAATACCTTTAAAACGAATGGTTGAACTATAAATCTGTGATACTTTAAAACAAAGTTATCGATTTTTTTTACTTTTAACAAAAAGTAACTTAGAAAAAAAACCGTTTTTTTTTTTTTTTTTTTTTTTTTTTTAACGAAATTTAACCAGACTTGGTATTTAGTTGGCCCCTGACATAAACTGCGGCTGATTAGATTTGGGGATCAATCACTCAACAGGTGGTGCTGTGATCGTATTTTTTCTAAATTTTTAACATGGCAGTATAGGACAAAATTTCGTATAAATGTACATAATGGGAGGGGAGTTATTCTTAACCTGTGATTGTGAAATTAATATGAATTATTGATAATAGTAGTAGTTAATTAGGCAAAAAATCTCGGTCATCGCTTCCCCCCCCCCAGGGGAAAGTACCCCCGGGGGGGGGGGTAAATTTTCAAGATGGGTATCATTCGAAAGGTCTCGTCAATATCTTTAAAACGAATGGTTGAACTATAAATATGTGATAATTTAAAACAAAGTTATCGATTTTTTTTTTTAACAAAAAAAAAAAAAACTTTGAAAAAAAATCGTTTTTTTTTTTTTTTTTTTTTTTTTTTTTTTTTAAAATATTGTTACTGCGTGAATTTGTATAGGAAAATATAGAAGAAAGTCTTGTGGTGGCCACAGCATGCTAGTTTACTTTCTTCTATATGTAATATAGAGAAAGTATTGGATTCGTAAAAATTTTCGACCTCGGGTTTTTGATGAATTTGCACGTTTTGAGAGCTGTAGAACACGATTTGACCATTTTTAGAAAATGTCTGTCTGTCTGTCTGTCTGTCTGTGTGTGTGTGTGTGTGTGTGACAAAATTTTGTTTCAACTGTATCTCAAGAACTACTGCACAGAATTTCATACAAATTGGTATCTAGTTGCACCTTGACATAAATTAGTGCCTATCAACTTTTGGTAAAAATTGTCTTACAGGTTGCGTTGCCATCCGCTTTTTCTAAATTTTTAACATGATGATATAGGACAAAATTTTGTATACATGTGCATAAAGAGAATTATTTTTTAGTAATCATTATGAAATTTCCAAGAATTATTTATAATAGAGATAGTCAACCGGGAAAAATTTTTTGTATGCGTAGGAGCCTCGCCACCCCCCCTGGGGGGGAATCCCCCCCTCGAGGGGAGTAAATTTTCAAGATGGGTATCTTTCGAAAGGTCTCGTCAATACCTTTAAAACGAATGGTTGAACTATAAATCTGTGATAATTTAAAATAAAGTTATCGATTTTTTTTACTTTTAACGAAAAAAAAAACTTAGAAAAAAAATCGTTTTTTTTTTTTTTTTTTTTTTTTTTTTTTTTAACGAAATTTAACCAGACTTGGTATTTAGTTGGCCCCTGACATAAACTGAGGCTGATTAGATTTGGGGATCAATCGTTCAACAGGTGGCGCTGTGATCGTATTTTTTCTAAATTTTTAACATGGCAGTATAGGAAAAAATTTCGTATAAATGTACATAATGAGAGTTATTCTTAACCTGTGATTGTGAAATTAATATGAATTATTGATAATAGTAGTGGTTAATTAGGAAAAAAATTTGGGGCATCGCTTCCCCCCCTAGGGGGAAGTACCCCCCACCCCGGGGGGGGGGGGTGTAAATTTTCAAGATCGGTATCTATCGGAAGGTCTCGTCAATACCTTTAAAACGAATGGTTGAACTATAAATATGTGGTAATTTAAAACAAAGTTACGTTTTTTTTTTAACGAAAAAAAAAACTGAAAAAAATCGTGTTTTTTTTTTTTTTTAATATTGTTACTGCGTGAATTTGTATAGGAAAATATAGAAGAAAGTCTTGTGGTGGTCACAACATACTAGTTTTTTTTTTTTCTTTCATCAATTAAATTATAGCTAATATTTAAATGGCTAATTTAAAAGCTATTAGGAGGTTATTATTTTCATATTTCGATTAATTAAAAGAAAATTAATCAAAATTTCGAAAATCGGCCTTCGAGGTATTGCGTTGTCATCGTGTTCTGAGCTATTCTAAAAGTTTCAAATGTCTAGCTAGACGGGAAGTTAGTTAAAAATCGATTGTAAGATTGGTACTGAGCAAACAAATAAACAAACAAGACAGCGAGATAATAAAAACATGGTAAAAAAAATTGGGTAGACAGCGCTGCCTGTTCAGAAATCGATCATCCAGATGAAATTAGCGAAGGTTTAAATTAAAGTTCAGCTCAATACGAAGTTTGGTTGAATTTCTTTCATTGGTTCGTGAGGTACAGCGTTCCCGAAGTATGTAATGTGCACGCACAGACAGACATTTTCTATAAATGGATAAACACAGTGTTCAGGCCATTACAAAACGTGTAAATCCATCAAAAACGGATGGTCGAAAATTTTAACAAATTCAATACTTTTTTCTCATCTATATAAAATAAAGTAAAAATCAGCGTTGAAAATTGGACTTACGGATTATATTTAATTTTATATACAATTTTCAATCATGATTGATAATTCAATAACTATTCAATATGATTCAGTTTTACTGAACATGGTACAATTCCGTACAGTATTGGGTGAGTGCAAAAGTTTTTATTACCCATAAAGAAGAGCAAATAAACGCAAAATGAACAGTACCTATTATTGCGAATAATCCCCATTGCTATCTATGACCTCTTGCCATCTTTCTGGTAGGGAATGAATCCCACGGCGGTAAAATTCCGGCGGTTTCGAGCCCAAGAAGTCTTGGATGGCAGTTTTCACAGCATCAAGATCATGAAAGATTTTCTGACTGAAGGAATGGTTCAACGCACGAAATAGGTGATTGTCAGTTGGTGCCAAGTCAGGAGAATAGGGAGGTTGGGGCAAACAAAACCTTCCAACCAAAGCCCAGTAACTTTTGGCGAGTGATGACAGCAGAATGGGGCCTGGCGTTATCGTAATGAAGGATAACACCGCGACGATTGATGAGACCTGGCCGATTTGCTACCAAATCTGAACGCAGCCTGTCTAAAGCTTCCTTCAAACTCTGGCAACATACAAGAGCTTCAAAAGTCATAAATTATCCATTTTGCGAAAGTGACCCTTGAAATTTTGCACACATTTACAATGAAGGACATTACTTTTTATTGCTCTTTTACAAAAGAGGCCCAAGTTCCTCATGACAATTATCGCACTAGGAGGTTTGTGAGCTTCGATTCCAGCGAGCGTCGACTCTCCTAAACCACATCAAAGAAATATCAATAGAGCCGCACTTAGTTGCCAGAGTTTGAAGGCAACTTAACTGTAGGCAGTAGGAAGCAGCATTGATGGTTTGGATGAGTGGCAAGACCTCCCAGTGAATTACTTCCTGCAGATCCCACCACACACTCAATAACACCTTCTTGGGATGCAGTTTAGCTTTCGAAGTCGATGCAGGCGGATCAGAAGGGCCACACACAGTCCTACAACGCTTTACGTTACGGTATATAACCCACTCTTCTCATCTCCTGTCACAATTCGGATCAAGAATGGATCATTTTTGTACCGGGAAAGCAAGGAAACACAAGTGGCGATTCGGTCATCCTGTTGATTAGCTGTCAGGTTATGCGGAACCCAACGATTCAACTTTCTCGTAAAACCCAACATAACCAGCCGTCTCTCGACCGTTGTCCGGTGTACGTTGAAAGTCTCCGCTAATTCTTGCACGGTTGAGTTTGGGTTGTTCCTTATGGCTTAGTCAATATCCTCGTCTCCAACGTGTGATGGCCGTCCACTCCTAGCCTGATCTTGGTAGCTTCTGTCTCCTTCCCTAAATTTACAAAACCATCGACGACGTGTGCTTTCGTCTATTGCATCCTCCCCATAAACTTGACAAACATTGCGACATGCTGCGGCTGTCATACGTTTTTTATCGAACTCGTATAACAAACAATGTCTTATATGCTCCTTCTCGCTTTCCATGTTACACTCTTTGATTTTTTTTTTTTTTTTTTTTTTTTTTTTTGAGGTGATTAACTTTGTGAGACACGATGCATTTATATGTGAGGCATCCACACGTTTGATTTTCCGACAATTTGCGTCATTACAAAGTTATGTGTAGCATCAATTCTATTGCAAATTTGCAGATCCAAAAACGGGTAGAACTTTCGCACTCATCCGATACTTCCAATTTATTACAATCAGTTGAAGAGAATATTTTTTCTTAATTTTCGGTAGCCCTGTATATTGTCTGTAAATTATATACACACTGCACAATGTGCTTAAATTTAGCACAGCAAGAAATAACGCATTACACAACTTGAAATTATTTTTAAACAGCTTCCAAGCATAGCTCTAAAAATCTTAACAGAGTCTACCTCTCTCACACACCAACCGCTAAATATGCATTTACGGAATTAAGGCATCTCAAAACATGTAAACTCACCAAAATGCGAATAAAAAAAATAAAAAAAAATTATACAGACACGACATTATTTCATTATTTAAAACATGAAAATCTGACATTGACATATTTTAATTTAGTGCCAGAGGCCTACTGCTAAACTTGTTAATATCGACAAATTCTTCTTTAGTTAATTCGTGACGATCTAAATTCCATGATAAAGTTTTCATTAAATCAAACCAATGTGTTTCAGCTGCAGATACTGTAACAAATAATGTTGGAAGTCCAAACTGTCTTATAGCCGCAAAACAACGTTTTTTCTCTTTTTCCCAATGAGGGGGAGGTGTGCCTTGGGGGGGACTCATGTCAAAGGTGTGCCTTGGGGGGGGACTCATGTCAAAGTTGTACCTTGGGGGGGACTCATGTCAAAGTTTGGCCTTGGGGGGACTCATGTCAAAGTTGGGCCTGGGGGGGGGACTCATGTCAAAGTTGGGCCTGGGGGGACTCATGTCAAAGTTGTGCCTGGGGGGGACTCATGTCAAAGTTGGGCCTGGGGGGGACTCATGTCAAAGTTGTGCCTTGGGGGGACTTCATTCAATAAATCCCCATTCAATAAACCGACTGAAATAGGCCCTTAGCACTATTAAGAGTGACGTATAAAAATTCGACAACGCTGGGCCTTGGGGGGACTCATGTCAAAGTTGGGCCTGGGGGGACTCATGTCAAAGTTGGGCCTTGGGGGGACTTCGTTCAATAAATCCCCATTCAATAAACCGACTGAAATAGGCCCTTAGCACTATTAAGAGTGACGTGTAAAAATTCGACAACGCTGGGCCTTGGGGGGACTCATGTCAAAGTTGGGCCTGGGGGGACTCATGTCAAAGTTGGGCCTTGGGGGGACTTCATTCAATAAATCCCCATTCAATAAACCGACTGAAATAGGCCCTTAGCACTATTAAGAGTGACGTATAAAAATTCGACAACGCTGGGCCTTGGGGGGACTCATGTCAAAGTTGGGCCTGGGGGGACTCATGTCAAAGTTGGGCCTTGGGGGGACTTCGTTCAATAAATCCCCATTCAATAAACCGACTGAAATAGGCCCTTAGCACTATTAAGAGTGACGTATAAAAATTCGACAACGCTGGGCCTTGGGGGGACTCATGTCAAAGTTGGGCCTGGGGGGACTCATGTCAAAGTTGGGCCTTGGGGGGACTTCGTTCAATAAATCCCCATTCAATAAACCGACTGAAATAGGCCCTTAGCACTATTAAGAGTGACGTATAAAAATTCGACTACGCTGGGCCTTGGGGGGACTCATGTCAAAGTTGGGCCTGGGGGGACTCATGTCAAAGTTGTGCCTTGGGGGGGGACTCATGTCAAAGTTGTGCCTTGGGGGGACTCATGTCAAAGTTGGGCCTGGGGGGAGACTCATGTCAAAGTTGTGCCTTGGGGGGACTTCATCAATAAATCCCCATTCAATAAACCGACTGAAATAGGCCCTTAGCACTATTAAGAGTGTATTATAAAAATTCGACAACTGTACCGACTGAAATAGGCCTCTAGCACTAAAAAAAGGAGATCTTAAAAGAATACTTTTCCTTCTATATACACGAGTAAAATAAATAATAAATAACTAAAAAATTTTACAAGAAAAAAATAATATATCAAAATATATGATCTCTATAATTTTGGGTGAAAACGCTTTTTTTCTTCCTGAGATGAAAGTAATACTCTGTCGCTATGAAATAATGCCTCCCGACTTCACATAAAAACTCAATGGCCGAGAAAGAGCCATTCAGCTAAATAATCCCACTTTATCTAAACAAAGCACCCCCACACGACCCGTCACACGCCCCTATCTCGAAGCGGCCTCTTCGGTGGCCCATTCTTTATTTCGAATCGTTCACGATTTTAGATCCCGCAAAAACCACCAAACTATCTCTCTATTTATACGCTAAAACCGCTATCTTTACGCTTTATTTTTCTTATGTCTTTATAAACGAGTGGGGTTGGCTATATTTATGGTGTCGTCTATCGGTTTGGCGAGCGTCAAATCTCATGCCTCCTTTTTCATCAACTTTTCTGGCGATCGATTTGGCGTCAAAGGTCTATCTTTGGGGTAGATTGTTGTTTAGATGAAGAGGGGGTGGATTTGGATGAATGAGGAATTAGTATAAAGAAGATTCCTTAAGGGTGTATTCAAAAGCCATTTTCGCCAAGAAAAATACGGCGTTCCACGTTTCTCAGTCTGTAATTAAATAAATCGTTCAAAAATTCATTTCTGTACAAAATTCACCCTCTAGAATCATTGTACGTAAAAAAAAGTAGATATTTTTTTAAATAACTATAATTTTTATTCAAAAACTACTTTTGGCGATTTATTGCACAGTTGGCAATATATTATTTCAAATAATTGTAATTTTTAAAAAAAAGTAATAATCGATAAATTCAGAAACTTTTGGAAGATTATCAAAACATAAATTTATTTTTGATAAATGTCATGTCATTTCTTTTCAATTTCAGTTAAAAATGTGACTTTAAATGTTATAATTGAGCTTATAATGAAATAAACGATAAATTCATCTTGCAGTCGATAGATGGCAGTACTATAGTCGTTTGCTTGTTTTTTTTCCTCATCAGAGGGAGGCGTATTTCAAAGGATGGGCTTCACAAAGAGGTAAACTGATTTGTTGTGATTTTTTTTCTTGTGCAGGAAAAAAGAGACAAGGTCCTGTTTTGAGGGGCAACGCAGTTCCCTTCCCATTCGGAGATTCTCCCCCACTGCTTGTTCTAAAGAAAGAATTGGATTAATTTTCCAGACATTCCCACGAACTCAGCTACGTTTCACTTATATATGTAAAATTTTAAAATGAAATCTCTCGTTTCTAGTCCATAGACAGATTAAAATATATTACTTAAATTTTGGGGGAAGTGTTCAGTGGTGATCATAATCACATCTCACTACTCGTTATGCCCTTGAAATTTTTTACAAATTCAACTATTCTAAAAGGGCACGAAATTTAGAAAGTGCCACGAGCTCAAACATTTATGATATTCAGGCCCTGTGCAGAAAATACTTAATTACATTGCGCACTTTATTAATCAACGTCATACAATCTTTGTTGAGTGATGTGACAAATAATAATAATCAAATGATGACAAATACTTTAATATGTGTATAATTAAAAAGATAAAGTAAAATCCCCTCAATGTAAAATCCCCTGGTCATGTCGAAATTTTGAGGTCCGTGCCCGGTCCGGCCCATATTAAAGCTTTGCTTACCCGGTCCGGACAAAAAAAAAAAGTAAAATGAAGCCAAACCCGAAATTTATAAAATAATTAGACTGAGAATGAAACCAAGGCAAATCTAAGTTATTTCTGTAATTCTACACTTTTCATAATTAAATTTAGCAGGATGAAAACTATCATCTTTTTTATAGATCTGAATATATATGTATATATATAATTGTTTATTTATTTATATATTTATAACATCCTAAAATTAGTTGTGCTAGGCCTTTTGTAATGGTATTGAAGCGACATTTTTGCAGTTTAAACAGCAACACCCAAAGATAATACAACTTCGAATGTCATTCTAATCATAGCCTGATTTAGAAATTAGTAATCTCAATATGCAACTCATAACGTTTTTTTTTTTTTTTTTTTTTTTTTTTAAATAAAAAGTAGAAGTTCAAATTTAAAGAAGGATTTACAGCATTCTCTGAAAATAACATGGCGCTCATGAAACATAGCAATGTTCACTTTAACAAGAAAGGAAAATCATGTGCTTCGATCACAAATCATGAAACATTTTCCAATTGTATACTCTGTAACAAAAAAAGCGACGCACCAAGAAGCCAAGAAGGGGTAATGCAAACTGGGCAAAAATTGACATACATACAGGTTTCGATGGAAAATGTAAAATTTTAAAGTTTGACTGCCAGCGACGCTGCAGCGCATCATAACTGCGCAATTAGCAAAATATTAAAAATGAGAAATTTTGATTCCAGGTCATAAGTTCTTCGAGAATTTTATTTCGTCTTCTCAGAAAGACAGTAACTATGCCTCACACACAGGTGCGCAAACAACATGCGCAGATGCCAACATTTGAGTATGGTGTGTAGTTGGGCTCAAAGAAGCCGGTTGGTCTAATCTGCGATTTTTTTGACAATTGGATAGGAACGGTAATTAGATAATACTGACAGGAATGGGGTGAACCATGGCCGAACACAGCGTCAGGGAGAAAACGGTCGACCTAAAGAGAGGAAGAAAGGGAGAAACAGTCAATCGTCAAAGCGGTACTCAAAGTTCCAATTCATCATTATCATCGATCCTACGTGTAACTGGTACTGCAGTGACTTCAAAGACCCTTAATAGGCGGCTCAGTGAAATGGGGTTGAGCTCAGTCCCCGGATCTCTCTTCCACTGAGGACGTTTGGAGCATCATAAAAAAGGTCCTACAACCAGCTAGGGATTTTACCTATCTAACGCACCAATTGGACAGAATTTGCCACGATGCTTCACATGAGCACATCTACCAACTCTGTCAATTAATACCAAGCCGAATAACTGCGTACCTAAGGGCCAGAAGTGGATCAACGCGTTATTGACTTGTTTACTTTGTGGGGCCCTTTCTTTTGATTAAATCATTCAAACGTTCTGAAACTGAATTCAATTGTTTTTCTCCACATGTACATCACACTTACCAATTTTTATCCCATTCGGATAACTCCTTCTTGGTGCGTCGCTTTTTTTGTTATAGAGTGTATTTACGTGTACTTACTTGTTTTATCGTTTTACCTTAAATATTTTTTTTCACAAGTATTAAAAACGCTAAGCATAACTGATACACTAGAAATGCGTAAGAAATGTACATTTAGTAATTTCTGATTATATACTAAGATGACCGTACAATATTCAATAAGAATATTTAGCGTACTTGATTAATATGTATCATATTGACTATGTTTTTTTTTTATTATTATTTTATTAATCTTAATATAATTTACAGAGCAATCCACTTATATAGATGATAATGTATCTGAATTATTTTCAATTCTCTTTACAAAAGCAAGTAGAGTGACTTGCGGAATTTGTTTGCATTATCGAGGAAGGAGTCTCAAAAAAAAAAAAAAAAAAAAAAAAAAACTATATTTATAGCTTTACTTTTAAAGAAAAATCAGAAAATATGTTTTGGCGTCGCCGTGTATATTGACTAAAAATAAAATTCGATCCATAGTTTGCACTAAAAATGAAAAAGAAACAACCATAAAGCCAACTGAAAAAAAAGCCACTCGTGCAAATTCTTCTTTGATTTCTTAACTTATCTGAATATTTTGTGTGACCGTGTAAACTAATTATTAATGGTAATCATAAACTTTTCTGAAAAAAAAAAAAAAAAAAAAAAAAAAACATTATTTTTATTTATTTATTTATTTATTTTTTTTAATCATCTTTATAATATATACACTAATTTCATTATTTTTGTGCAGCATAAATTAAATATTCTTTAAAGAAATACCTCTCATAGACACATATATCCGAAATTTTTTTTTCAGTTACACTACAGAAGCCAGTAGTGCTATAGATGCATCATTTGTATACAGTGGGTGATCAAATTATTATAAAATTATTTTATTTTGACATTGTTTTGATTTTCTTAAACAATGCCGCACGAAATGGCCTCGAACTCCAGGCATGCAAAGAGCTTTTAGAAACTCAAATCTTCCACTATAGACTTAGTCCAGAAAGCAATTAGAAGACTAAACACAAATTGAAAAAGAGCGCAAATACCTTGATAATAACCTGTATCATAGAAAGCTAGAAAGTCTTGTAACTGTAACACACTGTTGCACTTACTGTGTACAATATTTATATGTTTTGCTTTTTGAAATTGCGCAATTAGTTTGGTGGATGTATACACACACACACACACACGCACATATATATATATATATATATATATTTTTTTTTTTTTTTTTTTTTTTTTCAAAAAGGAATTTTTAGTGAGAGTTTTGCTTGTAACTAGAAAGAATTTCCGTAGAATTTTACAAAATTTACAGAAAAGATAACAAAACATTAGACAAACAATATTCTGAAATATGTTTTTTTTTTTTAATTGAGCGAAAAATATCTTATGAACTCTGAAATCTTAGTAAATAAATAAAAATATATTAGAGCTACAAGTTTGTAAGGGGTTTTCTATAAAAAGAACTTCTGCAACGGGATCGAAATAATTAGATCTCCAAATTAAATACGCGGCATGTGAAAAATTCCTCATGAAATTTGTACTCTGGAAAATACCTAAAATGTAGCCCATTCTTTTACCGACTTTATCCTATTTGAATGAACTTTTGGCAAAAATTGCCGAATGTATCTAGTTTTCAACCTATGCAATATTTTTTTTTCTATCTTCCGAGTATCTGCAGTATAAAAAAAAAAAAAAAAAAAACATTTCTTATAAATGCTCAAATCTCAGCGAATACTACAGGTATGATTTTTATGTTTGATGCTTCAGAATAATGTTTCTCTAATGAATTATCAATTTTTCTATAAGTTTTGTGAAAATGATTGGCGGAAAAAAGCTATCGGAAAAAATGTCACCAAAAAGAGCCTATTGAAAGAAAATAAATAAAAATTCGTTTTCAGTTTTGAAATGCGTTTTAAAAGTTTGTAAGAATGTCATGAGTACTTATATTTAGTATAAAAACTGAAAACTGTGTGAAATAAAGTTAGTGTTCAAACAAATGAAACTCAAACAAAACTAAAAAGGAGCAAAGACCACCACGGCATAATGGTGCATAATAAACAAGTAATTTTATTAGCAGGTTAAAAAAAAAAAAAATAATAATAATAATAATTACATGTGTGTGTATATATATGTATATGTGTGTGTATGTATGTATTAATAGATGCATGCTTTTGAAAGGTATATATATATATATATATATATATATATATATATATATATATAAACAAATTATATATTCAAATACAAAATTTCAATTTTTTGAAAATTTTATTTAAAATTAAAATTTATTTTTATAAACAACAATAAAAATTTATTAACTTTTAATTTCTTAATGTTGTATAAGAAGTTAAAAAAAAAAAAAAAAAAAAAAAAAGAGTTTTCTTATTGTCCTTGCGATGTCGTGTAGATATACTAATTAACTAACACACAAAAAGATAAAACATATCAGTTTTATGATTTTCAGATTTCTCACACCTCAAAACGTGTAGAAATGTAAAAAAAAAAAAAGGATAGAAATTTTTGGGTCCCGGACAAAAGCCCCAGCGGACAAAATCCCCACGGTCAAAATTCCCCCGGAAAAAATCCCCGCCGGACAAAATCCCCACCGGACAAAAGCCCCGCCGGACAAAAGCCCCATCGGACAAAAGCCCCACCGGACAAAAACCCCACTAAAGCTCAAATATACATGGGGGGGGGGCAAAGGGGACCACAATGAGTACAGCAAGATATATATATATATATATATATATTTTTTTTTAAGATATTAATGAAACTTTGTTTAATTATCATTATAGTTTTAAGTAATATTACTGAGAGTTACATATATCTCATAGGGAGGGGTTTCTGCCAAAATTTAGCCATCATTACTACTCGTCGTATGTGTAGATGAATGTATATTTTTTATGACTGCATAAGATCCCAATATCATGTATAGTATGATGGGTAATGAAAAATATGCACAGATTAAAAAAAAAAATTATATATATATTTTCTTTTTTAATGAAGATTGTTTTAAAAATGTAATACGACAAAAATATAGTTGATTTATTTATACATTAAAATAATTTATACTTATAAAGAACATCTTTTTCTCGTTATTACCTACTGATACTTTGAAAATAATAAACTATCTGTGTTTTCGGTAATGCATTTTATTTTCTTATATTTTATTCTGATTTAATTAATATGATACAGGACAAAATCTATATAAATTAAGAGAAGTGCCTGTGTGCGTACGTACCAACTTTCAGCTCATTCGAGCAAAGTGTTTAGATGCTAGCGTGTTCACTCACACACTCACACACATACATCATCAATAAAAATAGCAAAAAAGAACTCAAGGAACCTCAAAATGTGTAGAAACACCAAAATATCAAAGTCTGATTTTTGACATGATTACAATACTATCCTTACATATGTGCGTTCGGAAATAATGAAAGCGCTGTTTGAAATATACACATACTTTAGTTTAATATTAGTCTGAACACATTTTAAAATGTAAACAGTGTTAATGAAATCAAATAATAATACAAACACTTTCCTTGTAAGTTTCAAGATAGATTTATATTTAAAAAAAAAAAAAAAGGACTTTTAAAATTTAATATTATTATATTCTCTATAATGGTAGAGGTCGATAATGTTTTGCTTTCGAGTAAAATTTTTAAAACTGAGCTTTTGCAATGTCTGTACGTTTTGATTTGAGGTTACATAAATCAAAAAACAAGTTTTTTAGCAGTTTTATACATTTACTTCATCAGCAAAAGATTGGCATATTTTTCTACTTTATTCTTTCTTTATTCTACTTTATTCTACTTTATTCTTCTCAGAATTTTGAGATGCCCTGTTGTTTAATGAAATTATCTAAAAAGTATTATTTGAATTCAATCACACCACTGAATTCAACAGTTATTTTGAAAGTTGCTTTTTTTTTTTTTTTTTCTTTTTTTTTTTTTATGCAGTATTTAACAAAATACTTGTTTTGCTTCATAAACGTCAGTCTATTATCAGTGGAATTTTCCCCTTAATAATTTGAAAAGGTATTTATAATTTTATTAATACTAGCATATTTACTTTGATTGTATATTTTTGTATTATTACTAACTGATATATAGAATTTTTTTTAAGCATATCGTGTCTTTATAGATTCTTTTTTTTTTTTTTTTTTTTTTTTTTTTTTTTAAGGGGGGGGGGGGGGGGTTACTAATTTGTTCGCCTGACGAAGGGTCGTCTTTTCTTTCGACCCTAAACAGTTGTTCCACGTTCTTGCATTTTATGGTGTTTATTCAAAAATTTGTGCTTATAAAAATCATAATTTATTCTTAAAATTATCGTAATTATATTAAAATTATTATAAATTGTCTGTTTTGAAAAACAAGTGTCGGATTTGACTTAGCACACAAATCTCTTCTTGTATTTTTCCCATTTCTCAACAACAGATAGAGTACTAAAAAAGTTTAGTATGTCTATAAAGTAGGATGGGAAATGCAAGGTCATTCCCATAGACACCCCCTTTCCCTTTGAAGAGGTGCCTGCGGCCATTTGATGGGGTCCCTCCTAGAAATCTTGTGACATTCAGAACCAAGGCTGTCAGCCTTGGAAGGTTGGAAGAGAGATGACAGTAGCCTTGGAAGGTTGGAAGAGAGATGATAGTGAAGTGAACATATAACCTGGGCAGTTCTCTGTCTCATCCTGGGAAAATGCTCATTTATAGAATTTATTTTGCTTCCACAACTTATACATATTTAATACATACATATTTAATACGGCCATCTTGTCACGTTACTATGTTTAGTAATACGCGGTGTAATATAAAAATAGATATAACTTTTCATCGATTTTCCCCAAAACAAGAACACAAAATCATGCGGTACGCACTGATTATCGAAACTTTCCAAATGTACGTAATTGTTGAATAATGTAACTTTCAATACTCTTTGCTTACGTAATCGCACAACAGACAGACACTAGTTCTGAAAGGCATACAGTTAAGCTAATTGAATTCCTAATTATCCATAAACATCGTTAGAAAGTGTTAAAAATGCCAAAAGAAAACGTAGTCCTTATATTCTAATTGCAGTCCATAATGTATCTGAATATTTTAGTGTAGCCCTATAAATTTGAAGGATAATAAAATCGTATTCTACACAAAATGTTATTTTAGCATATTAAAAATCAATGTCAATTTCTATGATTTTTTTCAATAGAAAGTTATTTAAATGTAATTTATAAAAATGTTTATCCTAAAATGCAATGCATTGGCAGTTTTTGGGATGTTCCTGTGCACAAACCAGTTGCACAGGACCTATAATTTCATTTAAAATAGGGAACATTCCATAGTGAATTTGAATAACATATATTGTATAATTTTGTAAAAATTCTGAAAATATTTACGGACGCTCGGGCGGGAAGATGGACACTCAGACAGACAAATACTTAAGTTGAAATCATTCCCACTTTAAAAAATGTTAAAGTGTTATATCGCTTATTGTAAACGAAAATGCAATTACAGTAACGGTATTAAAATTTGGTTTATAGAAATACCTCTCATAGGACACAATGCTTACGAATACTTTCCGGTGTCCCTGTACCCAAACCTGAAAAGGTGTTCACTCCATTTTCAATAGGGAACATCCGATAGTAAAGTTGAATATATCAGTTTCGAGAAATTCCATAAATATTAACGGGAGTTAGAGTGCGGAAAGACAGACGGCTAAAATAATTCACCGTTCAGTGGATTTCAGTCGTAAGAAAAAAAAGAACAAATTAATATGCCGGATATTTTTAACCTTATAGGAAAGTATAAAAAAACATATAAAAAATAATAAAAAAGATTAATATAAACGGAATTGCAATTTAAGCAAATTACTAATAATACCCATTAATGTAATTGAATATTTTTGTGTGGCCCTGTAAATCTAATGTTAATCATACAGTATTCTGTGAAAAGCATTCTTTTGTGCATATGAATAATATATTTTAATTTTATTAAGATTTGTGCAAAGTAAAGTTCTTCAAATTTAGTTTATAGAAATATCTCTCATAGAACCCAATGCATACGAATACTTTCGGCTGTCCCTGTATACAAACCAGTGATGGTATTTACTACATTTTCAATGAAAAATGTCCGATAGTGGACTTGAATAACATATTTCAATTTCATTAGGATTTGTGTAAAGTAACGGCATTAAAATATAGTTTATAATGTCAACCATAGGGAACAATGATTTGGAAAACTTTTGTGTGTCTCTGTACAGAAACAAAGAAAGGTGTTCATTACATTTTTGATAGGGTACATTCGATAGTGAACTTGAATAACATATATCAGTTTCAAGAAATTCCATAAATATTTACGGAGTTAGAGCGCGGACAGACAGACAAACCGAAGTCATAAGCATTTTCAACCTAGTTGGAAAATGTAAAAAATGGGAATTTATCTAAAGAATGGCAGAGAAAATATTCAATAATGAAAATATTAAAATATTATTAAATGATTTATGAGAAATTTCAATTAATTTTACATAAATTAAGATATTTTTTTTTTCATTCAACTATATAGTACTGGACAAGTATTTAACGAAAATAATAATTATAATAGAAAACACCAAATTCTGTCCTTTGAAAAATATATGCACAATAGCCTGTAAGAAAGAAAAAAAAAAGTAATAAATTATATAAAAAAGGAAATTTATATAGTAACCGCTGCTAAGAAACAGTAATTTATATTTTAAAAAAAAGAATCAGTTTCTTTCACTCATTTTTGTATATTTTAATAAAAAAAAATAACCATTAAATTATATATTAAAAAAAAAAAAAAAAAAAAAAAAAAAAAGAACCTCTAAGCAGAATTTCATTCAGTACCTGAGTCCTACTTTTTATTCAGATTTTTCCTCTTTACAAGTTTATAAACTCTTTGCTTCTAATTTCTGATTATTTC
The DNA here is from genome assembly GCA_963930645.1 of Salticus scenicus. NCBI lineage: Eukaryota > Metazoa > Arthropoda > Arachnida > Araneae > Salticidae > Salticus > Salticus scenicus. Next base: position 337,117 of record CAWVNO010001064.1, read on the forward strand.
TTATTATGCTAGATTTAACATTATCTGCTACAAATGGTGACAAAAAGTCTGAAAAAGACGAGAGAAACGTGGATTCGAATCTGCCACTTCCCGTATTCCAGCTTCGAGAACGGAACCTCTCGGGTACTAGTGATGCTACAATTTTCGGAAATGAGAGGACTATTTTTTTTTCGACAGACGAAAATTTTGACACCTTTATTTAGATAGACTTCCTTGAAAAAAGCTCTATTATTTTCCCCCTTCGCCCCCCCTCCCGTCTATCGTAATAATTTTACAAATTCGAAAATATCTGCAATCGATTTGTAAGTGTCAAAAACCCCTATGCACCAGTTTTGAACGATCTATCTCTATTTTTATTTTTTTGCTCCTCCACTCCTCCCCCCCCCACCTTCCCAATAATTTTAAAAATTCGAAAATATCCTCAATCGATTTGTAGGTAAAAAAACACCTCTATGTACCAATTTTGAATGATCTAACTCTATTTTATATTTTTTGCCCCTCCGCCCCCGTCCCTCCCGGCCCTCTAATAACTTAACACTTTCGAAAATATCCCCATTAGACTTGCAGGCCTCTAAAACCTATCTGTACCAATTTTGAATGGCCTAACTGTATTTCAATTTGTTTTTGCCCATAGCCCCCCCTTCCCGCCCCTCCTGATAATTTTACAAATTCAAAAATATCCGAAATCGATTTGTAAGTATCGAAAACCTCTATATACCAATTTTGAACGATTTAACTCTATTTTTATTTTTTTTTGCCCCCCCCCTCCCTTCTCTCCTTCTCGCCCTTCCTAATAAAAATTACACTTTCGAAAATATCCCCATTCGACTTGCAGGCTATTAAAACCTATCTGTACCAATTTTGAAAGGCCTAACTGTATTTCTAATTGTTTTTGCCCATAGCACCCCCCCCCCTTGCTGCCTCACCTGGGGGCTGAATTTTTAAAATTCCAGAAATTGTTTTTAGATATTTGTATTAGCTATATTTTAGAGCAAAAATTTCACGTATATCTGTTTTTTTTTTTTTTTTTTTTTTTTTTTTTTGAGATATATAGGATTATGCGAAATCACGTTTTACGCATGTGAAATCCCGTTTTGCCCCCCCCCCCCCCTTGGGGACCGAATTTCAAACATTCCAGAAATTGGTTTTTAGACATTTATATTAGCTATATTTTAAAGCAAAAATTTTACGGATATTTGTTGTTTGAGATATGAAGGATTTTTTGAATTCACGTTTTGCCCCCCTCCCCCCCTTGCGGGACGAATTTTGTAAAATCGCTTCTTAGTGGATGCCTGCGTCATAGAAAGAACATTGTCACAAAATTTCATGCTTCTAGGTCTAGGTGTTTGGTCTGGGCGATGATAGATCACCCTTTCAGGAAGAACGATTATATATACCTACTCGCAGGCAACGCCCGCTTCGCTGGTCCATTTTTTTAAATGAATCACTATAATTACTGAATTCTCAAAATTGCATTAATTTTTATCACGTGAAAAAAAAAAAGAGAGAAACAAAATCTGATTAAGAAAAATGTCGCACCGGGTTCTCACTGCCTTCGGAAAAAATTCCCAAAATGCTCTAACTCTTATTTCTATTATTTTCCCCCTTCGCCCCCTCCCCTCCCGTCTATCCTAATAATTTTACAAATTCGAAAGTATCCGCAATCGATTTGTAAGTACAGTAAAACCTGTCTAATTTCCAACTTATAGGGGTGCTTACATTTTTCGATTTAATTAAACTGCATCTATGCATGCCTTTTAACTTTTAATCATATCTAAATATAACATAATTATAATTAAGTATTCATAACTTATATACAAAAAATTATTGATTTCCCAATTTAAAATCTAAATTTAAACTGGTATATTGTGGCCATACTAACACTTTCTTCTACAATTTTTTATATATTAGCGCCATCCACCAGTTAATATGAATGAAAATTTAATCAATAAAGATTTTGCATATGCGTTTTAGTGCAATTTTATTTAATAGACTCTGTGGTACTCATATGGAAAATCGGAGAATGTGATTAAAAGTAGCACCACTTTGTCTACTGATACTGATATATACCCAAATTAAGATAACATTCATTTTCATAATAGCCGTCTCACTTATGAAGTTTGGTGAATTTATTCGTTCTAAAAAATGAGATTTATTTTTTCCGTGAAGGGGGAAAACTGCAGCATAGCAGCGAAACCCGTCGATTGATATGCACCCATATTGAATCAGCATCTTTTTTCACTATAGATAGATCTCTCACATATTAAGTTTATAGCAATTATACACTCAAGTACAACTTAGTAGGAAAAATAAAAGGGACAAATGAAGAGGAACCCTAACAACAGAAATGTATTGTCTAATACTCATTTTAAAACAGTCTGAGTCAAAACATGCCTGTAGGATCTCTATTGGATATTTTCTGGAGAAAAGGACAAAAACAATTCATGCAAATTAATAAAAAGGAAGATTCTTTCATTATGCGCCAAAATTCAGTTATTTGTGAACTTTTCAATTAGAAAATAAATATTTTTTTACAAGATGAGACAGAGATGAATATATTGTGACAAGAAACATTGTTTTTTAGATATTTACAGCTATTTCTACAAGGGATAAGTAAAATTTCTAAAAAAAAGTGAGAAAACGGAAGTTTTATATCTTTTTTTCCTGTCTCATTTGGTAAAAGTGTCCAACTTAAGACAGTATTTGACTGTCCAACTTCCAAGTTAGAGGGGTGTCCAACTTATAGAGGTTGGACATAATGTTAATCCTATGGCCACATTCCGTTCCGAGAAAAACTGTCCAACTTAGAGGGGTGTCCAACTTAAATGGGTGTTCAACTTGAGAGGTTTCACCGGTAAAACCTCTCTAAGTTGGACACCTACGGTTCCAAGAAAAAGTGTCCAACTTAGAGAGGTGTCCAACTTATAGGGGTGCTTACTTTTCTTGATTTAATAAAACTATATCTATGCATGCTTTTTAACTTTTAATCACGTCTACATATAATATAATTAAGTATCCACGACTTATATACAAAGAATAATTAATTTGCCGATTTAAAATTTAAATTTGAATTGTTATGTTGTGGCCATTATAATACTTTCTTCTATAATTTTTTATATGATAGCGCTACATACCAGTTAACATGCAAGAAAATTTAATCAATATAGCTTCTCACAATAAAGATTTAGCACATGCATTTTGGTGCAATTTTAACCAATAGATGCTGAGATAGTCATGTGGAAAATTAGAGAATGTGAGTAAAAGTAGCACCACCTGTATGCTGATCTACACCCAAATTAAGCTGATATTCATTTTCATAATGGCCATCTCACATAAGAAGTTTGGTGAATTTATTCACTCTAGAAACTGAGATATAGTTTTCCGGTGAATGGAGAAACTGAAGCATAGCAGCAACGCCTGTCAGCTGATATGCATTCAAATTGAATCAGCATCGTTTTTCACAACAGATATCTCTCATATTAAGTTTAGTGCAATTATACACTCAAGTTATACTTGGTAGGAAAAATAAAAGGGGTAAATGAAGAGGAATTCTACCAACCAAAATGCATTTTCTAATGCCAATTTTTAAACAGTCTAAGTCAAAACATGCCTTTAAGCTCTCTGTGGAATATTTTTTTAAAAAAAGCAAGGATAATTCATGCAATTTAATAAAAAGAAAGATTCTTGCATTATGCACTAAATTGCAGTAATTTGTGAATGTTTCAACTGAAGAAAAGAAGTATTTTTTATAAGATAAGACAGAAGTAAATATATTGTGACAAAAAACATTTTTTTTTTTTTTTTTTTTTTTTTCTTAAGATATTTACAGTTTTTTCTACAAGGGATAGGTAAAATTTCTAAAATAAGAGTAACAAAATGGAAGATTTCTTTCTTTTTTTCTGTGTCATCGGGTAAAAGTGTCCAACTTAGGACAGTAGTTCACTGTCCAACTTCCAAGTTAAAGGGGTGTCCAACTTATAGAGTTTGGACATAATGTTAATCCTATGGATACATTCCGTTCCGAGAAAAAATGTCCAACTTGAGAGGTTTCACTGTAATAACATGTTGAGATTTTACTTAAATCTTTTACATTTACTTTTTTTTATATTTTTGTTTATCTTTATTTATTTTTGTTTTAACATTATGAATATATTCTTCATGAATTTCGTTATTCACTTGCTTCTCACGATACTATTTTTCTTCGGGCCTTAAGATCTTTTTTATAAATGCATTCTTTTTTTTTTTTTTTTTTTTTTTTTTTTAATCCAATTTCCAAATAAGTAAATAAATAAAAAATAAACTACAACGAAAATAATATTTTTAATCGGGTATTAAATACTATTCAGAAATAATAACGAATGATGAGAAAACAAAAACTTTCCTATGTTTTAAAGAGAGAGGCCTTGAGATAATTTTATAAATACTTTTTTTTTTTTTTTTATCGGTTATTTTTTTTTTTTTTTCCAATTTCTAAATAAATAAATAAATAAAAATAAACTATGAAGAAAATATTTTTTTTCCCTCTTAAAATACGCAAAAAAAGAATTTTTTTTTTCATTTTTTTAAATCAGGCATTAAATACAATTCAGAAATACGAATCCTACAAAAACGAAACCAGAAATTATTGTATGTTTTAAAGAATTTCTCTAAATTTTGACTCCGCCTTTGTGTCATTTATTGGTCAATCATTCAAAGAACAGGAAGAAAAAAACACTTAGGTATTGGTCAGTAGTAATTGAGTGACAATTTCAAGACACTCCTTTTTCTCAGGAACCGTCCTCCGCTTTAAATTGCCCGGTGAAATTCAGCGCCATCTATTGAGAAAAGGTAACTTTTCAAACTTCGAAACTCGCCCTTAAATGAATCAGCCTTTCCGTATCTGGCCGTAATCTACGTGATTTCGGCGATATACGGTAATCGGATATCGTGGAAAAACTTTTCTGGTAAAGCTAGAAAAAAAAAAAAAAAAAGAATTCCATGTTTGGTTTATTTAACAATTTTTCTTCTTTTTTTACACGTATTCGGTTCCGGTTTAATTTTAAACAAATTGGAACCAGTTTAGAGCATGGTTTAATTTTTATTTATTTGTTTATTTATTTTTGCAACAATAATAAATTTCAGATATATGTATATATATAAACTACCGGCCATTAAAGATGCTGCACCAAAAATTAATGCAAATAACAGAAAGGTATTTATTGAGCAATTGATTAATTTTTTAGGAAATTTGGAAATATATCCTGTGAAAGCAGTACATAAAGCAGCGACCTCTGTAATAGTAGACCTTATCCGCCTAGGCCGAACAGCGATTGAATGACATGTATGGGTACAGTACCCCATGCAGCTTCAAAACGATGACACAGTTCTTCGACCGTAATTATTAGAGTGGTGGCGTATCGTGCCAATAGCGTGGAAATGATTAACTAGACGTTTTCAGTTGATGCAAGATCAGAAGAACACGCTGGCCAGAACACCATTCTGTATCAAGGAAAGTTCCGACAACACAGGCAACTCGTACATTGTACTGCTTAAATGTTGCGGTACACTACAGGCCATTAAAATTGCTACATCAAGAAAGAAGGCAAAAAACAGAAAGATATTTATTGAACACATACAAGAACAATTGATTAAATTTTCAGGAAATTTGGAGTAATATATCCTGATAAAACAGTACATAAAGCAGCGACCTCTAGCAGAAATAACAACACTTATCAACCTAAAAATTGGACGGAAAAGTGATTGGCTAACACGTACAGATACAAAACTCCACACAATTTCAACACGATGCCACAGTTCATCGACCGTGGTTACTGGAGAGTGGTGGCGTGATAGTCGCTTTGCAACGACTGACCACATGGTTTTAATTGGCACGAGATCAATAAAATGCACTGTCTAGAGCAACTATCGAAATATTTCGTATCAAGAAAGGTAGGCAGCACGAACAATATGCGGTCGTGCATTGTGCTGCTTAAATGTTGCAGTACGGATGCCTCGAATATAGGACAGAGAATCACGAGCCTTAACTCATCAGAAATGATCGATATTCAGAATACCAGAAATGTAAATAAGAGGTGATCGAGATATGTATACAATGGCACGCAACATCCCATCACTCCAGGTGATGGGCCAGTATGACGATGAAGAATGGCCGCTGGCAACGTACATTCTCCCCGATGATGCCAAATACAGATATTACTATTTTGATACCATAAACAGAATTGTAATTCGTTTGAAAAGACGACGTCACTATGTTACTGTCTCCAGGTTCGTCGTTGATCATACATTGGATGTGCTCCTGTTTGTGATGTAGTTTCTAGGGTGGCCGAACTCATAATCGCCGCGTACTGGCTCACCACCTGGACTGATGGTATGCCATTGTATACATGTCTCGATCACTTCTTGTTCACATTTCTAGCACTCTGAATAGCGGCCATTAATGCTAAGTGACTGTCATGCTACCACGCTCCAGTGACTACAATCGATGAACTGTGGCATCGTGTTGAAACTGCATGGAGTGCAGTATCCGTACGTGCAATCCAATCGCTGTTTGAATCAATGTCTAGGAGGATAAGAACTGTTATTGCTGTCAGAGGTCACTGCTTTATGTACTGATTGCAAGGGATATATACCTCCAAATTTCCTAAACATTTAATCTTCCCGTTATAATGTATGTGCCCAATAAATATTTTTCTGTTATTTGCATTCTTTCTTGGTGCAACGATTTTAATGTCCAGTAGTATATATATATATATATATACAGGGTGTCCCATAATCCTGTAGACATTTTAAAAATTCATAACTATTAAATGAATTGATAGAATTGAAAGCTGTTTGCAAAAAAATCATTCTCGTGAAGGGGGTTATTATTATTATTTTATTTATTTATTTTATTTATTTATTTATTTTTGGTAAAAAAAAAAAAATAGTTAAATTTTTTGTCGACGACAGTTAGACAAATAGTTAAATTTTTCACACGGATGTGAAAGAAAAATATGCAAATGAAAGTCCTATAAATTTCACAATGTTGCGATTGGAACAGTTTATTTCTTATTTTGCCTCCTAATTGTGCCTACATGAAGTTTTAATGGCGGTGCTGACTGGGTGGATAGAGCGTTCTGGGTGAAGAAGATGATTTCCCTCAGATAAGAACCGCCGACTGAAGCTGCAGTGAGCAGTGTTTAAGTCTCGTTGCAAACTATCATTTGTGGTGACACACAGAATAGGATTTATACGCCTGCAAACATTTGCATGCGAATAAGTATGTATAGTTTTTCATTAAAATGTGTGATCTGGTCACGCACAGTGCCCTTTATCGACAAATAGCTTAATTATTATTTTTTTCTTTACAAAAAAAAAAAAAAAAAAAAAAAAATAATAATAATAATAATAAATAAAATAAAATAAATAAATAAATAAATCAAAATAAATAAATAAATAAAAAATAAAATAAATCACCTTTACGAGAATGATGTTTTCGCAAACCGTGTTCAATTCTGTCAATTCATTCAACAGTTATGAATTTTTAAAATGTCCACAGACTTATGGGACACCCTGTGTATGAATAGTGGATACACGCAACTACATAAATAAAGAGAAGTGCTTGTTTGTATGCACTCTGGAGCTCAGGACGCTGATCTGAGAGCTACAAAACTTGCAGAGCTTCGACTAATCAATGGTTCAAATCAACAAATCTCACCGAGATTTTTTCTTTTCCACTTTTTTCGTTGTATTTTTCAGGTTGGGATTGGTTAGTTTTCCAAGTTCTGATATATTAAAGAAAGGAAAACATTTTCTTAAATAAATTAATAAATTATTGGCATTGCTCCAATTTGTATAAGGAAATTGCTCGAATTCGTACAAAAGAAAGTTTTGTGATGGCTACAACATATTAGATTATTTTTGGGAGTTACTTATTTTTTATTAGAACTATTTCACCAAAATTTTTTGATAAAGTAAATAATATACTCAATCAACACTGGAGAGCAGTATTCTCCGCCAAATTTCCAAATCCCGCCAAACTGCATTTCCCAGTAACCCCTTTCTCTCTTCTCGGTTGCTTAATATCTACAATAAATGAGTTCTATCAGACGATCCGATCTCCGGCAATGGCATGGTCATCTACGATGCCCATCTTCCCTCTCCAGCCCTCACACTGCTTCATGGAACGTAATGCAGTTCATTTGTTACGCAGAAATGCTGCTCTGCACATTTTGTGTGGAGGCTATTCTGTCTTCCCTCCCCCACGCCCATGGTCAAGCAGATAATCAAAATCTTGAATGGATTTCTTCAATTTTTTCGACCATTTAGCAGCTATGAATCGCCGTTTTTAAATAAATTTGTAATCAGTAAATAAATAAAAGTGAAATTTATAACGTTTCCGAATATCTCGTATGCACTGTAGCGTTCCTGCGTTCCTTATGCGCTCACTGTTGTAAAAAAAAAAAAAAAAATCCTATGTAATTTTACAGTGCAAAACATTGGAAATTTGCATGCCAGCACGTTTTGCTGTAAAACTACAGCACTGTTGTCAATAGTTTGTACTGTAAATATATTGGCCCTGGTATAAATTCGTTGCAACTCAATATAAACTCTAAATTACGGCTTGCCACTACCTGGTTTTGAACTTAAGTCATCTAGACAGGATTGTGGCTGAGTGGATTACGGCTAATTGACTACACTAGAGTCCTAAGCCTATAGATGGAATGGTCTCTGTGGTGGGTCTTTCTAAGGGGTCCTGCTCAAGAGCCCTAGACAAGAATTCCGAACGCTTTGCTCTTACTGTGGTTTTAAGAATAGGTGCATGTCTATCGACAGGGCCAGATTATGCCACGGGCGCACGGGACAATAGCCCAGGGGCCCCAAATTTAAGAGGTTTCACGTCTAAACACTGCAGAGTAATAATATAATTTTTAATGCGATATGTGTAAAAAAAATAAAAGGAATTTATTACATTGAAGAGTTTAAACAATTCTTAAAATTTTGTCACAAATCTCTTAAACTAAAACAGCATTTATAGTAGCTGATGAATGTGCTTTATTTTTACTTTCTTCTACATTCAATAAAAAAAAAGTATTGGATTCGTAAAAATTTTCGAACTCGGGTTTTTGATGGATTTACACGTTTTGAGAGCTGTAGAACACGATTTGACCACTTTTAGAAAATGTCTGTCTGTCTGTCAGTCTCTGATAAAACTTTGTGGCAACTGTATCTCAGGAACTACTGCACAGAATTTCATACAAATTGATATGTAGTTGCACCTTGACATAAATTGGTGCCTATCCACTTTTGGTAAAAATAGTCTTACAGGTTGCATTGCCAGCCCACTATTTCTAAATTTTTAACATGGTGATATAGGACAAAATTTTGTATAAATGTGCATAAAGAGAATTATTTTTTAGTAATCATTATGAAATTTACAAGAATTATTTATAATAGAGATAATCGACTGTGAAAAAAATCTTGTATGTGTAGGAGCCTCGACACCAGCCCTGGGGGGGGGGGAGTCTCCCCTCGAGGGGAGTAAATTTTCAAGATGGGTATCTTTCAAAAGAGCTCACCAATACCTTTAAAGCGAATGGTTGAACCATCGATCTGCTATAATTTAAAATAAAGTTATCGATTTTTTTCATTTTTAACAAATATATATATACATATATATAATGTAATATTGACAATAAAATTGACGTTTTTGGGGGTATTTAGTATTATATTCTTCTCTAATATGGAAACCGTGTACATTATCATGGAAGATAATTTTTTAAATAATAATTTTAATAAATTATTTTTACTGAGTGAATTTGTATTGGAAAATATAGAAGAAAGTCGTGGTGGCCACAATATACTAGTTTCATTTGTCTTGAGCATAAAACTGAATTTCTTACAGGTTGATAAAAATGAGGAAATAGAAAGTATAACCGAAGAAGAAATAAATTTAAAGAAAATAATAATAATAAAACACTACACAACATAAATTGCTTCAAATAAATAAGTTTTTTTTTCTTCCTAGGAAACTAGGAGGCTCTGTCCCCTGCTCGCTTCGCTCACCAACCCCTGCCGGATCTTCGCTTCCGACTCGTTTCAAGAACCAAACACTACGGGGTTCTTGAAACGGCAGGGAAACTTCGCCCCCTTATTTCAGATATTCACAAATAAAAATAGTAAGGTGAAAATTTACACTAAAACACTATTATAATTATTATTTATCACAACTACAATTTCTATTTGGCTATAATTATCTTAGCTTTTAATAACTTAAGTATAACTGTACATTCATAATATCAAAATCATATTAAATTTGATAAATTCCATTTCAGCTTCCATATTTAATAGCAATTATTATGTCCATATCAATAATATCAATAAAAGTCATCAATAAAAGTTATCAATAACAGTGATAATTTACTATAAGCAAAAAAGATTGCCGTCTAAAAAAAAAAAAAAAAAAAAAGAAAGAAAGACAAATCTTGTTTATGTGCCCCAATTTCTTACGGAAATCATCTATTTCTATTTTGGTGGCTTTACATTTTTGAAGGTAACGCCCACATTTATATCCTGATTGAAAATTTCTCCTCATTTAAAAAGTTATTCAGTTAAGGGAGTACATCACAGATCGTCAAAGTCATCCAAAGCCCATGTTATTTTATGGGTAAAATTATTTATAGAATTATACATTACCTAATTGCTATTTCTAAATTCCGTTTTCACATTCTGAAAATACACAATTGTTAAACTAGTACACGTTTTCAAAAAAAAAAAAAAAAAAAAAAAATTATTATTATTATTATTAGGACTGAGAGCCTATTAGTTTTGATACAATAAAATACAGTTTCTTTCTCTTTTTTAAAATCACATTTCAAGCATTTAAAAAAATAATTAAATAAATAAATAAAAATAAAAATACACTAGTTGGCATAGGTGGACTCTGCTCAGTTCCCCATCATATTTATGTTCTCATAAATTTCTAGTGGGAGACATATTATAATCATGTTAAAAGAAATGAATTTCACCAAAGCTTGATACAGTGACAGAATGAAATCCCATAGGCTATCCACCGTTCACTTCGATATATTTATCGTATTCTAATCTATTAATTTATTTTATCAGGGTCAATTCCGCTGTTAAGTTTTCATGCTATAATTTCCAATGCAATAATCCTCAAAATTCATATTTTTATGAAAAATTTACAATTTCGCTATGTTGATAAAATCGTAAATTACGAATAATTTACGAAATTTTCCTATTAGAATATTTCTATTCAATCATGTTCAAACAAATATCGTAAATGTAATTTTGACGTTGTCTACTGTATTTAGGATCCTTAAAATGGAAGTTTATGCTCAATTTTGCTTTATTCTGACATGTTAAGTAAATCGTAAATTCCAAATAACTTACGAATTTTTTAAATTGGAAAAATCATAGTCTGTGATATTCATGCCAGTATCCTAAATAATATTTTGAAAGTGCTGTGACATCTTTACGATGAAAATATCCCTCAAGATTGACGTTTATATGAAACTTTGCTCTATTCTGCCATATGTTAAGAAATTCGTAAATTTCCAATAACTTACGAAATTTTTATTCTGGAAAATTCATAGTCATTAATATTCATGCCAGTGTCCTAAATAATATTTCAAAAGTAGTCTGACATCTATACGATGAAAATATCGCTCAAAATTAACGTGTATTTAAAATTTTACCCTGTACTGCCATGTTAAGAAATTCGTAAATTTCCAATAACTTGCGAAATTTTCAAAGTAGACTATTTATAGTTACTGATGTTTATTCCCGCATCAAAACTGATATTTTAAAACTGGTCTGACATTTTTACAGTAAAAAGTTTCCTTTTAATGCATGTGAAGTGAATTTTTGTCCTATTCTCCCAGGTTAAGAAAATCGTAAATTTCTAATAACTTACGAAGTTTTTAAATTCGAATGTTGCAAATCAATAGGGTTCTTTCCAGTGTCGAAAGTAATATTTTAAAACTGATCTGACCTCTCTGCGACAATTTGTTCTTGAGATATCGTGTACACAGACTAACAAGCTAACGGACTAACACACTAACACACTAACTTACTAACAGACTAACACACTAACAGACACCCTACAGACAGACACCATAGAAATTTTGTCATTTTCGGATTCCTCACACCTGAAAACGTGTAAAAAAGTCAAAAAACCAAGGTCGAAAATTTTCACGATTACCTAAGTTCCCCATACCTATAGTATGATGGGCAACTAAAATCAATAAAATTGACCTCCTAATGAAACTATTAATTGCCTATATATAAATAAGCATTATTTCTCTTTCGAAATAGTCACGTGTTATCTGATTTCTTTAAGAAGCAATTTAGTCATAAGCAGTTTAACAATTAAAATAACAATAATTCACGTAACATCGCTGAAACCAACAATGAATAACGAGCAAACATTGAATGCTAAAGTAATCATTGTTGGTAAAATACTTTTCAACAATATTTTTCAACAATATGAAAAATAATTTTACAAGATAGACTTCTTGAATCATTAATACTTAAAAAGTTTTTGAGCGATTTGAGCGAATTTTTTATAAATTGCTGAAATACTAAATAGTCTTTTAAAAATAGTGATTTAAATAGAATCAATAAGTGATTTTTGACAAAGATTCAGTTATGGAAAATACAAGGCGTAAAATCTTGGAGGAAAAAATGATGAAAAATCTGTATCGAGCATCAGCCATCAAACAATCGATTTCCATTCTAGAGAAGAATGATTTTAAGTGGATTAGTGATCTAGGCTCTGGAACTTACGGAACTGTCGTCGCACTTGAGAAAAGATCAACTCAAGAAATTGTTGCAGCTAAGATAGTATTGCAAGAAAAAGTAAGAGATTCTGAAAGAAAGCTGTGGTCATCTTTGTCTCACGATAATGTGCTTCCTCTTCTAGACAGTTGCTACTTGCCGAAACCCCACACATGGGTATTTTTGACGCCAAAACATCGAGGCACTCTTAGCTTAGTACTGGAAAACTCTATGCTACACGTTGAAAGAAATGGTCTCAAGCGAGCTCTATCTTGGCTTCGCGGAATACTCAGAGGAGTCTCCTATTTACACCAGCAAAGTCTCTGCCACTTAGATTTGAAGCTTTCAAACGTTTTGATTACCGATTCTGATGTAGCAGTAGTATCAGATTTTGGATGTATGGTGCGCACTGATGCAGCTGTGGACAGTTATTGTTCTCCATTCATTTACAGACCTCCGCAAGCTCTGATTATGAAAGATAACAGACGAACTGTCGTGGATGGATACAAGTTTGATACGTATACCATTGGAATCCTCGCTGCAGAGCTGTTTACTAAGAATAAAATTTGCAAAACAGTAAGATTTCGTGATCGAAGTTCAACTTGGCCGAAAGACATGTATCCGGTGATATTTCATATTTTGGAGGCGAATCAATTCAAGAAGTGTGTAAATCTTGCATTCTTGATGTCTAACGTAGGACACAAGACTCTCAGATATATGAGAAATTTTATAACCGGATGCATGGATCTTAATCCGCAAAACAGACCAACAGTGCAGAAAGCTTTAAAACATCGATTGATTGGAGGTTTCGGAGAATTCAAAGCAAGTAAGAATGATATTTGGCAAGTAAAAGCTTCCCAAAAGAAGATCTTTTTCTTAAATTCATTGTTTATTGCTCGAGCTGCAGCCTTGAAGCTACCAACGAATATGCCTAGATCAATGCAAATTAGAAATGAAGTAAAGTGTGTCCCGAAAAATCTAAAGTCAAGGCGAAATGAAATAAATCAGGATGCAACAAAGTATAATTCTGATGTCGACATAACTCAAAATAAAAAAACACCGGAACTGAAAACAATAAAAAAGTCCGGATTTACCAAGATGATAAATCGCTTCACGTCTCTATTCCGAAGATTTAAAAAATAATAATTTTATACCGGTCACTTTCAGCCTATTTTGACAATAGAATTTTCTGTCTTGGAATTCAATAGTACAAGCCTCAATCCATAGTCCTTTTATGCAATAACTTTATATGGAGCCACCTAGCCAGGACGGGGGTTTAGCCAAATTCTTTTGTTACAAACCCAGATGTCAAAATTCTCTGCAGTTTTCAAAATTACCCTTCAATCATATGTATATAACTACAACTTGTAACATTATGTGGTCTTAATAAACCCTTTGTTCTGGCATAATTCTACATTTTTTCTTCTGTGTGTTGTCTAGTTTATTTAAATGAATTGTGCTTCAAAAATAGATATGAATTTTTTTTTTTTTTTTTTTTTTTAGATCTTAATTATAAAGTTGCTGAAAAATGAACATCTTACACTTTTTTAAAACAAGCAACTTTTTATATGTATATAATAAATTAATTTTTAAAACGCAGCAATAACCATAGTAACAGAAGATTTAATGCTACTGTATACCACATAGACCAATAAGAATTATTTTTTAACAAATTAAATTATCCTGTAATGACGTTAGTTCTAAAATGAAAACAATTAATACTACTGAGTTTAATAAATTTAATTTTTTAAACAATTTAAAGTCACAACAAATTTACCGTAACTTTATTCCTCGATAATTATCTTCAATGCAATATAAGATATTTTACAATAAATCGAAATTGAACCAAAACAAAAGAAGTAAACAAGCAATGAAAGAATTGACTCAAGAGGACTAATTAAACACATATTAAGACAAATAAAATTTTTGGAAAGGTCATAACTATAAAGATATATCGCCAGGGAAAACCATATTTACAGTTGAGCATCAGTATGCAGGATTTCAATCTCTGGAGCTATTATAGCAAAATCACAAGCAAGTTTCCCGATCTTGCACACACACACACACACATATATATATATATATATATATATATAATTTATTTTGCTTATAGTTTAATATATATATCTTAATTATAAAATTGCTATGACAAAATGACAGACCTCGCAGAGTTCCTATAATTTTATGCTCACTTTATTGTCACTACTATTTTATAACAATAATTTTTTACAATTTACTTTAGCATTAAAACATTAAAACATTACTGAGAAAAAATATATTCCGCCTTCCTCTAGAATGAATAAGTGGTTATTTTCTAAGAACTAGAAATATAGATTTCCGAGCTATGCGCATAAGGCACGCCAGTAAACTGAATAGACGAAATAGTCGAGAATTTCTAGTCTACACATTTCTAGATGATGAAACAATATTCTGAATCTTTTGTATTGCGAGAAATTCTCGCTTGATTTTATAGAATTGGGTCATAAACCAAGATTATAGTTGCTGAAACCCGCCTCTTGTATTCGCATTTATTTGCAGAGATTTTTAAATAACTTTGCCCTCGCGAATATAGGCAAACGCTCTAGAATTCTAATAGGGGTTTCTAGAACTCGCTTTCGAAGGGGACATAGAATTTATAAGGATGACATGGAACTATTTTTTCTAGAACCACAATTTAGATTCTAGATGTCAGTTACAGAATTTTTTGTCAGCGATCCAAGAAAAATATCGTTTTCACGATAGTAGTGGCAATATAATAAAACGCATGTAAATGTTCAGAAACGCTCGGAGGCATGAAATGAATATATTACACTTCTTAAAATTAATAGTTTTTCATAATTTGAGGGGAGAGATAATGTCGATTTAATCGAATTCATGAAAGGAATGAGCAAGAATGCATGATAGATGAGCGCATATGCATATATGGAAACAAAGAAAAAAAAAAAAAAAAAAAAAAAAGTCCTTCCGGCTTATTCGGAAGGGTAGGTTGATTTCTTTTTCCTTATCAAGTAGCCGTCATTTTGTTTCAAAATGGAGGCTACAAATTATTACCGAATTAGTAGAAATATTGATGTAGGCTATCTACATATGGAGTTTTAAGCAAATTGGTGCATAAATACCTTTTTATGTGAATTAAAAATTTTCAAGTGGCCGGCGCTTGGAAACAAGATGGTGGGCCAAATTGACAAATATATCATATGCATTTGTGAGATAAGACTACTGTACAAATATAGTTGCAATTAATTCAGAATCTCAAAAGTCATCGTGTTGAAAATGTAAGTGGCTGCCACTTGGATCAAAATGGCAGAGAAAGTTGCTCAGTGAACTAATTAATCTAAGATATTGTTGCAAATTTGAAAAAAATTATTCATTTATTTCTATTTATTTATTTATTTATTTATTTTGTAGAAATTCTTTCAAAGAGGCTTAGTAAGTTGATTAAATGTTAATTTTCTGCATTTCTATTTTGTTTCAACGTTGAAATAGACTAATTTTCCCTTACAAACGCATTAAAAAGCTCCAAAATGGCAGGTAAAGGATCTGGCGACTTTTCAATTTGGCGACTTTTTTGGCGACTTTTGGCGAGAAAATCCATAGTTCATTAATAAACTTCATTGAGACACTTATATAGTCTATGTATACATCAAAATTTAAACAAATTCGGAATACGCTTTTTTATTTGAATTTGAAATTTTCAAGTGGTCTCCACTTGAAAACAAAATGGTGGAGCAACTTGGTTAAGAAACTCATCCAAGATACTCATAACACAAGTTAAGACACTGTCCAAATTTGGTTCGATTTGGAGTATTATTTCGGAAGTTATCGCGATTTTAAATTTTCAAGTGGTAGCCTGATTTCAGGTGGCCCCGCTTAACTTAAGATACCCGCCGTTTTATTAAAAATGGTGGATACGTTCATTAATAAACTTCATTGAGACACTTATGTAGTCTATGTATACATCAAAATTCAAACGAATTCGGAATACGCTTTTTACAATTTGAATTTGAAAATATCAAGTGGTCTCCACTTGAAAACAAAATAGTGGAGCAACTTGGTCAAGAAACTCATCCATGATATACATAACACAAGTTAAGACGCTGTTCAAATTTGGTTCGATATGGTGTATTATTTCGGAAGTTATCGTAATTTTAAATTTTCATGTGGTAGCCTGATTTCAAGTGGCCCCACTTACGATATCCGCCACTTTATTAAAAATGGCAGATAAATTTCATAAATAAAGTTCATTGAGACCCTTATATAGTATAGATTTACATAAAAATTCTAGCAAATCTTGCTTTAAATACGCTTTTTACAATGTGGGTTAGAAATATTCAAGTGGCTGCCACTTGAAAACAAAAAGTTGGAGCAACTTGGTTAACGAACTCATCCAAAATATTCATAACACAAGTTAAGACACTGTCCAATTTTGGTTCGATTTGGAGTATTATTTCGAAAGTTATCGGGATTTTAAATTTTCAAGTGGTAGCTTGATTTCAAGTGGCCCTGCTTAGCTTAAGGTATCCGCCACTTTATTAAAAATGGCGGATACGTTCATTAATAAACTTCATTGAGACACTTATATAGTCTATGAAAACATCAAATTCAAACAAATTCGGAAAACGCCTTTTACAATTTGAATTTGAAAATTTCAAGTGGTCTCCACTTGAAAACAAAATGGTGGAGCAACTTGATTGAGAAACTCATCCAAGATATTCATAACACAAGTTAAGACGCTGTCCAAATTTGGTTCGATTTGGAGTGTTATTTCGGAAGTTATCGTGATTTTAAATTTTCAAGTGGTAGCCTGATTTCAAGTGGCCCCACTTAACTTAAGATATCCTCCACTTTATTAAAAATGGCAGATAAATTTCATTAATAAAGTTCATTTAGACCCTTATGTAGTCTAGATTTACAT
The DNA here is from genome assembly GCA_963930645.1 of Salticus scenicus. Lineage (NCBI taxonomy): Eukaryota > Metazoa > Arthropoda > Arachnida > Araneae > Salticidae > Salticus > Salticus scenicus. Next base: position 354,809 of record CAWVNO010001064.1, read on the forward strand.
AAAAATTCAAGCAAATCTTGTTTTAAGTACACTTTTTACAATGTGGGTGAGAAATATTCAAGTGGCTGCCACTTGAAAACAAAAAGTCGGAGCAACTTGGTTAACGAACTCATCCAAGATATTTATAAGATCAGTTCACTGTCCAAATTTGGTTCGATTTCGATTATTATTTCGGGAGTTATCGTGATGACAAAATTTTCATTATAGATAGATAGATAGATAGATATAGATAAACGAAGTGATTGCAATAGGTCGATTTCTAAAGAAATCAACCTAAAAAAGATATAAGAGAACAACACATGGTGAAATGCCACCGAAATTTGCAAGAACCAAAATGTCTTGTCAAAAAATATCTAAATTAAATAACTGGTAACATCTTTAAGAAGATATGAAAAAAAAAAATAATCATAATAGTTTTAACGAATAATGTGAAAACAAACATTCTACTTACCGAAACAGGATATCCGGAAAAACTCATATGATAACTTTTGCAGCGCTCCCATATTTTTACGATTCTTTTATTGAACTCACACCTCTATTTTTATAAAGAAAATTTTCTTAAAGATTTTTGTGGTATTTTAGCATGAAAAACTCCAGAAAATTTTTCTTTTTAAAAGTTGTGGTGTGAGTTCAATAAAAGAAAACAAAAATATAGGAGAGCTATGACCCCTGCTTGAGATATGCTGTCCAACAATAACGTGCTTAAACAAGAAAGTTCTGATTATTAAATAAGGAGTGACATTACATGAAAATTTCAAACGTGTCCATCCAGTTTATAATAAAACTAAAACGAACAAGAACGGGAAATCGAGCGGTTCTCATAGATTATTAATATTTTCCAATTGTACGTACACTTTGCCTCATTTAACCTTCAATTTTCTATTTTCCATTCAATCGTACAACGGACAGACAGGAAGGACGGAAAAAACAGGTACACTATTTGAATTCATAATCACGCTTAAATATTGCTGTAAAATGTTAAAAATGCTTAATAAAATCGAAAATGCAATTCCAGAAATTTCCAGTTATAGCCCTTAATGGAAGAGAATATTTTTCAGTGGCATTGTAAATCTGAATGCTAATCATACTGCATTTTGCAGATAACTTTCTTTCTTTTTACTTTCCGAACACTATAGTGAGGAAAGTATTGTAATCATGTCAAAAATCCGAATTCGAGATTTTGATGTTTCTATACGTTTTGAGGTCCCCTGAGTCCGTTTTCACTATTTTTACGATGATATATGTATGTGTGTGTGTATGTGTGTATGTGTGTATGTGTGTATGTGTGTATGTTTGTGAACACGCTAGCGTCTAAAGGCTTTGTTCGATTAACCTGAAAGTTGGTACGTATATTGTAAGTCACCATAGTACGAACCCTATAGATTTTGGTGAATCTAGCACTTATAGTTTTTTTACAGGGACACAAAGAAAAATTCTTTACCATTATGGCCTATGGGACCAAAATCTTCAAAGTGCGATAGCATCTAAACGCCTTATTCAATTGAGCAAAAATTTTATACCCATATTATAGGTCACAGATACTCAATCTGTATAGATTTTGGAGAATCTAGCACTTATAGTTTTTTTACAGGGACACAAAGAAAAATTCTTTATCATTAAGGCCAATGGGGCCAAATTTTTAAAAGTGTGATAGCGTCTAAACGCCTTATTAATCTGAGCAAAAAAATTGTACACATGTTATAGGTCGCATTTGCACCAACTGTATAGATTTTGGTGAATCTAGCACTACAGTTTTTTTACAGGGACACAAAGAAAAATTCTTTATCATTATGGCCTATGAGACCAAATTTTTAAAAGTGCGATAGCATCTAAACGCCTTATTCAATTGAGCTGAAAATTTGTATGAATATTATAAATCACTGTTGCACTAACTATAAGCATTTTGGTGAATCTAGCATCTATAGATTTTTACAGGGACAAAACGAAAAATTCTTTATCATTATGATCTAAGGGCTCAAAGTTCAGTAGCGTTAAATAAAACCTCGTGTGATATATGGAGAAAAAAACACTCTATTATGGTTTTCTCTCTTTTGTTTGTTTAGCAATTCCTCTTTCTTTATTTTATCTACAAAACTGTTAGTTACTCAATGTTCGGAAAGTCGAGTGGAGTCACTCCAGATTTTTTTTTTTTCTTTTCTTTTTTTGTCCTATGAATGATAAATATTATCAATTTCAATTTTTATTAAAATCACACAATCAACTGTGGAAGAAAATCATATTTATTGAAATTTTATTTTACCCACTGAGTGAAAATAATGCCTGGACCGGGAGTCGAACCCCGGATCATTGACTTACAAGGTCAAGGCTCTACCAATTGAGCTAGAAATTTTATTTTTCCGACTGAGTGAAAATAATGCCTGGACCGGGAGTCGAACCCCGGATCATTGACTTACAAGGTCAAAGCTCTACCAATTGAGCTATCCGGGGTTCGACTCCCGGTCCAGGCATTATTTTCCCTCAGTCGGAAAAATAAAATTTCAAAAAATAAAATTATCAATTTCATTATGATCTGTGCAAAACAAAGGTATTAAAAATAGGGTTTTAAAAAATATATCTCATAGAACGCAACGGTTTGAAATTCTTTCGGATGTCCCTGTATACAAACCAGTGATAATATTTAACCAATTTTGAACATTCTGTAGTGAACTTAAATAACATACGTCAGTTTCAAGAAGTTTTATGAACATTTTACGGAAGTAAGAGTGCGGATAGACAGATAGACAGACAGACAGATGAGCTAATTAAAGTCATAATAATTATGAAACATCGTTAGAAAGTGTCAAAAGCGTTTCATATAATCAAAAAGCAATTTCAACAACTTCTGCCTATAGCCCTTAATATATCTGAATATTTTAGTGCAGCTCTGTAAATCTTAATGCTAATCGTACTACGTTCTATATAAAACATTTTTTTTGTGCTTATGATTAATTAATGTCAATTTCATTACAATTTGTGCAAAATAAAGATACCAAAATGGGGCAAAACGCAATGCTTTATAATTCTTTCAAGTGTTCCTGTACACAAACCGGTGATGGTATTTACTCCATTTTCAATAGGAAACATTCTAGAGTGAACTTGAATAATATATGTTAGTTTTAAGAAATTCCATGAATATTTATGGAAGTTGGAGCGCGGACAGTCGGACAGACAAACATAAGTCATAAACAATTTTCGACTTTGTTGTGAAGAGAAAATTTATTTAAGATTTAAACATTCTATAAACACTCCTACTGACGAATTTAATATTATATATATACACACTAAGCGACAAAAGAAAAAAAAAAAAAAAAAACGCACTTGAATATTTTCTTTCTGTAATCGCTAATTTTAGTGTTTCAAAAGTAAATTTTTGAACAAATTTTATTACGTTGTGTTCCGCGTGCAATTTAGGATTCAGCCAAGTGTTAAAAACAAGACGCAATTGTTCAGAAAATTGCAATTTTAGAAAGTGTTTCAAAAATGGCAAGAATAAGGCAATTAACGATACCACAAAAAATATGAATTTTAGTGCGAAAACCAAAAAAATATTTTAATACGTGGGATGTCAAAATGATTAAATGTTAACAAAATATTAGTGAGCTAGTTTTTAGTAAGATATAATATTTTTTGGCTGTTTAAACTGCACATTTGTCCTTAGGCAGTCACGTTACTCCTCCAGTCGAGATGACCGCAAGTTAAAAAGCCAGCGCTTAAAAAATCAGTTTTACATTTAGAGCATGGCAGGGATTCAGAAAAAGTGTTTAATAACATAATTTATCTAAATACAGTGAAATAACAATTAAACAAAGCAGGTTTAATGGCCAGAAAATCTGAAAAAAATTCATTCTTAACGAAAAGAATTAGAAAACCGAGACATTAGAGGGTTAAAAAAACTAAAAAAGGATCAATTAATTTTATTATTATTATTATTATTATTATTTTAATTTTGAGTTTAAAAATGAAAATTTTACTAAATGAATTTTTTCTCATTTTTAGCTGTAAAATAAAATCTTAAAATTAAAAAAAAAAAAAAAAAAAAAAAGAATAAAATCAATTTTCGGAAAACTAATACTAATGTATATTTTAATCACATTAAAAACTGAGACAGATAATATACATTAAAAAAATACATTTTAAAAGATTAAAAACACGATACACAAATTTAAACGTTTCGAGCCTTTTACAGGCTCCTCATCAGTAAAAAACATCAAATGTAAATGCTGAGAAGAACAACAGACTTTCATTAAGTGAGTACAACTTATTCAGCGGGAACTGCGTATGCCTCATTAAGGGGTGAAAAATGTTGATTTGTGTACCAGCCCTCCAGGAAAATTCTTGAATGATAATTTAAACAGTTAGATATGATTATTTTAGCATTCTCAAAATCAGGTAAATGGTCAGTTTCTATGTCATGCTGTACAATTTTCGAACGGATATCACGGTTTTTGAAATTTCTTTTATGTTCCTTAATTCGAGTATGAAGAGAACGGCCAGTTTGACTAATATAAACCGAACTACAAGATTTACAAGGGATATTATAAATAACACCTGAACGGGAAAAGGGGGGGGGGGATAACTGTTTTAAAATTAGAAAGGAAATTACGAATTAGAAATTGGGGTTTATAGGAAACAGATAAATTAACAGTGCGCAAAACTTTGGCAATAGAATTAAATATTTTAATACTAATGTAAAGGTTAGGAATTTTTTGAATGTGAAAACGAAATTTAAAAATACCAATTAGTCATTCTATAAATAAATTTCGTCAGACTGACATAGGATTTGGTGACTAGAGACGGGAAAATCGCAAGAGGGGGTGAAGGTAAATACAATTTCGCATAAACCTGTATGATGGGGATTGTTTTAATAGTAAAAACATTGCACCAATTTTAAAATATCATTTATGTTACTCGCATGAACATCATTGACTATGGACATTGTGCTTTGAAAACTTCATAAGTCATTTGGAATTTGCGATTTTCTCTATCATGGGCAGAATAGGAAATATTCCACATATAAAGATATATTACACAGGTCGGCATGTAAAATTTTGATTGATGTTTATGATTTTTGGTGTGCTAAAACCGAAAATAAAATCAGTTTTTCTCTATCACGTATAGATTTTTGTCAATACAGGGTGCCTACCAATGTAATTTCTTCCATTACTCTTCTACAATATAATTATATGGTAAGTTTTACGGTATGTTTTCTTGATTAAATTATCAGGGATACCTATTGTTGTAACAACGCAGCGCTAGTGCGACGTAAAAACATACCAACAAACCAACCAACCAACCTATTGTTATGATGGTACAGTCGGTAACAAAAGTGTCCGAACACTAGCTAAAATTCCTATGTAAAAAAAGTACACTTCATACGGTTTTGTTAAATAAATCCTTATCGAATCCTGCTCTTACACTGACTAAGAACAGGATTCGACAAACAATTATTTGACAATTATTTAACGATTAATTTAACGATTATTTCATTCGATTATTCAACAAAACCGTATGAAGTGTACTTTTTTTACATAGGAATTTTAGCTAGTGTTCGGACACTTTTGTTACCGTCTGTATATGTAAGAAATTGTGTCGGTAAGCACCCTGTATTAACAAAAATCTGTACGTGATAGAGAAAAGTGGGCTGCATTTTCGGTTTCAGCGCATCGAAAGACAGCTAAAATCATCCAATCGAATTTTGTCAACTTGAATTTTGTAGGCCTGTGTTATGGGGATTATTTGAATTGGAAATACTATAAAGTTGCAGAAAAACTGAAATATCGAAGCGTACCTAATAAAATTTAATATCAAATCAGGATAAAGTAAATGTGTCGAAGCTCAGGAAGGGTAGCCTGTTGAGTGAGTGTGACCTAGTCGAGTGATTAGTCGATTTATTTTCTCTAAACGGCCCTCTTCACTTACCGTCGCCGGAAGCCCGAGCCAATGTTATTCTATGAGGAAATTTTCTTTACAAATAACTTATTAACAAATACATAATTTTAAATTCTGTTTTCACATTCAGAAAATTCCCAACTGTTAAATGGACGGACCTTTATTAAAAATGTCTTTTTTTAATTTTTAATATTTTATTTTGAAATTGCAAAATGAAAAAAATTCACATGTTGAAAATTCGCATTTTGCAGCTTCAAAATAAAATATTAAAAATATTTTTTATAAAAAAAGATCCGTCCATTTAACAGCTGGGAAATTTCAGAATGAGAAAACAGAATTTAAAAATATGTATTAGTTAATAATATACTTGTAAAGAAAAATTTCCCATAGAATAACATTAGCTTCGACTTCCGGCGGTAGTGATTGAAGCGGGCCCTTAACACGAATAGAGTATGGTATGTCCAGTAGTCTGTAATAGAATCTTATGAGAACAAATATAGGGTAAGGAACTGAACAGAGTGCAGCTATAGCAACTTGTTTTTCTTTAAAATGAAGCATTGCTTAAAACAGATACACTAATTATTTCTCCTCCAAGAAACAATTCTACAGAAAAAAATATATATAAAGTACTATAAAAGCGCTTCTTTTAACTAGGCCATCAAACAAGTCTAGACAACAACAAATCAGCCATCAATTTATCCTTTTCTATCAATCCTTTTTCTGAACAAAAATCGTCTGCTCCCAAACCCACCCCTGGCAAGATTATATCCCAGACACCACTGTGGGGGAAAATGATCATCAATCACTATAATAATCTCCGCTTGGTGCAGAGTAGGGTTACCTTTTTTGCATTTGAGTAATTTTGTTAAAGATGGTCCCTCAAAGAAGGGAGTTCCGAAGATTGACAAGGGAGGATTAATTGATTTTTTTTCCAAAGGAAGCTGATAATTTGCTGTTTTTTATTGAATACATAATTGCACGGAAAAAAATCTTTTAAAATTACTTAAACTACGGAATTAAATATTACATATATCTCACTTTATTTGAGCAGTATTACGCAGAACAACTGTTTAGTAAAAAAAAAAAAAAAATTACAATTTAGGTAAAAAAAAAAAAATCCCCCCCACACACACACACAAATATATATATAATTTTTAATGACAATAATGAAAAGAATGAGAAAGGCTGGAAACAGTTGAATAATTCACCACAGAAACCCACAGAAGCCGATTAGATAAGTAGTTAACTTAAATAAGTTTGGTGTTTTAAATTTATTTGAACAGTTATATTAACTTAAATGTATTAAAAAGTTAATAAAATTATTTTTCAAATTTTAATACTTTTTAGGTTACAACTCACTTCACCCATCTTAAGCCTTGATGGCCTCCTCGTATAATAATAATAATAATTATTATTATTTTTTATTTTACTTTATTCATATTTGCTATACTATGTATGATCTCATTTATAAATGTTTCAGAAATAACTCACATTAACTTTTTCAATATATCTTCCTTGTGAAAGTTTTCACTTCCATATGTGGCTGTTTAATTATTAAATTAAGTCTTCCTTTATTGTGTTTGATTATTTACAAATGAAATATTATTATGATAGTATATGGAATTCGTATTAAACATAGTGCTATTGCGCAATTAATTTGAAAATTCTTTATCTACGTAACTGTGTGTGAATTATATTCACTTCGAAAATCTTTCTTAACGAAACCTTGAATGTAATGCTAATTTTTTGGGTGTTATAAATAATATAATCCAATTTCATACTAAATTTTAGAAATTAACTTATTTTATTGTATTATATACATGGATTTGTGTTGCCTTTGCATATTATTCGTTGGCATATTCTTATTCTATTTTTATTGTTATATTAGTATTATTAGTTTACTATTATATGGTTCGTTCATTGTAAAAGTGAATAATCTCCTTAGAAACTGATTTTGAAATAACTAGCTTTTTTCGAATTTATGCATAGGGAAAAAAGGTCAATATTCAGTAAGTGTTATCAATTTTTGTGTTAAATACAAATGATAGTTATAATAATTTATATTTTATATTAAAAATAATTTCAAATAACTTAGAAACTTCCTTTTAGAAAAAAAAAAAAAAAAATTCGAAGTTTTAGTTTTCTTAGAAAAACATGTTATCCATTTATGTGTCTTTAATGCAATAATCATTGGAGTTTTTTCTTTTTTATAATGAAAGGTGCGGCAAAATGTGTTACAACTAAGTAAAAATATCTATATTTAAAAAACATGGAGTAACAGCACTTTTACAATGAGCCGTCCATATTTTATTCTCATTATAATGTGATAATATTTTGTTCTGTACATAATCTTTTCTTAACTACGGCAGTTCGTATTGTTTCTTTTAACCTGCGTCTATGAGATACTATTGAGACACTATTGGTAAACTACACCTTAAATTTTATGTCATATTTTTTCTTCTTCTGTTCGAGAAAAAGAAAATTTATAATAAATGTCTTTTTTTTTTTTTTAAATAATTAAAGTGAAATTTAGAAAACTCATGCTTAAGAAAGGGAATATCTTTAGTAAAGAAAGGCATATATTATGTACGTTATGTATTATATCAATAAGCAATGTTAAAAACAGCGATTTAAAAAAGATTGTTAATTGCACACTGCGGTTTCGGTAGCGTACAATGTACTGTCATTAAAAAAAAATTTACATTGATGCTTTTAACGTTATGGAAATATTGATATTTCTGTTCTAAGGTATTATTATTATTATTATTATTATTATTATTATTTAAAGATGTTGGGGAAAAATTACAAAAGAGGGAACTTGTATGTGAGGATATGGCGAGTTTAGTTCACTAAAAAATTTATATTAAAATATTTTCAATTAACATCTTAAAATCACTGAAAATGAAGATAAATTTTCGAAAATAATGATGGCAATTTCTAATAAATTAAAATAAATAGAAAAATCCGTAAAAGGCCTAGCATTTTTATCATTTTCTTTAAAAAAGAAAAAGAATGGAAATTTCAGAAAAAAGAAAAAAAAAAAAAAAAAAAAAAAAAAAAGAAAAAAAACTTTATAACATAAATATGATTGTTAAAAATTTATTAAAATTATCATAAGCTATATACTGATTCTAACATTCATATTCCAAAAATAAATAAATAAATAAATAAATATCTTTCTTTTCATGTGGGGAAAAAAAAAATGCAAACTTTTATTAAAAATAATTAAAATGTAATTTAGAAAAATCGCTGGAAAAATGAATAAATAAAAATAAATAAATAAATAAATAGAATTGCTTAAGTATAGAACCGCTTGACTAAATTTGAGATTTGGCATCTAAATAGGTATGACGTTTCTCACGAAAATGTTTATTTACAATTGCGACAGCCATTTTACTTCATCGCCAAAATCTGAAAAAAAATTTAAAATCCACCAATGTGTTCCTATGCTGATGCTATATCGAAGAAATATTAAGAAATGAATATAGTAAACGATGCTAGGTAATGAAACATGGCATGCCTTAGAATAAATGAAAATAAGTCTTGCTGTAATAAAATAAATTTTGTTCATCAAAGAAAGTATACAAAATTTTATCATTATTGTTATTATTATTTTACTAAATATAAAATCTTCTTGTTTAAGTGATATATATAAACATTAATTAAATAAAGATAAAACAAATTAGTAGTTTCATACACCACAAGCTGCGTCGTCTTTAGGAACTGGACTATGAAATTCTCCTGTGCATGAAACTTGTTGGTTTTATATTTATTTATATAATTTGAAATCAAATTATAGATTTTATAACTTAAGCAAGATATACTATTTTTTAATATATGACATTGGCCTATGACATGGTTCATTTATTTGAACTCATAGTATTATTATTATTTTTATTTTTTTAAGTGTCTTTTATCATGTATAAGGCTTTACTTCAACATGTGGTTGGTTATTGATTAACTGAAGTCTTCCTTCCTGGTGTTTGATCACTGTAATGATTTATTATACATAAATAAAAATTATATACATAATATGCCTCAAGCGATATATGAACGCATCTTGAATATTAATTATTTAAAAATAATTAGTATATATAATTTATACTAACATCCCATTCATATATTATTCAAGACATGTAACACAATACTACATATATAATATATATAATTAGTAATAAAGTCATGCATTGATGGTATGATTTTTATCACTTCTTTTAATGTTATTTTTAAGTATATGTGTATGTTATATTACCACATAAAATTGTCCAGGTTGTCTGAAAACATCATGTGCTGAGAAAAGGAATATACCGTCTTTAATGTCGTCCATAGCATTAGCACTTTCTTATTATGCAAAAACTATTAATATTATTAGTAATAAAATATTTAAATAACAATCAGCATTTATTTTCTTTCTGTAGATTTTTAGTACTCTGAATCACGATAGTTTGCTTGAATCGTAGAAATTATTAAATTTGCCAACATTCGCAAGTTTTCCAGAAATTGTTCCACGTGATTCGTTTTCGGTTTTAACAGTTTATTTCAAAGAAAAACAAACTGATTGCTTGTATTGTGTTATTTTCTAATATATTGAAAATGTAATATAACTCTTTTTGATTTACTATACTAGGGAACTCTGTTCCCTAGTATTGTAAAATTCAGTATTTAGCCGATGGAGCTATGCAACCCCGAAGGAGGATTCGACTCCACTCTACTCGCTTTACTTATGAACCACTGCAAAGCTCTGCCCGCCTATTCGCTATTTATTGAATACCGATATTAACACGTTGAGCGCCATGTCAGCCATTCTAGATACTAGACATTTTGTCATATATCTTTAAGTACTGAAGGAATCATCTTGAAACTTTAGGAGTGTGCAGAACCTGTTATACTTCAAACATTTCAGTGAAAGTTTTACCCCTAAAGTAAAAACAGTAAAAATTAAAAATTAAAACATTGAGCGCCTTGTCAGCCATCGGTGCGCATATAAAATAGGATATAAGACTAAAAATATAACATTTAATGATTGAAAAATTATTAAAATTTGCTTAATTTTCATTTTTTATAGAAGGTATCATTATGGAATTTAAAGGATTTTAAGAATTTGCGTGGCGCTCAACGTGTTAATAGTCTATAACAGAAGATTAAAAAAAAAAAAAAAAAAAGTTACAGAAATTCCCATATTTAATGTTAAATTGAAATTCATAACAATTAGTACCCCATTTCTTAAAATGAAATATTATGCTAAAAATCAGTATAATTTATTTTCCATAATAGAAAGAAATTTGTAATATCTAGACCATTTGCTCTACAGACCACTTGGAAACTATTAATTTTTTGTCATTATTTGTCGATTTTTTTTTTTTTTTTTTTTTTGGTTATACATAGTTACTTGTAAAAAAGAAAGAAAGAAAATTACTTTTTTTTTTTTTTTTTGTCTATACTTTTTATTATGGAATTTTTCAGTTAATTATAGCATTGTATAATACTCTCTATATATTTTTAAGATAAAGCGAGGTAATAATTTTACACACTCGAAAATATCTGGGGGAAAAAAGTAAAAGTCTATTAATGTTTTATTGTGGACAAATCTCCTACAGCTTCAGCTTTAAATTCTTTCCTACATACTTTTTAAGGCGCCTGCCTACCTTTAAAATGCAATTTTCAGTCAGAACTAAGATTTTTTATTTTTGGTTTAGTATTAAAGCCTGACATTTAAACTTGCTAAATCAGTTTGAATTTTGTTTCTATCTTGCTTAGAATTTGAGTTACAGGCATCTAAATATTAGTCTCTCGCAACTTTTTGAAACCAGAAGTGACCGGAAATGTTTGTTTTCATAAAAGTTTTACTCAGTATAAGCATCAAAATTTGTTACTGAATATAAAATGAATTTAAAAATAATAAGAAGAAATAAAAAACTTTGAAATAAATCAGGAAAGTTATTAAAATTATTTTTTATTTAATAGGTAAAATCTGGTTTTTAATTACGTTTTTTGCTTTTTCTCAGAATGAGATTTTTAACATTTTGCTTTTTCACAAAACATCATAACTCCAAAAGTTATTATATAAATCTTATAAAACTTTGACAAAATACTCTAGAGGAGTTGTTTTATGGACTGAACTACTACAATGAAACTAGCTTTTTTTTTTTTTTTTTTTTTTTTTTTTTTTTTTGTCGATAGAAGTTATGAAACATTTTATAACTTCACTAATGATTGATTCACTAATGATTTTTTCAGCATGTAAAATGTTATATTCTCTAAAATATTAAATAATATGGTTATAGTTTTGAAAATAGCTCACTCCCATAAAGACTCTTTATATCACCATTTTAGAGATTTTAATGATATATTCTATAACTACCACTTAATTTTCATGAATATTACAATGAGTGTATTATATACCTGGGGGGGGGCAAGGGGGACCAATGGAAATAAAATGTATTCTTCTTTAAACTACACTATCATCGATCTAAACAAAAACTTTGCATAATAACGTACAATTTGTGAAAAAAATCACAGTAAGGTTAGACATACTTATGGATAGGGGGGGGGGTTAAAGACGAAGGGGGGGGAGGACAGAGGAAAATAAAATATTTTTTATATCTCCATTTTACCGATTTTAAAGACATATTCTATAGCTACCACTTGCTTTTTATGAAGATCTCAAAATGAGTGCATTATATATTTGTGGGGGGGGGGGGTAAGGGGGACGCAGATAGAAGTAAAATATATTATTCCTTAAACAACCGCATTGTCGATTAAAAAAAAAACTTTGTATCTATGCAACTTTCTGCTTATGAAAAATTGCAATCGCAGTGAGTGTACACATATCTGGACGATTTGCTAAGGAGGGGGGGGGGGACAGAGTGATAAAAAGGTTTGTTTTTATATCACCATGCTACCTATTTATATGAAACTTTGTACGACTATCACTTTCATTTTATTAAAATTATAGTGAAAGTTAACTAAAGTTGATAAGGGGGGGGGGGTAGGGGGACAGATGGAAAATAAAATAATCTTTTTAAACAACACTTATTATCGTTTGTTTTATTGTTTATTTATATTTTGTGTGTATCGATTACTATTAATGAATAATTATAGTGAGTTATGCAAAAATTCGATATATGATTTAAATCTGTAAAAAAGTTAATCAAAAATGAATTTTCTTCTTTTAATCTGTCTCTTTTGTCCTCCCCCGCCCTATGTAGAAATAGAACACTTCCACTCTCGTTGATGTTAAGCATCAATTTTACAAGGAGAAATTAGGTAAAATCGGTAAAATGGTGATATTAAAAAATATTTTATTTTCCTCTGTCTCCCCCCTCTCTTTAACTCCACCCCCACCCCCAAGTATGTCTGATACTTATTGTGATTTTTTTCACAAATTGTATGTTATTATACAAAGTTTTTGCTTAAATCTATAATAGGGTGTTTTAAATGAAAATATATTTTATTTCCATCTACCCCCCCCCCCTCCCCTGTGCCCCTCCAGGTATATAATACACTCATTGTAATCTTCATAAAAATTAAGTGGTAATATATTATTAAAATTGCTAAAATGGTAATTTAAAAATTTAATATATTTTCCTCTGTCCCCCCCCCCCTCCTCCTCCAAGTATGTTTGACACTTACTGTAATTTTTTCACAAATTGTACATGATTATACAAAATTTCATTAAAATCGGTAAGAGGTTTGTTCTATTTTTTACTATAAAATTTTCCTTCGATCCTTTTATTTTTTAAAGTTCTATAATGAATTAATGACAGTTTATCATATTTTCTTAAACAACATAATTTAGTTGCATTAACTGATGTATTATTTTTAAATTTATTTAAAAAATTGTAATATCTGTTCATATTTAAAGATAATAAATCAATAAACATTTTTTCCACATTTGAATTCAATGTTCTAATTATTTATTTAATTAATTAGTTTATTTACTTAATTAACTTATTTACCTAACATTAAACTATATTAATTAAAAAACGAAGTGAAATTACTAAATTAATACATTAAAAACCTTTACTAACTTCGGTGTTTGCCGTTAAACTTTTCCATCGGGATCCCGATTCTCATCAGACTTTTTATAAACTTATAAAAGTTAATTCTGGAGAAAACAATATTTACAATTTTAAATGCGTTAGAAATTCTGCTCTTTTTCTACAAATAATTGCCATTTTATTTTGATTTTCTTTATGCAGATTGCAGAAATATTTGATTAGGGGTGTTTAGACGCTATCACACTTTTTAAAATTTGGCCCCATAGGCCATAATGATAAAGAATTTTTCTTTGTGACCCTGTAAAAAAATTGTAAGTGCTAAATTCACCAAAATCTAAACAAATCGTGCAACTATGACCTATAACATGTGTACAAATTTTTTGCTCAGATTAATAAGACGTTTAGACGCTATCGCACTTTTAAAAATTTGGCCCAGTAGGCCTTAATGATAAAGAATTTTTCCTGGTGTCCCTGTAAAAAAAACTATAAGTGCTAGATTCACCAAAATCAATAGGGTTCGTACTTTGGTGACTTGCAATATATGTACCAACTTTCAGCAACAAAGTGTTTAGATGCTAGCGTGTTCACTCACAGACACACATACATACACACACACACATATATACACACATACATACACACATATATACACACATACATACATCATCGTAAAAATAGTGAAAACGGACTCAGAGGACCTCGAAACGTATAGAAACATCAAAATCTGAATTTCGGATTTTTGACATGATTACAATACTTTCCTCACTATAGTGTTCGGAAAGTAAAAAGATGATGATATTTACTTATATTTATTAATTTTAATTTTATTTGTTTATTCATTCATTTCATTTTTTATTTATTTTGATGGATAGTGTAATTTCTTAGAACATTTTTTATACTTAAATTTTGAATTTTTATATTTTTTATTTCAATGCGTACTTTAAAAAAGTAATAAGATTCAACCACCGGGCGATTCTAATATTTATGAATTTATTTATGAATTATTTAATTAATTAGTTTATTTGTTTAATTTTTATAAACTTGTAAAAGATAATTATGGAGAAAACAAAATTTACAATTTTAAAATTTCGGATTTTTGACATGATTACAATACTTTCCTCACTATAGTGTTTGGAAAGTAAAAAGATGATGATATTTACTTATATTTATTAATTTTAATTTTATTTGTTTATTCATTCATTTCATTTTTTATTTATTTTGATGGATAGTGTAATTTCTAAGAACATTTTTTATACTTAAATTTTGAATTTTTATATTTTTTATTTCAATGCTTACTTTAAAAAAGTAATAAAGATTCAACCACCGGGCGATTCTAATATTTATGAATTTATTTATGAATTATTTAATTAATTAGTTTATTTATTTAATTTTTATAAACTTGTAAAAGATAATTATGGAGAAAACAAAATTTACAATTTTAAATGCGTTAGAAATTCTGCTCTTTTTCTATCTTTCAATAAATCTTATATAAGGATTGTAAAAATATTATCTTCTTCACTTTCACCCTCTATAATTCTCCGATAGCAGTTTATCTTGAACCTTGAACGAAAGAGGGAACATGCTGGACAGGCGGACAGGGGCTGTCCAAAGGTTTCAATGAGGAGTGCAGACTGCCATAGCTAGACTTTATCGCTCTTTTCCCTGACAGCTTCAACAAAAGCAATCACAACCCTTGAGAGGGGTCGGGGTGGTCTCTGGGAATCTACCCCCTGGCAAGATGGCGACCATTCTCTTTCGTGTGACCCCTTCCTCCCCTCTTTTTGTTCTAGGACGTGACCTTTGTGGTCAATGACAGTGAACCTTTGTGGGGTGGTCTGTCGTCTGTCTGTGGTTTCGAAGCAAATGACTGGTTTCTGTTGCGTTTGTGTTAAAATAATCGTTTGGTTAGGGGGTGGACCGACATTGTAGGGTCTTCCGGTGTAGTTAATAAGCTAGTTAGGCCGTGATTGAAAGCAGTTTTGTGAATGAGGAATAATTGGTAGAATTCTGTTTTCTTAGTGGGTGGGTTACATAAATATATCTTGTCATGTTGCGAGCATAGAGAATGAATTATGTGATGTTTACCCGTACCAGATAACTTTCCTTTCAGTTTTATTAGCAGTTGTTTAAGGGTGTCCCCAAAATAAAATTATCTTACTTAACCACGTTAAACTGAGTTGAACAAAAATTATTTTGTTTAAACTTTTCAAGCTATTAAAAGCAATTCCAAAACGTTTTTAAATTATATGACACTTAATTTGGAAGGTCAATTTTTTTAAAGCGAATTTTGACCAGGGTAAAATTTGAACCTGAGTCCTTTGGCACTATTTTAGAAGTGGCCACTGGATATGATCAACTCAGTGGCCACTCATGAATCGACATTATACATGCATGAGGTTCACACACATAATTAAACTATAAATATATAGATATACACACACATAAAGGCATTGAAACACAAATGATATGATCGGGAAATTAAACTAAGAAGTAGATTTTAATAATAAAAAAATTATGCATTTCCACCAATTAAAAAAAATAATAAATAAATAAACAAATAAAATAGTGTTTGAAAATAAATATTTTTTGAAAACTTGCATACTTCTCTAGCTTAAAATTTTCAATATCTGAAATGAAAGGGGTGAGAAGAAAACAAAATGGGATGAGAAATCAAATCGTTAAAAAATGACTGGCTTTTGAGGAAAGATATGACCTCATTTGAACTTCCGTTGAGTGTTACCGATTTTATTCTTATTAGTGTTTTAAGAGTGCAAGTGCAGTTATAGTAGAATATAATCCAACTTTTAAATGCTATTAATAACTATCTATGGTATTTAGAAAGAAGATTTTTATTTAAAGTTTTAGTAATGAGGAAAAATATATGGATTTTGTCGATAAATATTAATGTGTGTATTTTGCTATGGAAAACAGCAAGCTATAATGATGACACTCTCTAACAAAATAATGTGATTTCTCATACACAATTCGTGTTCTGCAAAAATATATACTTTATATTCCATTGCAAAAGAAATACAAAAATTTCATTCGCTTAATAAACTTTTTGTCTTTAATAAATTTTACCTCCATACTGCAAACAGAAAATAGTTATGATTAGAATTCGAGGAAAACGAAATTATTTTGAGTCTGAAGGGGGGTGGGAAGGGCAAAGAATCTGTACTGGCATATTATGCGAGGTTTGATTTTATTAACAGATATATAGTTGCAAAAATTAGAAATTAGCTGAAAATTTTTTGCTAACATGACTGGTTGGTTGATTGTTTCAAAACTGATAATGTCACTTTTAATAAATTGACTACTTAAATACATATATATAGCTTCTGACTACTTATATTATATGTATATATTAGCTTTTGTCTACATTAAACATTTTCAGGATTTTTTTCATTAACACAAAAAAATTCTTTAATATAACCGCAATAATTTTTAGATTCACTTAAAACCTTATTAAAATTCCAAGTCAACAGATTTTTTTTTTTTTTTACTTGAAAAATTTATTCTTCATTTTTTACTTTCTTCTATATGTAATATAGAGAAAGTATTGGATTCGCGAAAATTTTCGAAGTCCACTTTTTGACGGATCTACACGTTTTGGGATGTCCTGAACACGAATTAATAGTTTTTAGAAAATGTCTGTCTGTGTGTCTGTGGTTTAGTGTTTTCACCGTATCTCACGAACCAATAAATGAAATTCAACCAAACTTTGTATATAGTTGGACCCTGGCGGGGCATTGTGCTGATTAGATTTGGGGATCAATAGCCCATCAGGTGGCGCTGTGATCGCATTTTATGTAAATTTTTAACATGGCAGTATAGGACAAATTTTCGTATTTTTCACCGTATCTCACGAACCAATGAATGAAATTCAACCAAACTTGGTATATAGTTGGAACCTGACGGGGCATGGTGCTGTTTAGATTTGGGGATCAATCGTCCAGCAGGTGGCGCTGTGATCGCAAAATTTCGTATGTTTCACCGTATCTCACGAACCGATGAATGAAATTGAACCAAACTTGGTGTATAGATGGACCCTGACATGGAAAGGGTCTGATTAGATTTTGGGATCAATCGCTCAGCAGATGGCGCTGTGATCGCATTTTATGTAAACTTTTAACATGGCAGCATAGAA
This sequence comes from Salticus scenicus, assembly GCA_963930645.1. NCBI lineage: Eukaryota > Metazoa > Arthropoda > Arachnida > Araneae > Salticidae > Salticus > Salticus scenicus. Next base: position 372,845 of record CAWVNO010001064.1, read on the forward strand.
CAAAATTTCGTATAAATGTACATAATGAGCGTTATTTTAAACTTGTGATTGTAAAATTAGTATGAATTATTGATAATAGTAGTAGTTAACTACGAAAAAAATTTTGTGCATGTGGGGGCACCGGTTCCCCCCTGGGGGGAAGTACCCCCCCCCCCCCCCGAGGGGGGTAAATTTTCAAGATGGGTATCTTTCGAAAGATCTCGTCAATACCTTTAAAACGAATGGTTGAACTATAAATCTGTGCTAATTTAAAACAAAGTTATCGATTTTTTTTACTTTTAACAAAAAAAAAACTTAGAAAAAAAATCGTATTTATTTATTTATTTATTTTTTTTTTTTTAAATATTGTTACTGGTTGAATATGTATTACTTTTAACAAAAAAAAAAAATTAGAAAAAAATCGTATTTTTTTTTTTTTTTTTTTTAATATTGTTACTGATTGAATATGTATATAGGAAAATATAGAAGAAAGTCTTGTGGTGGCCACAACATACTAGTTCTCCTTGTTTACACATTTGGTATGGATATGAAATAATAATATTTTATTTAATTGAAGAAAAGTAAATAGTTTTATCAAATTCGATAATAAAGTCTAAAAATAATTATATAGGTGAGAAATATTGAGCCCCTCTATCGTTATATTGCTTCTAGAATTGATCATTGAACATCACTATCTGGAGACTAAAGGGGAGGGTAGGAAAAAAGTAATTACATGAGTAAGAAATATTAAACTCTTTAAATTCTACTTATAGAACCTAATAAAGGAAGTTTAAGATGAAGATTATCATTTATGTTGTAAACGGAAAAAATTGGGAAACAAAAAACTAGATCGTCGACCGCTAGTTGAAGATACAAAAAGGGGGGAGGGACAAAAAATAATTACATCAGCAAAAAATATTTAACATTTCTATTTCTTTATAGGTTCTAGATTCTCATAAAGCAAGATTAAAACGAATGTTGGCTTTTATGTTGTGGATGGAGAAAGATTGAAAATCAGGAGGCATTCATAACGATTTTAATCGCCGATCGTTAATGCGGTTTCGTTTTTTAAAATAAACGATATCCACGACATTTTTTAAAGGCAAAAAAAAAAAAAAATTAAATTCATAAAATTCAGCCAATCATGAAAAAAAATCACGGATTTCTACGAATCCACGAAAAAATCGCATTCCTGATTGGCGATTATAGAAATTTTTTTAGATCGCCACTTTTTCAAATTAAGTCGCCACGTGGCGAGTGGCGACCGTGAGTCTTGATCTCTAACTATAGGTGTCAGTTGTTCTCATTTATTCTGCGAATAAGAAAGCAGTCTTACGAATGATTCTACAAGGTGTATCCGGTTAATAATTCTTAGTTTTTCCTAATCAAAATCTTTTAATTTCATAGAAAAGTTAGGAAAAAAAAAAAAACTGGTTATTTAAAGTATGTGCCATGTATTTTCCCTATATGTCCTTAAAATTGGGGATGTTATCACAGAAAAACCTTTGAATTTTGAGAATTGAAACAGTCTTCATCCAATTTTTCAATATTTCTTTAATTGTTGAAGTGTTTCAGAAAGAGTTTTTTTACATATCTATGAAAAAAAATGTTTTTATCTTAAGAGGCTGCGTCTATTGTATACAGAGTGTAAGATAAAAGTTCGTAGCGAAGTAGAGAAATAATGATTCTGACTGTTTTCGCTATGTGTGGCGTGCATTGTCGTGCTTCACAATCACCTAATCGTGTCTTATAGCCTATTCTGCTTACTTTTCATTTAATACATGTTTCAAACCGGTTATACGTCGAAAAAAATAAAAAAAAAGAACTGTTCGGAAACGGTTTCACCCGGTTTCTGAAGCTTATGGTACGATAAAACCTTTTGATTGCACCAAATATACAGCATTGTTTTCTTTTCGAAGCGGCCCATTTGGCGGTCGAATGTTTGGCGCTCTTTATGGTGCCAGCCTCTAGTATCCGTTCATGCTTGGATATTTACAGTGATTCGGAATCCGCTTCAATTCGGTTAAAATGGCTCAAAATCCACTTAAAGTCCCAATTTATGCATTTTAATGTGCAAAAAGTGGCCATATGACGACAAACCTATAACCCTTCCCCCCCCCCCCCACACCCCCCCCCCTCCCCCCCCCCCCCCCCACCCCCCCCCATCCTTTTTAATGCGATTCGGTCTTGCTGTTGATATTGATAACTGCCCAGGATCAACCCATGCTTTTTTACTTTCCTCTATATTCAATAAAAGAATGTATTGGATTCGTAAAAATTTTCGACCTCGAGTTTAAATGGATTTACACGTTTTGAGAGCTGTAGAACACGATTTGACCATTTTTAGAAAATGTCTGTCTGTGTGTGTGTGTGTGACAAAATTTTGTGGCAACTGTATCTCAGGAACTACTGCACAGAATTTTGTACAAATTGGTATGCAGTTGCCCCTTTGCATAAATTAGCGCCGATCAACTTTTGGTAAAAATTGTCTTACAGGTTGCGTTGCCATCCTGCTTTTTCTAAATTTTTAACAGGGTGGTATAGGACAAAATTTTGTATAAATGTGCATAAGGACAATTATTTTTTAATAATCATCATGAAATTTACAAGAATTATTTATAATAGAGATAGTCAACTGGGAAATTTTTTTTGTATGTGTAGGAGCCTCCCCCCCCCCCCCTCGAGGGGAGTAAATTTTCATGATGGGTATCTTTCAAAAGAGCTCACCAATACCTTTAAAAAGAATAGTTGAACCATCGATCTGCGATAATTTAAAATAAAGTAATCAATTTTTTTTTCGTTTTTAACAAAAAAAAAAAAAAAAAAAAATCTCTTTTTTTTTTTTTTTTTAATGTAATATTATTACAACGCAATACCTCGAAGCCCGATTTTCGAATTTTCGATTAGTTTTCTTTTAATTAATTAATATATGAAAATAATAACCTCCTAACAGCTTTAAAATTAGCCATTTAAATATCAGCATGTATAGTTACGCTCATCAGTGCCTAACTCTGTCACGCTTTAGGCTTAAGACTCTTTTTGGACTCTTTCTCTTAATTTTCATACTTTAGCTAGTTTTTTAAAAAAATCTAATTGTCCGATCGATAAGCTAATCCGACGGATAAAATTTTTTAAAATTAATTAAAATATGAAGATAACAGCTTTAAAATAGACATTTAAATTTTTAATTGTTGCCATTTTTCAATGGGCGCCTTAGTCGCCCTACAACTAACTAGTTCGCTATAATTTAATTGTTGCCAAAAAAAAAAAAAAAAAAAAAAAAATTACAATAATAAAAAATTAAAAATAAATTAAAAATAATAATTTTATTTGTTAATTATAAATAATTAAAAATAAATACATTTAATTAAACGTGAACATTAAAAAATTGTAAAAAGTTAAATTAAACTTTAAAATTTTTCTACACATTGATAAAGGGCTAATGTAGTTCATGATGCTAATACATGTTGTTCTAAAAGGATTAATATTTTATTTTTAAAACCAACTTATTATTATTATTATTATTATTATTATTAGTTCACTGAATTGAGACCGCGTGCTTAAATATTGCTTATATATTAATTTCTTTTAAGTTGATGGGATAATTCATCAAATTTTTTTTTTTAATGTATTTAATAATACATAGAATTGTCAAGTTTATATGTTTCAACAGAAAATTTAAAAACATGCTATATAAAAAGCTTTTTTTTTTTTTTTTTTTTTTTAATCTTATAATTATTTGCATTTAATTTTGCATTTAGAATTTATACATAAAATAAATGGGAATGAATCGGTATATAGCTCAAAGGACACATAAATATAAAAAAAAAAAAAAACTTATAAACGAGAAACGTATAAACTTTTTTTTTACTGTAATTAACTTATTATAATAATTTTAATTGTCGTTAGAGTTTTTGACTCAATAATCGGAACATAATTTGGTAGGTTACCAAGAACTGCTTAATCATTTTTATATATACTAAAGAAATAATTTACTTGCAGTTGAATTTATCATTTCCAAGTCTTTGAAATAAATAAATAAATAAAATAAAATAAAATAAAAAAATAAAATAGTGAAACCAATTTGTATTCAAAAAATAAACTGCGCCTTGATTGAACCTCTAACCTCCCTTGGCAGCCCAACAACAACTCAACCCCCCCACAGTCGTGATTTAGAAGGGAGAAGTTTAACGAAACAATTTCTATAAACTGAATTTGACAATTGAAATTCGCGGTAGGAAATCAAAATTTTCAATTCAATCCATTCCCGGCAATCAAGACGGGGACTTCGACATTTTGGGACTGAAAAGTCACGGCCTAATAGTTTTAACCCTCGCCGGGCGCTGTACGAGAACACACCCTCTCCCATGCACTACTTTTCAATTTCGTTTTCTGCTTTTTTTAAAAGACAATGCATCATTTTGTGACGAGACCAAATTCCCTTTTATTGACTTAATTTTTTTTTCTTATCTAAACGGAAAAAAAAAAAAACCTTTTTTTTTTTCTTTTAGAGTTAGCATTTTAAATCGGGTTTTCGAGGAAAGTGTACCGATTGCATTAAAGAAAATCAGCTTAGCGCAGAGGTTCGTTTTACAGAATCACGTTCGTCTTGGTGCTCCTTTTAAAAGCAACAGTTACAATGTGTATCACGTGATTTCTAATTAATAAAACAATTAGTAATCATAGAAGAATAAAAAAAATGGCGGAAAACCCGATGAGGGATCGGACATAATATCGCGGGACAAAATATCGCCTAAAAAAAATAGTATGATCTATTTGAAAATTTGATTTTGTGTCATGCGTGATCTCTGGTGCGGGCAGTGTTGGGCGTAATTGATTAAAAAGTAATTGAATTACAATTAAATTACAATTATAATTATTTTACTGTCAATCGATTAACAAGTAATTGTTTACAAATAAATTGAATAAGTAATTTAATTTATTTGTAATTAATTACTTGTTAATTGATTGACAGTAAAATAATTATAATTGTAATTTAACTGTAATTCAATTACTTTTTAATCAATTATGCCCAACACTGGGTGGGGGCCACATGGCCTTATAAATATTAATTAATTAATTAAAATAAATAAGTAAATAAATCATAAAGTTGAATTTCCTTATTTTATCTATGTTTATTTTTAAGTTATTTTATCTTTTGCTTTTCACTATTCAAAATACATTTTAAAAATCGTATACATCACTGCTGACATTAAAGCTGAACACTGTTCACAAACTTAAATTAAAAATTTTAAAATTGATAAGCACGATTGAATTCATTATGACTAATCTTGACAAAAGTTAATAAATATAGTTTTTAAATTATTTTAAGTAAAATTTATAAAAAATTTTGTTGTAGGTTTGTCAGAATGTCAGTGCTCTGACTAAGGTATGTGTTGACATCAGGCCCTGGGCCCACTTCTGGCTTAATCAGGCTTTGCCTGTGTGCGGGGGTCAAAATATTGTGGCAACTGGCTCAGGAAGTACTTCACAGAATTTTATACACATTAATATGTAGTTGTTTCTTGATATTGATAAAAATGAGTGACAATCAACTTTTGGTAAAAATCGTTCAACAAGTGGCGTTGCGATCCCTTTTTCCAGGTCAGTGCAAGACAAAATTTCCTATAAATATGCACAATGAGAATTATTTTTTACGAATCATTTTTACCTGAAAAAGAATTATTTATAATAGCGATAGTCAGGTAAGAAAAATATTTTTGGCACAGGAATAACGCTTCCCCACCAGAGGAGGGCAAATTTTGGATGCGGGTATTTTTCATAAAAACTCGTCAATACTTTTAAAACGAAGGGTTGAATCATTGATCTGTAATAATTTAAAAAAAGTTATCGATTTTTTTTTAAATAAAATAAATAAATAAATTAATATAACAACAAAAAAAAAAAAAAAAAAAAGAGCAATTTTTAACACATTGTTTATAACATAAAATCAGATTTCTCTGGGCATTTTTAGTGTTATATTTCTCTTAGATTATAATCGTCTACACTCATCATGGAAAATAATTTTTATAAATTACTTGTACTGCAATGAATTTGTACAAAATAAAAATTATAGAATGAAGTTTTGTATTATCCACAACATAATAGATTTTTTCCCCCCTGTTGTAACCCCTTATGAGCTTGTTACTGTATCAGAAATGTATTTATTTAGTACTAAGATTAGTAAGTTCATAAGGTTTTTAACGTTAATCACCTGATTACCAATGAATCGGGTAATTTTTACTGGCGCCATCGCGGGACAGACGGTCACACAGACTAAACCCAAAATTTTATGACGTTTCGGCAATTTTTTTTTTTTTTTTTTTAAATTCTATTATTTCTCAAAATTAAACTGTTGGTATTAACCGCTTTATTTTCTAAAACATTGACGGCAAGATTATTTTAAACTAGTTTTCTGTATAACTTTTTTCCACGCTCTTAATATTTATCAGTTGGAAAGTTTTATTATTATTATTATCATTATTTGATATTATTTCTGGATTACATTCCTTTTTTCTCAAGTTCATTGAACTCGTTTTCCATATAAATAAATATAATTTATATATTTCTTGTAGTGTTGTGAAGTTTTGCGACAGTGTATTTTGTCACTGGCCCTGGATCATTTTAAAAATAACTGTATAGTTGGCAACTTACTTTAACACAATGTAATCAATCAGTGAATTTCATTGTTGCTTCGTGGTTTCATTGTTATTCATCTGCTTTAAAATTTTGCTTTTTACATCCATATGACTCCTATTCTGGTCGTGGCAGGCTGGGTGAGTGTTGCCGGCGTGAAACTAGTTTAACCCCACAGGCAAGTCACAAGTCTTGCCGCCTGCCTCCTTCCTTCCTATCTTAAGTTTCTTAAATTATTTTTTCATAAATTTTGATGTCATTGGTATTTCAGTGATCTTGTATTTGTTGCTTGGCTTCTACTAAGCTTAATAGATCATCTTTATTATACATATATATATATATATATATATATATATATATATATATATATATATATATTTCCTTCTCCCCCCCCCCCTTCTCACCCTCTCATGCAGTGGCGGATCCAGAACTTGACTTTTGGGGGGGGGGCTAAGATTTTTCAAAGTGTTATTCTACACCAATAAAAAATTTACAATTGCAATATTCAATTGTGAATGTCAGTGTTTTTTTTTTTTTTTTTTTTTTTTTTTTGGGGGGGGGGGGGGCTTAAATATCTGTAATATTTTAGCTTCATAGCGAAATTTACCTGTATTTGGATACAATGATTGAATTTATGCCCCTAACAAAGGTGTTGATTATTGTATGCTTTTTTCATTTATTTTATTTTGCTTTGTTTTCTTTTTATTTAAAAGAGACTTTTGCTTCTTTCACGTTAATTCAATATTGGATTTTACATTTACATGATAATTAAATATTGGATTTTCATTTTTATGCTAAGTTTGTAAAGGTTTTCATATATACATAGCAAAGAACTATACCTGTGAGTATGCGTAATAAAATTAAATGTGTGTATACATAGTTAAAAAGCACTGATAATTCCTATTACTTAACCGATGTTTTCACCATTGAAAGTTTTGTTAAAAACTTGACAATATTTTTGAACTTTTTTCCATGTAACATATATCCTGCTTCATTCCAGTGACCTATATCCGGAGAAAAATTCCTATCTGAGTATTTTAGAAGTTTAGAAATATATTGTTCATACACTTCTAAATAAAAACAATTCCTGTGTAATTACTTACGTATTCACCCAACTTGTTTCTTTGTGATATGATGCTATGAGGTATAGCTGAAATGCAACGCCCAGCTAGTTGCAAAAATGTGCCATCCCCCTCTCTCTGGAAAACATGGAATAGTGCAACGCCTTTGGCTAGTAAGCCATTACGAAGGAGAAAAAAAAAAAAAACATCCAGACAAAAAAAAAAAAAAAAAAGACAAGGACAAAAGAAGGGTTCTTCTATGAGTGTGTCTTAAAAAAGAAATCGAGAATTAACTGTTATCGAATTAACGGTTTCTTTTAGTTCCTATCTATGGGGAAGTTAGGTATTCATGAAAAATGTCGACCTCGGTTTATTACTTTCCGAACACTATAGTGAGGAAATTATTGTAAAAGGAAATTACTGTAAAATTATTGTAGTGAGAAAATTATTGTCAAAAATCCGAATTTGAGATTTTGATGTTTCTGTACGTTTCGAGGTTCCCTGAGTCCGTTTTCACTATTTTCACGATGATGTATATGCATGTGTGTGTGTGTATGTATGTATGTGTGTGTGTGTGTGTATGTATGTGTGTGTGTGTGTGTGTCTGTGAGTGAACACGCTAGCGTCTAAACGCTTTGTTCGAATAAGCTGAACGTTGGTATGTATATTGTAAGTCGCCCTAGTACGAAGCCTATTGATTTTGGTGAATCTAGCACTTATAGGATTTTTACAGGGACACCAGGAAATTTTTTTTTTCATTACATGGCCTATGGGACCCAATTTTTAAAAGTGCGATAGCGTCTAAACGCCTTATTCAGTTGAGCTGAAAATGTATATGAATATTATAAATCACTGTTTCACTCACTATAAGCATTTTGGTGAATCTAGCATTTATAGGTTTGTACAGGGACACAACGAAAAATTCTTTATCATTATGATCTATGGGTTCAAAGTTCAGTAGCGTTCAATAAAACATCGCGTAATATAGGGAGAAAAATACTCAAACACACTATTATGGTTTTCTCTCTTTTGCTTGTTTAACAACTCCTCTTTCTTTACTTTATCTACAAAACTGTCAATGACTCAATGTTCGGAAAGTCGAGTGAAGTCACTCCAGATTTTTTTTATGTTTTTATACGTTTTGCGTTGTGGGGAATAAGAAAAAAAAAAAACAAAATTGATGTATTCACCATAAACAATATTTATATGGAACAATTTTGAAAAAACGATGAATTTTTTGTTAGCCAACGATTATAAATGCCCGTTCGTTAAATTGATGGCCCAATCGTTGGCAAACCGTTGTTGACCCATAGGCAGTATTTTACTTTGGGAATACATTTTGATATTTATTATTTGCTATTTTTATACTTTCTTGCGAATAATCAACATCCTTGACGATATTTTAATGAGTGTAATAAAATTATATATTTTCTTTGAAGTTACTCAGTGTTCAGAAAGGAACCATTATATGCAAATGTAACACATCCATTATTATTGTACTCAAAACGTTGTTCATTATGGTGGCCCAACCATAGCTATCCCCAACAAGTAAAATGTAACGGAGGGGACGAATAAAAAAGACTGCAACTATCAAATGCGACTATTTCAACAAACCAAGTGAACCATTATCTGGTAATGGGCCAACGACTCATGTTTGTAGGGGGGGGGGGCGTCTATAGAACATTAGTTTGTCAATTTGTGCGTGTGTTAGTTTGTTAGTCTATGCACATGATGCCCAAGAACAAACGGTCACGAAAGATCGGGCCAGTTTAAAAAATACAATCGAACCTCGTTAACGCGAACACTGTTAACGTGAATTACTTTTAACAGGATTGTTTCTATACAACCCCCTTCAAAATGAAGATTACTTTAGTTATAGGAAGATTAGTTACTGATAACATGAACTACTGATAACATGAACAAGTTTTTTATCTCCCTTGAGATTGATGTTAACGAGGTTCGACTGTATTACTTAAAACACAGACAAGAACCCTGTCGATTTGCAACATTATATAACTTGAAATTTTCCTAAGTTATTGTAAAATTGAGATTTTCTTAACGGAATATAGAACAGGGAAAATTTTAATTTAAACGTGTATTAGGAAGATTATTTTCATCGTAAAGATAATGAATCAGTTTAAATATAATAGTTTATGATACTGGTACGAACACCATTGACTATGCACATTCATTATACAGGGTAAATCAAAATGAATATAGCGATTACAAACGGCTATAACTATTTAATGGAAAAGAATTTATCGATAAGATTAACACAGAATGTAGACAGAACTTTAAAATTTTGTATACATACGTCATAGATGTTCTATGTGACTTCCCTTGGTCACACGGACAGCATCTAGGCTGTAGTCCATTTCACGCCATACATTCTGAAGCATGTCTGCAGTCACCGACGCAAGCGCATTCATTACAAATGCGTACTTTGAGTTCTTCAATTGTTTCGGGCATGGGAAGCACATACACCTTGTCTTTCACATAAACCCATAGATAAAAATCGTAGGGTCTCAAAGTACGCATTTATTATAATGCACTTGCGTCGGTGACAGCAGACATGCTTCAGAATGTATGGCGTGAAATGGACTACAGCCTAGATGTTGTCCGTGCGACCAATGACGTATGTATACAAAATTTTGGAGTTCCGTTTACATTCTGTGTTAATCTTATCGATAAATTCTTTTCCATTAAATAATTATAACCGTTTGTAATCGCTATATTCATTTTGACTTACCTGTATTTTAAAAATTATTTATATTTTTTTCTTTACTTCCTTTATCCTACTACCGTAGGTAATGGAAGTATTGTATTTGGTCCAAAAATTCGATATCGCAATTTCATCAGATTTACACGCTTCAAGGTCTCCTGAGTCCAAAAAAGTAGTTTTTGGCAATGGGTCAGTGTGTGTATCTGTGTATGTATGTGTGGAATCTTCTGGCTGTCATATCTCCGAAACTAATAAAGATAGAACTACGAAACTTCAGAATTAAAACAAGTCTGGTGTACAGATAAATATTCCAAATTTTGGTGAAAATTGAAAAACCGGAAGTCCATATCTCAAAAACGGCTCTAACGTTTTTCTTCAATTTTGCTATATAAACACTCTATTAGATGTTCTTTCGAATGATAGAGTTAGTTAGTTCAGGAAAATGGATAGGCTGTATAAATAGCTCAATTTCAGGTCTTGCAAGCGCGTTCCTTTAAAAACGGCTGTACTGATTTTTTTCAAACTCGCCCTATTAACTCACTTTTAAATATCCTTTTGTATGTAATTATTGTTTTCCGGTCAATAATTGATTTTTTGTAAAATTGGTATCTCAAAAACGGCTCTAACGATTTTCTCTTTAGGTCACTCTTATGTTTTCTGATCACATTATCTCTCAAAAATGCATATAATACGTGTAATGGTGGGTAATGGAAGTCGTGTGGTTGCTTTACACCAGATTTTTTTTTTTTTTTTTTTAAGTGTTGAAAATTGGATTTCATACAATATTTTGACACAGAAACTGCAAGTCTGCGTTTAATAATTTTACATTGGCGTTCTTAGGGGCCGTCCATAAATGATGTCACGCTTATAGGGGGGGGAGGGGGTTCGTGAAATTGTGACAGTTTGTGACAAGGGAGGGGAGGGGGTAACAAAAAGTGTGACATCACATATTTTAGTTAAAATACACACATTTATATTCAGCAGATGAAGTTTGGAAGTTATTTTAAAATTATCAAAGATTAAAGATATTTTTTTAATTCGGGTAAAAGTAACTTTATCCTGTGATTCGCCCCTCCCCTCATACATTATTTTCTTTCAGAAAAAAACATTCAGAGTAGGTTTTTAGTATAGGATAGTAATAGAAAATCTTTACTTAGAAGAAAACTTTCCCTTCTCACACTCTTGTAATGTCCAACAAAGATATAAGTCCTTACACCTGAGTTAAAGGAAGTAATGCAACATAAAGAGGTTTTTATCCTATCTTTTGTATATAGCAGGACAAGATAACTTTTATTAGGAACTTCAAGTAATTATTGATGTATGTCATATTCCGTGACATGTGGACAAGGGGGGGGGGGGAGGGGGTCCAAAATTCTGAAAAAAAGCGTGACATCATTTATGGACGGCCCCTTAGCGTTGTGTTAATTTTTATACTTTAGATTGCTTTTAATGTAGGTTCATATACATTACTTGTTATCCTACACCTTATTCTGTAATCTGTCTTCACGATGTTAAAATGCATTGTCAGGAAAAGTCGCTCGTGGACCACACCAGATTATTTTACTTCTCTCGTTTCGAAGCCTACTACCTAAATTTCTAAAATAAAATGTGAAAGGAAATTTTGTGACGGACACACCACATTATTTTCCTTTGAATCTTTCTTCATCAAGAATAAATGACAAATCTTACTCCGCTCCAATACAAAAATAAATAAGTAAAAAAAAAAAAAAAACTTGGTGCAGTTCTTTGGAGCGCGCAAATTTCCGCCTCTGTGATCCCTAGCATCGTATACGAACTGATGATACGAATGTGAAAGTCGGACAGTTAGACGGGGGGCAAGGGTGCCTGGCGAACACCCCTCGTGAGCGAGAGCTCGGGTTTTGCGTCAGGCTTGTTCCGGCTAATTTGGAACGGGGCCAAGGGAGAGTAAGTGGAGTCCGGCAGTGGGTCATCAGTGGTGGCTGTCATTTTTAACGGCGGAAGGAATAAGTAAAGGAGAGTTTTTTTATCCTCCTTGTATTTATTTTATTTATTTTATATTATATTTATGAGAAGGATAAAAAGGCTGGGGATCAGTATAGGATATTGGAGAAGAAAAGTCGATTTGCTCTATCTATAAAATTGATTTGGCCGTAATAAAAAATCGATATATGTTTTAAGTTTCAGAGTAAAATGTATTGTTTTCTTAAAAAATAAATAAATAAATAAAATCTGCTATATTTTTATTAAATGATATGTTTCTCTTAAGGTTACACTGCTCGGCATGAAAATTGCCCCACCACATTTTTGGCAGATTCTTATGTAGAATGACCTCCTTAATCTGAATAGGACGTCCATTTTACCCTATCACCCGTTTTTTAGGGACTGCTTCCCTATTTTTATCACTTTTTGGTAATTTTATGGCTATAAATTTGATTTTGAGGGAGGGGGGGATTATTTTTTAACTGTTAAATATCTTCTGAGGGGCTAGAGAGTTGGAAAATTCTAAAACATCAACATTTGCAGCAAAGAGAAAATTTAGGGGAGGGGGGGGATGCGAGTGAAATTATGTACCACATTTCTTATATTTTTTAAATCTATTATTAATGTTATTTATTAAGCATTGTATTTTTTGTTTTTAAGTGTTAAATTAATTCTTTTTCATTCTCCAAATCAAATTCATGGCCATAAAATGACCGAACAGTGATAAAAATGGGGGGTGGGGATGGTGTTCCGAGAAAACGGTGGGTGACTGGGCAAAATGGGGGGGTCTTATTCGGATTCAGGAGGTCATTTTACATAAAAATCAGCAAGCAGGAGTCGATTTTTTATTTTATTTTTTTGCAACGCAATGTAATCAATAACGAATATTGCAATCTGTGATGTATTGTGTTCTGTGATGTGCAAATATATTCTAGACCAAAAGCTATTGGAGGGGGGGGGGGGGGCAGGGGACATCCAATGACTCAATCCTCGTTTTCTCAACTGTCTCTATAATATTTGTCAAAATGACGTCATTTTCACCCATCTCTTGCGTAGAAGTTAAATATTAAAATGAAAAATAGAGAATGCATTGTTTCCTTTTTTTGAAATCACCGTTATAAATCATTCATTTTAACTGTATTCCAATGGAATATATAATAATCTGGTGTGGCATTCACATGACTTTCTGTTATTTTACATTTGAAAACTATGAATGTGTGTACATGGACTGTATATGATTGTATATGGACTGTTGAAAATAGTTTACAAAAAAGTTTCATTTAACTGTGTAAGATTACCCCCCCCCCCCCAGTACCCAGTTGGAACATAGTATCTACAGTCGGTAACAAAAGTGTCCGAACACTAGCAAAAATTCCTATGTAAAAAAAGTACACTTCATACGATTTAGTTAAATAAATCCTTGTCGAATCGTGTTCTTAGTCAAAGAACACGATTCGACAAGGATTTATTTAACAAAACCGTATGAAGTGTACTTTTTTTACATAGGAATTTTCGCTAGTGTTCGGACACTTTTGTTACCGACTGTACATTCATAAAATAAATAAATAAATAAAATAAATAAGGCTCTTATTAAATTTAAAAGTTTATTCAAAATTATTCAAAAGATTTTCCCACAAAACACTCCTAGAAACTTATCAATCTTCGTCAAATTTTTCAAGCGACACCCTCAGTGGCAATCTCACTTCAAAATACTCAGTTTGAATTTCCTGCAATTATATGTTTTTTTAGTTATGCTAATAAAATACAGACACGCAGATCAATTGCTAAAGAACTTGATTTTCTGATTCGGAAAACCTCAAAACGTATAAAAACCCAATTTCGAAATTTTGACGCCAATTTTGACTTCCTCTACCAATATATAAGTAGAAACTAAAGTAATTAATTACGTAGTGTATTAAATTTGAGACGACTAAAAATTGCAGATTCAAAACAAGTAGATGTACGGCACTAAAAAAAAAAATGGCACTATACTAAAGAAATTTCAAATGTATTAGAAAGTCACACATTTCAGTTACACCCCACACAAACTTTAATAATCTACATACAACATTGCACTTCGCACCCTGCGTATAAAAAACCATTTGTTTCACAGCAATCTTTTTTACGATTCCACCCCCTCTAAATAGCTGCGGTTAGTGTGTAGACCACCCTCTCCCATTATACTCCAGTGTGTTTTGGATCGCAAATAATAACAGATATCCACCCCCTCGATATTAATTTAAGAGGTGGGGGGGGGGGGGGGAGCGCCAGTGGTCAATGGATGTGGGATGTAATAGATGTAAACGTTGATGAATAAGATCATGTTACTCTCTAGAGGGGGAGGGGGAGACTAAAAATATTAATCGCATCGGGATGAAAAATGGCGCGCCAAATCGTTGAGATGTATGATTGAAACCTGGTCAGGCAAAACTAATGAGGAAAAAATAAGTAAGCGGGACACCATAAGAGTAAAAAAAGTTCTATTAATTTGGTGTATACTCTATAACAAAAAAAGCGACGCACGAAGAAGGAATAATGCAAACTGGAAAAAAATTAACATACACACAGGATTCGCCAGGAAAATGCAAAATTTAAAGTTTCGCTGCCATCGAATGAGCATGCGACGCTGCAGCGCATCATAACTGCGCAGTTAGCAAAATTAAAAATAATAAATTTTGATTCCAGGTCATAAATTCTTCGAGAATTTTATTTCATCTTCTCAGAAAGACAGTAACTATGCCTCGCATACAGTTGCGCAAATAACATGCGCAGATGTCAGCATTTGAGGGGGGTGTGTCGTTGTGCTCAAAGAAGCCGGTTGGTCTAATCTGCGATTTTTTTTACAACTGGATAGGAGCAGTACCACTATTAGATAATACTGACAGGAATGGGTGAACCATGGCCGAACACAGCGTCAGGGAGAAAACGGTCGGCCTAAAGAGAGGACAGAAAGTGAGGATCAGTCAATCATCAAAGCTCCAATTCATCATTATCATGATCCTACGTGCAACTGGTACTTCAGTGACTTCAAAGACCCTTAATAGGCGGCTCAGTGAAATGGGGTTGAACTCAGTCCCCGGATCTCCCTTCCACTGAGGACGTTTGGAGCATCATAAAAAAGGTTCTACAACCAGCTCGGGATTTTACCAATCTAACGCACCAATTCGACAGAATTTGCCACGATATTTCACAAGAGCACATCTAGCAACTCTATATCAATTAATACCAAGCCGAATAACTGCGTACCTAGGACCAAAAGTGGATCAACTCGTTATTGACTTGTTTACTTTGTGAGGTCTTTTCTCTTGATTAAATCATTCAAATTTTCTGAAACTATAATCAATTGTTTTTCTCCACATGTACATCACACCTACCAATTTTTGTCCCATTCGGATAACTCCTTCTTGGTGCGTCTTTTTTTTTTTTTTTTTTTTTATAGAGTGTATTTTTACTTTCTTTTATATACATAGGAAGAAAGTACTGGATTCGTGAAATTACTCAAATTCTGGTTTTCGATGGATTAACACGTTTTGTGATGAATTGAATTATATTTTCTTCATTTAAAGAAACGGTTTTGCTGGTTCAGTACAACAGTTGCTAATGACGTAGCATATCAAAGTACACTAAAAGATAAAATAAATAAAATAAATAAATAAAGCCACACCGGGAGAAAAAAAAAAGAAAGAAAGAAAGTTCAAAAAGATATAATAATACCTATGTGCATTTACAATTTAGTAATACACTTTATTACGCTGTACGAAGTAAACAATAACAATCTGCATAAAACTTTCTTTTTAAACATAGCATAATAGCCATATACTTTGTGTTCTATTATATATATATAAAAAAAGAAAAGAAAAAACACTTAATATTTTAATATGTGAAATAAAACTATCTATTTGTTAGATCCAAACAGTTACTGAATGAAAAAAAAAAAAAAGGTATTCAGTATGAAAAAAAAAAAAAAAAAGGTTACTCTCCCTATGGGCAATTTCTTCACCGTGAACTAATTTATTGCCGAGTTATACTCACAAATATGATTTTGCGAGCAATTTCTTCACAGTGAAGTCTTTTATAGCCGAGTTATACTTGCAAACATGTTTTTGCCGCCAGCACCTCGAATGGGGATGGGGGAATTTTTGCAAAATCCCGTCTTAGTGGATGTCAGGGCTCTAGAAACTACTTTCACAGCAATATTCGTGACCCTGTCCTCCGCAGAATCGCCCCGGCAGTACTGGCTCAATAGGTGGATGAACTCTTTTATATGTATAGGTGAAAGGTTGCGTAAAATCACATTTTGCCTTCTCCTCTTCGCTTTGGGGACCGAATTCCTAAGATTCCAGGAATTGATTTTTAGGTTAGTTAGATTTTAAAACAAAAAATATACTGGTATATCAGTTTTCTTTTTTACTTTCTCTTACCCATTACGGTAGAAAAAGTTTTGTTTTAGGGTCAAATTTTTGAAAGTGAGTTTTTGTTATATTTACATGTTCTGGGGTATCCTGAGTACGAAAATTATGATTTTAGCTAATGGTCTGTGTGTGTGCCTGTCTGTGTGTCTCTCTGTGTGTGTGCCTGTCTGTGTGTGTGCCTGTTATCAGCATATCTCAAGAACAAATAGCAGCAGAAATTCCAAACTCGGTATTCTAAATGTGTATCCTATAGGGATGCTCCACTAAACTTTTCGTTGAGATGAAGCAAATGGTTCGTGTACAGGGACACTCAAAAGCATCCAAATACATTACGTCCATGGGGGATATTGAGGTTTATGCAGAATATTGCAGTAGAGTTTAACATCTATAGACTGTCCTAAACCAAATGAAACGAATATATATTTTTTGTAATAGAGATAGTCAACTGGAAAAAAAAAAATTGTGTATGTAGGGGCCTCGCCTCCCCCCTCGGGGGAAAGTCCCCCTTCGAAGGGAGTAAATTTTCATGATGGGTATCTTTCAAAAAAGCTCGCCAATACCTTTAAAACGAATACTTGAACCATGGATCTGCGATAATTTAAAATAAAGTTATCGATTTTTTTCATTTTTAACTTTTTTCTTTTCTTTTTTTTTTTTTTAAACTTTAATTTGTTCTCAATATTACATTAATGTAATATTGAGAACAAATTCAACTTTTTTTTTGGATATTTAGTGTGTTACTCTTAGAATAACTTAAAAACGAGTAAGTTTAGGAGATCCAAATGTTGTATTTTGAAGTTCATATAAGTTTGTTGCTGGAAAAGTTTGATCAAGATTGATAAGTTTCAAGGAACGTTGCGTGTGAAAATTGTCTGTATAATTTTAAGTGAACTTTTAATTTTAATAACAGAATTAAATTCTATATAAATGTAGGTGCATTAATGAAACGGGGTTTGAGGGGGGCGGTAGCCCCACCCCCTCACACAGAACTAATTATCCTATAAAACTTTTCCGAACCTAAATTTGAATTGTTTAACATAGGTTTACATAACAGTACACGTTATCTTACCTCTTAATCTCCAAACTGTAATTATAGTATTAAATTTTAGGGTAAGAAAAAGTCGTGTGAGTAACACACCAGATTATTTGAGATATGAAAATTTATACAAACTCACGTTGTGCTCCTTAACCCCCCCCCCCCTTATCCCACCCCAATTTTGTAAAATCGCTTCTTAGTACTACTAAGTACCTACTAAGTTAGTAGGTGTCTACGTCACAGAAGGAATATTTTTTGCTGCAATGTTTTGGTCTGGGCGATGATGAATCAGTCAGTCAGGACAAACAATCTTATATGTATACATAAAATCGTAAGAATCGGCGAAAAAATCGCTAGATGGTGCTCCACTTCATTAGCATAAAAACGTACGTCAGTACTTAAACGATACTCATAGTCAACAACCCCATTGCTAAATTCCTCGTGCTGGACAAACGTTATGCCATTGCTTCGTTGGACACCGAAATCTTCCAATTTAACCCTTTGTAATTTTTTGGTATGGGATTTTATTAAAGACATAGTTTTCTAGTTCATGCCTCCATTTTCCCAAGACGTACAGCAACTGATGCAGCGGATAACTGAACGGCTCCAATCATTAAAACAGGATATTCTATCCTGAATGTAGCAGGAACTGGAATACCGCATAGATAGTTACCGTGTCACAGGAGGGACAAACATAGAATATGTATAGAAACTAGGACAATTGTAGCTTCACTCTAAACTTGATTTAGCAAAATAAAGTAATTACAGCAGTTACAAGTAAATTTTCTTTTTGTCCCATTCAATATTGTTAGGAAAAACTTATCGACTTTCTTGTGTGAGAAAGTATTTCGTAAAGAAAGTCGAAGATTTCTAGTCGAAGATTGCACTTTATTCTACGTAACTTTTCGAATCTGTACAAAAAAAAAAAAAAAAAAAAAAAACTTATTAATAACGAATATTCTTGAAAACAGTCCAATAGTACTGCTAATTCTTCAAATATTCTGGAAACAGTTCAATGAGCTATTACTCGTACCGCAAAAATCACTAGTCGACGAATGTTATGGAACAGTCTAAGAAAACAGTTACTTGCTCCACAAGAATAAAGCAAATGGCATCAAATACTCCAGAGCATAAATTTTCGCTAGCTCACGAACAAAAATTGGTCGCTTAGAGCGCAATCTCTATAGTGCAATCGCTCAAAATAGGTCTCTGAAGCAATAGTCTGTATAGCAATGACTGCACACTCTCCTACAGAAGTCAACTCACTCCTACTTATACCTTTTAGGGCTGAGGCTTGGCGGTAAGTCTATCGAGAATCCCATAGAAAGTTCTAGATCTTGGCTACTGTGCGTTGGAGAGCTTCGAAACTTCAGGAACCCTAAACTACTATTTCTAGCCCAATTTGGTCGCCAACTAGCCCCATTCATAAACAAGTCGCCAAGACTGACCTCACTCAAAGTGAATGAACTGCCGCTCCATTTCTACTTTGCCTGTAAAAATTACTTTCACTCAGGGCCCGACTTAGCTTAATTGGGGCTTGGGGCAAAAACTTCTTTGGGACCCCCCTCTCTTCATCACTATTTCAGTAATGATAAACTAAACTTTATGGAGGTATTTAAATTTTTTACCTCATTATAGGTATGTAACAAGAAAATTGACTAGAACCTAAAATAACTATAAAGTCCCCCCCCCCACTCCAATGGTCAGACGAAATATCTTTCTATCCATTTTATTTCTGATTGTTAACTTTGTCATCTAGCTGCAAAAAATTCATATCCTTGCTGTCATTCGGGCGGAATTCAGCTAAATTTTCACAATTACGATGTCTCAATTACGCCGGATTTTACACTATACTGATATTTTGTTTAAAAAAAGTTCATTAAAGAAGGAAACGTAGAATAAACTTTCTATTCGATTTGGGGGCCCCCTCTGATGTGGGGGCCCGGGGAAACTGCCCCGTATGCCCCTGCCTTAGTCAGGCTCTGCTTTCACTGCAACAGAATAATTAATTCAGAGGAAAAGATTTAATTTGTTTTAACAATATCAAACACTGAATGTTTAACGGTCAAAATTGAACCGATATGAATAAAATATTTATTTTGCATACAATCCCTCATTAAAAAAAAAAAAAAAAAAAAAAAAAAATCTTCTTAGTTTCTTTGCTCCAATCAGAAAATCCACTTCTTTGTTTCCAAACAGAAAGGGCATAAATTCATTCTTTCGTTCGTTAAAAGACAAAAAAAAAAAAAAAAAAAAAAAAAAAAGACTTCTTACATCTCACACTTCTAGAAACTATTTTTATAAAAGCGTCTCGGATAACTAAAACCCACCACCAACTGCACATTTTAATTGCAACATTACAAAAGTTGGCGCGGAAATTGAGGAAAAGATAAAAAAAAAAAAAAAAAAAAAAAAAAAAAAAGAGGGGGAGGCTTAGCTCTTCCCCCCCTCCCTTTCACAATGGGTGTTAATGAGACTTAAAACCTCATTTAGGAAAAATTGCTAGAAAGTTTGAATGCGCGAGAAATAAAACAAACCGCACATGTCTCCGTTTAGAAAAAAAAAAAGAGACACTTTTTATTTATTTTTGTTGCGGTGTTCCAACCTTTTTACGGTTTTGGAGAGATTAATTAGTGAGAGAAGAGACAATTTTTTTGCTAATTAAGGAGAGTTTCTTTTGTTTTAATTATTCATTTCAGAGTGACGCGGCAGTCATTAGCGGCGTTAAGGTTTCTTAGGAAGAAGCGGACCAGCAAAGGCGATTTATGTCGGAGTTCTTTTTTTTTTCCTCTTCTTTTCTTGAGATGACCTCGTTTAGGTAAAACCAAAACTATAAATCTTGCTTGCTTTTTTTTTTTTTTGAAAAATATGTGACATGAAAACTTCTTTTAAAGTTTTAAAACAATTTTTTTCCCCTTCATTTTAAAAATAATTTTCACTTTGTCATTTCATTTATATAAATTAGTATGTTGTGGACATCACACGTAAATTTTTCTTCTAATCTATCTACAGGGTGTGATGGATTCAGTTACAGATTCAGAAGGCATCACTTGAATTGCAACTTTTGTTAAAATTCAAACTTATTATTTTAGTGAAACTAAGAAATAAATACTCTTGTGAAATAACATAACAGAGTTTTAATAATAAGACGAAATAGTACAGAACTATTCCATTTAACATCCTGTTCATACAGGAAAATCATAAAAACATGAATCACATATACATGTGATTCCTAGCATGTTTAAAAATTACAGAGAAGTTCAGGAGAACGACTTCTCTCAACCCTGTGTATAATCCAAGTCTCTAGAGTTTTTTCTGATTTTTCAGTCCTCCAAAATTTTGATCAGATGCAAAGAGGGGGGGGGGAATTATTTTCCCTCAAGATGACAAAAAATCAGAAAGTTTTTGGTCACGTGAGATACACAAGTTCACACCTAGTTTAATAGTTCATGGGTGTTTGCTAGGGGTCAAAATGTCTGGGTACAACCTTCGCCTGGGCGCGCAAGACGGCATTATCGAAGTCGAGAGTGAAATTGCGGTGACTTTGCATCCGAGAGTGTGAAAGGATGTACGGAATGTCCGTTTTCATGATCTCGCAGACAGAGAGGCACCTCGGACCTCACACTGGAAGTCGAGTGCAAAAGAAGAAAACCTTGGCGATGTCACAAGGGTGATTGTAATTAAAGTTACGATTTCAAAACGCTATAATTTTGAAACTACCCATCAGAGCGATTTGATATTTTAACAGAGCAATCGTGAGGCAATGAAATTTCGTTTGGGGGAGGAAAAAAGTAGTCCCAACATGTTCCTATAGAGGCCGCTGTCGGGGTAATGTCAGGGGAAACGCCTCAATGGACTCATTAAGCACAGGAATGTTGTTAGCAACACAATGGAATTGCAGGAAACAATAGACTTGAAGGATTTACTACAATTTTTTTTACAAAAAGACAAGAATGCGTGTTTACAGCGAAAACAGTCATAGTGAAAAGAGAAAAAGAGGAGCTTCGCGAAACAAATACTTCACGGATAATTAACGGCACATTTTGGAACTATTTATTTATTTATTTATTTTTCTTTCGCCAAACAAAATTTCATTGTCTCACGATTGCCCTGGTAAAATATCAAATCGCTCTGATGGGTAGTTTTAAGATTATATAGCGTTTTGAAATCGTAACTTTAATTATAATCACCCTGTATATAACAGCGCCACTTACTGTTTAATATACACAGACGTTTTATCATAGCTTCCAACTCTAAAGATTTTTACATCTAGAGTACGGTGCAATTTTAATTAACAGATGCTGAGATGTAATCATGTGCAAAATCATAGAAGTTGAGTAGCAGTATCGTTATCTATCGTCCTAGCCTATATATAACCAAATTGAATCCTCATAAAGTTTAATTTTGATTCTTTCCTGTACGAAGTTTTGTGCAATTACTTACAATAGAATTTGAAATGTATCCTTCTTATCCACGGGGCAAATTGCAACACAGAAGTAGAATAGAGAAAAATTGCACATAAACGTGCACTAGGAAGATTGTTTTCATCGTAAAATCTAGTATGTTGTGGCCACCACAAGACTTTCTTCTATATTTTCCTATACGAATTCACTCAGTAACAATATTAAAAAAAGAAAAAAAAAATAATAATTTCTTTTTTTTTTTCGTTAAAAGTAAAAAAATTCTATAACTTTGTTTTAAATTATCTCAGATTTATGGTTGAACCATTCGTTTTAAAGGTATTGACGAGACCTTTCGAAAGATACCCATCTTGAAAATTTACCCCCCACCCCACCCCCCCGGTGGGGTACTTCCCCCTAGGGGGGAAGCAATGCCCCCACATGCACAGAATTTTTTTCCTAGTTAACTATTACTATTATCAATAATTCATATAAATTTTAAAATCACAAATTAAAAATAACTCTCATTATGTACATTTATACGAAATTTTGTCCTATACTGACATGTTAAAAATTTAGAATAAATGCGATCACTGCGCCACCTGTTGAGCGATTGATCTCCAAATGAATCAGCACCAGTCTATGTCAGGGACCAACTAAATACTAAGTTTGGTTAAATTTCATGCATTGGTTCGTGAGATACAGCGTCCACAAAAAACGTGATACACACACACAGACAGACAGACATTTTCTAAAAACTATTAATTCGTGTTTAGGGTGTAAAAACGTGTAAATCTCTCAAAAAACGGAGGCCGAAAATTTTCACGAATCCAATACTTTTTCTGTATTACATATAGAAGAAAGTAATATTCGATTAGTTTCAAAATACTCTTTATGACACCGACATCAACATCATTAACCAGAAACTTTCTATATTGAAAACTTTATAAATAATTTGAAATTTGCCGTTTTCTTAGAAATGACAGAATAGGCCAATATTTCACACAAACTTCGAGATTATTGGATCGGAAATACTATATGGAAATTGGAATATGAAACTGAGCCTAATAAAATTAAACAACAAATTAGGATAAGATAAATTTATTGAAGCGGTGGGAAGGTTGCCTAGTGGGTGAGGCGTTTCATTCTGTAACAGTGTTGATTGATCAGATAGATCAATTTCTTTTAGTATGAATAAAATATTCTCTTTTCTAGTAGAATTTTACAAAAAATAAGTATAAAATGGGGAGCTCAACACATTATACCTATGCCAACTAGTTTTATTAATCATCAATAATAATACTAACAACAATAATATCATATTATCACCAGAATAAAGAAAGGGCTGTTCCTTTCCCATTTTCTCCAGGTAACAGAGACAAATTTGACGTCATCTTTCCTCCGATTCATCACACGATCAAAAGGCTCATTTCTGAACTCCCTCTCTAATATAAACACCATTCATAATTGTGAAAAGCCATTCACAAAGGCCTATACTCTACCTGAGACTGAACAGAAGTGAATGGCGTGGAGCGTTATTAGCATTGAGGGTGGGGGTCAGACATGGGACCCTTTATACGCGAAAGAAAGGCCATCGGTCAAGCGGACAAAGAGGCCATAGACCACTGTTTGTGGAACCTCTCTATGATGAAAGAGGGTATGAAAAGGTCATGTTTGGATGAAGATGGAGTTTGATACTCATGACTTATTAGAAGAGGAGTTGATTGTTTCACGTGCAGCAGAATAGTGTTGTAACTTTCTAATATTGCAGAGAATATATAAGTTAATTTTTTTAACACTTCAAAGTGTTTAACTCCCTCTTACGATTTCCCCATGTACGTCTATGGCGAAATTTGTTTCCATAATGACTCATTAGCTATTTGATATTTTACCATGGTTTTATTAACTTCTATTCTTGTTTGTTTGTTTGTCTGGTACAAATCTTGCGATCTATTTTTAACTAACTTCCCATTTGAAACTTCCACAGTAGCTCAGAACCCGGTGATAACACAATACTTCGAAGTCCGATTTTCGAATAGTTTTCTTTTAATTAATTAAAATATGAAAATAATAAGCTCCTAATAGAAATAAAAATAGTCATTAAAATATTAGCTATAATTTAATTGTTGCCAAAAAAAAAAAAAAAATAAATAAAATAAAATAAAAATAAAAAAAATAAATAAAAAATTACGAGTTCATTTTCTTTCGACCTAAAAATAAATACATGAGCGTGAGCCATACAATACGTGAGCGTTAAAAAATTGTAAAAAGTTAAATGATGCATCTGACAAAAATGGATGTCATTATCACTTTATAGATTTTCTACTTATTGATAAAGTGCTAATGTAGTCCATGATGCAAATATATGTTGTTCTGAAAGGATTAATATTTTATTTTTAAAATCATTTTTATTATTTTTATTATTATTATTATTCAAATTTTCCGTAACTCTTTAACCAATCACATTAGAACGTCCATCTTTGGAATATCGATAATAATGATTTTCTCGCCAAAAGTCGTCAAGGGCAAAAAGTCGCCAAATTTTTCGCCAGATCCACTACCTGCCTATTGGAGCTTTTTAAGGCGTTTTAAAGGGAAAATTAAGCTATTTTAACGTGAAAAAGAGCTGAAAATGCAGAAAATTGACATTTTATCAACTTACTAAGCCTCTTTGAAAGAATTTATATAAATATAAATACAGTGAAACCTCTCAAGTTGGACACCCCTATAAGTTGGACGCTTTTTCTCGGAACGGAATGTATCCATTAACATTATGTCTAACCCCTATAAGTTGGACACTTTTTCTTGGAACCGTAGGTGTCCAACTTAGAGAGGTTTTACTGTACAATTATTTACAATTTCGTAACAATACGCATTGATAAAGTGCTAATGTTAGTTCTATAGCTATGATTCAACAGAAAATTTAAAAACATGGTTTATAAAAAGTTTTTTATCTTATAATTATTTAAAATTCCGTTTTCACATTCAGAAAATTTACAGCCGTTAAATCCGTACCCGTTTTCCAAAAACTGAATTTTTAACATTTTAATATTCCATTTTACAGCTCAAAAATGAGAAAAAGGCATTTAATGAAAATTTGCATTTTTAAACTCAAACGGTTGTGTATTTTCAGAATGGGGAAACGGAATTTAAAATTAACTGTTAGGTAATGCGTCATTCTGTAAGCAATTTTAACCATAGAATAACATGGGCTTTGTCTCACTTTGACGATCGGTGATGTACTCTTTTAAGAGGTGGGACTCTACGGTTATTTTTTGCACATTAAAGCTAATTATGTCAGGACCTACGGCTTAAAGTACACTCCAAACTATTACAAACATGAATGCTTGAATCGGGATTCGAACTCAGGTAGATGTATAAAATAATTTCTGGTTGTTCTATAGAGATATAAAACCCCATGCAGACAAACCCCATAGGGTGCTTTTTTAGAACTCATATGAAAAATTGTGATGGTCGGTTTTTAATAGCGATGAAATATGTGTAAGATTTAAAATAAAAATTCTGATGTGGACACCACATGACTTCCTTATACATCCATTGGAATATACATATTCTTATGAAAACATTGACATTTTCATGTGAGGTAACGGATTCGTAAATAAGCAGGCTAGAGCCCCTAAATAAAATAATAGGCCGGCGCATCACCGCCATTTTTTTGCCTCCGAAGAGGACAGCATTCCCTCTTGGCGTCCTTATCGCTTCCCTATCCATTTTAAGAAATCTTGATCTGAAGCTAATCCGGTCAAGATAAGAGCAAATAAACGACAATAATATTCCTAAAAACACATTTTTTTCACAGTACATTCTCAGGATGTCCTTTTATTCTGAGGATATCCTGTGGATGTACTGGGGTAAGATGTGTTGTTAGGGCTGTTTCTGTTTCTTTTACAAAATGTCGCCAAAACTCAAATACACAGTAACAGAAGGTCTGTGAACATTTCATATTCACTTTTTGAATGATTATAGCAGTTTATCGCTAAACAAACTTCCATATCATAGTTTACTTAGCTAAAATTATGAAATATAATAAAACAAGTCACTCTAAAGTAACGTAAGTCGATAAAAAAAAAATAAAAAAAAAATGTTTGTCGTTTGTTTTTCAGAGAAACGCGCTGGGTACATGTGGCAACCCTAAGGCAACAAAATGCCTGATGCGCCAGCTCGTAGGCAGGTTACAACCACTGAAAAACTGCTACTCCAACCACAAAAGTCATGATAATAGGATTATATAAACCGCCAAACGAATATACACTAGTTTTTTTCAAGAATGGCTTATTGCAGAATCTCTCATCGGCAAATTCACAGCTTAGAGTTTAATGAAAATCATTCTAGTGTAAATGGCCTACTTTTGTTCTCCTTGTCGAAAATTAGAGGTGAAAAATTATACATTTTACCGAAACAATTAATTCAGTTAAAATTCAGGAAGGATTTACTAATCCTAGCTATCCCGAAACAATATTCGCCGTCAAATTGGATCACTAACCTCGCCAAGTCGTCACATTTGTAGCCAACGATGATTTTTGTCCTAGCAATTTTGGCGATTTTGTGTCGAATTTGGCAACTTGGCAGCCGAATCTGGCGAAATTTTGTAGTTTAGGGTTTCCAAAGTTTGAAAGCTGTAATTTCAATAAAAACATAATTCAGGAATTTTCCAGAAAGATACATTAGTTTATGGCGCTGAACTAAATTCTTCAAAAATTTTTTAAATGACAAACAAGACTAAAACAAAATAAAGTGCATTCGTCGACTAGAAGCTTCTTATATATTAAGAATTACTTTTCTACACTCAAAAATGTCGGCAACTTTCATGACAATATGATTACAGGATCTATTTAAGAGCTGAATGTTCATTAATTAGCTTATTTTGAAATCTCTATGATGGTAGTTTCTATGTAATGGCCAAAACCTTTGTATAGTTGGCCATTATGAATGTAATTTTCGTAAATATCTTCAAAGCAGAAAGACCAGAAAGAGAGGTGCACAACTAGATGTTATAACAAACCTATATACCAATTTGCAACGTTCTACGTCCAATTGTTTTTGAGTTATGCGAGATACATACACTGATACATACACACACTCATACAGACGTCACGAAAAATCGTCGCTGATATCTCAGAAACGAGAGCTTGCAGGTGTACAACTTGACATCATATGACAGTCATACATATAAATTTGTATCAGTCTACGATGATTCGTATTTGAGCTATGCGAGATATAAAATCCATTCCGTAAATAGGGATTACAATACTTCCTTATTCCTTGTATATAGGAAGTAAAAACGAACGTTGTGGAACATGCAGTAAATAACAGTAAGGAATATCACTGAGGCTTTTTATTAAAGGTTAAACAATGCAAGGGCTAAATTCAATTGGAAAGCGATTTATAATCTACGCAAATCGCGTGATTTTTCTTTCTCCTTTAAACCATAAATGGATGCAGGATATTTATTACTTTTGAGATTTCACACTTGACGCGACCTTGAGAGAATTTACCACGCCGTGACTGAACTTTAAACTCTAACATAAAAAAAAAAAAAAAAAAAAAAAAACTGCACCATCTTTTTAAGCCTTTAGCAAAAAACAATGGTTTCACACATTCGACCATCGCACGATATTCCCCCATTAAAATCATGCTAATACTTCACTTTTGTCGAAAATGTATGCGACGCGTACTGAAATTTCGGATGCTCCGGTGCGTATCGTTGTAAAAAGTTAGCACGTAAACTGTAAATTTCGTCGCCTAATGACAGTGTTTACGATCCCTAAGCTGTGAAAAAATAAGAGGTTTGACTTTTGTTTTTTGTCTTGCTTTTGTATATTTTAAACAAGCCACTTGTTTCGGGTAGTTCTTTTTTATTTCTTCCAACGATCACGAAATTTTCAAATTTTTGTTTACAAACTCCTGCTTTCACGATTTTTTATTGCTAAAGGCCTAAATATTAAATAAGTAATCTAGAATGCCATCCATATTATTTTCTCCTACCCTAAATAACTAGGCCTATTAGAGTATTTCAAGATGTAAGACTAGTATGTTATGGGCGTGGGTATCACAAAACTTTCTTCACTATAGTCTATACTGATATGAAAAAGGTTTTTGTCTCCAAGTCTGTGTATGACGTACAGTGAAAAATATGGTACGTGCAGTTCTGAAAATGTTTTTCCATCTCCAGATGTTGCAGATTTGCAACATACCTTTAGATTTCCGATATTCCTATTAGAAATAAAAAGAAAAGAAAAGAAAGAAAGAAAAAGAAAGAAAGAAAGACAGAAAAAAAAAAAGGTTTATGCGATTTTTAAAGTGTTTTCCCGATTATTTATTCATTTATTTATATTTTACTAGGACGGAGGACTATTAGTCTCAATCTACAGATAAAACGTTGTCGTCAGCTTTACGATGGTTGGACATTTATCGAAATCGAAAATGTAATTGAATAATTTGAAAAAAAAAAAAAACTAATAGTCCTCCGTACTAAATTAAAGTCTGCTTTCGCCAGAATTTCATCAAAATCGTTTATTTTGTTTATTTATTTATTTATTTGTAAAGAAAAAGAAAATTAATAATAATCAGTATCGAAAATGTTGACGAAGCCCTTTTTTAGACAAAAATACATAATTTATTTTAATTTTTAATGGTTGCCAAAAAAGTTTAAGAGTAGATTTTAACTTTTTTTTAAATGAAAAGAAATTCATGAATCAGTATTAAAATTGATATAAAACTTTGTGAAAAATTAAACTTTCAGGGTAAAATCGACGTCATTATAGCTCTGAAGGTATTTTTATATTATTTTGTATTACTTTATTTTATTTTATTTTTATTTATTTATTTATTTATTTTGAGTTGTCATTTCAAGCTGAGGCCAATAAGGATAATAATAAGATGCTTACAACTTTTACCTTTTGTATAAATGTTAAATTACTGCATATCAGCGCCACCTTCTGTCCTATATGCACTCCAATTGAACTAACAAGTCTTTCACCAAGTTTTTCACCACGTCTTTCATAGAGTTTAAGGTTTGTGCACTTACACACAATAGAGGCAGAGATAAAGCTAGACTTCTCTTAATTTGGAGAAATGGCAATATAGCAGCACTACCGGTTGGGCGTTCCGAACGTTAATCAACGTCTTATGTCAAGGTCCAATCAAGATAAAACTACATTAACTTCAGTACATTAATTCGTGAAACACAGTTTCCATAAAATTTTACTAACACATATAGACAGACTAGATCGCGTTCAGGATATTTCAAAACATGTGAATCCATTAAAAACCAGAAGTTGAAAATTTTATGATACCAACACAAATATTACTCTAATTTTGGAAACTATCGACTAGCCTCCTCCCCCCACACACAGACCCCACATAAAAATAAATATATATAGGCATTGTACGGATTTACCGATTTTTTTTTTTTTTTTTTTTTTTTCAACACATTATTAATTAAACACTGATAAAGAGTTCACCATTGGATTACGGGAAAAGCATCCAATTATTATTATTATTGTGGTATTCTTATTGTGCCTATTACTGACATATTCTGAAAGCTTTAGACGTGGATTTATTTTCAAATAATAAAAAAAAAAAAAAAAAGAAAGAAAGAAAAAAACTATTATGTTGTGGCTACCACAAGATTTTCTTCTATATTATCTTATACAAATTCACTAAGGGCGTATAATTTATTAAAATTACCTAACATGATGAATGCAAATGATATACATCTTAGAGAAAACTAACACTAAATATCAAAGAAAGACAATTTTAATATCTATAAATAACATCTTAAAAAATGCGTTTGTATAATGGTTATCTCACATATCAAGTTTCGTACAGTTATATGTCATAGAAGTTGAGATATACCCGTCCCGTTAACCAGGAAATTTGCAGTATAGCAGCGCCACCTATTTACCGATAAGCATCCAAAATGAATCAGCATAATGTCTCATAATGGCCTTCTCACATATCAAGTTTTGTTGGATGATACGCAATAGAAACTGAGATATGGCCTTCCCTTGAACTGCGAATACCGCTGAATAGCAGCGCTATTGGCCGATGAGCATTCAAATTAAATCAGCATAATGTATCATAATCTCCTTCTCAAATATCAAGTTTTGTTTTATTATACGCAATAAAACCTGAGATATAGCCTCCTCTTAAACTACCGAAATCGCTGTGTAGCAGCGCCACCTGTTGAGTGCTTGGCACCAAAAGTTGATAGACATTAATTTAGGTCTGGTGCACATACGTATAAATTTATGTATAATTCTGAGAAGTAGTTCCGAAGATACAGTCGCCACAAAATTTTTGTCACACACAGACATACAGACGGACAGACAGAAATTTTCTAAAAATGGTGAAATCGTGTTCCAGACTTCTTAAAACGTGTAAATCCGTCAAAAATTTTACAAATGTGATAAATAAAAATTTGTATTAAGCATATAAAACAGCAACATTTAAACAATATTTTATAAGATTTTCATTAAAAAATTTGGAAAATTCCGCCGGTGTGTACACTAGTTTTCGGTGACCCTTCAGAACTTCAGAAAAACTAATGCTCCGTCCGATCTTAATGGAATTTCGTACACTTCTTCAAAACAGATTTGACTAGCCCTTGAACAAGGGATTAAAAAAAACTAGTATGTTGTGGCCACCACAAGACTTTCTTCTATATTTGTCTATACAAATTCACTCAGTAACAATATTAAAAAAAAAAAAAAAAAACTATTACGATTTTTTTTTAACCCTTTGCGGTGCAAGACAATTCAGATCATTTAAATTATACTGCCACCGGAATTCATGAACTAAATTAAACCAAAAGAAATTTTAAATTTTAAGGGTAAAAAAACCGGCCTTTTCTGTTATGTTATAAACGTAAATTTTTGCTAAAAAATTTCCGGGATGAATTTTTGCAGCTGGATCTTAAATTTTGCGTCCTCACAGCTAGGACAGCGCGCGTTAAGGGGTTAAAAGTAAAAAAAATCCATAACTTTATTTTAAATTATCACAGATTTATAGTTCAACCATTCGTTTTAAAGGTGTTGACGAGACCTTTCGAAAGATACCCATCTTGAAAATTTACTCCCCCTGGGGGGGAGAGGGGGGAACCGATGCCCCCACATGCACAAAAATTTTTTCCTAGTTAACTACTACTATTATCAATAATTCATATTAATTTTACAATCACGAGTTTAAAATAACTCTCATTATGTACAATTATACGAAATTTTGTCCTATACTGCCATGTTAAAAGTTTACAAAAAATGCGATCACAGCGCCACCTGTTGAGAGATTCATCCCCAAATCTAATCAGCACCAGTTTATGTCAGGGTGCAACTCAATACCAAGTTTGGTTAAATTTCGTTCATTTGTTCGTGAGCTACAGTGTCCACAAAAATCGTGATACACACGGACAGACAAATATATTCTAAAAACTATCAATTCGTGTTCAGGCCATCCCAAAACGTGTAAATCCATCAAAAAACGCAAGTCGAAGATTTTCTCGAATCCAGTGCTTTCTCTATATTACATATAGAAGAAAGTAAAAAAAGTGAAATTTGAATGAAAAGAAAAATCTTGGTTCAAACACAAATCAATTCTATTTTGAAGAAATGTGCGAAATTTGAATGTGATAGTGCATTAATTTTTGAAAAATTTTGTTCGGTGCCTTTTCTGAAGGGCCAGATCCCACCGGCTTAGTTGTCTAAATTTTTTTAATGGAAATTTTGTTAAGATATTGTTTACATGTTTCTCTGTTTAAAATTTGAATAATAAACTTTATTTATCATATTTTACAAAGTTGATAAAATATGCTTTTTTAGGACTGAGGGCCTATTAGTCTCAATCTGGGATATTTGCGTTGTCGATTTCGATAGTTGGACATTTGTCGAAATCTAAAATTTATCGAAAATATAACTGAATAATTTGAAAGCGATGTTATAATTTGAAAAAAGAAAAAAAAAAAAAAAAACTAATAGTCCTCCGTCCTAAACTAAATTCTGCTTTTGCCAGAATTTCATCAAAATCTTTTTATTATTATTATTATTATTATTATTATTGAAAGAAAAAGAAAAGAAAATTAATAATAATCAGTATCGTTACAAGCGATATCGAAAAAGGTTTTTTTTAATAATTTTGAATTAGGAAATAAAAAGTGCGCGTGAAATAATATGAAATAAAAATAAGTAAAAAAATGAATTTAATGTTTTTGTTTTTCGGGGGCTGCTCATGCATATAAAAAATGCGTATTAAAACGAGTCGAAGAAGGAAGCAAAATAAGTATTGAGTTATATTACGATAAATACGATATATAATAGGATACGATATATTAGACCTATCGTCCAGGGTTAGTAGGCATTTTAGTTGAAAGAAATAGTTTGTTCGTTCGGTGCAACTTGCACATGAGTCCCGTCAGGTACAACTTGCACATTAGTCCCCTTTAAATATAGTGACAAGCGAAGCTGGCAAAGCAGTCGTGGATTCACTACCTCAATTGATTGAGAGATCTTAAATCTCCGAAAATAAATATAAAAAGTTTCTCTAAAAATATAGTGTTAATTATTATTACTTTTAAATTGCAAAAGATGGCAACTATGAATGTCAGTAACTCTTTTTTTCACCCTATTATTATTATTATTATTTTTAGTGTGTGTGTAGTCAATCGAAGCAAGTTGGTGTATACAGAAAAAAAAATATATTTTGTCGAATTATCAAAATTTTCGTTGAGGCTTTATCAACAAAAAATTTGGTTTATTTAACAAATTGTTTTGTTCTTTCAACAAAATGTTCTGTTATACCAAACAATTTTTACTTTCTTCTATATCCAACAGAAGGAAGTATTGGATTCGTAAAAACTTTCGACTTCGGGTTTCCAATGGATTTATACGTTTTCAGTGGTCTAGAACCCGATTTCCCCATTTTTAGAAAATGCCTATGTGTGAGACAAAATTTTGTGGCAACTGTATCTCAGGAACTACTGCACATAAATTCATGCAATCTGGTTAGTAGGTTGCACTTTGACATAAATGAGTGCCTATCAACTTTTGGTGAAAAATCGTCCAACAGGTGACGTTGCCATCCAGCTTTTTCTAAATGTTTAGCATGACATTCAAGGACAAAATTTCGAATAAATGTACATGAAGAGTTTTTTTTTTTTTTTTTTTTTTTTTTTTTTAAGGAGTTATAATGAAATTAAGATGAATTATTTATAATAGTGAGTGATAGTCAACTGGAAAACTTTTTTGTACATGTAGGGACAAATTTTCCTTATGGATATTTTTCAAAAGGGCCCGTCAATATCTTTAAAACGAATAACTGAACCACTGATCTGTCATAATTTAAAATGAAGTTTTAGATTTATATTAAAAAACTTTTAAAAACACGTAAAATTAATTTTTATTTCATTCATTAATTTTTATTTCTGCTCATTGGAAAAGAGTAATAAAAAATCCCTGATGATGCTTTGGAATTTCAAATCAAAAAGCTTAGAATAATATTTTAAAATATTTTAAAATAAAAATTAATTTTACGTGTTTTTAAAGTGTTTTTAATATAAATAACAAATGACACGTGTTCAATTAACTCTTTTTTAGAGATATTGTTGAAGTTTTAGATTGTTTTCATTTTTAACCAAAAAAAAAAAAAAAAAAAAAAAAAAAAAAAACGCACTTTTTTCAGATGTTATATAGAGAATAAAACTGACTTTCTTTATATATTAGTGTTAATACCTCTAGAATGAAAATCGTGTGAATTCACCATAGAAGATAACTTTAATAAATTTTAGTTTTAATACATTTTTTGTATTGAGTGAATTTGTGCAGGAAAATATAAAAGAAAGTCATGCGGTGGTCACAACATACAAGATTTTTGTTGATATAGATTCAACAATACATTTTTTCTGTGTAATGTGTTTTTTCCCCTACTTTAAAAGCGACTACGAAATAAAATTACTGTTAACTAGTTGGCATAGGTGGACTCTGTTCAGTTTCCCATTATATGTATGTTCTCATAAATTTCTAGTGGGAGACATATTATAATCATGTTAAGAAATATGAATTTGATCAAACGTTTGACACAGTGACAGAATGAAATCTCCGCCTTATAGGCTATCCACCGTTCACTTCGATATATTTATTTTATTCTAATTTATTAATTTATTTTATTGGGGGTCAATTTCGTAGTTTACTTTTCATGCTACTATTTCCAATACAACAATCCCCAAAATGCATATTTATACGGAATATCGCCCCATTTTGCTGTGTTGATAAAATCGTAAATTTCGAATAACTTACGAGATTTTCCTAGTAGAATATTTGTAGTCAATATTGCTCAAACAAGTATTATAAATATTACTTTGAAGTTGTTTGATATAGTAATGAACCTCAAAATGGACGTTTATGCTCTATTTTGCCCTATTCTCCCATGTTAAGAAATTCGTAAACTTCGAATAATTTGTGAAATTTTCAAAGCAGCATGTTTATAGTTAATGACTTTCATCCCGGCATCAAAACGGATATTTAAAAGCTGTTCTTTCATTTTTACAATAAAAATATTTCTTTTCGTGCACATTATGTGAAATTTTGCCCTATACTCCCATGTTAAGAAAATCGAAAATTTCGAATAACTTTTGAAGTTTTTAATTAGAATGTTGCAAATGAATAGGGATCTTACCAGTGTCATAAATGATATTTTAAAACTGGTCCGACCTCTCTGTGATCATCTGTTCGTGAGATATCGTGTACACAGACTAACAAACTAACACACACTGTTAAAAATAGTTTCTTAAAA
The DNA here is from genome assembly GCA_963930645.1 of Salticus scenicus. Lineage (NCBI taxonomy): Eukaryota > Metazoa > Arthropoda > Arachnida > Araneae > Salticidae > Salticus > Salticus scenicus. Next base: position 407,854 of record CAWVNO010001064.1, read on the forward strand.
ATGAGCTAAATTGTCTTAAAGTAGCTCCGAAACTTACTTAAATTTGAAAACCCATGTACTCATTTCTGAGTATAGTGACATGTCAAACATGGGGATATTGGTATTCTTATTGGTCAACCCCATTTTTCAGCATGTCAATATACTCAAAAATGAGTACATGGTTTTTCAAATTTCAGTATGAATTGTTTTGGAGCTATTTTGAGACAATTTAGCTCATTTTTAAGAAACTATTTTTTACAGTGCACTAACACACTAACAGAACAGACACCCTACAGACGGGCACCTTACCCATTTTGATATCTTCGGATTCCTCACACCTGAAAACGTGTAAAAAAGTCAAAACACCGAGGTCAAAAATTTCCCGATTACCCAAGTTCCCCATACCTATAGTAGGATAGGGAACTAAAAATAAATAAATAAATAAATAAATTAAAAATCATTCAACAAGATAAATTCAGTTTTTCAATAAAACTTTTCTTTTTCAGTTCAATTCATTTGAGACACTCAAACCGCGTATCGGCTGTCCTGTGTTCGAAAATGGATCGATGTGCGCCGCAACCAGGTACATACACAGGGGCGGAACGGACGGGAAGCGATCCATCATAAAGCGCCCCATGTACGGCTGTCCGAGAAGGCGCCCTATAAATCAACCTAATGTGAATTTAAAGCCTGCCATTAATGGCGTGTTTACTGTACGAAAGACGAAAAGTCGGGTGTTTTATTGCCCATGACCGCACATACAAAAGGATTGAGTGTGTGTGTGTGACCAGTCACTCGACTGTGAGAAGTGGACGCCGTGTCAGCAGAGCGATTGCAAATTCACATTGCAAATCAAGAACCCACCATTTTTACTTTATCTCATCCATAGAGGGTAGAGAATGTAATGTTTTGCCAAAAGTCGAATTTTAAAAACTGTTTTTCAGAATATGAAATATTATTGCGCTTTACACACTTTTAAATCGACTGAAATTTTAGTTTTTTGTAAGTGTATCTCTGCACACCGTAAAATAATAATAATAATATTTTTTCTTAATAAGAAAAGCCTAAGTTTCCCATGGGGTTACGCTCGAAACTGACGTCATACACTGTAAAAATTTCTATAAATTGACAGAATTTTTTATCCAGAGTTTATAAATTTGCCATAATTCTTAAGTTAAAAGCAAATAACCGAGATTCTCAATACATATTTTATGTTTTTATTTATTTTTATTGTTTAGTTTCTAAATATAAAAATTAAAAACGAACGTTTCTATTTTATAAAAAGCATTCTAAGTCACATTTAGATTCTCGCCAATAGTCAATTAGATAAATATTAGCCTTTAAAATAGATTTTACAACATCTACGATTATTTTTCTCTGCCATCAGCATATATAGTTACCCTCATCCGTGGCTGATTCTGTCACACTTTAGGCTTAAGAGATAGGCTTAAGAGATTGCCTTGGACTCTGTCTCCCAATTTTCATACTTTAGTCAATTTAAAAAAATCTAATTGTCCGATCGATAAGCTGTTTAAGCCAACAGATTCAGAAAAATTACGTCTTTCATTGGGTACCTTATTTGTAACGAATATATATAATTAGATTTTTTAAAATTAATTAAAATATGAAAATAAAAGCTTTAAAATACATTTTAAAATTTTAATTGTTGCCACTTTGTTTTCAGCAGAAAATGAAATATGCTTTCCCGTAAAGAAATAAAATAAAATAAAAATAAAAATAAATTTGCTCATACATATTAAAAAAAAAAAAAAAAAAATGCCGTCTATAAAATAATAATTTGAAAGGTAACAAAGAGATAAAAACAAAGTGAGAAAATTTCGTACGGTCTTGCTAGCAAATGAATTATTTAAAGTGAGAGTGAGAAATAAATAGAATAAAACGATTATTTTTCAACGGGCTCCTTAGTCGCCCTACAACAAACTAGCTTTACATAAAACTTAAAGTGTATTTCTTTTTTTTTTTTTTTTTTTTTCTTCTGTAATTTGGATCAAATAAAATAAGTTTAAAAGATAATGTAAAAGAATACATGTAATAACTGCCGAAACATTTACGCGAAAATTTGTCTTATACCTCCATGATAAAAATTTGGAAAAACGGGATAGCCGCACCACCTGTTGGACGATTTTTACTAAAAGCTGATAAGCACTCATTTATGTTGAGGTGCAATTACATATCAACTTGCATGAAATTCTGTGCGGTCGTTCCTGAGATACAATTGCCACAAAATTTTGTCACACACACATAGAGAGAGACACAGACAGAAATTTTCTAAAAATGAACTAATCGTGTTCTACAGCTCTCAAAACGTGTAAATATCCATTAAGAAAAAGAGGTCGAAAATTTTTACGAATTCAATACTTTCTTCCATTGATTGTAGAAAAAAGTAAAAATGTATAAGTAAAAAAGTAAAGATACAAATACAGGCTGAGAAGTATGAGCTGCTATTTTATTCCTACTTCTACTCTGTAAGAATAAAAGTAAAAGAAATCTGGTGTGAAACAATCTCACGACTTCGATTACCCACTATTACACGTATTATATACATCTTTTGGAGATACTGTGATCAAAAGACATAAAACTGACATAACAAAGTAGACATTAAAAAAATTTCCGGTAAGAGAAACTTCATACATGTATAAAGGCATATAAAACAGAGTTTACATAGCCAGTTAAAAAATAAGAAAAAAAAAATATTGTACAGTTATTTTTTGAAACACCAGTTTTCGAAATCTAAAACTGACTGACCTAATCAGGATGACTGTTAATTTTCCTGTAATAACCACTTAATACAGGAGAAAGGTTATCTAAAATGGATTTATGTGAAATTTTCAAGAAAATCATTAGAGCTGTTTTGGAGATACCGATTTTCACCAAAACTTAGCATACTCAATTATTGACCGAAAAACAATAATTACATACAAAAGAATATTCAAAAGGGTGTTAATATGGCGAGTTTTAAAGAAATCGTACAGCCGTTTTTGAAAAAACGCACTTGCGAGACCTGAAATGGAGCTATTTATACAGGACACCTATGAATTTTCCTGAACTAACTAACTATGTCATTCGAAAGGACATCTAATAGAGTGTTTATACAGCAAATTTGAAGAAAATCGTTAGAGCCGTTTTTGAGATACGGACTTAGGTCCCACTTCCGGTTTCCGATGTCCCACTTCCGTTTTTCCAATTTTCACCAAAATTTAGAAAATTTATCTATACACCAGACTTGTCTGAATTCTGAAGTTTCGCATTTCTATCTTTATTAGTTTCGGAGATAGGATAGCCAGAAAATTCCCCACATACATACTCACATACTGACCAATTGCAAAAAATCTATTTTTTTGGACTCAGACGACCTTAAAACGTGTAAATCAGGTGAAAACTCGATATCGAACTTGGGTAATGGAAGTAACTAGAACTAAAATCATGTAGGAATAGAAAAGTAGAAGTATATATCAGTTATCGGTATATGAAACCATAAAGCCTCTTTCAGACTATTGGAAATTCTGTTTATGCCAGTAGTTTGCATATATACGTATAAATTTAACGCCAATGGCATTAATGTAAAAAATCTGGAGTGACTCCACTCGACTTTCTGAACACTGAGTAATTAACAGTTTTGTAGATAAAGTAAAGAAAGAGGAGTTGTTAAACAAACAAAAGAGAGAAAACCATAATAGAGTGTTTGAGTATTTTTCTCCCTATATTACACGACGTTTTATTTAATGGTACTGAACTTTGAGCTAGATCATAATGATATAGAATTTTTCGTTGTGTCCCTGTAAAAACCTATAAATGCTAGATTCACCAAAATGCTTATAGTTAGTGCAACAGTGATTTATAATATTCATGTAAATTTTCAGTTCAATTGAATAAGGCGTTTAGATGCTATCGCACTTTTAAAAATTGGGTCCCATAGGCCATAATGATAAAGAATTTTTCTTTGTGTCCCTGTAAAAAAACTGTAGTGCTAGATTCACCAAAATCTATACAGTTTGTGCAACTGGGATCTAAAACATGTATACAATTTTTTTGCTCAGAGTAATAAGGTGTTTAGACGCTATCACACTTTTAAAAATTTGGCCCCATAAGCCATAATGATAAAAGTTTTTCTTTGTGACCCTGTAAAATAACTGTAAGTGCTAAAGTCACCAAAATCTATACAGTTCGTGCAACTGCGACCTATAACATGTGTACAAATTTTTTGTACTGATTAATAAAGCGTCTAGACGCTATCGCACTTTTAAAAATTTGGCCTCATAGGCAATAATGATAAAAAATTTTTCTTTGTGTCCCTGTAAAAAAAACTATAAGTGCTAGATTCACCAAAATCAATAGGGTTCGTACTATGGTGACTTACAGTATACATACTGTCATGCAACCAACCACTCCTAAGTTTATTTTATGCAACCAACCAACCTTGGAAGCCGCCGTGAGCGGGAGAAGGTATTTTCGCAGAGAGAAAGACTTTGGCCTTCGGCCTGAAACGTAGGGTGCAATTGGCGCGCCCGAGTCACGGATTTATTCCGTAGGTTTATTCTTATTATTACATGAGTACATGGGTACTCATATGTATATAAATTTCTCACAGTTGGCCCGCTAGTAATTCTCTTCTCTTCTTCTGTATATATTCATCTTCATGTTTGATTTAATATTAATTAATTAAAGAGCTAATTTTATACAAGAGGAAATTTTCTGTTCTCAAGTGTCAACACTTAGTTATATCACAGCACGCTCTGCAAACGTCGAACCAGAGTATAGTGTTCTCAGAAAGGATAATATAAATTCCATGGACGCAATATATAAAGGTGAGAAATTCATGTTATTTTATGATGATAGGATAGAAATTAACATTTTAAATAGCAATGTTTAAAAGTGTTACGAAGGCCGATCTACTTGCCGTTTTGCAAGACATAGGCGAACAAGCTGACTCTAATTTAAAGGTAGTGGAATTAAAAGATTTATTGTTAAAATCTAAAGAATACATTAAAGATAAAGAATTTGTGAGTGAATTTTTAGCAACCACAGTTGCGCAAAGAAAGGAATCGGAAGAAATAAATCGTTTGAGTTTGTTAAAGCAAACCGAAAGTAACGAAGATGTGTTGCATAATCCTAGTAACTCAGAAAATATATTATCATTAGATAAGCTTTTGAAAGCTATATTAACTTTGGTAATACCAGTACCTAAAAAGAATGAACCATGGAATCTTTTTTTCGATTCCATTGAAAGAGCTTTTAAGCATAAAAATGTACCTAAAGAATATAAATCGGAGATTTTACTGAAAGTAATTGGCGATAAGGCAGCGAATATTCTGATTTATGTAAGCGAAGAGGAATTAAAGAACTATGAGAAAATTAAGTCATTAATTCTAAAAGAATATGAACCATCCCCTTTCATTTGTTTAGAAAATTTTAAGAAGGCTACAAGAATATCTGGGGAGACACACCAGCAGTTTGCTTCTCGTTTAAGGTCCAGTTGGCTCCATTATTGTAAAATTCGAAATGTAAATGATTTTGAGTCTTTAGTAAATTTGATTATATCTGATAAAATATTTGAAAATCTAGATAAGGATCTGGCAATGCATGCTGCAGTCACACAGGGTGAAGATTGGTTACGCCCAGAACAATTAGCTAAGACGTGCGATATATATTTCACTGCTAAAGGTAGATCATTTGATGAAACAAAATATGAAAAACGCGTCTATCGTGAAACAGTCACAGAAAACCATAAAAAATACGTCCCACCTCCATTGAGAAAATATTCTTCTAATAATGAGAGTAAATATTCTTTTAAGCGGGAGTGTTATATTTGCTCTGATATTTCTCATGTAGCTAAAGATTGTCCGAATCGTAGAAACAGATTCGATAAAATTAACAAACAAAGTGAGGAAATAAAAAAATCTAAAAGCAACGCACAAGCGACAGAGAAAAAATCTGTAGTGACCCACGTAATGTCGAAACATTTACAGAAATGTGGAAAATCGGAAAAACTTAATTTATACCCCTTACAAAAGGTTAATATTTATATCGCAGGTAAACAAATTCCTTCAATTATTGACTCAGGTACTGAGATTTGTATTCTAAATAGCGCCCTAATTCCTGATCTTCACATTGAAAGCAAAGGCAAGATTCTGTTAGAATCTGCATTTCGAGAAATAGTTGAGGCGAGATTAGCTGTAATTCCAGTCTATTATAAAAATCCTAACAGTTGTATATTTACACACGCAGATTCATTATTTGCAATAACTGACAAATTAAATGTTCCATGTTTAATCACTCCACACTTCTATGATACATTAGTAAATCAAAAAGAAATATTAAATGATTTGTTTATCCAAGAAAACTCTAATACGCTGTTGGCGCCGCCGAATAAGACAGGAAATGAAAGTAATTTAAATGAGTCATCGCTGTTACATATCGAAAATGAATGTAGTAATCAAAAAATAATTTCGGGAGAGGATAATACATTATTTAAGAGTGATGTTTTTTCGAGGTCAAACGAAATGCAAGGTTTGATTAATAAAAAAGAAACTAGTTCACATAATTACCCATCGCAATTGATAAATAAAAAAAAACATTGTTGCTTCAATAAATAATAGCAATTCAGAGGCAAATGTTTATTTGATTTCGAATAAAGAAAAAGTGATTAACTTGCCAAAGGATAATCAAATTGAAAATAGGCGACAGGAGAGCTCACAAAACAATGTTAGTAATTTATCTGATGCTAGTACGTTTAGGGAAAAGCAGCGAGAATGCTTATCGTTACAAACTGCTTTTAAAGAAGCGGAATTACAGAAAAATAATTATTTTCTTAAGGACGATTTATTATTCCATAAAGATAAAATATGTGGAGAAACAGTAGATCAATTGGTCTTACCTTTGAGTTATCGAGAAAGTGTTTTAAAATTAGCTCATGACTCAATCTTCGGGAATCATTTAGGGATGCGGAAAACAAAAGAGAGAATAAAACTATCATTTTATTGGCCTAACCTAATAAGAGATGTACAAAATTTCTGTAAAACTTGCGAAAAATGTCAGTTGAGGAGTCCGGAAAAAACGTCCGATAAAATACCTATAACGCCTGTGGTACGTCCTCCTTATCCTTTTCATACAGTGAGTGTCGATTTAATTGGAGAGATTGCGCCACCCTCAGGTAGAAAACATAAGTATTGTCTTTGTCTAATTGACCAACATTCGAGATGGCCCGAAGTCATACCTTTAAGAAGCCTTTCGGCTAAGGTCACGTGTGATGCACTTTTAGAAATATTTATGCGTACAGGAATCCCAGAAATGATATGTAGTGATCAAGGCACTAATTTTACGTCTCAATTAACACAAGAGTTTGAGAAAAGATTAGGAGTAAGTCCTCGTTTCTCAACTCCAGCTTACCCTGCCTCGAATGGGCTTGTTGAAAAATTTAACCGTGTATTTAAACAAATGCTTCATCATGTAATGTAATACGAACTGACCCTGTAAATTGGGATAGACACATTCCGTATTTACTTTTCGCGTATCGCGAAGTTCCTAACTGTACAACAGGAGTTTCTCCATTTAAGCTTATGTATGGGCGCGAAGCTAGAGGTCCATTAGCAGTTTTAAAATCAACGTGTTCAGGAGAAATCCCTTTACCTCTTAATTTAAGTAATACAGCTGTAGATTACTTACAAGAATTAAAAATTAACTTAGAGAAAGCTGCCGATTTAGCATCTTTAACTGCTGCGGAAAAGCAAGAAGCTTATGCTCATTATTTTAATCGTCGCAAAGAAATGAAAGAATTCAAAATTGGAGAATTAGTATACTTACTAATTCCGGATTCTACTAATAAATTGTATGCGAGATGGACAGGTCCTGGTGAGATTTTAGAAAGAATTAAACCTCACTCGTATAAAGTTAAGTTACCTGACGGTAATATACGACACGTACATGTAAATAAGATAAGAAAATTCCATGTTAGAGCACAAACGGTAGGTGTAATTTTTGAAGATGACTGTGAATTCGGAGAAATCCACCCAACCCCTATTAAGGAAAATAAAACTGACTTTGATGTGGACATTAGTCATTTAGGAAAGGAGAAACAAACAGAATTGCTCGAACTTTTGCATAAGCATGTACCATTATTTTCGGGTAAAGTTCAAGTTGCTAATGTTGGAGAACATAAAATTCGTCTAATGCCAGGTACTGAAAGAAAAAAGCCTTATGTGTATAGAATACCCGAATCACTTAAACCTGAAGTTGACAGACAAATAGAAGAATTAGAAAGCTTAGGTCTTATTGAGCCGAGTGAAGCCGAAATAGCTTATCCAGTAGTGTGCGTAGCTAAGAAGGATGGAAGTGTACGATTATGTATAGATTTTCGTTTGCTCAATTCGGTAACCAAATCTTTTGATTACCCTATGGAGAACATTACAGACTTAATTAATGAAGTCGGTCGTGCACATGTTATTACTTGTTTAGATGTGTTAAAAGGATATTGGGAAATTCCCTTAGAAGAGAAAAGTCGTGATTTTACGTCTTTCAAGACACACCGTTCTCAATATCGCTGGAAGGTAATGCCCTTCGGATTACGAAATGCGGCTGCAAGTTTTCAGAAAATAATGAATGAAGCTCTGAACGAACATCGCGAATATTGCAAAGCATATCTCGATGATATCGCGATTTTTTCTAATGATTGGAAATCACATCTTATACATTTAGATGCAATTTTAACTAAGCTAACTGAACTAAAATTTACCGTAAATGTTAAAAAATATGTATTGTGCAGATCAGAGATAAAATATCTAGGCCATGTAATAGGATCTGGACGACATCAACCTGATCCTGAAAAGTTACATGCTATTGAAAATATTGAATCGCCGAAAACTAAAACAGCTTTAAAAAGCGCTCTTGGTCTTTTTAACTTTTATAGAAGTTACATTAAAGACTATGCTGAAATTGCCAAACCGTTGACCGATTTAACTAAAAAGAAGGTTCCGGAAAATTTACCGTGGACACAGACGGAAGAGATAGCATTTCAACAACTTAAAGAAATGTTGTGCGAAGCTCCTAAGCTTTATACTCCAGATCCAAATAAACCCTTTACCATTCAATGTGATGCCAGTTCCTATGGTGTCGGTGCGTGTCTTTCGCAAAGAGATAATGAAGGTAATCTACGTCCAATTAGTTTTATTAGTCAGAAGCTCACTAATGTACAGTGTAATTGGTCTACTATAGAACGTGAGGCCTATGCTGTAGTATGGTCTATAAAGAAATTTGAAAATTATGTTTTCGGAACTCGTATTGAGATTATAACGGACCATAATCCTCTTGTTTATTTACAAAAAACTGCACCTCAATCTGCTAGACTGCAAAGATGGGCACTATCTTTACAAAGATATGATATTTACATATCGCATTGCCCTGGTGCAAAACTGAAAAACGCTGCTGGATTGTCGAGACTATGCCAATAATAAGTTTTGCTATTTACAAATAACTTTGGTTCTATTTAGTAATTTAGTTTTTTTGTGTGAGTTTAGTATTATAAATATTTGTTCCGGTATTATATCAAGACTTCTTTACATCTGTTGTGAATTGTCTATTTTATTTTTGCATTTATTTCTTGTGTTAAAATATCTATGCTTGTTCCGGTATTGTACCAAGACTTCTGTACATCTGTTGTCAAGTATTTATTTGGCATTGCTTTTATTTTCATGTGTTTAAATATTTATGTGTCAGTTGGTTGCTAATAATTATCAGATTTTCATACGCTTGGCGTATCTCAATCTTAGTTGGGGGGTGTCATGCAACCAACCACTCCTAAGTTTATTTTATGCAACCAACCAACCTTGGAAGCCGCCGTGAGCGGGAGAAGGTATTTTCGCAGAGAGAAAGACTTTGGCCTTCGGCCTGAAACGTAGGGTGCAATTGGCGCGCCCGAGTCACGGATTTATTCCGTAGGTTTATTCTTATTATTACATGAGTACATGGGTACTCATATGTATATAAATTTCTCACTGTATATATTCATCTTCATGTTTGATTTAATATTAATTAATTAACACATTCGCTGCCACTGACTCGCTGGCGCGTCAGCATGGCGCTACCTCCCATGCCGGTGACGCTCTGGGGCGTCAATCGAGTATGATAAGTAAACTGCTTTAGTTTTAGTTCGGATTTGGAGGTTGAACGATGAGGTTTTTGTGGCACGTTAGTGAAGCATTATTTTTATATTTTCAGTGCGTGGTTTTTAAATTTTGTGTTTAAATTTTTTTTTTGTGCAGCCAACGTTTTTAATCATTAAAACACTTTTTTTAAATTCGGCTTCTGAGGATGGATATATAAATTTTGGTGGCAGCGAATGTGTTAAAGAGCTAATTTTATACAAAAGGAAATTTTCTGTTCTCAAGTGTCAACACTTAGTTATATCACACATACCAACTTTCAGCTTATTCGAACAAAGCGTTTAGACGCTAGCGTGTTCACTCACAGACATACACACATACATACATCATCGTAAAAATAGTGAAAACAGACTCAGGGGGCCTCGAAACGTATAGAAACATCAAAAATCTCAAATTCGAATTTTTGACATGATTACAATACTTTCCTTACATACACTGATGGAAAAAAAAATCCCAACACCACGAAAAAATTATTGTACAGTAATGAAATTTCAGCAATACACTTGTCTAGGTAACATATTTAATTGATTAAAGTTTCAAGATCACAGGTAGAGCCATTGGCGAGAAGAGCCATTTCAAATGTGAAATGTTGGTACATTAGTAACCGGTGTAACCACCAGAATTTTGAATGCAAGCATGCAAACGTGCATGCATTGTGTCGTACAGGTGTCGGATATCAGTTTGTGGGATGGAATTCCATGCCTGTTGCACTTGGGCGGTCAATGCAGGGACGGTTAATGCTGGTTGTGGATGACGCTGGAGTTGTCGTCCAATGATGTCCCATACGTGCTCGATTGGAGAAAGATCTGGTGATCTAGCAGGCCAAGGCAACATGTCAACACTCTGTAGAGCATGTTGGGTTACAACAGCGGTATGAGGGCGAGCGTTATCCTGTTGGAAAACACCCCCTTGAATGCTGTTCATGAATGGCAGCACAACAGGTTGTATCACTAGACTGACGTACAAATTTGCAGTCAGGGTGCGTGGGACAACCACGAAAGTGCTCCTGCTGTCATACGAAATTGCTCCCCAAACCATAACTCCTGGAGTAGGCCCTGTGTGTCTAGGCCGCAGACAGGTCGCTAGCAGGTGTTCACCTGGCCTCCTTCTAACCAACACATGGCTATCACTGCGACCAAGGCAGAACCGGCTTTCATCAGAAAACACAACAGATCTCTACTCCGTCCTCCAATGAGCTCTAGCTTGACACCACTCACGTCGCAAACGGCAGTGGTTTGGAGTCAGTGGAATGTACGCTACAGGGCGTCTGGCTCGGAGCTGTCTTTGAAGTAACCGATTTGTAACAGTTCGTTGTGTCACTGTGGTGCCAACTGCAGCTCGAATTTCAGCTGCAGACGCAGTACGATTAGCCACAGCCATACGCCGAACACGACGGTCTTCCCTCTCAGTAGGGAGACGTGGCCGCCCGGAACCCGGTCTTTTTGAGGCAGTACCTTCCCTTGACCACTGCTGCCAACACTCATGCACAGTGGATACATTCCTGCCAAGTCTTTCTGCAATATCGCGGGAAAAAAACCCACCTTCTCGTAGCCCTACTACACGACCTCGTTCAAACTCAGTGAGCTGTTGATAATGGCTTCTTCGTCTTCTTAGAGGCATCCTTGACTAACATTAACCCACTACGTCAAATCACAACTGTAAGTAACGATCACGAACCTTACAGCGCTTATTTAAAGCAAACCTCATTTGCATGTTCATAGTGTCGCTACTAGCGCCACACTTATGCGCGTAGCTCGAAATTTTAATCGACGTCATCTTTCAGATGTATAAACACGCCTACCAAATTTCGTTTATCTAGCACAGCTCCTTCCTGGTTTTGGAATTTTTTTCCCTATCAGTGTATGTATGTTCGGAAAGTAAAAATCTAATCTTTTATAATATATACAAAACGATCATTTTAGAAAGAAAAAAAAAAAAAAAAAAAAAAAAAAAAAATACTTCTAAATCTAAGAAAGATACAAATAGATTAAATCTGGAATTCATTTAAAAAGAACTACAGCAAAGTAAATAATTAAACTTTACAATTTTTAACTAAGAACGTTCCTTGAACTTTCCATTCTTATCCAAAATGGAATGAGCACTTTTCCTCATCATTCATTTAAAAAACAAACAGTCCGAAACCAAAACATTTATTCTTCTTCTTCTTTTTTAAAGTTTATTTCAGACAATTTTAACATTTTTTTCCCTTTCTTTTACTTCTAAAACATAAGCAAAAGAAAGAAAAAAAGTATTTTGTAAAAGTTTAAGAAATGTGAGCAATTTTTAACTCGGTAAGCCAAAAGTTTTAATTGACTTTCTTTATTATATACAGGTAAAAAAAAAAAAAAATCTTGAAGTAACATTATGTTGAGTTTCTTTTTTTTTTTCCCACAAGTTCTTTCTGACAACAGTAACAAGGTTTCGCAAAAGTAAAAGAAAAGAAACATCGGCAGAGAAAGAGGGCGTTATTATCTCAATTTGGAAACATTTTACTTTTGATTATTTAATTATTTTATAAGTTTAAAAAAAATTTTAATTGATGAATAGTACTTGTTGTAGTACTATGTTATTGATGAATAGTACTATGTTACAGTTTTAAAGATAAAAAGTTTCTATTGGAAATTGATCCTGTTTTCTATTGAAAGTGGTATAAATATCGAAACTGGTTTATATACAGAGCCTTAAGTCTTATGTAAAATGACCTCCTGAACCGGAATAGGACACCCATTTTGCCCTATCACACACCGTTTTTTAGGGACGGTCCCCTATTTTTTATCACTTTTCGGTCGTTTTATGGTTATAAATTTGCTTTTTAGGGGGGGGGGATTATTTTAACTGTTAAATATCTTCTGAGGGGGAGTACAGAGTTGGAAAATTCTAAAACATGAACATTTGCGGCAAGGAGAAAATTTAGGGGGTGGGGGGGTTGCCACTGATATTATGTATTACATTTCTTATATTTTTTTAATCTATTATTAATGCTATTTATTAAAACATTATATGTTTTTTGATTTTAAGTGTTAAATTAATTCCTTTTCATTCTCTAAATCAAATTCAGGGCCATAAAAAAACCGAACAGTTCTAAAAATTGGGGAAAGGGGTGGTGTCCGAGAAAACGGTGGGTGAGTGGGCAAAATGGGAGTCCTATTCGGATTCAGGCGGTCATTTTACAGAAGAATCAGCAAGTATGGTATCGGGCTCGATTTTTTTTTTTTTTTTTTTTTTTTGCAGTGCAGTGTTATCATTCGAATATATTACGTAACATATATATATATATATATATATTCATAATTATCATTAATTTACAGGGATACACAAAAATAATGAGAAACATTATTTGATATATGTGGGTTTTTCAGCTTGAAAGTTAAGTTTATTTCCCCTTTCAAATTTTTTAGCACGCTGTATGCTGTCTGTATAATATCTAAACAATATACAAGGCTGGCTAAGTAATGTATGTTGTGCTTTTTCTTAGCTAGGCGTTGAAAAAACTTTGTAGTACAAAGATAATTTTGCGAGAATTTTACTTCCATAACTATACGAGCAAGATATATTTCATTACAGATTGAAAGTTAAATGACAGAATATATTGAAAGTTAAATTTTGTAAGTATAACTTGTTTCCTACACTGAAAATAAAAGGGTCTTAAAGAAAGACATAAAAGAAACTGAAACGGCATTTAAGACACATAAATGTCTTAAAATATAGATTAGACATTATAGATATTTAAGACAGAAAAAATGTCTGAAACACGTAAATACGCGAATTTTCAGACAGCAAAACGCGTTTGAATTTTCAGACACTTGCATTACTCAGAAAATTTTCCATATGGAATCTACTTTAAGAAAATATGCTTATCCTACTTCTTTACACATTCAATAAATATATTATTATTTTATATAATAAGTAGTTAATCTACTTAAACTATGGTAGCTTCATGAAATTATATTTTTATGGAATAATACTCCAGGGATGTGAATGATATTTACATGCTGTTATTTTTAACATAATTTATAAACAACATATTTAGACACAAAACTTATTTCATTAAGAAAAAAAAAAAATAATAATAACCTTTGTCTTTAAAACTTTCTTATATTAAAAGAAAAAGTGTGAAGATGTGAACAATCATGAATAATTTGTGCATAACTTTTTTCTTTTTTTCTTCTTCTTATTATTCATTTAAAAACTTCTTTCTTTCACAAATTTACCTGCATCTAAATGTAAAACAACAAATTTTCTTGTATTCATGATTATAGTTTGTTTTTATTTAAATATCACTTTAAGGAAAGAAATCGTTATCATGGAGGGCTGCAACCTTCACATGCTTGTTATGCATTATGAAAAAATTCTATACTTCTAGATATGAAATTTAAGATTATAATAATTATTAACTTTAAGATCAATACTATGAATAGTTTTATAGCAAGAAATCAGAAATAAAACATAACGCTGCGATTTGTTTCGCGAATACTGAAGTATATTTTATCATAAAAACTCGTTATGCTGTATTCCATCATGTCCTGATTATGGTAAATGCTTGAGTCCGACCGTGCTTAGCTCGAGGTTTCGGTTTCCACGGACAGTGTGAGTTCGAATTCCAACGCCAGGTAATGAAACTTTATATATATATACATATATATATATATATATATACATTTTATTAATGCTCTAAACAATTCTAAAATATATTTTTAACAGAAAAACATAATCGCGCACCATATTTATTTATTTATTTATTTATTAAAAAGCTTTAAAAACGGTAGTGTTTTTAAGCCTAAAACATGGCATCGTTTTAAGACATTGCAATGTCTTAATTTCAGATGCAAAAAGGTGTCTTAAAAAGTAAGACTTTTTTTTTTCCGCTTAAAAAATGATCATCCATTTAAGACACTTTTGTAACTGAATTTAAGACATTTACGTTTACAGTGTAATATATGAAAACACTGCGATTTTTCATTCTAAACTATAAAACTAAAACATTTCTTAAATTTTTCATTTTTATCAAATATGAATAAACAATCATTTTTCATTTCAAAAATAAAAACATTCTGAAATGTAAAACTTCTCTCTTTCGGATAACATTAATATTTTTACTTTCTCTTACCTATATCTGCTAGTATTGTTTTTCGGTCAAATTTTGGAAATTGACTTTGTTATATTTATACGTTTTCAGATCCCTGAATTAGAAAAACATATTTTTAGTGGTTGGTCTTTGTTTCCGTGTCTGTGTGTGATCTGTTATCAGCATATCTGAAAAACAAATAGGAGCAGAACTCGGTATTATAAACCTGAACTCGGTATTCTAAATCTGCATCATACAGCAATGCTACACTATAGTGTAGCATTGCTGTATGATGCAGATCCACCAGTGTATTTGCTTGTTCACAACGAAAAAATTTATAAATTTTTTCGTTCTGAACAAGCAAATACACTGGTGGATAAAATTAAAAGCAACAACCTGTTTTCTCGTTCTCTTCTTTTGCACATAATTTTTAAACAGATAAATATATGAACATAAAATTTGGTATGGTCTGTTCGTTATCCTATTATTAACTGAATTTTATCTAACTTTAGCGTAAGAATAATTTTTAAGCTCATAAATATTCATTTTTCTCTCAAAAGTAAGCTTTGGAAAAAATGAAAATTTTCTATAATTTTTGGAAAGAACACTTAATGAAAAAGGGTCATAAGGATGCTTTACAGATAGGTGAAGATACACACGCATCCATATGTTAGATTACAACCAAATCTTTTTACCTGTATTCCCTTTTCTGTTTCTTATTATTTCTTTTTTTTTTTTTTTTTTTCTCGCATGTGAATAGCTTTTTAAAAAATATACATACAAACATGAAAATTGAATACGATGTTCATTATAAAACTATTTTCGACATTTTTATTATTCTGGTGATGCTCATAGTTTATAAATTATTAATTATATATTTTTTTAAGTCCATTATTAAAAGTAAAAGAAAAGTTAATACAGAAAGAAAAATCGAGATTTAGTTTAACATTTCAAGGCATGTGCGTCTTCACCTATCTCTAATGCATCATTATCACCCTTTTTCATTAAGTGTTCTTTCCTAAAATTATTGAAATTTTTCGTTTTTTCAAAAGCTTATTTTTGAGAGAAAAATGAATATTTATTAGCTTAAAAGTTATTCTTATGCTAAAGTTACGTAAAATTTGGTTAATAATCGGATAACGAAACAGGCCATCTAAATTTTATGTTCGTATGTTTATTTGTTTAAAAATTATGCACAAAAGACGAGAACGAGAAAACAGGTTGTTGCTTTAATTTTGTCCACCAGTTTAGTTCGTGTACAAGGACATCCAAAATTATTCAAATACATTACGTCTATGGACGAAATTTCTGGCAGGTACAGTTTAATATATATAGGCTAGACTAAGCTAAATAAAATAAGCACCTTTTTTTAATGTAATAAAGCATGTTTCGTGTTGAATATGGTATGGAAATCGTTCACCATTTGTTTACAGGGCTACACAAAAGAATTTGATTATATTGGGGATATACATGAAAATTGCTGTATGTGCTTTTCAAGCTTTATATGTTTATCCTATAGGACTAAATTTAAATGCATAATGTGTTGTGTAAATAAATTGCAAATAACATACAGGACCAGCCAAAATTAAGCGAAAACATTCGTTTGAAATTAATGTAATTGATGGAAGTGCTTTACTGCATTTTAGCATGCCCCCCCCCCCCAAAAAAAAAAAAAAAACTAGTATGTTGTGGCCACCACAAGACTTTCTTCTATATTTTCCTATACAAATTCACTCAGTAACAATATTAAAAAAAAAAAAAAAGAAAAAAAAGAAAAAAAGAAACGATTTTTTTTTTCAAAGTTTTTTTTCGTTAAAAGTAGAAAAAATTGATAACTTTGTTTTAAATTATCCCAGATTTATAGTTCAACTATTCGTTTTAAAGGTATTGACGAGACCTTTCGAAAGATACCCATCTTGACAATAGTCCAGGCAACGAAGGCCAAAATTTGACGAATAGAGGAAAAAAATCGTGTAGTTTTGAAATTTTACATACTCATAGCCGAGAGGGTCCTGAACAACATACTAAAAGTCCCCGCCCGTGGGGGGTGAGCGGGGGGCAGGGGGGGCATTTAAGGGGGGCAATTTTCAGTTTTTATTAAATATCTTAAAAACTATCGCATTTAGAGAAAAAATGTCAATTACAAAATTAATCTACGTAAATTTTCCTACAAAAATGTATATTACATTTTGTTTGTACGATCATTAGTTTAGAAGATATAGGGAGATGAAATAACACATTTTCTTGAAAAATTCTTTTTTGCAATAGTAAAATCAACTAAAGTGTGCAATTAAAAGGGTTCTTGTCAAATATTTTCTAACGTAAAAAACAAATATATACATAGGGAATATGCAAGGATAATACAGCATGTTTTGTAAGTTTTAAATAATTTTAAGGCTAGTAGGCTCAAGTGGCGGTTTGAGTAAAAATCTGGATAAGTCCAGTCAAATTAGGAAAAGTAGAAAAAAAAAAAATCGTGTAGTTTTGAAGTTTTGCACACTCATAGCCGAGAGGGTCCTGAACAACATACTAAAAGTCCCTGCCCGTGAGCGTGAGCGGGGGGCAGGGGGGCATTTAAGGGGGGCAATTTTCAGTTTTTGTTACATATCTTAAAACCTATCGCATTTAGAGAAAAAATGTCAATTACAAAATTACTCTACGCAAAATTTCCTACAAAAATGTATATTACATTTTGTTTGTACGATCATTAGTTTAGAAGATATAGGGAGATGAAATAACACATTTTCTTGAAAAATTCTTTTTTTGCAATAGTAAAATCAACTAAAAAGTGCAATTAAAAGGGTTCTTGTCAAATATTTTCTAATGTAAAAAACAAATATATACATAGGGAATATGCAAGGATAATACAGCATGTTTTGTAAGTTTTAAATAATTTTAAGGCTAGTAGGCGCAAGTGGCGGTTTGAGTAAAAATCTAGATAACGAAGACCCAAAACAGATCAACATTAAAAAAAAAAAAGATCGTGTAGCTTAGAAATTGAGCACAGTTATAAAGTTAAGTGCCCTGAATAACATACTAAAAGTCCCTAACCATGGGGGGGGGGGGCATTTAAAGGGGGCACATTTCAGTTTTTATTAAGTATCTTGAAAACTATCGCATTTAGAGAAAAAATGTCAATTACAAAATTAATCTACGTAAATTTTCCTACAGAAATGTATATTACATTTTGTTTGTACGATCATTAGTTTAGAAGATAAAGGGAGATGAAATAACACATTTTCTTGAAAAATTCTTTTTTGCAATAGTAAAATCAACTAAAGTGTGCAATTAAAAGGGTTCTTGTCAAATATTTTCTAATGTAAAAAACAAATATATACATAGGGAATATGCAAGGATAATACAGCATGTTTTGTAAGTTTTAAATAATTTTAAGGCTAGTAGGCGCAAGTGGCGGTTTGAGTAAAAATCTGGATAAGTCCAGTCAAAATAGGAAAAGTAGAAAAAAAAAATCGTGTAGTTTTGAAGTTTTGCACACTCATAGCCGAGAGGGTCCTGAACAACATACTAAAAGTCCCTGCCCGTGGGAGGTGAGCGGGGGGCAGGGGGGCAATTTTCAGTTTTTATTAAATAACTTAAAAACTATCGCATTTAGAGAAAAAATGTCAATTACAAAATTACTCTACGCAAAATTTCCTACAAAAATGTATATTACATTTTGTTTGTACGATCATTAGTTTAGAAGATATAGGGAGATGAAATAACACATTTTCTTGAAAAATTCTTTTTTTGCAATAGTAAAATCAACTAAAGTGTGCAATTAAAAGGGTTCTTGTCAAATATTTTCTAATGTAAAAAACAAATATATACATAGGGAATATGCAAGGATAATACAGCATGTTTTGTAAGTTTTAAATAATTTTAAGGCTAGTAGGAGCAAGTGGCGGTTTGAGTAAAAATCTAGATAACGAAGACCCAAAACCGATCAACATTAATAAAAAAAAAGATCGTGTAGCTTAGAAATTGAGCACAGTTATAAAGTTAAGTGCCCTGAATAACATACTAAAAGTCCCTAACCATGGGGGGGGGCATTTAAAGGGGGTACATTTCAGTTTTTATTAAGTATCTTGAAAACTATCGCATTTAGAGGAAAAAAGGTCTCAAAGATATAAGATTTTTTTTAATGTTGATCAGTTTTGGTTCTTCGTTATCTGGATTTTTACCAAAACACCACTTGCGCCTACTAACCTTAAAATTATTTAAAACGTACAAAACATGCTGTATTATCCTTACATATTCCCTATGCGTATATTTGTTTTGTACATTAGAAAATATTTTATCAGAACCCTTTTAATTCCACAATTTAGTTGATTTTACTATTGCAAAAAAAAAAAAAAAAAAAAAAAAGAATTTTTCAAGAAAATGTGTTATTTTGTTCCCCTATATCTTCTAAACTATTGATCATACAAACAAAATAGAATATACAATATTTTTAGGAAATTTCACGTAGATTAATTTTGTAATTGAGATTTTTTTTCTCTAAATGTACTTAATAAAAACTGAAATGTGCCCCCTTTAAATGCCCCCCCCCCCACCATGGTTAGGGACTTTTAGTATGTTATTCAGAGCACTTAACTTTATAACTGTGCTCAATTTCTAAGCTACTCGATTTTTTTTTTTAATGTTGATCGGTTTTGGGTCTTCGTTATCTAGATTTTTACTCAAATTGCCACTTGCGCCTGCTAACCTTAAAATTATTTAAAACTTACAAAACATGCTGTATTATCCTTGCATATTCCCTATGTATATATTTGTTTTTTACGTTAGAAAATATTTGACAAGAACCCTTTTAATTGCACACTTTAGTTGATTTTACTATTGCAAAAAAGATTTTTTCAAGAAAATGTGTTATTTCATCTCCCTATATCTTCTAAACTAATGATCGTACAAACAAAATGTAATACACATTTTTGTAGGAAAATTTACGTAGATTAATTTTGTAATTGACATTTTTTCTCTAAATGCGATAGTTTTTAAGATATGTAATAAAAACTGAAAATTGCCCCCCTTAAATGCCCCCCCTGCCCACCGCTCACCCCCTACGGGCGGGGACTTTTAGTATGTTGTTCAGGACCCTCTCGGCTATGAGTGTGCAAAACTTCAAAACTACACGATTTTTTTTTTCTATTTTTCCTATTTTGTCTGGACTTATCCAGATTTTTACTCAAACCGCCACTTGTGCCTACTAGCGTTAAAATTATTTAAAACTTACAAAACATGCTGTATTATCCTTGCATATTCCCTATGTATATATTTGTTTTTTACATTAGAAAATATTTGACAAGAACCCTTTTAATTGCACACTTTAGTTGATTTTACTATTGCAAAAAAGAATTTTTCAAGAAAATGTGTTATTTCATCTCCCTATATCTTCTAAACTAATGATCGTACAAACAAAATGTAATATACATTTTTGTAGGAAATGTTACGTAGATTAATTTTGTAATTGACATTTTTTCTCTAAATGCGATAGTTTTTAAGTTATTTAATAAAAACTGAAAATTGCCCCCCTTAATTGCCCCCCCTGCCCCCCGCTCACCTCCCACGGGCGGGGACTTTTAGTATGTTGTTCAGGACCCCCTCGGCTATGAGTATGCAAAATTTCAAAACTACACGATTTTTTTCTTCTATTTATCCTATTTTGACTGGACTACCAGTCGAGGGGGGACTTCCCCCCCGGGGGGGGTGAGGCTCCTACACATACAAAAAAATTTTCCCAGTTGACTATCTCTATTATAAACAATTCTTGTAAATTTCATAATGATTACTAAAAAATAATTCTCTTTATGCACATTTATACAAAATTTTGTCCTATATCACCCTGTTAAGAATTTAGAAAAAGCGGGATGGCAACGCAACCTGTAAAACAATTTTTACCAAAAGTTGATAGGCACTGATTTATGTCAAGGTGCAACTACATACCAATTTGTATGAAATTCTGTGCAGTAGTTCCTGAGATACAGTTGCCACAAAATTTTGTCACACACACACACAGAGACAGACAGACAATTTTCTAAAAATGGTCAAATCGAGTTCTACAGCTCTCAAAACGTGTCAATCCATCAAAAAGCCGACGTCGAAAATGTTTAAGAATCCAATACTTTCTTCTATTGAATATAGAAGAAAGTAAAAAAAAAAAAAAAAAAAAAAAAAAAACTGCTCAGGAATTGAAAAGCAGTTTTTCATATCTATCACGGTAGAAAAAGTTCATTTTTAACGCTTATCTTTTTGTATGCTTACGCGTTTTGAGGTTCCCTGAATATTAAAATCTACCTTTTAACGGTTGATATTTGTGTATGTTTATTTAATAATAGTAATAATAATTACAGACAATTTGGAAATTCATGTCATGTTGCTATTTGAAAAGTTTGATCAAGATTGTTAAGTTTCAAGGAAGTGGTGCGGGGTGAAAGATGTTTGAATAGTTTGAGATAAATTTTTAATTTAATAACAGCCTGGAGTTCTATATAAATGTAAGTACCTATCAAACGGACGGTTGAGGGGAACGGCAGCCCTCTAAAACAGAATTATTTGTCAAGTAAAACTGTTACCGAGCCTAATTGGATTCTTTTAATGTAGGTTTATATGTAGTCTTTGTTATCTTACACTTTTATATTGAAATGAAGAATAAGAGTATGTCATTGAAGAAAAATCATTAAAACACCAGATTACTTCCTTCGTTTTCTTTCTGAAATATAGGCAAAATAAACTAGTATGCACAAAATGTTTTATTTAATTTACATATTTTTTTGCTATATCATTCTATATAATAGCATCCCCGACACGTTAACATGAAGATACACAAAAATTTGATCTTATTTTATAGGAATGAGGACAATAAGGATTTTGCATAGGGTTCAAATATAACTAATAGATTCTGAGATGTTGCTATATAGAAAGTCACAAAAGAGGAGCAATCGATGAGCGTGACCTGGGATCGAATCCGGCACCTCCCATCTACCAGCTCTTTGAGCGCAGAACCGCTCGGCCGCTAGTGGGCATAATTGTCTTTTGATTTAAATGTATAAAAAGCATTGCGGGAAAAAGAAAAAATCCATCCTTTCTTTTAAAATATAAAGTTGCGCTCTTTAACAACGGATAATATTAATTTATTTAAAAATGCTTTCGCTTTCCCTTTTTTTTTTTTTTTTTTTTTTTTCGTTTGTTGTTTATGTTGTTCAGTTTTATAATTAACATTGTTTAAAAACTTGTTGCAAAAAGAATAACAAAAAAAAAAAAAAAAAAAAAGAAGAAGAAGAAGAAGAAGAAGAAGAAAAAAAACCACCGTTTTCATTTAATCTATTTTGAATGGGAAAAAAAAAAAAAAAATGGTTTCTCGATCCGAAAAAGAAAATAAAAACAAAATCTACTAGCTATATAAAATTAGACGAAAATTTTATAACGATCTATAAAAGGCAGGGCAAAAATCCTGCTCTAATTTTCTAATTATTTAATTTTCAAATAATTCTAGTATTGTAGGGTACTAAATTCTAGTAGAGAAAATCATTTAAAATTTTCATGTTATTGCATAACAGTGTGGGACTTTTACTGCCATCTGTTGAAGAGCAGCTAAACTAAATTAAATTAAATTTTGAAATGCAACGTTTGTGTCAACGTTATTTGAAACATTTTAAAATTAAATATATTAACAAAAAAAAAAAAAAAGAAAGAAAGAAAGAAAGAAAACTTTCATATACGGCTATATTGATATTTGCACGTGAATCTAAAATTTTCCCATTCGCAATTACGCATAGCAAAAATATAACTCTTAAAAAATACATTTACTTCTTTTTATATATACAAGGATATGTATAATAAGTACTGGTTTCCTGGATTCGTAAAAAAAAAAAAAAAAATCGATTTCCGGTTTTCCATGGATTTACACGTTTTCAAGTATTCTGAACACGGTTTGATCATTTTTAGAAAATAGTAGTCTGTCTTTGTGTGTGTATCATAAATTTTATGGGCGTTGCACCTCACAAACCAATAAACGAAATCTAAACCAACTTGGTATTTATTGAGTTGGACCTTGATCTAAACTGGTACTGATTACATTTTGGGATGAATCGCTCTACAGATCACGTTGCCATTCCTTTTTTTCATAATTTTGAAATGAATTTGAAAGGGAATGAGAATTATAGAACAAAATTTAGCATAAATATACATAAAGAGAATTATTTTTTATTTTTCAATGTCGGTACAAAATTCACTTTCTTTCGGCATTTATTGTTTATATTGCTCTGAGATGAAATTCGTCTGGAAATAATTAAAAAAAAAAAATAATAATAATGGAAATAATTAAAAAAAATAATAATCTTAATAAACAGTTTGTACTGCGTGAATTCGTATAAGAAAATATAGAACAGAACAGAACATACAAGTTAAATTTATTTTATTTTCCTTTTTTTTTTCTAAAAAAAAAGAAATATATATATGTACATTTTAAATATTATAATAAGTAAAATGCTTTAGATATAAATTATTATAATGGTTAATTTCTTCAACCATTTACATATATTTTATGCATAACATGCATTCATTATTATTATTATTATTAATATTATTTTTAGTAAATTGTAAAACTCCTTATTTTAAAATGATTTTTACTTTCTTTTATATGCATACAGAAGGAAACAAATTTTTTTGAAATCGTGAAAATTTTCTATCACCAGCATACAATGAATTTACATGTTTTGGGATGTCCTGATCCTGAACCATATTTTGAAAATTTCAGTCTGTTCGTGTGTATCCTAAATTATTTCATAAGCAATCACTGGAATAATCCAACATAAATATATATTTATTTGGTGGATCCTTGACTTAAATGGGTGCTTATGAACCTTTGGTGAAAATTACTCAACAGACGACGCTGTCGTACATTTTTAAAAATATTTTTTTAATATGGCATCATACGAAAAAATTTCATATAAATATATATAATGAGAATTATTTTTAACGAATCATTTCGAAATCTAACCTTCTTCTCTAATCTAAAAATCTTCGAATACCCTAACAACACACTTGTCCATAGTACATTCTTAAGTTGTCCCATGGATGTCTTTTCATCCATAGGATATCCACAGGACGTCCTGCGGAGAAGATGAGATATTTGGTTAGGCAGCAAAGAAATTTTTTTCGTGTATGTAGAGGCATCCCTTTCCCGAGGTGTGATATGTAAGTTTTAATATGTATTTTTTCTTTTCAAAAGAACTCGTCAATACCTTTAAAACGAGTGGTGGAACCATAGATCTGTCATAATTTGAAACAAAGTTATCGTTTGTTTGTTTTAATTAAAATTGTCTTACAAATGAATTTCCTTTGATATTGTCTATTACGGCATAGAATTCATTTTCGGTAGACTTCTGCTCTTGAAGCTGGTAAACAGGAAGTGCTGCATTCTATCTCAAGTGGAGCTAGTCGTTCGAAATTTTCGTGATTTTCTCTAAAACTTGCGTAAATACGGGCTAAGACCCTTAAAATTACCCCCCATGATGAGTATTTTATTCAGGCGTATTGGCCTTGATCCCTATCACATTGAGCGTTATACTTCTCTGAGATGAAAATCGTCTGCCTTCATCATGAAAGATGATTTTAATAAATAACACTGTGCTGCAAAAAAAAAAAAAAATCCGAGCCCTGATACCATTTTTGCTGATTCTCCAAGTGAAATGACCTCCTGAGTCCGAATAGGACTTCCATTTTGCCCAGTCACCCACCGTTTTCTCGGGACACCACCCCTTGCCCAATTTTTATCACTGTCCGGTCATTTTATGGCCATCAATTTAATTTGGAGAATGAAAAAGAATTAATTCAACACTTAAAAACAAAAAATATATAATGTTTAATAAATAACATTAATAATCGATTGAAAAAAATATAAGAAATGTAATACATAATTTCAGTGGCAACCCCCCCCCCCCCCCAAAAAAAAAAAAAAAAAAAAAAAAAAAAAAAAAAAAATTCCCCTTGCCACACATGTTCATGTTTTAGAATTTTTCAACGAGCCCCTCAGAAGATATTTGACAGTTAAAATTACCCCCCCCCTTAAAAATCAAATTTACAGCCATAAAATGACCGAAAAGTGATAAAAATAGGGGGCCGTCCCTAAAAAACGGTAAACGTTCTATGAAACGGTGAACGTTCTAATGAAAGTTCCATGATAGCTGATAGGGCAAAATGGGCGCCCTATTCGGATTCAGGAGGTCATTTCGCATAAGAATTTGCAAAAATGGTGTTGGGAGATAATTTTAATGCAGAGCAGTGTAATTTGTGCACGAAAATATAGAAGAAATTTTTGTGATGTCCGCAACATATCAGTTTTAAGTGTGACAGTATTAATATGTTTGTGGGTGGTACAGTGTGGCACAAAAGTTTGTGCACAAGCTAAATTTTTTATTTAAAATGACTGTGTCGAAAGTGCTTCAAGTTCCAAAAACTATTTACCCAAAACAATAGCAGAAGTTTTATGTTCATTTATAACGCGTAATTTTCTAATGAACGTTCCATGAAAAATTATTTAACTCTGCGAAAAGTCCAGTGATGCCAGATGGTCGAAAGTTAATTCCCCAAACAGGTCTTCAAATTTCCCCAAATCAGGGGGTTTTTTTCGAAAAAATCCCCAACTTGATTTTTACTAAAAAGGGAAAATTAAAATTTTTTCAAAATAATAATAATAATAATAATAGTAATAGTAATATCATGCAGATTTAACGGCCCTCTTCACTAACCGTCGCCGGAAGCCCGAGACAATGTTATTCTATGTATAGAAATTTTCTTTACAAATCTTATATATTAAAAAAATTTATGAAATCTAAAGTCAGTCCGTCTGGCCGTTCTATCCGGCCGATTTCCTTAATTTTTTTTTAAATGAAAGGTATTTAGACACAGATATGTCATCAATCATTGAAATTTACTCAACTCCCACCTTACTCAAGTTATACTCAAACGCGATTCTTCCCTGTACATTTCTTATGGGACACATTCACTCAAGCAATTCGAATTCTCATAGCTCCTCTTCTAATGAATGGATCTTGATCATTTCACTTTCAGAATACTCACAGTGGATCACGCTCTTTCTTTTGAGCTATTAACTGCTTAAATTCGTTGAGTTTGAGGAAAGTTATGCGTGCACAATCAACTTCACATTCAATTTTTTCAAGAATTTTTCAAGATTTTCCTTCACTCAAACCTCTATAACTAGAGTTCTAATTAACGTAGGCTGTCGACACAAGTCTAAGAACACTCAGTGGATCAAGCTCTTTCTTTTGAGCTATTAACTGCTTAAATTCGTTGAGTTTGAGGAAAGTTATGCGTGCAGAATCAATTTTACATTCAATGTTTTCAAGATTTTTTCAAGATTTTCCTTACGCACGGCTAATATTGTCTGGAAGGAAGTACTGTAAAATGATTTTATGTAATAATTACACCCTCTCATACATAGTCTATCCTAATGCTGCGGAGCAGCACGGGGCCTCTAGTAACTTATTAACTTATACATATTTTTAAATTCTGTTTTCACATTCAGAAAATTCCCAGCTGTTAAATGGACGGAACTTTTTTAAAAACGTATTTTTTTAATTTTTAATATTTTATTTTGAAATTGCAAAATGAAAAAATCTCACATATTGAAAATTCGTATTTTGCAGCTTCAAAATAAAATATTAAAAATTAAAAAAATACATTTTTAAGAAAGGTCCGTCCATTGAATTGAGGTCCGTCCATTGAAAGGTCCGTCCATTGAAAGGTCCGTCCATTGGTCCGCTGAGAATTTTCTGAATGTGAAAACAGAATCTAAAAATATGTATTAGTTAATAAGTTATTTGTAAAGAAAATTTTCCCATAGAATAACATTATCTTCGGCTTCCGGCGGCGGTGAGTGAAGCCCTTAAGTGGATTTAAGCTCAGATTTTTCCCCAAATGAAGGCAATTTTTTGAAAAAAATCCCCAAGTAACTATAAAGCTACTGAAAATTCCTGGTCGTAGGGATAAATCATTACGTTGCCAACATTCAATGACAGAAAGTTGAAGAACTCCCCAGATTTGTCCCCAAAAATTTTAGAATTCCTCAAAAAAGTCCCCACAAACATTGGGTCCACAAAATTGTCCCCAGAAGCCTCAAAAATCTCCAAAATGGGGACAAAATCCCCAATCTGGCATCACTGGAACAGCCGTTTGCTTACAAAGAGACCGACACATACATACACAGAGAGATCATTTTGTATTTTATGCAAAGATCCAGACGTAAAATCCATCACCAAGCCTCTGAAAAAAAAAAAAAGACGTGACTGTCGTATTACGCGACGCGACGTATGTGCCATAAATAATGCTTTATCCGCGTTAATCATCAATGTCACTTCACGGCGACAAAAAAAGGGTTTATTTCACACAAATCGAGAGTAGTTAGTGCCAAAACAATGGAAACAACTGATGGTTATCTCTACGATAAATGAACGACGCCGACTCTCTTTCAAGGTTGGGACAAGGTTTCTGAAGGGTTGTGGGCGAGCATGCAAATGAGGAGAAAGTGTATAATAAGATCATAAGGATGCGGCAATGGAATCAGATAAAATGATGGGGAATAAATGATCGTAGCTACTAAGCACGATTTTTGATACAAGCCTGAAAAACATTCTTAACAGTGCAGACTGTCTATTTTTTCTTTATATACATATATATAGTTTTTTATTTATTTATTTTATTTATGTGGATACTTCTCAACACATTTGAAAAACTGCTTATGGGATCCCGGTTCGTCTGTCTGTCTTCACTCATTGTGATATAAAATTGATTCTCTTTCGTTTATGGAGTGTCATATTTTTCGGTGTTGAAAATCGTCTGCGTTCATCATGGAATATAATTTTAATAAATAGTTTGTAGTGAGAGATTTTGTACTGGAAAATACAAAAAAAAAAAAAAAAAAAAACTTTTGTGATGGCCACACGATATTGATCTTTTCTTTATTTTCCCTTTCTTTCTTTCTTTTCTTTTTTCTTTTTTCTTTTTTTTATTTAGGGGGGGGGGGGGGCGGTGGACTATTAGTTACAATCTGGATTTTTTGTAGACCAGTTTTCTTTAACACCAGAGTAAATTAAAAATATACAAATTCGGTATCCAATGAAAGGGGCAATTTTTTTTTTTTTAAATCCAGGGGTGCAAAGTTTTCCGACACAACAATTTTCATTAGATTATTTAAAATTAACTAAAGTATGACATTGAGGTGGTAACACTTCCTTTTAATTCTTTTCGGTCATTTTAAAATATACGTGGCCCAGTTTTACGGTCAAACAATTAGATAAAAAATAAATAAATAATAAAAATTTAAAAATAAAAATTTTACAGATTGAAATTAATAAGTCCTCCGTACTGATCTAAATTCTGTCTTTGACATTTTTTTTTTTTTTTTTTTTTTTTTTTAAATCTAAGCGATTAATGTAAAATATTTAAACTCCTGATTTTTATAAAATTTTAATCGAACTATTTCTCATAAATGGATTGATTACAAATATACATATTATTGTGTAATTCTTACTTTTACTTTGTTAATTTATATATTATATATATATATATACATATATATATATATATATATATACATAAGCGAAATTTTCAGAAAAAAAAGAAGAAAAAGAAAAGAAAGGGAATCAAGAAAAATAAACAAGAAGTAAAATATGGGTCTAAATTACAGTTAATGAAGTTTTACCGTCTAATCTGACAAAAAAAAAAAATAGGAATGAAAAATCGTCTGTGCTGCCGCTTCGCCTGTCCCAACACGGTAGCCCATTGATAATGGGGTCGTGATGCCCCGCAAATGTTTCAGATAGGGAAAGACGCTCTCTACTCCTTCTAGATCTGTCGTCGAGCCTTCCATTTATCTTCCTTTTCCTGATCCCGGAAGGAGAGAACAGGGTTGCCACACAGTGACGATGAATCGCCTGTTTGGCTACTTTTAAGATTTCCAGACATTTTATTGCTGACTTAACGGCCCTCTTCACTCACCGTCGCCGGAAGCCCGAGCCCATGTTATTCAATGGGGAAATTTTCTTTACAAATAACTTATTAACTATACATATTTTTAAATTCTGTTTTCACATTCTGAAAGTTCCCAGCTGTTAAATTGACGGACCTTTTTAAAAATGTAATTTTTCAATTTTTAATATTTTATTTCGAAATTGCAAAATGAAAAAAATTCACATATTGAAAATTCGTATTTTGCAGCTTCAAAATAAAATATAAAAAATTAAAAAAATAATATTTTAGAAAAGGTGCGTCAATTTAACAGCTGGGAACTTTCAGAATGTGAAAACAGAATTTAAAAATATGTATTCGTTAATAAGTTATTTGTAAAGAAAAATTTCCCATTGAATAACATTAGTTTCGGCTTCCGGTGGCGGTGAGTGAAGAGGGCCCTTAAACTGTCGGTTTTGTATCAGATTCAGACTTTCCTTTTCCCACGTAATTCTATGGAACTTTTGATGCTCTGTATAAAAAGGATAATCTCATTCAAAAATGAAGTTTTTTAAAATTCTGCTTTTTCAATTCTACTCATTGTACATGTCGCCTTTTATCAAAGTGGGATCTTTTTTTTTTAATCATATTAATTATTTTATTTCATTAAGTAAGCTCAGGGCACCAGTTCCCAATCTCTAAAAGAAATATTTAAAACTTATTTATTTATTTATTTTTAATAATTAAATATCTGTACCCTGGGGCTAAAAGACACCATGTCCATATTTTATTGAAAAGAGTTAGCAACATGTCCATGATGTGCATTTGTTAATTTATTGCATTAGTATATTGTGTCAATAATAATGTGTTAACACCCTTAAAAAAAAAAATAGTAATAGAGGGCGATCAGTAAAATTCCTAAACGCATATTCAAATAGTATATTGATTTTTAATTCCAAATAAATTATTGGAATTTGAATGCATTGATTGTTAGTATCTTCCCCTAATTGCTTAATACTTATTTACTAAATATTTTAATTTTTTTAAATAATCTTCAAAACAATTTCGCATTTATTGTTAGAACTTAGCAGTGTCAATTTCTACAGAACAAAACATAATATTAAAAAAAAAAAAAAAAAAAAAAAAAAAAAAATGATAAACTGATTATTCGATACTTAAATTATACTCAAAATTCATCACAGATTAATTATTAAAATCCATTGGCATTCAGCCAAGACCCGTTGGCTATGTGGTCAGAGAACAGGACTACAAACCCGAGGACTGTGAGGTCGATCCTCACTGATGATAAGTTGTAAAAAAAAAAAAAAAAAAAAAAAAAATCTTTTTGTAAAAAAATAGAACCGACTCCAAAAAGCAACTATTATTCAAACAAATAATAATAAAAAATATGTATAAAATGAAACTAAATTGCGCCTAAAAGTATAAAATAATTTCCTTCGCCAAACAACCTATAACACTACAATTAATCATAACTTTTGAAGTCGGCGCAAAATTAAATAAAATTTAATTAGTTTTTAAAGGTTTATTTTTAGATCGGTAGCAACAAATGCTGTCGTCTCGAATGATCCATTTTCATGTTTCCTTTATTATTTTATCACTGTATACAATTGCTCCATGAGTAACATTTACATAGACCAGTGAACATTCTTCACAATGCGGTATTTATCTTTCTACGAAGTTAGAGTTTCCTTTGCAAATTTGGTATAACTTTGATAACTATCATCCATGGTGGCTTTTATGTTTGGCGATCAAAACGTAATGCAAAAATATTTACGCAAGATGTATATTTTCATAATATATACTGTACGAAGTATTGTTTCATATTCCTGATTACTCTCGTAATATACTTTATCAAATTAATAATGACATCCCAAAGGAATTAAATATGTTTGCCAGATAATTTTGCGATTTTTCTTTCACCAAGGATGTCAGATACCAGCATCCTCGCCAACTTTTGCTGCTTACGAAATCTTATTTGTTTTCTTGAATCAAAATAGTTTCCGACTGCGTTTTGCAGGTGACAATGTGCGATGTGTATTTTGAATAGGATTTGATTTTTGTATTGAATAAAGGTATCAATTTTTATTTAATTTTGTGCCGCCTTCAAAAGTTATGATTAATTGTAGTGTTATAGGTTGTTAGGCGAAGTAAATTATTTTATACTTTTAGGCGCAATTTAGTTTCATTTTATACATATTTTTTATTATTATTTGTTTGAATAATAGTTGCTTTTTGGAGTCGGTTCTATTTTTTTACAAAAAGATTTTATTTTTCTCTTTTCGGTGAAAAGTTATTCATATAGCAGAACATCAAAAGACGTTCGACGGCAGTTTCAAAAATCACAACTTCCAAGAAAAGTGACATAACTCAAAACATGGTTTATGTCACTGAAAAATACATGAAATGCACCCAATGTAAACAAAAAAGTTACATCTCCATCTAGAAAGTTATCCACCCGAGAAACAGTTGTGCCAGTTTTATTCTAGTCAAGTTATTTTAAACTGATTTTTCTCAAATGCTGCATTTTTAAGTTGTGTCACTTTTCTTGCCTTTATCGGATATAAGCAAAAAACTATCTATTGAATGAACATACGTTAAGTTAAAAAGCCTTTAGAAATTTTAAGAACGGATACGCTGTATTCGTAACCAAAAATTCTGTTAGGCATATATATTGAACTTTACAGTGAACACGTGTCACTCGCTGCGCTGAAAATTGCGCAGCGTAAAGTTCAAACAAAGAGCAAAATATGCATTGCAGCTGACGGACAGAAGTTTCAACATCGATACTTACATACTGCTTTTACCAGTGTAGCTGCATGCGTTCAGCAGTTAGAGTGAGAACAGACTTTTGTGAGTATCCTGTAATTTGGTTATACCTTAATTAAATGACAATGAAGCCTATTTCAGGCCAAGATCATTACGACAACAGAAAAAGTATTAAAATTAAATCATCTCTTACGAAGTTATAAACTAACAAATTTCAACAATAACAACAACAATGAGAAACATGGTTTGTATTGAGAACCTTTTCTTTTATGAAGTCGGTTTAAAACGTCTATGCGTTAATCGATTTGACCGCTTACAAGAACCATACTCTGAATTTTACATAGCGTAAATGTCATCCTCTACGCTACAACATATGCAATGTTGTTCAAGTGTGCACAAAATAGGAGATTGTGAACAAACAAATGCACGTTTTAAGCGTTCTGTTTTTAGCATTAACGTCTAAACTATCTTTTCGTACTAAATCGATGATGCTCTGCAATTGTATAATTCACTTTTTTCCCCTGTCTTGAACTGTTTCCGATATAGGAACGCTAACTCCACTGTTTCCCACCAGGTGACGCTGTAGGCGGTTGAATCACGCTGCACATATCCACTTTACTATACATACCACTTTTATGACTATACCTCCAGCTGTTCAGCAGTTAAAAGAGTCGAGACTGACTTTTTTGGCAACACTGTATTTTATTTTGATCGTAAAACTAATGCAATGGGACCTATTTCAGACCAAGACCTTTACGATAAAACAACAAGAAAGGAAAATCATGCAGTACGCATTGATTAGTAACACTTTTCAACTGTACGCAATTGTTGTATTGAATAACTTTTAATATTCTTTGCCTACGTTATCACACAACAGACAGAAGGACTAAAGAATATACAGATAGAGTAATGGATTTTAGAATTACTCTTGGGCATTTTGAAAAGTGTTAAAAAGGATTAACGCAAAAGAAAATGCAGCCATTAGATTATAATTACAGCTTTTGGTCTCTCTGAATATTTTAGTGTAGCCCTGTAAATCAGAAAGTTAATCATATCATATTCTATACAAAACATTATTTTAGAATATTACCAATACATTTCAATATATTTATGATTTTTACAGTAAAAAGATTTTTAAATGTAACTTTCAAAAAATTCTGTCCTAAAACGTAATGCATTGGTATTTCTTTTTGTTGTTGTCCCTATAAACAAACTCGTTATACAGGACCTATTAATGTAATTTTAAATAGGGAACATTCTATACGGAAAATATTTATAAAAATAACACTCATAGTACACAATGCTTTCGAATGCTTTTGGGTGTCCCTGTACACAAACCAGAAGAGATATTTACTTCATTTTCAATATGGAACATCCGATAGTAAACTTCAATAAAATACATCAGTTTCGAGAAATTCCATAAATATTTACGGGAGTTAGAGCGCGGGCAGACAGACAGACAGACAGTTGGACAGATACACAAACTAAAATCATATTCATACTTAAAAATGTTAGAAAGTGTTAAAAACGCTAATGTCAACGAAAGTACAATTCTAGCAATTTTTTATTAATAGCTCTAAATATTAATGGATATTTTTGTGCCCCCCCTATAAATCTAATGCTAATTATGCTATATTCTATGCAAAGCATTCTTTTGTGCATATAAATAACATATTTCAATTTCCTAAAACTTCGTGGAAAGTAAAGTTATTAAAATTTGATTTATAGAAATATCTCTCATAGAACGCAATGCTTTGGAATACTTTTGAGTGTCCCTGTATATAAACCGTTGGTGGTATTTCCTCCATTTTATACAGGAAAAATTCAATAGTGAACTTGAATGACATATTTCAATTTCATTAAGATATATCTACAGTAAATGTATGAAAATATGGTTTATAAAAATACCTCTCATCGAACACAATGCTTTGAAATACTTTCGGGTGTCCCTGTATACAAACCAGTAGAGGTATAAACTCCATTTTTAATAGGGAACATCCGATAGTGAACTTGAATAACATATATCAGTTTCAAGAAATTCCATATATATTTTCGGGAGTTAAAGCACGGTCGGACAGACAGGCAGACAGACAGACGGACAGGCAGATACACAAAACTGAAATCATATTTACACTTAAAAAATGTTAGAAAGTGTTAAAAACATTTAATGTCAACGAAAGTACAATTCTAGCAATTTTTTATTAATAGCTCTTAATATAAATGGAAATTTTTGTGGCACCCTGTAAATCATCCCCTTTAATGCTAATCATGGTATATTCTATGCAAAGCATTTTTTTGTGCATATAAATAACATATTTCAATTTCCTAAACTTTCGTGGAAAGTAAAGTTATTAAAATTTAATTTATAGAAATATCTCTCATAGAACGCAATGCTTTGAAATACTTTTGAGTGTCCCTGTACATAAACCGATGGTGGTATTTCCTCCATTTTATACAGGAAACATCCAATAGTGAACTTGAATAATATATTTCAATTTCATTGAGATATGTCTACAGTAAAGGTATGAAAATATGGTTTATAGAAATACCTCTCATAGAACACAATGCTTTGAAATACTTTCGGGTGTCCCTGTACACAAACCAGTAGAGGTATAAACTCCATTTTCAATAGGGAACGTCCGATATTGAACTTGAATAACATATATTAGTTTCAAGAAATTCCATAAATATTTACGGGAGTTAGAGCGCGGACAGGCAGACGGAGAGACAGACAGACAGACAAACCGAAGTCATAAACACTTTTCAACCGTGTTGGAAAGTGTTAAAAATGTTAGAAAATGTTAAAAACGCTTAACGTAAACGAAAGTACAATTCTAGCAATTTTTTATTAATAGCTCTTAATGTAATTGGATATTTTTGTGTCACCCTGTAAATCTAATGCTAATCATGCTATATTCTGTGCAAAGCAGTCTTTTGTGCATATAAATAACATATTTGAATTTCCAAAAACTTCGTGGAAAGTAAATTATTAAAATTTGATTTATAGAAATATCTCTCATAGAACTCAATGCTTTGGAATTATTTTGAGTGTCCCTGTACATAAACCGATGGTGGTATTTCATCCATTTTATACTGGAAACATCCAATAGTGAACTTGAATAACATATTTCAATTTCATTAAGGTATGTCTACAGTAAAGGTATGAAAATATGGTTTATAGAAATACCTCTCAAAGAACACAATGCTTTGAAATACTTTCGAGTGTTCCTGTACACAAACCAAGACAGGTATAAACTCCATTTTCAATAGGGAACGTTCGATAGTGAACTTGAATAACATATTTCAATTTCATTAAGATATGTCCACAGTAAAGGTATGAAAACATGGTTTACAGAAATACCTCTCATAGAACACAATGGTTTGAAATACTTTCGGGTGTCCCTGTACACAAACCAGTAGAGGTATAAACTCCATTTTCAATAGGGAACGTCCGATAGTGAACTTGAATAACATATATCAGTTTCAAGAAATTCCATAAATATTTACGGGAGTTAGAGCGCGGACAGACAGACGGACAGACATACAGACAGACAGACAAACCGAAGTCATAAACACTTTTCAACCTTGTTGGAAAGTGTTAAAAATTACCGAAATCGGATTATCTGTTCAGACGTTATGAGCTAACAAACAAAAAAACAAAACAAAAAAACATACGGTTTGAATTGAGAACCTCCTCCTTTTTGAAGTCAGTTAATTAGAGCATCTCTTACGAAGTTATAAGCTTACAAACACCAACAACAACACATAGCTCGAATTAAGAACACCTTCTTTTCTGAAGTTGGTTGAAAACGACTTTGCGCTAATCGATGTGACCGCCTACAGTACCATTACTTTGAACCACAGAGTATACGTGTCATCAACTACGCTGCAAATTGTGCAACGTAGTTCAAGTGTGTACAGTGTAGGAAATTGAGAAGAAACAACTACACGTTTTAAGCGTTCTATTTTTAGCAATAATGTCTAAAAACTGTCTTTTCGTAGTAAATCGATGATGCTCTACAACTTCGTAATTAACTTTTCTCCCATCTTGAACCGTTTTTGAGATAGGAGCGCTAATTCCGCTGTTTTTCACCAGATGGTGTTTTATTTTCTTTAGATTGTAAAGATATTACAATGGGACCTACTTCAGACCAAGGCAACAAAACAAAAAGTATCAAGTAACCATATTTTGAACTATATAGCGTATGTCTCACCAGCTACGCTACAACGTGTGCATAGCGTAAGAAATTGCGAACAAGCAAATGCACGTTTTTAGAATTGTATTTTTAGCATCAATGTCTAAACTATCTTTTCGTACTAAATCGATGATGCCCTGCAATTTTATAATTCACTTTCCCCCCCCCCCCCCCCCTGTCTTGAACCGTTTCCGAGATAGGAACGCTAGCATAAATGTCTAAACAATCTTTTTG
Source organism: Salticus scenicus (assembly GCA_963930645.1). Taxonomy (NCBI): domain Eukaryota; kingdom Metazoa; phylum Arthropoda; class Arachnida; order Araneae; family Salticidae; genus Salticus; species Salticus scenicus. The sequence continues at coordinate 444,252 of CAWVNO010001064.1, forward strand.
TACTAAATCGATGATACTTTTCAATTTTTAATTCACTTTTTTCTCTAGAACCGTTTTCGAGATAGGAACACTAACTCCGCTATTTTCCACCAGGTGGCTCTGCAAGCGGTTTAACCTTGTACTGCATGGCCACTTTGCTATACTTACATACCATTTTTAACACTATAGCTGCAGCCGTTTAGCAGTTAAAAGAGTTGGGACTGATTTTTTGGGGCACCCTGTATTTTCTTTAGATCGTAAAGATATTACAATGGGACCTATTGCAGACCAAGATCTTTTCAACAAAACAAAAAGTGTCAAAATCGGAGCATCTGTTCAGAAGTTATGAGCTAACAAACATAAAAAAAACATACGGTTTGAATTGAGAACCTTCCTTCTTTTTTGAAGTCGGTTAAAAAAAAAAAAAAAAAAGATGTGTATATATATATATATATATGTGTGTGTGTGTGTGTGTGTGTGTGTGTGTTTTCACGAATTTCACAAAATATTTTAAGATAGAGTTGGAGAGTTGGTTTAAATTAGAGAATTAAATAGTAAAATTAGAGAGAGAATATTAGAGCATTAGAGTAAGAGAGAAAATAGAGATAGAGTAAGAGTATTAGAAAATTAAATAATAAAACTGGATATTAGCAGGTATTTTTGAAGTGGGACACTATATATTGGTAACTACGCAAAATAGCAGATTGAAAGAAATAGTCTTGTCGTACTAAAAATACTTGAAAACACTAATCTAAGTATTCAGAAATGTTTAGCCAAGAACCGTTGGCTGCGTGGTCAGAGTACAGAGCTACGCATCCGAAGGTTGTGCGTTCCATCATCACCGATGGGAAGAGAAAAAAATACATATAGAGGTTTTTACGGATTTCACAAAATATTTTAAGATAGAGAAAGAATTGGTAGAACTGGATATTGGAAGACATTTTTGAAGTGGAACACTATAAATTGGTAACGAAGTAAAATGCCAGATTAAAAGAAATAGTCCTGTCGTACTAATAAAAAGACATGTTAATTATAATTAACATTTGGAAACATGACCCAAAAAGGAAAAAAAAGAATATTTAAAAATTTGTGTTTTTTATTCAAATAATGGAGTATGAGTAAAGAAATGTATCGTTAAATTATTTATGAAAATTTGTTTCCGTATGAATTCTACAAACGTCTAGATGTAGAGAAAACTACTACATCTAATCATTCTCACTGGAAATTAAAATCTCGAAAAATCGTAAGCAAAATTAAAATCAAAAAACGATTTTACAATGCTATTTTAAAAACAGCAACTACAACTTTGCTATTCAAACATACGCGGCGAAATAGCGTGCTGTTAATAAAATCATATTCCCACCACTAAAAAAGTGGTAGTTCAAATTGTGACTATAAATATAGACTTGCGCAAAATTACATAGGTGTTTTCGAAGCGAAGAGAATTAAATAGTAAAATTAGAGAGAGAATATTAATGCATTAGAGTAAGAGAGAAAATAGAGATAGAGTATATAAAAGTATTAGAGAATTAAATAATAAAACTGGATATTAGCCGGCATTTTTGAAGAGGAACACTATAAATTGGTAACGACGCAAAACGCCAGATTGAAAGAAATAGTCCTGTCGTACTAATAAAAAAGTTGCTTTCTTGAAAAATTACATTTTTGGGACACAGTGTATTTTACCTCCACGGTACTGATATATATAACCCGCCCTACTCATCTTATGTCGTGGTGGCCTCTGCTCCTTCTTATATTTTTTTCATATTTGTTATATATGATCTCATATATCAGTTTCTCAGAAACAATTCACATTAACTTTTTTCCATATCTATTGCTTTGTATAGGGGCTTTACTTCCACACGCAATTGTTTAATGATTGAAGTGTGACAATGTGAGTACTATGGACTAATTCATATTTCTTTTAATTATTTCTGGATACATGTATTTTTCAATCTTATCGATAAATTTGCCATTTGATCATTTATTTCTCTTGCAAGTTGATAGGCAATGATATATTTCGAAATGCAACTACATATAAATGTGTATGGAATTCTGTGTATTAATTCTTGAACTAGAGATGCCACAAATCTTTTGTAGCACACAGACAGATATTTCTTAAATCGTGTTCTATATCTCTTAAAACGTGTCAGTCCCAGGCTCTGACTAGTGCCAGGGCATGCAGAGCAGCTGCCCTGGGCCCCCTTTCTTGAAAAGGCGTACGCAAGAATTATTTTAAGTACGTGCTTTAAAGGAAAACTCCACAAATCTTTTATTTATTTATTTATTTTTAAACAATTAGCTATCGCAACTCTTCTCTCTTCCTCTGCATATCCCCCTCCCTTAATTTCGAAGAACGTATTCTTTATTCGACTATTATTCATAAAATTTCTTGCAAACAGCAATAAATAGTACTAGTAAAAAAACTGTGTGTATGCAAAATAGGTGTCTAATACCAGTGTTCTTCATAGATTCATTTTGCTTCCGGACTGGACTGGAGCGTGTGTATAATGGGCACAGCATATGTGAATTATAAACAATTTCTTGTAGTCACTAATATAGATGTGTACAAAATTGGTCAAATTACTCTGGGGAGGACACTAGGACTAGTCACTCTAATGTAATTTCCAAACAATCGATATGGATTGATAACAGGAGCAGTAGGGTCGTAAGGGCACATAAGTTTAAAGGGTGGAGTTTAGGCTAGTGAAGAATGCGCACTATATCTGAAGGCGTTTGGAGAAGGGGGACAAAATATTTTAAGCCTTTAGTGTGTGTGTGTGGGGGGGGGGGGGGTCATGCAATATTTTCAGTTGTGGAGATGGGTCACAATATAGTCATGGTTGTGCAACCTAACGACCTGTTATGCCACTGGAAGGGGGTACCCCTGAATTAATATGCCTTGGGGCTCCAGGTAGCCTCAGTCGGGCCCTGGTCAGTCCTTATAAAACCGAAAGTTGGAAAATTTTACGAATCAAGTAAAAACAATTTTCTCCAACACTTATATGTTATAAAAATTGAAAAATTCCACACACATACACACACACGTACAACAACAACAACAACAACAAAAGTTTTTATAATTCACATTCCTACTTGTAGCCAAATTCTTCGCCAAACGCAGCCAAAGCAGAGCGAAAGCAACCCTAAAGCGAAGCACTCGATCCAAAAGAAGACAGATACCCCGGTGATTTGTGAAACAAATGGGGCGAGATCGCTCTCCTTGTTAATGGCATACGATGCCACCACTCTGATGCCACTTCGATAAGCGGCCATCTCTTTCCCCGTAAATTGCGACAAATGCCTGCCACTTTATCTCGCGGCGAAGACAGACCATTTTCGTCACAGAATCATCCGAGAATCGCCGAAATAAACGCAAAAAGTGATTCGAATTTTAGAGATAAGATTTCTCCTTTTCTTGCTCATTCAGAGCAGGAAAATTCATCCTTTTTTTTGCTCTGAATGGTTCTTCTAGCAGAATTCCCTGCTGTTTTCCAGTTTATTGACGTTCTAAATTTTATGAAACAGTTCTTATTTTATATACAGAGAGAAAGTTATATTTTATGATCATCTTTAACGTGTTTCAAGGGGTTACAATAGTTTCGAAGGTTTAAAAAAAGCCTTCTTTTTTTTTCTTTACAATATATGAATTTTTTTATTCAAAACTTTGAGTACATGACATAAAAGAGCTACATTTCATCAATATTTCATTTATGAAATATTGGTGAAATTATTAAAAAATTTTGAGAAAATCACCCGGTGCGACCTGGTTTCTGCAGATCTCCCCCAACCCCCCCCCCCAAAAAAAAAATAAATAAATAAATAAATAAATAAATAAAATAAAATAAAATAAATAATAATAATAATAATAAAAATTGATAACTCATGATATCTTTATCTGGATTTTTAAAAAGAAAAGAAAGAAAAGAAAACTAGTATGCTGTGGTCACCACAAGATTTTCTTCTATATTTTGCTATACAAATTCACTCAGTTCAAAGAATTTACAAAAACGATTATTTATTAAAATTATTTACTGCGATAAATGCAGACGATTTTTATGTTAGAAAAAACTAACATTCAATATCCAAAGAAAGACAGTTTAACAAACATCCTAATAATTACAAGATAAAAAGAACTTTTTATATACCATCTTTTTAAATTTTCTGTTTATTTAATTTTTATTACTTTTTAGTCGTTTCCATTATCCACATTAAAACAGCGCTTGATGAAATAAATTCTCAGATAAAAATAGATTATTTAAGTAACTGTTATTTCTGTTTCAATATTATTTTTGCCATATTTTATTATTTCTTTATATTTTTGATGTGCTACTTGGCTTAAAATGGCTATTACCAAATTAATGTTCTTGGCGAAAAATGTTCAGTACATTTCAGAGCCAAAATTTAAAAAAATCGCCCATGAGGATTTATAAATAAAACTAATAAATTAAAATAAATTTATGATTATAGAGTTTAGAGTAGCAAAGAAATGCTATGCAGTCAAATGTGACGTTATTTTTTTTAACTTGGCAGTAAAAATATAAAAAATTGTATTTTTAAAAATAAAAAATCCTTTTTGAACAACATATATTAGCATCATCAACTACATTAGCACTTTATCAATGCGTAGAAATAATTTTTTGATGTTCACGTTTAATTAAATGTATTTATTTTCAGGTGGAAAGAAAATGAACTCGTATTTTTTTTTTTTTTTTTTTTTTTTTTTTGCAACAATTAAATTATAGCTGATATTTAAATGGCTAATTTCAAAACTATTAGGAGGTGATTATTTTCATATTTTAGTTAATTATAAGAAAACTAATCAAAAAATCGAAAATCGGGCTTCGAGTTCTGAACTATTCTGATAGTTTCAAATGTCTAACTAGTCGGGAAGTTAGTCAAAAATCGATTGCAAGATTTGTACTGGACAAAGAAGAAAATGAGTTAATAAAAACATGGTAAAAAAATGCATTTTAGTAGTGGTTATCTCATATATCAAGTTTCGTACAGCTTTCTTTCTTTCATGATGGCTTCCACAATATCTTATAAAAATTTCATAAAATTTTTTAGAAAATTCAGTTGATGGGTTCTAGTTTTCGGAGATCCTTTAGAAAACGAGTGGACCTGATTTCTCGAAAACTAACGCACGGAAATTTTGCACACTTCAAAGAGTGCTTCAACTACTGCTTCAACGTAGTTATTTTTATTTATTTATTTATTTATTTATTTTTTTTTTTTTTTGTTAAATGGTATATATATTTTTTTTATTCATCCCATATTATATAGTAAACAAAGTATTTTTTAAAGACTAATTTTCAACGCTGCTTTTTTGCTATAATTACACGCCTTGAAGCTTCCTGGATTTGAAAATGACGTTTTTAGCAGTTGATATGCGTGTGTGTGTATTTATTTGTTTGTTAATTGCAGGAAATTCAAATTTGGCGTTTTAAGATGAAATGAGGTCGTCACTAAAAAAGTTTGACCAAGATTGGTAAATTTCATTAGAGTGGTATTTGAGAAAGTTGACTGTTTTAAACTGAATAATAGCCTCAAAATATTTTACAAATTTAGGAATAATTATTCTAACAGGGTGGAGCAGGGGATCGGTAATCCCCTTATATGTCATATAAATTTGTTTCTATAACTAATTTGAAACATTGTTCATGCAGAAAGAGAACGTTCATGTATGGGAAAATTTGTTTCGAGAATTACATTTTAATTAATTAATTTTTTTTAATTTTATTTTCACATTCTGAAAATTCACAAATTAGTAAATGATTTTCTAAAAACTCTTTTTTTTTTTTTTATTATTATTATATTTTTGAGTTTAAATGTGCGAAAAATTAAGTGCATTTTTCTCATATTTTAGCTGTAAAATTAAATATAACAATAAATAATAATCTATTTAAAAAAAAAAAAACTTTTAAAACCCAAATTCTTAATGTATCGTATCACATAAATCTTTTCGAAGTTTAAATAAAATTAAAAAAAAAAAAAAAAAGTAACTTTTTTGTTTACTAACCAAAACAATGGATGAAATTTGAAATGCAAGTTGATTTTGTGGGGTACAGGCTGTATATTATATTTCTGTGTTCGTGAGAGAAAACTTAAAAAAAAAAAAAAACAAAAAAAAAAAAAAAAATGAAAACTGGAATTTTTAATCCCACTTCAAAAGCATGTGACTTAATGTGAAGCAGATTTTTTTTTTTTTTCCCAAACGGTTTCCATACAATCTTCTGCTGTTTCCACCTAAAATTCATACTTTAGTTAATTTTTAAAAAATCTAATGGCCCGATCGATAAGCTGTTTAATCCATCGGATTCACAAAAATTTTCTCTTTCATTTGGCACCTTATTTGTAACGATCCGACTGATATTTCTAATTTATTTTCTAATTTTTCTAATTTATTTTCCTCATTTTAAATAAATGTACGTGTTTTTTTTTTTTTTTTTTTTTTTTTTTTTTTTAAATTCTGTCGAGGGGAAAAAAAATGGCAACAATTAAATTATGTTGAGATTCACAAACATACCGTAGTGAATGACAGTAAGTACATAAGAATATGGGGGGGGGGGAGGGGGAATCACTTTTTGAAAACCAGTACCAATTGTGAATATTACGAATTTGAAAACGGAATTAAAAATTAAACAGTACGTAATAATACATTCTATAAACAAATTCCTCCATAGACTTACATGGGATTTGGTGGTCGAAGAGAGGATAATTGTAAAAGGGAGAGGAGAATCTCAGTATCTATAATCTGTCCTGTAGTTACTCACACATCCCCTTGTATCCATAAGACATCTATAAACACGCATAAAAGTTTAAAAGTGACCATTAAACTTCCATAAATATCCTACAGGTATCTATTAGCAAGACCCATGTCACTCTTTTTGACATCCATTAGATGTCTGTTACATACATCCAGTAAATCTCCAAATCTCCAAACATTGGACTTGTTAGATCGAATAGATATTGAAACTACCTAAATCTTGTTTCGATCTATCATGCTACATCTACTAGACATCGAAAAAGGCACGCCTAAATTGCGTCTACATTTAAACATCTAATAGGTATCTATAATGAGTACAGGATATCCATGGACTTTGAATGGACATTCTTTAGATATTTTGTACCTTTTATGGACCATTGGATGCCATTTAGATATCTAATGGATATTAGAGGCTGTATGGGGATAAATATTTAAATGCAAGTTGTATGCGTGCCACACCGGATTATTTCTTTAGTGAAAACGAAGTATCATAAAAACAAAGTCTCTCTTCAATTGTTTTTTATTTATTCATTTTTTATGATTAAATTATTATATTTGATTGCTTTTAATTTTTCGAGCGCGCGGATTCTAAAAACTTATTTCTTTTTCATCATAAACAAGTTCCGCTGAATGTATCATCCTCAATCCTCATCCTCCCATCCTGTTGGGATTTCATCCCGTATTGGATTTTGCAAAATCTTCGGAACACAGTTTGGTGGCGCCCTCTATGAACGATTCTTTCAATCGCTCCAGGCATTTAAATTCTTAGTCCGTGTTACTTTTAATGGCATGTAACAAAAAAATTGTGCGCATGCCTTTTTTTATTGAATAGCCCTCACCCCCCGATTCTCAAATTGGTCCCAGAATTCATTTTTAAAGGTTTTTCTATTCTACTTTATCAAAAAAGAAAAATAATGATTGAAATTAGTTCAATCCCATAAAAATTTCTATTAACAATAAAATAAAAGCAAGATTGCATTGCTCAGCAATGCATATAAAGGTTTGTTTAAATATTGATGTGCATTGCAAACATAAACTAGAATGCTGTGGCCACCACATGACTTTCTTCTATATTTTCCTATGCCAATTCACTCAGTAAAAATAATTTATTAAAATCATTATTTAATAAAATTATCTTCCATGATAATGCACTACGATTTCCATATTAGAGAAGTAGTATAACACTAAATATCCAGAAAAAAAAAAAAAAAAAATCATCTTATTTTCGATATTACAAAAAAAAAAGGGCGACTAAGGTGCCCATTGAAAAATGATCATTTCGTTTTATTTATTTCTCACTTTAAATAATTCCCGTGCGAAATTTTAGCACTTTATTTATCTCTTCGTTACCTTTAAAATTATTATTATTATTTTATAGACGTCATTTTTTCATATGCAGGAGCAAATTTATTTATTTATTTATTTATTTTTTTTTTTTTTCACGTGAAAGCATATTTCATTTTATGCTGAAAAAAAAAAAAGCAACAATTAAAAATTTAAGTGTCTATTTTAAAGCTGTTGTTTTCATATTTTAATTAATTTTAAAAATCTAATCAAAAATTCGTTACAAATAAGGTACCCAATGAAAGGGACGATTTTTCTGAATACGTCGGATTAAACAGCTTATCGATCGGACCATTAGATTTTTTTTAAATGAACTAAAGTATGAAAATTAGGTGGCAACTTGTGTTCACACACAGAGTCCAAGGAAATCTCTTAAGGCTTTTTAAGCGTAACAGAGTCAGGCACTGATGAGCGTAACTATATATGCTGATTCATAGTCAGTCACTGTCAGTCATAGTCACTGATTCATAGTATGCTGAAGCAGTCAAAAACTTATGATTATATATTCATAAGTATAATAGTAATAATATTAGTAATAATATATATTAGTAATAATATTAGTAATAATAATTAGTAATAATATTAGTAATAATAATTAGTAATAATATTAGTAATAAGTATAATAGTAATTCATAGTCAGTCACTGTCAGTCATAGTCACTGATTCATAGTATGCTGAAGCAGTCAAAAACTTATGATTATATATTCATAAGTATAATAGTAATAATCAGTTATTGATCTGATAATAGTATTTTGTTAACATCAATGAGCACGATATTTCTTTCTTTAGCTAACTTAATCGGTATTTTCATTAAAAAAAATAAGAAACAATTTATTAATTTTAGATATTTTAACCGAAGATGTCGAATTAAAAATTTCCAGAATTCTCTCGCGGGCCGAAGAACCTTACACGATGGGTCACAGGTTAGCCAGCCCTGAAAACGTGTAAATCTGTCGAAAACCGGAAGTCGAATATTTTCACGAATCCAATAGTTTCTTTTATTAAATATATATATAAAAAAAAAAACATATTTTTAATGTTTTATCTGTATATCGCTTAATTGTTCGAAAGTGAGAAACATTTGAAGTTCAGAAATTTTTATTTACATAAACAGGACTTTCATCTAACATGCAATAAAAAAAAAAAAATGAAAAAGAAAAAAGATTTAAATAAATAAATTTTTTAGGCATGGCATTTTAAAAAATTTTAAATTATCTTTTGCTTACTTATTAGTGCGACAGATCGTACTATTTCTTTCAGACAGTTATTTTGCACTAATTTTTATCTATCACCTTGGAGGAACAAGCAAACATTTTTGTTTTTATCTAAATATATAAAACTGGAAATTTGTCATCGCATCTATCTGGATTATTAGATTTTTATCAAAAATTGGTACATTTATTATTCAGGATGAAATCTAGCTAATGCCGTATTTTTCAGTTCAATCGGATAATGGGTTCAAAAGATATTAACTACAAATACTATTAAAACTTTAAAATTATTAAATTTTTTTTTTTTTTTTTTTTTTTTTTATAATGGAAATAAAATTGAGAAAAGTTGTGCTAAAGAAATGAAACAGTTTTAATATAGAATCCTTTGCGAAATTTGAAATTGGGCACCGAGATAGCTCGGACGTTTCTCGCCAAGGATCTATATACTTACGCAATTGCGATAGTCATTTTAATTCATCGCCAAAATGGCAATAAAATTTAAAATCCGTGAATGAGCTCCCGTGCCAAAACTATACCAAAGAAATTTCCTGAAATGAATACAGTAACTGATGCTAGGGAATGAAACACAGTTGCTGCATGCCTTTATAGGAAAGAATAGATAAAACCTAAGTCCTAACCTAAGTTCAATAATAAGTCCTGTCGCGCTACATTAAGTTCTGTTTTATGCAGAATTTTATATCTATTATTTAAAAAATAAAAATATTCTTTTTTTTTTTTTTTTGTAAATAATGATATACAATATATTTTTTTATTATTTTCATCTATATTCAATAGAAGAAAGTATTGGATTCTTAAAAATTTTCGACCTCGGGTTTTTGATGGATTTACACGTTTTGAGAGCTGTAGAACACATTTGACCATTTTTAGAAAATGTCTGTTTGTCTGTGTGTGTGTATGAGTGACAAAATTTTGTGGCAACTGTATCTCAGGAACTACTGCACAGAATTTCATACAAATTGGTATTTAGTTGCACCTTGACATAAATGAGTGCCTATTAACTTTTGGCAAAAATTGTCTTACAGATTGCGTTGCCATCCCGCTTTTTCTAAATTTTTAACAGGGTGATATAGAACAAAATTTTGTATAAATGTGCGTAAAGAGAATTATTTTTTTAGTAATCATTATGAAATTTACAAGAATTATTTGTAATAGAGATAGTCAACTGGGTAAAAATTTTTGTATATGTAGGAGCCTCGCCACCCTCCTGGGGGGGGGGGGGAAGTCCCCCCTCGAGGGGAGTAAATTTTCAAGATGGGTATCTTTCGAAAGGTCTCGTCAATACCTTTAAAACGAATGGTTGAACTATAAATCTGTGATAATTTAAAACAAAGTTATCAATTTTTTTTTTTTTTTTTTTTTTTTTTTTACTTTTAACGAAAAAATCGTAATTTTTAATTTTTTTGTTTGTTTGTTTGTTTGTTTGTTTAACGAAATTTAACCAAACTTGATATTTAGTTGGCCCCTGACATAAACTGGTGCTGATTAGATTTGGGGATCAATCGCTCAACAGGCGCCGCTGTGATCGTATTTTTTCTAAATTTTTAACATGGCAGTATAGGGCAAAATTTCATATAAATGTACATAATAAGAGTCATTCTTAACCTGTGATTGTAAAATTAATATTAATTATTGATAATAGTAGTAGTTAATTAGGAAAAAAATTGTGCATGTGGGGCATCGCTTCCCCCCTGGGGGGAAGTATCTCCGGGGTGGGGTAAATTTTCAAGATGGGTATCTTTCGAAAGGTCTCGTCAATACCTTTAAAACGAATGGTTGAACTATAAATCTGTGATAATTTAAAACAAAGTTATCGATTTTTTTTTTCACTTAAAAAAAAAAAAAAAAAAAAAAAAACACTTGAAAAAAAAAAAAAAATCGCTTTTTTTTTTTTTTTTGTTACTGAGTGAATTCGTATAGGAAAATATAGAATAAAGTCTTGTGGTGGCCACAACATACTAGTTTGATATTTTTTAAACGTTTTCTATTAAAAATAATAATGAATAAAATAAAATAAAATAAAAGATACAGATGAAAAGTAAAAAATGGCCTTGATGTCCATTTTATTGTGTAATTAACCATCTGTATGAGTTACGTTGAATGTGCAATATGTATGTTAACACTCTCATCTTTTACAATAAAACAAAAATTAAAATGATCAAAAGCATAAACTTATCTGCGCCGAAACGTCATCCTAATTGAAACTAAAAAATATTTTCGTGTGTATGGGTGTACATAATGACGGTAACAAAAATTATCCGACTGATTCCAAATTGGTTCATATATGCTTATGAGATCTGGAATCAGCTGCGTAATTTTTCGTGTTCATAATATTTGTAGGTCGTGCACAGGGACACATCAATATATTTCGTAACGTTACGGTGTATGGACACGACATTCTTTTTAATTGCATTTTAACGTAGATAATTACATTGAACATAAACAAATTAACATACATTAGTGAGGTGTGCTAAAAGCACGGTTTCTGTAAAGAAAAGTTGTATATAACTTTATTAATTAAGCTACATGGCTATACAAAAGAATTCTGACGTGTAATTATTTAACCATTTTCAATTTTGGTATACACAAATATTTAGGAGTTACATCGAATTAGTTGTGCCTTTTTCGTGTGTATTATGTTTTTGGCATGTGTTCAGGGATAAACAAAAGAGTCTCATACCGTTACGGTTTATTGGATAGCATTTACTTCAAGAGCGTTTTAATGGTTTCCGTATAATGAAATTAACACACGTTACTAGATCGCTGGAAAGCATTGTTTTTATAGAAAATAATAAATGTAGAATTATTAATTTGTTTGCAGAGTCACACAAAAGAAATCAGATGCATTATGTAATCATCATATTCTTCCCGACAGATAAAGCTCATGTTACTCTGTAGGGAAATCTGTTTATACAATGACTGATTGCCTAATGTAGATTTTTAAATCCCGCTTGCATTAAATTTAAGTATTCAAACATAAAAATATCTATATATATAAATGGCTAAGAGATTTCCTTGGACTCTGTGTGTGAACGCGCCGAGTATAAGATCACATGCTGAACAAGAAGTAAAAGAAAAAAAAAAAAAATGGTTAAATGAATTTAATGTTTTGATTTTTATGTAAAAATAGGATCAAGTGCTATCTTTAAAAGAGTGTAAAAATTAAGAGTTTATGGGATGCATGTGGCATCTGTATAAAATGTTTTTAAGAAATAGAATTACAGAAATAGAATAAAGAAAATGTTTATAAGAGAATGGTTAAAGAGAAGCAACTATGTTGGTTACATTTTGTTTTACAACTTGAGCTTTTGAATTTTAAGTATTATCTTACCGTAGGAATAATCACATTTTTATGCAAGCGCAGATTGATGCTTATTGATTTTTAGACTGTGGATCTCTTTTGTTTGCTCTCTCTTGGATCAGATGAATCCTAGCGGCAAAGACTATAATAGACAGAAACAATGAGCGTACACGTTTAAAGCGACAAATGGAAATAGCTGAAAAACAAGCATGTCCGTTTAAAGAAACGTATGGAGAACGGACGTCAGGAGCCAAGGAAGTTGAAGACCTTTTTAGTGATAAGATCTACACAACCTTCATTGATTTCATGAATTAAAAAAGTGTTTCGTTAAAAAACTTTGATCTATTGGCACGCAAACAGCATCAGGCCAAGTTTTGTACATTTCGAGTTTGATTTTGAAAATTTTCTCGCATTCGGAATTCGGTTCGTTTACGAACCGGGGCTTTTATAGTTTATAAATAAATAACTTAATTATGAATTCACGAAGTAAACTTCAAATATGGTTAGGATATATTTTTTAGCAACTATAAAGTAAGAAGATTTAAAAGTAAGAAGATTAAAATATCATAAAAATTGAAAAAAAGAGAGCATTTGCAAAAATTTCAAAAAAATTTATTGTAAATTATAAATTTATTTTAAATTTGAACAGATTTCTAGACGTTTTAATATACTTAAAATTGTTATATTTCAATACATGAAATTTATCATACGTCGTACGGGGTAGATGATACAAACTGGTATCGTTCGAAAAGTATAATTAATTTTAGTTTGAGACACACACACAAAAAAAGGAACTACTATTATGATGTTAAAAAAAGGTATCAAAAATATCTTTATTTTTATGCACTTTTTCATTTTACACACGTAATCTTTTGTAATAAAAATTCCTAAAGAAGAAAGTTATTAAATCTGACAATTTCTTAAAATTCAATAAAGTAATTTAAAAATTTAATGACACGGCAATTTGAATAGATGTAGAATCCCTATGTTCTCGACTACAGATTTTTTATTCTAAGAGCAACAACTATGACAGTGGTGATGATATAGAAATGCTTATTGAGTGAATGAATGGTAGATCGAAATTTTATACTGTAGAACATATGCGCAAATTAAAAAAAGATTTATTTATAAAAAATAAAAATAAAAATAAAAAAATCAAACATTTTTAATGATATAATTATTTTTAACACTTTCCAAGGAGGATATTTTTTTTATTGAAAATGGAGTGGATTACGTCTACTGGTTTGTGTACAGGGACACCTAAAAGTATTCCAAAGCATTGTGTTCTATGACAGGTATTTCTATAAACCATATTTTAATACGTTTACTTTACCCAAATCTTAATTAAATTGAAATGTGTTATTCAAGTTCACTATCAGATGTTTCTCGTCAAAAATGGAGTAAATACCATCACTGGTTTGTACACAGGTACACATAAAACTATTCCAAAACATTGCGTTCTATGAGAGATATTTCTATAAACCAACTTTTAATAACTTTATTTTGCACAAATCCTAATGAAATGGAAATATATGTTATTCATATGCATAAAAGAATGCTTTCCATAGAATATAGTATGGTTAGCATTAGATTTACAGGGCCCCACAAAAATAATCAGTTACATTAAGGGCTATTATTAGAAATTTGCTGGAATTGTATTTCGTTCATATTAAACATTTTTATCACTTTCTAAATGTTTTTTAATTGTGAATATCATTTCAATTTGTGTATCTGTCTGTCCGGCTGTCCATCTTTTTATCTGTCCGTTGGCCCGCCGCCAGGGCACGGGCACACGGGGCACTGCCCCAGGGTCTCCAAATTTAGGGGGCCTCATTTCCATCATCCACCAATTTTTTTTTTCATTATATGTCTATTAAAAACAAAAACTGATTAATTTTTTTTTCTATATTTTATTAGAGAGCTTAAACAATTATGAAATTTTTTGACTAATTTTCTACACATTGGAACCTAAAACTAATGATTTTGTTATAGATTGCTAAAAAAAAAAAAAAAAAAAAAAAAAAAAAAAAAATGAGGAAAATAGAAGGTGTAATTGAAGGAAAAATTTAAAAAACGCACTATTTTATTTATTTTATTTTTGATTTTGGGAATGGGTCCTTTTGGTGAGCTCTTTAGAGCAGAATAAGGGGGGCCTCCGAATAGCATCAGTGCCCCGGGTCTTCAAAAAGCACAGTCGAGCCCTGCCCGACCCATTGTCCTTAAATATTTTCGTCCGTTGGCCCGTTCCATCGTCCTTAAATATTTTCAGAATTTTCAAAAATTAATATATGTTATTAAAATTCAGTATGGAATGTTTCCTATTTAAAAAGGGCTTAAATAGATCCTAAATAACTTGTTTGTGTACAGGGACACACAAAAAATCCAGTGCATTGCGTTTTAGAGAGAGTGTTTTATAAATCACATTTAAATAACTTTCTATCGTAAAAATCATAAACAAATGGACATTTTTTGTTAATATGCTAAAATAATGTGCTACACGATAAGGTTAACCTTCAGATTTACAGAGCTACGCTAAAATATTCAGATACATTAAGGGCTGCAATTAGAATCTCAGGGCTGAATTTTCTTTTGCGTTAAGGGAACTCTCTACCTATCATCTCCGAAAGCCGAAATCAGTGTTATTCTATGGGACATTCTGCACCGTTATAACCCATTAACTAATACATACTTTTAAATTCCGATTTCACATTAAAAAAATTCACAACTGCTAAACAGGCTATTGCTTTCTAAAAATTGCTTTTTTTTTTTTTTTTTTTTTTTTTTTTAAGCTCAAAAATGCAAAATTTCACATTGTGAAAATAGGTTCTGTATTTAAAAAAAAAAAAAAAAAAAAAAAAAAAAAAAAATGCGGGGCAGTCTTTGGGGACTGCCGATAGAAGTGAAAACTAAGTAACTTGTGAATTGTATCGTCGAGCTATTAGATTATTATTTTTGAATTATTTTTGGTTTGTAAAGATGTGTTAATGACCAATTTAAACTTTAATTATTTAAACTTTAAATAAATTGAAATAAATAAATAAATAAATAAATTGAAATAATAAATTGAATTTGCTTTAATATTGAAAGCAAAAAGAAGAATATAACAGTCTGTATAAAAACACGTGCTTGTACTTTGTGAACTATGTATATACTGTGGAAAAAGTACATACATACATAGAGTATAGAACTAGAAAGAGACAGATTGCCAGTATACTACTCGTATTAGTATACATTTTATACACACACACATATATATATATATATATATATGAGGCATGCCGCGCCTTGTATATATGTAGACGTAGAGAGATATACGATATACTCTTTGTATATATATAATGTATACTAATAACACACGGAGGTATATCTATGTACATATATACACAGTATACATATAGCTCATGGAAAGCGTTCGGTGACGATGACGCGAGTTCCCTGATTTTTGTTCACCCAAAAAGTGCTTAACGCGTCTAAAGAACTTTTCACTTCAAAAAGGGGGGGGGGGGGAGGTAGTCATCCTCATACGTCATACAGAAATATATATCAAACAGAACTTTTATTAAAACTATTTCCAACTGTTTTTTAAATGTTCACAATACTTGTTATGTTAATCCTCCACTTGTACTTTATTCCTTATACAGTGATCTTATTCCTAAATCTGTCTTTATAATATTCAAGTGCAGGGTGAGAAAAGCCGTGTGAGTGCTCTTTCAAATTATATTTCTTTAAAAAGCAAACTTTCTCAAGGAAAAAATAATGCAATACGACAGTATGGAAATCTGAAGCTGGAAATTCGACATCTTGTTTTGGAGTAATTTTGGGGGTGCCCTTGTAAATTTCAAAAACAAAGCTAATTCTTAGTAACATTTTTCGGTAATCAAGCCCTATATTTACCAGGCTGGGTCTAACTAAAGCCTTGCGGAGTAACTGCCTCTGTCCCTGGCAATCAAATGGGAACAAAATCAAATATATACCCCGCGACGAAAAGATAGGTACAAAGGGTTTTTTCTTTGATTTTTCATAAAATAACATTATCTAAATTGTGCTTATCATTTATTAGTATCATGAAATAACACTATTCCCGGACTCATTTTTGTTTTAAGACTAATTTAGAAAAATTTTAAGACTAAAATTTTTCAAAATTAAGACTACACTCCGCGACAAAAAAAAAGGAACAAAGGGTTATTTTAAATTTCTCATAAAATAACATTATCTAAATTGTGCTGTTCATTTATTATCATAACAAAATATTATCATATCAAAAACATATTAAATATTTGAATCATATTCAAAATATTCATATTCGAAAATTAAAAAAATAAAAATAAAAAAATAAATAAAAAACCTTTTGTTCCTATCTTTTTGTCGTGGTGTTAGTGTTAAATTAAAAAATTTTAGTCTTAAAATTTTTCTAAATTAGTCTTAAAACAAAAATGAGTCCGGGAATAGTGTTATTTTATGATAATAATAAATGATAAGCACAATTTAGGTAATGTTATTTTATGAAAAATCAAAGAAAAAACCCTTTGTACCTATCTTTTTGTTGCGGAGTGTAAAATATATCTCTATGAATTTAACTTTTCTTTTCTTTCTTTCTGTTCTTTTACTTTTTTTTTTTTTTTTTTTTTTTTTTGGGGGGGGGGGGGGAGTGTATGTTTCATTTAAAAAGGGTAAAGGGGACTACGAAAAAAATATTTGCCCCAGGTTCCATTTAGGCTAAATCAGGCCTTGTAGTAATTCAGAACGTGGTAAAAATGTAAAATCTTCCTTTCCAGAAAGCGATTTTCTATTGAGCTTCACTTATGAAATTCGCCTTTACACCACTTGACCTCTGAACAAAAGTTGTGCAAAAACTGTCATAAGAATTTTTCACAAAGCTCACAATATCAGGCGTGGTTTTAGAGACACTTAACTCCGCCCTTTTTTTTCCTTAAATTTCTTTGCCAGCCTTCTTGGAGCCAACCTTGAAAGGTGCACAAACCTACCTGTTCGAGAAAGTCCGGGTCAAGTCAGCTTCTCCAAGCATCATAATTATTTTTGGAGGAAAATTATTTTTGATGTCTCCAGCCTCCCTCTGTTTTCGCTTAATTCTTTTGGACTACTTTGAAGAGTCTATACCTCCCATGACGCTCTGTTAAAAAAAGCTGCTGCCACAAAAATGAGGAAGGCGTAATTTCTTTTGTTTTTGCAAAAATTATTCGTTAGTCATTAATTGGGTTCCGTTATTAGTAGCAGGTGATTATTGTTTGAAGTTTAAATGAAAATAACACAAAATGAAATTTATAGTTCTCAAAGTAAATTGCTTTTAGTCACAGTTATAATAGTGTCGTCCCTTGGAATAAAAGTGGGATGAAACATTTATTTCGTATTATACAATAGCAATGAAAAATTTAATTTAATTATGGATATTGATATGTGTATAACACAAATCAGTTAGTATTAGAGTAAAAACAGTCGTGATATTTCTTCCATCGTGACCTACGTTTTAATTCTTTAAATTTTTGTTTTAGTCATGTATTACAAATTGCATAAATAGTCTGATGTGACAACAATATATCTGGAGTGGTAGACGTATATTATAGCAATAATAGACGTATTATTATCGTTTAAGGTGGTCGATTTGCATTTAAACATTTACATAGCATAGCACAGTAAAGCACCGTTTATACGTCTTTTCCATTTGTACGTCCTTTTAGTGAAGTCCCGATTCATTCCTATTCATTTTAATGCAAAAATTCTTCGTTTATACGTCGCTCATATGGGTTATACGTCTTTTCCACTTTACTAAAATTCGCAAAATTTCTCGAACTGTCATTATTTTCCATTCTAAATAAGAGAGATTTTTCCTAGAAAGCATCTTAAATGGAGGAACACGGTAAAGATCGAAGAACACTGATCCAAGAATCCATTGAATTCACAGTACAATTTTTAATACTCGTAGACAAGCAGCCAATCAAACGAACATTAAAGATCTTTAATGTTATTAAATAACTATCTAGCATGGGCATCAATCGCATGCTTATTATTAAAGATGCGCAGTACATATAATTAATATTCAAAATGTGTTCATATAGAGTTCTTAAGAAATGTAGTATAATACTCAATATACGATAGATGTAATGAGTACCGTCATGCATGATTTTTCTCACTTTTTATAATAAATTATTATTAGTATTATTTTTAATAAATTATTATCTTTAAAAAAGTATAATACACATTTACTAACTTAAGAAACCTCATTAATTAGCACTTTCATATAAATGTTGCTTAAGTGTCATTCAATTTGTAGTAATCAAAATGTTATTATTAAAATTTCGATTATCCGTTTTATCATTTATACGTTCTTTTACGTCAGTCCTTTGAACGACATATAAACGCTTTACTGTAATTGAAAATAGTTTTAGAAAGTAGTTTATTTCACATACAATTCTGTTTAATTGGGAGGAAGGGGGGGGGGGGTTAATGCCTTTCTCAAACCCCATTATAATATTGTAGCTATACTCATAATGTTTACATGTAAACATAACACTTTCAAATAAATCGTTTGCAATTACAAAATGAAAATTTTGCAAATACACATTTATTTGTAACACTTATAATGAGTGACGTCTGCTTGAAGTTATAAATGATTGCGATGAACTATAAACCAATAGGAAACAAGAAAACATGCATCGAACAACATCCAAATAAAAATTTAGTGGTTTTTTTTTTTTTTTTCATTCATTCATTTTGAAAATAAATATAAAATTCTGAATGTTAATATTATATAAATAGTATAAAAAAATATACAAATCGGTTGTATATTTTACCAATAAACAAATAGTATTATCTATACTATTATATAAAGAGCAAAAATTTGTATGTTTATGGAGGGTAATCTCTGAAACTACTGAACCGATTTAAAAACTTTTTTCACTGATCAAAAGCTACACTATCCCTGATTGTTATAAGCTATATTTAATTTTGATAAAGTAAATTTTAGTTTAAAATCTGTGCATTTTAATTAAAATTCCCATAAAAGCCATAATAGAAATGGAAATAATGAAATATTAAAAAATTAGCTGCTGCCAACATAAAAGAAACATTTACATTTTCATTTTGTTTTCAAAATATCTTGACATGAAAAAAAAAGAAATATATTTGCACGTGAATTATATTGAAATTCATATAAAGCTTTGTGAATTGTTAAACTTACACGTTAAATCTGACGTCATTATAGATTTAAAAGTATTTATTTTTCTAATAATATAATTTGATATGATGTAATATAATATAATGATCTAAGCATTAATGTTTAAACTGATGTGTGTAAACGAAATTAGAATTTAAAAATAAATAAATAAATAATAATAATAATAATAATAATAATAAAATTAGAAATTCTATCTTCTAAACTTGTATTAAATTATTTATTTTAATTTATAATTGTTGCCAAAAAAATTTACGAGTTAATTTATTTTTCGACTTTTAATAAAATATATTTTCACGTGAATAATAATATAAAAAGTAAATTAATATATATATTATATATATATATATATCATCAATATATCATCAATATATCAATATATATATATATCATCTGCATTTCATTACGCATTTTTTAAAAGAATAATTGAGAAGTT
The DNA here is from genome assembly GCA_963930645.1 of Salticus scenicus. Taxonomy (NCBI): domain Eukaryota; kingdom Metazoa; phylum Arthropoda; class Arachnida; order Araneae; family Salticidae; genus Salticus; species Salticus scenicus. Next base: position 464,499 of record CAWVNO010001064.1, read on the forward strand.
TAAATTTATTTGGCGACTATTTTTAGCAACAGTTATGACAAGTAGCTCAATATACATATGCGCATACAGCCATTACTGAAATGCAAATAGCATTTAATTATTTGAGTTACATTATGTTGATTAGAAATTTATTTAATCTATCTATGCTCTATACTAATATATAAAGAGGAAAGGTTTATATGTATATGTAGAGAACGATCGCTAGAACTAAATAGCCGATTTTTTTTTTTCTTTCAACTAATCAAAAGTTACACTGTCTCTAAGTGCTAAAGGTTATAATAAATTTTGGTAAAATAAATTTTTAATTCAAATTGTCAATATTTTAATTGAAAACAAACATAGATTTGATATTTGTCGTCCTTGGCGATTTTTGTGTTTGACGATCGAAAGCGAATACGAAAATCTGTATATTGTCGCATTAAATACGAGATCTATGTTTTTACTTCAATTATCCCACTACGTAGGTAGTGGAAGTATTATATTCGGTCCAAAAATTCGATATAGAGTTTCACATGATTTACACGTTTTAATGCCTCCTGAGTCCAAAAAAGTAGTTTTAGGCAATGGGTCAGTGTGTGTGTACGTATGTGTGGAATCTTCTGGCTGTCATATCTCCGAAACTAATAAAGATAGAACTACGAAACTTCACAATTGATTCAGGTTTGGAGTACAGATAAATTTTCCAAATTTTCGTAAAAATTGAGAAACCGGAATTGGGTCATCGAAAACCGGAAATGGGACCGTAAGCCCGTATCACAAAAACAGCTCTAACGATTTTCTTCAAAGTTGCTCGATAAACAAACTATTAGATGCCCTTTTGAATGATATAGTTGGTTAGATCAGGAAAATTGATAGGTGTCCTCTATGAACAGCTCAATTTCAGATGTCGCAAGTGCGCTTCTTTAAAAAGGCCTGTACCCATTTTTTTTTTTTTTAACTCGCCATGTTAACTTCCTATTAAATATCCCTTTGTATGTAATTTTTATTTTTAGGTCAATAATTGAGCATGCTAAGTTTTGGTAAATGTTGGTATCTCAAAAACGGCTCTAACGTTTTATTGAAATTTTTTTCACTAATCTAACTTAGATAACCTTTCTCAAGTATTACATGCTTATTACAGGAATATTAACGGTCATCCTGATTAGGTAGTTCAGTTTTCGATCTCGGAAATTCGTGTTTAAAAAAATAACTATCTATTATTATTATTATTTTTTTTTTTTTCCCTTATTTTTTAACTCGCTATATAAACTCTGTTGTATGTGTCTTTTATACGTGTATCAAGTTTCTCTTACTGGAAAATTTCAAAAAATGCATATAAGAACGCCAAAAAATTGTATATAATATGTGTAATAGTGTGTAATGGAAGTCGTGTGGTTGTTTCACACCAGATTCTGTAATAGTATATATTGTACGAATATTGTTTCATATTATTGATTTCTCCCTTAATATACATTATTAAAATAACCATGAATTATGGAAAAAATTAAATACATTTGCGAGATGAACAAATAAATAATAATTAAAGCTATTATGACGTCAATTTTATCAAAAGCATTTTCACGTCATAGGTTTATTTTTCAATATTTTTTATTCATGAGTAAAGAAATGTTTCTTTTTATGAAATAAATAAATAACATTAAGTTAAAATTTCCAACATTTAACAACTAATATAAAAAAAATAATAATTGTAAAATTATATTTTGACTTTTCAGTTAATAATATTGCCTGACTATAACATATAAACTGATATCTTTCTTGATTTTTTACATGCCAATCCATCTTTAACTAAAATTTGTTTATCCGTGCGAAGCCGGACGGGTCAGCTAGTAGTATATAAAAGGAATAAAAACCCAACTACTTGCAGTGGGCATTAGCAGTGATAATTAATAAAATTTACTAAAAAGTTTTAGGAAATATTCTGCATAACACATGCAATGTTTTTAAATTATAAATATATGTTACAAAATGATTTGACTTGACGAGAGATTTTTGAAATATGGACTGCAATGCATTCTAAAAATAAAATTATAATTAATCTGTACAAGTTAGAATTAAAAAAAAAAAAAAAAAAAAAAGGAAAAAAAAAAGAAAGAAAGAAAGAAAGAAAAATCTATTTAGAAAATTATTTTAATTTTTTTAAATGAAATATCTGCTAATCTGGATAAATGAATGATTATTTGACTTTAAGATATTGAAGAATAGACCACGTTTGTGTGAGCACACAGTATCTTATGCTTACAATACCCAACACATCTTGAAATCCCCAACATGAACAGAAATGACACTCTATAAAACATTCAATAATATGACCAATGACTGATAAGATCGTCAATTGTCAATAAAAAAGGAAGAAATATAAGCATTTTTACTTTCTCTTACCCATTGGGTCGAGAAAGTAATGTTTTAGGGTCAAATTATCGAACGTGAGTTTTTGTTATATTTACATGCTCTGAGGCCCCCTGAATTCGAAAATCATGTTTTTAGCGAATGGTCTGTGTGTCTGTCTGCTATCAGCATATCTCAAGAACAAATAGTAGCAAAAATTCCAAAGTCTGTATTCTAAATGTGTATCCTATAGGGATTCTACAGTAAGCTTTTCGTTGAGATGAAGCCAATGGTTCGTGTACAGGGACACTCAAAAGTATTCAAATACATTACGTCTATGGGGGAAATTGCACGTAAGTAGAGTTTAACATCTATAGACTGCACTAAACCAAATGAAACGAATATATATTTTTTTGTAATAGAGATAGTCAACTGGGGAAAAAAAAAATTGTGTATGTAGGAGCCTCGCCTTCCTCCACCTGGGAAGGGGGGGAAGTCCCCCCTCGAGTGGAGTAAATTTTCATGATGGGTATCTTTCAAAAGAGTTCACCAATACCTTTAAAACAAATGGTTGAACCATCGATCTGCGATAAGTTAAAATAAAGTTATCGATTTTATTCATTTTTAATTTAAAAAAAAATTAATGTAATATCGAGAATAATTTCAACATTTTTTTTTTTTTTTTTTTTTTTTGGATATTTAGTGTTATACTACTTCTCTAATATGGAAATTGCCTACATTATCATAAAAGATAATTTGTTTAAATAATGCTTTAAATAAATTATTTTTTAAAAACAGAATTATTTTTTAGTAACCGAATTAAATTCTATATAAATGTAGGTGCATTAATGAAACGGGGGCTTACACAGAACTAATTATCATATAAAACTCTTCCGAAGCCTAATTTGAATTGTTTTAACATAGGTTTACATAACAGTACTCGTTATCTTACCTCTTAATCTGCAACCTGTATTTATAGTATTAAATTTCAGGGTAAAAGAAACTCGTGTGAGTGACACACCAGATTATTTTAATGATAAATATATGAATATACTTCTAAACTTTTGTAAATAAAAATAATTTTTTTTTTAATCAAAACTTTTCAGTAAATTTAAAACATATTTTGAAGTTAATGAGCAATTTAAAAGGTTAAACTCAAAAATAATTTTCTCTCATAAAATAAAAACAATCTGAATTCGTCTGAACTTTTATTCTTATTGGATAACTAGCAGGCTACGCCCGCTTCGCTGGTCACTATTTTTAAATGAATCATTATAATTAATGAATTCTCAAAAGTGCATTAACTTTTATCATGTGGGGGGAAAAAAAGAAAAAAAAAAAAAAAAAAACTCTGATCGGGAAAAATGTGGCACCGGGTCCCCACTGCCTTCGGCAGCGTAGACCCGTGCGTGATGCGCACGCACGAATGCATATATATGAGCGCTGCGCGCGCGTATTCCTTCACCACCCTTATGATTTCTCAAAATTCCATGTTATTACTCATAAACTTTTATTCTTAAGAAAAGAAATTTGAAAAAAAAAAAATCATTTCTGATCGGGTAAAAACTTACACCGGGTCCCCTCTGCCTTCGTCAGCGTAGACCCGTGTACGCGCTTCACCACCCTTCCTGTCCCTCCTTAATTTTACAACTTTTGAAAATATCCTCATTCTTCTCGTAGGCATCCTAAACCTATATAAACCACTTTTGAACGGTCTAACTCAATTTCTAATTTTTTGGCCCCCTTGAGGACATCTTAAAACATATAAATCAGGTGAAATCTCGAATAATTGCCATTAGCGATCTCTATTGGATAAATTTGATGTAGGTTATTCGATAATATAAAAGTACTTTAAAATAACTTTCGAATGATGTATTAAAAAGAATTTAATCATATTTAGAATTCGATATATTGAATTTTTAAAATATTGCAGCGCCATCTGGCGGTAGAAATTTCTGTAATCTACTGTTCAATCCCAAATCAACAAAGCTTTAAAATGATGTATTACTTATGAAATTATTTTAATTAGTAGCTGAGATACAAAAGAAAAACCTAATCAGAAGACCTTAAAAAGAGTATATCACATGAAATCTCGAAATCCATTACTTACGGTAGTCGGTTAATGGAAGGTGACAGAAATTTGTGGCGTCTACTCTTGAAATTCGATTCAAATAAGTTTCAAAATGACATATTACTTTTGAAATTATGCTAATTAGAAGCTGAGATACAAAAATGATATAAACAGTATTATAAAACGATTTATGTCTGAGTTTTTCGTGGTTTTCTCCGAAACTTGCGTAATTCCGGGCTAAATACTGAAAAAATCAATAGTATGAAATGTGAAAGGAGTATCAGAATTCGAAACTCTGCAAAAGATAAAAGAATAAAGGCGTTCTGGGTTTTCCAATGTTTTCACCGAAGCAACCGTTCCTTTTCTACGTTTTTACTTCTGAAATTTTTTAAGTTTAAACTAATTTTTAAAATATATGATTTTTCTTCATAATTTAACAATGAAGATAAATTTCATAATGTCACAAAAAGGTGAAAAAAAAAAAATTTAGAGTGTCTCCACTCGACTTTCCGAACCTTAAGTAATGAACGGTTGTATAAATAAATTAATGTAAGACAAGTCAGTAAACAAAAGTCATTAAATAAATAAAAGTGAAAAATATAATAGGGACGTTTGAGCATTTTCCCCATTGTTTAATTTTACGCTATTGCACTTCAAATAATTTGAGCCCATAGATCACAATAACAAAGAATTTTTCGTTGAGTTCCTGTAAAAAAATTATGAGTACTAGATTTATGAAACTCTATTTATTTCGTGCAAGAATGACCTATAACATGTGTATAAGTTTTTAGCTTAATCGAATAAGGCGTTTAAGAGGGGCCAATACCTAATCCCGCAGACAGCCGTGGCCAATATTATTCTATGGGAAAATTTGTTGCGACAATTACACATTACCTAATGTATATTTTTTAATTCTGTTTTTGCAGTCAGAAAATTCATAACCGTTAAATGAGTACTCATTTTTGAAAAATTCATTTTATTTTTATTTTTTTTTTTTTTTTTTTTTTACATTTTAATTTTGAGTTCAAAAATGCGATTTTTCACAAAATGCATTTTTCTCATTTTCTAGTCGCAAAATGAAATACTAAAATTTTAAAAAATAAATTTTTGGAAAAAAAGTACTAATTGAACGCTTATGAATTTTCTAAATGTGAAAACAGAATTGAAAAATATATATTAGGTAATGAGTAATTATGTAATCAAATTTTCCCATAGAATAACATGGGCCAAGGCTGCCGGCGAGATTAGTTATTGTCCGCTCTTAAACGCTATCACACTTTAAAAATATTTAGCCCATAGACCATAATGATAAAAATAATTTTCTTTTTATCAAGAAAATGTAAAAAAAAAAAAAAAAAAAAAAAAAGCTAAATGCTAGATACACCAAAATAACATATATAACATACATTTATAACATATGTAAAAAGATTTAGCTCAGACAAATAAGGCGTTTAGACGCTATTGCACTTTAAAAAATTTGGGACCATAAGCCATAATGATAAAGAATATTTCTTCGGGCCCTTGTAAAAAAAAGATAAGTCCTAGATTCATGAAAATCAATAGGGTTCATGTTATGATGATCTTAAAGATATGTTCCAACTTTACATTCTATCATCTAACCAACATTATATTACCAGTACATTTGAACAAAGCGTTTAGGCCCTATCCTGTTCAATCACACACATACACACACACATACATACACATACACACACATGCATGCATCTTTGTAAAAAGAGTAAAAATTAACTCAGGGGACCTTAAAACGTATAGAAACACCAAAATCTCAAATTAGGATTTTTGACATGATTGCAATACTTTCCTTACATATATATGTTCGGAAAGTAAAAATTGGCCTAACAAATCAGACACCTAATAAATTTTCTGTAAGCGAAAACCGATACCCGCGTAAAGACGTATAAAACAGATTTACACAGAGAGTTAATATATATCGGAAGAGCCATTTTTTGAAACACCCATTTCCGAGATCTACAACTGACCTACAGTGGCGGATTTAAGGGGGGGGGGGGGGGGGGCTAGGGGGCTGAAGCCCCCCCCCCCCCCAAAACACTGAAATTCACAATTGAATATTGCAATTGTAAATTTTTTATTGGTCTAGAATAACACTTTGAAAAATCTTAGCCCCCCCCAAAAGTCAAGTTCTGGATCCGCCACTGCTGACCTACCAAATCAGGATGACTGTCAATTTTCACGTAATAATCACATAATATATGGGAAAGGAAATCTAAAGAGGAATTAGGGCAGCAATTTTCAAGAAAATCGTTAGAGCTGTTTTTGAGATACCGACTTTCACTAAAACTTGGCAAACTCAATTATTGATCGGAAAATAACAATTACGTACGAAAGAATAACTAAAAGAGAGTTAATATAGCCAGTTTGAAACTAACTCAATAAATATTACTCTGTGTATTTTATCGTTCATGAAAATGCTCAGTCGTTCATTCTTTATCGATTAATCGATGTTTGCAAAGCTTTTATTTTTATTTCATTTTATTTATTTATTTATTTATTTTGGCATCATCCTATTCTCCTGTTTGTGTTAAAAGTTTTACATGTGGCTACTATGCTTTTTTCTAGTTTTTTCTCTGGTTTCCATGAAGAATTAATTTAATATTTTAATTAATTTCTCATTCAATATGGTTTTGCTGCTTCGATCGGGGCTGAAACAATAAAAATTGCTATAATTAGCTATATTGTTTTACGAAATCGATGCAGCTTTCACTGTTTTATGAAGTACAGTCTCCCTGAAGAGTTTATACTTCAAATTTTAAACATTTTTATCCAATTATTATTTCTGTGGTCCTTTATTTACTTTCTCCGTCATTAAGTTTAAGGGTCCTTTTTTTTTTTTTCATTATTATTGTTATTCATGTCGGCGTAAGTAATTCAAATTGTTTTTGTCTCTTATTAGTTCTTAATCTGTATCGCAACATTTTTGTGTCAGTCTTACCTAAATGTCACAATCAGTTCTATTTTTGTTGTGTTCGTATTGTTTTGTATCTATTCATTGCTAAATATTAAGGTTAAATTTTATTACGATAACTATCATTTATATATGTTTATATATATATATATATCCCTTCAGTCATTTGTAAAAGAGCACACTTGCGAGGTCTGAAAATGGCCTACAAATTTTACTCAAAATTATAATTTTTCATAACATTTGAATAACCTAACAATATTACAAGATTTAATAAGAACAGTTTTATATATATAAAGAGAAATTATTCACTTCAGTTAAATCTTTCTTCTGAGTTAATTTATAATGTAGAAATAATAAAAGGTGTCCGTATATTTTATTTCTATTATTGTTTTATTATAATCAAAGCATCATTCTAAAACATTACAGGATGTCTATCAATTTCATGAACTAACCAACTATTACATACGAAAGGACATCTAATAAGGTGTTTATATAACAACTTTCAAGAAAATCGTTAGAGCTGTGTTTTTGATACGGACGTACGGTCTTACTTCTGGTTTCATATGTCCCACTTCCGGTTTTCCAATTTTCACCAGAAGTTAAAAAATATCATTTGTATATATACCAGACCTGCGTCAATTCTGAAATTTCGTCATTCTACCCTTATTGTTTTAGGAGATAGAATAGTCAGAAGATTCTCCACACACATACACCAGAAATTGACAAAAACAACTTTTTTGGACTCAGGAGACCTTAAAACATGTAAATCAGTTGAAAACTCGATATCGAATACAATAGTACCTACAGTAGTAAGGTAATGAAAGTAAAAATGCTTATTTAGAAATGATATGATATAATATTACCTGTATAGGAGGAAAGAATGAACTCGTGAACGTTTTTGGCAACAGCTAAATTTAAATATAATATTTAAATGGTTTCCGAGATTAATAAAATGAATTTAATGGACTTTATCGGCATTACGTAATAAACCCTTGACACGTGACTACTACACAGGGAAAAATGCAGAATTATAATGTTTACACTTGTGTTTTATGGAGAAATTTTTACATTTATAGGGAAATATTTTCATCCTAGAGGGAAATTTATAGGGAAATGGAGAATCAGAAGTCACATGTTGGGTATGATTTAACCTCGAACCCAAAAAACCGATAGAGTCCATTAACAAAAGAGAGATTAACAAAAATAGGTTTCAGAGTTTTATATTTTTAAAATTAGTTATCACTCAGGAAAAAAATTCGAAGCCTATTTTTATTTTGTAAATAATAGCTATAAAATTCTTCAGAAAAAGAATTTTATTTAATATGACAGGACTTTTTTACTTCCCGAGGAAAGTATTGTAATCACGTCAAAAATCCGAATTTGAGATTTTGATGTTTCTATACGTTTCGAGGTCCCCTGAGTCCGTTTTCACTATTTTTACGATGATATGTGTATGTGTGAGTGTGTATGTATGTGTGTGTATGTCTGTGAGTGAACACGCTAGCGTCTAAATGCTTGTTCGAATAAGCTGAAAGTTGGTGCGTATATTATAAGTCACCCTAGTACGAACCCTATTGATTTTGGTGAATCTAGCACTTATAGTTTTTTTACAGGGACACCAGGAAAAATTCTTTATCATTATGGCCTATGGGGCCAAATTTTTAAAAGTGCGATATCGTCTAAACGCTTTATTAATCTAAGCGTATGTTATAGGTGTTTTACACATGTTACAGGTCACAGTTGCACCAACTGTATAGATTTTGGTGAAAAAGTTTTTTTTACAGGGGCACAAAGAAAAATTCTTTATCATTATGGCCTATGGGGCCAAATTTTTAAAAGTGTGATAGCGTCTAAATGCCTTATTAATCGGAGTAAAAAAAAAATGTACACATGTTATAGGTCACAGTTGCAGCAACTGTATAAATTTTGTTGAATTTAGCACTTACAGTTTTGTTTTAAGGGTTTCAAAGAAAAATCCATTATCATTATGGCCTATGGGACCCAATTTTTAATAGTGCGATAGCATCTAAACGCCTTATTCAATTGAGCTGAAAATTTATATGAATATTATAAATCCCTGTTGCACTGACTATAAGCATTTACATTTGACACAACGAAAATTTCTTTATCGTTATGATCTATGGGCTCAAAGTTCAGTAGCGTTCAATAAAACATCGTGTACTATACAGAGAAAAATACTCCAACACTCTATTATGGTCTTATCTCTTTTGTTTGTTTAACAACTCCTCTTTCTTTACTTTATCTACAAAACTGTTAATTACTCAATGTTCGGAAAGTCGAGTGGAGTCACTCCAGATTTTTTTTTCTCCTTTTGTTTGTGTATTTTTTTCATATAAAGGCATGCATTAACTGCATTGCAATGCTTAGCAACGAATTCTGTATTCATTTGATAAAATTTTTAGCTACAGCTAATATAGGAGTCTCTTGGCAGATTTAAAATTTTTAATGTTATTTTGGCCACGGATTAAATTATCTATCGCAATGAGCTCTTCCCACCACCATCTGCTCAATCACGTGATAGAGGAAAACGAATAATCGAATTCTGAGAATCGAATTCAATTAAATATTGTTCTTAAGAACAAAATTTTAATATTTAATATAAAATAAAATAAAAGTAATATCCGCGTTTGTAATGATCGACAGATGGCGCTTTTTCAGCTTTTGTTGTTAGTAAATATAATAGCCACGTGTATTTATTATTGTTCTTTTTGTTATTCTACTTAATATTCGTACTGCAATTTCTCCGCCATGACATCATCGAAAATTGATTGCTTTTGGAAAAAAATATTTCAGTTTATTCAAAGTTCGATCGGAAGTAGATTTTTAACTGAAGTTGAACAAATATTAGTTTCAAATCATCTGATTAATTCTTTACTTCCATTAGCCGAAGCAACTGAAATTTTAAATTAGTCATTTGGAAATAAATGGAAGCTTAATTCTGGATTTCTTGATCCTTTGGAGTTACACTATAGCACACAACAGTATGTGTTATCTTTTTTACAGGATTTATTAATTTTTATTCAATAAATATAGGTGAAACTAAACATCGGCAAGCAATGGCGGCTTAATGAAGGCCGAATTAAAGCATGGTTATTGTAATTTCACCTTAGCCCACCAGAGGGCGAGCATTTCATTATGCACAATCGCGGATTGTGCATTTGTAAACAGTAGAATAGTTGTATTTGTAAATTTAATAATTTTTAAAAAACACTTTATGTGTTTATTTATTTTTACCTATAAGAATCGATTTTTGTATATTGTAGTGTAACTGTAACATTAACTGATCTAACAATAAATAATAGCTTCTTGTGGAATGTTTACGGATTATAAATTGAAATTTTAAAATGTTGTCATTTAATTTAATTGTATAAAGGTGTTACAACAAGTTTATTCACTGAGTTACTGGTCTAAATGGATTTACGCAGTACGATATTGCACTGTCACTGATTTAAGTACCAAAAATCAGATTATTAAACATGTTCTTCATGAACATCAATAACAAACATAAACTAAATGATGATTGTAAATGTATACAGCAATCAAAAGTTGAATAATGATATAAAATGGATTAAAAATGATGGTGTATAAAAAAAATAACACAGATTAAATACGATTGATCAAAAATAAGAATAGAAAATATGTTATTTCAGCAACCAACTATAGATAAACAAGACTTTGTCTGCTATTTGTTTTTCCTCTATCATGTGACCTCTGACGTCAGGTGGGAAGAGCCCATTGTGCATATTAAATTTTTAGTGTGAAACGTCCAAGCAACTTCGGTGCCAAATTTAAAATTTCGCCAAGAGTTCCAAAGCTTTAGCGCGATTTTTTATTTTAAATATTTTTTAATTCAATGAGAGAGGGGAAAAAAAAAGGAAAAGCATTTTTTATTTGGTCTAACTATTACAAAATGTCTCCAGATAAAACATTATTCGTTTTCCGTTCTGTGTATTATTAGAAAGAAAATGATTATAGTAGTTTTTTCTATATCATTGACATCTCATCAAATTAAGTTAAATTAATTATTACCATTATATTTCATTCTCCACGCGCACTTTTTATTAGGACTAGGAGAACTATTAGTTTCAACCTGGGTAAAAATGTCGTCGCCAGTTTTTGTAGACCAGTTTTGTGTAACACCAAAATAAATTAGAAATATCACTCCTGTCGTTACCAATTAGGTACCCGCAATGAAAGGGGCGATTTTTCTGAATCCAGGGTTGCAAACAGTTTTTCGACACGACCATTAGATTTTTTTTTAATTAACTAAAGTATGAAATTTAGGTGACAACATTCATTTTAATTCCTTTCAGTCATTTTTTAAAGTCCGGGGCCCAGTTTTACAGTCAAAAAATGAGATAAAAAATAAATTAAAAATTAAAATTAAAATACAAAAAATAAAAATTTTACAGATGGAAATGAATAGTCCTCCGTACTAAACTAAATTGTGTCTTTTACAGATTTTTTACTTTTTTTTTTTTTAAGATTATGCTCGATGTCAGAAATTAAACTAGAAAATACACACACACACACACACAAAGAAATAAAGAAATAAAATAAAATAAATATAAATGAATATAATGCATAAGTGAAGCTTGTTCAGGAGCATTAGAATTAAAGAATACGACCTAAGAGAAATATTTTATTCTTATTTTTTTTTTATTTATTTTTTTTTATTATTATTTTTTTTTTCTAAATTAAAAATTATCTAAATCCTACCAAAAAAAAAAATCAATTTGTAATATAATAAATGACGACAAAGCGAAATCGTTGTCTGAAAGTAATAGTCCTGTCGTACTAATAGCAATCTTTTAATAAGTTTCTGAATCACATTTTGTAAATTTGGTCTAATTTCTCAAATATATATATATATAATTTGAAAAATTTAATACCTTTGTAACACTATAAATCTATAATAATAAAGAAGATGTCTGTCTGTATGTCTCTTTGTCTACGCTCAGCCCCTATTGAACGCAGAACTACAAAATTTGACATACGGGTGCTCAGAAGCTTTCCCGAGAGCATAGTGAAAAAAGAATTTAAAAATTTTAATTAGTTCCGGAGATATTAATTAAAACATCGACTAATGTCTAATTAAAAAGCGAGCGGATCGTATTTTTCGCCCTCCATATAGAATTCAGCGAGTTTCTCAAAAGAAGAAACACAGAGAGAAATTTTCGCGCGTTTTTGTAAAGTCATCCCAGCTCTCTCATCTAAAGTAAAGTCATCTCTGCAGATATTCAAAATACACCTGTACCACGAGAAAGAGCATTTATTACCGATTCTTACGGTACAATTTTTTATTTATTTATTTTTTTTTTTTTTAAATACGGATTTTTTATATTTTTTAAAAAAGTTTTAAAAAGGGTCCAAAATTTCTCTTTTTCTCGATCGTCTTTTTTGAATCGCCCTGTACAACCGAGTAACTGTTCCATTTCTTAACAACAGGTATATTTTGAAAGCTCATTTAAACCTCTTTCGAACCATATAAACATTTTAACAAAATACGGCTTAGCGATCCATATTTTTAGATTTTACGAAACATCGATTTTTTCACAAAACATTTTATAACTCAAAATCTTTTAGCGATAAATCATTTTTTTTTTTTTTTTTTTTTTTTTTAATATAGATCTCGGTTAGATGATTCACATCTCAAAAGATTGAAAATTTTTTTTCAAAAACTGAATGAGTTATAATTTTTTTAATTTTATGCATACAACCATTGCATACCGCCTTCTGGATCCATTCGAATTGTGCAACTTCATGTATTTGGGTTGGGTTACCATGGCAACACTCAGAGAAAACGATATCTGGAAAGTCAGGCGAAAGAAAAAAATCTTTTACTGACTGAGATCACATGCTTTTTGTACTGGGAATAAAAATTGCAAATTTCAATATTCTTCAATTTTCCTTTGTCGCACAAAAGACTTACCATGCAGAGTTTCATCACAAGACAAAGTTGCCGTTCAAATTTCATCGATTTCGGAGAATAAACAAAAAATTTACATTTTAATTGCAAATTGAATTTTATTCTAATACGCGTATTTCAAATTCTAATTACGATTAAATTATTTTTAATACATCATTCGAAAGATATTTTAAAGTAGTTTTATGTTATTAAAAGTGGAATTCGAATTCCACTTTTAATTTACCCAATTTACACGTTTTGAGGTGTCCTGAATCTGTTTTCTTTTGTATCTCAGCCACTAGTTAAAATAATTTCATAAGTAATACCTCATTTGAAAGCTTTGTTGATTTGGAATTGAACAGTAGATTACAGAAAAATTTCTACCGCCAGATGGCGCTGTAATATTTTAATATTTCAATATTTCAAGTTCTAATTATGGTTAAATTATTTTTAATACATCATTCGAAAGATATTTTAAAGTTCTTTTATATTATCGAAAGTGGAATTCGAGATTTTACCCGATTTGCACGTTTTAAGTGTCCTTATTAGGTTTTCTTTTGTATCTCAGCTACTAATTAAAATATTTTCATAAGTAATACATCATTTGAAAGGTTTGTTGATTTGGAATTGAACAGTAGATTACAGAAATTTCTACCGCCACATGGTGCTGTAATATTTTAAATTTTCTATATTTTAAATTCTAATGAGCGAGGAAGGTGTTGTATGTTCTAAAACGGGGTGAGGCACCACCGAGCTGGACTTTACTAAAGTCAGAAATTTGAAAGATCATAACATGGTGAGCGAACAGGCTGTTTTTCAGATATTGAAACTGGAAGAAGGCGCCGCAGGCGCTACCGAGCGGGAATTTACTGCGATTAAAATTTTCAAATAAGCTATTTTCACTATATGTCAATAAGCTGTTGTAACACCTGAAACGGGAAAAAGGCACCGCAGGCGCCACCGAGCGGAAGTTTCATAAAGTCGTATTTTTCAAGGATCGCGAACCAGCTGGTCGCCAAAGGCGGCTAGTAAAAAAAAAAAAAAAAAAAAAAAAATGTTATTCGATCTACCCACAGTATTAGATTTAGCCAAGTACGAACCAGGCCAACTAAAATCTTTTGCTGAACAAACGGCTCATGTTTGTAGAGAATACTTTTCTATCATGCATTGGTAGAGAGAAAAAGTAATACGGTCTATGGCAATATAAGGTAAGGTAAGAGAAAACATTGTCAGTGCCACACCAATTTATTATTATGTTTATATTTATTTATTTTTATACTTTATTTATATGTTGTATTGAAATTCGCATAGGCTTGATTATCCTTATTTTTCCACTGTCCGGAACTACGGATTCCCCATATTAGACGGGCGGTAGCTCTAGCCCTATCGACTATTTCAAAGCCCCCCCCAGCTCCATCCTTCCCACTCTTTGTTGCCTTTTTCTTGATTAACTTCTCTGTACAGTGTGACTGATGTAATTTAATTTTTTTCCACACTTTTAATTGTATTTTTAATTTTCTTTACCTGACAACCGTAAGTAATGGAAGTCGTGTGTCTTATTTTACACATCGGATTTTTTTTATTTATTTATTTTTTTTTTTACTCGCCCCCCCCCCGCCTCCCCCCCCCCCCCCAATTCAAAAGTATACAAAGTGTAAAACTATTTCATTTAAATTTGCATAAACTGGATTATCTAAATTTCCATTACACAGATCTAAAAAAAATTCCGGTCATCTTGATTAATTCGATCAGAATTTTTGATGCTTGTATGTTTTAAGGGTCTCCTGTCTCCTGAGTCAAAAAAAAAAAAAAAAAAATGGTTTTCAGAAACTGCATACGTTTGCATAATCTTCTGACTGTCATATCTCCAAAACTAATAAAGATAGAACGATGAAATGTCAGAATTAAGACAGGTCCGATGTTACGATAATTCTGGCAACTTTTGGTGAAAATTGGAAAACCAGAAGTCGGACGTGAAAAACCGGAAGTGGGACCACGAGATCCTATCTCAGAAAAGGCTCGAACGATTTTCTTCCAATTTACTACATAAATTCTTTTTTAAATACTTGGTCAATACAGGAAAATTGAGACATTTTGATTAGGCAGGTCAGTTTTAAATCTCTGAAATAGGTTTCTCAAAACACCGCTCTAATATTTTATTTTTTTACTAGCAAACCCATTCGAAATTCCCGCACTTTTACTTCTTTTCTGATTTACCTTTAAAATTTGAAATTCATAAATATACCCATACCAATTTCACCACCAAATTAAAATTTTACTTTACACGTAGCCAAATTATTAGATCTAAATTAACATTGTGCAACAGTGAAACCAAAATCATTCAAAGAAAGATTTAAAAATAAAATTCATGGTTGACAACCCAGTTTTCACACTTCCGCAGCAGTACAGTTTCAGTATAAGACTCCCATGACGACTTTCAAATTTATCTCCCCATGTTGGCGATAAATTTTTATTTATTATTTTTGGCACAGTCTTTTGTTTTAAAAAAAAAAAAAAAAAAAAATCCTCTATTGATTATTCTTTACATGATTGTATTTTTCAGTCAATTTATGATAATGATTCATATTCTGCCTTTAAAGTATTGTTATGTTTAAAATGGCGCTAGCAAACATTCTGAAGATGCGACTTTTAAAAATACATTTTTCTATAAAATAATCTCATCAGACAAATGTCCTCTTTTTTTTTTTTTTTTAATTAGATCAATCAGCTGAGTCCGCGTGCTTAAATATTATCCATTTATTAATATTATTTTTTATCCTCCCATATTTTATTAATTACGTCACTATCGTATCGTTTTAACAAAATATAATCGGAACTGGTCCACGTTAGAAAAATATTATACAGATTTTTAAGTCGCTATACATGTAGTCTCTTTGTCTTTATGCTGTGTATATCAGTTTGCTCTTACAGAAAAATTGTTAGGTAACAAGAAAATTGCCAGTGTGATCAGAAGACATTTTATCTATCTGCTATCATAAAATATTCTATCTCCAAAAGGAATTTATAATATATGCAGTACTAGGGGATGGAAGTCGTGTGTCTTTTTTTACACACCGGAAATTTTTTTTTTTTTTTTTTTTTAGTCAGTTTCTCCTCCTCTCCCCCCCCCCCCCCCCCACTCTTGAACAAATTAAAGTTTATTTTATCTAACTTGTGCACAAAGTTTGACTGCTGGTAAAAAAGTTAAAGCATCACCTTCATAAGAAATTAATTTTAACTTCTTTTGCAACGAGACCTCAAATTATTATTATTGGTGCAGGGGTAATCTTTCTTCTATAACTGTTGGAATCCACTTGCATAGGAATGTAATTTTTTACAAGGTATTCTTTATAATACTGTTTTTTTTTTTTTTTTTTAATCCCAATCTAGTACCTCATTCATACCTTACGAAGTCAGCGGGTATGTAAATAGGAACATATGACCAAACACTACTGAAAATGTAAAGACACTTTCCATTAGGATGATATAAAGTTCTTTAATTTGTATTATATAACTGTAAGTCTGCAAGTGGAAAATTTATCTGAATTTTTTGGTCCGCTGTAAAATGTTATATCATTCGACCGATCTCCACGAAAACTGGTATATTTCCTAATCTAGCTAAAGTTGTATTTTTTAATTTAATCGGATAATTGGTTAAAATATATTAAAAAATCCCTACTTTCAACTAAAGATTATTACCGTTAGCTAACTTTTGGTTAATTTTTTTAAGGAAATCTTTTCCAAAAATAGCATTTTTTAAATTTCAAAATTATTTCGGTGCCTCTAGACAGAGGTGTCCTAGGCCGAGGCCTTGTCGGCCTGTGCGATAATCGGGCCCTGCCCCCATGCAGAAGTATACAGAGTGTAAAACTATTTCATTTAAATTTGCATAAACTTGATTACCCAAATTTCAATTACACAGATCTAAAAATTTTCCGGTCATCTTGATTAATTCAGAAACCACTGCCTGTACATAAGTCAAAATCCGCGTCAAAACGATCACCAAAAATTTGACAGAAAAAATGCTCAAGAGGATACTACGTCGCCAGAGAGACGACGCCTGGACCCCTCCTCTCTAATGCGGGTCAAGGGTCACGGAAGAGGATCGCCAGGGGGTCGTTCATTAACATTGTGCCATTTTTAATTGGCAGACGTTGGGGCTCGTTCGGTTAGGAGCGAAGTGAACGTGCGTCATTTTTATGAACCATGAAACAAATGCTTTACGAATGCACTCATTCAGATGGTATTACCATTTATTCATTTGGTTCTTTAAAAGACATTAAAATACAGGGTGTCTCAAAAGTCTGTAGACATTTAAAAATTTCATAACTATTGATTGAATGGATAGACTTCAATGCAGTTTGCGAAAAAATCATTCCCGTGAATGTGGATTTTTTTTTTTTTTTTTTCTTTTTGATAAAGAAAGAAATATAGTTAAATTTTTCGCACGAGTGTGAAAGAAAAATAGGCAAATGAAAGTCCTATAAACTGCACAATTTTGCAATTAGAACAGTTTATTTTTTTATTTTGCTTCCTACTTGTGCCTACATGAAGTTTTCATGGCGATGCTGACTGGGATGGATAAACCGTTAGGGGTGAAGATGATTTCCCTCAGGTAAGGACCGCCGACTGAAGCTGCAGTGAGCAGTGTTATAACTCATTTGAAAACTATCATTTGGGGTGACGACGGACCCATGGAATAGAGTTTATATGCCTGTCAATATTGGCATGCGAATAAGTTTAGTTTTTTATGAAAATGTGTGATCCGGTCACGCACAGCGCCCTCTGTTGACAAATAGCTTACATATTATTTTATTTTTTTTTTTACCAAAAAGAAATCCCTCTTCATGAGAATGATTTTTTCGCAAACAGCAGCGTTCAATTCTATCGATTCATTCAATAGTTATGAATTTTTAAAACGTCTACAGACTTATGAGACATCCTGTAAATTTTGATTTAAGTTTGAAAGTTATTTTTTTTTTCTTAATTATAGCAATAAAATTAGAGTACCTTTATTAAAAATACTATTGAACTAGTATTTTGTGGCCATCACAAAATTTTCTTCTAGTATATGTCTATTCAGTTATGTCTAGTATATGTCTAGTATATGTCCATCAGTTACTGTTAACAGGCACAAAAATTTAACCAAAGCTTCTTATAATATTTACATATGAAAATTGGTGCTGTTTTAATCAATAGATGGTGAGACGTAGCAGTGTGAAAATCGCAGAATGTAAGTAATATCAGCGCCACCTGCCGACCGATATGCACACAAATTAAGTTAGTACTCGTTTTCATAATAGCAATTTCAAATATCAAGTTTAATAGTCTTTTTCTTCTCAGATTAAATTTCAACAGTGTCAATTGTTGGCCGATATGCCCCCAAATTTAAATAGCATAGTGTTTCCCACTGACCCTCTTATTTATCAAGCTTTTTCTAATTTACAAAAAGATCTGCGATATAGTCTTCCTATGCTCGGAGAAAATTGCAGCATAGCAGCGCCACCTAAAGGACGATATGTACCCAAACTGAATCAACTTAATGTTCCATAATGGTCCTTTCATAAAAAGAGTTTTGTTTGATTACGCCCTGTAGAACTCGAGATAATCTTTCTCTTAAATATAAGAAATCGCAGATAGAAGCGTTACCTGTTGAGCAATTGGCACCAAAAGTTGATAAGCGCTAATTTATGTTAAGGTGTAATTACATATAAATTTATGTGAAAATCTGTGCAGTAACTTTTGAGATGATTGTTACAAAGTTTTTGTCACACGCGCACGGGTAGACGGACAATCAGACATTTTCTAAAAATGGTCAAATCGTGTTCTGGACCTACCAAAACGTGTAAATCAATCATAAACGGGAAGTCGAATATATTTAGGAATCCAATATTTTCTTCTATTAATATAGAAGACAGTAAGAATATTACAGTTGCAAAATTACAGAGGTATTTTTTATTCTAATTAAATGAGTACCAAAAAAGATGATAATTTTGATAAATAATTTCATTGCTTACAAAACTGTGACAAACTTTAAAAAAGTGTAACTGTCCTCCAATTCTAGGACATATGTTCAACTTACTTTTAACAATACAGAAAAAAGTACTTTTTTTAGGTAAAAAAAAAAAAAAAAAAAATTTTTTTTTTTTTTTTAAATGAAGTTTTATTTATATTTGAACATTTTGAGGTCTCCTGAATAGGAACGATCTGGCTTTTAAATATTGGTATGTGTGTATGCGGGCTATGAGGACAACTCAAAATCAGATATTATCAAAAGTCTATATTCAGCATTCAAAAACTGTATCATATAAAGATATTTACTTGAAATTTTTCATCAGGTTCGCTAGCAGAGGCATACAAATTATTCAAATACATTACGTCTATGAGTAACGAAATTAGGGAAGTAAAAATGAATTGAGGATTTTTCATAACATATAGTATGGGGGAAAAAAAGTCCCCTCTTCTGAATTTTTTTGTCTTTTTTTTTTTTTTTTTTTTTTTGTTGTTGTTTGTTTGTTTGTTTTTGTTTAACATAGCGTTCAAAAAGTAAAAATTAGATTTTTTTTTTTTTTTAATTTCTCAAGAAAATAAAATGATTTTATTTTTATTTTTTTATAGAAACGATTGGAAATTTCTTTACCTACAAAACACAATGTATAATAAAATGTCGAAATGGAAATTGAGTAAATAATCTGGTGTGTGACACCTATGTTATATTTTATGTCCATCAGAAAACTTTCGTCTATAGTTTCCAATACAAATTCACGTAGTACAAATTGTTTCTTAAAATAATTATTATTGATTTTATCAAAATTATTTTCCATGATGAATGTGGACGATTTTTCATCTTCGAGAAATATAACTCTAAATGTCGAAATAAAATAATTTTTGTGCCTTACAGACGACATCAAAATAAATGCTTTTTTTTTTTTTAATGAAAATGAAAAAAAAAAATCAATAACTCTGTTTTAAATTATCAATCATTCATTTAAAAATAATTGGAGATTTATATATATATATATATATATATATGCAAAATAATTAAAGTCAGATGAAAATTTAATCCCAAAACACATGAGGACTTCATCAGGGGAGCTCCCCCATGTAGGGAAAGGAATATGAGAAGTTTCTGACGAAACGCTGATAATTTAACCAAAACACACGTTTCTGGCCCCCCAACTTCTCACAGATGGAAGCAAGACCATACAACAAACGATTTTCAATTAATACAAAGCATAGAAAGCAATTAAATTCAGAAATCAAGCACAAAATATAATACATCAATATGAAATACATGAATATGAATAATACAAGAATATATAAATACATGCGTGGACAAACTTAAATAGTCAGAATATGGTAAATTGAACCCCCCCCCCCCCCCTCCATTATAAACACAGAACCCGTTTCAGCTAGTATGGCCACTTACCAGCACTTAAATGTCGCCCAAAATGGAACAACAAACCTTAATTGGGATTGTCATCAAGAATACTTAAATGTTTATTGATTAAAATAACTTGATAGCGGTTAACAGTTAGTACGTTTTTCAGATTTTTCATAGCCAGATTCAGGTCTAAATTGTTATTGCAAATCATTTTAATTCTGTTTATTTGGGTAAACATAATATTTTTTTAAAACTTTATGACTAATACAGGAGAATCAATTTGTTAAATTACAAACTTTAAAGTTAAAATCTTGCCTTTTATCATAAATCCCAATAGACCAGTTATTATCTATTTTTTTAATTTTTAAATCCAGAATATATATATTTATGATTAAAAATTATATCCCCCTGGGGTATACGCCCCATTTTCTTCCGAAAAGAAAGTGATGCTTTTACAAATAATAATTCCACGTTGACTATTCCTATTAGAAATATATATGCATACATTTAATTTCACAATGGGGTGCGTTGGGTTGTGGGGATTAAGGGCGATTGTCTGCGCTAGGGTCCTAGGCTTGAAGAGGAGTGCCGTCCTTGGAGGTCTTTCTGAGGGGTCCCAGCCCGTACAAACGCAAGTTTCGGAGAAAAACATGGAAAACTCCGAACGGCTAGGCCGACGAGCGCGAACTCTAATTTCACAATGATTCATTAAAAATAATTATAATCGTGTACTTACGAAATCTTATCCTATTTTATCTCTATTACAAATTATAATCAAAACTGGATGTCAATACCAACTTTCGGACAATTATAGGCATTTTACTTATGTCAAGAGGCAGCTACATAAAAATATATGCATGTATATGAAATTCAATGCTTTACATTTTCTAAAAATAGTAAGATCATGTTCTGGATCTCCCAAAACGTGTCAATCACCGAAAACTGGAAGTCAAATACCGTTACGAATTTGGTACTATACTTCCTTTTATTGAATCTAGAAGAATATATTAAAATATTTGTTTTCGATTACCCTGTGAAATATACTGCTTGACATTTATTGTAAGCTGTAGCCTATAACCCTTACCCTAACCCTTATCCATCCGCGGGATGTCCTCAGGGTGTATTGGTGAAAGGGTGCGCTATTAGGGAATTATGAAGCATGAGAATGGATACGTCATATTTCTGGAGATATAAAAGTTTCTTTAAAATATTTAAAAATTCCAACAAGGTTGAAAAGTGTTAATGACTTCGGTTTGTCTGTCCGCGCTCTAACTCCCGTAAATATTCAGGGAATTTATTAAGATGCTTGCCTACCTTTAAAATGCAATTTTCGATCAAAACTACGATTTTCTATTTTTGGGTTAACATTAACCCTACAAAGCACCCAGTTCCATATATGGAACACCGACTTGAATCGTTCCTATAGCTATAAAACTATTAGTATCGACATCTCTTGATAGAAGCTACTGGCATTTAGCAATGTAGTACTAATACGAATATTTACCTAAAGACGTCGTTCGTGTTTTTGTTTTGTTAGAGTGCACTCAGTGTGAAATTTGACTGAAAGTGATACGTTAGTCGGTTGTCTGAATTCAAAAATAAAATAAAAAATATACAGACACGACATTATTTCATTATTTAAAACATGAAAAATCTGACATTGACAGATTTTAATTTAGTGCCAGAGGCCTACTGCTAAACTTGTTAATATCGACAAATTCTTCTTTAGTTAATTCGTTACGATCTAAATTCCATGATAAAGTTTTCATTAAATCAAACCAATGTGGTTCAGCTGCAGATACTGTAACAAATAACGTTGGAAGTCCAAACTGTCTTATAGCCGCAAAACAACGTTTTTTCTCTTTTTCCCAATGAGGGGGAGGTGTGCCTTGGGGGGGACTCATGTCAAAGTTGTACCTTGGGGGGGACTCATGTCAATGTTGTACCTTGGGAGGACTCATGTCAAAGTTGTACCTTAGGGGGGACTCATGTCAAAGTTGGGCCTAGGGGGGGACTCATGTCAAAGTTGGGCCTGGGGGGACTCATGTCAAAGTTGGGCCTGGGGGGGACTCATGTCAAAGTTGGGCCTGGGGGGGACTCATGTCAAAGTTGTGCCTTGGGGGGACTTCATTCAATAAATCCCCATTCAATAAACCGACTGAAATAGGCCTCTAGCACTATTAAGAGTGACCTATAAAAATTCGACAACGCTGTACCGACTGAAATAGGGGTACCTTGGGGGGGACTCATGTCAAAGTTGGGCCTGGGGGGGACTCACGTCAAAGTTGTGCCTTGGGGGGACTTCATTCAATAAATCGCCATTCAATAAACCGACTGAAATAGGCCTCTAGCACTAATTAAGTGTGACCTATAAAAATTCGACAACTGTACCGACTGAAATAGGCCTCTAGCACTAAAAAGAATAGTTATTGAACAGTTTTGACTCGGAAAAAAAAAAAAATACTGTGTGTTATAACGAAGTGTCTATTTTGCAGAGGTAAGTTGTTATTTTTTTATATTACAATAGTAAACGTATTAGTAAATCCTGTTTTAAAGTATGTTCCACATACGGTACGTTGAGCTAAAAAGTTGATTTTTCCGTAAATTAGGGTTTTATTTTTATAAGTTTTCCCTATTATCTTCTGATCACTCATTACAATCTATATATTTTTGTCGCGCACTAAAAAAAATTTTAGCTTTCTAAATCAGTGTGAATTTTGTTTCTATCTTGCTTAGAACCTGAGTTACAGGTATTTTAATATTAATCACTGGCCAGTTTTTGAAACAGGAAATGACCCGGAAATGTTTGTTTACATTAATGTTTTACTCAATATAAGTATCAAAATGTGTTACTGAATATAAAATGAACTTAAAAAAGAAAAGAAGAAGCTTTGAAATAAATCAAGAGCTTATTAAAATTATTTTTTATTTAGTAGGTAAAAACTGGCTTTTAAATATGTTTTCTGCTTTTTCTCAAAATGAGGTTTGTAACATTTTGCTTTATCCCAAAACATCATAACTCCAAAAGTTATAATTGAAACGTTATGAAACTTTGACAAAATACTCTAGAGGGGTTGTTTTAGGGATTGAACTACGACTATGAATCTAGCTAAATTATTTTTTGGTTTTTTGTCGATAGAAGTTTTGAACTGTCATGTAAATTCATGATTTTTTCAGCGTGTAAAAATGTTTCTAAAACATTAAATAGCATGGTTATAGTTTTGAGAGTAGTTCACTCCCTTAAGGACCTTTCAATAATCTAAATAAAATTTACAGAATAAAAATATCTTTATTTAAATTTAATTTATGATGTTTTGTAAAAGTGTTTTTTTTTTTTTTTTTTTTTTTTTTTTTTTTCGCAAATTTATGCATATTTTGAGCCTAAATTTCAAAATATTTTCAAATTTTCAAAATTTTTTTCAGGTTATTCACTGTTTTTTACTATATTCTATCATGTAATGCACATAAATAGGCAATTTTTCAATTATTAAAAAAAAAAATCACCTCCGAAGGTAGGCAGACACCTTAAAACAGATATATGTTATTCAAGTTTACTATCGGATGTTCCGTATTGAAAATGAAATGAATATCTCGACTGGTTTGCGTACAGGGACACCCGAAAGTATTCGAAAGCATCGTGTTTTATGAGAGGTGTTTCTGTAAACCATATTTAATTTACATAAATCGTAATTAAATTGAAATAGGTTATTGAAGTTCACTATCGGATGTTTGCTATAGAAAATGAAGTAAATACCACAACTGGTTTGCGTACAGGGAGACCTGAAAGTATTCCAAAGCATTGCATTCTATATGAGAGGTATTTATATTTTATTAACTTTTATTTTGAACAAATCTCAATGAAATTGAAATATGTTATTCGTATTCATAAAAGAATGCTTCATATGGATACGATGTTTGCCTCTGCTGTCGTACGTCAATTTTTTAAAAAATGGCATTGTTTTTATTTATTTATTTTATTTTAGTAAATAGATTATTACATATTACCTGCATATTACAAACAATAAAAAATATTAAAAATTTTCGAAATTGTTATAGAAATCTCCATCACATGAATGGTTGGTTTATTGTAGGATTTTAAGGCTGATTGACTACTCTAGGGTCCTAGGCCTATGGGAATATGCCCTCGGGGGGGGGGGGGGGGGGGAGGGTGTCTTTCTAAGGAGTTCTAGTTCGTACCAGCTTTGAGCACAGAACCGCTCTGCCGCTGTTTGATCCCGATCCCATGAATGTATTTACTATTCTACTATAAATAAATATTATTATTTTTCTCTCTCTCTTTCTTCCAAACCAATATTGGAATCATCGTCATCTGCAGAAAGAATGTTTTCAACCAGTAAAATTTCTCATTATAAATTTTTAAACATAGTTTCATTTATAAATCATTTGACTTCTTTATTTATTTATTTTTCATACAGGGCAATTTGCATGCCGGATAATCGGATGACGATTAATCGAATGTCATGTTTACTTTGATTGATGAATAGAGATGAGATATCCATACTATATAGTGACTCACATTTCATGATCTATTTTTTATCGCAAAATTAAATTAATTTAAATAGCTTAAAATTTACTTGTTTTAGCTTAAAATTTCCTTTTTTTTTCATGATCTGTTTTTTATCGCAAAATTAAAGTTGATTTAAATAGCTTAAAATTTACTTGATTTAGCCTAAAGTTTACTTTTTTTTCCCCCCTACATACTGCTTTTTGTGGCATTTATATATATATATATATATATACATTTTTTTCTGTATACTCTGTTTCTTTAAAAATTTTATATTGTAATTCCTAATTTCTAAATTTTATATTCTAATGCTTTAAAAATTTGTTGTTTTAAACAATTTTTAAAGCAACAAATTAAAAAAAAAAAAAAAAACTTTCTATTTTGGTTCGTGTAAATAAGCTCTTGGTATTTGCCTTTTTCTTCTTTCTACATGTGTTAAACATGTAACTTGATGTTATTTAAAAACTAATTAAATGAATACCAAAACTTTTATTTTGAGTTACGACCGTTAGATGGCAGCACTACACAGTCTATGTAGAATTCTAGTCTATGGGATGAGAGATTTTTTCCAGTTCATGTCTTGGAAGATGGAGAGTAAAGGATTTTCTCCATGGAATAAATTTTTGCTATCAGATTATTCAATTTAAGTACCAACTAAATTCTCTCATTTGGATGAATGATTTTCAGATCGATAGCTGTCGTACGGTTATTAAAATTCCTTATTCCTCATTAGCTCCAAAGTTTTTTCGTATTTTACGTAAATTTAGAATGTTAGTTTAGTCTTCTGTAAAAAAATTGGCAGCAGATATAATGCATTAGGACATGTTTTCCCCATCAGAGATCTAGTAAAGCATGATTTCTAAAGAAACAGTATATTTTCCTATTTATAAATCCTAATTCCTCAGGAAAACACAAAATTTGTAACTGTCGAATACGATACTAAAATATTTAAATTTTGTTCGAGTTTCACTGAAATAAACAGTAGTTCATTTGAATGTTGATGGAATCATTTTTATTCAATTTTTACTTTCTTTTATGTAGATAAGACAGCACTGGATTCGTGAAAATTTTCTAACTCCGGTTTTCTATGAATTGACACATTTTGAAATATCCTGAATACGATTTGACCATGTTTAAAAAATGTCTGCCTGTGAGAGTATCAAAATTCTGTAGACACTGTGAACAAAATTTAAACAAACTTGGTATTTAGAAGGACTTAGAACTAACTCGGTGCTAATTACGTTTGGAAATCAATTGCTCAACAGGTGGCGCTATTAGTCTTTTTTTCCCCCATGATGTTTAATATGGCATTTTTTGTTGTAGCTCTAGGGTCCTAGGCCTGAGGGTGAGTGCCCTCTATGGGGATCTTCCTAAGGGGCCCTAGCCCGTATTTACGCAAGTTTCGGAGAAAGCCACTAATGACTCCGAACGGCTAAGCCGACGAGCGCGACCTGGGATTGAACTCGACACCTCACGTCTACCAGCTTTGAGCGCAGAACTGCTCGGCCGCTTTAATATGGCTGTATAGGACAAAATTTTGTATATATAAAATTTTATATACAGAGAGATTATATATATATATAATATTATAAGCGAGAATTATATATATATATATAATTCTCGTGTGCATACACGAGAATTCTTTAACTTTTCAAAGTGAAGTTAATAATAATTTCTGATAAAACTTTTACTATTATAAATACATAAATCCAGTTTCTTAGTAAACTGGATTCCCCCCCCTTTTTTTTTTTTTTTTTTCAAGCAGGGGCAGCTCTCACCCTCTTCACTTGGTAGAGGGAAAAATCCCGGGGAGATAAAAAGGTGAATATAGATCTCTTCCAAAAGAATTCGCCAGTACCTTTTAAAACAAATGATTGAATTATACATCTATGATAATTTGAAACAAAGCTATCGATTTTGTCGTTTTTAAGGGAAAAAGAAATTAAAATACATATATATATATATATCCTAATATATTTTCTGTATAGCATAAAATTTATTTTCTTCAAAGACTTCGTGACACACATCACTATGATGAAAATAGTCTGTAGTTATGATGGAATGTAATTTAAATAAATAATATATAGTGCGTGAATTTGTATAAGAATAAATAGAATAATGTTTTGTGGTGGTCACAACATACTAGTTTTATTTCATTACGGTTTTTACTAATTAAGTATTTACCATAATTGCTTCACATGCGCATCAGTTTAGAGATGGAGATAAGTTAAATTTATTGTATATGCGATAATAAGAAAGAAAGAAAATCTGGAGTGACTCCACTGAACTTTTCGACTGTTTAAATAAATTGAAGTAAGAGAAGTCTTTAAATAAATAAAAGATAAAATTATAGTAGTCTGTTTGAGTATTTTCCCCCAAATACAATGTTGTTTAATGAAACGCAATGAATCCAAATTCTTTTGTGCACCCCTGTAAAATAACTATAAATGATAAGCTCAAAATGTCAAATATTTATATGTTTTTACTTTCTTCTATATTCAATAGAAGAAAGTAATGGATTCGTAAAAATTTTCGACCTCGGGTTTTTGATGGATTGACACGTTTTGAGAGCTGTAGAACACGATTTGACCATTTTTAGAAAATTGTCTGTCTGTGTGTGTGTGTGTGTGACAAAATTTTGTGGCAACTGTATCTCAGGAACTACTGCACAGAATTTCATACAAATTGGTATGTAGTTGCATCTTGACATAAATGAGTGCCAATCAACATTTGGTAAAAATTGTCTTACAGGTTGTGTTGCCATCTCGCTTTTTCTAAATTTTTAACTGGGTGGTATAGGACACAATTTTGTATAAATGTGCATAAAGAGAATTATTTTTTAATAATCATTATGAAATTTACCAGAATTATTTATAATAGAGTCAACTAGGAAAAAAATTTTAGGAGCCTTGCCTCCCCCCCCCCGGGGGAAGTCCCCCCTCGAGGGGAGTAAATTTTCATGATGGGTGTCTTTCAAAAGAGCTCGCCAGTACCTTTAAAACGAATGGTTGAACCATAGATCTGCGATAATTTAAAATAAAATGTTAATTTTTTTTTTACAAAAAAAAAAAAAAAAAAAAACCAGTATTTATTTATTTATTTATTTATTTATTTTTTATTTAATATTGAGAATAAATTAAACTTTTTTTTGGATATTTAGTGTTATACTACTTCTCTAATATGGAAATCGTCTGCATTATTATGGTAGATAATTTTTTTAAATAATAATTTTAATAAATTATTTTTATTGAGTGAATTTGTGTACGAAAATATAGAAGAAAGTCATGTGGTGGCCACAACATACTACTTTTTGTTAGGTATTTAAACTTAAAAAATAATTTCGCACTCCTTAAAATTAATGTAAGTACTACCAATTTCGAAAGGGCGTGGCCTTTATTCTTTAGGTTTAAAAAAAAAAAAAAAAACACGTGCTTTGGAGACAAAGAACTGGAAAATAATTTTCCAGTCTTGCTTTCTTCTTCAGGTGTTTTTTGCACTTCATGAACAGCCTTTGGATTTTTTATAAAACCGGACAAATGCCTCAGAAACTTACGTTGGCAGATATCTAAATAAATTCCATATGGCTACAAAATTGTTATTTATTCTATGGTTAAGTTTCTCTAAATTGTCACATAACTTAACGTTTTCTCATTTTATGGGATTACTGTATATAATTTTTTACAATAGTTGTCTTTTGATTTAAATACATAAAAAAGCGTTAAAAAGAAAAAAAAAATCTTTATTTTAAATTATGAAGTTGCATCCATTAGCGACGCAACTTCTTTAAACTTTAAACTTTCTAATAATTTTTAATTAACAAAATAATTTTGTTGTTTTAAGCAGTTTTGTTAATTCTGCAAACTGCCCGATCATTGCCTGTTTAAAGAGATATCTGTGATGCATTTATCAGACTATCCAGTGACAGTGACACTTTTTTCAAACCCACACAGAAAAAAAAGTTGTCAGTTGACAATACAGAATTGACTAACAGAAACAGCTGACTAGGAAACTTCAGTTAAAAAATGTACTAGCTGAACTAGTCTTCAAAACATTCCCAAGACTAGGAAGGTTAATACTATTATCAGATATAGCCGTCTTAACTGAAAATATTAACCTTCTTAGTCTGGGATTTTGTTTTGGAGACTAGTGCACTTTTTAACTCAAGTTATCTAGTCAGCTGTTTGGGTTAGTCAATTCTGTATTGTCAACTGACGACTTTTTTTTTTTTTTTTTTTTTTTTTTTTTTCTCTGTGTATTTTATTATTATTATTATTTATTTATTTATTTTATTTTTTTGTCAATCGAAGCCAAATTGGTTTGGTTCAATGTACAAAATTATTGTTAAAATAACAAAATAAATAAGTGAACAAAATACTTTTATCGGTGCAGTTTGCAGGAACTAGATTTTATACATATTTTCTGAAATTTGTCGTCTATGGTGTGATTTGTCATCTCTCCTTACTAACCGCATGCGCGCTCTTTCTTTGTACGTCCTATCACTTCCGTCGCCCACAAATCACAAACCATTGTTCTAACCCTCAACAACTCAGCATCCCTCTCTTCCGAAACCCTAAAAAAAAGTGCCCTATTCGGAGGGGGGAAGAAAGGAAATAACATTCCACATCCTCGATAAATTTGACAAATGGTATGGAGAAGCGCATGCATGATGCATATTCATTGCAGTGATGCAGTGGTGCCAGATTAGGGATTTTGTCCCCATTTTGGGGCTTCAGGGGACTTGGACTTTTAGGGGGACCGAATGTCTGTGGGAAATTTCGAGGGGATTTTTGAACTTTTTGGGGAGATATCAGGATAATTTTTTTTACTTTTTTGTCTTTAAAAAAGTGCCTTGTTTGGATTAATCCACCTGAAAGTGTACCTAGAGACTAGTCTACCTGATAAGTTTACAGCGTTGCTAACTGCAGGGATTTGTCCCTACGCGTAGGGACTTTTAACAGCTTTCTTTAGCATGTAGGGTCTTTGAAGGTACCCCATTTTCCAAGGACATCCTCGAGATATCCTGAGGATGAAAGTAAATCCGTGCATCCTCAGCACTAAAGTACTTTATGCAGGTTTAAAATTTTCTTGTAACTAGTATGCAAAGAAGTTTTTTTTTTTTTTTTTTTTTTTGTATATGGGGATTTTTTTTTTTTAAATGAGCTTCATTTAGGGAAAAAAAAAACTGGGCTAAAATCTGTTAAATATTTATTTATTTAATTTTATTTTATTTATTTACTTTTTTAGTAGAAATTGAGTTCGGGATTTTTTTAAAAAAATAACCCTGATTTGGGGAAATTGAAAAGCCTGTTTGGGGAAACTGATTGTTGACCATCTGGCAACACCGAGTGATGCCAACTCAAACTTTGCCATGTCCCTTTTGGCAGATCAGAATATTCCTACACTGATGATAAAAGTTCCTAAATTTAGTTCATCATCATCATCATCAACTTCAGGGATTAGGCATAGTGCCTGTTCCGGCTTCAATATTCAGTCCACCGCTTTCTCAGTCGTCCTCGATCTCTCCTGCCCTTTGGGGAGTAGTCGAGGGCAGCTCTGGGGAACCGTGTTTCCGGCATACGCTGTACATGGTTTTTCCATTTAGTACGATATTCTTGTATTCTATCACATAAGTTGAAGATCTTTAACTCCTTCCTGATGTCTTCATTCCGAATCTTGTCGAAAATTGTGCAGCCTTTTATAGGTCTCAAATGTCGCATTTCTGTTGCTTGGATTCTCGATAGATCCCGGCTCCCCAGGGTCCATGTCTCTGAATCATAAAGTAAGACGGGTGTGGCCATGACCCTATAGAATTTAAGTTGTGTTTCTTTTCGTGTCTTCTTCCTGGGGGTTTTTCTCAAAGTTTCACAGATGTATTGGAATTTGTGCAATTTCTGCTGTACCTCGTTCTCGTATTCATAAGTGAGATCACAACCTAAATAGGTAAAGTGTGATACTTGTTCTATGACTTCATTTTCAATGACAATTTTTGTACGAATAGGTTCTTTCCCTTTGAAAGCCATAGATTTGGTTTTTTTTATCGAGATTTTCATTCCATAGTCTTGACAAATTTTGTGTAGGCTATACGTTGATCTCTGTAGATCGTCTTCACATTCCTGAATGATAACCTGGTCATCCGCGAACAGTAGCG
Source organism: Salticus scenicus (assembly GCA_963930645.1). Classification (NCBI taxonomy): domain Eukaryota; kingdom Metazoa; phylum Arthropoda; class Arachnida; order Araneae; family Salticidae; genus Salticus; species Salticus scenicus. The sequence goes on from CAWVNO010001064.1 coordinate 495,825, forward strand.
TGTTGATGAACATGTCTATTTTTAGCTTAATTCCTGGGGCGGCTGAAGCTTTCCATGTTCGGATGATGTCGTCTATGTAGAGATTAAACAGAGTTGGGGATAGACTACATCCCTGTCTGACTCCTTGGTTATTGTCTACTTCGTTGGTTTTGTATGTGCCGATGAGTATCTTTATATGTTGATATAAGGACTGACAAGCCTGAATCAAGTGTCGGGGGAATCCCCTACATTCCATGATAGACCATAACTTTTCTCTATTCACACGGTCGACCGCTTTTTCGAAGTCTATAAAAATAGTATGCGTTTCCAGGTTAAATTCTCTACGCTTTTCAATTATCTGTTTTGAAGAGAATACATCCTCTATACAAGATCTTCCTCGTCTGAAGCCAGACTGTTCTTCTAAGAGCATTGATTCTGACAATTCCATTACTCTGTTATTAATTAGTTTGCTATATAATTTATAGGCGGTATTTAGTAGGCTAATGCCCCTGTAATTCCCGCAGGAATTCCTATCTCCTTTCTTAAAGATTGAGATAACTTTTGCAGTCTGCCATTCTGTGGGGATCACACATTTTCTCCAACACATATTAAAAAGATGTAACAGTTTTTCATGTAGTAAATCGCTACCATATTTGAAAAGTTCTGAATTAATATTGTCTGGGCCTGTAGCTTTTCCGTTTTTAGATGTTTTCAATATGTTCTTCAATTCCACCATATCAATACAATCAATATCTCTTTCAATAGTTCCCATCTCGGTGGTTAAGGGGGCGGTTGGGTTAAACCAAAGGTTCCTACAATGGTTCGCCCATTCCTTCACTTCAATAGTGTCAATATTTGATCGATCTCGTTCATCATTATTTAAATTTCTTATGAACTTGTAGGCCATGGTTTGTCTGCCGTATACATCGTGTTCAATATCACTGATAAATTTATCCCATGAGTTTTGATGAGCTTTACGAATGAGGTTCTTTGCGAGATTTCTTTTTGTTTTATACAGTTTCTCAGCTTCTCCTGTTTTTTTCTGCAGAAAATTTAAGTATGCTGCTTGTTTGTCTTTAACAGCCTTTGCGATATCCTCGTTCCAGATTCTCATGCCTCTTGTCTTACGGTGTTGTTTCCTTTTGCCTAAGGCCTCCAGCGCCGCTTTTTGGATTATGTTCTTTATATTTTTCCATTCTTCATTTACGTCGTCTCCAGGGATCGAATCCTCCAATAGTTGATTTAATCGTTCTTGATAGAGTCTTCTTATGCTGTCTTCTTGTAGTAAGGATACTTTGAAAACCTCATTGTCTGGTTTCTTGCAATTGCGTTTTATCCATCTAGACAACAACTTAATTTTGGAAATAACCAGATAGTGGTCTGAGTATATGTCATAGCCTCTGTAGACATGTGTATCCATAACTTGAGGGGACAATTTTCTGTTGGTAATGATGTAGTCTATAAGTGACCTAGTGCCCCTTGCACTCCATGTGTATTTATTTATGTCCTTTTTCCTAAAGAAAGTGTTTGTTAATTGTAAGTTGTTAAAAGAGGCAAAGTCTCTCAGTTCTTTACCATTTTCATTTAGGTGGGTTTCTCCAAATGTACCAACAACGTTGTCAATAGGTTGGTTGCCTACTCTGGCATTTAAGTCACCAGCTATGATCACATAGTCATTTTTATTACAGCTATCCAATCTGCGTTGAAGTTCTTCATAAAAAAGTTCAGTTTCTTCCTTTCTGCCTTCTTCTGGGGCATAAACTCCGAAAATAAATAGATAACCTCTCTCTATTCTTATTCTCAAGACGACGATGCGTTCATTGACGTATGTGTAATTTACAATCTTATTTTTCCATTTATTGTCTACCAGTATTGCGACTCCACAAGATGCTCTTTTGGTGGCTGGAACGCCGCTGTAGATCTTTACAAAATCTTCTATGTCTTTGGTTCCCCTTAGTTTCTTTTTCGTCTCTGTAATTACTGTTATACTGACAGACCTCTTCTTCAAGAGTCTAACTAACTCTGATTCCTTTGTAGATAGGCCTCTAACATTCCAGGTTACCACAGTTAAAATATCCTATAAACCGAAATTCTTGTCCTTCTTCTTTCCACGTCGATTACCAGTTGAGCAGTCCGGTGTATTTGATTTTTGAAGCTTACGAGTAGTTGTGTTTTTACAAGGTAAGGGTACCAACCTTACGCAAAACCACCAACCTGGAGGACCAGGGTGTCTCTCTTAGTCTGGCACCTATCCTTCGACCTGTCCGGCTTGGGAGGCTTTAGCAGTAGCTAAGCTACCGCCGGCATAGCTCTCCGGGTCATTGGTGCACGCAAGCCTCACCACTACGACAAAGTGGAAACACCATCGGGGGGCCTAAATTTAGTTAAAAATCATAAATAATTAAGAAAATCTATGGAAAAAATCCTATAAAATGTCTTTCAAAAATACATCGGAAAAGAACAAAATCTGGAGTGACTCTACTCGACTTCTCGAACACTGAGTAATTAACGGTTGAATAAATAAAGTAAAACAAGTTGTTAAATAAACACTAGTGGAGATTATAATATAATGGGGTTTAAATATTTTTCCCAATTGTTTAATTTTACGTTATTGCACTTCATATAATTTGAGCCCATAGATCATTATGATATAGAATTTTTTGTTGTGCCCCTGTAAAAATCTGTAAGGACTAGATTCACCAAAATCACAATTTGTGCGACGGTGATCTATAACATGTGTATAAAGTTTCAATTCCATTGAATAAGGAGCTTAGACGCTACCGCACTTTAAAAAATTTGGGCCCATAGCCTATAATGATATTTTCTTTGTTTCTTCCTCCCTGTAAAAAAATTGTAAGTGCTATAGATTTACCAAAATCTATACACCTCGTGCGACGGTGATTTAAAACATGTATATAAATTTTTAGCTCAGACGAATACGGCATTTAAACGCCTATCACAGTTTAAAGTATTTAGGTCCATAGACCATAACGATAAAGAATTATTATTATTATTATTTTGTGTGTGTGTGTGTCCCTGTAAAAAAAAAAAAAAAAAAAAAAAAACTATAAGTGCTAGATTCATCAAAATCTACGCCTTTCGTCCAATGGCGTCTAATTCAGCTGAATGCAATAAGATGTTTAGACGCAATCACACTTTAAAAAATTTGAGCTTAAAATAAGGAGTTTTTCTTTGTATCCCTGTAAAAAAAATAATAAGTGCTATATTCATCAAAATCTATATATTTACTATATGTAGATCATCTATATACTTAGAATATGTGTATAAATTTTCAGCACAATCGAATAAGGCATTCAGACGTTATCGGACTTTAAAAAATTTGGGCGTATAGGCCATAATGATAAAGAGTTTTTTTTTTTGTAAACCCCTAAATGCTAGATTCAACAAAATCAATAGGGCTCGTGTTACGGTGACCTACAACATACATACCAACTTTCAGCTCATTTGAACGAAGTGTTTAGACACTATCGTGCTTAGTTATCGTGTAGTTTTTTTTTACAGGAACACAACGAAAAATTCTTTATCATTATGCCCCATGGGTGCAAATTTTTTAAAGTGCGATAGCGTCTAAACGCTTTATTCGATTGAGCTGAAAATTTATATACATCGTTGTCACACATGTTATACATCGTACATGAATTTTGGAGAATTTAGTACATATAGTTCTTTTACAGGGAAACAAAGAAAACTTCTTTATCGTTGTGGTTTACGAGATTAAATTATTTAAAGTGCAATAGCGATTAAATGCCTTATTCGATTGAGCTGAAAATTAATGTTATGGATCAGCGTCACATGAACTGGATGAATGTTGGAGAATTAGATTTACAGGGTAGATTTCGGGTACAGGGTAGATTAATAGATTTTACAGGGATACAAAGAACAGTCGTTTATCGTTTTGGCTTATGGAATTCGTCAAAATTAAAGAAAATTTCGTTAAATTTGAGTATACATTTCTGAAAGTGCATAGACGCAATGTATTTGAATTATCTTGGGATTCCCTGTACACGAACCATTTGCTTGATTTCAACGAAAAACTTAGTGTAGGATCCCTATATGATACATATGATCCCTATACACTTTAGAATATCAAGTTTGAACTTTCTGCTATAATTTGTTTTTGAGATATGCTGATAACAGACAGACACACACACAGAGACCAACCGCTAAAAACATGATTTTTAGATTCAGGGGACCTCAAAATGTGTAAGCATAACAAAACTCACTTTCGAAAATTTGACCCAAAAACAATACTTTCTCTACCTTATGGGTAAGAGAAAATAAAAAGGCATTTCCTAAAATATTTTCTGAATTTCATAATATTGACTTTTTTTGGATATTTAGTGTTATAACTTCACTACAATGAAAATCGTATGCATTTAACATGGAAAATAATTTTAATAAATAGTTTGTACTCCGTAAACTTGTGTAAGATTTTATAGAAGAAAGTCTTGTGTTGGCCATAGTTAATTTTATTTGTGCTATTTTCAAATGTGAATTTTACTATAAAGTAATATACTATCTTGAAAAACTTAATTAGTATTTTCATACAAATTTTTCTTCGGTGTCTTTAAATTTGTAGTAATATCGAAGTTTTATTTTATTACTTTCTCTTACCCATAAAGTAGAGAAATTATTGCTTTTGGGTCAAATTTTCGAACGCGAGTTTTTGTTATATTTACATGTTCTGAGGTCCCCTGAATACGAAAATCATGTTTTTAGTAAATGGTCTGTGTGTGTGTGTCTGTATGTCTGTATGTGTATCTGTCTCTTATCAGTATATCTCAGAAACATATTACGGCAGAAAGTTCAAACTTGGTATTCTAAATGTGTATCATATAAGGATGCTACACTAAACTTTTCGTTAAGATCAAGCAAATAGTTCGTCTACAGGGACACTCAAAAGTATTTAAATACATTAGGTCTATGGGGGAAATTGCAGGTAAGTAGAGTTTAACATCTATAGACTGCACTAAACCAAATGATACGAATATATATCTTTTGTAATAGAGATAGTCAACAGGGGAAAAAAATTTTGTAAGTAGGAGCCTCGCCTCCCCCCCTGGGGGGGAAGTCCCCCCTCGAGGGGAGTAAATTTTAAAGATGGGTAACTTTCAAAAGAGCTCGCCAATACCTTTAAAACGAATGGTTTAACCATCGATCTGCGATAGTTTAAAACAAAGTTATTGATTTTGTTTTACTTTTAACCAAAGGAAAAAAAAATCGATTCTTTTTCTAATATTGAGAATAAAATGGACTTTTTTTTGGACATTTGGTGTTATACTACTTCTCTAATATGGAAATCGTCTGCATTATCATAAAAGATAATTTTTTAAAATAATAATTTTAATAAATTATTTTTTGATAACAGAATTAAATTGTATATAAATGTAGGTGCATTAGTGAAACGGGGGGTTGAGGGGGGGTAATAGCCCCCCTCATACACAACTAATTGTCCTATAAAACTCTCCCGAAGCCTAATTTGAATTGTTTAACAGAGGTTCACATAACATCGTTATCTTACCTCTTAATCTCCAACCTGTATTTATAGTATTATATCTCAGGGTAAGAGAAAGTCGTGTGAGTGACACACCAGATTATTTTATTTTATTTTTAAAATTTCTATTATATTCTTTTCATTTATTCGCCTTTTTAAGTCAATCCCTTCAAAGACGTATATAAACTGTTCTTTACTATATAACAAACTAATTTGGTTTTGAAAACAACACATTTGTTGAAGCTGTATCAACAACAAAACTAGATGTTATAACAAACCTATGTACCAATTTGCAACGTTCTACGTCCAACCGTTTGTGAGTTACGCGACACACGCATACACACGTACGTACATACAGACGTCACGAAATTTCGTGTAAAGTCGTTGATATCTCTGAAACGGGAGCTCGTATTAAAACCAAAGCTGCAGGTGTACAGCTAGACGTTATAACAGTCACCTATATAAATTTGCAACATTCTGCGATCATTCGTTTTTGAGCTATGCCAGATACAAAATCCATATCGCAAATCGGGATTACTGTACTTCTCTATACTTTGTATAAGGATGATTAAAAATAATCTGGTGTGCCACGCACACGACTTTCTCTTACCCTGAAATTTAATACTATAAATACAGGTTGCAGATTAAGAGGTAAGATAACGAGTACTGTTATGTAAACCTGTGCTAAACAATTCAAATTAGGCTTCGGAAGAGTTTTATAGGATAATTAGTTCTGTGTAAGGGGGGCTCCCGCCCACTTTAACCCGTTTCATTAATGCACCTACACTTATATAGAATTTAATTCGGTTATTAAAAAATAATTCTGTTTGAAAATAATTTATTACAATTATTAAACAAATTATCTTTTATGATAAGGCAGACGATTTCCATATTAGAGAAGTAGTATAACACTAAATATCCAAAAAAAGTCCATTTTATTCTCAATATTAAAAAAAAAAAAAAAAAATCGATAACTTTGTTTTAAATTATCGCAGATCGATGGTTCAACCATTCGTTTTAAAGGTATTGGCGAGCTCTTTTGAAAGATACCCACATGAAAATTGACTCCCCTGGAGGGGGGGGGGGGTAGGCGAGGCTCCTACATATACAACATATTTTTCCCAGTTGACTATCTCTATTACAAAAAATATATATTCGTTTCATTTGGTTTAGTGCAGTCTATAGATGTTAAACTCTACTTACCTGCAATTTCCCCCATAGACGTAATGTATTTGAATTCTTTTGGGTGTCCCTGTACACGAACCATTGGCTTCATCTCAACGAAAAGCTTACTGTAGCTTACTGTAAAATCTAACTTTCGAAAATTTGACCCCAAAACAATACATTCTCTACCTTATGGGTATGAGAAAGTAAAAAAAAAGTAGTATGTTGTGACCACCACAAGACTTTCTTCTATATTTTGATGTACAAATTCACTAAGTGCTAATAATTTATTGAAACTATTATTTATTAAAATTATCGAACAGGATGAATGCAAATTATTTTCATCTTAGATAAAACTAACACTCAATATCCAAAGAAAGACAATTTTATTGTGTATAAATAATATCATAAAAAAATTGCGTTTTTATAATGGTTATCTCACATATCAAGTTTCGTATACTTATATGACATACAAGTCGAGATATAGCCTTCCCTTTATTGAGAGAATTTGCATTGTAACAGCGCCGCCTATTGGCCGATAAGAGTGCAAATTGAATCAGCATAATGTCTCATAATGGCCTGTTCACATATTAAGTTTTGTTTGGTAATACGCAATAGAACCTGAGATATAACCTTCCCTTAAACTGCAGATATCGCTGTGTAGCAGCGCCACTTGTTGATCGGTTGACACCAAAAGTTGATAAGCACAAGGTGCATCTACGTATACATTTATATTCAATTCAGTGCAGTAGTTCTTGAGATATAGATATATTTCCCTTAAATTGCGGAAATCTCTGTATAGCAGCACCTGTTGGCCGATAAGCATTCAAATTGATTCCTCATAATGGCCTTCTCACGTATCAAGTTTTGTTTGATTATACGCCATAGAACCTGAGATATAGCCTCCCATTAAATTACGGAAATGTATAGCAACGCCACTTTTTGAGCGTTGACACCAAAAGTTGACAGGCACTAATTTAGGTCAAGGTACACCTACATATAAATGTTTATAAAATTCTGAGCAGTAGTTCCGGAGATACAGTCGCCACAAAATTTTTGTCACACAGACAGACATTTTCTAAAAATGGTCAAATCGAGACCTTTAAAAACGTGTAACTCCGTCGAAAAACCGGAGTTCGAAAATTTTTACGAATCCAGTACTTTCTTCTATTCAATATAGAAGAAAGTAAAAAACATTTGGCTTATTTAACGAAATTTTTGTTGTTTCAACAAAATATTTGTTTTCTTCTATATTCAATAGAAGAAAGTATTGTTCGCGCAGAAATTTCCGACTTCGGGTTTACGATAGACTGACACGTTTTGAGTGGTCTGGTTGGTTGGTGGGTTGGTTGAGTTTAACGTCGCACGAGTACTGCGCTATGGGTAATTGGTGACGGTCTGGGACGCACCCCTAAGAATGATCCGGCGACATGCCATCACAATTTTGACTGTCCACGGAAGGGATTTGAGAAATCTGGAACAAGATTTGGTCATTTTTTAGTGCTAGAGGCCTATTTCAGTCGGTACAGTTGTCGAATTTTTATACGTCACTCTTAATAGTGCTAAGGGCCTATTTCAGTCGGTTTATTGAATGAAGTTTCCCCAAGGCACAACTTTGACATGAGTCCCCCCCAAGGTATCCCTATTTCAGTCGGTACAGCGTTGTCGAATTTTTATACGTCACTCTTAATAGTGCTAAGGGCCTATTTCAGTCGGTTTATTGAATGGGGATTTATTGAATGAAGTCCCCCCAGAGGCACAACTTTGACATGAGTCCCCCCCCAGGCCCAACTTTGACATGAGTCCCCCCCCAGGCCCAACTTTGATATGAGTCCCCCCCCAGGCCCAACTTTGACATGAGTCCCCGCAAGTCCCAACTTTGACATGAGTCCCCCCCCCAAGGCACACCTTTGACATGAGTCCTCCCCAAGGCACACCTCCCCCTCATTGGGAAAAAGAGAAAAACCGTTGTTTTGCGGCTATAAGACAGTTTGGACTTCCAACGTTATTTGTTACAGTATCTGCAGCTGAAACACATTGGTTTGATTTAATGAAAACTTTATCATGGAATTTAGATCGTCACGAATTAACTAAAGAAGAATTTGTCGATATTAACAAGTTTAGCAGTAGGCCTCTGGCACTAAATTAAAATCTGTGAATGTCAGATTTTCATGTTTTAAATAATGAAATAATGTCGTGTCTGTATAATTTTTTTAGAAAATGTGCTAGGTCTGCGTGCGTGACAAAATTTCGTGGCAACTGTTGCCCAGATTTTAATAGAAATTGATAGTGAGTTGCACCTTGATATAAATGAGCGCCTATCAACTTTTAGTGAAAATCGCCCAACATCGTGGAGTTGTCATCCTGCTTTTTTAGGACAAATATTCGTATAAATGTGCAAAATGTTAATTATTTTCAACGAATCTTTATTAAGTTAAAAATAATTATTTATAATAATAATAGTTAACTATGAAAACATGTTTGTACGTGTACTTCCGGGGGGGAAAGTCTCCTTTCCGAAAGGGCAAAATTTCCATATGAATATCTTTCAAAAAAATTCGTTACATTTCAAACAAATAATGTTTTTATTAACTCGTTTTCTTGTTTTCTTGTTTGTTTGTCCCGTACAAATCTTGCAATCGATTTTTAACTAACTTCCCCACTAGCTAGACATTTGAAACTTTCAGAATAGCTCACAACACGATGTCTACGCTAGAGATCTGCACGGGCCAAAATTTTAAGGCCCGGTCCGGTATGAAATCGAAAAATTCGGCCTGATCCCGGCCCGGCCCGGACAATAAACGATAAAATCAGGCACGACCCGGCCCGGCTCGATTAAAAAATATGTAAAATCCCCCCCCCCCCCCCAAAAAAAAAAAAAGACATGTTTTTTTATGAAAAAGATTTTTAGTACGTGTTTTGCTGATGTTTTATATGGTCAAGCAATAGAATCTTCTTTAAAAAAACTGCTGAACTTTTACAAGATAATTATATATAAACGAAATTTCATTATTACAGACGTACAGAAAGTCAAATCAAAAATATTAGCATTCATCAAACGATATAGGAAGATATTTAAAATGGTTAATACTACTAAAAAGGCACTTTTAACCGTTTCCTCTTATATACCGTAACGTATCCGAATCTTTCATGTGATCCGGTAAACAAAACTTTAATGCTAATCCAACCATATTCAATAGAAAAGTTGCTTTTGCCCATGCTAAAAATTATGCTACTTCATCCACTGGAGAAAAGGAAAAGGAGCCTTGGTGAAAAAGTTATAGCGGAAGGATTTTTATAGCCTCATACCACCTAAACTCTACAGACCATAAGAAACAAAGCCTTATATACAATAACGTATCTAATTTCTTTTCTTTGTACATGTGCGCAAACTGGTAGTGACATGCATACTATTTTGAATAGGAAACCATCTAATATTACTTGAAATAAAATATATTAATTTCGAGACATGCTAAAAATATTTGCGGAAAATTAGATCGCGAACAGACAGACTGATGGACAATTAAACTGAAGTTAGACATTTTTTTTAACAAAATAAAATTTTATGTGACGTACCAGCCTGTAAAATTATGTAAAATAAATGACTGAAGAAATATTTTATCATTTTCTTTTTTCGTTGATTAACGAGGAAACTAGAAAAAGATTCGGGCCAACATGGTTAGAAAAAATTTCATTCAGGCCCGGTCCGGCCCGAGTATACACAAAAAAATTGAGTCCGAGCCCGAAAAAAATTTTTAAGCCCGAGCCTGGCCTGGCCCGAGATCAAATTGAAAAATTCGACCCGAACCCGGCCCGTGCAGACCTCTAGTCTACGCAATACCTTAAAGCACAATTTTCGAATTTTCGAATAGTTTTCCTTTAATTAATTAAAATATGAAAATAATAACCTCCTAATAGCTTTAAAAATAGCCATTTAAATATTAGCTATAATTTAATTGTTGCCAAAGAAAAAAAAATGGATCACATTTTCTTTCGACATAAAAATAAATAAATTTAATTAAACGTGAACGTTAAAAAATTATATTAAAAAAAAAATAAATTAGGCATCTCGCAAAAATAGACGTTATTATCACTTTGAATTTTATACACACTGATACAGTGCTGATGTAGTTCTATAGCTATGATTCAACAGAAAATTTAAAAACATGGTATATAAAAAGTTTTTTTTTTTTTTTTTTTATCTTACAATTATTTTTTCATGTGATTTTTTATAGGAAAATATAGAAGAATGTTGAATGATAACCACGTATGTACATCCTAAACAATCCTTGCGAATTCAAAATCTCTCATTACGCATGCAGAAAACTACTAAAAAGCCCTACGTGTAGGGACAAATCCCTACAGTTATTAAAGCTGTTCCGTGGATGGATACATATATGCATTAGATGTCGAATACACACACTAGCATGTAATCACCGGTCTCCCCTCCTCCTCCACCCATCATTGCAAAAGGGCGCACTCACTGGAGTGGGGCTGCACTCTCTCTCTCTCTCTGCGCCCAATGAAGCGTAAGAATTTTTTGAAAAGACTAATAAAGGGTGGCAGTGTTCTCCGATTTTATTCTCACGCTCGGTGGTTTTTCTTTGCCGACCGAGTATTTCCGAGAGCGGTACGCGAGAGTTTCCGCACTTTGCCGAGGGGCTGCGATCATAGTTACAGAAGTTAGATTTCAGGACTTTCATTAGGAGCTCGCACAAACATTTAAAAAAAACCCTCAAAACTTAAATGAAAATGTGTTTCAAACGAGTTCTACTTACATATCGTAATCAGGGACCGATTAACTGGGCACTCATGTTTACTCATGGACACATGAACGCATGCACTCATGCACATGCCCTGGGCACTCATGTTCAATGGGTCCCTTTTCCTCGTACTTAATATTACAACAAACCGCTTATTTTTGATTCACGCGTCTAAAAAATCTCTTTATTTCACTTCACTTTTCACTTTATTGTTAAGAGTAAGGCCTAACTAGATCCGATGCTTTCAGGCCCTGATTACCCAACAGGCACGAGAAGCACGTGCTTCCACTGGACATTTTTGAAAAGGCCCCAAATTAATCAAAAAATTAGCCCCGAATTGTAAGCTTGTGGTATAAGAGCATTGTCTGATTATAAAAAGTCACAGTACACCTGACTGCACAACTACCATTTCTAGATTATGTAGGAAATAGGCTAATGAAGCTTTTACACGTTCATTTATGATGGAATCTTATATATATTATAAATGTGAATGTCCGTTTATTTGACTGAGTTTCACGCTAAAACTGCTCGATGGATTTCGATAAAATTTGTTATGGAGATAGCTTATACCCTAACTTAAAAAGTTGGCTACCTTTTATTCCGAAAAAAAATTGTTTTTGCGATTTTTATGCATAAAATAGCAATTTTGTAAGCTAATAATAGCAAAAAATTAGCCATTTAAATTTATCCATAATTTAATTGTTGCCAAAAAAAAAAAAAAAAAAAAAAAAAAACGAATTTATTTATTTTTTTCAACAGGAAAATAAATACATTTATCTAAACGTGAACGATAAAAAATTATAAAAAAAAATTATGCATCTCACAAAAACTGACGTCATTTTTAATTAAAAATTTCTTTTACACATTGATAAAGTGCTAATACGCAAGCGAAGTGATGACGTCACTGGCCGTTCATGGATGCAAGAAAAATATTTCCTATGTTAAACGTCCATTGGATTTTTTTGTAAAAAATTATTAAAAATCGAGGAAAATTATTTCCCGATTTTAATCCCCATATTTAGGTATCCGCGATTGTAATGAAATGCTCGCCCTCTGGTGGGCTAAGGTGAAATTATCACACAACTGCATATCCTCATATTATGCAATCGACTTTCCATGATGAAATGGCGGAGAAAGAATAATAATTACACATGGCTGTTATACATTTACTAACAACTGCAGTGTTCAGAGAGCGCCATCTATCGATCATTACAAACGCGGATAGGTATGTATTAATTATTATGTCCATGCGTTAGATTAAGTTATTTTTGTTGTAAAATTGACAAAATTTGAATTTTTAATTTCAAAACTCTAGGAATAAAAAAAAAAAAAAATGGCAAATTTCCATATTCGATTGAAAACACAAACATTTCATTTCAAAAGATGATATTTACACAATAAATATCCAACTAATATACTAATTAAAAGGAAAATGATAAATATTCTATCATAGTTTGAAGTAAAATTTGTTTTCAAATGTCTAAATAATTGATATCGGTCATCCTTAGCAGAAAAAAAAAAAAAAATATTGACGAATTATTTGGCGAACATAATTTAATTTCTTTCAAAAATCATGGTTATTTTAACAACTTATATTAAGAGAGTAATGAATAATATGAAACAATATTTCGTACAATGCATATTACGAAAATATACATCTGGCATGCATATTTTCGTATTACGTTTTTGATCACTAAATACAATAAGCGCCAAGAACGACAGAGTTTTGAAATTTAAAATTAAAATTTTGTCAATTTGACAGCAAAATAACTCAATCTAACACATGCACATGATAACTAATCTATACTAATATTATAAATGCGAAAGTTTGGATGGATGTTTGTTACTCAATCACGCCACAACGGCTAAACGGATCTGGATGAAATTTTGTACAGAGATAGATAATAGTCTGGAATAAGACATAGGCTTCTATTTATACCGGAAAAAATGTAAACTTTTAATTAATCTTCTATATACAAGGATGGAACACGGGCGCAGAATTCATACAACTATCAATGTACGAAAACTTTCTACTTCTTAAATCAACGATATCATAAGTAGAGAAATTCCTTAAACAGATTCCGGTATGAATTCTGCGCCCGTGTTCCATCCCTGTATATAATATAAATATTTCTTCTATAATAAAATTTTAAAATAATTTATTTTAATTTTTAATTGTTGCCAAAGAATATTTCACGCGAATAATAATAAAAAAAAATAATAAATATTAAATTTGCTTAGGCACATGACAACATAACGTCATTATCAAAATTAAATAATAAGAAAATGAAAGCTAATTCAGATCTCTATTAAAGAGCTTTATTAGTTGATAATCCTGGGTATATTTTTAATTTTAATACTGAAGTAGATAGGACATTTTTCGCCAAGGATTCTATTTTTGTGACAGCAACCTTAAGCCAAGTAGTCCATAAAAAATATAAACAAATCTGTACATATAAAAGAGTAAACTCTATGATTCACTGACTCAACACTGCCATGACGATTCTGTGGGAAAGAGGGTCACAAATTTTAGTGACCAGGTTGGTTTTCGGAGCCTGACCCCCAACTAAGACGGAATTTTGCAAAATACCCCCCCCCCCCTGTCTCCCTTGGGGGGCAGAAGGCTTATCTCGGCTCCAAATTACTTAACGGTGAAGAAATTGCAGATGGAAAGACCAGACTTGAGTACAAAAAAATTACTTTCTGCGATTTTGGATTTTTAAGGGGGAGGGGGGGGGAAGGGAAAAGGTTTTGGAAGAAGGGTACTCAACACACGGGGAAATCGAACTGAACACACACTACAAAGGGATTTTATGAAATTCCACCCTACCGCCCTATGGAGAATGGGGGGCAAAAACATGTAATTCATGCGTAACGCTGCACTAAATTATATAAGGTTGGACATTTTTTATGTAAGGGACGATTATATGTATCTAACTCATAGTATGAAGAGATTTTGCGAAATTCCCTCCTTTAAGAACGGGGGGAGAGATTTAAAAAAAAAAAGTTTTAAAGCATAACTCAGCTTTAAATAATTTCATGATCTCAATTTTTTGATGTGTCGGTTAGGTATGTGTATGCAACATGCAATATGAAGTAATTTTGGAAATTTACCCCCCCCCCCCTTTCCTCTTGGGGCGGGCGGGGCAAAAACCACATTTTGAAGCTTAAATCCGTCCAAATTACCTAAGAATGGCGAATTTTGGTGTGTGGGTGTTAATTAAGTGTGCGAAATATGCACTTTGATGAGAGTTTGTAAAACTTTCAACTGTAACCGCGAGGGAGGGGGAGTAAGAAGCAGGTAAGGGACTGCCGAAGGCATTGGGCAACTTAAAATTAGATTTTGACGGATTTCAATGATTTTTTTTTTTTTTTTTAGATATTTTATTATTATTAATGATATGCTGTTTTGGGGATTCATTTCAATATAATGACCAGCGAAGCGGGCAAAGCCTGCTAGTAATTTCATATATTGTGGTGAATATAGGCTTTCACCAGTTTATATTTTGGTACAAAAATTAAGTGAATTTACTTGTCTACATTTTAAGCGAATTTATTTGTCCTCCATTCCAGGTAACTACAAAATTTAAGGAAAAATTTATAAATTTTTCGAGATGTTTGTATGAGTCTTTAGACCAAGCAGTCAGTAGGGGCCCCCAGATGGATTTGTGCTTCCACTCAGTTGTAAGGTTAATCGGGCTCTGGATGCTTGTCTGTCGGATCAATGTACAACCCGCCTATGAATCTGCTCTGCAGTGCATGCCTAGGATTTACTTAGCCTTAGTAAGAGTTTGGAGTGCAGTATCGGTAGTATGCAGCTGTATTTGCGTTTAGCGAAAATATTGCAATTTTTTTCGATGTTTTCCGATAGTTTTCTTGAAATATATCATATCGCCGATTTATAAAACAGCACAGTAATACCTCCATCCACTGACGAAAAAACTAAAAGAACCATCATTATAACAAATTTGAAAATTTTTGATTTTAACTATATTTTTAAATGTATGATGGAATTTCTTGGAGGCCCCCTCAGTGTGAAGGCCAAGGGTACATGTCCCGAATGCACTGCCTTAAATCAGGCACTGCTCGCAATGTACTTTTGGGTAGCCCTGTAAACAAATATTTAATGCTAATCTACAGGAAATACGCTGATGTGCATGTTAATTTCGCCATGTTTTGTGCATTATAGAAGTAACTCTCGCAGACTATGATCTATTCTAATTCTTTTCTAGATGCCTATATACAAAACAGTAGCGCTATTTATTTCATTTGTTTTGATTATAGAGGAAGAAATCGTACATAAAACTATATTTATAGCTGTATTTTTAAGAATAAAGCATAAAATATATAGCCCTCTATATCGTTTAAAAACTTCATTACGCACAAATTGAGCACCCATCAAATTAGCTCCACTTGTCTTAAGCCGTGGTGGCCTCGGCTTCTTCATCTTTTTATTAATTCTTGTCTGTTATACTTTGTTCACATTTGTTATAAATTTTATCTATAAATGATTCAAAAACAAATTATATTAACTTTTATATAAAAAGGCTTCACTTTCATTTGTAATTGTTTATTGATTAATCAAGTCTTCCTTCCTGGTGTTTGATCATTGAAATGATGAATTATTGTTAAAAATGATTCTGTTACTTTCTTAATTACTTTGGATTAACCTTAACTTATTATATTATTTCTGTTTTAATTGTTTGGATTTAACCCTTGTCCCATACAGTTTTCATTTCTGATATATATAGAACTAATTTATAAATATCTATAATTATTTTAAATCATAATATATAGGATTGATTCAGTTGATATAAATTTGGTTTATAAATATCAATAATTATAAAGTAATAATTTTATTTCTCACTCAAAAATCTTTTAACTTTTTACTTTCTTCTATATTCAATAGAAGAAAGTATTGGATTCGTAAAAATTTTCGACCTCGGGTTTTTGACGGATTGACACGTTTTGAGAGCAGTAGAACACGATTTGACCATTTTTAGAAAATATCTGTCTGTCTGTATGTGTGTGTGTGACAAAATTTTGTGGCAAATGTATCTCGGGAACTACTGCACAGAATTTCATACAAATTGATATGTAGTTGCACCTTGACATAAATGAGTGCCTATCCACTTTTGGTAAAAATTGTCTTACAGGTTGCGTTGCCATCTCGCTTTTTCAAAATTTTTAACAGGGTGATATAGGACAAAATTTTGTATAAATGTGCATAAAGAGAATTATTTTTTAGTAATCATTATGAAATTTACAAGAATTATTTATAATAGAGATTGTCAACTGTGAAAAAAAATGTGTATGTGTAGGAGCCTCGCCAGCCCCCCCCCCCGGGGGGGAAGTCCCCCTTCGAGGGGAGTAAATTTTGAAGATGGGTATCTTTCGAAAGTTCTTGTCAATACCTTTAAAACGAATGGTTGAACTATAAATATGTGATAATTTAAAACAAAGTTATCGATTTTTTTTTACTTTTAAAGAAAGAAAATTGAAAAAAAAATCTTTTTAATTTATTTTTTATTTTTTTACGAAATTTAACCAAACTTCGTATTTAGTTGGCCCCTGACATAAACTGGTGCTGATTAGATTTGGGGATAATCGCTCAACAGGTGGCGCTGTGATCGTATTTTTTTAAATTTTTAACATGGCTGTATAGGACAAAATTTTGTATAAATGTACAATATAAAAGAAAGTCTTGTGGTGGCCACAACATACTAGTTTTCTTTCTTATCATAGGGTCTTGCAGAACATTTGGAGAAAGTTCAGCGCCCGACAAACTAGTTTAACCCGCTCCACCCGTCCCAAGCCGTGGTGGCCCCTGCTCCTTCTGATTGTTATTTCATTTCATTTGTTTGGAATTGGACCTTATTTCACATAGTTTTCAGCTCTTATGTTAAATATCTATTTATTTTTTATATCATATAATATCAACAATTTATTTTACGCTAAACAGTTTCAATTCCATATAAAGTCCCCCCAAAATCCGGAGTATCTTTTATCGAGTTGGAAAATGATGGAAAGTAGCTACAGTGTTGTCCGGAGATGACAAAATGACGTTTCTCCCACATCACCGAGCCAGGAAAAAAAATGACGATTTCCTTCCCCCCCGATTCTTTGTCATTGAAATGTAGAAGCTGCGGGTGACCGATTCCTGTAGGGTCGATATTATTCTAATGCTAGTGTCAAATGGTTGCGGTCACGTGGCCACAATAATGCCCCCTCCATGAGGGAGGTGATGGATGAATTTTCTCTCCTCCTGAGAGAAAATTACAACTACAATCTTGCACGAGTCCGCTTTTACCCGACCCGAACCAAGTTCCGAACATTGCGGATCCCCGTCTAATTTTAATGCATTGTTTCATATTTTGAGCAGTAAAACTGAATGGCTATTGATACTATACATAAACTAGTATATTGTGGACACCACAAGACTTTTTCTATATTTTCCTATATTTATTCACTAAAAGCAAATAATTTATTAAAACTATTATTTATTAAAATTATCTAAAATGATGAATGCAAACGATTTTCATCTTAGAGAAAACTAACACTAAATATCCAAAAGAAAACAATTTTATTGTCTATAAAAGGAATCTTGAAAAATGTGTTTTTATAACGATTATCTCACATATCAGGTTTCGTACAAATATATGCCACAGAAGTTGGCATATAGCCTTCCCATTATCGAGGAAAATTGCAGTATAGCAACGCCACCTGTTGGGCGGTTGACACCAAAAGTTGAAAGGCATTAATTTATGTCAAGGTGCATCAGCATATACATTTATATGCAATTCTATGCAGTAGTTCCTGAGATATAGTCTTCCCTTAAACTGCGGAAATCGCTGTATAACAGAGCCACCTGTTGAGCGGTTGACACCAAAAATTTAAAGGCAGCTGCATCTACATATAAATTTATTTTTATATACAATTGTGTCACCTAAAAATGGTCAAATCGTGTTCTGGACATTTCAAAACGTATAAATCCGTCGAAAATCGGAAGTCGAAATTTTTTACGAATCCGATACTTTTTAAAAATGGACAAATCGTGTTCAGGATTTCTCAAAACGTTCACGTAATCAAAATAAGTTGAAACATTGAACATTTAAATTGAGTCTTTTCATAAATAACTTCTAGTCCTGTACCTCTTTTTACTTTCTTCTATATTCAATAGAAGAAAGTATTGGATTCGTCAAAATTTTCGACCTCGGGTTTTTGATGGATTGACACGTTTTGAGAGCTGTAGAACACGATTTGACCATTTTTAGAAAATGTCTGTCTGTCTGTATGTCTGTCTCTGTGTGTGTGTGTGTGACAAAATTTTGTGGCAACTGTATCTCAGGAACTACTGCACAGAATTTTATACAAATTGGTATGTAGTTGCACCTTGACATAAATGACTGCCTATCAACTTTTGGTAAAAATTGTCTTACAGGTTGCGTTGCCATCCCGTTTTTTCTAAATTTTTAACATGGTGATAAAGGACAAAATTTTGTATAAATGTGCATAAAGAGAATTATTTTTTTGGAATTATTATGAAATTTACAAGAATTATTTATAATAGATATAGTCAACTGGGAAAATTTTTTTGTATGTGTAGGAGCCTCGTCAACCCCCCTGGGGGGGGGAGTAAATTTTCAAGATGGGTATCTTTCGAAAGGTCTCGTCAATACCTTAAAAACGAATGGTTAAACTATAAAACTCTGATAATTTAAAACAAAGTTACCAATTTTTTTTTTACTTTTTACGAAAAAAAAAAAATGAAAAAAATCGTAATTAAAAAAAAAAATTAAACGAAATTTAACCAAACTTGGTATTTAGTTGGCCCCTGATATAAACTGACGCTGATTAGATTTGGGGATCAATCGCACAACAGGGGGCGCTGTGATCGTATTTTTTCTAAATTTTTAACATGACAGTATAGGACAAAATTTCGTATAAATGTACATAATGAGAGTTATTCTTAACCTGTGATTGTAAAATTAATATGAATTATTGATAATAGTAGTAGTTAATAGGGAAAAAAAAATTGTGCATGTAGGGGTATCGCTTCCCCCCCCGGGGGGAAGTACCCCCCGGGGTGGGGTAAATTTTCAAGATGGGTATCTTTCGAAAGGTCTGATCAATACCTTTAAAACGAATGATTGAACTATAAATATCTGATAAAAAAGTTATCGATTTTTACTTTCTTCTATATGTAATATAGAGAAAGTATTGGATTCGCGAAAATTTTCGACCTCCGTTTTTTGACGGATCTACACGTTTTGGGATGTCCTGAACACGAATTGATAGTTTTTAGAAAATGTCTGTCTGTGTGTCTGTCTGTCTGTCTGTCTGTCTGTCTGTCTGTGTGTCTGTCTGTCTGTGTGTCTGTATCATTTTTTTGTGGACGCTGTATCTCACGAACATATGAATGAAATTTAACCAAACTTGGTATTTAGTTGCACCCTGACATGAACTGGTGCCCATTAGATTTGGGGATCAATAGCTCAACAGGTGGCGCTGTAATCGCATTTTATGCAAATTTTTAACATGGCAGCATAGGACAAAATTCCGTATAAATGGGCATAATGAGAGTTATTTTAAACTTGTGATTGTAAAATGAATTTGAATTATTGATGATAGTAGTAGTTAACTAGGAAAAAAAAATTGTGCATGGGGGGGCATCGGTTCCCCCCCTGGGGGGGAAGTACCCCTCCGGGGGGGTTAAATTTTGAAGATGGGTATCATTCGAAAGATCTCGTCAATACCTTTAAAACGAATGGTTGAACCATAAATCTGTGATAATTTAAAACAAAGTTATCGATTTTTTTTACTTTTAACAAAAAAAAAACTTAGAAAAATAATCGTATTTTTTTTTTTTTTTTTTTTTTTTTTAACGAAATTTTACCAAACTTGGTATTTAGTTGGTCCCCGACATAAACTGTTGCTGATTATATTTGGGGATCAATAGCTCAACAAGTGGCGCTGTGATAGCATTTTATCTAAATTTTTAACATGGCAGCATAGGACAAAAATTCGTATAAATGTGCATAATAAGAGTTATTTTACACTTGTGTTTGTAAAATTAATATGAATTATTGATAATAGTAGTACGTAACTAGGAAAAAAATTTTGTGCATGGGGGGCATCGCTTCCCCCCCCCTGGGGGGGAAGTACCCCCCCGGGGGGGGTAAATTTTGAAGATGGGTATCATTCGAAAGGTCTCGTCAATACCTTTAAAACGAATGGTTGAACTATAAATCTGTGATAATTTAAAACAAAGTTATCGATTTTTTTTACTTTTAACCAAAAAAAAAAAAAAAAAACTTAGAAAAAAATTCTATTATTTTTTTTTTTTTTTTTTAAATATTGTTAGTGATTGAATATGTATTAATTTTCACAAAAAAAAAAAAAAAGGAAAAAAAAATCTTTTTTTTTTTTTTTAATATTGTTACTGATTGAATATGTATAGGAAAATATAGAAGAAAGTCTTGTGGTGGCCACAACATACTAGTTTTTCTTCTTTTAACAAAAAAAAAAAAAAAAAACTTTGATTTTTTTTTTTTTTTTTTTTTTTTTTTTTTTTTACTTTCTTCTATATGTAATATAGAGAAAGTATTGGATTCGCGAAAATTTCCGACCTCCGTTTTTTGATGGATTTACATGTTTTGGGATGTCTAGATTACGAATTAATAGTTTTTAGAAAATGTCTGTCTGTCTGTATCATTTTTTTGTGGACGCTGTATCTCACGAACCAATGAATGAAATTTAACCAAACTTGGTATTTAGTTGCACCCTGACATGAACTGGTGCCCATTAGATTTGGGAATCAATAGCTAAACAGGTGGCGCTGTGATCGCATTTTATGCAAATTTTTAACATGGCAGCATAGGACAAAATTCCGTATAAATGGGCATAATGAGAGTTATTTTAATCTTGTGATTGTAAAATTAATATGAATTATTGATAATAGTAGTATGTAACTAGGAAAAAAAAATTGTGCATGGGGGGGCATCGGTTCCCCTCCTGGGGGGGAAGTACCCCCCCCCCCCCGGGGAAGTAAATTTTCAAGATGGGTATCTTTCGAAAGGTCTCGTTGATAATAGTAATAGTTAACTGGGAAAAAATTTTGTGCATGTGGGGCATCGGTTCCCCCCCACCGGGGGGGGGGGAAGTACCCACCCGGGGGGGCAAAGTTTCAAGATGGGTATCTTTCGAAAGGTCTCGTCAATACCTTTAAAACGAATGGTTGAACCATAAATCTGTGATAATGTAAAACAAAGTTATCGATTTTTTTTACTTTTAACGAAAAAAAAAACTTAGAAAAAAAATCGCAATTTTTTTTTTTTTTTTTTTTTTAACAAAATTTAACCAAACTTGGTATTTAGTTGGTCCCCGACATAAACTGGTGCTGATTATGTTTGGGGATCAATAGCTCAACAGGTGGCGCTGTGATAGCATTTTATATAAATTTTTAACATGGCAGCATAGGACAAAAATTCGTATAAACGTGCATAATAAGAGTTGTTTTAAACTTGTGATTGTAAAATTAATATGAATTATTGATAATAGTAGTATGTAACTAGAAAAAAAAATTTCTGCATCCTAGGGGGGAAATACCCCCCAGGGGGGGTAAATTTTCACAGTGGGTATCTTTCGAAAGATCAGGTTGATAATAGTAGTAGTTAACTAGGAAAAAATTTTTGTGCATGTGGGGGCATCGGTTTCATCCCCACCGGGGGGGAAGTACCCCCCCCCCCCCGGGAGGGCAAAGTTTCAAGATGGGTATCTTTCGAAAGGTCTCGTCAATACCTTTAAAACGAATGGTTGAACTATAAATCTGTGATAATTTAAAACAAAGTTATCGATTTTTTTTACTTTTAACGAAAAAGAACAGAAAAAGAAATCGCAATTTTTTTTTTTTTTTTTTTTTTTTTTTTAACGAAATTTAACCAAACTTGGTATTTAGTTGGTACCGACATAAAGTGGTGCTGATTACATTTGGGGATCAATAGATCAACAGGTGGCGCTGTGATCGTATTTTTTCTAAATTTTTAACATGGCAGTAAAATTTCGAATAAATGTACATAATGAGAGTTATTTTTAACTTGTGATTGTAAAATTAATATGAGTTATTGATAATAGTAATAGTTAACTAGGAAAAAATTACTGTGCATGTGGGGGCATCGCTTCCCCACCTGGGGGGAAGTACCCCCCCCCGGGGGGGGTAAATTTTCAAGATGGGTATCTTTCGAAAGATCTCGTCAATACCTTTCAAACGAATGGTTGAACTATAAATCTGTGATAATTTAAAACAAAGTTATCGATTTTTTTTACTTTTAACAAAAAAAAAAAACTTAGAAAAAAAAATCGTACTTTTTTTTTTTTTTTTTTTTTTTTAACTATTGTTACTGATTGAACATGTATTACTTTTAACAAAAAAAAAAAATTAGAAAAAAAATCGTATTTTTTTTTTTTTTTTTTTTTTTTTTTTTTTTAATATTGTTACTGATTGAATATGTATAGGAAAATATAGAAGAAAGTCTTGTGGTGGCCACAACATACTAGTTTTTATTGTTAATGAGTGAATTTGTATAGGAAAATATAGAAGAAAGTCTTGTGGTGGCCACAACATACTAGTTTTTACTAGCCACTGTGTAATTTAGCGTTTTAAGGTTTTAAACCTTTATCTACCGGTCCGCGTATCTCCGAACTGTTGGCGCACGCAGAACAAATTCACAATTTTTCGCCAGAGAATGCGATTTTCGCCAAATCTGGAAGTGCAAAGAGAAACTTCACGCCGCTTAACCTGTATAAATAAACATCCGGCGTTTTTCTTTCTTTCTTTTTTTGTTATTAATTTTTTTTCTTCTGATTATTAATGTAGGATTTAAATCGCAAAACGAAACATATCTTGAAATTGAGAAATAGTTATCCGAATAGAGAAGTAGATAATAATAATGGTAATATATTAGCATTGAGATCCGATTTCATGTATAAGGCCAAAAAATTTGTAAAAATTGTTCAAACAAATTACAAATTCTTAGTAAAAGGCATGAAAAATGTTCATAAGTCCAAATCAGTAGTACGCCATTTTACATTTCAACTATTTTTATTGTCATTTTGCATTTAAATTTTTAAAATGTATGACTTTATAAAATATCTCTCTTACGATGCAGTGCTTGAATTTTCATAAATTATCACCTTATATTTATCTATTATGTATTTTTAAAGAATATCTTAATCATAATAAAATAGATATTTCGTGTTAAATTTTATGGTTGAAATTCGTAAAATTTTCTAAGTATAATTTCCTCCTCGGACATGTCCATTTCTCATTCTTTACCCACCCCCCCAACCCCAACATACAAAGTTATAAAATAAAACGTTAAACATTTTATTAATGCTATTCTATTTGTTTTTCAGTAATCATAAACAATCTAACTTAATATGTTATACAAATCAAAGTAATAATGATGCGCATAACCATTTTATCCTATATTTATTGTTACTAATTTCTATTGAGAGCGAAATGTATTCATATTAAAAGGAATGAGTATGATAGAACACTCAACACAGTCGCAGACTGAAATGCCGCACCTCATAGGCTACCCTCTATCCGATTCGATAAATTTGATTTATCGTAATTAAATGACTAATTTTATTAGGATTGTTTTCGTACATTAATTTCCAACACAACTGATCCCCATATTGCAAGTTCGTGGGAAGTATTGGCCTAATTTGTCAAATGAAGGAAACACAATATTTAATTACTAAAGTTTCAAATTAAAATGTTCATATTTAATGAAGTGTATTAAAAAATATATTTTAAAATATTAGTCTGACATGTTTACGACAAAATATTGGCATAATGGACGTTTAAACGAAATTTTGCTCTATTTTGCCATGTTAAAAAGAAAACGTAAATTTTGAATAACATGTGAAGTTTACAACTTACATTGTTCCAAAGCAATATTGTCCTTATCAATGACATAAGTGATATTTAAAAACTGATGCATCCATTTTACAAACTCAATATCTGTAATACACACAGACAAGTCACATAAACCAACCACTAAAAACATAATTTTTGGATTCAGGAAACCTCAAAACATATAAATGTAACAAAAATTCAATTTCGAAAACGTGATCCGAAAACAATACTTTCGCGACCTTTTACGGATAAGATAAAGTAAATTAGAATAAGAGAATAATTTTAAATTAATTAAACTTTAATTGCATTTATTACATTGATTTTTATTTATAAAAAGAAATGCTTTTATTTAATTTGGGGTAGACCTGTATATTTACTATATATTTTACAAACACAATATAGTGTACTAATTTAGCACAGAATTTAAAACACATAGCACGACATGAAATGACCTTTCAGCAATTCCATTGTATGAATATATCTGAATTCTTTTGTGGGGTTCTGTGTAAACTTCTAATAAAGGATATACATTCTACATTGTATACGAAACATTCTTTCATGCACATAAAATAAATGTTCAATTTTTTTTTTTTTTTTTTTTTTTTTGTTTCATCCAAAAATATTAAATTGTATTTACCAGAAAATTCACACATAGACTTAATGAATTTGAATTCTTTTCTTAGTCACTGCACACGAATTACTTAATATTTCATCCGAGTCCCAATATCTATTCTTGAGGTATGGTGATAACAAACACACAGACACACACATTCAGGCAACCGCTAAAAACCTAATTTTTTGTTTCATGATATTTAAGCAAATGTAGCAAAAACTCAATTTCGAAAATCTGAATCAAAAATAAAACTTTTCTTACAATATATGGGTAAAATAAACTAAATAATGATGCGTAATAATGATAATCTGGTGTGTCACTCACACGACTTTCTTTTTCACCCTGCATTTCATGCACATTAAAGCTTAAGATCAATAGCGTAAGAATGTAAAGTTTAATGTACTTTTCAAATAATCTAAAATAGGTTTAGAAACAATTTTATTTGACGAAGAGAAAGTAAATAATAATAATAATAATAAAAATAATAATAAAACAGAATAAAATAAAATAAAATAAATGTATTTCAAGGATAATTTTAAAAGCTTTAAAATCATAATATTACAAATATTATGATTATAAGTATTCAAGACTTCTTCATTAATCTTGATAAAATAAATTTAAAGGGTTTTCTAATAAATTTTGGCATTAAATTATATTATCTAAAAATAACGATACAAAGACTCCATTGACACATTTTTAACAATTATGATTCAGGGAGCCTCAAAACGTGTATATATAACAAAAATTCAATTTCGAAAATTTGACCCCAAAACAATACTTTCTCTACCATATATGTTGGTAAGAGAAAGTAAAATAAGTAAATAAATAAATAAATGTATTTCAAGAACAATTTTAAAAGCTTTAAAATTAGAATATTACAATTTTATTTCTTCATTAATCTTGCTAAATTAAATTTAAAGGGTGGAGGATTTCTAATAAATTTTTGCATTAAATATATTATTTAAGAATTACGATACTAAAACTCCACTGACACATTTTTAATAGTTTATTCTCTTGGGGAAAAAAAAAAAAAAAAAAAAAAAAAAGATTGCTCGAATCCTTAACGAATCATGAATGAAGTGGAAAGAAGGGTTGCTTTGCGACAGAGAGGGTTTTGGCGCGAGCTACAAAAATTCGCCAGGTTGACCTGTATGCGCCAACATTTCGGAGATACGCTACCGGTCCATATACTTTTTCGAATTCTGTGTATCAGTAGTACCACCTCAAAAAATCCTCATTTATTACTATATGGTGATCCATTCAGCCACCGATATCAATTAGACATCTGAATTACATCCAATGATCCATAAAAGGTACAAAATATCTACAGAATGTCCATTCAAAGTGCTGGATATCCAGCACTCATTACAGATATCTATTAGATGGTTAAATAGAGACGAAACTGAGATGTGCCTCTTTCGATGTCTGATAGATGCAACAGGGTAGATCCAAACAAGATTTAGATAGTTTCAATATCTATTAGATGTCGGATTATTGGATATTTGGATATTTATTGGATATTTAACAGACATCTAATGGATGTCAAAAAGAGTGACGTGGGTCGTGCTAATAGATATATGTAGGATATTTATAGACGTTTAATGGATCATTTAAAAACTTTTATACATGTAAGTATGGATGTAAGTGGCTGTGTGGGGAGGTGATATGAAAAATTTTGTTGCATATATCTTCCAAAAAAAAAAAAATTAAGTAACTAAAAGAATATGTTTCAAATACATATTTTGTCTGTGTTTCATAAAGAAAATTCATAAAAATAATATTTAAACATCAATAAAAAGTCAAATTAAATATTGAATTACTACTATTAATCCATCTATAAGAGACAACGTTCTCATTGAATACTGTACAGTGATGCCAGATGGTCGGCAGTCAATTTCCCCAAACAGGCTTTCAAATTTCCCCAAATCAAGGGGGGTTTTTTTATAAAAAAAATTCCCATCTCAATTTTTACCAAAAATGTAATTAAAAAAAAAAAATAAATAAAAATTCAAATATTTCACAGATGTAATTCCAAACTTTTTCCCAAATGAAGCTTATTTTTCAAAAAAGTCCCCATACACAAAAAGAAAAAAAAAATGCACACTAGTTACAGGAACCTTTTAAATCTGCGTAAAGAAATTTAGTTTTAAGAATATACATAGGATTTACTTTCATCCTCAGGATATCCTGAGGACGTCCTGGGAAGAAGGGGTACCTTCAAAAAGGTCCTACATGCTAAAGAAAACAGTTAAAAGTTCCTAGATGTAGGGACAAATCCCTTTCCCTACACTTGGCAACATTGTAAACTTATCAAGTAGACTAAAGAGTTGAAAAATACCCAAGATTTCTCCCCCAAAATTTCAAAAATCCCCATGAAATTCCCCACAAACATTCAGTCCCTAAAAAATTCTTAAAATGGGGACAAAATCCCAAATCTGGAAACACTGATACTGTGCAACTAACTTTATGACGCGCGAAATGGGAAGAAATTCAAATCAACGGCAGTTTAACCGCAGCGCCGTCTCTTATTTTTATGTATTTTGCCAGAGATAGTTCGTCCGACTTTCTCTGCTGGATGGTGGTCACAATGAGGCAAACATGCATTGGATGTGTGCACTTACCCTGCATAAGGCCACCTGCATTTATGCCACTTCTGGACCACCACTATTTTCGGTGCCGGCAGCCACAAAAGGCCCACTGCTTGAGCCACATGTGACAATTTACAATTGATGGCAAATGCAGGATACCAGCTGTAAGCCATAACCTTCCAATCATTATAAGTTTTGCTTGGTATATAAACAGTTAAAGTTATAAAATAAACTTTATGCTTTATTTTATATATTCCATACTTTATTGTTTCTACATATTCCACACTTTATTGTTTCTACATATTCCACATTTTATCTAGAGCTGGTAGTCAAAATTTCTATCTAATCCAATACTTTTCTTCTTGTGTAAAAAATATAAATGCATAATTTAGTAAGACACATGGAAGTTATAGGGTATTTATATCTTATGTCACAGCCCTGTACATGAATAAATAATAAATACATATAATGAAAAGAGTGCTAAAAATACAGATAAGACAGAGAATCAGACAAAATAGTACAAAACGTAATCCCCCCCCCCCTCCCCTTCACACACACAATATAATACATTTCCAAAGATAATTTTATTTTCGCTTTGAAATCTAACGACACCTATCTCCTATCTCTCCATCTGAAAGTGGGAAATTGCGATCCATTCGTGATTCAAAATGACAACTCCATTTTTCCCACACGCAGATTAAGACATAGATGGAAGTGGGCCCAACCCCTTCCCACTTCATTAAAATTCACTCCCGATTCGGGCCGATAACACAACTGGAACTTTTTAAAAATTCATTTTTCTGCAAAAGGAGTTTTGTCACCACGCCCTGAAGATTACAGAAAAATCGGATGGAGTTATCAAGGAAATGACACGATCGCCCAGTAATAACCGAATGCGTGACAGATGGCACGGATGGAAGCGACCCCTGGCGATCCAAGAAAGAAATTAAATATGTGTGTATATATATAACCCTTCCGCATTATGAAACAGACTAAAAATCTATTTGAAATATATATTTTTTTAATTACTCAAGAGAATTTTTTAAAGATATCTGCAATAAAAGTTATCCGTATTAACTCATCACTAGTATTTTTTGAATTGGTTCTTTAGTGTAACAACTGGTACACAAAGATTGAAAAATACCTTAAAAAACGTATAAGGAAAGGGCATGTTTACAAACAAACAATCTGTCAATCAATCTTTGCCACTCTCGAGTGGCAAAAGATGGACCAGGATTGGTGTAAATACCAGTGTTTTGCCACTTTACCCATAATATGACTGCGAGTGACGTAACGTGCCCTTTCCTTATAAAAAGGTATTTACATGTTGTGTTCCTTATACTTTTCCTAAGATCGATGGGAGTTTCTTGAGGTAATATGGGAATTTATAATAACAGGAGACTTGGCGTTGGAATATTAAAACCCGAATCAACTACTACGTCAGAAACGCCAAAAGAAAAATATTTGCGATGCATACAGCTGTTTCAGTAGCCTTAAGCCGTCTCCAGTGCAAAAAGAATTCTGAAACTGGAGATGTGGTCGAACCTATTGGTTGAACTAAATTCGGTCCCTCTCCTATATATACGAGCATTTCTCCAGTTTCAGAATTCTTTTTGCACTGAAGACTGTACGCTTAAGGCTATCGAAACAGCTGTATGCATCGCAAATATTTTTCTTTTGGCGTTATTCTATGGGAAAATTTGTTGCTACAATTACTCATTACTTAATGAATATTTTTCAATTCTGTTTTCACATTTAGAAAATTCATAAGCGTTCAATGAGTACTTGTTTTCCAAAAATTGATTTTTTAAAATTTTAGTATTTCATTTTGCGACTAGAAAATGAGAAAAATGCATTTTGTGAAAAATCGCATTTTTGAACTCAAAATTAAAATGTAAAAATTAAAAAAAAAAATGAATTTTTCAAAAATGAGTACTCATTTAACGGTTATGAATTTTCTGACTGCGAAAACAGAATTTAAAAATATTCATTAGGTAATGTGTAATTGTAGCAACAAATTTTCCCATAGAATAACATGGGCGAAGGCTGCCGGCGAGATTAGGTATTGTCCCCTCTTAATACGGGAATTTATTATAAGGCACTTGAAGATCGTAAAAAAATGCCAGGCGAAAATAGCAACAGCACTCTATAAAAATCTTTCTAGAAAAAATCTGATGTGGACAACACATGACTTCGTTATGTACCCATTGGAATATACCGTATTGTTATGAAAACATTGGCATTTTTGTGTGAGGCAACTGATTCGTAAATAAAAAAGCAGGTTCCAACCACAAAAAAAAAAAAAAAAAAAAAAAATGAAAAACTGCTATTCTAACCACGAAAGTCATGATAATAGAATTATATATACCGCCAAACAAATATACTAGTTTCTTCAAGAATGGCTTATTGCAGAATCTCTCACTGGCAAATTCATAACTTAGAGTTTAATGAAAATCATTCGAGTATAGATGGTCTACTTCTGTTCTCTTTGCTAGAAATTAGAAGTGAAAAGTTATACATTTTAACAAAACAATTAACTCATTTAAAACTGAGAAAGGATTTATTAATTCTGGCTATCCTGAAGCAATATTTGCCGCCAAACTGGATCGCTGATTTTGGTCTTGGCATCGATTTTGCATTGAATTTGGCGAAAATTTGTTGTTTAGGGTTTCCAAAATTTGGAAGCTCTAGCTTTAATAAGAACAGAATTCTATAATTTTCCGAGAAGATTCAAGGCGTCTAGTTCCTAGTAGTGAGATTAAAGTGAAGTAAATAAGTTCTATTATTATAAATATTATTGACATTTCTTCCATAAATTAAATTTTATACACTTTTGAAACTACTGCGGTCGGTAGATAAAGGGTTAACCTTTAATATTAATATTATTAAAAATCCGCAATAGTTGTTTCAGGTCAAAAGTATTTCTCATATATTTCACATTATCCCATTCAGTATTTCTCAGTACGTCAGAATGAGAAATATCAACACTTCATACAAGCAGTATCTCAAAAATGATCTTGTCGTGAAGTTGCAAAATTTTAGTTAACCATTCAAAGGTTTACATGGTTTTTTAGGACGGAGGACTATTAGTTTCAATCTGGAGTTTTTGTAGACCAGTTTTTTGCAACACCAAAATAAATTAGAAGTACCAGTCCTATCGTTGCCAATTTGGTACCCAATGAAAGAGGCGATTTTTCTGAATCCATAGGGATACAAACAGTTTTTCGACACGACCATTAGATTTTTTAAAAGGAACTAAAGTATGAAACTGAGGTGGCAACACTTCCTTTTGATTAATTTCAGTCATTTTAAAAAGTACGTGGCCCAGTTTTACCGTCAGAAAATGAAATTAAAAATAAATAAAAATTAAAAATAGAAATAATTTTACAGATTGAAATTAATAGTCCTCCGTACTAAACTAAATTTTGTTTTTGGCAGAATTTTTAATTTTTTTTTTTTTTTTTTCTTTTTTAATTTTCTTTCTTTCTTTCTTTCTTTTTTTTTTTTTTTTAAGGCAAAAATAAAAATAAATAAATAAATAATAATAATAATAATAAAAAATCTCTATAAATTTTTTATTCAAACTTTTGAGCCTATAAAACAGCAACGCATTTAAACAATATTTTACAAACTTTTCATTTAAAAGTTTCGAAAATTCAGCCGGTGGGACTCGTTTACAGAAACCTTTCAGGAAAGAGGTATACGCGATTTATCAAAAATTAATACACCGATCTTCTTGACATTTTGCACACTTCTTCAAAATAGAGTCGACTGGTGATTTTAATGAAAATAAATTTATATATTTTATTTCAAACATAGAATTCTAATTTTTAACTTCCACCACAAGACTTTCTTCTATAGTTTCCTGTATAATTCACTCAGTAATTAAAACTATTATTTACTAGCAGGCTTTGCCCGCTTCGCTGGACACAATACTGAAATGAGTTGTCAAAATCCCATATCATTATTAATTAACCTGAGTTAAAGTTCCCACTGTGCTCGGTAGTGATTTTTCTCGCTCGCAACGTGAGGAGTCCGTGTTCCCACTGCCTTCGGCAGCAACTTACCCGCTTCTTACTCCCCCTTCCCCAGTGGCTAAGTTCGAAGTTTTGCGAAATCTCTACAAAGTACATAATGCGTACACCTAATCAACATCCACACACCAAAGCTCGCCAATCTAAGATAATTTAAGGCGAATTCAAAAGTGAAAACGTGTTATTACACGTGTTTATAGCCCTCTCGACACCAAGGGGGTAAGGGGGGGATTTCATAAAATCCCGTTACAATAAGGGTCTGATACATATAAACAATTTACGCACCAAATTTCGTGACCGCAGATCCCATACCTGTAGATTTCTCAGGACAAATTTAGAGCTAAAAGGTGTGTCTCGAGTTTGCCCCTCGTAACCCCCAGCACCCCTTCCCCCCACATACACAAGAAAAAAAAAAAAAAAAAACGCAACCCCCCCCCCCCCAAAAAAAAAACAAAACAAAAATGTGTGTTTGGAAATATCCTAAGGAAGACGCATAGCCTTTTATCAATATATTTGTTCCGTTTTTGGTAGTGGTCTACACAAAAAATGGTCTATACAGGAATTTTCAATCTTTCCCTTAAAAATCGAAAATTCCTAAATGCAGATTATGTATTATTTATACTCATGTCTAGTCTCCCCATGAGCAATTTCTTTACTGTGAAGTAATTAAGAACCGAGTTATCCTTACAAACGTGTTTTCGTCTATTGCCTCCCCCAGGGGAGAAAGGGGAGTAATTTTGGAAAAGTTGATAGATTTAATTTTAAGTTAGCTAAAGACCTAAATTCCTGCGAAGCGCCGTTGAATTCTGTCCAGCCGTTCTCAAGTGATACCCGGACAAACGTGTTTTTGTCTTTTGCCCCCCAGGGGGGGGGATGTTGGGGGAAATTCTGAAAAGTTGATAGACATAATTTTAAGTTGGGTAACGACCTAAACTCCTGCGAAACCCCGTTGAATTCTGTCCAGCCGTTCTCAAGTGATACCCGGACAAACGTGTTTTTGTCCAGGGGGGGGAACGTGGGAGGATTTCTGAAAAATTGATAGATGTAATTTTAAGTTAGGTAAAGATCTAAGTTTCTGCCAAGCGCCGTTGAATTTCGTCCAGCCGTTCTCAAGTGATGCCCGGACAAAAAAAGCGACAAACAGACACGATGACACACACACACACACACACACACACACACACACACACACACACACACACAAAATTTTCTGAAGTCATTTTCGGCTTTCATGGTGTGTGAAACGTGAAGCTATCGCAAAATTTTTTGATTCTGACAAATTCTGACAAAAGTCAGAATTTGTCTGACAAAAGTCTGATTTTATTAATATAGATTAAAATTGTCTACCACGTTGAAAGAAAAGACGCTTTTCATCTTAGAGAAAAGAAAAAAAAACTAACACTAAATATCCAAAGAAAGAAAGTTTTATTCGCTACTAGCTGTTACCCGCGACTTCGTTCACGTGGAAATTTTGATGTGTATGTGTGGGAACTGACGGTTTGATCATAATATGTAATGAAATGAAACCTTATCATTGTGGTGCTGTGCAAAACAGAGTCTGATAAAGTACACTAAAAAAAATTTGTAACTCATTGAAAGCCAAAATAAAATGCCAAAATAAATAAATAAAAAGTTATCGCCAACATGGCGATAAAAATTTAAAATTCGTCCATAGGGATTCTGTACTAAAACAGTACTGCGTTGTGGAAGTATAAAAACTGGGTCGTCAATTATGAATTTTATTTCGAAACCTTTCTTTGTATGATTTTAGTTCACTATTGCAAAATATTAATCTGGTTCTAATAATAATTTGGTGACTGGTTAATTAAAATTTTAACTATGTGGTGAAATTCATATAATATTTATGAGTTTCAAAAATTTTTTTTTTTTTTTTTTTTTTTTTTTTACAAATAAATGATTTTTTTTTTTTTTTTTTTTTTTTTTTTTTCATTTCAAGGCGAATTGCTGAATAATATTTTAGTTCTTAAACAATTTTGGACGGCTTTGCCCGCTTCGCTGGCAAACTCTTTTCTATATGCTTTATGAAAAAAAAAAAAAAAAAAAAAAAAAAACTAAAATCGGTCAAATGCTTGCTTTGGATTTCCGCTGCCTTAGGCAGCGCCTTGTTCGTCCTTGCAATCTCCGGTGCCTGTCCCTATTGCCTGCGACAATGGCTTACCCGTGGGCTTCCATTTGGTTGCTTATCATACATAACAGTTTCGATACGGACAGTATCGAAAATTTTGAAGTAGCTCTTTTATATCTGAATCCCAGTTACATATGAACAACATTATATGTGATGTACATAATATTTGCTCTCAAGTTATTTCCTATATTTATTTGATTTAATCAATCAACCTTAGAATGACAGCAATTTCAAGCCACATATAATATTACAATATGCTATGATCGGCAACTTCTATCGCATGAGACAATTATTATTTTGTGGTTATATATACTTCATGCTTAGTTAATAGTAGTTGGTATATAGAAAAATAAATAAATTAGTATGTAAACTTGATCATGGTACAGCCTTAGTGCCCTTGGCGACTATAAAATTTGTGTTGCCGTTTTAGACCAAAATATAATTTATGCGATTATTGTTCCTATACGCAAGCGAAGTGTGACGTCACTGACCGTCCGTGGATGCAAGAAAATGATTTCCTATGTCAATCGCCCATTGGATTTTTTGTAAAAAATGATTAAAAATCGAAGAAAATTATTTCCCGATATTAATCCCCATATTTGGGTACATATATGTATTAGTTATCATGTGCATGTGTTAGATTGAGTTATTTTGCTGTCAAATTGACAAAATTTTATTTTTAAATTTCAAAACTCTGTCGTTCTTGGCGCTTATTGTACTTGGTGATCAAAAACGTAATACGAAAATATACATGCCAGATGTATATTTTCGTAATATGCATTGTACGAAATATTGTTTCATATTATTCATTACTGTCTTAAAATAAGTTGTTAAAATAACCATGATTTTTGAAAGGAATTAAATTATGTTCGCCAAATAATTTGGCGATATTTTATTTTTCTACCAAGGATGACCGATATCAAATCTATTCCGCTACAACATATTAGTATCTTATATCAATTACTTTATTTAGACATTTGAAAACATTTTGTAATTTCTTATTTTTCGCGTGAAAGCATATTTCATTTTATGCTGAAAACAATAAATAAATACATCTCGTAAACTTTTTTTGGCAACAATTAAAAATTTAAATGGCTTATATTAAGTCAATATAAGTCAATAAGTTTATTATTTTCATATTTTAATTAATTTTAAAGATTTTTTCAATTTTTTTTTCCTAAACCATCCCTGACCTATAAGGAAAAAAACAAAAAAAGAATGATCGAAATCGGTCAAGCCGTTTACGATTTTATAAATAACATACAGACAAACATTCATTTTTATATATATAGATAAATAGCATCTTAAAAAATGAGTTTTCATAATGGCTATATCACATATCCAGTTTTGTACAATTATATGCCATAGAAGTGTAGAAATATCACGTTTTTTTTTTTTTTTTTTTTTTATACACAATAGAACTTGAGATATAGCCTTCTCTTCAATTTCGAAAATCGCTCTATAGAAGCGCTACCTGTTATAGTCCATTTCCTCATCAGAGACACTTCAAGGGCCACGAAATTCACAGAGGGAGATCACGTGAATGAGATCACGTGCTCAATTCCATCTAGTGAGACATCGTTGTTTCTTCAGTAACCTAGCAACGGACGGGGAAAGTGAAATCACAGTTCATCTGAGCGTGGCCTTGAGGCGACTGCGTACAGGAAATAGAGTATAGGCGATTAGCACAAAACATTGACACTAAACACGGATTAAGAGAGTCTATAGGATGTATTACTAATGTTACGGAAAGGTAGTAATTTTCATCTTGCAGATAGAGGGCGACCAATCTCGAAAATACACCAATCAGCGCGTTTTTGCATTTCTGGCTGTTCCTTCGTTGGATGACTGAAGCCGAAGGGGCGGGCTTTCCCTTTCTTCCGATGAGTTTCAAAGATACTTCACCAGGCGGCGATCGGATCGCTTACTCTGTTCGTCTGAATTAATGCGGAAAATAAAGCTCCGTTCCCCACGCTGACCGCCCTATCTAGTTTGCCATCCTGTATCCTAATCCGTGACACTAAATTAGAGGAAGGTGCATCTATCAATAAATTTATATGCAATTTAGTGTAGTAGTTCCTGTGATATAGCCCTTCCTTAAAGTGTAGAAATTGCTGTATTGCAGCGCCACCTCTTGAGCGATTGACACATAAATTAAAAGATACTAATTTAGGTCAAAGTGTATCTACTTATAAATTTATACTCAGTGCTGTACTGTAGTTCCTGAGTCACAACAAAATTTTTGTCACACACAGACAGAATTTTTTTTTCAAAAAATGATCATATCGTGTTCTGGACCTCTCAAAACGAGTAAACCCATCGAAAACTGGAAGTCGAAATTTTTTACAAATTCATCCCTTTCTTCTATTCAATAATAGTAGTAACAATAGGGAATAAAAGTGGCATGTTCATAAACAAGAATTCGAAATACTTCCCTTTTTATTGAATGAGCTATCCTTATAATAGGAAGAAACAAAATTTTCATAAGATAACATGGTGAGGAGGAAAGGGTTAATGTGAGTGACCAGTGACGTGCAGTCCTAATTAACAGCGGTTTTTCATTTGAAGAGAGGCTATTCCACAATCAGCGTCACGTTGCAGCGGGTGTTGCTGCTTCTTTTCTACCTTTAAAACTAGTTTCCCAGCAGTCATAGTGTTCAGAGAAGAAAAACAACCCGTATTCTGTTCGTAGTACACTTACCGGATGGATGCGCAATGGAAAATGAGAGAGTAAAATGAAAAGGGTCTTTATAGCAAATGGAGAAATGAAGCCTGGGCAGGTAGAAAGAAAGAGAAAGAAAGGGATAAGAAAAAGAGAGAGAATTAAAGAAAAAGAGGGAGAGTAAGATAGAGATGGCAGGTGCCGAGTAAGAAAGGAAGAAAAAGAGAAAGAAAGAAAAATAGAAAAAGAAAGATATAAACAGAGAAGCAAAGGAAAAAAAAAGAAAAAGAGAGAAACAAAGAAAGAAAATAAGAATGAAAAATGAAAAAGAGAAATAGAGGAAGAAAGTATAAAAAAGAGAAATAGGGAAAGAAAAACAGGGAGTGAAAGAAAGAAGGAAATAGAGAAGAAAAGGAAGAAAAGGGGAAGTATAAAAGGAAAGAGAGAGAGAGAGAAAGAAGGAAGAAAGAGAAAAGAATTTTTCAGTAAACTTTTTCAATCTGACATGTTTTTAATGATGTTACCAAACAAGAAGGTGAAAATTTGTAGACGATCAAACACAACGAGGCAAGAAAGTTTTTGTTATAATGATATTAAATACTTATTCATGAAACAAAAATAAGAAAAATATCAAAACTGCACGAAAAATATTACATAACTGTTGTTAACCAAAGGAAAAAAAAATATATTACAAATAAACACTCCGAACTTTAATGCACTTCTAAAAATTTTCACTTATATCCCATAAAGTAGCTAATTATTCTTGTATGACCCTGTAAATAAATGTTATATATATTTAAACATGATTTTGTGCATTTGAATTACTATATGCTAATTTCGTTACATTGCGGTATAAAGATATTTATTTAGGCTTTAAAGAAATTACCTCTTGTCATATATCCAAAATGTTTTCTAAGTCCCTGTATACAAACTTCCTGTTGAGTGAGATTTTCGTCGCTCTAGAACTACAGAACGGTCACCGAAGACATACCATCACAATTTTAATCCTCCACGAACAAGGTAGCTCAATTGTCTGGCTCACCCCTAGAGGTACTATTTTATGAAACTTGAAACACATTGATTGCAGTTACGACGCAATTTACGTGAATTTTATAAATAATTTTTAAAATAAATGGCTAAAAAACAAGTTGAAGAAACAAATTCAAATTCACTAAACAGATCCCACTGGACAATTCAAAGAAACTCTTGCTAATCTACACCATGATTCACCGCCACCCCCCAATGACTGCATTATACATGATTCTCTTGACTGCCCCCCACCTCCGGGTTGGTGATAAAGAATCGGCACGTGCTATTTTATTTTTATACCGATCTATTCCGGGAGGGGGTTCAATTTGTAAAAGGACTCGATGGGGCTGCTTATTAGGCGGCTAGCTGGTCACGTGTCACACCCACAACTTCTCTTCCCAGTTTTAGTATCCCCCCCCCCCCCCTCCGCCTCAAAAAAAGATTAAAAAATAAGAATGTCAAAAAGCTTCCGAGAGGTTAAGGGATGAACTCTATCGAATTACGGGAATGAATAGGAAATTAGTACGGACACAACGGCTATTGTTATTTAGAGTAGGGGGTGGGGGGTCAATCTGTGTGGTGTTCGTTTATTTGCACGTGTCGAATCTAGCATGCAAATCGTCACTTCGACTGATGGAGCAAATTGTGAGTCGGTTTTTTCCGGCGGCTGACCCCTGATGAGTGCTTTATAGGGCAGGGATGAGATGAGTAGAAACCCTATATCTGCGGTGTCCAACTTGCAGCCCAGGAAATTTATGTAATATGTACTATCTGTCGTTAACGTATCAAAAAAAAAAAAAAAAAAATCAGTCTTGGCTTTCATAAGTACAACAATATTATTGTGACGGCAAAAAAAAAAAAAAATAATAAAAATCTTTACACTTGAGCAGCAAAAAAATCTTTACATGTCATCATTGCCGTTCCCGCCATAAAAATGTGTCGAACCCCAGTGATGACACCTGGTGTTAGACGATCACAGACGACCTTTCCCTATCCTATCAACACTCACAAGGAAACATTCAAAAGGTGTCATCTTCAAAAAGTATTGAAAAAAATATATGTGATTCTACTCTTCATAAAACACCAGAAAATGAAAAAATTATCGCCTGAAATTAATTGCAGCGACCACAAAAAATTATCAAAATTAAGCATATTTGGCGATTTAGCGATTTAGCGCTGTTAGAAGATATGTTTGCTAGCACCGAGATTGCTGTGTACGATCAGAACCGTGTTTTGCTTTTCCTCCAAGTACTCAAAATCAATCGCCTAGCAGTGTGAAATCGCCAAATATGCTTAATTTTGATAATTTTTTGTGGTCGCTGTAATTCATTTCAGCCGATAATTTTTTCATTTTCTGGTGTTTTATGAAGAGTAGAATCAAATATATTTTTTTCAATACTTTTTGAAGATGACACCTTTTGAATGTTTCCTTGTCAGAACTTTTAGAGTATGGCTGTATGCCCTTTGCTCCAGCCAGCCAGTATTTCGTTCATTTGTTAAAAGTTTGAGAACCTATATCGTTATTCCTACTTCACACAGTGGGTCGGATTAAGCTTAAATTGGAAGAGAAATCTCATGCATTGACTCTGCTAGAGAAGGGAATCTCTGTGATTGATGTAGCCAGAGATCTGGCACATCATTCTAGATGTAGCCAGTTGTAGCCATCTGGCAAATGTAACCAGAGAACGAGCTTTAAAGGTTGCAGTTGGTAATAAAATGTAAAGATGAGATGACAAAATACCGACTGTAATGTGATATTTGCAATAAACGACTAGAATGTTAAGATTTTGTCTTAAATGTTTACATTTTAATCACCCTGTAAAGATTTTCTACATCTGACTACATCTAGAATGATCTGCACGTTCTCTAACTACATCAATCACAGAGATTCCCTTCTCCAGCAGAGTCAAAGCATGAGATTTATCTTCCATTTTAAGATATTTCTGATCCATAATGTGGAGTGGAAATACCCATGTAGGTTCTTAAACTTTTGACAAATAAACGAAATATTAGCCGTCAGGAACAAAGGGCATACAACCTTACTCTAAAAGTTCTCGTGGCAAATTTAGTGTTCATATGATAGGGAAAGGTCATCTGTGACCGACTAACGTCACGTGCCCTCACTGGTTTCGACACATTTTTATGTCGAGAACGGCTATTGACATGTAAAGTTTTTTTTTTTGCCTCTCAAGTGTAAAGATTTGTATTTGCCGGCACTGTATATTGTACTGTCGGTAACAAAAGTGTCCGAACACGAGCAAAAATTCCTATGTAAAAAAAGTACACTTCAACGGTTTTGTTAAATAAATCCTTGTCGAATCCTGTTCTTAGTGTAAGAACAGGATTCGAAAAGAATTTATTTAACAAAAACGTATGAAGTGTACTTCTTTTACATAGGAATTTTTGCCAGTGATCGGACACTTTGTTACCGACTGAATTTATACTTGTGGAATATATATATATGTATATTTGTTGTAAAATATCAGCTACATTTATATCATGTTTCCCGCGGAACTACCACCACTATTCTTTAAAAATAAACTTCTTCTTAAACACGCATATTTTTATTTTACGGCCAAAATATTTATTTAAAATACTGGTATGCAAAATTAAGGGCTGTAGGAATCTTGTGTATATGTGGCTGTCGGAGTGGTTAAATATTGTACACGCCGAAAATTACAAAATAAACCTAAATACCAGTCAACACTATAAGTTTTATTCTTCCGATAAATTTTTTTTTTATGATGTAGCAGAGCATAATGTATACGTATTTGCATAGTTGCGAACTTTCTACGCCTTTTGAACACTGGAGAAAAATAATATTTTTTTTATTTTATTTTATTTAAGGGGACTTGGAGCAATTGCTGGCAGCCCTGACATAGGTTTTCTATAAAACATTACATTTCCATTTAATATTTATAAATTGAAATATATTTAGAGTCCTGCACGGGTCGAACCCGACAGATGAATTTTATATCAACCCGAAACCCGAACTGAACCCGACAAAAAAAATTTTCATCAACCCGAAAACCGACAAAAAATTTTTCATCAATCCGAAAACCAACCCGAAAATTGAGAAATAATTTAAATTTCCAAAACGTAAAAGCAAGGTTATGTTGTATTTCTTATATGTATATATATATTAACAATATATATATATATTAACATATAAATATATATATTAACATATAAAAGTCAATAAAAATTTATACAGTACTTTAAAATTTTCATACAATTTCTACAGATGATCAGTTTTAGATTTGTTGAAGGAAAGAGAACGTATACGGATATTTTTTTCTCATGCTTATACGGATTTTTTTTTTTTTTTTTTTTTCCCCAGGTGGATATCCGCGTATAAAGGAGCTCCGACACATGTCTAAAATCAGCTATAATTATGTCTACAAATTTATGCTTTGAATTGTAAATTTTTTTTGAAAGGTGTTCTCAAGTCGACTCGACTCGTAGAAAGCTAAACCCGACCCGCAAGGAAAAAAATTCAGTCAACCCGACCTGAATCCGACCTGCAAGATAAAAAGATCATTCAACCCGACCCGAATCCGACCTGGAAGAGAAAAAAAATTGTCAACCCGACCCGCGGGTCGGATCGGTTTCGAGTAAAATCAGATTACTCGACCCGATGCAGGACTCTAACTCTATTAGATTGGTTCAATAAAATATATGCTCAGGCAACATTATTACGTTTTTTGATATATTTTTTTACAGATCTGAAATCTTTAAGTTTTGGGTTTTTCTCAGTTTACGATTTTCCATGAATTCACTATCTTCAAAATGCTGAAACTTCTTACAGATATTTAAGGAAAGACCTTTTCTTTTGATGATCAATAGAACCTAGGATTAAGAATTAGGAATGGAAAAAATATAATAGAATTAGGGATAGAAAATGGAAATAGGGATGAATTTTGGAAATTTATTTATTAGTTTTCGAGAAAAAAAGAAAATAATAATAATTAATTAAAAAGTGTATGTAAAATTTTGGAAAAGCAAGATGATTTTTGTTGGATTTCCATTTTTAATATATTTTCTTTCAGAGATATTTCAAAACCAATAATTCTTTTAAGTAGGTTCTATTTAACAACATTCATTTAACCTAGGTTCTATTTACCCCCCCCCCCCCACCAAAAAAAAAAAAAAAAAAAAAGAAAGAAAGAAAGAAACCTTTTGTTAAATATCTCTAAAAGTTTAAGAATTTTGAAGATCCTGAATTATGAAAAAGTGCAAAGTGAGAAAACGTAATTTAAAGATTTTAAATCTGTAAAAAATATATCAAAACCCCCAAGAATAATGTACATTTTAATGTATATTTTATTGGACAAACCTAATCAAGTTCAATTTATAAATATGAAATGGAAATAAAAAAAAAATATATGAAACACACTTCAAATGTGGTATCAAATTTATTTTCTCTGATAATTATAATTGTTTTACCGCTAATCAACAAAATTGGTTTTTTTTTTTTTTTTCTTTTCTTTCCAAAGCTAATACCCTCCAATATATATATATTTCTTTTGTCACAAACTAATGAAATTTCAGCTTTTTAGATGTCTAACTTATGAAATAGTACGCTGTGTTTTTGAAAGTTATTTTCGAAATATGGGATCATTTTGCCGCCATTTTGCTTAACCCCTTAACTATCCCGGGTGTATACGCTTTTCGGAAGTTATTAATTAGTTATCGTGCACATGCGTTAGATTAAGTTATTTTGCTGACCAATTGATAAAA
Organism: Salticus scenicus; assembly: GCA_963930645.1. Classification (NCBI taxonomy): domain Eukaryota; kingdom Metazoa; phylum Arthropoda; class Arachnida; order Araneae; family Salticidae; genus Salticus; species Salticus scenicus. Next base: position 537,980 of record CAWVNO010001064.1, read on the forward strand.
TTTTAATTTAAATTTCAAAGCTCTGGAAACAAAATTAGCATAACGTACACAAACATCAAACCGTCTCAATTATATATATTAAAAACAAAAACTATTTTATTTACGATACAAAACTTAAGTTAAAATACATTTAAAAACAAAATATACATATAAAAATAATTAAAATCTAGACGTTTCGAAACCCGTCCGGGTTTCCTCATCAGTATCAATTACAACATAATACGCAAGCATTACATGAATACCCAAGGAATTTAAAGAAGTACTGAATATTGAGGAGCCAGTGCGCATGCTTCATTGACACACTGATGGCACACTGCCAGGCATATCCACACTATCAATGAAGCATGCGCACTAGCTTCTCAATATTCGGTATTTCTTTAAATTCCTTGGGTATTCATGTAATGCTTGCATATTATATTGTAATTGATACTGATGAGGAAACCCGGACGGGTTTCGAAACGTCTAGATTTTAATTATTTTTACATATTTTGTTTTTAAATGTATTTAAACTTAAGTTTTGTCTCGTAAATAAAATAGTTTTTGTTTTTAAAATTAGCATAGATTTGATATTTTTCGTCCTTAACGTTTTCATATTTGACGATTAAAAACGTAATATGGAAATCGTATTATATATTGTTGAAATACTGTTTCATATCATTGATTGTTCTCTTAATATATGTTGTTAAAATAACCATGATTTTTGAAAGGAATTAAATATTTTTATCAGATAATTTAGTGTATTTTTTTTTTTTCCCGACAAGCCCGACAGATATCGGTTCCTTAAAATTGAGTCGCTTTTTCGGAAAAAATTCAGATATGAAATAACACACATCTCCAAAATATAAACATACGTCAATCTAAACATTTATTTAAGTTTACCTATTCAAAATATAAAATCTAGATGATTCGTTTACATATAAGATGTTTCTAATTCCAATGAGCTATGAAAAAAAAAAAAAAAAAAAAAAAAAAAATCGATTGACGTTTACATTAGCAAGTCGGAAGCGTGTACTGTCGTTTGCTTGCGTCATCACTTCGCTTGCCTATTACAACATCTACCTTGGAAGAGAAATAATTTTCGCATCAAAAAGTTTTATATATTAAACGATTTATTTACGTAATTGCCATTAAACTCATCTTATAAATCATGTTGCTTTTAATTGCTGTGGAGGAAGAACATTGTCAGAGGAATTTACATCGCATAAAAATATTCTCGAAAGAAAAACTTTTCACTGATAGACCGGCTGGTCAAAAATGAATGCAAACCCTACCCGCACCCGACCCGCCGTTAATCGGGGGTAGCCGACTCGATGCAGAACTCTAATTCGTATGCAGTTATGCAAATATTTGCATTTCTTTCCTCAGAACCTTCCCTCTAAATAAGAGAACATGTTTCCCGTTTTTATCATACCAATCATCCCCCGCATTTCCACTCGAGCAATTCACCAACAACCAGCCCAATTCGATCCACTTTCATCGACACAGGGATGTTTTTTATTTATTTCTTTTTTTTATACAATCCCCCCCCCCTCCTGATAATGTGCTTAATCTTCCCACTCATGACAAAGGGGGGGGGGGGGACTGCGACAATAGACGTCTTGATGATATAACTGATGCTTTTATTTTGAAGCATTTGTTCGTCGCTTATATTTGTAAATTGTTCTCACCACTTACAACTTGAAAGTATCAAATTCGATTACCTCTATAACGACGGGATAGGGATCATATGGGGGGGGGGATTGCGGTTACATATTTTTATAACCTCGATAAGGCATAGTAAGTGTGTTGAGCAAATAAGTGGGATCAAATATGATTTAGGGATGTTAAAATGCCGTTTATGGGCATACGCTGCATATTATAAAAAAGCTTTTCTACTCGGAAAGAGTGGATGGGAAAAAGTCATTCAAACGTGTCAAGTTAAGTTGCATATCCTACTATTTTTATTTTCCGAACCTTTATATTATGTAAGGAAGGTTTTGTAATCATGAAAAAATTTAGACTCTGCACTGTAAAATATAATTCGTGTGAGCTACAGCAAAGAACACTGACAATTTGGGAGCCACCGCCTTTTGCTGAAATTTACACCCATTTGTAAATTGCTTGCGCTATAAAATGACTTAAAAAACAAACAAACAAACAAACAAAAAAAAAAAAAAAAACAGTATGTTGTGATCACCTCAAAACTTTATTCCATATTTCCTTATATAAATTCACGAAGTGCAAATTATTTATTATTATTATTTCCATTGGGAATGCAGACTATTTTCATCTCAGAGAAGTGCTATTACACGAAATGTCCAATGGAAGTGAATTTTTACCATGCAGGTGACATCCATCTTGTTTTCGGGGGAAATTTGCAGTATGGCAGCTCCACCTATTAGCCAATATGCACCTAAATTGAATCAGCATAATGTCTCACAATGTTCTTTTTTTTTCTCGTATCAAGTTTTGTTCGATTATAGGCTATAGAGCTCGAGATATAGCCTTCCCTAAAATTACTGAAACCTCTGTATAGCATCGCCACCTGTTGAGCAATTGGCATCAAAAGTTAATAGTCACCAATTTATGTCACGGTGAATCTATGTATAGATTTATATGCAGTTCTGAGCAGTAGTTCCTGCGATATAGCCTTTCTGCAACTGCGGAAATCACTGTCAGCAGTGCCACCTGTCGCGCGATTGGCCTCAAATGTTGCTAAGCACTAACTTATGTCAAGATGCAACTACGTATAAATTTATGTGTAGTTTTGAGCAATAATTCCCGAGATTAAAATATTTGTAACACACACGGAGAGACTTCTAAAAATTGTCAAATCGTGTTCTAGACCTCTCAAGACGTGTAAATCCATCGAATACCGGAAATCTAGTTTCTTTTTACGATTCTAACACTTGCTTCTATTGTATATAGAAGAAAATAAACAGAAAGAAAATACGGTTTGGCTGCAGATGGAATCGAACTCGTGTCATCTAGGTGGAAGCTCTGTACCAGATTTTATCATGTAGCATGTAACAATAGTTAGATAAATATAGACCGATAGTTGTATGTTTTTAATCATTTTGAAATGACGTGAATGTCATTATATATTATTTTGAAATCATAAGAGATATTGAAAAACGGATGGCACATGCAAACGGATCCATTTTTGTGACAGACAAAAAATTTAATTAAATTCTGTGCAAATTAATTTGTAAAAGAAATTCTGACAATTTAAGTTTTTCATATTGGATTTCAACTATAGTAGGATTGGATGATGCATTCATATATCACAGAAGCTGAGACGTAGTCTTCCCTTAAACAGAAAATATTGCTGCATAGCAAAGACACCATTTGGTCAATATGCACCCAAAGTAAATTGGCATAATTTTTTATCATGGCCCCCTCGTACCTATCAAATTTTGTGCATTTTTGCACTACAGAAACTGAGATATAGCCTACTCTTAAATGAGAGGAATTGCAGTACAACAGCGCCACCAGTCGGGCGATATTTCCCAAAAACTGATCAGCTCCAATTGACTGACACAAAGGTCTAAGTAAATGTCAAGTTTGACTAAACTGCTTCCATTGGTTCGTGAGATACGGCTGCCATAAAACTTTGCTGCGACACGCACGTAGACACACAAACATAGAAACAGACAAACATTTTCTAGAAAGGGTCGAATCGTCTTCAGGTCATATGTAAATTTATCAAAAATCGGAAGTGGAAAAACTTCGAACATTGTTAAACATTTTAATAGAAAACTACTGGTAATCATTTATCTTAAGTCTTACGAAAAATTAAAGAGAAAAATAAATGAATATGTTAAAACAATCTATTTTATATAAGAATTTTAATGACAAATATTAATTTAACTAAATACTGGCGAGACCATATTTGTGACTTAGAATGCTTTTTCTAAAGTGAAAACATTAATTTTTAATTTTTATTCGAAAATTAAATTATAATAATTATAAGATAAAAAAAACTTTTTATAAACCATGTTTTTAAAATTTCTGTTGAATCATAGCTATAGAACTAACTACATTAGCACTTTATCAATGAGTATGAAATCTTTAAACCGATAGTGACGTCCATTTTTGTGAGATACATAATTTAACTTTTTACAATTTTTTTAACGCTCACGTTGAATTAAATGTATTTATTTTTAGGTCGAAAGAAAATGAACTCGTATTTTTTTTTTTTTTTTAGGCAACAATTAAATGATAGTTAATATTTTAATGGCTATTTTTAAAGCTATTAGGAGGTTATTATTTTCACATTTTAATTAATTAATTAAAAGGAAACTAATCAAAAATTCGAAAATCGGGCTTCGAAGTATGGTGTTGTCATCAGGTTCTAATCGCTATTCTGAAAGTTTCAAATGTCTAGCTAGTAAGGAAGTGAGTTAAAAATCGATTGCAAAGATTTTTACCAGACAAACAAGAATAGAAGTTAATAAAAACATGGTAAAAATAAACGGGGATGTTAAAAAAACTATTTTCTAATGTGAACTTTAATGACTAACATTATCTTAATTAACTATTGGCGAGACTGTATTTGTGACTTAGAATGCTTTTTCTAAAGATGAGTCATTCACATTTTTAATTTTTATTGAGAAATTAAATAATAAAAATAGGCAAAAATACAGAATAAAGACCGGGAATCATACTTTTAACAAAGAATCATTGTAAATTTACAGACAGTCTGTATAAACATTTCTGTAAATTTATATATATATATATATATATATATATATATATTACAGCATATTGTCTTCTTATGTATACAGAAAGAAGGAAAAATCAAAACTAAATAGAAATGCTTATATGAATTATATATGTACATAATGTATTAATGATTTAAAGTGTATACGTAAACTGAAAAAAAAAAAAAAAAAATTCTAAAATAGGTAAACATTTTAAGATATTTGGGTAAAGCAGTGTTCCAAATTGGAAAGTTCTGTTTATAAGAACAAAATTTCAACCTAAATTGGATACGAGACCAATTTTGGATGGAATTGTTTTGGGGTTTATTTTTTGCAGTGTACATACTTATACATACGAAATGTTTACGTTTTGTTTAGATCATCTACGCATGTTAGCTGTTTTTTAATAAGAGGTGAGTGATACAATATTTTCTACAACGCTTTTATTTATTATAGACAAAAATATAAAATAAGATAGTGAACTGTACATAACAAGTTTGTAAACTCAAAATACATAGATTTTCTGACCCATTTTGGGTTATAAACAGAACTTTCCAATTTAGAACATTGTTTTACCCAAATATCTTACAAATTTTTACCTATTTTAGATTTTTTTTTTTTTTTTTTTTTTTTTTTTTTTTACAGTGTAATAGCAGCATTTAAAATATAGTGACGTACTGTACAAAATAAATTTTCAGTTTTTGGATTCTGTTTTATTCCAATACAACGTGACTGCATTTAAATATATATTCATTGGAAACAGGAAAATTTTCGACCCATAAGGATGAAAAAGAAAAAAACGGGGGGGGGGGGGGGACTGAGTCATCTTCATGTCCAAACATCTCATGAATATGAAAGAGAAGCTTTTCCGCGAATCCTGGAGGAAATTTACCGAAATTGTTTTCCTGAGGAACTCTCTCTCTCACAGGATAAAGTGTTCTTTTCGCAAACCGTTCTTCCCCAGACCGTTCATAATTTTTACGACATCCTGGTGAAGGAAGAGCTCTCTCTCCTGTCGGATGAAGGCGATAACATCCAGTTTTCCGTTTTGAGCGGAAAGAAAAAATATGTATAATATATTCAATGCACTCATGCTCTCATACATTCACTCTTGGTGAAATAATAATTTTTTACTTTCTTCTATATTCAATAGAAGAAAGTATTGGATTCGTAAAAATTTTCGACATCGGGTTTTTGATGGATTGACACGCTTTGAGAGCTGTAGAACACGATTTCACTATTTTTAGAAAATGTCTGTCTGTGTGTGTGTGAGAGAGAGAGAGACAAAACTTTGTGGCGACTGTATCTCAAGTACTACTGCACAGAATTTCGTACAAATTGGTATGTAGTTACACATTGACATAAATTAGTGACGATCAACTTTTGGAAAAAATTGTCCAAAAGCTTGCGTTGCCATCCCGCTTTTTCTAAATTTTTAACAGGGTGGTATAGGACAAAATTTTGCATAAATGTGTATAAAGAGAACTATTTTTTAATAATCATTAAGAAATTTAAAAGAATTATTTGTAATAGAGATAGTCAACTGGGGGGGGGGGGGGATGCGTATGTAGGAGAGTCGCTCTGATGGGGGGGGGGGTCCCTCGAGGGAAGTAAATTTTCATGATGGGTATCTTTCAAAAGAGCTCGCCAATACCTTTAAAACGAATGATTGAACCATCGATCTGCGATAATTTGAAATAAAGTTATCGATCTTTTTCATTTTTAACTTTTTTTTTTTTTTAATGTAATATTGAGAATAAAATTGACTTTTTTTGAAAATTTAGTGTTATAGTACTTCTCTAATACGGAAATCGTCTGCAATATCATGGAAGACAATTTTTTTAAATTATATTATAAATAATTTTTACTGGGTGAATTTGTATAGGAAAATATAGAAGAAAGTCATGTGGTGGCCACAACATACTAGTGTTTTTATCGTTTTCTTCTTTATACCTAAAAAGAAAGTATTACATTTGTGAAAAATTTCGACCTCCAGTTTTCGATGCATTTGCATGTTTTGAAATAGCCTCAACACGATTTGAACATTTTTAAACAAATATCTGTCTGTCTGCATGTCTATCTGTCTCTCTCTCTTTGCTACAAAATTTCATGGGCGTTGCATCTCACGACCCGACGAACTTACTTATACAATACTTGGTATCCCGAACCTTGATGAATACATTTGAGGATATATTGCTCAACAAGTGGCGCTGTCACCCCCTTTATTTAATATTTTTTGAAAGGGTAGTATTGGACGAAAATTTGTATAAATGAGAATTATTTTTAGTCAATCAATATGAAATTAAAAATCATATACATTTATAATTGTAAATTCAATCATAGGAATAAGCTAGCATGTTGTGGCCACCCTACAAATTTCCTCTGTATTTTCCTATACACTCTGTAAAAAGTAATTTATTAAACTTATTGTTTATGAAAATTGTCTACCATGATGAATGCTGGCGATTTCCATTCTAGAGAAGTAGTATATCATTAAATATCCAAAGAAAGTCAATTTTGTTCTCTATATGACATCTTTAAAGAAAAAATGCAATTTTATTTTTTATTTTTATTTTTATTTATTATTTTATTATTATTATTATTATTATTATTATTTATTTATTTTATTTTATTTTTTTTGGCGGGGGGGAGGGGGGGGGTAAAGTGAAAAAAATCGATAACTGTATTTCAAATTATCACAGATCGATTGTTCAACTCGTTTTAAAGGTATTAACGATACTATTGATACCTGTAATGAAAATTTGCCCCCCTCCAGGAGGTGAAGCGATGCACCTACATATACAAAAAAATTTTCACAGTTGACTATCATTATTATAAATAATTTTTTTTAATTTCATAATGATTATTAAAAAATAGTTCTTTTTATGTACATTTATACGAAATTTTGTCCAATACCGCCGTGTTAAAAATTTAGAAAAAGTTGGATGGCAACGCCACCTGTTAGAGGATTTTCACGAAAAATTGATACGCACTAGTTGAAATTAAGTTGTAACGACATATCAAATTTTGTGAAATTCTGTGCAGTATTTCCTGAGATACAGTCGCCACATGATTTTGTCAGACAGACAGACACGCAGACATTTTCTAAAAATAGTCAAAACTTGTTCTAGACTTCTTAGGTCTCAAAACGTGTAAATCCATCGAAAACCCGAGGTCAAAAATTTTTACGAATCAAATACATTCTTCTATTGAATGTAGAAGAAAATAAAATAAATAAATAAATAAGTAAAATAAAATTGAGAAAAATTGTGTGAAAGAAATGAAACAGCTTCTCTACAGGACCCACTTGCTAAAGTTTGAAATTTGACGCCGAAGTAGCTCGGAATTTTTCGCCACCTTCTTTACTTACGCAATTCCGATAGCCATTTTAATTCATTGGCAAAATGACGACAAAAATTTAAAAATCGCCAAAACAGTCCTAAAGCTTTATCAAAGAAAATTGAAGAAATGATTAGAGTAACCGTTTTTAAACAACACGACATAGTTACTGCACGCCTTTATGTGGAAGAATAAAATTTTAAAAATCTGATGTGAAACAGCCACAGAACTTCCATTACCCACTATTACACGTATTATATGCATTTTTGGGAGATAATGTGATCAGAAGACATAAAAATGACCTAAAGAAGTAGTAGGAACCTAAAATTTTTCCGATAAGAGAAACTTTATACACATGTAAACGTAAAGACATATAAAACGAAACATATATAGCGAGGTAAAAAATAAGGAAAAAAAAATGGTAGAGTTATTTTTTTTTTTTTAAACACCAATTTCTGAGATCTAAAACTGATTTACCTGAGCAGGACGACTGTTAATTTTCCTCTAATAACCACGTAATACACGAAAAAGGAATGGATTTATATAACAATTTTCAAGAAAATCGTTAGAGCCGTTTTTGAGATATACCAACTTTTACCAAAACTCAATTATTGACCGGAAAACAATCATTACACACAAAAGGATATTTAAAAGTGAGTTAATAGGGCGAGTTTGAAAAAAATCCGTAAAGCTGTTTTTAAAAGAACGCGCTTGCGAGATCTGAAATTGAGCTATTTATACAGGACGTCTGTCAATTTTCCTGAACTAACCAACTCTATCATTCGAAAGGACATCTAATAAAGTGTTTATATAGCAAATCTGAAGAAAATCTTTAGAGCCGTTTTTGAGATACGGACTTACGGTCCCACTTCCGGTTTTTCAGTTTTCACCAAAATTTGGAAAATTCATCCATAAAACAGACCTGTCTCAATTCTGAAGTTTTGTAGTTCTGTCTTTATTAATTACGGAGATTATGACAGCCAGAAGATTCCACATATGTACACACACACATTGACGAATTGCTAAAAGCAAATTTTTTTGACTCAGGGGACCTTAAAACGTGTAAATCAGGTGAAATCTCGATATATCAAATTTTTGGACCGAATACAATACTTCCATTACCCGCGGCAGTAGAGTAATGGATTCTGTAATTCTGTTTTGCAATGAATTTTATATGTGTTACTTAGAAATCAAAAATAGGCTTCGTTTTTCTTCTTATTCTTATTATTAGAACTAAATTTTTACTGCATTATAGGTCGTGCTAGCAATTTTTAGCCAATAAGTAGTGTTACAATGTCTTTTTGTCCGATTTCTTTCTTTATAAATTAAAGTTAGTATATTGTGACCATTACAAATCATCTTCTGTGTTTTCCAATGCCAATCCACGCAGTAGTAAATATTTCTTTAAATTATTATTTATCAAAATTATTTTCCATTTCTGAGTGTAGATGATTTATATATCAGAAAAGAATAACATTAGATTATTAAAACTCGAATAAACTACTACGTCAGAAACGCCAAAGAAAAATCTCAAATATTTTTCTTTGGCGTTTCTGACGTAGTAGTTTATTCGGATTTTAATATTCCAACGCCACGTCTCCTGTTATTATAACATTAGATGTCGAAAGAAAGTAAATTTTTACTTCAATTACCCGACTACCGTAGGTAATGGAAGTATTATATTCGGTCCAAAAATTCGATGTCGAGTTTTCACCTGATTTACACGTTTTAAGGTCTTCTGAGTCCAAAAAAGTAGTTTATGGCAATGGGTCAGTGTGTGTATATGTATGTGGGGAATCTTCTGACCATCATATCTCCGAAACTAACAAAGATAGAACTACGAAACTTCCGAATTGAGACAGGACTAGTTTACTAAGATGATTTTTCCAAATTTTGATGAAAATTGGAAAACCGGAAGTGGGACATCGGAAACCGAAAGTGGGAAAGTAAGTTTCAAAAAGTCTCTAACGATTTTTTTGAAAATTGTTACATAAATCCATTTATTATATTCTTTCTCATGTATTACGTGGTTATTACAGGAAAATTAATAGCCATCCTGATTAGGTAGATCAGTTTTAGATCTTAGAAATTGGTGTTTCAAAAAATAACTATCATTTTTTTTCCCTTATTCTTTCAACTCCCCATGTAAACTCTGTTTTACACGTCTTTATACGCATATAAAAATACTCATATTGAAAATTTACATCTTCTAGGAGATAGTTATCCCAGAGAGAGGGGGACTTTATATGCTCTTACAAATACAAAAAAGAATTTTGTAGTTGACTATAACTATCGTATATCATTCTTTTTTATTTCATGTTATTAATTAAAATTTTTTCTCACTGCACACATATATACGAATTTTTTTCATATATTATATATTTTTAAAAAAACGGGATGGCAACGGTAGCTGTTGGGCGATTTTCATCAAAAGTGCATAGCACTCATTAACGTTAAGATGCAACTTCATATACATTTTTGTGAATTCTTGAAATAGAAGTGCAGAAAATTTTTGTCACACACAAATAGACAGACCCCCCCCCCCCTTTTTTTTTTCTTTAATGGTCAAATTGCGTTCTAGACATTTCAAAACGTGTCAAAGCATCGAAAGTCCAAAGTAGAGATTTTTTAGGAATCCAATACTTTATTCTACTGAATATAGAAGAAATTAATAAAATGTAATTTTGAGGTGTCGTGTTACTAAGGTGAAAATCTTAAATGTTAAAAGTTATAATGGGAGCGAGTACAGTCGGAAAGTTTATTATAGTCCAAGTAAAATGCATGATTTTTCTGTCTTAGTAACAAAAACATTGATATGAAAGGCATTAAAACGTTTTAAATTCGACTTCAAAGTCGAGAAATTCTGAATGACTCGGCGAAAAGAGTTGGCTAAAATATATACAGAGCTCTTAAAGCACTTTTTGAAATGCGTCAAGAGAGAGAGAGACGTGGTGTTTGTTTCCCTCCATTCACGTCTGTGCCGCGTCAGCCTTCGAACAGCACAACTCAACATTTCTCTCAGGTGAGAAACAAAGGGGAGTCCTAATGAATGTTTGCCATTGAAGCCCCGACCTTTTAATGACTTAAGATTAAAGGCGGCCCCGCGTAGCCCCAAAGGGCCCACAGACCGAAATTTCAGTTGGCGACTCTAAACAAACCAATCTCTTTACATGCACCAGAGTGAGGGCGGCAGGGGCTTAACTCTCTCTCCTTCGGCGTTAGTAATCAAACAGAGTCTTGTGAAGTTTCGTAGCTCGAACTGTTGTAGTTGCTCCGGGCAACTCATAATTCGGTTTTCCAGTTCCAGTATTTGCTCTCCACGTTTTTGTGTTTAATTTAACTCCCGGCTACAATCTACTAGAGTAGTAGAGTAGAGTAGTTTCTGTTCTTTTTTGTGTTCGTTCACGTTTTTGCCGTTATTTGTTGTTGTTCCTTTTGCATATTTCAGCAGATGTTCTCAGGCTTAGCCCTTTTTTTTTTTTTTTTTTTTTTTTGCCGCATTTCGGTGAAGTGCTTTTTTTTTATGTTTGTGGTTTTTGGAAGTAAGTCGTATTAATGGTATGCACCAATTTTTGATTTAAATCCACTTTACAAAGAGCGACTTCTTTTTATATACATACTTCTTTTATTATTCGATATTTTATTTAAGTCGCTTTGAAGATTGGGATAAGAGATTTATTTTCTGAGCATTTTTTCCAGTTTCACTTACCTATATAGGGTAGAGATTTTTTTTTTTTTTTCGGGTCAAATTTTTCAAATTGAGAGCTTGCCTATATTTACACCTTTTGAAGTTTCTTGAATATGAAAATCAAATTTTTAGAGGGTTATCAGTATAGTTTAAAAACAAACAATTATAGGAAATTCAAATTAAGTATTTTAAAAATCATAAATAAATGTTTCTTTTTATGTTAAAACTGGCAGGTCTATTTAGAACTGCAGTACCCGTCGCATATTAAAATCACATTCGTCCTGAGCCAAAGTGGTTTTATTAAGCAGCTGATTTTTATATCCGGCGAACGTTATATTTTTATATCCGGCACACAAGAAAAAAGTATTACTTTCTTGAATTTGGAAAGAAATTTCAAAAGGTAATGAATAATGAAATTAATAAACAATCTATATAATATTTCTCCAACGTGGACCAGTTTCAATTATTTTTTGTGGAAACGATACGATACGCGAGGATAAAAAAATAACATTTATACATGGACAATATTTAAGCAAGTGGACTTATCTCAATGGACTCATAAAAAAGAATGAGGACATTTGTCTGATGAGATTATTTTAAGAAAAAAAATATTTTTAATAGTTGTTTCTTCAGAATCTTTGCAAGCGTCATTTTAAACCTAGCAATATTTTAAAGATATATACAGAATATGAACTTTTGTGTCATAAATTGACTAAAAAACACGATCATAAAAAATATAATCAAAATAGGAATTATTTTATTTTATTTTATTTATTTATTTAAATATATATGTATCAAAATTAATAAAAAGTCATCACCAAAATGACGAAAAACTTTAAAAGCAGCCGTGGGAGTCCAAACTCTACTGCCTGTGGAAGTATGAAAATTGGGTCGTGAACCATGAATTTTATTTGGAAACCTTTCTTTGAATGATTTTGGTTTCACTATTGTAGAATATTAATTTGGTTTTAATAATAATTTGGCTTCTGGTAAATTAAAATTTTAATTAGGTGGTGAAATTGGTGTAACATTTATGGGTTTCAAATATTAAAAGTAAATAAGAAAAGAAATAAAATGCGAATATTTCCCACGGGTTTGCTAATATTAATTAATTTTTGAAAGATAATTGATTAATTGTTCCTTCGATATAATAAATTAACACATCGCAAGTTCCGATACGCTTTTCTTTAAGGAAAATCGTCAGTACTTTGTCGAAAGTTCACGCTTTTCTTTTAAATTTAAAATCCTTACGTTTAAACATCTTGCTTCTTAGTTATTTCAAAGGAAGAATTAGAAATTGTCTTTTAATAATAACAATAATAATAATAATAATAATAATAATAAATCTGGAGTGACTCCACTCGACTTTCAGAACATTGAGTCATTAACAGTTTTGTAGATAAAGTAAAGAAAGAGGAGCTGTTAAACAAACAAAAGAGAGAAAACCATAATAGGGTGTTTGAGTATTTTTCTCCCTATATTACACGATGTTTTATTTGTTTTATTTTACGCTACTGAACTTTGAGCCCATAGATCCTATTGATAAAGAATTTTTCCTTGTGTCCCTGTAAAAACCTATAAATGCTAGATTCACCAAAATGCTTATAGTTAGTGCAACAGTGATTTATAATATTCATATACATTTTCAGCTCAATTGAATAAGGCGTTTAGATGCTATCGCACTTTTAAAAATTGGTTCCCATAGACCATAATGATAAAGAATTTTTCTTTGTGTCCCTGTAAAAAAAACTATAAGTGCTAGATTCCCCAAAATCAATAGGGTTCGTATTAGGGTGACTTACAATATACGTACGAACTTTCAGCTCATTCGAACAAAGCGTTTAGACGCTAGCGTGTTCACTCACACACATACACACACATGCATACACACATACATGCGTACATCATCGCAAAAATAGTGGAGACGGACTCACGGGACCTCGAAACGTATAGAAACATCAAAATCTCAAATTCGGATTTTTGACATGATTACAATACTTTCCTCACTATAGTGTTCGGAAAGTAAAAAAATCACTTGCGAATCAAATTTAACTCATTACCGCACTGTAAAGAATACGTTCTTTGAATTTGTTATTGAGACAAGTGATGGGGCGTCTTTAATATGTATAACTGTACTGAAAGTGTAAAATTTACAACAAAGAGATATATCGAAGGACTACTGTGTTTTATTTTCATTTTTACTTAAAAAAAAAAAAAAAAAAAAAATGTAAGAAAGAAAAAAATAACAATGTAAATCAAAAATTTGTTTAGTGTGCATAAATGACATTTTTGCTGCTGAAGAGATATTTTTGAATTTATTAATCGGCGATGCTGATTTTATTAAGCAGCGAATTTATTAAAATTATCTCAAGCTCAATTTCCACAAACTCTTCGCTCGTTTATGTGTCAAAAGGATAATACCTTAAATTTATAACTGTTTTTTTTTTTTTTTTTTTTTTTTTTGTGCTAGAGGCCTATTTCAGTCGGTACAGTTGTCGAATTTTTATAATACACTCTTAATTAGTGCTAAGGGCCTATTTCAGTCGGTTTATTGAATGGGGATTTATTGAATGAAGTCCCCCCCAAGGCACAACTTTGACATGAGTCCCCCCCCCCAGGCCCAACTTTGACATGAGTCTCCCCCAAGGTACCCCTATTTCAGTCGGTACAGCGTTGTCGAATTTTTATAATACACTCTTAATAGTGCTAAGGGCCTATTTCAGTCGGTTTATTGAATGGGGATTTATTGAATGAAGTCCCCCCAAGGCACAACTTTGACATGAGTCCCCCCCAAGGTACCCCTATTTCAGTCGGTACAGCGTTGTCGAATTTTTATAATACACTCTTAATAGTGCTAAGGGCCTATTTCAGTCGGTTTATTGAATGGGGATTTATTGAATGAAGTCCCCCCAAGGCACAACTTTGACATGAGTCCCCCCCCCAGGCCCAACTTTGACATGAGTCTCCCCCAAGGTACCCCTATTTCAGTCGGTACAGCGTTGTCGAATTTTTATAATATACTCTTAATTAGTGCTAAGGGCCTATTTCAGTCGGTTTATTGAATGGGGATTTAATGAATGAAGTCCCCCCAAGGCACAACTTTGACATGAGTCCCCCCCCCAAGGTACCCCTATTTCAGTCGGTACAGCGTTGTCGAATTTTTATAATACACTCTTAATTAGTGCTAAGATCCTATTTCAGTCGGTTTATTGAATGGGGATTTATTGAATGAAGACCCCCCAGGCCACAACTTTGACATGAGTCCCCCCAAGGTACCCCTATTTCAGTCGATACAGCGTTGTCGAATTTTTATAATACACTCTTAATAGTGCTAAGGGCCTATTTCAGTCGGTTTATTGAATGGGGATTTATTGAATGAAGTCCCCCAAGGCACAACTTTGACATGAGTCCCCCCAAAGGTACCCCTATTTCAGTCGGTACAGCGTTGTCGAATTTTTATACGTCACTCTTAATAGTGCTAAGGGCCTATTTCAGTCGGTTTATTGAATGGGGATTTATTGAATGAAGTCCCCCCAAGGCACAACTTTGACATGCGTCCCCCCCCCAGGCCCAACTTTGACATGAGTCTCCCCCAAGGTACCCCTATTTCAGTCGGTACAGCGTTGTCGAATTTTTATAATATACTCTTAATTAGTGCTAAGGGCCTATTTGTGTCGGTTTATTGAATGGGGATTTAATGAATGAAGTCCCCCCAAGGCACAACTTTGACATGAGTCCCCCCCCCCAAGGTACCCCTATTTCAGTCGGTACAGCGTTGTCGAATTTTTATAATACACTCTTAATTAGTGCTAAGAGCCTATTTCAGTCGGTTTATTGAATGGGGATTTATTGAATGAAGACCCCCCAGGCCACAACTTTGACATGAGTCCCCCCAAGGTACCCCTATTTCAGTCGATACAGCGTTGTCGAATTTTTATAATACACTCTTAATAGTGCTAAGGGCCTATTTCAGTCGGTTTATTGAATGGGGATTTATTGAATGAAGTCCCCCAAGGCACAACTTTGACATGAGTCCCCCCCAAGGTACCCCTATTTCAGTCGGTACAGCGTTGTCGAATTTTTATACGTCACTCTTAATAGTGCTAAGGGCCTATTTCAGTCGGTTTATTGAATGGGGATTTATTGAATGAAGTCCCCCCAAGGCACAGCTTTGACATGAGTCCCCCCCAGGCCCAACTTTGACATGAGTCCCCCCCAAGGTACAACTTTGACATGAGTCCCCCTCCACCAACTTTGACATGAGTCCCCCCCCCAAGGCACACCTTTGACATAAGTCCCTCCCCAAGGCACACCTCCCCCTCATTGGGAAAAAGAGAAAAAACGTTGTTTTGCGGCTATAAGACAGTTTGGACTTCCAACGTTATTTGTTACAATATCTGCAGCATTGGTTTGATTTAATGAAAACTTTATCATGGAATTTAGATCGTCACGAATTAACTAAAGAAGAATTTGTCGATATTAACAAGTTTAGCAGTAGTCCTCTGGCACTAAATTAAAATCTGTCAATGTCAGATTTTCATGTTTTAAATAATGAAATAATGTCGTGTCTGTATATATATTTTTTTTTAATCAAAATAACTGAAGTCATAAAATGTAATTTGAATTCGATTATTTTATGGAAATTAACTCTTGCTGAAAGTCATCAAACTCATCGCTCGTTTATATATCGAAAGGATAATACCCTAAATTTATTACTTTTGTTTAATCAAAATAATGGAAGTCGTGAAATGTAGTTTGAATTCGATTATTTATGAAAATTAACTCCAGCTTAAATTCATTAAACTCGTCGCTCGTTTGTGTGTCGAAGCACTTTAAATTTATTATTATTATTAATAATCAAACTATTGGAAGTCATGAAACGTAATTTGAATTCGATTATTTCTGAAGATTAATAATTAATTATGAAAACTGATAATACCCCAAATTTATTACTTTTTGTACTCTATTATCTGAATCCGATCCCAATAGCAATTCTTCTTTTCAGTTTGTACCTATTATCATTTATATTATTTTTAACCTTTTTACTATCATTATATTTTTTTATTATTTACTAGCAGGCTTTGCCCGCTTCGCTGGTCACTATTTTTAAATGAATCACTATAATTACTGAATTCTCAAAATTGCATTAATTTTTATCACGTGAAAAAAAAAAAAAAAAAAAAAGCGAAACAAAATTTGATTAGGAAAAATGTCGCACCGGGTTCTCACTGCCTTCCGAAAAAATTCCCAAAATGCTCTAACTCTTATTTCCCCCTTCGACCCCCCCTCCCGTCTATCCTAATAATTTTACAAATTCAAAAATATCCGCAATCGATTTGTAAATATCAAAAACCTCTATGCACCAGTTTTGAACGATCTATCTCTATTTTTATTTTTTTGCCCCACCACTCTCCCCCTTCCCAATAATTTTAAAAATTCGAAAATATCCGCAATCGATTTGTAAGTATCGAAAACCTCTATGTACCAATTTTGAATGATCTAACTCTATTTTATTTTGTTTGCCCCTCCGCCCCCCCTTCCGTCCGTCCTAATAACGTTACACTTTCGAAAATATCCCCATTCGACTTGCAGGCATCTAAAACCAATCTGTACCAATTTTGAACGGCCTAACTGCATTTCTATTTGTTTTTGCCCATAGCCCCCCCTTACCGCCCCTCCTAATAATTTTACAAATTCAAAAATATCCGCATTCGATTTTAAGTATCGAAAACCATTTCTGTACCAATTTTGAACGATCTAACTCCATTTTTATTTCCCCCCCATCCCATCCCCCCCTTCTCACCCCTCCTAATAACTTTACACTTTCGAAAATATCCCCATTCGACTTGCAGGCCTTTAAAACCTATCTGTACCAATTTTTAATGCCCTAACTGTATTTCTATTTGTTTTTGCCCATAGCCCCCCCCCTTCCCGCCCCTCCTAATAATTTTACAAATTCGAAAATATCCGCAATCGATTTGTAAGTATCGAAAACCTCTATATACCAAATTTGAACGATCTAACTCTATTTTTATTTTTTGCCCCCCCCTCTCCCCTCCCCCCTTCTCTCCCCTCCTAATAACTTTACACTTTCGAAAATATCCCCATTCGACTTGCAGGCTATTGAAACCTATCTGTACCAATTTTGAAACGCCTAACTGTATTTCTAATTGTTTTTGCCCCCCCCCCCCTTGGGGATCAAATTTCGAAAATTCCAGGAATTGGTTTTTAGACATTTATATTAGCTATATTTTAAAGCAAAAATTTTACGGATATCTGTTTCTTTGTTTGAGCTATGAAGGATATTTTGAATTCACGTTTTGCCCCCTCCCCCCCCCCCCCTTGGGGGCCGAACTTTTTCAATTTTTTTCTTTCCTAAACCATCCCTGACCTATAAGGAAAAAAAACAAAAAAAGAATGATCGAAATCCGTTCAGCCGTTCTCGAGTTTTAGTGAGACTAACGAACAGCAATTCATTTTTATATATGTAGATTATAATCATTTTTAACTATTTTTGTTTTTGTTTTCTCCAGTTTAGCTAAATGCTTTGACCCTAATTGGGCGGTATACAGCGGTGGCCGAGAATACAAATCGCCATTTCGCAGCAATGACATTAGTTTCGAGAAACCTGGAATTTTATTATTAAGAAAATTCCTCCAAACCAAAGGTAAATATTTATTTATTTATTTATTTATTTAAGAGTTTTTGTTGGGCGGGGTGACTTTTAACAATAGTATTGTTTTTTTTTTTATGAGATATCACTTCTTTTTGCAGGTTATGTACGTGCTTTTATAAATATAATACGTATGCATAATGAATATAGTTGTGTAATAGATCGATAAAAATCGTGCGTGTTATGCATAGATGTAAATATAGTGTTACCGATTTCTAAATAATACTAGTTATTTTTATGTGATTTCTTTCTAAGAGGTTTAGTCCCATTATAAAATGTCAATGTTTCGCATTTCTAGCTTGTTTCCGCGTTCAGGGCACGTAATGGACTTGGCGATGAATTTGGCGACTTTATCGCACCTTAACAACTATTTTGACGACCTTGGCGAAAAAATTTCACTTTTAATTTCAGCACATTTTTGTAGCAATGACGTCAGTTTGGAGTGTTACTTTCGGGGAACTTGGGCTGTTATTCTTAAGAAAGTTTGTAAATTGTGTATTTTCATAATGAATGTTTCTAACAAAACTATCAAATTTTATGAAATTATCAATGATTTACCAATTTCGCATAGAGTGAACCATTGGGTATAACGAACTTTACATTAGGTTCGAAGACGGTTCATTATAACGGGGTTCGAATGTATTTGAAATACAATTTTTGTTTATTTCATAATATTATTAATAAACGCAAAATGGCAGTTTTCTTTCCTACTGTCAGCTGTCTCCAGAAAAATCTACCGCACTTGTGTAGACGGGAAATTTGTCACACATAGTCTGGAATGTCTCCGTGTGCACCTCGAAGCCGAATTTTCAAATTTTTAATAAGGAAGCAAGTTCTATATTAAAACGTGATTAACTATCGAAGTTTTCTGCAAAGTTTCTCACCACGAGACGTTCCCTGTCACTCTCCGAGAGGCAACACCGGAGATTCTGTTGTTTCTTCATTCAGTACGCTATAAAGCGCTGTAGAATGCCCTTTCCAACAAGGTTGAGAAGTGTTGATGATATCGGTTTGTTTGTGTGTCCGCGCTCTAAGTCCTGTAAATATGCATAGAATTTCTTGAAACTGATATATGTCATTCAAATTCACTACTGGATCTTCCCTATTGAAAATGGAGGGAATACCTCTTCTGGTTTGTGTACAGGGACACCCGAAAGTATTCCAAAGCATTGCGTTCTATGAGAGGTAATTTCAGAAACTATATTTTCATACCTTTACTTTACATAAATCTTAATGAAATTGAAATATGTTATTCATATGCATAAAAGAATGCTTTCTATAGAATATAGTATGAGTAGCATTACATTTACAGGGGCATACAAAAATATTCAGTTACATTGAGGGCTATTATTGGAAATTTGTTAGTATTGCATTTTCGTTTATATTAAATGTTTTTAAGACATTTTTAATTGTGAATATGATCGTAATTTATGTATTTGTATGTCCATCTTTCTATATTAAAGTTCTTTTATATTATCGAAAGTTTTAACCAGATTTGCACGTTTTGAGGTCTCCTGATTAGGTTTTCTTTTGCATCTCAGCTAATTCAGTTAGACCGTTCAAAATTGGTATATGTAGGTTAATTAGGAAGGGCTGAAAGGGTGAGGAAGATATACGCGTGCACCGCGCGCACGGGACAGCGCTGCCGAAGGCAGTGGGGACCCGGGCCGACTTTTTACCCAATCAGAAATGATTTTTTTTTTTTTTAATTTCTTTTCTTAACACTAAAAGTTACTGTTAGTGATTCATTAATTTTAGTGATTCATTCGAAAATACTGACCCGCTAGCGGGCGAAGCTCGCTAGTGGCATTAATAAGTCCTGTACAACTGTTTTTTCTATAGGGATATGCAAAAAATTTACAATGTATTGCATTTTAGGACAGACATTTTTATTAAGCACATTTAAATTATATTCTACTGTAAAAATCATAAATGAATTGACATGTATTGATAATATGCTAAAATATTTTTTTTCTATGGAATATGATATTGTTAACATTTAGATTTATAGGGCTACACTAAAATATTCAGATACACACACTAAAATATTCAGATACATTAAGGTCTGCGATTAATCTCAGGGCTGTATTTTCTTTTGCGTTTAAGAATTTTAATGTTTAAGAATGATTATGAATGCAATTAGTCAATTCGTATGCCTTTCAGTCCTTCTGTCTGTCAATTGTGCGATAACGTAAGGCAAAGAATATTGAAAGTTATGCGATACAACAAATACATATAAGTTGGAAAGTGTTACTAACACTGCGTTGCAAAAATGATTTTATTTATTGATTTAATTTTTATTTATTTATTTATTTATTTTTCGAGCCCTGATACCATTCCTGTTGATTCTTATGTAAAATGACCTCCTGAATAAGAATAGGATCTCCATTTTGCCCAATCACTCACCGTTTTCTCGGGACGCCCCCCCTCCCCCTGCTAATTTTTATCACTGTTCGGTAATTTGATGGCCATGAATTTTATTCGGAGAATGGAAAAGAATTATTTTTACAGTTAAAAACAGAAAAAACATAATGTATAATAAATAATAAGGAACAACTACAGTACTATTTCCTCACAGCTGAATTTGGCGATTATGGCTAAATCATATATTTAAAAATCATGTATCATAAACGATAAAATCATAAGCTAAATTATAAATCATAAATCATAAAATCATAAAACCAAAATAAATAGCATGCAGGCTGCCATATTATATCGCAAACAGTCCAGAACGACATCGTTATCGTTCAAATCGGCGTCAAAGAAAAATCGCCAAATTCAGCTGTGGGGAAATACTATAGTTGTACCAATAATAATATTAATTGATCAATAAAATATAATAAATTTAATTCATAATTTCAGTTGCAAATCCCCCCCCCCCTAAATTTTCTCTTGCTGCAAACGTTCATATTTAAAAAAATTTCACTTCTGTAGCACCTCAGAAGATATTTAACAGTAAAATAATTCTTTCCTCCCCTACAAATCAAATTTATAGCTATAAAATGACCGAAAAGTGATAAAAATAGGGGAACGTCCCCAAAAAAC
Organism: Salticus scenicus; assembly: GCA_963930645.1. Taxonomy (NCBI): domain Eukaryota; kingdom Metazoa; phylum Arthropoda; class Arachnida; order Araneae; family Salticidae; genus Salticus; species Salticus scenicus. The sequence goes on from CAWVNO010001064.1 coordinate 559,407, forward strand.
GGTGGGTGATAGTGAAAAGTTGGGCGTCGTATTTGGATTCAGGAGGTCATTTTACATATGAATTTGCAAAAATGGTGTTGGGGCCGATTTTCATGCAAGAGCAGTGTAATCAATGCTTACCGCAGGATTTTTCGTTCTTGTTTAAATTCCAATCGTGCGTTGGCTAATGGATCGATATTTTTATTTCTTTATTTCTTTATTTATTTATTTTTTTGACATCTAATTGAATTTTATAAAATATTACAATACTATATTTGGAGTGAAATTGCTGTCATTTTATGGTGAATCGGGTGAATCGGGTAAATCAAATAAAAATATAGGAAATAACGTGATAGCAAATAGTACTATGTATAAATTGTACAATGTTGTTAAATGTAATCGCGATTTAATCAGCATAAAAATCAATTTAATCAAAAAAATAAATAAATGAAAAAGAAAAATCAAAGAGATATTTCAGATTTTTTTTTTTTTTTTTTTTAAATACTGTCTGTCTTGAAACTGTCGATAAACACTCAAATTGAAGTCCAGATGTAAAGCGGTGGAATTTTCAGACAATAGGGGAACGGATCCGAGACATAGCGGGTTAGGAAGACGCTACTGAAGGTAGCGGGGACCCGAAAAAAGTTTTTGATCAATTTCAATGTTTTATTTATTTATTTACTAATTGAAAATAGTGATTATTTATTTATTTATTTATTTTATTTTATTTTATTTTATTTTTTCCCTTTGGTTCATTAAAATATTGGGAAAAGCGAAGCGGGCAAAGCCTACTAGTAAAGTAAATAAATAATTTTTAAATTTTGTCAAAATTCACAACTTCGTCGTCTATAAACACGCTACCAATTTTATTCGAAATAATTCGGGGCCACAAAAATTGAATGTGCCTTCAACTTTCATTGCTTACCTTCCCCCCTTCAGTCCTCTTTAAACAAAAGGGGGGATGGTGCTGCAGAAAATTTCTTGTCTGCGGAATTCGAATCACGAATTATTTGCCGTACGCCGACTTCCCTTCCCTTTTCCCCATCAAACAGTAACTCGTCGATTGGGGCAACTTTAGAGGTTCTTGAATCAAATGTTACAATAGGATTAACTCTCCTGGCATAACATGCGGGCATTGTATAACATAGAGAGCGAAATTTTCTTCTTAGCGGCTCACCGCTGTTTTCGATTAATATTAAAATCTTATATGCTGTGTGTGTGGCGAATGGCGATGTCAAAACGCTCCTTTACATTTTCCTACAAAAATTACCGTAGTAAAAATTACTTATTAAAATTATCATTTATCGATGAATAAAGACCATTTGCATCTCAGAAGCGAAATATTCATCATGTCCGAAAGAAATCAATTTTGTGCCACGTACAGACGACATCTGACGATTGGGTGATACAGGGACGATACAGGGTGTTCCATCATCAGTCTGTAGATATTTTAAAAATTCATAACTATTGAATGAAATAATAGAACTGAACGCATTTTGTGAAAAAATCCTTCTCGTAAAAGTGTTTTTTTTTTTTTTTTGGTAAAGAAAAAATCTACTTAAATTTTTTGTCGACGATAGTTAGACACGGATGTGAAAGAAAAATATGCAAATGAAAGTCCTGTAAATTACACAATTTTGCGGTTAGAACAGTTTATTTCTTATTTTACCTCCTACTTGTGCATGCATAAAGTTTTAATGGCGATGCTGACTGGGTGGATAAAGCGGTATGGGCGAAGATGTTTTCCTTCAGGTAAGAACCGTCGACTGAAGTGGCAGTGTTTGCAACTCGTTTGCAAACTGTCATTTGTGGTGACGACGGACACACAGAATAGGATTTATATGCCTGTAAACATTTGCATGCGAATAAGTACAATTTTTCATGAAAATGTGTGATCTGGTCACGCACAGCGCCTCCTATCGGCCAATAGCTTAATTATTATATATATATATATTTTTTTTTTCTTTACCAAAAAAATCCCCCTTCACGAGAATCATTTTTTTCGCAAGTCGCATTTAATTCTATCCATTCATTCAATAGTCATGGTTTTTTAAAATGACTACACACTTATGGGACAATGGGGAAAAAAAAAAAAAAAATTGTTATAATTTAACATATTTTTATGTTTCACCCATTCGTTTTAAATGTATTGACGAGTTTTTTTTTTTTTTTTTTTTTTTAAGGTACCCATATTGAAAATGCATACTCCTAAGTGAGGAAAGCGATGCCCCTAACGTATATAATTACTTTTTTCTTGTAGATTATTAGAAATATTTTTTCCTTAATGTCGCAATAATTAGATAAAAATAATTTTCACTGGATGCATTTATACGGAAATTTGCCCTATACTATCATGTTAAAATTTTACACGAGGAGTAAACATTCAAAATATGTTTTCTCCAACATACAAAGAAAAAAAACTGAGTTAGTGATTTTTCTTTGAACAGAACATAAAATAGAATGCCTACATATCTTCCAAGTAATTAGTAATACATCTAAATAAAAAATAATTTAAGTTTAATTAAGTTAATTTGAGTTAAGTTTAATTAATTTTTAATTTATTAGTTTTTTGTGTTTTCTGAAAAATAGTATCCGAAGAAGAAAACAGGGTTTGAATGTTCGCTCTGTATATAAAGGGGGGATAAGGGCGCTACATCTTGAGCAGATATCCCAAAATGTATTATTGAACATCAATTTAAGTCAAAAGTCCATCTAAATATCACCTTTGGTTAAATCCCGTCCATTGGTTCGTGCATGGCCCAGTCTTGATCTATATATAATATATATCGTCTATATATCATCTATATATAATCATTTGTCCTAACTGAGTGAGTGAGTGAGCGAGCGAGTGATTCATCACGACCAGGCTAAACCTCTGCACTTAGAAACACGAAACTTAGTGATGTAGAGGGTCACTAATAAGAAGCGATTTTACATCTCCCTGTGTGGGAGAGAGGGAGAACGTGATTTCACAAAATTTCATATCTCAAAGAAAAAAAACAGATATCTGAAAATTTTTTGCTTTAAAATATAACTAATGCAAATACCCAAAAATCTCTAGAATTTTAGAAATTCAGCCCCAAATAAGACTCCTATAATACGAGCTGACACACAGCTGATCATTGTTGCCCAGCGGAAATATAGCTTGGCGACGTTTAGTTGCAGACGTATTACTCGGCGTCTTTATCGCCTGAAATGGCGAGTTTGCCTAAACAGAAGAGCGAATTATAGTTTGTACTTGATAAGTTTGGTGGTAATATTTGGCGAAATGTTCTTATAACCCTTGTAAAAAGTAGCCATCACTGTTGCTGTTAAATTAGTTAATTTTAAATATTTATACACGTTGAAAAGTAGTGTAGGTTATAAAATACAACATTTAGATAATCAAACAGCAAAAAAAATAAATAATTGATACAAAAAAGGCAAGAAAACATATCATAATTACACTTCATATTTGTGATTGAAAGCTTTTGGAGAATTATTAGCCCATTTCTTTCGCCTTTCTTCATCTGTTGGAAATCTAAACGTTCTAAAAGCAGTTCTGGTACGATTTGAGCAATTTTCAGCTGCAAAACCTCCATTTTATGTGATTTGATAACACTTGAAATTCGGACCGCGTGGGCAACAATCGCTGAATGGGAAACAAAATGCCTAATGAGCCAGCCTATATTGAAGGAGCTCTAGCCCCAAAGGGAGCAAACGCGATTTCGCGTAATGAATTTTCATATCTCAAACATAAAAATAGATATCCGAAGTTTTTCGCTTTAAAATACAGCAAACACAAAAACATAATAATAAATTTCTGGAATTTTAGAAATTTGGCCCTCAAGGGGGGAGGGAAGGAGCAAAACGTGATTTCACATAACCCTTCACATCTCAAACAAAAAAATAGATATCCGTAAGACTCTTGCTTTAAAATATAGAAAACACAAAAACATAAATTTCTGTAATTTTAGAAACTCGGCCTCTAGACGGGGGGTGGGGGTGGCAAAACGCGATTTTCCTTCATATCTTGCACCCCCCCCCCCCAAAAAAAAAAAAAAAAAAAAAAAAAAGATCTATTTCAAATTTTTACTTTAAAATGCAGCAAATATGCAATAAATGCCAAAAAGCAATTTCTGGAATTATACATTTCGGCCATCAAAGGGGGTAATGTATATGTGTGTGTGAGGGTGTTATTTACTATTTTTACTTTAAAATATAGCAAATATAAATACTTAAAAACCAATTTCTGGAATTAAAAAAATTCGGCCTTCAAAGGGGGGGAATGTGCGTGTGTAGGGGGTATTTACGATTGGGTGAATTCGAGAATCCCCCTTTTTGCGTTAAATTTGTCCTAGGAAATCTATGGAAACTACATTCGCAAATTTTGGTGTGATGGTTGGTATCAAACACCAATTGTGACGGGATATCGATAAGTTCCTTTTACTTTTCCCTAAGGGACGGAATGGGAGTGAAAAACGTTTTTCTTAGCGTAACTCTATTCCAGATTATCAAGCGACAATTTTTTGGCGGGTGTGCTACGTGTATTCAATATACACTATGAAGGGGATTTTGCGAAATGCCTTTTTGCCCCTTTGGGTCTTGGAGACAAAAAACACGTTTTACTGTGTAACTCTCTTTTAAATTATCTCAGAAAGGGGATATTTTGGTGTATGGGTTGGTTATGTGTGCCTAACATATTCTATAAAGGTATTCTGCGAAATTCCCCTTCCTTTCTCCCTTTGGTGAGTGGGGGGAGGTTAAAACCGTTTTCCAAGTGTAACTCTGTTCTAAATTATCTGAAGGAAGCGCTTTTTTAGTGTGTGGGCTGCTTAGGTGTGCATAGCACACACTATAAAGGAATTTTTCGAAATTTCTCTCCTTTCTCCCTTTTGTGAGGAAATCAAAAACAACTTTTCAAGTGTAATTCTGTTACGAATTATCCCAGAAAGGTGATACAGTAAAACCTCTCTAAGTTGGACACTTACGGTTCCAAGAAAAAGTGTCCAACTTAGAGAGGTGTCCAACTTATAGGGGTTAGACATAATGTTAATGGATGCATTCCGCTCCGAGAAAAAGCGTCCAACTTAGAGGGGTGTCCAACTTATAGGGGTGTCAAACTTGAGAGGTTTCACTGTATTATGCTGTGTGGGTTAGTTATATGTACACAATACACATTATAAAAGGATTTTGCCAGATTTTCCTCTTTCCCCATTAAGGGGTGGTGAGATTTAAAAAAAAAAAAAAAAAACGTTTCGAAACGTATTCCATGTAAGGCGCTGCCGCAGGAAGCAGAAACACCGACTCAGACGTTGCAGACAGGAAATACGCTACTGAAATCAGTGGGAACACAAATCGAGGTTTTGCCTGATTTCGATGATTTTATTATTATTATTATTATTATTATTGAGATTTTTATATTAATAATAGTGATATGGAATTTTTAGAATTCATTTAAATATAGTGCCCAGCGAAGCGGACAAAGCTTCCTAGTTATAAGAATTGTTTATAATAGTAATAGTCAACTAGGGAAAGTTTTTTTTTTTTTGGACACGTGGTAGCAACGCTTCCCAAAATCCTCGTCCCCCTGGGGAGGGGGAGGGGGGGTAAACTTACATTGATGTCTTTCAGAAGAACTGATCAATATATTTAAAACGAATGGTTGAATCACTGATAACCGTAATTTAAAAACAAAGTCATTTTTTTAAACAGATAATAATAATAATAATAATAATAATAATTAAAAATAAATTAATATAAGATTCGTTAGTAGTATAAAATCGACTTCTTTTGGGCATTATACTTCTAAGAGAAAAAAAATTGTCTGCATTCATCATGGAAAATAATTTTAATATATAGTAAATTTAATAAATTATTTGTACTGTAACGAATTTGTCTAGAAGAAAAATATAGAAGAAAGTTTTGTGACGGACACAACATACTTGTTTTTCATGATTACAATACCTTCCTTACATAGTTTGGAAAGCCTTATTTCCTTCTTCCTTTTCTTTAAATTATACTGGAGCAAAAAATATACATGGTAAGCATTACTTAGAAGAATAAATGGGGGTTTGATACTCGAGTGTGCATGGAAGGGGGGGGGGGGGAGAAGCGACTCCATTTCTGACTCCACCCGGTCATTTTTCAACGCACACACCCACCACACTTTCGTAAACCACGTGATTCTTGTTAAGGTTTTGATGAATGAAAGGAGAGGGTTACATTTTTACCCACATCAGTTAAGGAAGGTAGTTTTCTTTCTTTTTTTTTTTTTTTTTTTTTTTTTAATAATCATGATTCTTTTTTATTATTATTAATAACAGCATAGATGGATTGAGGTGTCACGTCAGAAATCTACGCCTCGTAGATGAGAATGGGGTTAGAGTAGATTTATGCCACGTTTTAATTTGATTAGGAGATGATAGTAGTGCGTTGTTGTGCGAAAAATGTAGGAACTTTATGAACCGTTTAGATAAAAATCTTATCTCCCTGATCGCTTTAAAAGAAGAATAGGGTGTAACAATTTCTTCATTTGTTCCTTAAGATGGCAAAGGGTTAACAACGGTGAGTAATTCCACGTCAAAGCAACACAATTTAAAGAAAAAAATCTTCCTTCACCTTTCGGGTTTTCTTGGAAGTTGGTTGCAAAGTGCGAGATTTGCATATTTATGAAAGAAGTTCTTAAAATTATACCTTTAACGCAGTTTGTTTCAAAATTATTAACAATTTATTAAGGGAATACATATCAAATTTATTAATCATAATAATTAGACAGGCTTCACCGGCCCCTTTTAATACAATTAGTCTGTTGCGGTGGCCATCACAAAACTTTCTTCTGCATTTTCCTATACAAACTAGTATGTTGTGGCCACCACATGACTTTATTTTCCTATAAAAATTCCCTCAGTAAAAATAATTTATTAAAATTATTATTTAAAAAAAATATCTTGCACGATAATGCAGACGATTTCCATATTAGAGAAGTAGTATAACACTAAATATTCAAAAAAAGTAAATTTTATTGTCAATATTACTTTTTTTTTTTTTTTTTTTTTTTTTTTTTGTTAAAAATGACAAAAAAAAATCGATAATTTTATTTTAAATTATCGCATATCGATGGTTCAACCATTCGTTTTAAAGGTACTGGCGAGCTCTTTTGAAAGATGCCCATCATGAAAGTTGACTCCCCTCGAGGGGGGAGGCGAGGCTCCTACACATGCAAAAAAAAAAAAAAAAAAAAAAATTCCCAGTTGACTATCTCTATTATAAATAATTCTCGTAAATTTCATAATGATTATTAAAAAATAATTCTCTTTACGCACATTTATTTATTGTACAAAATTTTGTCCCATACCACCCTATTAAAAATTTAGAAAAAGCGGGATGGCATCACAAGCCATTGAACAATTTTTACCAAAAGTTGATAGGCACTCATTTATGTCAAGGTGCAACTACATACCAATTTGTATGAAATTTTGTGCAGTAGTTCCTGAGATACAGTTGCTACAAAATTTTGTCACACATAGACAGACAGACATTATCTAAAAATGCTCAAATCGTGTTCTACAGCTCTCAAAACGTGTAAAACCATCAAAAACCCGAGGTCGAAAATTTTACGAATTCAATACTTTTTTCTACACAATGTAGAAGAAAGTAAAAATGACGCAATATAAATTGTTATTATTTTTTTCCCCCTTATCCTTTATGAATGCAACTGTTCTTGCATTGTTTACATCTTATGTCGCCCTCTGTCGCCAGCGGCCAAAGTAATTAATTAATTATTTATTTTTTTAATGAACCACGGAGGGGGGGGGGAGGGGTCAACCACCTCACTGGCCACCGTATTTTGTGGGGGCAAGGATTTCCCATATTCTCTCGTAGTGGCCGTTGGGGTGGTTAAAATCGCTCCAAACTGCTGTACAGTGGTGAGCGCCCCCCTTACGTCTAACAAAGTTTATTATGTTCTCTAAAACTTCGCAAACGAATCATTTTATGATTACTTTATAATAAATTTTATTTATTAAAATGTGGTAAAATATAATTTTGTTTTTCAAAGAAATTTATTAGTACTTTATCAGAAATTGAATCTTTGTTTTTATAAGCGTAAAATTAAGTATGCATTTATAAAATAATTCGTATACGAAATTTTATGATTATTTTATAATAAATTTTGTTTAGAATGTGGTAAAATATAATTTTGGTTTTCAAAGAAATTTATAAATGCTTCATCAGAAATTGAATCTGTCTTTATAACACAAAAAATTACAATAAATAAATAAATAAATAAATAAATAAATAAATAAATAAAAATAAATAATAATAATAAAAAAATTACATTAAATATGAGTAAAACTTTTCAAGTATGATTCACTTATAAAAATCCTTATCGCATTAATTTATAAAATCTGTTTATGATTACTTACAGAAACTTAAATTATTCATTCAATAAGTGAAAATCTTTGTTTGACTAGAAATATAATCCTGTCTGTATGGGATGACTTATTATAGGAATTGCAAAATGGTTAACTGAAAATTTATAGGGTAAGTGCACCCGTGATTGACACTTTTAGAGCAATCTCTGATGATTTTAATGTTCCAGTTATCAGAAAATATTTTTAGAAATCTTAAGTTAGTACATAGGGCATGAAAGACATTCAGAACCACATATATGTAAAAATATATACATTTGATAACAATTATTATTATTTTTTTTATTGGACACCCACTCGATGTTCCAGTCATTGACACTGCCAGTTTTTCATTTTATCAGTCATTAGCACCCTATGTTCCAGCGTTTGACACTGCTAGTGATTCATTTTACCAGTTTTATTAGCACCCTATGCTCCAGTGTTTGACATAAAATGTTAAAATTCTTATATGTAAAATATGTGATTTTCTTATTTTTCTTATTTATTAATTCGTTCGGGATAGATGTCAATGACTGGAGCATGCCAATCACTGGGGCACCTATCCTACTCTTAAAAGATAAATAAATGGAAATACGAAGGCAATGATAAAACAGAGAATATCACAATAAGTCATTATCCTACCTAGTCCTTCCAGATAATAAAAAAATAGGGAATTATCCTGTACCACAAATGTCCGTTTTCAAGATATATATATATATTTAAGTATAAAACATTAAATTTTGAAATCTTAAAAACCGGAAGTGTCTCAAAAATTTAATATTCCTAGTTTTGGCCCTTTACAAAAACAATGACATTATCAACCTTTATTATCTATCTAACCGCAACTAATTATTGACCCGCGTTATACATCTAATGATGGACTGGTGATGAGCTTTAAAAATTATTTGAAAATTAAAGAAATTTCGAAAGTTCTCGATAATTTTTTATGCATTATTTTATAGAAACAAAAAATTAATCAAGAGATTAATAAAATATATAAGCACTGACAGAAAAAAAAAAAAAAAAAAAACTGAAATACGGGTTCTAAATAAAATGGCAATAATAAAATATATTTTATTTTATATTTTTTCTTATTTATTAATTTTTTCGGGATAGATGCCCGACTGGAGCATGCCAATCACTGGAGTACCTACCCTATCATATAAAAATTATTTTTAATAACTTCTAAAAGTTGATGATTATTTAATTATAAGAAATTTTATTTTGATTGTTTAATTATTAAAAAAAAAAAAAAAAAAAAACTTAATTGATAAAATTTAATTTTCAAGTTAGTAATAAGTTAGTTATTAAATTCAATCTTTGGTATAGCATATTAAACTGAAAATTGTTCATGTGATACAAAAATTTAATTGTTACTTTGTAAGAAATTTTATTCTGATTGTGATAAAATTTGATTTTCAAGTTAGTTATTAAATTCAATCTTTGGTAGTATATTAAACTGAAAATTGTTCATGCGATACAAAAATTTAATTGTTACTTTGTAAGAAATTTTATTCTGATTGTTACTTTGTAAGAAATTTTATTTTGATTGTGATAAAATTGATTTTCAAGTTAGTTATTAAATTCAATATTTGCTAGTATATTACATTGAAAATGGTTCGTGCGATGTATTATATAAAAAAATTAATTTTTATTGTTACTTTGTAAGAAATTTTATTGTTTTTAATTTTCAAGTTAGTTACTAAATTCAATCTTTGCTAGTAAATTAAACTGAAAATGCTTCATGTGATGTATTATATAAAAAATTTAATTGTTACTTTCTAAGAAATTTAATTGATTACTTAAAAAAAAATAAAAATAAAAATAAAAATAAACTTAATTGATAAAATTTAATTTTCAAGTTAGTTATTAAATTGATAAAATTTAATTTTCATTTTAGTTATTAAATTCAATCTTTGGTAGCATACGAAACTGAAAATTTTATAATCTTTATTTATCGTATAGAAAACTACTAATTTTATTGACATGTAAGAAATGACTAAACTTCATACTTTAAATAGTACCTTGTTCAAACAGAACTTTTGTAGATAAATGTGTCTGCAGTCATTATCGTTTATATAATGAAATTAATTTTTTTTAAATATAAAATTTAGTGTTTTCAAAAGGAATTTCTTAAGAGATAACAGTTGATTTTTTGAATTAAAATTTGTAAACAAAACTTTCAATGAAGTAGATTCATGTTCTATGATGACTCAGCCTATTATGAAAATCATCTAAAGTAGATTTTGCTTGAAGTCTTTTGCTTATTAAATTATTTTATGTTGCATATAAATCGCATAACGGAGATTTGGATAACCTTTCGTTTTTAAAATCTTTAATGTTACACTATGAGAATTTATTTTCTAAAAAGTTTTAAAAAGTAGTGCACTAAAAGTTTTTAAAAAACTGTGTACTATTGTAAATTTTTATTTATTTATTTATTTATTTTTTTAAGTTTAAAACCAAAGATTCCCCCCCCCCCCCAAAAAATATATATATATATATATATATATATATATATATACATATATATATTTGTGGATTTAGTTTTATCATCTTTCTATTTCTCCATAGCTAAAGGACATCCCCCCCCCCTTAAAAATTGATGTTATATTTGGGCAGATTCGCACGATACTGTATTTCTAATAAGATTGTGTAATCTCAGTCATAATAAAAAGAATACTTTATAAGGACAGGGTTAAAAAACACAACACGAAATCAGCGTAGCGCTGGTTTTAACGTGGTTCAGGCTTACGAGAGAGAAGATGATTTCGTTTCATCAGGAGTAGAACTCCTACATAGACAGGCTGACGCATCCGCCATTTTCTTTCCCACAAGACCGGCTGACTATTTATTATTGGTGGTTTTTCCATAATAAATTGCACGAATAACTCCAGAAAAGGGCACCGCCTGCTTATATTTTCTTCTAATCCAGAAAGAAAGAAAAAGTAAATTGTAAATTGCAGATGTAACTGGTGGATACCCGGAGCAGGAGCACAACTTTGTAGCGTAAGATTTCTCTTATTTTCAAATTATTTCATTTTATTTTCAAAGATGTTTGACAAATTTAATATGAATGTACTGTTTTTTTAAGTTATTGTTTTAAATTCTTTTAAAATTAACTTTAATATTACATTTCTCTTAACGTGAAGGGTTGCAGTTTTGAGAATGTTGGCGATGTTCTTAAAATTGCCAACTTGTTTGTTTCCTGATAAGAAGTTCTAGCTCACTTGATCTGTACAGAAGTTTAAAGGCGATACCGCGCTAATCAGGTAACCTAGCTTTTTCTTTCGCCAATACTTTCCCAGACGGGATAGAAAATGGTGGACACTGCGCCAGCTCTTATCATATAGGAGTCTTAATCAGGAGCCTTAGTTTCATCTTCATAAAGTGTGACGTCATATGAATTCCGCTGCATTTTCAGGACACAGTAAATGGTGCGCTATTTAAACTATCAGAAATTAATAACCAAGATTCAAAATGAAAAGCACATGCACCATCCTTTTATATATATGTGTGTGTGTGTGTGTGTGTTGTATCATTTGATGATAAAATTAGAAAACGTGCAAATTCCTCATTGTTGAAAGAAGAATTCTCCCCTTCATTATAGATCATGAGCGAGATCTTTCATTCCACGATATTTCATCAGATTCTCGATTTCTTCAAGACCGAGACTTCTCCCAAACCTCCTTTCCCCCAAACTTGAAAGCCAACTCATAAATAATACAGTAAAACCTCTCTAAGTTGGACACCTACGGTTCCAAGAAAAAGTGTCCAACTTAGAGAGGTGTCCAACTTATAGGGGTTAGACATAATGTTAATGGACACATTCCGTTCCGAGAAAAAGCGTCCAACTTAGAGGGGTGTCCAACTTATAGGGGTGTCCAACTTGAGAGGTTTCACTGTAATACTAATAATAATACTAATAATAATTTGTCTCTAATCTCAATTTACAAAAATAAATAAGTAAATAGAAATTAGTCAAACCGACCCAAACAACCGATCCGCTGATTGGATCACGTTTAGGTAAAAATAAAAAATCTAGTTGTTATCCCCCGATGAGATGGAGAATTTTAATTAGAACACGCAGCTATCTCATATGTTCACACTGAAGAAGAAAAAAAAAATCCGGAATGTTTTTCGGAAATTCGGGGCGAATAGTTATCCATTATTTACCAGTAATGTCCCCTGGAATGTACCAGTAATCATCAAATATATTATTAATAATAATAATATATTCCAGAAACAATATGAACGTTTCATGGGGGAAAATTTGTTTTTCTCATGAACCTGTTCCAAATTTATAGAAACCAGGAATGATTTGGTTATACAGTAAAGCACCGTTTATACATTTTTCAAGGGACTGACGTAAAAGGACGTATAAATGAAAAGACGTACAATCGAAATTTTAATAATAACACTTTGAATGCTATAAATTTAATGATACTTAAGCAAAATTTATATGAAAATACTAATTAATAAAGTTTCTTAAGTTAATAAATGTACATTATACTTCTTTTAAGACAATAATTAATAATAATAATAATAATAATAAAAAGATTTATTATGAAAAGTGAGAAAAATCCTACTATCAATGCATGACTGGATACTCATTACACATACCATATATTGAGTATTTTATTACATTTCTTAAGAACTATATGAACATATTTTGAATATTAATTATATAGATTGTGTATCTTTAATAATAAGCATACGATTTATGTCCATGCAGATAGTTATTTAATAACACTAAAAACATTTAATATTTGTCTGATTGGCTGCTTGTCTATGAGTATTAAAAATTCTGCTGTGAATTCAATGGATTCTTTGGTCAGTATTTTTCTGTGTTTCCTGTGTTCCTCCATTTGCTTTCAGGAAAAATTCGTCTTATTTATAATGACAAGTCAAGAAATTTTGCGTGTTTTAGTAAAGTGCAAAAAGACGTATAACCGATATGAGCGGCGTATAAACGAAGAATTTTTGCATTAAATTGATTAGGAATGAATCGGGACTTCACTAAAAGGACGTATAAATGTAAAAGACGTATAAACGAGAGACGTATAAACGGTGCTTACTGTATAAGAATAACGCTACGAAAATTTTTAGAGTGCACAGGGAACAAAAAAGGCATTTCAATAGTGTGTCATAAATGGGATAGTTTGTATTTGAGAGCAGCTTCCACGAGAATCCCAGATCATTAATCACGCTGCAGCTATCTTGCTTGACACGATGCAAAAGGTAAATTGTTGAAAGAAGGATTCTCCCCTCCATTACAGATAATGAGCGAGATCTGGCAGGGATGGTCATCTTTCATCTTCCATTCCACCTTTACGCAATTTCATCACCTTCTTCCACTCTCCTTTCCCCCTCTCCCTCCCTAGTCGCCAGAATTCTGAATGAATCGCGCGTAGAACTCCTTACAACCGACCACGGGGGTTCAACGATTCCGTCCGCGACCCTCCCGTCTTCGAACATGTTGAGACGGCGCCAAGTTGGCGATGGTTTGCCGGTCAGGTAGATCTTCCGTAGGGAATTGAAAATACCGCTTTTTGCTCAGGGATGTGTTGGAAGGTCGTAAATAGACCATTCTTCGTTGGGGATTTAAAGATGTAAATGTTACATCTATAAAAATTCAATCTACTTTTCTTCTTCTTCTCATGAGTTGTGTTTGGGTCGGGTTAGTTGAAATTATTTTTTCTGGCGGATCGTGGGAAGCAGCCGAGCGGTTCTGTGCTCAAAGCTGGTAGACGGGAAGTGCCTGGTTCTTACCCAGGTCTGAGAAATCGAAATCGTGACTAACGGCTTTTCTGTCGGATCTCCAGAAACTAGGAGACTAGGACCTACCGGCTGAATTTCTCAAAATTTTTAATGAAAATTTCATAAAATATTGTTTAAATCCTATTTTTGTATATGCTCAAAATTTTGAATATATATATATTTTTTATTTATAATATTTAAAAAGGACAGAGAAAGAGAGAGAGAGAAAGAGAGAGAGAAAATATTTCCTATTTTACGCTTCGAAACCTATGTAAACCCCTTAAACATGGGCAAAACAGAAACACGATAACTCACTACACTTAAACTGCAGCTTTCAAATGTGTTAGATAAGGCTAAATTTGCGTGGGGGAAAAAAATGTTAAAAATGAAGTATAATTTGAACATTCTCGAGAAACTGTAAACTTTCAGAGGGTTGTTGAATCCTCAAACCACTTCCTTTGAGATGGAAATAGTTCGGGGATTCAGCCTTCATTTTAAATAATCAATCATACATCAAAAAACAAATCCCATTTTGTCGTAGGTAGAAATTGTTGGAACTCAGAAATCGGGAAGTATAATACAACATTTAAAAAAAAAAAAAAAAAAAAAAAAAAAAAAATTAAAAACACGTTGGCCAACCGCAACAATTTTAATCCATTACGGACTGAAATGAGAACGCAAACACAAACTCTCAAACAGACAAACCGAGTCAAAAGTCTATTTTCGGTCTGAAAAACCTATTGAACCCTGCCCCCCCCCCTCCAAAAAAAAAAAGAAAAAAAAAACCGGCACAACTCAAAAAAAGCAGTATTTAAGGTAGCGATAAAAAATTAACTAGCATTGACATGAAACTGACACAACTGCCTTTCTAGAGGATAAACTTCGAGTGAGGTGCTTGTGACGCTTTTCGTGCACGTTGGGGAACTTCATATGCATTTTTCAATGACATTAATTCAAAATTGACTTGTATCACTTTTTTTTTTGTTGGGGTACGATATGACACCACTCTAGAAAGGCTAATCCTCTCTAGATCTTCTTTTTAAAAGATATACTGGACCTGCTTGCGAATTACGCCACTGCTTCAGCTCTTTTTCAAGTCCGGTAGGTTACGTCGAATCCTATAGGTTCGTGTTGTACGGCGAAGCAAACTTTTGACTCGGGTTCTGGACCGACCTCAAGTTTTGTTATATCAGAAAGATGCCCTGCCAATTCTTGCAAACCAGCTTCAGCCCTTCTGGCGCCATGTGGCGCTGCGAAGGCTTATGAGTTCCGTGATCGCTTGGCAATAGCTCGTCCATCATTCTCTGCTTAGCCCCCCCCCCCCCTCCTCCTCGCTGCTTAATATTTGTTTGCTTAAGATACTATCATTGCCAGCAACTGGCGATCCGCCCCGTGACAAATGGTGGCTAGCAGCAACTCGCCAGGTTGGTTTGCCCCCCCGTCCCCGTCCAACTATTACTTTCTTTCTTTCTCTTTTTAATACGTACCTTTCGTTCCCGATGATTAGGGGCATCATAAAAAATCTCCGTTGGGAGTCTGGTCTGCACGAAGTTGTTTCATTTTTTTTTTTTTTTTTTTTTTTTAAACTTACCACGAGACGCTGCCGTTAATAAAATGCGCGGGCATTGATGAACTCTTGTGCGAAATTCAGCATTTCGTTTGTGAGTTGGACTTAGTTTTTGACATTTTTCCGACGTAGTCAGTTGAAATGTGTGGATATCTCAGTGATGCCAGATTGGAGATTTTGTCCCCATTTTGGGGGTTTTTGAGGCTTCTGGGGACAATTTCGGGGACCAAATGTTTGTGGGAAGTTTTTTGAGGAATTCTAAAATTTTTGGGGACAAATCTGGGGAGTTCAACTTTCTGTCAACGTTGGCAATGTAATGATTTATCCCTACGACCAGGGATTTTCAATAGCTTTATTGTTATTTGGGGATTTTTTTCAAAAATTGCCTTTATTTGGGGAAAAATATGAGCTTGAATCCACTTAAATCTGCTTGATATTTTTCTTTGAAAAAATTTTTATTTTCCCTTTTTAGTAGAAATTAAGTTGGGGAAAAAAAAAAAACCCTGATTTGGGGAAATTTGAAGACCTGTTTGGGGAAATAATTTTCGACCTTCTGGCATCACTGGAATGTCTGTTTACCCAAACGTGTCTTTTATAAACAGGCTTAGATTGTTATGACGTAATGTAACTTCATCAAGGTGTTACGAAACGACTTTTTCTTTCAAAAACAGTGGGAATAAATCGAATATAAATGTTTTTACATAATATATTAATGACACTGCCCGGCATGAAAATTGCCCCCAACACCATTTTGGCAAATTTTATGTAAAATGACCTCCTGAATCCGAATAGGACGTCCATTTTGCCTTATTATCCATCGTTTTTTAGGGACGGTCCCCTATTTTTATCACTTTTCGGGCATTTTATTGCTATAAATTTCACTTTTTAGGGGGAGGGGTGAGAGGATTATTTTAACTGTTAAATATCTTCTGAGGGGCTACAGAGTTGAAAAATACTTATTTTAAAAAAATAAAATGCCCTAAAAAGAACAAAATAACACTTATTTAAGAAAAAATAATAAAATGCCCTTTTCTTAATGCACTATAAAGAAAAAGATAACTTTTTTCAGCTCAGTAATGCCGATCTGAATTATTTGCATTTTATTACTATTCCAATAAAATTGCACCTCAAACGAAGAAGAGGGCGACTTAAACCCAATAATAAATTAAAATTTTAAATTAGTTTTAAATTATTATGGATTTGGGAAAATATGTGCTGAAACTAGCCAGATTGGAAACTTTGGTATGCAATAGTTTGAGCCGCCCCTTTCTTCGTTTGAGGTGCAATTTTATTGGAATAGTAGTAAAATGCAGATCAGCGGTACTGAGCGGAAAAAGTTATTTTGTTCTTTTTAGTGCATTAAGAAAAGGGCATTTTATTTTATTTTTTAAATAAGTGTTATTTTGTTCTTTTTAGTGCATTAAGAAAAGGGCATTTTATTTTATTTTTTAAATAAGTGTTATTTTGTTCTTTTTAGTGCATTAAGAAAAGGGCATTTTATTTTTTTTTTTAAATAAGTGTTATTTTGTTCTTTTTAGTGCATTAAGAAAAGAGCATTTTATTTTATTTTTTAAATAAGTGTTATTTTGTTCTTTTTAGTGCATTAAGAAAAGGGCATTTTATTTTATTTTTTAAATAAGTGTTATTTTGTTCTTTTTAGTGCATTAAGAAAAGGGCATTTTGTTTTTTTTAAATAAGTGTTATTTTCATCTTTTTCGTTTTGTAACGAAATATTTTTTAAATAGTACTTATACTTATTTCGACTTATCAGTTATTATCTTAATTTCACATTCATTTTCTTATTTCTCTCATTTTCATATATTTTTTTTTTCTCATTTTTTATAGCCACGAGTAATTATTACATTTCAATTATTACATTATTTACATTTCATTTTATGAAATATTTCTAACATTTTTTACTTTTCTTATTTAAACACTTATGCTCATACTTATTTCGAATTATTCGTTCTTATTTTGGTTACGCATTCGTTCGAGTTCTTCTTTCGATGATTCATTGCAAGGTTTTCTGCCGACTAACTGAGCTGCTTCTAATGACTCAATTCTCATGGCCGTATTCACCATTAACTTCAACTCCCGGTTCAATGCAAAATCTTGAAAAGCGTCTAAAGGCAGGGTACAGCTTTCCAGCAAAATTTGGCACGCTGTTTCTGCCATCTAGCGTCGAGGATTTTATATAATCATTGATTGGTTATTTTCACATTAAAAAAATCTGAAAATAAATACCGCTAGATGGCAGAAACAACACGGGAAAGTTTTCTGAAAATTTGAACCCCGCCTTTATAGGCTTTTTAAATTTTCATGTTCAACCGGGAGTTGAAGTTATTGGTGAATAACAGCCTTAATCCTTCCAAAGATCTTACTCGACTCAGAATTACATATGCCAATCCTTCAGTGAACATGTTTGAAAGGCACACAACGGCATGATCTAAAGTGGTGCCTTGCATCTTATGACCTGTTGATGCCCATGCAAGTATAAGTGCAAGCATGTAGCGTTTAGCCATTGCGTTTCCTTTTACTTGAAATTCCTTCCTGAGCGGCTCAATTACATGCTCGCCTACATCTCCTTCGAATTTTACTCTCACTTTCGGAATGTCATCTTCATACATTTGATCACGTCGGAAAAGCGGCCAGATGATTTCAGCAGGGGTGGCGCCAGCAAGGGAGCCGGGGGGGGGGGGCACAGGCCCCCCGTCGAGGAGTTTGTGATCCCCCATCGGCGCATACTCCTAAAATCTCTCGGGGGAACAAATACAAAATTTTCAGTTTTTCTACTTTTAGCAGCATTTTCCTTTCCTTTTACAAATTTGGAGCATTCCAGTTTTTTCCATTTTATATTCAATAGAAGAAAGTATTGGATTCGTAAAAATTTTCAGCTTCCAGTTTTCCATGAATATACACGTTTTGAGAGGTCCAGAACACGTTTTGACCACGATATTTTAGAAAATGTCTGTTTGTGACACGATGATCTCCAAAACCACGAGGAGTACTAACAAATGGAATGGTACAAATATTAACAGTAATATTATTAACAGTATTGCAGTTTTTGATAAATACACATATAATAAACTCTCTTTATGTAGTGCCCCCCTGTTGGGGAGGTTGTGTCCCCCCATCGGGGAATTTCTGGTGCCACTACTGGATTTCAGTAATGTATCCAATCGAGCCATTCACAAGCTTTTTCGATACATCAACATTGGCTCGAAACGTGACTTTTGCACCAACAAAGATTGTCAATGATGTTGGAAGTCTAGCACCACCAGACTTGTTAATATCATCACTAATTTTGGCTTGAACTTGTTCTTTTGTATAGTCGCCATTTGTGATATTGTCTTGTGCTCTGATAGTGAACATTCGCTTGCCTTCTTTTTTGAATTTTTCTAGTACGAGCTTATTGTGATCGTTCACTTGTTGATTTGTCGGATAGATTTGTCTCATAGATCTTCCAATTTCAAAATCTCCGCTCATATTTGTGTCATTTGTTCCGACTCATTTCATCAATTCTTCGAGCTGATTCAGTTTCAGTTGTCCAACTCGAAGTGCATTGAGAATGTTGATGAATGTTTGATCACCTTTCTGTCTCATGTTATCTGTAAGTTCACAAAGTCTAAAGTGGCGCCAGAGATGAATTTGAGCTTCCATTCGTTTGGGCTGACCGAAAATTTGATTGCTACGAATTGGCGGAAGTTGCATTAAATCGCCGCAAAACAAAAAATTAAGACCTTTAAACAATTCATTTTCATTATTCATAGTTTGTCGGCATCGTGCCTCGACCATTGTCAGCATTTCGTGTGAAATCATTGAAACTTCGTCAGTGATGACCACTTTGACATTTCTCCACTCAAGTCGCTTTTGTCTCAAGTAAGCTCCTGACAATGGCATGAATCCTGTAGTTTTGCCACCTTTTTGCACAAGAAGCTTCAGTACGCTGTGAATTGTCGTTCCATTAATTGACACTGTTGCGACTCCAGTTAATGCACAAAGCTTGACAACACTTGGATCATTTCCACAGAGGCGAATAATTTGATTTTTGCGCGGCTTTCATGGTTAATGTCTTTCCAGTGCCTGCATCGCCTGTCAAGAAGATCAGAAATCTTTTTAACGATCCTTGCATTTAAGCTGGAATGCTGTCTGTTATAATTTTTATCAGCTCTTTTTTCTTTACATTCAATGCCGTCATGACTTGCTGATATTGCTCATTATTCATTAAATCTTGTCCATTCAAATCAACTCCTTTTCCAATTTCTTCGTCTGTCGCTGGTTTGGCTTCTTCAAACACAACCACTGCAGGAGCTTTTGTTAAAGCATTTTCCAATTCTTTGTCGCGTCTTCTGAATCTTTCCATAAACTCATTCTTACGCTTCAATTCTTCTTCACACGCAAGAAAAGCTTCTTTTACTGTTTCATGTCTTCGGAATAAATCCATTTCGAATCGATAAGGCTTGTATTGAAGAAGAAGACTGTAATTATAGCTCTCAGAGTCTCTGTCGCTAGTAAGTCGTGGAACGCGGACAACAACTTTCTTATTTCGAATTTTCATTTTGCTGTTATGAGTGAGTGTAAACAAATTTGTTCGTCCATGTTGCTCTGTTTCATCGATGTCCGCATCGACATTTCCAATCTCTCCATTATCATTCGTTTGATAATACGGATCGAATTGAATTGCGAATTCCGTAACCGATATGTTTCGAAGTCATAATCAGGATGCACAAGTGGTCTCATTTGATATCTATCGAAGTTATTTGTCAGTATCCTGTAGCGATACCACCTGGACCTTTCTTGGCCAGTCGATAGCGATCTTTTTCTTGTTGCGATGTTGCTATCGCGCATTTTCAATCCACAAAGTCGATAAGATGCTTCAATTGCCGAGACTTGTCTTTCTTTCATGATTCGATAGCAAATTTTTAACATTTTTCTTTGAATATTCGAACCTTCTTCTTGTCGGATTGTTTTGTCAAGTTCTGTGGGTTCGGCCTTAGCGACATATTTTGCGATATAATAAGCGATTGCATCATCAGATCCGCATACTGAAATATCCATATTGCCTCAGTCATTTCAAGCAACAATGGATTGTAGCTATTGATGTATCGCTCGTCTTCATTTCGTTCAAGAACACATATTCGACCGCCATTTTGAATGAATTCATTTGAGTCTTGTGCAAGAAGTCTTGTCTCTGTCGATATTGCTCGAGGGAATCGGAAGCGACAGCGAGTTCTGGCTTCACATTTGTAGCATGTGTGCGTGTGTCTATGGCGTTGAAGTTTTTCAACCAGCTCACGAAGTTTCTCATTTTCTGGTGGAGGCACTTCGCATGTGGCGACTTGATTAATTCTTGCGATTCCTTCTGGAGCGTTGAAGGCAAGGTGATCTTCGATCCAAATGACAAAACGTGGATGCGCACTTCCTCTCAATTGAAACTCAATTCTGTACCAGTAATACAAAATTTTGCCTCCATAGATCTTTTCACCATTATTGAGTATGAAATTTATGAGCTTTTACAATCTATGATTAAAATGTCTCGCAATAACCACTGGATACTTTTCAATTAGTTTTTGTGCTTCGTTAAAATCGATATCTTTTGGATTCACATCGGGTCTTCCATCAGCAACCAATGGTGCTTTTCGCATATCCTTCCAGTTGAGATCATTGCAGATGAAAGTGACAAAGTAATGAGGCGGACCGATTGCTTTGATGATGTCACAAATCTCAATGCATGCAGTGTTCCAATATGAGCCAGTTCCTCGCATGTTCTTCAAATATGTGTGACTATCATCAGGCAGACCATGGCTACCATCAATTCTTTTACCGCAAAGATTCACAGTCGATTGCATTTTCAAATATTCATAAATGGCAAGCGCATAGAACAGATACATCAAATTCCAGAACCTCTTGCCTCTTCCTAACACTCTGAATTGGAAATATTGCAACGGAGTCATCTTTATTTCTCTTTCTTGATTCAATCCATTCTTTCCATATGGGAACAATTGCCACCATGCAAATTCTTCGGCTTTCTTTTCAGCAATGATATTAATGAGATTTTCTTTTGTCTTGCGACTGATTATTCGACCTTGTATTGTGAATTCGTCTTCGACATCAATATTCATCATTGCTGTAGTTTAAACCTCATCATGATATTGTCATGTCTGTGGGACTTCAGCAACTTCCATTGGTTGAATTTGCATTTTAGTGATATCTTCTCTTTGAATTTCTTGTTCGATTGCTAGTCGAGGCTCTTGCAAATTTCTCGAGGGTGCAAATGCTCCAAACTTGTGATGGACGTCCACGTAATCAAGTGTGTATTGAACATTTTTGCGGCTTTTTTCACCTCCAAATGCACGCTTGATAATTCTGACAAATTCTTCAATTTTGTCACATTCAATAATGGAAGCTCCTGCTGTGATTCGACCTCCTTTTTCGCCACTTGCATGAGTATCCGAGAAGTAAAACTTGTCATTAAATTTCATCACCGCATATGAGTTTGATTGTTCAATGAAAATTCCTGTCGTGTGATCGCGAAATAGGTCACGAAGGCCATCAATCAAATTCTTTCCAAGTTCTCAAAAATTTATGTCGTCCAAAGTTCCAAAGATTTCTGAGTCCTCGGCAAACTGCATTAAGAAAGCGTTGTCGGCATACATCAAATAGTCATTTTTGACGACACCAAAATTTTTGACCAATAGATAATCGCTTTCAGGAATTTGCACTGCATGATTTGCAGTTGACAATGTTTGAATCTCTGAATAGAAATTGTCACCATTCATCAAAATTTCATCAAGATCAAATGTCGTCCATTCTTCAGGCGGCTTAAGTTGAGCCTTTGTGATTGCTGCTGCTGCCATTGCAGTGCACTAACGACCTTCACATCCAGAATCAAATATAGGCTGACCTTGATGGAATCTAGCTCTCAAAATTCTCGAATTTCCATTGATTGGATTTCAGGCTGATTGATTTCTTCGACAATTTCCTCTGTTTCTGGTGCAGCAATTCTCAGCATGTGATTGGCATCCGAGTCAACATTTGTATTTTTCGTAACATCTTTGTACAATTCGATTTTACGAATGAGCCATTCCAAAGCTGTTATCACAGGATCACGATTGACTTGATACTCTTTCCTGATGTTCAAATTTTCAAATTCCTCACAGACAATGATCATATTTGCATCATTTGTTGATCGTGGCAGCATGTCAATTTTCTCAGTGACTTCAAAGATGTCTTTTCCAAATAGAGTGGCCAATTTTTTGCATTCATATTATCCGAATCTTCCACTAAATTTGATCACTTTGATGTATAACTTGCGCATGCGCACTTAAAAATTATTTATCAAAAATTCTGATATTCCATTGGATATACTTTTTTTATATTTTGATTGCAATATGTTGTGCCTAATGTAAATATGTTTAGTTTCCTAAAAGAGCTTTCCGTGAATACATGTGCTAGTCTCTTAGAAATGAATGCAGGTAATCAAACAAATCCACGTCATTACAAACAAAGACACATTTTAAACATTCCTTTTTACAAGGTCATCCCAAACATTATGTTTATTAGGACTGAGGGCCTATTAGTCTCAATCTGGGATTTTTGCGTTGTCGTTTTCGATAGTTGGACATTTGTCGAAATCATTTTTCGATAGTTGGACATTTATCGAAATCTAAAATTTATCGAAAATATAATTGAATAATTTGAAAGCGATGTTATAATTGGGAAGAAAAAAAAACTAATAGTCCTCCGTCCTAAACTAAATTCTGCTTTTGCCAGAATTTCATCAAAATCTTTTTTATTTGTTCCTGATTCCCTTTTCGTCGTAGTGAAAAACTTTTGGTGAAATACATGAGGTATAACATGTTCTTTACGAAGTTTCAACATAATTTGCCAAGATTTTTTCTAGATATTTGACAAAACGTCTCAAATCAAAATTATTCGGTCATTTACATATACTAGTATTTGTACGGAGGCTGTATAAAAATTTAAATTTTGTTATTTTAAAATAAAATTTCGGAAAGTTTTGTACCATTTAAAAAATATATATGTATGCACCTTTTACAACGTAAATGTGCATTTTATTATGAGATCAATGTTTAAAGGATTAAAAACAAAGTCAATGTTTTGCGAATACCCTGTACATACGACAACAGCGTGAAAACGCAAAACTTGTAAAATGGGCTACGTTGTGAGTCATATCGCAGAGATGGCCACATGTGGCCTGACATCTCATATTTTGCGACCCACAACAGGGGTGTAGGGTGTAGGATTTTGAGGCCGATAGACTACGCTAGGGTCCTAGGCCTATGGGTGGAATACCCTCCATGGAGGCTCTTTCAAAGGGGTCCTAGCCCATATTTACGAGGGTTGATCCAAAAAAAAGTTTACAAGCAGAAGCATTTGAAACGTAATAATTGTGGAGCGAATATTTAAACCCAGGGTGGTTGACAGATGGCACTAGTTGTCCTACAGCGGTTCTACGAGTAAGTAGCGTCAGTACGCAGACACTTAAGAGCGACAGTAATGGCACGATGTCTAGAAAAGTGGTCTCGCATAGAGGTGCGAGCCGTAATTCGATTCTTATGGGCCAAGAATGTGACCGCATCCGAAATTCCCAGACAAATCGTTGAGGTATACGGGGACAAAGCAATGAGCTTCTGCATGACAATGCCAGGCCCTATACAGTTCGCCAGACTCAGGAATTGCTGCAAAGGTTCAAGTGGGAGGTCTGGAATCACCCCCATACAGCCCCGATTTGGCTCCAAGTGACTATTTCCTTTTTCCGGCGTTGAAGCGAAACTTATCCGGAACATGGTTCACCTCAGACGATGCAGTGAAAACAGCTGCCGAGAAATGGCTCAATGAGCAGGGCCCTGATTACTACCAAGACGGGATAAACAAGTTGGTCGAACGTTCTGACAAATGCCTAAACAGGTTTGGCGACTATGTGGAAAAGTGAAGGCCAGATGTGTCTCTTGATTCCAATTTGTATCTTGTTTCTATTGTTAATAAATACTTTTAAATTTGCCTTGTAAACTTTTTTTTGGATCACCCCTCGTACGTGAGTTTCGGAGAACACCACGGAAAACTCGGAACGACGGCCCACAACGGAATTCACGAAATTTAGAAGACTTAGCGAGCTTCGTCCGCTAGCGGGTCAGTATTTTCAAATGAATCACTAAAATTAATGAATCACTAACAATAACTCTTAGTGTTAAGGAAAGAAATTAAAAAAAAAAAAAATCATTTCTGATTGGGTAAAAAGTCGGCCCGGGTCCCCACTGCCTTCGGCAGCGCTGCGCGCGCGAATTCCTTCCCGGACCCTCCGTGCCCCCCCCCCTCAAAAAAAAAAAATTCTGATTGGGTAAAAACTCACACCGGGTCCCCACTGCCTTCGGCAGTGCAGACCCATGCGTGCTGCGCTCGTGTGAGGGTATACGTGCGCTGCGCGCACATATTCCTTCTCAAATCAAATTTTTATTCTTAAGAAAAGAAAATTAAAAAAATCATTTCTCATCGGGTACAAAGTCGGACCGGGTACTCACTGCCTACGGCAGCGCAGTCCGGTGCGCGCTGCGCGCGCTCAAGTTAAGAAATACACGCGCTACGCGCGCGTATTCCTTCCCTGACCCTTCGTGCCTCCTAAAAAAATCATTTCTGATCGGGTAAAAACTCACACCGTGTCCCCAGTGCCTTTGGCAACGCAGACCCATGCGCGCTGCGCGCGCACGTGTGAAAGTATACGCGCGCTACGTGCACACATTTCTTCTCAAATCAAATTTTTATTCATAAGAAAAGAAAATGAAAAAAAAAATCATTTCTCATCGGTTAAAAAGTCGAACCGTGTCCCCACTGCCTTCGGCAGCACTGTTCCTTGCGCACGTTGCACGCCTATATCGTTCCCATCCTTTCAGCCCTTCCTAACTAACCTACATATACCAATTTTGAACGGTCTAACTGAATTAGCTGAGATGCAAAAGAAAACCTAATCAGGATACCTTAAAACGTGCAAATCTGGTTAAAACTTTCGATAATATAAAAGATCTTTAAAATATCTTTCAAATGATGTATTAAAAATAATTTAATCATAATTAGAAATTGAAATATTGAAATTTTAAAATTTTACAGCGCCATCTGGCAGTAGAAATTTCTGTCATCTACTGATCGATTCCAAATCAACAAAGCTATCTAATGATGTATTACTTATGAAATTATTTTAATTAGTAGCTGAGATAAAAAAGAAAACCGATTCAGGAGACCTCAAAACGTGTAAATGAAGCGAAATCTTGAATCCCACTTTCGATAATATAAAAGTACTTTAAAATATCTTTCGAATGATGTATTAAAAATAATTTAATCATAGTTTGAATTTGAAATTCGCGTATTAGAATAAAATTTAATTTGCAATTAAATTGCACATTTTTTATTTATTCTCGAAACCCGATGAAATTTGAACTGCAACTTCGTCTTGTGAAGTTAAAAGTGTGTAGCAAGTAATAATTTTGAAGAAATAATTTTGAAGAAAATTGAAGCATTTGGAAATTTGCAATTTTTATTTCCAGTACAAAATCAGTAAAGCAGGAAGTAAAATCTATTTATTCTTTCGCCCGGCGCCATGGTAACTGAAATACGTCTAGAAGCTCGCATGCGAAATTAATAAAACTCTTGTGATTTGTTGCCACCTTTTTTTCATACTTTAGTTAATTTTAAAAAATCTAATTGTCCTATCGATAAGCTATTTAAACCGTCGGATTCAGAAAAATCGGACCTTTCATTTGATACCTTATTTGTAACGATACGACTGATATTTCTAATTTATTTTTCACTTTTTCCGTTAACATGTCGCTTTTTAAGCATTTTATCATGAATTCTGGGTCATTTTTCGGTAAACATGGGTCGACGTTTTAATTAATATCTCCGCTAATTAGGGTCGCATCGCTTAGCGAATTATCGCGATGTCGAGATGAAGAAATTCTGCGTCGACACCGGTTTCGAGTCGATGCGACCATTAACGCCGGAGCTTTAGCGATGACAAGGCATTTCTCACAGACAGAGAGACAGACAGAAAGACAGACAGACAGACAGACAGATGCGTACAGATTTTAATAATATAAGGAGATGACATTTTTCATGACCATATCAAAAATTAATAAAATTATTCTGAATTTTCTGAATCTTATAATAATTAAACTATTTGCAATAAACCGATGCAGTTTGTACAGAAATGTTCAGAAACATGGGGATTTTTGTTTTTAATGAAAAAAGATATATTGTATATTAGTTATAATTTTCGTCAGCAGGCGGCGCTAGTGTTTCATGTAGAATACAATCTTATCATGAATTAAAAAAGCAGATGAGTTAATTGCGCATTATCTCATAACATTTTAAACAATTTCTGTCACAGGTGAACGATATGAAACGCTATTATAAAATAAAGTCATCCCTTACTTGCAAGAGAGGCAAGCACTCCATTCAATAACATTTATGCAGGATGGCGCCTCCGCACATAGCTACTCCTGTCACGACACTTCTGAGGTCGACATTTGGAGACAACCATGCCCTTAGTCGATGTTTTTCACACGAATGCCCCCCCACCGCAAGGTCTCCAGATCTTACACCTTGTGACTTCTGTTTATGGGGTTATTTGAAGTCACGTGTGTATAGAGATCGGCCTACATCTTTTGCGCAGTTAAAGAAGCTATACGCCACCATGTGTCAGGCATACCTTCCTCTCTAAAATTTTTGGAGTGGGAATTTCCCTCCTTAAAAAAGTGACCATTATTTTGACACGAACTAAAGTGAGAAAATACTATTGTCGCTCTTGAAAATGTGACATTTCTCACTTTTCTTGAAAGAGAGACTTGTAGTCACTGTCACAAAAAGTGAAGTCATCATCTATTGCAAGATCAACCCTCTGAAAAGTGAAGGATTGTTGGCGCCATCTACTTATCATATTTCGAATGAAATATGAAAGACAAATTATGGGTGATCTCATGCATGTGATTATGTTTAACAGAACTTATTGAAGATATTTGAGTATAAAAAAGGAAAATAATTATGTAAAAGATATTTTGGTAAATATAAATTTTTTATACGATTGGATAAAATCGAAGTGTTATTAGTAAAGAATCGAAAATCATAGGAAAGTTATAGAAATTCGTAAATGAAAGCAAGTAGTTTTATTCGGAAATATAAAGTTACAAAAGAAAATATCAATGCAAATACTTAAGGCATAACGTCTTAAAATCTACAGGAATTTGTATTTTTATTCTATTCATTGATACTTAACACATGTGAAATATTCTATAATATTTTACTAAAAATTAAAACCATCAGCAAGATTTTTACTCCTGAACAAACGAGTTTTTCAATAAACTCTGTAATTTGTGTGTAAATATTTAACTATTTTTTTAAACATGCACGCTCAAGAATTTTTTTTTCCCCTAAGCTACTTTTAAAATAACTATTTGTCTTAGGGAATTTCTTTTCAAGTATCTATATATTAATTTGAAACATGTTTTTGTCTGTCTCCACTATATTGAGAGAACTACTGGGTGTAAAAATTTGGTTGAGGTATCTTAAAAAAGGTCTTGGTCTGTAGATGTGCTATGAAAAGATAAAAATAAAAAAAAGGCGAACGGTTCCCCCCCCCCGGGGGGAAACGTGTTAAAATCACGTTTGCGAGCTTAACTAAGCTCCAAATTACTTCACGGTGAAGAAATTGTACATATGGGGACTAGAGTCGAATACTAAAAAATCAATTTCTGCAAATTTTGAATTTTCGATTTTAAAGAGGGGGAAAGTAGATTTGGAGGGGGGGGGGAAGAGGGGAAATTAGTTTGAGAGGGAAATCCGTTCTAGACCCACACATGTAGCACCTCATATTAAAGGTCTTGGAATTTCATGTCGATTGGTGATGTTTGTATACAATATAGTGCGACCCCTGGTAGTAAAAAATGGAACTAGGTGATTTTGCTGTAGACCCTATCATGTTACATCTTATTTTAAAGGTCTTGGTATTTCCTGGCCGTTGGGGATGTTCGTACAGAACACACTGCGCCCCCTTGCGGTGGAAAGTGCAACTAAAGGATTTTGCAGTTAACACCACCATGTAACACCTTATTTAAAAGGTCTTGGAAATCCAAGGCGATTAGTGATAGAGGTCTTGAAATTTCATGTTGATTGGGGATGTTCGTATACAATATACTGCACCCCCTGGTGGTTAAATATGGAACTAGGTGATTTTGCAGTCGACCCTATCATGTTACACCTTATTTTGAAGGTCTAGGTATTTTCTTACCGTTGGTGTTGTTCGTATAGAACACGCTGTGCCCCCTGGCGGTGGAAAGTGCAACTAAAAGATTTTGCAGTTGACACCACCAGTGACACCTTATTTGAAAAGTTTTGGAAATTCAAGGCGATTGGTGATGTTCATATACAACATACTGCACCCTCTGGTGGAGGAAAGTGGATTTTGCAACGCGTGCGTAGCATGCATGCCTGCTATATAGTGCAGCATCCATAGGCGAGATTCCAACACGAGTCAGAGATTCGCTCGGTTCAAGGTTCGTTTTTGAGAATTTTTTCATGTTATTAGCGGCCTGTATATACGCTGCCACAGGCACCGGTTCACGAGCCCGAGTTCCGTTCTGTTTGAAGTTTTTTTTTTTTTTTTTTTTTTTTGTTACAGATGATTTTTTTTTTTTTTTTTTTTTTTTCCGTTACAGATGTTTTTTTTTTTTTTTTTTTGTTACAGATGATTTTTTTTTTTCTTTTTTCTTTTTTTGTGATGCTTTCATTTAAAAATAGAAATTCAAACAAAATCGAGTTAAAGATATAAAACCATACAAATTTAAGGTTCATTTAAGGTTATTATCATGGGCCCGGGCTTTGTCGCGCGGGTTCGTTTGGTTCCAGGTTAATTTTTTGGAATTTTTTTATGTTATTAGCGGCCCGCGTATGCGCTGCCGCAGGCATCGGGGTCACAAGGCAGAGTTTCGTTCGGTTCGAGGAAATTTTTTTTTTGTTACAGCTGATTATTTTTTTCGTGATGCTTTCATTTAAAAACAGAAATTCAAACTAAATCGAGTTAAAGGTATAAAATCATACAAATTTATGGTTCATTTAGGTATTATGGGCCCGCGCAACACCGGGCGGGTTCGTTCGGTTCCAGGTTAATTTTTGGGAATATTTTTATGTTATTAGCGGCCGGCGTATGCGCTACCGAATGCACCAGGGTCACAAGGCAGAGTTTCGTTCGTTTCGAGGTAATTTTTTTTTTTTTTTTGTTACAGCTGATTATTTTTTCACTATGCTTTTATTTAAAAATAGAAATTCAAACAAAATCGAGTTAAAGATGTAAAACCATACAAATTTAAGGTTCATTTTAGGTTATTACCATGGGCCCGGGAAACGTCGGACGGTTCAGCTAACATGTACTCTTAGTATTAAACGAAATAGAAAATGAAAGATAGGAACTGTTTATTTGGAGTCAGTTTGACGTCACATTGACTGTACTTTGTAGAAAGTGATGTCATATATAGTATTTCTATTTATAAGCATTTTTCTGACTTTCTTTTTTTTAAGAGAAATGTCGTAAATTATATTAGATGTTTTAACTTGAAATACATTTAAATAATGATGCGACGTTTTTTTGAAACATTATGGTCAATAAAATGATCATCGAATTCGACGGGTTCCAGCTACTACATTTTGATTTTAAAAAATAATTCTAATTTTAATAAATTAAAAATAATTCTAAGTTTAGTAATTTAAAAAAATTCTAATTTTAATTTTAAAATGTACATTTAGAATTCTGTAATTTTATATTTTTAATAAATGAAGTAAAAGTTTACAAATGCGATTAATCTCTTATGTGAATGATTTACAACTGTAAATTAAGCGAATTCTGAGTGTCTCCAGTGGTCCAGTGATAAAACGCTCGCCTGTCATGGAGACGGCTTCGGTTCGATTCCTCACAGATCCTTTCCATCGCTGAATTAAAGCCAATGCATAAAAAAAAAAAAAAGAAAGAAAGAAAAAAGAAAGAAAGAAAGAGGATAATAAAAAAAGATAGCGTATCCGATTATTTTTTTAGGAAAAATAAACAATCATATTCTTTGAATTACTCGGAATAATCTCACTCTTAATAACGAGTGAGAAATCTCACCCTTAATAAATCGAAAAGAGACTTTTCACTCTTTAGAGGTTGTCTCCATTTTGGCATGTTCAAAGAGTGATATGCCACTCTTTTGGAGTCAGATCTCGCTCTTCATATTTTAGAGAGTCTGACATACTTTCTAACGCTGTGCAGGGTGTCTTCAATCGTCTGACAGCTGTAATTATCAGTGATAGGAATCAACTTGAATAGCTGTAGGTATTGAAACACTTTTATTCATACCAATGAGTTGTATTCTAATTTATAAGTCTGTTAATTGAACTCCAGCGCCACCTTTTTGTCAAAAATGTTACTTGTAAATGTAAAACTTGTTTTTCATTAAGCACAGAAATCCCCCGTGTTTCTGAGCATTTCTACGTAAACCGCATCATTTTATTGTAAATAGTTTAATAATTATGAGATTTTAAAAAGTTTAGTGACTTTTGGATCACCCGGTATTATCAGAACATATTTACACTCATATCGTTATAATTATTAACTATAAATGTTTGACAGTTATACAGAGGCTGTTCGCACATTTTTTAGACGATTTTATTTCGCAGTAAGAAAAATCGTTTGCATGGAGAATTTTATTTTCACAACAGTTATATTTTTGGAATTTTTATTTATCTTTTGATATTTAGAATTTTTGTTTAGATGCAAAAATGCGCTTTTAAAAAGGCAGTGGATGGAAAGATGCGTTTCCGCTCTTTCCAAAGTTAGTTTTTAGTGAAAACTATACGAAAAGCATTTATCAGGAGAAAAATGGGAAAATGTCGCAACAATAGATGAATCTGGGTCTATTTAAGTGGTTGCAATAAAAAAAGATCAATTTATTATCACAAAAGTGGAGAATTTTTTTTTTCTACATGGTTCAAAGAATCAAAAGAAAGTTTTTCTAAAGGATTTATGATTGTCACTGGTTTTTCATACAAGCGCAAGATAAAAGCAAAAGAAATGTGACAAAAATGTCAAAATCATCTCTAAATACTATCAAGAACATATTTTAATTCCAATTTTTAAAAATGAAAATCCAGATCTTTATCCACAATGCTACCAATCGGTTGAACTGTATCAAGACAAAACAAGCAGCCACACATCGCAACTGCTTTTCTAGAAAAAAATGGAACAAAAAACGGGAATTAAAACTAACGGGAACTAAATCTCCTGATGTATCACCGTTGGATTTTTGTGTTTTTCGACTCTTAAAATCAGCATTATCCAAACGCCGACTTACAACGCTTTGTGGACTTTGGAAAGCCGTTCAAGAGGAGTAGAAAAATATACCTCTTCCGATATTATAAAAAGCATTATTATCATAGAAATTACGGTGTAGAATGATAGTTAAGAACAAGGGCTATCAAACTGAACAAATAAAACACGAAATATGAGTGAAATTGTTTCAGTACACTCCATCAAAATCGTCTAAAAAATGTGCGAACAGCCTCTGTATAGTTTTTTATTAAAAATAAATAAATTTAATATTAATCTATTTTGTTCCAGATTGCAATTCCATTCATTGAAATGTACCTATATGTGAGTGTGTGCTCGCGCATAACATAAATACAATGTGACCCACCTAAATAAAATGGATTTCCGATGCTGCCCGTCCAATGCTTTCGGTTGAACAGAGTCTGATATAGGGCACTCCTATTGGGTTTATCCAAAAATAAGCTTTAATAAAAGACTTCTTTTTTTTGTGAGGGGGGGGGGTTATTTTGTAGTTTCAAAACCAAATTTTTATCAGAAATATAAAAGCTGTTTCTTTATTTCAAAGACAAAATATATTGCTAACAAATTTATAAAATTTCGACAAAATTGTTTGCATTTGCTTTGTTTGCAGTATTAACAAAAGCAATATTTTTTTAGGATTAAAGCACTGTTGCTTTCAGACGAAATAGACCTCTTGAGTAAGTGGGTTTCACATTTGTGCTATGCAGTGGGCGAATGGCGACGGTCTGAGACACATCCCTAAGGTCATTCCGGAGACATGCCATCACAATTTCGATCTTCCACGGAGAAGAAATAGACCACTTGAAAATCTTATTTTTTTTTTTCCTTTTTGGCAATAAGTTAAAATAATACTAAAAACACATGTTAAAAGTAAAGATATATATTTTTAAAAAATTGAGAGAAAACGTGCAAAAAAAAATTTAAGCAATGATTTCTGATTTGTGATTTTTAAGGAATGCAACTTTATATTTTAAGGTGTAGGTGCGGAACTCAAAAATGAGGCTGATTTAGTGTAACACTATTTATTTTACATTTAAAAGTTACACACTTAACACACAAACAAACAAAAGGAACTATATACAGGGGAAAGTTAAATGGATTTGATTAAATAGTAAGAAAAAGAGTTCCACATCCTACATGATGTGTTTTTGTGGTCGTTAGCCATTGCGGCAAACGTCGACCATGCATTGCTTTCACAGTCACTTCTCTTCTCTGGAATGATTTCTGGTTTCTCGGCAACCGGGTAACTACAGGGCGCTGGGCTTGTTGCATAGGCGCGCTACAAAGGCAATTTTTAAACACTTTATATATATAAAAAAAAATCTTTCTCCCTTCCCCCCCCTTCCCCCCTGAAAAAGTTTAGTTGAAAAAATATTAAAAACCAAATTTGGAGAAAACAAGCGAAAGAAATTCTAAAAAATTGAATATAATAACGAGCGTTGCCAACCTAGAAAATTTCTGAGATGAAGTCTCCCGCCTAAATCAGAGATTTGACAATTATAGGTGTACAATAATAATAGTACGGTTTATAACACTAACTTTTGCTAAATAATCTGGTGTGTCACTCACACGACTTTCTCTTACCCTGAAATTTAATACTATTATTACAGGTTGGAGATTAAGAGGTAAGATAACGAGTACTGTTGTGTAAACCTATGTTAAACAACTCAGATTAGGCTTCGGAAAGGCTTTATGTGATAATAAGTTCTGTGTGAGGGGGGCTACCGCCTCCCTCAACCCCCCGTTTCATTAATGCACCTACATTTATATATAATTTAATTCTGTTATTAAAATTAAAAGTTTACTTAAAATTATACAGACAATTTTCACACGCAACATTCCTTGAAACTTATCAATCTTGATTAAACTTTTCCAGCACCAAACTTATATTAACTTCAAAATACAACATTTGGGTCTCCTAAAATTATTCGTTTTTAAGTCACTCTATATAAGAGACACAGACAAAGAACAAACGTTAAAAAACTTGACTACGGTAATCAGGAAGCTTCAAAACGTGTCAATATACAAAAAACAAGCGATGAATATTTAGCTTAAAACATACATTATTTACCATATCTCTATGGAGAATTTATTTCAATTCCCGAATAGCTTTCCTGGAAATGGTAAAATATTATTAGTAAAGCACATCTACTAACAACAAAAAAGAATGTTATCGCTTAAATATTTGCAGCCCTGTATATCTTTCGAAGATTATATACAGACCACATGGTGCATCTAAATATAATCCTATAGTAATCATACATGGCCCAGCCTGAAATATACTTCCATCAGTTTGCAACGACTGTCGCACATTTACCTAGTTCTTTTGTGCAGCCCTGTAAACGAACAATCAATGATATCGTGAAAGATGACGGGGGTAGAGTTTCGTTTTATCCGTTGGCAACCTGGACTTCTTGTCAGAACATGTGAGGGAGGGGGAGAGTTTTCTCAAAGGGACAAAACAGAATCCTGTCCAAACATGAAAGAGAATGACGTCATCAACTGAAAAGAGGACAATGTAGTATATTTTTTAATTGATTTTTAATGAGTAGTTCATTAATCAATTTTAATAAGTAAATTTTATTATTAGATTGACTATTAATTAATTATTTTATTGACTATTTTAATTCGCCAGATTTTTTACAAAACGAAATTACCTTCCAGTGGAATCGAACCTACCATCTATAGCATGCGAGACCAACGCACTACCGACTGAGCTACGGAGACGTTACTTTGAGCTTTCTTCTTTATGTTTTCACCTCTTACGAGATAGGGGTGGGATGAGGTTTTCCCCGCGTGGCTTTTAACTTCAAAGTATAGTCCAAGGAGATTGATAAATGACGTGATTTTCTCAAAATATTCATATGATATTGGTGATTTGTTCATTTTTGTGAACATTTTTTTAAACAACTAGAAAATATTGTTCGAAATATTTCTTTCTTGAAAAAATATTAAAACAATCCCATTTTCATAAAATTTTATTTACATTATTAATAATACGATCAGATTTTATTTTTTAAACATGCAAAATAAAGATTTTGCACATGTTCCTTATTTATTTTATGTTTTTATAAATTGCAAAATATATATTATATTATTTATTTTATTTATTTATTATTTTATTTTATTTCATTTTATTTTATTTTTATTTATTTATTTATTTTTCTTTTTGAGAAAAAATTGAATTCTTTTTCTGGAAAATTTATAAAAACAATTCAAAAAACTTATGTTTTAGTTATTTCTTTTCTAAAAAATTTAAAACAATTTTATTTTCTTACACTTTACTTAAAATAGCAAAAATACTATCACATTTAATTTTAAAACATGCGAAATTTTTTTTAATAGTTATTCATTTTTTATTTTTAAGTTTAATAATAATAATAATTAAAAAAAAAATTAAAAAGTCTTTTTTTTTTTTTTTTTTTTTTTTTTTTTTTTTTTGTTAATTCTGTATTTTCCTTTTTCTGAAATTTTTAAACTTTTTTTTTTTTTTTTATTATTAATGTAACTGTTTTTAGGTTTAAGGAAATATTTTTTTTTAAATATTTCTCTTCTTTTTTCAGCTTGTTAATTGTATATTTTCTTTTTCTGAATTTTTTAAACTTGTTATTTTTAATTTTATTAATGTAACTGTTTTTAGATTTAATAAAATATTTTTTAAACATATGTCTTCTTTTGTTTGAGATTGTGAATTTTATATTTTCTTTTTGTGAATTTTTTTAACTCGTTATTTTTATTTTTATTTTTTTTTTTTTTCCTTTTTATTCTTATTACTAATTTTTAAGTTAAAAAAAATATTTAATAAAAAAAAATTATCTTTCTTTTTTTATTTTATAAATTCTTTTATTTTCTTTTAGTGAAAAAACATAACAAAATTTACTTATTATTACTATTTAATGAAACTTAATTGTATTACTATAATTATTATTATCACTATTTAGCAATATAATGAGATTTTTTATGCAATGTTCTTTTTCAGTTTAAAAAAATTATATTTTATCTTGTGAAAAACTTTTTAGTCATTTATTTATTTCTTTAATGTAACTGTTTTTTTCTTACTCGCAAATTTTCAAAAGAGTTATTATCATTTAATAATTTGGATTAAGTAAGGAATCTGTGTAATACTGTCATATTTTAAAAGATATTTTAAAGAAAAAATGTTGAATGTTCTATTTTAAGGAAATAAAATTTAACTTATGCATTCTGCTAGATTTGCTCAGGGAAAAATTACATAGAGTGACTAAAATTATAATTGTAGTCCAATCTAAAACAGAATTCCACTCGGCATGCGTTGAACTAAGGGATTTCTTTATTACTATTATTATTAAATAAATTGTTTTTGGTATTACTATATACCCATTATGATACTTTTTTCATCCCACCACAATATAATTCATCATATTCACAAAACTTTCCATTATTTTCATATTACTTCTTAAATATATAAATCTACTGAAACAGACACCGAATCTTCAATAAGTTAATTAGTTTTAAAAATAGTTTATCTCTTTTTGGGAAAAAATGTATAACATCTTGTATTATTTACATATAACTACATCAATATTCGAAAATAATAATTTGCGAAATTTTCTTGTACATAACAGTTTTTCATAATTCTGATAGAAATTTATAAAAATGAATTACCTTACAATGACCACCTATATCACTAAAGTCTTCAAAACACAAATCTTCATTCATACACATGAAATATTTTCATTATCTTATCACCTTGTTGACAATTCGAGTTCGTGCTATCCTTTTTATTCAAAAGCATGTTAACAATTTAAGCCATGACACTTACCTATGTTTGCATAAAGTTACAATTTAAATGTCCCATAGTTTTTACAATTATTTTTTAATAGCTAAAATAATAATAAAAGTGTTTGAAATTATTAGCTTTATAATTATACATTTTTAAAAATAACGAAGTTTTAGTACGATTTATAAACTGGAAATATATTGTGTTAACTTTCTTATACGATAAATAGTTTAAAAATAAATATTTACATAGTTTTTAGCTATGTTAGCAGTAAAAATGTATTGGAAAACTGCTGTTGAATACATAAAAAATAATAAAATAAATAAATAAAAATTTTAATAAAACGTTATGAAATAAATAAATATTTGGATGTGACTTTAAATATATTCGTTTTTTGTAGAATTTTTTCTCTTATGAAACTAAATGCTTAGGATAGAGGAAATGGATTTTTTTACTTTTTTTTTTTTTTTTTTTTTTTTTTTAATTTCTTGCGAAAAGTAAGTAAATATTTTATATTATTTTTTAAATAAAATTAGAAAAATATATTATTTGATTTTTATAAAATATATCTTGAATTTTAAAATTACAATTGTATTTAAGTACTTATGAAAAGTACTATTTTCTGTTCACTTATTTAAATCCTTTGTTAATATTTATCCATGCAAAGAATTGTTTTTATCTCAAAATAAAAATGTTAGTTAATTGTGATCATGACTGATTAGGAATGTAATAAAACCTTATCTCTCAAACGTACTAATTTATAATATTTTTTTTTTTTTTTTTTTTTAAGACATGCATTTAAACAATTAAAACAAAAAATTTACTAAGTGCATACTTCTAAAATACTACCTCTGTTTACTTGAAGTTGTAATTATTAGTTATCTTAGCTGTATTGTATGAAAGACTTTTTATTTACTGATAGTGATGGTAACTTGTGTAAAGCATTCATTCAATTGAAAGATAAATTATCCATTCACTTAATGGATTTCCAATCATTAAAATGCAGAGTCATAGGATAAAGAAAAAAATTGGGGTATGAGTATTTATAATTCTATTTGAATTATTACTAATTTTAATAGATGAATGGAGATGCGATTCTTTAAACTTATTAGAAATATCATATTGGAAGTTTAAACATTTAAAAATAACTTTCGTTATTTCAATGATGAAAATCATACACTTACGCACGATATCATATATAGATTTTTAAAATGCAAAATTATAAAAACTGCTTTGTAAATAATAATTATGTATGCGACATTTTAATGGAAAAATTTACTTTATTAGATTACTATTTGTAAATTTATCTTTTGACAAAGAGGCTTTGTGAAAAATTATATTTTAGTTTATGTTAATATTCTTTAGAAAAAATATCCTGTCTATAAATGATAGATATATTCCCTTTGCATTTATAATAATGTGTAGTAAATAAATGCGATTGAATGTACTTTTTATAAAACATATTTAAAAATCTAAGGTAATATACATTTATCGTTCGTTAAAGAGCCAATTATAAGACACATTAAAATATTATGCTTTTGGTCATCATTCGAGCATATAATTTATGAAATATTTTTTTTTCTGAAAAAAAAAAAAAAAAATAATAAAAATAATATCTTCCATATTTAATAATATAACTAATAATAATAATAATAAAATTGCATAAAGCCATAGTTCAAGTTTTATTTTCATTACAAACTAAGTTATATAAACACAATTTACAATAAATTATTTTTCATATTATTCACAATTTAAAAAATTCATAGCGTTTTTCTGTATAGGTTGGATGATTTTATTAGTAATCTAGCGTATTTTTTATAAAAACAGTATTTCGAAATTTCATTTGGTGTTACGCCAAAACTTTCATAAAAGTCAACTTTGTTCAAAATATTTAATTTGCCGGAAAAATTAATAATCGATGGTGTTTAATTCATGTTAAGATTATTAGAAAATTATTTTAAAAGAAACTTTTTAAAAATTAAAATGTAATTCAAGTGAAAAGAAGAAAAGATTCGTGGCAAGCGGTTTTTTTAAGTCATTAAAGTTCTTGTGCTCTATATCTATTTTTTCTATTGTAAGTGTGCTATTATGATCTTCCATAAAACATACTAAGTGGAATATAACGGATATTAAGAAATGAGTAAAAATTTCGCAACCCGTGCATAAATTTTAAAAATAGTGCGATTTTTCTAATATTCTCAATAAACTCGATGATTTTCCCCAAAAGTGAAATGAAACGTATGCAAGGTACCATATTTTCAATATATAAACTTAGAAAATATTTGAAAGTAGAATGTTCAGATACAGGAAAAAGTAATAAGAAAAATTAAATAAAAAATTGCATTGCGTTTTCTGACAGCTTGCATGAGAAATAAAATAAATTTTACTACAACAAAATATCTGAAAAATTATCAAAAAATGTTG
Source organism: Salticus scenicus (assembly GCA_963930645.1). Lineage (NCBI taxonomy): Eukaryota > Metazoa > Arthropoda > Arachnida > Araneae > Salticidae > Salticus > Salticus scenicus. The sequence goes on from CAWVNO010001064.1 coordinate 598,673, forward strand.
AAAGTTCCAACAAATCTCATATCTGATATAAATTCCTTTATGCTAAAATAATATCACTCAGACATAAAAAATTGTCAAAACAGATAATAACATAGTAAAATATTTTTTATTTGTATATGTGAAAAAAATTATTTTTAGAAAATTTTGTGAATTTTTATTAAGTTTTTTAATGAACATTATGAAAGATGATTTTCATTATAAGATATATTTATTTTAATTAGTAAATATTTATAAATTAGAACTTTCATGTGTAGAATTTCTTTTCTTTTGTAAACCACAGTGATAAACATTATTTATTTAAGTTAAAATCCAAAATGAGATGATGCATGTGTACAAATATAAACAGAATGTGTTGTCTAAGTTAATAAGTTAAAGAATGCATATATAATGTTCTGTTTGTTTAAAAAATGTACTGCCACTTTTTTATTATTGATCGTTTAAAAATTAGATAAATGTTATTTAGTTAGATTCTTCCTCTAATAAAAAGGTATCAGTTATAACTTATATATTTTTTTAATGAATCATTGTATATAAAACTATCGCAAATATAAAAACTATGTAAATATTTATTTTTAAACTATTTATCGTATAAGAAAGTTAACACAATATATTTCCAGTTTATAAATGGTACTAAAACTTCGTTATTTTTAAAAATGTATAATGATAAAGCTAACAATAATTTCAAACACTTTTATTATTATTTTAGCTATTAAAAAAATAATTGTAAAAACTATGGGACATTTAAATTGTAACTTTATGCAAACATAGGTAAGTGTCATGGCTTAAATTGTTAACATGCTTTTGAATAAAAAGGATAGCACGAACTCGAATTGTCAACAAGGTGATAAGATAATGAAAATATTTCATGTGTATGAATGAAGATTTGTGTTTTGAAGACTTTAGTGATACAGGTGGTCATTGTAAGGTAATTCATTTTTATAAATTTCTATCAGAATTATGAAAAACTGTTATGTACAAGAAAATTTCGCAAATTATTATTTTGGAATATTGATGTAGTTATGTGTAAGTAATACAAGATGTCATACATTTTCTCCCAAAAAGAGATAAACTATTTTTAAAACTAATTAACTTATTGAAGATTCGGTGTCTGTTTCAAAAGATTTATATATTTAAGAAGTAATATGAAAATAATGGAAAGTTTTGTGAATATGATGGGATGTGGTGGGATGAAAAAAGTATTATAATGGGTATATAGTAATACCAAAAACAATTTATTTAATAATAATAGTAATAAAGAAATCCCTTAGTTCAACGCATGCCGAGTGGAATTCTGTTTTAGATTGGACTACAATTATAATTTTAGTCACTCTATGTAATTTTTCCCTGAGCAAATCTAGCAGAATGCATAAGTTAAATTTTATTTCCTTAAAATAGAACATTCAACATTTTTTCTTTAAAATATCTTTTAAAATATGACAGTATTACACAGATTCCTTACTTAATCCAAATTATTAAATGATAATAACTCTTTTGAAAATTTGCGAGTAAGAAAATACAGTTACATTAAAGAAATAAATAAATGACTAAAAAGTTTTTCACAAGATAAAATATAATTTTTTTAAACTGAAAAAGAACATTGCATAAAAAATCTCATTATATTGCTAAATAGTGATAATAATAATTATAGTAATACAAATAAGTTTCATTAAATAGTAATAATAGGTAAATTTTGTTATATTTTTTCACTAAAAGAAAATAAAAGAATTAATAAAATAAAAAAAGAAAGATATATTTTTTTTTTTATTAAATATTTTTTTTAACTTAAAAATTAGTAATAAGAATAAAAAGAAAAAAAAAAAATAACGAGTTAAAAAAATTCCCAAAAAGAAAATATAAAATTCACAATCTCAAACAAAAGAAGACATATGTTTAAAAAATATTTTATTAAATCTAAAAACAGTTACATTAATAAAATTAAAAATAACAAGTTTAAAAAATTCAGAAAAAGAAAATATACAATTAACAAACTGAAAAAAGAAGAGAAATATTTAAAAAAAAATATTTCATTAAACCTAAAAACAGTTACATTAATAATAAAAAAAAAAAAAAGTTTAAAAATTTCAGAAAAAAGAAAATACAGAATTAACAAAAAAAAAAAAAAAAAAAAAAAAAAAAAAAATTTAATTTTTTTTTTTAATTATTATTATTATTAAACTTAAAAATAAAAAATGAATAACTATTAAAAAAAATTTCGCATGTTTTAAAATTAAATATTATAGTACTTTTACTATTGTAAGTAAAGTGTAAGAAAATAAAATTGTTTTAAATTTTTTAGAAAAGAAATAAGTAAAACATAAGTTTTTTGAATTGTTTTTATAAATTTTCCAGAAAAAGAATTCAATTTTTTCTCAAAAAGAAAAATAAATAAATAAATAAAAATAAAATGAAATAAAATAAAATAATAAATAAATAAAATAAATAATAATATATATATATTGCAATTTATAAAAACATAAAATAAATAAGGAACATGTGCAAAATCTTTTTTTTTTGCATGTTTAAAAAATAAAATCTGATCGTATTATTAATAATGTAAATAAAATTTTAAGAAAATGGGATTGTTTTAATATTTTTTCAAGAAAGAAATATCTCGAACAATATTTTCTAGTTGTTTAAAAAAATGTTCACAAAAATGAACAAATCACCAATATCATATGAATATTTTGAGAAAATCACGTCATTTATCAATCTCCTTGGACTATACTTTGAAGTTAAAAGCCACGCGGGGAAAACCTCTTCCCACCCCTATCTCATAAGAGGTGAAAACATAAAGAAGAAAGCTCAAGGTAACGTCTCCGTAGCTCAGTCGGTAGCGCGTTGGTCTCGCATGCTATAGATGGTAGGTTCGATTCCACTGGATCGTAATTTCGTTTTGTAAAACATCTGGCGAATTAAAATAGTCAATAAAATAATTAATTAATTAATAGTCAATTTAATAATAAAATTTACTTATTAAAATTTATTAATGAACTACTCATTAAAAATCAATTAAAAAATATACTACATTGTCCTCTTTTCAGTTGATGACGTCATTCTCTTTCATGTTCTGACAGGATTCTGTTTTGTCCCTTTAAGAAAACTCTCCCCCTCCCTCACATGTTCTGACAAGAAGTCCAGGTTGCCAACGGATAAAACGAAACTCTACCCCCGTCATCTTTCACGATTAAGCAACCAAGCAACCGTTACGTCACTTCCGGTTTACTCCCCCTCCTTTCCCCCCTCCTATGACGTCACTTCCGTCCCCCAAACGGCACGGCTTACTACTCAGTTACAAATTAAACACGCCCCATAACTTATCTCCGTAACAATTTTAAGAAGCTAATCTTCAAAGCTCAGTAATAAGTTAGAAATTTGATCTGAAATAATTTTTTTTTTTCTAATTATTAAAAGACAATTTCTAGTTCTTATTTTGAAATTACTATAATTCATGAGGTTTAAACGGAAAGCTTTTTTAATTTATAAGAACAGCGTGAACTTTTGGTAAAGTGGGGATGATTTTCCTCTAAAGGAGAGCACATGGGAACTTAGAATGAGTTTAATTTACTTATATCGAAGGAACAATTAATTACCTATCAAAAATTAATTAATATTATTTACTAATTCAATTAATTGTCACCATTTGAAGTTTGTTTCCGAATTCCGGGAAGTAATGAATTTTCCTTAAGAGCAGGAACGTTCGCCGGATATAAAAATCAGCCGCTTAATAAAATCATTTTGTCTCAGAACGAATGTGATTTTAATAAGCGGCGGGAACTGTATATATATATATATATATATATATATATATATATATATTGGTAATTAAAAATAAAAAAAAAGTAAGGAAAGAAAGGAAAAATTGTTAGAATTTCAAAAACAAATCATTAAAATTATTTCGTTAATCTAAACAAAATGTCTATTGGAACACATTTACACGGAAATATTTGTTGGGCCAACTAAATTTATGTTAATAAAAAAAAAAAAAAAAAAAAAAAAAAAGTGTAAGGTTCACGAGCTTTCCTCACATCCCAGTTCAATGTCTTCTCCGATAATGATGCTTTACATCCACGGCGTGAGCGCCCTAACGTCCAGCTGGCCAAAATGGGGGCTGCTGCACACGCCCCTCCATCTATTATTACATTCCACGTGGCGTGGGGGATGGACATCAATACTAAAATTACTTCCACTTGCACTTGATGAAACATTAACTTCCATTAATGATTTTTTTTTCCTTCTTTTATTCTAAAGATATTTTCCAGTAGAATCACATCGTGTACTAAATTGAGGGTTTCTAGATGCTCTGGTAGCATGCAAGCTCGTTTAGGTGCGTCCGGGATGGTTCTTGAATTTACGCTCTTCATTTCAGTTGTTACAAATCATATAAAAGGAGATGCTGTTATTGTAATGTTAAAAAGAGAAGTTGAAATTGAATTTAGGGAAAAGTCTCTGCGTTTATTTAAAAAAAAAAAAAAAAAAAAAAAAAAAAAAAAATCGGATAAATTGATAACTTTTTATTTTTCTTATATACGGCAGCGAAAGTAATTGTGTTTGTGTCAAATTTTCAGCACTGAATTTTTTATATAGCAACACGTTTTGAGGTTCCAAAATTGGCTCAAATGAAGGTTGTGCGAAAATTTATCGCGTATAATAGCATCATAACTGGGTCAAGACAACATTTTACATTAATAAAAAGTTATCCACAGCACAAATAACGACCCATTTGATTGAACATTGATGAACGGAAACGGAGGTTTCCATATTTAAAGTGAACGTGTAGTGTCAATGAGATGTCGAGAAGGTTATTAGAGTACTGGTGCTGTACCAAAGAAGTCAAGTTCGATTCCTCGCTTGATCAAATTTTTTTTCATCCCCTTTCTATAACTAAATTCCCCTTTTAATCGAAATCTCCTCCGACGAAGATCAAAATGGAGATGCACTTCTCCAAATCACCCCAAGGAGTGAATCGCAAACCATCCCCAAGTGGCCACTGTGTAGTTCTGGTGAGACGTTAGAAACTCCCCACTCGACCTCACTCCTTTTCATATCAAGTATCTTACTTAAAATCATTAACTATCATGATGACAAGAGGAGATGAGGAAGATATCGTTCTTCCAACGATCCATTCTTCTTTTGAAACGATGCCAACTGAACACCCACCTCACGCGAAAACTCTTTCTGTACCGTCGCCAACTTTTCTTCATTTCGCAGCGAATTCGAGAAGCTCCCAGTGGCCAACTGTCCAACTAACTCAATCAAGACAACATTTTCAAAACTTTTCCCACTCTTTCATCATCCATTCGTGCCTCCTGACGAAATTCCCCGGAGAACGAAAGGGGAGTGCGGATCGATGACGTCACGTGACTCCAGGAGAAGTTTTCCAGGCCCAATCCATCATGTGTGACGTTTGCAAACTTTCGCATGAAAACTTTTGGGACATGAAGAGGAAAGGCATTCATATTTCACGAGGGTTTTGGCAGGGAATTTTTCAAGAGAGACTTGAGAGTGGGAAGGAATTAAATCTGGAAGAGGAAGAGACTGAATTTTACTTGGACAAAATATATTTCAAAAGAAAAGTATTGTAGTCATTAAAGAAAAAAAATAAAAAAAATAAAATAGGAGATTTCGGTATAGTTATACGTTTAAAAATAAAATTAATTCACTTATTTTCCGAACCTACATTATGTAAGGAAGTATTTATAATACAGTGAAACCTCTCAAGTTGGACACCCCTATAAGTTGGACGCTTTTTCTCGGAACGGAATGTATCCATTAACATTAAGTCTAACCCCTATAAGTTGGACACCTCTCTAAGTTGGACACTTTTTCTTGGAACAGTAGGTGTCCAACTTAGAGAGGTTTACTGTAGTTGCTTTGTAGCAGTCTGCTGATTTTCTTCCATTGTTACTCAGTGAAAACGTATAAGAGTCACACTGAGAACAAATTGTATAAAAAAAACTATTAGCACTTTAAGCAAGTTCTGGCTGGTTTTATTTTATTTTATTAATTACTTTCTACTACATGTAATATACAGAAAGTATTGGATTCGTGAATATTTCCGACCTCCGTTTTTCGATGGGTTTACACGTTTTGGGATGTCCTGAACACGAATTGATAGTTTTTAGAAAATGTCTGTCTGTGTGTATCACGATTTTTGTGGACACTGTATCTCACGAACCAATGAATGAAATTTAACCAAACTTGGTATTGAGTTGGACCCTAACATAAACTGGTGCTAATTAGATTTGGGGATCAATCGCTCAACAGGTGGCGCTGTGATCGCATTTTTTATAAACTTCTAACATGGCAGTATAGGACAAAATTTCGTATAAATGTGCATAATGAGAGTTATTTTTAACTTGTGATTGTAAAATTAATATGAATTATTGATAATAGTAGTAGTTAACTAGGAAAAAAAAATTGTGAAGTACCCCCGGGGGGTAAATTTTCAAGATGGGTATCTTTCGAAAGGTCTCGTCAATTCCTGTAAAACGAATGGTTGAACTATAAATCTGTGATAATTTAGAACAAAGTTATCGATTTTTTTTACTTTTAACAACAACAATAACAAAAAAACTTTTTTTTTGTTAATATTGTTACTGAGTGAATTTTTTAATGGTAAAATTGTCTTCAGGACATTTCAAAACTTGTAATTCCTTCAAAAAAACCAGAGGAAGAAAATTTTCATGAATCTAATATTCTCTTCTTGTATATAGTATAGAAGAAAGTAAAAATATAAGATTTAAAGTGTCCGAAAGGAAATAAAATACATCGAAGAGTTTTTTACCGCTGAAATGGCTATATAGCGAAAAAGACGATTTTTTATTTTATTATTTTTTTTTTTCCCGATAATGTGTATAAACTGTCGACTCGTAGGCTGACGTTTTGCATCAAACAGTCGCTTGTCTCTTCTAGAGACAACGATTACGGCTCATTGATTTTAAACAGAGCATCCCCCCTTTTTTCTTTCGGCCGCTGTCAATTATGAAAATGAATTAAACGCTGACGATAAAAAGAACAGGCCATCAACGGTGACGTGAGTTATCGAACGTCAACCAGCACCCCTTTTTTTTTCATTTTGTTACTCGGAAATATTCACATTAAATTAATGAAAGGGTTTGCCCCCCTTTTTTCCCTTAATTTACGAAGACAGAAATTAATCTATACTAATAATAAAATTGCTCGGATGTGCCTCGGTCGATTTATCACTACGTTTTCTCATAGAAATGGGCAAAGCTTGATTAAGCCAAAAGTGGGTGAAGGGCCCATTTTGTGCATAGGAACCCCCTACCGTGTGTTACTATACCGACAGAAAACTAGCTTACTGTGACCTCTACAAATTTTTCTTCTATATTTTCCTAAACAAATTAATACAGTACTTAAGTGCAGACAATTTATATTTCTCTTTTGTGTCGAACCTCTTTTTTTTTTTTTTTTTTTTTAATGAAAGATTAATAATTTTGTTTGGCATTATAGCAGAACTTTAGTTCAATTATTCGTTTCAAATGTACACTGTAAAGAAAATTGCATCAAATTCACAGGTTTTTACCCGTTAACAAAAATCTCAGCCAAACACCCATTAATTAATATTTTGCCCGTAATTTCACTATTTTGAATACTCTTTTTTTTATTTTAAACAATTTTTATATCATTCTTTAGAAATATGTACTACAAACAATTAATGAAGATTATTCTAAAAAAAAAAAATCTGGTGTGAAACAATCACACGACTTCCATTACCCACTATTACACGTATTATATGCATTTTTTAGAAATAATTTTATCAAAAGACATAAAACGGATCTAAAGAAGTAGACACATGACAAATTTCCTAAGAGAAAGCTTATATAGTATATATATATATATATATATATATATATGTGTGTGTGTGTGTGTGTGTGTGTATAAAGACATGTAAAACAGAGTTTACATACCGAGTTCAAAAAAAAAAAGTTTTATTTTGGAGGGATATTAGTTTTGGAGAAATGATTGTCAGAAGATTCCCTACATACATACACACACACTGACCCATTGACAAAAACTACTCTTTTGGATTCAGGAGTCCTTATAACGTGTAAATGAGGTGAAAACTCGAAAGCTAACTTTTGGACCGAATATAATGCTTCCATTACCTACGGTAGTAGGGGTAGTGGAACTAAAAAGTGATGTTCGAAATAGTGACTACTATTTCGATTATACACAATATAATCTGAGATATAGCCTTCCGGTAAATTGGAGAAATTGCTTTTAACAGCGCCATGTGTTGATAGATTTTCACCAAAAGTTGATAAGCATCCATTTATGTCAAGGTGTGCATCTACATAAAAGTTTATATGAAGTTCTGTCAAGTAGTTTCTGAGATACATTTACCCCAAAATATTTGTCACACACGCAGTGACGGACAGGCTAAAAAGGGTTAAATCATGACTGGACTTTTCAAAACGTATCAAATCCATTGAATACTGGAAGTAGAAAATGTTACAAATCTAATACTTTTTTACTTTCTCTTACCCATAAGGTAGAGAAAGTATCGATTTTGGGTCAAATTTTCGAAAGTAAGATTTTGTTATATTTACACGTTTTGAGGTTTCCTGAATACGAAAATCATGTTTTTAGCGGTTGGTCTGTGTGTATGTCTCAAGAACAAATAGTAGCAGACATTCCAAACTTGGTATTCTACATGTGTATCCTATAGGGATGCTACAGAAAGCTTTTCGTTAAGATCAAGCAAATGGTTCGTGTACAGGGACAATCAAGAGAATTCTAATACATTACGTGTATGGGGGAAATTGCAGGTAAGTAAACGTCTATAGACTGCACTAAACCAAATGAAACGAATATATATTTTTTGTAATAGAGATAGTCAACTGGGAATTTTTTTTGTGTGTATGTAGGAGCCTCGCCTCCCCCCCTGGGGGGAAGTCTCCCTCGAGGGGAGTAAATGGGTATCTTCATGATGGGTATCTTTCAAAAGAGCTCGCCAATACCTTTAAAACGAATGGTTGAACCATCGGTCTGCGAAAATTTAAAACAAAGTTATCGATTTTTTTCTTTTACTTTTAACGAAAAAAAAATTTGAATTTTTTTTTTTTTTTTTTTTTTTTTTAATATTGAGAATAAAATGGACTTTTTTTTGGATATTTAGTGTTATGCTACTTCTCTAATATGGAAATCGTCTGCATTATCATAAAAGATAATTTTTTTAAATAGTAATTTTAATAAATTATTTTTTAATAACCGAATTAAATTCTATATAAATGTAGGTGCTGTTATGAAACGGTGGGTTGAGGGCGGTGGTCCCCCCCCCCACACACACAAAGAACTAATTATCATATAAAACTCTTCCGAAGCCTAATTTGAATTGTTTAAGATAGGTTTATATAACATCCTTACCTTACCTCTTAATCTCCAACCTGTATTTATTGTTGTTACTCGGAAATATTCACATTAAATTAATGAAAGGGTTTGCCCCCCTTTTTTCCCTTAATTTACGAAGACAGAAATTAATCTATACTAATAATAAAATTGCTCGGATGTGCCTCGGTCGATTTATCACTACGTTTTCTCATAGAAATGGGCAAAGCTTGATTAAGCCAAAAGTGGGTGAAGGGCCCATTTTGTGCATAGGAACCCCCTACCGTGTGTTACTATACCGACAGAAAACTAGCTTACTGTGACCTCTACAAATTTTTCTTCTATATTTTCCTAAACAAATTAATACAGTACTTAAGTGCAGACAATTTATATTTCTCTTTTGTGTCGAACCTCTTTTTTTTTTTTTTTTTTTTTAATGAAAGATTAATAATTTTGTTTGGCATTATAGCAGAACTTTAGTTCAATTATTCGTTTCAAATGTACACTGTAAAGAAAATTGCATCAAATTCACAGGTTTTTACCCGTTAACAAAAATCTCAGCCAAACACCCATTAATTAATATTTTGCCCGTAATTTCACTATTTTGAATACTCTTTTTTTTATTTTAAACAATTTTTATATCATTCTTTAGAAATATGTACTACAAACAATTAATGAAGATTATTCTAAAAAAAAAAAATCTGGTGTGAAACAATCACACGACTTCCATTACCCACTATTACACGTATTATATGCATTTTTTAGAAATAATTTTATCAAAAGACATAAAACGGATCTAAAGAAGTAGACACATGACAAATTTCCTAAGAGAAAGCTTATATAGTATATATATATATATATATATATATATGTGTGTGTGTGTGTGTGTGTGTGTATAAAGACATGTAAAACAGAGTTTACATACCGAGTTCAAAAAAAAAAAGTTTTATTTTGGAGGGATATTAGTTTTGGAGAAATGATTGTCAGAAGATTCCCTACATACATACACACACACTGACCCATTGACAAAAACTACTCTTTTGGATTCAGGAGTCCTTATAACGTGTAAATGAGGTGAAAACTCGAAAGCTAACTTTTGGACCGAATATAATGCTTCCATTACCTACGGTAGTAGGGGTAGTGGAACTAAAAAGTGATGTTCGAAATAGTGACTACTATTTCGATTATACACAATATAATCTGAGATATAGCCTTCCGGTAAATTGGAGAAATTGCTTTTAACAGCGCCATGTGTTGATAGATTTTCACCAAAAGTTGATAAGCATCCATTTATGTCAAGGTGTGCATCTACATAAAAGTTTATATGAAGTTCTGTCAAGTAGTTTCTGAGATACATTTACCCCAAAATATTTGTCACACACGCAGTGACGGACAGGCTAAAAAGGGTTAAATCATGACTGGACTTTTCAAAACGTATCAAATCCATTGAATACTGGAAGTAGAAAATGTTACAAATCTAATACTTTTTTACTTTCTCTTACCCATAAGGTAGAGAAAGTATCGATTTTGGGTCAAATTTTCGAAAGTAAGATTTTGTTATATTTACACGTTTTGAGGTTTCCTGAATACGAAAATCATGTTTTTAGCGGTTGGTCTGTGTGTATGTCTCAAGAACAAATAGTAGCAGACATTCCAAACTTGGTATTCTACATGTGTATCCTATAGGGATGCTACAGAAAGCTTTTCGTTAAGATCAAGCAAATGGTTCGTGTACAGGGACAATCAAGAGAATTCTAATACATTACGTGTATGGGGGAAATTGCAGGTAAGTAAACGTCTATAGACTGCACTAAACCAAATGAAACGAATATATATTTTTTGTAATAGAGATAGTCAACTGGGAATTTTTTTTGTGTGTATGTAGGAGCCTCGCCTCCCCCCCTGGGGGGAAGTCTCCCTCGAGGGGAGTAAATGGGTATCTTCATGATGGGTATCTTTCAAAAGAGCTCGCCAATACCTTTAAAACGAATGGTTGAACCATCGGTCTGCGAAAATTTAAAACAAAGTTATCGATTTTTTTCTTTTACTTTTAACGAAAAAAAAATTTGAATTTTTTTTTTTTTTTTTTTTTTTTTAATATTGAGAATAAAATGGACTTTTTTTTGGATATTTAGTGTTATGCTACTTCTCTAATATGGAAATCGTCTGCATTATCATAAAAGATAATTTTTTTAAATAGTAATTTTAATAAATTATTTTTTAATAACCGAATTAAATTCTATATAAATGTAGGTGCTGTTATGAAACGGTGGGTTGAGGGCGGTGGTCCCCCCCCCCACACACACAAAGAACTAATTATCATATAAAACTCTTCCGAAGCCTAATTTGAATTGTTTAAGATAGGTTTATATAACATCCTTACCTTACCTCTTAATCTCCAACCTGTATTTATAGTATTAAATTTCAGCGTAAGAGAAAGTCGTGTGAGTGACACACTAGATAATTTTTATTATTAATAAAGAAGGAAGTACAAATACTTTATTTATTCCATATTGTAGGTTATTTTCATGCATAAAAATTTCGCACCCCCAAATGAAATGTTAAAATGCCGTTCCATGCTTTAAACTGAAATTTTCTATCCTTATATTAATGCAGTATTAAAAAAAAAAAAAAAAGAGAGAGAGAGAGAGAGAGAGAGAGAGAACAGTCAGTGCCGCTAAAGATTTATTTATTTATTTTTATACCAAAAAACAAAGAGCCTTCTAAAATACCAAATCTAGTAAGAAATTGTGTCACTCGAACTAAAAGCGAAAAACGAGTTCTTTGGACGGAAAGATCGTAAAACAGGGAAATTTACTCATGTCCTTCAGCCTATCTTGATAGGGTGGGGCCCTTATCTAGGACAGAGACGAGTCTAATGAAGACAAACGAGAGGGCCCCTTTAGCTTTTCATTTTGTTCCCTCATCGAGACAAGTCCAGGAACTACATCTTCCTAACCCCTCTACCCCCCCCCCCTCTTCCCTATAAATGTTAGTTCAGATTTTTCGTACAGTTATAAAACACGAAGTATGCTTTAAAACATCTTAACACTGTCCTTAAAAAAGTATTTTTATTAACAGATTTTTATCTCAAACCAAGGTGAAAGAGATTACCTGGATTTTTTTTTTTTTTTTTCTGCTTTAAAACTTGTTTATTTCAGTTCTCAAATTTACATGTTACACATTCCGCAAACCATGTAGAATATTTACAATTTTCAGGGAGGATTGAGTGAATTTAATGCAGAGCTACGCACTGAGCAATTAGCGACGATTTGGAATTCATCTTTAAGTGTTGGTCCGGTGACATATCATCACAATTTTGATCCAACGCTGATATAATATTTCGACCGCTTTGACAATTAACAGAGGTATTATTTCTCCGCAACATGGAGGACATCTAAAGCCACAATGGTTTTTACATGCACCAGCTAACATTAATATAATCCGGCAGTCTTTAGTCGACTTGAGTATCGAACACACAAACATCCGATTACGAGCTGGACTAACTTCCATTAGGGTTACCGTGGCGCCACATTTTCGACAGAAATTTCAAATTAATATTGAGAAAGGTGAAAAACAATCAGGTCACTACCCAAATCTGGGCCCTTGGCACAACGCACCAAACTGGCCTCGCCACTCTTCCAGAGATCATGCGGGCCAATCTATTTGTTAATTATTTTTACTCTCTAAAATGTTGGTGACAGCCACTGCATGTTAAAGTGGAAGTCAGTACCAACAATCCGTCTAATAAGACGAACAAGCGATATGAAAACACTGGTACTATAAAAGGCCCTGGCCTCACTGCTGCCACGGGCATATAGATTATATTTGTTAATTATGTTCACTCTCCAATTAGGTTTGGAACAGCCAATGCATGTTAGAAGGGAAACCAGTATCGGCAGCACGTCTAAAAAGGGGCACAAGTGATATGAGAATTTTAGTACAATAAAAGGCACCAGTCATTAAATCTCTTTGGAAGATGTGCTGGTGACTAAGGCTTACAAGCATGATGCTACCTCTCACAAGAATATCAGCACTTCTAGAACAACTACTTTCAATAATGTTTAAGGGGGCAATTGCATGTTTCTAGAATTGCTTGTCACACTAAATCGGTTTGCATCTATAAAGAAAGAACGCACAATCCCACTCATTTTGGGTACAGTTCTTGTTCATCACAGAAACCAGCCACACTTTCAAAGATCTTGCAGGCCAATCTGTTTGTTAATTATTTTTATTCTCTAAAAGGTTTGTGACAGCCACTGCATGTTAAAAAGGAAGTCTGTACCAACAATCCGTCTAAAAAAGATGTACAAGCGGTATGGTTGTAGTTGGTTTTTTTTATGTCGCACTAATGCTGCGCAGATGGGCAATTGGCGACGGTCTGGGACACACCCCTAGAGGTGGTCCGGAGACATGCCATTACAATTTTGATCCTCCACGGAAGGAAGCACAAGCGGTATGAAACCAAGGCACAACATAAGGCCCTGGCCTCACTGCTGCCCCGAGCGTATAGAATATATTAGTTAATTATATTCACTCTCCAATAAGGCCTGAAACAACCAATGCATGTTAGAAAGAAAACCATTATAAACTGCACGTCTAAAAAGGGGCACAAGGAACCACTAATACCATTTGCAGGTATTAATGGCCCATACACAAGGCCCAGGATCCTTTTATTGAAGAAGCCCGTGAGGCCCATGGTAACCCTTTAAAAGAGCCACAAATTTACTTTTATTTTTATTTAATTTATTTTTCTTTCAGTTCTCCTACTTCCTCTCTACTACTATATCCTAATAATGACAATGTAAGAAGCGGTCAAAACGCCACACATATACACTGATCCCAATTAATCTATGTTTTATTTACCACTACTTGCAAAGAGTAAAACTTTTAAAAATTTTGCAGTGATCTTAAAAATTATGATAGTTACAATATACACTAGTTGAGACCCCCTCCGTATAGTACTTTTCCAAATTCTCAAATTCAAGGAAATAGATTTTTTTTTTTTTTTTTTTAAATGTCAATATACTTTAATAGTTGAAATTTGTCAAATAAATTGAATTTTTATAAAATTAGTTGTGGAAAAGTGGGAGGGGGTCGACTTATTTTAAACCTTAAGCAGGTCATGTTTAATACGCGGTCTAGAAGGTCCAAAGATTTGGTCAGTAGAATTTTAGAGGTACCAAAATCTTACAGAATCGTCCGTTTCTGAGAGATGTTACCGAGTTTGGAGTGTTCGATGTTCGATTAGTAATAAGCACGACAATTGTTATACGATAATAATTTGGACAGGCATATTTGAGACTGTGTATATCAGTTAAACAGCACAGAAAAACTCGAATGAGCCTCATTCGACTTTGACCCACAGGGAAAGAAAACTTACAATCAACACAGTGATGCCAGATTGGGGATTTTGTCCCCATTTTGGGGGATTTTTTAGACTTCTGGGGACAATTTTGGGGACCAAATGTTTCTGGGGACTTTTTTGGGGACAAATCTGGGGAGTTCAATTTTCTGTCAATGTTGGCAACGTAATGATTTATCCTTACGACCAGGGATTTTCAATAGCTGTTATTAATAGCCGTTATACAATATTGTTATTAGGGGATTTTTTTCAAAAATTGCCTTCATTTGGGCAAAAATCTGAGCTTAAATCTGCTTGATATTTTCCCCTTTTTAGTAGAAATCAAGTTGGGGATTTTCTCGGAAAAAAAAAAAAAAACCTGATTTGGGGAAATTTGAAGACCTGTTTGGGGAAATAATTTTCGACCATCTGGCATCACTGAATCAACTGGACCCTATTCAGTAGTTTTCTTTGAACTCATTAGGTACGTTCGTACCTCACTTGGAACTCTTATTCGCGACTGAATTTATTCATGACCACGCGTCGAAAATTTCTACTAATGACGGTGTGCGCTGCTAATAAGGACTATTTATCAGCTCTCTGGTTGATATTTTATTCAGAACAAAATGGGAAATCATGTCAGTTCAATGCTGTTTTGCAAACCCATTACGAACCACTTATCTTGTCGGACTATTTTTCATTCAGCTAATAAGGGAATGAAGTTTGGAGGAACGTGTAAGAGGAATTGTCATGTGACGTATCAGCATGCAGAATAAATGAAGTTAACTGTGTCTACTCAAGATGGCTGCCTCTGTAGTAGTAGCGCTATCTTGGAAGAATGATGTAGAAGGAGATGACAAGTGTGGAAGAACATGATGCCAAAATCATAACCTCAGAAGCCATTAAGTAGCATAGTTATGTAAGAAATTCTTCATTGTTATTGGGAAATTGTGCAATAGGGATCATTAGAGAAGAAAGACATTGTAACTACAGGTGTCAAAGCTGTCCAATAAATAAAATAACGCAGTACTAGCCAATATTTTGGTTGACTCGATATGGCTCCTCCGGTAGCCTTGGCTGCTAATGCTGCGGCCATCTTAAGTAGACAATAATTCATTTCAAATGAAAGCTGTATGACAACTCCTCGTATATCATTCCTTCTAAGGTAGCATCACTCGTGCAGGAACCATACTGACAAGGGAAGTATGAATCTGTATAATTGCTACTGAAACCAAACTATGCTTAAATTCTAGCATGGTCGTAAGCATAGGGTAGAGTACAAATTTGCTGCAACAACCCCCATGAGGGCGAGATAGGATCCCCTAATAGTTTTAGTTATTTCTATAAAAGCCAACGAAACAAGCATCGTAATAAGAACGGATGGTGCAGTGGTAGCGTGCTTGACTTCTGATACGGTGGTCCTGAGATCGAGTCCCCGCAAGAGCGTTTTGTATTTTGTTTATTTTTTCAAAATTTTTTCTTTACGTTTTTAATTAAATTTAATTATTAATTTAAGAGAAAATATTTATTATATTAAGATTTCTTTCTTTCTTTCTTTCTTTTATATATATATATATGTATATATATATATATATATATATATATTCCAATTAATAAAGTATTGACTATGAATTTAAGAAATATATATTTTTATTATTATTATTATTATTTTATTTATAAAAAAGAAAATCATGTTTAAAGCTACGAATATAGTTTCTAATTTATAACAATTATGATTAAAAGTAGAAAAAATCATGAAACCATAAGTATTTTTCACAATGAGAACAAGAAATATAAAAAGGTTGATCACAATTATTTGAATTACAATTTTGCTCACCGTCAATTATCACCGTCAATGTTCATCACGAACATTTTGTTAAATATTTGGCTTTTCGTCGAGATTACTCGATTTGTAAAATTCATATTTACCCAGATTTTGAATTTTTTGAGATGTAAACTAATTATAAATAATCTGGTGTGTCACCCACACGACTTTCTCTTACCCTGAAATTTAATACTTTAAATACAGGTTGCAGATTAAAAGGTAAGATAACGAGTACTGTTACGTAAACCTGCGTTAAACAATTCAGATTAGGCTTCTGAAGAGTTTTATATGATAATTAGTTCTGTGTGCGCCCCCCCCCCCCGTTTCATTAATGCACCTACATTTATATAGAATTTAATTCGGTTATTAAAAAATAATTCTGTTTTTAAAAAATAATTTATTAATATTATAATTTAAAAAAATATATCTTTTATGATAAAGCAAACGATTTCCATATTAGAGAAGTAGTATAACACCAAATATCTAAAAAAAAGCCCATTTTATTGTCAATATTAAATAAATAAAAAAAAAAGCGATTTTTTTTTCTAAGTTTTTTTTTCGTTAAAAGTAAAAAAAATCGATAACTTTGTTTTAAATTATCGCATATCGATGGTTCAACCATTCGTTTTAAAGGTATTGGCGAGCTCTTTTGAAAGATACCCATCATGAAAATTTACTCCCCTCGAGGGGGAACGTCCCCCCCAGGGGGAGGGGGGAGGCGAGGCTCCTACATGCATGAATTTTTTTTTCCAGTTGACTATCTTTATAACAAAACATATATATTCGTTTGATTTGGTTTAGTGCAGTCTATAGATGTTAAACTCTACTTACCTGCAATTTTCCTCATAGACGTAATGTATTTGAATACTTTTGAGTGTCCCTGTACACGAACCATTTGCTTCATCTCAACGAAAAGCTTACTGTAGCATCCCTATGTGGTACACATTTAGAATGCTAAGTTTGAACTTTCTGCGATAATTTGTTTTTGAGATATGCTGATAACAGACACACACACACACAGACAGACATACACACAGACCATTTGCTAAAATCATGATTTTCGTATTCAGGGGACCTCAAAACGTGTAAATATAACAAAATCTCGCATTCGAAAATTTGACCCAAAAACAATACTTTCTCTACCTTATGGGTAAGAGAAAGTAAAAAATTAGTAAAATCATTTTGACAAAATTTGTCATTGTGTTCAATATTATTGTCAGTTCATCCGACACCACCTAATTTGGCAGTTGTTTAATGAAATATTTGAAATAAAGGTGAAATGCGACGTCGAACAGTTAAACAACAGCTGTTGTTCATTTAGAATTTTTCATGCAAAAAATTGCATGAATAAATAATGCAATTGAGAGCAGACGATTAACTCTTGCTATTTAGGTCGTCGTTAAAAAATAGTAATTAAAAATTTAAATAAAACATAACCATTAACAAAATTTTATCTGAATGTAATCATTAACAAAATCTTATATAAATGTATTATAAAAGTATTTCCTGTTAAATTATTATTATTTTTAAATTTAATAAATAAATAAATTGGTTAAATATATATATATATATATATATATATATATTAAATTGTTCACGCTGAAAAAAAAACTTGTTTTAATATAATTAATAATTTCGCTTAAAATAATGATTTAACTTAATTAAAAATGTAGAAAATAAAATAAAAATTTAAAATACAAAACACCCTTGCGGTGACTCGATCCCAGGACTTCCGTATCAGAAGTCAAGCACGTTGCCACTGCATCATCCGTTCTCATCACGATGTGTGTTTTGTTGGCTTTTATAGAAATAACTAAAACTATTAGGGGTCATATCTCGCACCCATGGGGGTTGTTGTAGCAAATTTGTACTGTACCCAATGTTTTCGACCATGCTCTTTAATTCAAGCTTGATTTTGTTTCAATAGCAATTTTACTGATACAATTCCCTTGTGAGTCTACCAAAATATTAGCTAGTACTGCGTAACATAATAGGTTCTGCGGTTACGATTTTGACTTCATGTTTTACCGACATGTCAACTCTCGGAAGAATACTATAAGAGAAGTGGTATACGGTGTATCAACATGCCGAATAAATGAAGTTAATTGTGTTTCTCAAGATGGCTGCTACTGTAGCAGCCAGCTCGTGCTAATTTTCACAGGTGGGGCCCGATCCATCGTATGATGCGTAATTTAACTTTAATACTATTCATTATTCAAACATGAAAACAAACATTAATAAAATGGGATGTAAAATGATGGCGAATCTTAAATTCAACACTATGGAAAACGTTGCAGAATTTTTTAATTGTATTTATAAAACTTTAACTTTTGAGATAATTTTATGCAATGTTCTGATTAATGGAATATCAAAATTTAAATATCTGGAAGCTAGTAGACGGAAATTGCCAAGTTCGATACCAGATCGCTTTCGTCGACATATACATTTGCAGTTTGACATGGTTTTCTCCAAAACTTAAATAAAAAAGGCTATGTAACACTTAGAAAGACTTAGAGAGTACACTACTCAGGTCTAGGACCCTCTTTTAGTCAACTGGCTTCAACCCTAACCCTATGCACCATTAAAATTTAAATTCAAATGTATCAGAGTGTAATATTATTCAGCTTACGCTAATTATATCCCTACATCTTTTATTTATAGAATTTCAAGTGTTATATTCATGTTTCTTATCTTAAAAAATAAATAAAATAAACCTTAACCAATCTGTAAGAAGTTATATTGGAATTTAGAAAGTCATGGTTAATGTAGTGTAGATACATAAAAAAAAAAAAAAAAAAAAAAAAAAAAAAAACATGTTTTTCACTTTAAGAGCTTAATTTTAGATAATTTAAATTAACTTTCAATAAATAAAGAAATAAAACGGGCTATCATCTTAAAAAGAAAAAAATAAAGAAAGAAAGAAAAAAAAAGAAAAAAAAAAAAAAAAAACATTGCGGATGTTTCTATTAAATCGCATTTAAAGGAAAAATCCTTTAATAATAATAAATCACAATTTTATGCAGCTATTTAATCCATTTATCCATGTAAATCCATTAATTATTTATCTAAAATTTTTACAATTTATTTACATAAAAGTTTTAATACACTATTCTGAAGGAAAAAAAAATCGCATATTATTTTTTTCATTTTCCCCCTCATTTAAAATCAAAACACTTTAGTTAAA
This sequence comes from Salticus scenicus, assembly GCA_963930645.1. NCBI lineage: Eukaryota > Metazoa > Arthropoda > Arachnida > Araneae > Salticidae > Salticus > Salticus scenicus. The sequence continues at coordinate 618,377 of CAWVNO010001064.1, forward strand.
GAGGTCTTAAATTCTTATACAAGCTTTCATCTCAAAGGCTAGTCTAGAAAATATTTTTGACTACCAGATTTCTTTTTCTGAACACTAAAATATTAAACTGTCATATATAACTGTAAAAAATTCACCGAAAAATCAACGAGGAAAAAAAAAAAAAACGTAGTGCAGAAGTCGTGAAATTTTATCCGTGAATTGCATGGTTAACAGACAGTTATTTTCCTATAGTTTTGTTCCAAAAGGGCAGGACTCTGCTGGCCCATCGACGAGAAAATTACAGCGTGCTTACACTGATAAAGAAATTTGTCGCTAAATCTGGTAACCCGATCTTCTAGTAGAATAAACTGTACAAATAAACACGCCAATTTCGGGCCGACTGAAAACCGCCCCATTCTCTTAGATAAGGAAGGGAAATAGCAGTCGGTCAGTCATTAGTGATTTGTGACAGCTGGAAAAACAATTCACAAATAAATGATAATGAAAGAAGATTAAGAACACGTTAGATAGAAGTAGTTATTTTGTATATATGTTTTTGAACAGTTATAAAAAACAAAATTATTATTATTACTATTTTAATCGAGAAAAAATTCAGGTGGGGCCGTGCCCGCTGGCCCTTAATGTAGAACCGTCACTGGTAGCAGCACTACTGGTGGAGAAGGGACGAAAATAATAATAATAATAATAAAATAAGCCGCACTCGGAAATTTTCCATTTCTTTTTCGCCAATCGCCAATTTTATTGAATTAAAAGCAAATTTTGAGCAGATTTTATTACGTTGTGTTCCACGTACAATTTAGGATTGAGCCAAGTATTATTAAAAACAAGATGCAATTGTTCGAAAAATTGTCATTTTAGAAATTATTTCAAAAATGGCAAGAATAAGGCAATTAATGATACCACAAAAAATATTAATTTTAGAGTGAAAATAAAAAAAAAAAAATACTTTAATACGCTGGATGTCCAAATGTCAACGAAATATTAGTGAGCTGGTTTTTAGCACGATATAAAAATTTTCGACTGTTTAAACTGGAAATTTGTCTGTAGGCGGTCACATTGCTTATCCAATCCAGATGACTGCAAGTAAAAGACAGTGTTTAAAAAATCAGTTCGTATTACATTTAGAACATAGAAGGGATTCAGAAAAAGTGTTTAGTAACATAATTTCTATAAATACAGTGCAAAAACGATTAAACAAAGCAAATTGAAGTGCCAGAAAATAAATAAATAAATAAATAAATAAATAAATCCATTCTTAACGAAAAAAATTAGAAAACAAGACTTCAGAGGGTTAAAAAAAAAAATTAAAAAAAGATCAGTGAATTATTAGATTAAACTGGTTCTCTCTGATGAATCAAATTTAACTTATTTCGAGCTGACTGAAACAAGCAGGTCTGACGACGAAAAAGTGACCGACTTAATGAAAATCGCACTGTTAAAACAGTGACACATTCTCTGTACATGTACATTATGAAACGAAAGTGCATATTTTTTCAATGAGTCAGGCAAATTTTCATGTTCAAGGGATCGATTAACCCGAAATAAAACTCGGCCATTAAAAAATGGATGCCTGACCGACTATTTTTGAGGTATTTCAGTCTTTCCCACAATCAGCATTTCAAGATGATAATGCCCCTTGTTACAGGGCTCCTGTGGTATATTTATTTGATTCAAGTTGTTAAAATAACCTATCCATTCCCATGAGTATCTATAATTTTGTAAGTTATCATAACTTTTTTTACTTAAAGTTTAATCCCACAAAGAATATCGCAGAATTTCTTCTTCACTAGACCTGAAAATAGTCCTAATCTGAATCCGCTCGAAAATGTTTAATCTATAAAAGAGGGTGGGGATTCGAAATTTGTAGCCTACAACTTTGAAGAACTAGAAAAAAAACATTTATAATATTTGGCACAGTGAAATTTCTGAGTTTCATGTTAAAAAATTGTAAAATACTATGCCATTGCGCTTTAAAACAGTCATTCCATATAAAGGTGGAATTATCCAAGGCAGACTACATATTTTTATAAAGTAATTGTTTAGATCTGACAAATGAATAGTTTTATTTCATACATTAAAATATAACGTGTTTATTTCATATAATAAATCGTAATAGAATACAATGTATATGTCCATTATATTACGTTTAAAAAGATAATTTATGTAGATTTTTATTAAATACTTCGTAGAGTATAATAAAGCGAATTATCAAATCAAAAATTGACATAGGTATCATGTTATGACTTCCGTATTATACAAACATAACAGTTTTATTGGTATCAATCATTAGTTTTTAAGTTATTACAAACACAAAAGGTGTAGGGTAAGTGCACCAGTGATTGACACTTTTAGAGCAATCTCTGATGTTTTTAATGTTCTAGTCATCAGAAAATATTTTTAGAAATCTTAAGTTAGTACATAGGGTATGAAAGACATCCAGAACCACATATATGTTAGAATATATACATTTTATAACAATTATTTTTTTTTAATGAATTTTTATTGGACACCCACTCAATGTTCCAGTCATTGACACTGCCAGTTTTTCATTTTATCAGTTATTGGCACCCTATGTTCCAGTGTTTGACACTGCCAGTGATTCATTTTGCCAGTTATTGGCACCCTGTGCTCCAGTGTTTGACATAAAATGTTGAAATTCTTATATGTGAAATAGTATGATTTTATTTCTTTTCTTATTTATTAATTATTTCGGGATAGATGTCAATTACTGGAGCATGCTAATCACTGGGGCAGCTACCCTAAGTCAATTTTTCTGAAGTGCGGTGTTTTTTTTTTTTTTTTTTTTTTTTTGGTCCCTTAGTGTATATTGTCTACCAAAACATTAGCTATGCTGTATTACTCAATATCTTCCGCAGTTTTAAGTTCATGTTTTTTTTTTTTTTTTCGAAAATATCAATTCCTCTTATATTATCTTCCGAAGAATAAAATCACTTTTCTATATTTTAGTTCTCCATCAAAACTTTGGTAATGGTGAGAATTGTCGACTTCGGTATTTGGATGTTTTTACACGTTTTAACCCTCAATTTTTTTTAGTGCGCGACCAAAAATATGTATGGTTGTAATGAGTGATCAGAAGATAGGGAAAACTTATAAAAATAAAAATAAAACCATATTTTACGGAAAAATCAACTTTTTAACTCAACGTCGCGTATGTGGGACATACATAAAAATATGATTTACTAATACGTTTACTAATGTAATATAAAAAAAAAAAAAAATAATAATAACTTACCTCTGCAAAATAGACATTTCGTTATAACACACAGTATTTTTTTTTTTTTTTTCCGAGTCAAAACTGTTCAATAACTATTCTTTTTTTATTTTTGAATTCAGACAAACGACTAACGTATCACTTTCATTCAAATTTCACACCGAGTGCACTCTAACAAAAACACGAACGAACTCTTTAGGTAAAGATTCGTATGACTACATTGCTCAATGTCAGTAGCTTCTATCGAGATATCAAGAGAGGTCGCTACTAATAGTTTTATAGCTATAGGAACGATTAAAGTCCGTGTTCCACGTATGGAACTGGGTGCCTTGTAGGGTTAAGGTCGACAAATCCTAAAATCACAAAAACAATTATTTGTCTGTCTATCTGTTCGTTAGTAATTTTGAAACTGAGTTAATTTATATGTTTATACAGATACATTATCCATAATAAAGCAATCCCTAGGATATCAACAGGATATCTTGATGATAGAAGGACATTCCAAAGACACACATAGGACGTACTGTGGATAAGTATGCTGTTAGGGAAACGAGTGATTGGAAAGAAGTCGGACCATTTTTAAAATATTATTTAAGGTACTAAAGAGATTTCAGTTGAATATCTACATTCTATTTTGAAAACTTTGAAGCTTGTCAAAGAAAACGTGATTATGGGTTTTGTTATATAAATAAACGAAGAATTAGATAAATTCACGCTAAAGGAAAACATTCGTGCAGTGCGGCTAAAGAAATTTGCAGTTAAAAATAATGTATTGCGACCATCACAAAACTTTCTTCTATATCATTCTGTATAACAGCATTACTTACTATTTAACATGCACAAAAGTTTAATCACAGCTTCTCACAATAAAGATTTTACGTATGAAGTTTGGTCTGATTTTAATTAACAGATGCTGAAATGAAGCAACGTCGAAAATCAGAGAAGATGAGCTGTAACAGCGCCACCTGCCGCCTGATATACACCGAAGTTAAGTCAGCATTCGTTTTCATAATAGTTAGCTCCCATTTTAATTTTGGTGCGTTTATATATTATAGAATCTGATATTTAGCCTTCCTATTCACGTGTTAATTTGTAACACAGCAATATGCACCCAATTTGGATCAGCATAATGTTTCATAATGACCCTCTCATAGTTTTGTGTAATTTTAGATAATATAGTGGGATATAGCGTTCCATTGAATTGAAAATTCTCAGTATAGCATCGCCACCTTTTGAACGATTTACCTTTTTTTCGTAGGCACATATTTTTGCCAAGGTGCAACTACATATGAATTTATATGCAATTGTGTGCATGAGTTCCTGAGCTAGAACTGCCAGAAAATTTTTGCCATACACACACAGACGGACAGATGGACATTTGTCCAGAAATGGGATAACCCGTAATAAGAAGGGCCTCTCAAAACACATCAATCCATTGAAAACTGAAAATAATTTTTTTTTTCAAATCCAATGCTTTTTCTGTTGAGCATAAAAAAAAAAAAAAAAAAAACTTGGCAAAAATTATGAAAACAGAACTGTCTACTCCTGTATAGTGTCGCGCTAAAATCTTTCGTATCAAAATCGTCCTCGTGGTAAAATCGTTCACATATGCTTTTCAGATCAGTTTTGGTGCATTTAAATGTTACCCCCAAACAATTTTCCTAATTGTAATCCATATGGAGTGTGGAACAGGGTTTAACCTGTCAAAAAAATTACTTTAGCATTTTAGCGAAAATAGGCAAGCACTATTTTAGCTTTTTCGAAAGTTAATTCTTTGGATACCATTGATTTCTTTTACTTAGCTTTGTTATCCTCAGTTTTGTTTTCTATTCCTTTTGTGCATGGATGATTTTAACCAAGCATCCATATTTGTGACTTTAAAATATGAATCAGGGAAACTATGTTTTGATTTTATCAATAGAAAAAGAGGTATTCATATCATATGTGTAAAATGAAAAAGCAATTTAAAAATCAAGTAAAGTGCAGTGGTAGATAATCGTGAAGTACTAGTGCTAAAAATGCTTCTGTGAATCAAATTCTGAATTCTGACATACTTTTAAATATTTTTGCATTTAAATTCAATCATTGAAAATTAAAAATAAATCCAAATTACTATATAAATGAGGATTCCCAAAAATTTCAGTCCTTTCGTAGTTTTTGCCTGCAAATATTACAAAAAAAAAAAAAAAAAAAAAAAAAGAAAAATCTGAATTATTATATAGAGATATTTTATACAGTTATCCAGTTTTAGCTTTTTAGCGAAATTCTGACGGACTGTTTTAGCAAAATATGATACCTTTTAGCAAAATGCAAAAAAAACTAATGGCAGTTTAAACCCTGGTGTGGAAGCACCGCATGTGAAATTAATATAGTCCCAGCAATTTCTATATCATTGCCTCTTATTCGATAAAAGACATACCGCATTATATTTAACAAACTGAAAGAATATTGCGTCTATCTTGAGTAAAGGTAAATTTTTAATCATCGGTGATAAATGCATGTAGAGCAGTATTTCCCGAAAATTTCATGTCAGGCTGCAATTTTCATTTTACTCATTTTTTGTGAAGATAGGGAAGATAATGCCTCTGGAGATATAGAATGAACAGGACACCGTCATATAACCAACAATGTTGCCGAAGGGTAGAATTCGAAATTAAACAAAAGTATTGGCTTAAAACAACCAAATGTCCAATTACACTGCTCGGCATGAAAATTGCCTCTGACACCATTTCAGCATATTCTTATGTAAAATGACCGACTGAATCCGAATAGGATGCCCATTTTGCCGTATCACCCACCGTTTTTTAGGAACGGCCCCCTATTTTTATCATTTTCGATGATTTTATGTCTATAAATTTGATTTTTAGGAGAGGGGAGGATTATTTTAACCGATAAATATTTTCTGATGGGCTACAGAGTTGGAAAATCATAAAACATTGGCGTTTGCGACTTTTTTTTTTTTTTTTTTTTTTTTGGGGGGGGGGGGGGCGGAGTTTCTACGGCAAGTATGCATTACATATCTTATATTTTTTTAATCTGTTATTAATGTTATTTTTTAAACAACTTTATATTTTTTTGTTTCTAGGTGTTAAATCAATTATTTTCTATTCTTATCAAATTCGTGGTCATAAAATTATCGAACAGGGAGAGAAATTGACGGAGGAGGTAGTGTATCTAGAAAATGGTTGGTGATTGGGCAAAATGGGAGTCCTATTCGGATTCAGGAGGTCGTTTTACATACGAATCAGCAAGAATGGTACCAGATCTCTAAAAAAAAAAAAAAAAAATTCTTTTGCAGAGCAGTGTTATTGGCAAGTTAAAGAAATTGCATTAAATGTTTCCTTTCACATAAAAAAGCATAAGAACTTGGCGATAAGGGAGGAAAAAATAATTAATAAAATCATTTGCAAGCACCTCGAGGATATAATCGAAGGGCATAATGAAAGAAATAATTTTTCAAAAATGTTTTAAAGCTCTCATCTTCCTTATGATATTTCCGTAAAGAGGAATGTGGATACTTTCTAAATTTAAAGTTGCATGTTTTAGTATAAATTAATCAATAAAAGGAGATGTATAAATCGCAACGCGATTGTATGATTGTGTTTGTTTTACTTTCTACAATAAGTAAATAATTCTAAATTAATATTTTATTCTATCATTTTAAATTTTACTATCCAATTTTCAAATGAAAATTTTACTTCAAGAATTCATTTTTACTTTCTTCTATATTCAATAGAAGAAAGTATTGGATTCGCAAAAATTTTCGACCTCGGGTTTTTGATGGATTGACACGTTTTGAGAGCTATAGAACACGATTTGACCATTTTTAGAAAATGTCTGTCTGTCTGTCTGTATGTGACAAAATTTTGTGGCAACTGTATCTCATGAGCTACTGCACAGAATTTCATACAAAATGGTATGTTGTTGCACCTTGACATAAATGAGTGCCTATCAACTTTTGACAAAAATTGTCTTATAGGTTGTGTTGTCATCCCGCTTTTTCTATATTTTTAACAGGGTGGTATAGGGTAAAATTTTGTAAAAATGTGCATAAAGAGTATTATTTTTTAGAAATCATTATGAAATTTACAAGATTTATTTATAATAGAGATAGTCAAATTGGAAAATTTTTTTGTATATGTCCGCGCCACCCCCACCCCCTGAGGGTGGGAAGTCCCCCTCGTGGGAAGTAAATTTTCATGATGGGTATCTTTCAAAAGAGCTCGCCAATACCTTTAAAACGAATGGTTGAACCATCGATCTGCGATAATTTAAAATAAAGTTATCGATTTTTTTCATTTTTAACAAAAATAAAAATGTAATATTGACAATAAAATTGACTCTTTTTTGGATATTTAGTGTTATACTACTTCTCTGATATTGAAATCGTCTGCATTATCATGGAATATAATTTTTTTAAATAATAATTTTAATACATTATTTTTACTGAGTGAATTTGAATAGGAAAATATGGAAGAAAGTCGTGTGGTGGCCACAACATACTAGTTTTCAATGAATTATGCAATATTTATGAACTCTTGAGTTATTTACCTGAGGTCTGGGTGCCTAAATAAAGTAGTTACCTTGTTGAACTGTTAAAAGTTGTCAGATTTCTTGCCGACCGTTCCTTCTGCGATTATTTCTAGATTGATCACTTTTCGTACAGTTTTTTTGCCTCTGATTTCCGCACGTAATTTTCTTTTGTAACCACATCTTATTTCATCAAGAATTGATTACAAACATAAACGTAATCCGTAATTGTCTACGGAATATTATTTTCCCTCCCATATCCGCTGTTGGAGCAGAAAATGCAGTTAACTGCCCAAATAACTTCAAGGGAAAAGGGAGTTCTTAACCAAATAGTCGTTAATTGGCACCATTTCTAGAACCATTTATCATCGCTTTCGCAAGACAATTTCATTAATCATGAGGGAAAAAATGACACTCTACGAAGCAGCAAATGGTGCGAAAAGATGGTTATTTTATATATATATTTTTTTCTATCCCTCATTCTTTTTTTCCCTTCTTCTAATTATCTATGTTCTTTTATTGTACGTGTACATTGTGTTAACAAGATTGTGGTGCATGCTTAAATTGTGGCCTTTGAGTGGTTAACTTGAAACTTGAAACCCTCTCAAAGGTCTTATAAATGTTCCTTTTTCTACGTGCATACACCATAGAACATAAGTAATATAAAAGAAATAATCTGGTGTGTCACTCACACTACTTTCTCTTACCTGGAGATTAAGATGTAAGATAACAAGTGCTGTTAAGTAAACCTATGTTAAACAATTCAAATTAGGCTTAGGAAGAGTTTTATATGAGGGGGTTAGTTCTGTTTTATATTAGTTCTGTGTAAGGGGGGCCACCGCCCCCCCTCAACCCCCCCCCCCGTTTCATTAATGTACAAAAAACGGTTACGTCGCACTTGCGACCGGGACAGATGCGACCGGGGTTAAAATCGTAGCACTTGCGACCGAATTCTTAAATCTATGCACACCTGTTCATCGGAGGGTAGCTTTTCCGACCGCTATAATTAAAGGCATGGCAATCGCTGCGTCCAGTGGCGGATTTAAGGGGGGGCTAGGGGGCTGAAGCCCCCCCCCCCCCCAAAACACTGTCATTCATAATTGAATTTTGCAATTGTAAATTTTTTATTGGTCTAGAATAACACTTTGAAAAATCTTAGCCCCCCCCCCCCCCCAAAAGTCAAGTTCTGGATCCGCCACTGGCTGCGTCAATGGATATATCCCGCAAAAGATCATCATAATTCCCTTAGCAATGCACATTCGATTTAATGATCATTATTTCAAAACAATATATTTGTTGTTGAAGTTTTCTCGCTAAAAAGATTAAATATTTTACTATGCAAAAAACATTTAAAATATGTTATAGTATATTATCATAACCAAAATTCTATTAATAATTACATAAATACAATGATGGTGCACAATCCTTTTTGCAATCATTTTTATAAACTATTAAAATCATCGAATCTGGAGCACATTCAGATTTATTTATTAGATATACTTATTAATAAAATTATAACTTTTACAAAAGTACATATATTTGAGTTAATGTAAGATTAAGTTTTCTTTTATGTTTTGTAGTATTTTAAATTGTGATATGCCGTTGAAATTTCGTAATATTTGGTTTTAACGCCCGATAATTCGATTGTGAATATTTTTGGAAGCGTAGAATTATCAGGAAGGGCTTAAAGGGGGGGGGGGTTACAGCGTTTGAAATTGGTATTATTAGATTTTAAGGCAAGATAAATCGATTGCGGATATTTGCAAGTGTAAATTTATTAGAAGGGACGGAAAGGTGGGGGTACAAAGGGATAAAAATGTAGAAAAGGAACGGGAGTTTCGGAGAAAACGATGGAAAACCCAGAACACTTTTATTCTTTTATATATTGCTGAATTCCAAATTCGAATTTCCGCTCAAATTTCGTACTAAGGATTTTTAACATTATATATCCCGGAGTTACGCAAGTTTCGGAGAAAACCACGGATAAGTCAGACACAAATCTTTTTATAAAAATGTTTATATTACCTTTGTATCTCAGCTAGTAATTAACATAATTTCATATCATTTTAAAAGTTATTTGAATTGGAATTGAAGAGTATATGTTGCAAATCTCTGTCGCCAGAGGGCGCTTTGATATTTTAATAATTCAATATCCCAAATTCTGATTATGAGTAAATTACTTAAAGGGAGACGATTGGGTGACCACACCGGGTTGCGAATTTGCCACCATCAGAATTTTCAAAGGTATACTTGAATATTATTGAAATGAATAATAATTATTATTATTCATTTCAATATAATGACCAGCGAAGCTGTCAAAGCCTGCCAGTTTAGAATATAAGACGTTGAAAACAGACTACTTCTCCCGCAGTACCATATGTATGATTCATCTATTTCGATTAGTAACATCCTTCTAAGATAGATTGTGAATTTAAACTGATAATTAATATTTTTACTTTCTTCTATATGTATATATAGAGAAAGTATTGGATTCGTCTCCAGTTTTAGATGGATTTACACCTTTTGGGATGTCCTGAACATGATTTGATAGTTTTTAGAAAATGTCCGTCTGTCAATCTGTCTGTGTGTCTGTGTGTATCACGAATTTTGTGCACGCTGTATCTCACGAGCCAATGAACGAAATTTAACCGAACTTGGTATTTAGTTGGACCCTGACATAAACTGGTGCTGATTAGATTTGGGGATCAATCGCTCAACAGGTGGCGCTGTGATCGCATATTTTCTGAATTTTTAACATGACAGTATAGGACAAAATTTCATATAAATGTGCATAATGAGAGTTATTTTTAACTTGTGATTGTAAAATTAATATGAATTATTGATAATTGTAGTAGTTAACTAGGAAAAACATTACAATAATAGTAGTATATTGTAAAAAAAAAAAAAAAAAAAAAAAAAAAAAAAAAAAGAACTATTTTCTAAATTTATTGACTTTTGTACGGGTTTGGGTTTTTTATTTAGTAATTAAATTCAGTTTTGTTAACTCTTTTTAACGAATTTAATCAGTGAAGCCCCTCCCCCCCTCCGTACACATGAACACATCTCCTATGTTGCCTGAATTACATTACAATAATAGTGAATTGTAAAAAAAAACCTCTTATTTAAATTTATTGACTTTTGTACACGTTTGGGTTTTTTATTTAGTAATTAAATTCAGTTTTAACTCTTTTTAACGAATTTAATCAGTGAAGCCCCCCCCCCTGTCCTCCTTACACATGAACACATCTCCTGTGTTGCCTGAATTACATTACAATAATTGTATATTTTCAAAAAAGAAAAACCTCTTTTTTAAATTTATTGACTTTTATACGCGTTTGGGTTTTTTATTTAGTAATTAAATTCAGTTTTGTTAACTCTTTTTAACGAATTTAATCAGTGAAGCAACCCCCCTTTCCCCCCCCCTCCTTACACATGAACACATCTCCTGTGTTGTACCTGCTTTCGGATACATCCGGTCGCAACTGCTACCCTCAAACCAAAGCGGTCGCAAGTGCTACGATTTTAACCCCGGTCGCATATGTCCCGGTCGCAAGTGCTACACCACCCAAAAAACAAGCGATGAATATTTAGCTTAAAATATACATTATTTACCAGATCTCTATGAGGAATTTATTTCAATTCCCGAACAGCTTTCCTGGAAATGGTAAAATATTATTAGTAAAGCACATCCACTAACAACACAACAAATAAACTAGTGTGTTGTGGCCACCACACGACTTTCTTCTGTATTTTCCTATACAAATTCACTCAGCAAAAATAATTTATTAAAATTATTTAAAAATATTATATTCCATGATAATGCACACGGTTACCATATTGGAGAAGTAGTATAACACTAAATATAAAAAAAAAAAAAAAAAAAAAAAAAAAAAAAAAAGTTGAATTTATTCTCAATATTACATTTTTTTTTTTGTTAAAAATGAAAAAAAAAATCGATAACTTTATTTTAAATTATCGCAGATCGATGGTTCAACCATTCGTTTTAAAGGTATTGACGAGCTCTTTTGAAAGATACCCTTCATGAAAATTTACTCCCCTCGAGGAAGGACCTTCCCCCAGAGGGGAGGGGAGACTCCTACACGCACAAATTTTTTTCCCAGTGGACTATCTCTATTACAAAAAATATATATTCATTTCATTTGGTTTAGTGCAGTCAAATAGACGTTAAACTCTACTTACCTGCAATTTCCCCATAGACGTAATGCATTTGAATACTTTTGAGTGTCCCTGTACACAAACCATCTGCATCATCTCAACGAAAAGCTTAGTGTAGCATCCCTATAGGATACACATTTAGCATACTGAGTTTGGAATTTCTACTACTATTTGTTCATGAGATATGCTGATAAAAGACACACAGACCATTCGGTACAAACATGATTTTCGCATTCAGGGGACCTCTGAACATGTAATATATAACAAAAACTCACGTTCGAAAATTTGACCCTAAAGCAATACTTTCTCTACCCTATGTGTAAGAGAAAGTGAAAAGGTCATTTTTAACACTTTCCAACAAAATTGAAAAGTGTAAATCATTTCGGTTTGTCTGTCTTTCAGCGCTCTGACTCCATAAATATTAATGAAATTGCTTAAAACTGATATGTCTTTTTAAGTTCGTTATCGTATGTTCCCTATTGAAAATGGAGTGTATATACCTCTGTTGGTTTGTGTACAGGGTCACTCGAAAACATTCAAATTCACAATGGGATGTTCCCTATTAAAAATGGGGGTAAATACCACCATTGATTTCTCTATAGAAACATTCGAAAGCATTCCCAACTTTTGCGTTCCACGATAGGTACTTTAATAAATCATATTTTAATACCTTTATGCACAAATCATAATCAAATTGATATTAATGATACATATGCACAATAAAAGGCGTTTTATAGAATATAGTATGATTAACATTAATATTTACAGGGTCACCCAAAAATATTTGGCTACATTAAGGGCCCTCTTCACTCACCTTCTAATGTTATTCTATGGGAAATTTTTCTTTACAAATAACTTATACATATTTTTAAATTCTGTTTTCACATTCTGAAAATTCCCAGCTGTTAAACTGAAGGACCTTTCTTAAAAAAATATTTTTTTAATTTTTTATATTTTATTTTGAAGCTGCAAAATACGAATTTTCAATATGTGAATTTTTTTCATTTTGCTATTTCAAAATAAAATATTAAAAAAAAAAAAAAATACATTTTTAAAAATCTGCTTTAATTTGACAATTGGGAATTTTCTGAATGTGAAAACAGAATTTAAAAATATGTATTAGTTAATAAGTTATTTGTAAAGAAAATTTCCCCATAGAATAACATTGGCTCGGACTTCCGGCGACGGTAAGTGAAGAGGGCCGTTAAGGACTATAATGACAACTTGCTGGGGTTGCACTGTCGTTTGCATAAATCGTTTTCAACATTTTTTTAACGATGTTTTAGAGTGACTATGGTTTGGATTCGTCTGTCTGTCTTTCTATCCGCGCTCTAACTCCCTTAAATATTCGTGGAATTTCTTGAAACTGATACATGTTATTCAAGTTCAGTATTAGATGTTCCTTATGTAAAATAAGGGTGAACACTGATTTGTGTATAGGGACAGCCGAAAAAATTCCAAAACATTACGCTCTACGAGAGATCTTCCGATAAATCACATTTCATACCTTTATTTCGTACAAATCATATGGAAATTAACATTAATCATTCATATACAAAAGAAAAGGCTTTTCTATAGAATATAATAATGATGATTAGCATTGTGGGTTGGGCTGTGTTGTAGAGATTAAGGCCTATTGACTGCACTAGGTTCCTAGGCCTGAGGGGGAGTGCCCTCCGTGTGGGTCTTTCTAAGGGACCCTAGCCCGTATTTACGCAAGTTTCGGGGAAAACCCGAACGGCTAGGCCGACGAGCGCGACCAGGGATCGAACCCGGCATCTCACGTCTACCAGCTTTGAGCGCAAAACCTCTCAAGCATTGTGGGTAACAGGCAGTGATGCCAGATGGTCGAAAATTATTTCCCCAAAACAGGGTTTTTTTTGGAAAAAATCCCCAACTTCATTTCTACTAAAAAGGGAAAATAAAAATTTTTTCCAAAGAAAGAAAAAAAATATCAAGCAGATTTTTTTTATTTGAGCTCAGATTTTTCCCGAAATGAAGGCAATTTTTGAAAAAAATCCCCAAATAACAATAAAGCTATTGAAAGTCTCTAGTCGTAGGGATAAATCATTACGATGCCAACATTGACAGAAAGTTGAAGAACTCCCCAGATGCGTCCCCAAATATTTTAGAATTTCACAAAAAAGTCCCCACAAACATTTGGTCCCCAAAATTGTCCCCAGAAGCCTCAAAAATCCACAAAATGGGAACAAAATCCCCAATCTGGCATCGCTGGTAACAGGGCCACATAAATATATTTAGTCTTTCAAACCCAGCACAATCAAAGTTTGACCACGTTTGGCACATAACACTATCTATCACTCTTTTCCGCGAGCGCGTTCAGAGAACATTCCATCACAAACGATGCAAGTTTCATCGCTCGAATTTATTTTATTAACATCATTGATAACCAGATTGCTATCATTATCGCTGTCCATAAAGGGAGGGTCACAATAGTCTAGTAAGTCCGATGATGAATCATATCGTTTCGTGGGTCGAATTTTCTTTTTTGAAGGCCTTTGGTTTTCCAATCCCCTGGCCGGTCTCTTGTCTTACCGAACCCTGGCCAGCATCTTACTCCGGGAAAACTCAAGGATGTCTTTTCGAGGGCATTTTTGTCACGTGACTTAAGTCAATTAACCTTGTATGATACAATAAGGTTGACGAAATAATGAGGCCGGACCTTTCTGCTTTGCGTCCACGAGTCATAATTCTCTTCTTATTGTTGGGCATAGGAGCTATATCGAACGGAGAAACTCCGCGTTTGAAGTTCCTGGGCCTTATATTTACACCAAGGTAGGGTGCCCATATTTACACCAACCCCACCTAAGAAAGATGGCCTGAAACTCATGTAACTTAAAGGCGTGCTTCTAAAAATAGCTTAGGATCTTCGTATTTCTGATATCACTGTGAAATTATTTTAAACTAATCACAAGAACGTGGGAAAAAAATAAAAAACGATTTCAGATACCTGTCAAAAGTTTGCAGTCCAGAACAAACATCAATTCGCGTAATACCCCACACTGCATTCACACTACTTGGAAGGATGCTTCCAACTGCTCTTTATTATCTTATATCAACAAGTGGTTATAATTAGTTACATTTACAGTCCTTGCCAGACTTTACCTCCCAACGCCACTTGTGAAGGCGTGTCCATATTTACATCTGTGCCCGTTTTTACACCTTCTCTTCTATTAATAGTTTAATTACTTTTTAAATACTTATGTTCATTTTTATGAAACTAATACTTGCTCATACAGCACACTTAGTACATCTCTGGAACGTCGCAAGAACAACGCACTGTGACATTTCAATGTTGCATAGATGTTCTGTTACATCACTGGAACATCTCAGATATGTTCTAGGGATGTGGAAATGTCCCAGCTTTGTAATATCGCATACATCACAGTTTGGGCTCACAAATGTCTCAAATACTACATCTCACAGACAATCAACCGTGATATCTCAGAGATGTTTGTTTTAAGACGCACTGAGATGTGATGAAAATGAGACATTGCGATGTGCTGGAGACGTCTCTGGAACCTAGTGTGCTGCAGGGTTGCGTCTACTGAATATAAAAGAAAATAATAATACCTCTGAGATTACCGAAGCGGTGAGGGCCTTCCCTACCGTGAAGGAACAAAATCGTGACAGCAAATCTGCGGAACACATTTAGGAGTGAATCCAAGACTGTCACATACTTGCCCACTACGTAACTATAATGCGACGTTAAACCCACGTATCTCTCAGAAATGTAGTATAATTTCCAGAAATTTGTATAAGTGTACCTATACTTACTAAATACGCCTGGCTTAAAAAAAAAAAAAAATGCGGGGCAGCCTTTGGGGACTGCCGATAGAAGTGAAAACTAAGTAACTTGTGAATTGTATCGTCGAGCTATTAGATTATTATTTTAGAATTATTTTTGGTTTGTAAAGAAGTGATTAACACTTCTTTACAATTTAAACTTTAATCCTTGATCATAAACACTTCTTTATAATTCAGAAATAATTATTCCACTTTTATATATGCTGTTTTAATAATTATGAAATAGTAATAAAATATAATAAAATATCTTTCAGCATATTATTAAATTGTCTATGTTTATGGTTTTTAAACATCATTCTTCCCTGAAGATGGTTAAAGATGAATTTTAACCGAAAAGTTGGAATTAAAGTTTAAAGTTTTTTTAAATTATCTGATATGCTGAAAGATATTTTATTATATACTAGCAGGCTTTGCCCGCTTCGCTGGTCACCATATTTAAAGGAAACTCTTTTCTATATAGTTTTATGAAAAAAAGAGAAAATAATAATACTGAAATCGCTCAAAAGTTCGCTTTGGGTTCCCGCTACCTTCGGCAGCGCCTTGTTCGTCCTCGCATCCTGCGATACCTGTCCCTATTGCCTGCGACAATGACTTACCCGTGGGCTTCCATTTAGGTGCTTATCATATATGACAATTTCGATACGGACAGTATCGAAAATTTTGAAGTAGCCCTTTATATTTGAATCCTAGTTATATATGAGCAACATTATACGTGATGTACATAATATTTGCTTTCAAGTTATTCTCTATATTTATTTGATTTAATCGATCAACCATAGAATGACAGCAATTTCAAGCCAAATATAATATTACAATATGCTATGATCGGCTACTTCTATCGCATGAGACAATTATTATTATTTTGTGGTTATATATACTTCATGCTTAGTTAATATTAGTTGGTATATAGAAAAATAAAAAAATTATATGTAAACTTGATCATGGTACAGCCTTAATGCCCTTGGCGACTTTTAAATTTTTGTTGCCGGTTTAGACCAAAATATAATTTATGCGATTATTGTTCCTACGCAAGCGAAGTGTGACGTCACTGACCGTCCGTGGATGCAAGAAATGATTTCCTATGTTAATCGCCCATTGGATGTTTTGTAAAAAATGATTAAAAATCGAAGAAAATTATTTCCCGAGTTTAATTCCCATATTTGGGTACATATATGTTTTAGTTATCATGTACATGTGTTAGATTGAGTTATTTTGCTGTCAAATTGACAAAATTTTAATTTTAAATTTCAAAACTCTGTTGTTCTTGGCGCTTATTGTATTTGGTGATCAAAAACGTAATACGAAAGTATACATGCCAGATGTATATTTTCGTAATATGCATTGTACGAAATATTGTTTCATATTATTCATGGAACAACCATAGTATTTTCCCCCAGCTAGATTTGGCGATTTTTCGTTGGCGATTATGGATAAATCATAAATCTAAAAATCATAAATCATATAGCACAAATGATAAAATCGTAAGCTAAATTATAAATCATAAAATCATAAATCCAAAATAAATAGCATGCAGGCTGCCATATTATATCGCAAACAATCCAGAACGACATCGTTATCGTTCAAATCGGCGCCAAAGAAAAATCGCCAAATTCAGCTGAGGGGAAATACTATAGTTGTACCTTATTCATTACTGTCTTAAAATAAGTTGTTAAAATAACAATGATTTTTGAAAGGAATTAAATTATGTTCGCCAAATAATTTGGCGATATTTTATTTTTCTACCAAGGATGACCGATATCAAATCTATTCCGCTACAACATATTAGTATCTTATATTAGATACTTTATTTAGACATTTGAAAACAAATTTGACTTCAAATTATGATAGAATATTTATCATTTCCCTTTCAATCAGTATATTAGTTGGATATTGTGTAAATATCATCCTTTGAAATGAAATGTTTGTGTTTTCAATCGAATATGGAAGTTTGGCATTTTTTTTTTCTAGAGTTTTGAAATTAAAAATTCAAATTTTGTCAATTTTACTACAAAAATAACTTAATCTAATGCATGGACATGATAACTAATACATATCTATACCTAAATACGGGGATTAAAATCGGGAACTTTTTTCCTCGATTTTTAATAATTTTTTACAAAAAATCCAATGGGCGTTTAACATAGGAAATATTTTTCTTGCATCCACGAACGACCAGTGACGTCATCACATCGCTTGCGTATTTCTTTCTATCTTTTCCTTGGTGAAAAATGTCCGATCTACTTCAGCATCAAAATTATATAAAATTGTCAAGAATTATCAATAAGAAAATACCTTTAATATATTGCTGAATTAGCGTTTATGCCAAGCGTTTTTCATCCGCCATACTACAAAAAAAAAAAAAAAAAAAAAAAAAAAAAAATCTGAAGTTAAGGTATATAAAAAAAATGCTGTGAAATAAAATTCAGAAGAAATATGTTAGATTTGTAATATTACTATTTTTTTTTTTAAATTATAAAGTGTCATTTTCTCATCGACCAATTTAACATTTAGTAATTTCTTACTTTTCGCGTGAAAGCATATTTCATTTTATGCTGAAAACAATAAATAAATATATCTCGTAAACTTTTTTTGGCAACAATTAAAAATTTAAATGGCTTATATTAAGTCAATATAAGTCAATAAGTTTATTATTTTCATATTTTAATTAATTTTAAAGATTTTTTCAATTTTTTTTCCTAAACCATCCCTGACATATAAGGAAAAAAACAAAAAAAGAATGATCGAAATCGGTCAAGCCGTTTACGATTTTTTAAATAACATACAGAGAAACATTCATTTTTATATATATAGATTTTATTACTTCTTTATAAACCAAAAATAATTCGAAAATAATAATCTAATAGCTCGACGATACAATTCACAAGTTACTTAATTTTCACTTCTATCAGCAGTCCCCAAAGAATGTTTAGGGAATAATTTCGCATGAATTGTTTTATTTATCAGTAGAAAGTACTATGTATATGGTGAAATACAATTTTCATTTACTGCGCTATCGTACACAATTATTGCAATTATTTTACATAAAAAAGTTTACACTACAGAATTATTACAAAGAATTATTACATTATTAGAAAGAGACAGATGCCAGTAGCCAGTATACTACTCGTATTAGTATACATTTTATACATACATATATATATATATGTATGTATATGAGGTAGAGGTCTGCACGGGTCAGGCTTTCGGCCCGAGCCCGGCCCGGCCCTCGGGCTGGTTTCGGGCTGAAATTTTCAATTTGCTCTCGAGCCGGGCTCGGGCTCAATATTTTTGTGTGCACTCTGGCCGGGCCGGGCCTGGAGAAAATTTTAAGCCCGAGCCTGGCCCGGCCCAA
The DNA here is from genome assembly GCA_963930645.1 of Salticus scenicus. Lineage (NCBI taxonomy): Eukaryota > Metazoa > Arthropoda > Arachnida > Araneae > Salticidae > Salticus > Salticus scenicus. Next base: position 637,486 of record CAWVNO010001064.1, read on the forward strand.
ATCCTTTTCTAGATTCCTCGTTAATCAACGAAAAAGGAAAATGATAAAATACTTTTTCAGTCACTTATTTTACACAATTTTACAGTCTGGTATGTCACATAAAATTTTATTTTGTTAAAAGATGTCTGTAACTTCAATTTAATTGTCTATCAGCTTGTTTGTTCGTGATCTGATTTTTCGCAAATATTTTAAACATGTCTCGAAATTAATATACTTTATTCAAAGTAATATTAGAGGGTTTCCATTTCAAAATAATATGCATGTTATTACCAGTTTACGTACATGTAACAAACAAAAGAAATTAGATACATTACTGTATATAACGCATCTAAAGGGTTTGTTTTCTATGGCCTGTAGTGTTCAGGTGGTATGAAGGCTATAAAAATCCTTCCGCTGTAACTTTTCCTCTAAGGCTTCTTTTTCTTTTCTCCGGGGCACTGGATGAAAGTAGCATCATTTTTAGTATGTGCAAAAGCATCTTTTCTATTGAATATAGTTGGATTACCATTAAAGTTTTTTTTTTTTTTGTTTATCGGATCACATGAAAGATTTGGATACATTACGATATAGAACAGGAAGTGGTTGAAAGTGTATTTTTAGTACTATTAACCATTTTAAATATCTTCCTATATTGTTTGAGAATGCTAATATTTTCGATTTGACTTTCTGTCTTCTGTACGTCCGTAATAATGAAATACTGTTTATATATAAATATCTTGTAAACATTCAACAGTTTTGTTAAAGAACTTTCTATTGCTTAGCTATATAAAACCTTTGCAAAACACATGCTAAAATTCTTTTTCGTAGAAAGGCATTTTTTTTTTTTTTTAATTTTACATATTTTTGAATCGGGCCGGGCCGGGCCTGATTTTATCGCTTTTTGTCCGGACCGGACCGGGCCGTACACTAATAAAAAAGTAACGGGCCGGGCCGGGCCTGGGGCGAATTTTTCGATTACATACCGGGCCGAACCGGGTAAGCAAACCTTTCCAACGGGCCGGGTCCGGGCCTGAAAATTTCGGCCCGTGCAGACCTCTAATATGAGGCATGCCGCGCCGTGCGCTACATATATGGATATATATGTAGAGAGATATACTCTTTGTATATATAGTATATAATGTATATTAATAACGCACGGAGGTATGTCTATGTTAACGCACGGAGGTATGTCTATGTACATATATACACAGTACACATATAGCTCATGGAAAGCGTTCGGTGACGATGACGCGAGTTCCATGATTTTTGTTTCCCCCAAAAAAAAAATGCTCAACGCGCCTATAGAAGTTTTCACTTCAAAGCTCATGGAAAGCGTTCGGTGACGATGACGCGAGTTCCATGATTTTTGTTCACCCAAAAAGTGCTCAACGCGCCTAAAGAAGGTTTCACTTAAAAAAAAAAAAACTGAGAACTGCTGCCATAGAGTCTTTTTATGTTCTCATTAACCTCTGCGACGCATTTATATTACATGCACTCCTCTCCACAAAAAAAAAAAAGAGAAGAAAATTGCAGGTCGTAAAAATCGTCCATTTTATTCACTCGAGAGATCCAAAATCAAGATAATTTTACACCCTTATTCATCCCCCCCCTCCCTTGCTGTACCTGTAATAACCACAAAAATTGCTCTCAGGTCGACGATGCTAATGCAAACACAATTACCCTCCATGGGGAGCACAGGAAGTGTGAAAATTGACACTTATTGAAAAGATGGCTTCGAAACCCTTATTAGATCGGTTATTTGAGATCGCTATCGAACTTATCACGGTTATGGAGATCGCTATCGGATCATTTTTTTTATTACAATATATGTCTAATGGTGCGTACGTGATGTTGGTTTTTGAAATCGTTTGTATAAGGTATGTAATGGCCTGGACGTGCTAAGCTTGATAGAGATATAAATCTGCATAGAACGTTCGAAACGACGAAGTGGAAATGAGGAGGAGCTAGCTGGTAATTCTAACATCAAATACATCACACAAAATAATATCAATATAGTGTGTATAGCATTCACACCAATTTCTCTTTTCCTACATTATTGTAAAAATATTACTTCAGTTTACGGTGTAACTAGATTACTGTGTCTAAAACTTCCTAGCACATTTTAAACAACATTTCGTAACAGTTTTAATTAAGAAAATTCTCTATATGAAACGTGCTACCGCCCCCTCTTATCTTGGTTTTATTTATACGAACTTCATTTGTTTTCGTTTAATTTTGAATTTTGTTAATGTCATTTTGAGACATGAAGTGAGCCCTCACCCCCTTTAGTCCCCCCTCTCTTGGGTCCGCCAGCGCCACTGTGGCCAGACATTAAAATTGAATAAGATACATAATAATCATAACCAGAGCCCAATAAAAAATTATATGGTGTTTCATACGTCCTTAACAGCACGTCTTCTCTCCAAAACATCCTAAGGATACCCTGTGGATCAAAAGACATCCAAAGGACATAAATAGGATGGCCTTGGGACAAGTGTGCTGTTAGGGGCGCTGTTTATTGGAATGGTCTATACAGCATTCTGCAGTTAACAACTTGCTATCCGCCATCGAGAATATATAGTGTAACTCTTTACTTACCATGTTATGAAAGAAACAAACTAATTTACGTAAATGAACATGTTGTTCAACAGGTGGACAGCTTATCGCAGGTGGTTTCTCAGTCCCCCCCCCATTTGATTGTTCTCATCAATTTCCATTACAAAGCATACAATGTGTTTATGTTAAGTGAACTCGACTGATCACTCACTATGGTCCATAGTGAAATGTCAACACCCGCTAGGCCACCTTATATCCGATTCGGTACATCGACCTTATCTTAATCTTCTGATTAATTTTATTAGAGGCCGTTTTGTATTTTAGTCTTTAGATAGTTCCATACCATTTTCAGTGCTATTATCCTCCTAAACCGCGTTTATGCGATTACTTAATTTATTCGAAAGTTTATATGGAGTTTAGGCGAAATTTTGCCGATTACATTTCGAATAATTTACGAAATTTTCAAAGTGGAATGTTCATGACGTTCATTCCAGCATCATAAATGATATTTTAAAACTGATCCGACATCTTTACGCAGAAAGTAATCCCCATAATTCACATTTATGTCAAATTTTGCCATATTTTCAAATTATAAGAAAATCATAAATTTCGACTACTCTAAGTTCGAGGTCCCAAGAAATACATATATAGGGTAAGTGCTCCAGTGATTGGCATGCTCCAGTAATTGACATCTATCTCGAAATAGTTAATAAATAAAAATAATAAGAAAATCATATATTTTACATATAAGAATTTTAACATTTTATGTCAAACACTGGAGCATAGGGTGCCAATAACTGGTAAAACGAATCACTAGCAGTGTCAAACACTGAAACATAGATAACTGAACACTGAAACCAACACTGAAACCAATGACTGATAAAAAGAAAAACTGCCAGTGTCAATGACTGGAACATTGAGTGGGTGTCCAATAAAAATTCGTAAAAAAAAAAAATTGTCATCAAATGTATATATTTTAACATATATGTGGTTCTGAATGTCTTTCGTACCCTATGTACTAACTTAAGATTTCTGAAAATATTTTCTGATGACTACAACATTAAAAACATCAGAGATTGCTCTAAAAGTGTCAATCACTGGTGCAATTACCCTACATATTATATTTTTGGCAAGACTGTACACTGAAAACAGACGCCCTGAAAGTATTTTCACCAACCAATCATTTCTCTAAATTTACTTGAAAAAGATAAGTATAAAAATTCCACCCATCACCCATCGGGACATCTCTAATAAGGGTAATCTCTTCCCCATCAATAAAATCGAGACAAACACGATAAAATCCTATAATTTCTTTTGTGTGTAGAATTACACACACACATACACACAAAAAAAAAGTCTTTAGGTGGACACAGGAAGTGACGAAATCGACATCTATTTCAGAACTGGGTTTCGAACCCTCCTCAAGACCAACGATCCGTTATTTGAGATCACCTTCGGCACAATTTTTATGAATGATTTCGAGATAGAAATGTGATTTCAGGCCTTCGTGGTTTTTTTAATAATGATGCATGAGTCTGCTACAATGACACATTCAAAGAGATAAAAAGAAAAGAAAATTAACCTCGATGCCTTTTCGCACCGGGAATCGAAAACAGATCCAACGTCCATTCCCATTCGCTATTTGATATTAACTAACAGTCTTATCGATCAAATCAAGAAAGGAGGATCGATCAAACCAAAAAAGAGGCCCAAGAAAACTGAATTTAAACTCAATAAGAAATAATCTGGTGTGTCACTCACACGACTTTCTCTATCCCTGAAATTTAATAATATAAATACAGATTGGAGACTAAGGGGTGAGATAAGGAGTGCTATGTTATGCAAACCTATGTTAAAGCAATTTAAATTAGGCTTCAAAACAACTTTATTTGACAATTAATTCTATGTGGGCCCCTCTCAATCCTCCGTTTCATTACTGTACCTACATTTACACAGAATTCAAATCTGTTATTAATTTCAAAAGTTCATTTAAAATTATTCCGACAATTTTCACATGCAACGTTTCTTGAAACTTATCAATCTTGATCGAATTTTTCAAGTAACAAAATTATATTAACTTCAAAATACAACATTTGGATCGCCTCAAATAACTTGTTTTTATTTTACTCTAACAGACACAGACAAAAATCAAACGTTAAAAACTTTAATTCGGTATTCAAAACGCGTAAATATACAAAAATCCAAACGATGTATACTTAGGTTAAAAAACACATTATTTACCATATGGCTATGAGGAATGAATTTCAATTTCTGAGCACCTTTCCTGGACAAGGTAAAAAAAAAACAGTTAAGAACTTCTACTAACAATAAAGAAGAATGTTATGGCTTAAATATATATCTTTTGAAAGTTATGTACACATCACAAGGTAGACATAAATATAATCGTATATTAATAGCACACAACACAACCTAAAGTACAATTCCAACAATTATCAAGTATTGTCGCACTATAATCTAGTTCTTTTGTGTAGTCCTGTAAACGAACAGTGAATGATTTATAAACCATGTTCTACATGAAACATGTTTTTACGTATATAAAAAATATATATTCGTTTCATTTGGTTGAGTGCTGTATATAGACGTTAAATACTATTTACCTACAATTTCCCCCCATAGACGTAATATATTTGATTTATCTTGGGTGTCCCTGTACACGAACCATTTGCTCGATCTCAACGAAAAGTTTAATGTAGCATCCCTATACCATACACATTTAGAAAACCAAGTTTTGACTTTCTCCTATAATTTGTTTTTGAGATATACTGATAACACACAGATCAACCGTTAAAAACTTGTTTTTTGGAATCCGGTTACCCCAAAACGTGTAAATATAACAAAAACTCAATTCCGAAAATTTGATCCAAAACAATACTTTCTCTACCTTATGGGTAAGAGAAAGTAATTAAATGTGTACACCAAATGATTTTGGCATACATCTAATAAACCACATATTTTTGTCTAATAAATTAAAATATTTTTTAATGCAAAAACCATAGACTGGCTAGACGCCCGCCTTTTTTTCTTCGTTCATTTGTGCGTGTAACCATGCCTTTCCTCTGACTGAGTGTAAATGATCTTTGTTTCAGAGTTATACCCGATATATCCTAAAAGGTTAGCTGTACATGGTGTCAATTAATTATTAATGTGTTACTGTGTTAATTAGAACCATTGCCAACAAGTGGGATCTAAAACTTGGTGGAATACTCATCGTAGGGGTCTTCTTAAGGAATCCTAGTTCCCAATTACACCAGATTCGGAGAAAGGTACGATAAACTACGAACAGCTAGGGTGACAAGCGGAACATGAGTTCGAACCTGGCATCTCCCATCTACCAACTTTAAGAGCATGTAGTATCCCATACAGCCACTGATATCCGTTAGACATCTAAATGACATCCAAATGATCCATAAAAGGTACAAGATATCTAAAGAATGTCCATTCAAAGTCCTGGATATCCTGTACTAATTATAGATATCTATTAGATGTTTAAATATAGACGAAATGTAGACGTGTCTTTTTCGATGTCTAATAGATGCAACATGTTAGATCCAAACAAGATTTAGATATTTTCAATATCTATTATACCTAACAAGTCCAGTAATTGGATATTTGGAGATTTATCGCATAGGTAATATAGACATCTAATGGATGTCAAAAAGAGTGACGTGGGTCGTGCTAATAGATATCTGTTGGATATTTATAGAAGTTTAATGGATCATTTTTAAACTTTCATATGTGTTTATAGATGTCTTATGGATGCAAGTGGCTGTGTGGGATTCTACATGCCTATATGATTACTCTGTAAACCTTTGTCTTTAAAATTAGGGATTATATATTTTAGTAATTAAAAGAGCATATACAGTTAATTGAAATAAAAATAAACGATGTGATGGTTACGACAGATTTCTCTCTTTTTTTCTTCCTTTTTACTTTCTTCTAAATACATACGAAGAAAATATTGAAATCATGAAAATTTTTGACCTCCACTTTTCGATAGATTCATACTTTCTCAGGTGTCTTGAACATGATTTGAATATTTTAAAGTAATGCCTGTAAGTTTGAGAGTATATCCAAAGTTTTTGGCCGCTTTATCTCACCAATCAATATACATACAAAATTTTATAAAAATTCATATCTAGCTTTTGTTTACTTTGGTACTGATTGGTGCATTTTGCTTAACAGAGGGGACCATTTTATCGAAGATTTTTAATAGGAGAGCATAGAACAATATTTTGCAATTGCAGACAACGAGGATTATTTATAACCAACCCTTGTAAAATTAAAACTAGTACGTTGTGGCCACCACAAGACTTTCTTCTATATTTTCCCATACAAATTCACTCAGTAACAATGTTAGAAAAAAAAAAAATATTTCAAGCTTTTTTTTTCGTTAAAAGTAACAAAAATCGATAACTTTGTTTTAAATTATCACATATTTATAGTTCAACCATTCGTTTTAAAGATATTGACGAGACCTTTCGAAAGATACCCATCTTGAAAATTTACCACCTCGTGGGGGTACTTCACCCCCGAGGGGGGGAAGCGATGCCCCCACATGCACATTTTTTCCTAATTAACTACTTCTATTATCAATAATTCGTATTAATTTTACAATCACAAGTTAAGAATAACTCTCATTATGTATATTTATACGAAATTTTATCTTATACTGCCATGTTAAAAATTTAGAAAAAGTACGATCACAGCGCCTCCTGTTGAGCGATTGATCCCCAAATCTAATCAGCACCAGTTTATGTCAGGGGTCAACTAAATTCCAAGTTTGGTTAAATTTCGTTTAAAATTTTTCTTTTCTGTTTTTTATTACAATTTCTTTCTAAGTTTTTTTTCGTAAAAAGTAAAAAAAAATCTATAACTTTGTTTTAAATTATCACAGATTTATAGTTCAACCATTCGTCTTAAAGGCATTGACGAGACCTTTCGAAAGATACCCATCTTGAAAATTTACTCCCCTCGAGGGGGGACTTCCCCCCCCAGGGGGGTTGACGAGGCTCCAACACATACAAAAAATTTTTACCAGTTGACTATCTCTTTTTTAAATAATTCTTGTAAATTGCATAATGATTACTAAAAAATAATTCTCCTTATGCACATTTATACAAAATTTTGTCCTATATCACCATGTTAAAAATTTAGATAAAGCGGGATGGCAACGCAACCTGTAAGACAATTTTTACCAAAAGTTGATAGACACTTATGTATGTCAAGGTGCAACTACATACCAATTTGTATGAAATTCTGTGCAGTAGTTCCTGAGATACAGTTGCCACAAAATTTTGTCACACGCACACAGAGACAGACAGACAGACATTTTCTAAAAATGGTCAAATCGTGTTCTACAGCTCTCAAAACGTGCAAATCCATCAAAAACCGATATCGAAAATTTTTACGAATCCAATACTTTCTTCTATTGAATATAGAAAAAAGTAAAAAAAATATATAAGATAAAAAACTTTTTATAGACCATGTTTTTAAATTTTCTGTTGAATCATAGCTATAGAACTACATTAGCACTTTATCAATGCGTATAAAATTTTTAAAGTGATCATGATGTCCATTTTTTTGGCGATGCATCATTTAACTTTTTACAATTTTTTAACGTTCACGTTTCATTAAATGTATTTATTTTTAGGTCAAAAGGAAATGAAGTCGTATTTTTTTTTTTTTTTTTTTTTTGGCAACAATTAAATTATAGCTAATATTTTAATATAATTTTAATTAAATTATAGCTATTTTACCATGTTTTTATTAATTTCTATTCTTGTTTGTGTGTGTGTTTGTTTGTGTGTCTGTTTGTTCGGTCTTGCAATCGATTTTTAACTAACTTCCCTACTAGCTAGACATTTGAAACTTTCACAGTAGCTCAGAACCCGGTGACAACACAATACTTCGAAGTCAGATTTTCGAATTGTTGATTAGTTTTCTTATAATTAATTAAAATATGAAAATAATAAGCCCTTAATACCATATAAATAGCCATTAAAATATTAGCTATAATTTAATGGTTGCAAAAAAAAAAAAAAAAAAAAGACCAGTTCATTTTGTCTCGACATAAAAATAAATACTTTTAATTAAGCGTGAGCGTTAAAAAATTGAAAAAGTTAAATGATGCATCTCACAAAAATTGACTTCATACACATTGATAAAGTGCTAATGTTTCTATAGCTATGATTCAACAGAAAATTTAAAAACATGGTTTATAAAAAAATTTTTATCTTATGATTATTTACCATGTTTTTATTAACTTTTATTCTTGTTTGTTTGTTTGTTTGTATGTTTGTTTGTTTGTTCGGTGCAAATCTCGCAGTCGAATTTTAACTAACTTCAACACACTACTTCGAAGTCCGATTTTCAAATTTTTGATTAGTTTTCTTTTAATTAATTAAAATACGAAAATAATAAGATCCTAATAGCGTTAAAATAGCCATTAAAATATTAGCTATAATTTAATTGTTGCCCAAAAAAAAAAAAAAAAAAAAAAAAAAAATACCAGTTCATTTTCTTTCGACCTCAAAAAAATGCATTTAATTAAATGTGAACGTTAAAAAATTATAAAGAGTTAAATTAGGCATCTCACAAAAATGGACGTGACGTCATGATCACTTTAAAAATTTTATGCACATTTATAAGAGCTCTATGATTCATCAGAAAATTTAAAACAGGGTATATAAAAAGTTTTCTTTTAATCTTATAATTATTAACTCTATTAGGAGGTTACTATTTTCATATTTTAATTAATTTAAAAAAAACTAATCAAAAATTATAAAATCGGGCTTCGAAGTATTGTGATGTCATGAGGTCCCGAGCTACTCTGAAAGTTTCAAATGCCCATCTAGTAGGGAAGTTAGTTAAAAATCGATTGCAAGATTTGTACCGGACAAACAAGAATAGAAGTTAATAAACACATGTAATATATTTATAATAGTAATCGTCAATTAGGATAAAATTTTAGTAAATGTAAGAAAACTATGATTAAGATATAACGGGTTTTACGTTGTATTAATGCTACGCAGTAGGCAACGATCTGGAATTCACTCCTGGAGGAGATCCGGAGATATGCCATTACAATATTGATTATCCACGGAGGATATGTCTCTCCCACTTCGGTTATTTAAACGGAACATGCTTCCCTCTGAAAAGAAAGCACCTCGCCTGCGCTCATCATGGAAAATAATTTTGATAAATAATGATTTTAATAAATAACTGCATTAATTTGTAAAGGAAATATGGAAGAAAGTTTTGTAATGGCCACAATGTACTAATTTTCTTTCAAATAAAATTCTTTACACTTCTTATCTCGATGCTTATACTTAATAAGGCTAATCGGTGATTCTTTCGATGATAAAAATACATATCTTTGACCATTTCTATTACAGCATATGGCGTCTTCAGTGATTGCCGCCTGCCTCACTGTTTATTTAGTATTTCACCCCGCGCTTTTACAGTTCACGTCAGCAAAAAGTGTTAACAGTGTTTATGCTTTCAGATTTGATAAAGATTCATTTTCTGTCGCCTTATTTGGTTCCTATCACTATTATTTTTTTTTTAATAGATAATCGAAGTGAATTTGGAGGGGGGGGGGATATTTATATACATATATCGGATGCGATAAAGAAGTGTCTTGCATGTTTGGTGTTGATTGGAAGTTTTAAATGGGTCTTTCAAAAACTTCTCGGTATCGTGTCTGATGGCGATAGTTCGGGAATGATAATCAGTCATTATTTTTAACTTTGAAGGGCCGTAATAAATTGAGATGAATAAATTCAAGAACAGATACCGCACATCCAGATTCTTTTAATTCCAGAGGACTGAATGGGAAGATCATTAATAGCAAGGTAATGCAAAGAAAGGCATCAACATGGCTGTATTCTTAATCCCTTTATTTATCTTCAGATACTAGAAGAGAGTTATGGAGAATGGGACGTAGGGCGGTGCCTTACAGTGTCCCCCCCCCCCAAAAAAAAAAAAAAAAAAAAATTCTTCACATGCTTTTAGTCAGAGATACCAACAGCGAATGTGTTGTATTTTGCCACCTAATTTTTACGCCACAAGAACATATAAAGCGGAACAACTTTTAAGAAGCGTTATACTCTATTCAAGCTAATAATTTTGAATACCCAGAGCAGGATTGCCACATGATAACCCTTAAATTTCGCCAAACATTCGTTATGAGAGATGAGAAACCGCAACGGACAGATACATAAAATATAGCTGTAATTTAATTCTATTCAAGGATAATTTTGACTAACTGAATAAAATTACGTTAGAAATTAGGATTATGATTTGAGAGGAGCATAAATGACATGAGCCATGTGTTATTTCTTATAAGACGAAAAGATGTGAGATTTTGCTTGCTGAGTGTTTTTTTTTTTTTTATTGATGAAGAAGCAATTTGGCGGTTATTAAAGATTTATATTGAATACACGAGTAAATTATTATATAAAGCGTTAAAATAGATTTAAATTAAAATTAAATAGAAAATTTTAAAAATATATGTGATTTCTACATCACATCGTGATTCTCTTTTTTAAACCAAAAATGTTCCCAAAAATAAAATGTTTGAACTAACTAATAAAGAAATTACAAAACATCTCAAACAAATCAGGATTAACTTTATCGGATTAAAATAGTAGCTGTAAAGAGAGAGAAAATTGAGACTTGAGTTAAAATTACTGTAATTATGTAATGTCCTTTTCCTGATGAATCCGCCTCTGGGGGTTACTCATTGACTACTTATTAGAATAGACCCCGGACTAGTAACCAACCTATTTGTTCTCGAACTTCACATCCCCACCAATTCACCAAATCGGTTTTTCTCATCGAGCAGATATACTAGTAGAGAATGGATTCCCTATATTGGCTATGGAAAAAAATTCCCAAAACATCACTGCTTTTTTTTTTTTTTTTTGTATTTGGGGGGGTGGGGGATTCTTTTGGCAATAATAACTTTCTTGGCAACTTGTTCTTGGGATTTTGCATGTCTTAAATGGTTTGTTCCTGTTACCACCAAAATTCTAAAAATAAACACTAATGGCCGTGTTCACCATTAACTTCAACTCCCGGTTCAACGCAAAATCTTGAAAAGCGTCTGAAGGCAGTGTGAAGCTTTCCAGCAAAATTTGGCACGCTGTTTCTGCCATCTAACGTCGAGGATTTCATGTAATATTATATTGGTTATTTTCACCTGAAAAATCTTAAAATAACTATACCGCTAGATGGCAGAAATAACGCGACAAAATTCGCTGAAAACTTGCACCCCGCCTTTATACGCTTTTCAGATTTTTGTGTTCAACCGGGAGTTGAAGTTATTGATGAATAACAGCCTAAAGGCCGTATTCATCATTAACTTCAACTCCCGGTTCAATGCAAAAACTTGAAAAGCGTCTAAAGGCAGGGTGCAGCTTTCTAAAAAAACTGACCGGCTTCTTCTGCCATCTCGCGACGAAGATTTCATATAATCTTTGATTGGTTATTTTCCGATAAAAAATTGGAAGTAACTATGCCGCTAGATGGCATAAGCAACGCACCAAACTTTGCTGAAAAGTTGTACCCTGACTTTATGAGCTTTTCAAATTTACGTGTTCAGTTCAACCGGGAGTTGAGGTTATTGGTGAATACAGCCGTTAGTCAAGCAGAACAGATTTCAATCGGTAACAAGGATTAGATTACTCGTTTTTCATTTCAGCTAGTGTAGTTTGCGGTTTGTGTTTAATTTATCCCCAATGAAAATAGAAAACAGCATTAACAAAGGTGAGGGAAACTTGTTTTGGTGGTAGTGGAATGTCAGTTTGACGGTAGAAAAATCGGTTTGGTGGATGAATTGGTGATTTGGTGGGGATGTGATGTTCGAAAGCAAAAAGGTTACAAGTCCGGGGTCTACTCTAATATTACAGGCCGACATGTAAAATTTTGATTTTATAATTTTGACTGATCTTTATGGTTTTTGGTGTGCTGAAACCAAAAATGAAGTCAGTTTTTCTCTATCACGTATAGATATTTGGCAATACAAGATACCTACCTATATAATTTCTTCCATTAATCTTCCACCAATTATACGGTAAGTTTTATAGTATGTTTTCATGATTAATTAATCATGGAATACCGATTGTTGTAATAGCGAAGCACTAGTGCGACGTAAAACCATACCAATCAACCAACCAACCTATTTTTATGATGGTATATGTAAAAAATTGTGTCGAAAAGCACCCTGTATTGGCAAGAATCTATACGTGATAGGGGAAAGTGGGCTGCATTTTCGGTTTCAGCACATCAAAAAACATAAAGATCAGCTGAAATGATCAAATCAAATTTTGTCAACATCATTTTTGTAGGCCTGTGTATCTAGTCGATGGTTTTTCTACCGCCAAAGCAACATTCCACTTCCTCCAGAGTCAACAAGCAGAAAGGCGTAAGCGAGTCAGATTCTGATTGATTTGAAAACTTCCTTTGACTATCAACAACATTTAAAACTGCTTTAAAGGCGTTAATGTACTGTGCTCAAAACTAAAGCTGGAATAAAGGATTATTACCAAAAAACAACGATATCTGTAAATTTTTTGTTGTTGATATTCAACTGAGAAATATTCAAATATTTCTACCAAAATTTAGTTTGGTAGAAAAAAATGTTTGCTATGAGCATACGCCGTAGCATAATTTCATCAATAGCGGCTCCCTTGCAGTGTTGCCAAATGGGGGATTTTGTCCCCATTTCGGAAATTTTTTGGGCTTCTGGGGACCGAATGTCTGTGGGGAATTTCGAGGAGATTTTTGAAATTTTTGGGGAGAAATCTGGGGTATTTTTCAACATTTTTTGACTTATTTTGATCTACTTGTTAAGTTGACAGCATTGCCAACTGTATTTTCTTTAGCATGTAGGGGCTTTTGAAGGTAACCCTTCTCCTCAGGATATCCTGAGGATGAAAGTACATCTTGCGTACATCCTCAGTACTTTAAGCAGATTTTAAATTTTCCGATAACTAGTACGTATATAAAAGAAATTTTTGTACATGGAGATTTTTTTTAAAAATGAGAGCCATTTTTTTTTTTTTTTGAAAAATATTTACTTTTTTAGTAAAAACTGAGTTGGGGATTTTTTAGAAAAAAAACCTGATTTGGGGAAATTTGAAAGCCCTGTTGGGGAAATTGACTGTCGATCATCTGGCAACACTGCTCCCTTTGTTTCCTCCAAAGCTATTACCGCCAAAAGCAGGCGCCCGCTCATCCAAAAACCATAGTGATGTTCGCTGAATTTTCCCTCCACAGTTAGTATAGAGAATCCGTACTCTTGTTCCTCTCAGTACTGAATGGAGTTACCAAAGCGGGGGAGCCATACCCTCCATGGAGGATCAAAATTGTGATGGCATGTCTCCGGATCATCCTTATGGGTACGTCTCAGACCGTTGCCAATTACCCATAGCGCAGTACTAGTGTGACATTAAACCCAACTAACCTGATGAATTCAGTTGAAATTAACGCGTTTCGGCCAACGAATTTAATTATGCGGCTTTATTTTGGCCTATTTTGTACACTCCTTAAATTTCCTCAACAAATTTTATTTATCATGTCGTGTGGCTCAACGTTGCATTAGGCTGTGCAATGATGAATTGGCGACTATCTGGAGTCACTCTGACGTCAAATCCTGCGATATGTCATCTAAATTTGGATCGAGGGGGCTCTTTCGTTTTAGTAGATCTCCTCAGTGAAAGATCAAAATTGTGATATATTGTCTCCGAACCACCTTGGCGGATGAGTCCCAGATCGTCGTCAATTAACCATAGCGTATCAGTGTCATTAACCTAGTGCCATTTCCAGTAAAGGTGTTGAGTGAATCAGTAGTCTGATTTCCATGGACTTATTTTTACCAATAGAGGGTTGAACTTATTTCCCAAGATGGCAATTCGGATAATATGGAATAGCAGCTATTTCATATTATTTGCGATTTTTGTAAAACTTGAATGTTGATATATATATATCTATATATATATTTAATACTGTTTATTTTCAATAATAATTTCAAAATAAAATATATATGTTGCAATTATTCATGATTCTCTGTAAAAATACTACTTTTTTTCATATTATCTTTAAATGAAATGTGTATTGCATATTTCCCATCATAACTATTCCATATTACAAGCTTGGTTCATATTCCCTAAAAAATGCTTTTTTTTTTTTTTTCCCTTAAATAAAAATTTTGCATGTAAACTATTTTTGTAACATAAAACCATGAAAACACAGTAACAACATTTATGGTGGGCTCAAGTAGAAATGATATTCCATATTCACTTACTTTCGCTTATATGTTGTTGGATGATTTGAAAGACGTTAAGCAACACCATTTCAACCACTTAGTTGAATTGGGAAAAGTGACACTTTGTTAAATGGGCCCTGTATCTCGACTGAGAGAAAAAAAAAAGAAATGTGAGAGATTTTCCAGCAAATCGGCTGTCAACACCACTAGCATCGACTCTCTTATCTCAGTATAAACTCTCCCATTATCGGGACGGTACTCGCTTATAACGAAGAAGGTGAAGAGGTTAGAGGGGTGCTGTGCTCATTAAAAAGTGTGAACGGCAAAGAGCCAGAACACGCAGTTGACAGCAAGCGATAGTTTCAGACGATCGTTTGACTAACCCTTGACCCGATGGTTGCCGAACTTGGCGCCTTCGTATGTAAACTAGCAGAAGTTTCCGATTTCAGTCGGAGGCGACGAACAAGTGGTATAAAGTAGAACAAGTCAGTATGGGATACTAAGCAGAAGTCAAAGTTTAATCATACAAAATCAAACGGTTTAAATCCCCTTTTACAGACTTGAGCAGGTCGGGCAAATCTGACCTGCACCCGACCCCGCAACAAATTGATGCTAAATTTATGCTAAAAAATATTAAATTAAAATTCTTTTGCGTAAAATAGTTATATACTACTGGACAGACAGACCTTTTAAAGAAATAAATGTGACAGGAAGAATCTGGAGTGACTCCACTCGACTTTCCGAAAATTCGGTAATGAACGATTGTTTGAATAAATGAGTGATGCCAGATTGGGGATTTTCTCCCCATTTTGGGGATTTTTGAGGCTTCTGGGAACAATTTTGGGGACCAAATATTTGTGGGGACTTTTTTGGGGAATTCTAAAATTTTGGGGGACAAATCTGGGGAGTTCTTCAACTTTCTGTCAATGTTGGCAACGTAATGATTTATCCCTACGATCAGGGAATTTCAATAGCTTTATTGTTATTTGGGGATTTTTTCAATAATTGCCTGCATTTGGAGAAAAATCTGAGCTTAAATCCACTTAAATCTGCTTGATATATATATATATATATATATATATATATATTTTTTTTTTTCCCTTTTTATTAGAAATCAAGTTGGGTATTTTTTCGAAAAAAAAAAACCCCTGATTTGGGGAAATTATTTTCGACCATCTGGCATTACTGAATAAATCTAAATAAGAGGCTTAGTTAAATAAACGAAAGAAAAAATCATAGTAGTACCTTTTTTTAGTATTTCTCCCCAAGTTGATTAAGTATAATGAATCGTAATGTACTGAATTTGTTTTTTGCGTCCCTGTAAAAGAACTATAAATGCTAAATTCGCAATATCAAATATTTATCAGTTCTTTTATGTTTTAAATAATTTGACATTACTAAAGCGAAATTTAAATAAATTGACTCCATAGACTGCACCGCAATGTGTAAAAGTTCTATGTATACGGTGGGGAAAAAAACACCTCTAAGCCTTACAGTTACGTAAATATATACGATTCTCTAGATAATAGCCAGCATGCATGTTTACCAACTTATATCTTAATATAATGTAGAGTTGACACACTGGCGCACTTTAAATAATTTGAAACTATAGTCCGTAATGACATAGATTTATCGAAAATGAACTAAAACTTCTGCACTCATGGGTCATTCCATGTCAAATCATCCAGAATTTTTAAAAAATGACACCCACCGACTCCGATTTGGAGGAAATTTTTTACAGTTATAGAACTTTTCATGCTGATTCTAGAAATGTCAATTATTTTGAGATCAGTGAAGTAGTTTTCAAGCTATCAGCATTGATGTACATGGAAAAGTGGCCGATTAGCCGCCATTTTGAATGGTATATGTAAATATATAAATGCTTGTAACCCCTCTTATTTTTAACATAGAACCTTCAATTTTTTTTGGTCTATTTAGAATATAACAAGCTTTTATTTACCAAAGTTTTGTTTTCTTAAATCTTTACAATTATTTATAATAGTGACTTTTTGTTGTTTTTCTTCATACGTAATTTGAGTAACTTTAGCAGACAATTTCTTCCATTGCCCCTTCTTCAAATTTCACCAAATTTTGTATACAAGTAGCCCAAACTATGTTTTTATGACTGATAAAAAAATTTTGATGGGCAGTTAACAGGATTTTGGTTTAAACAATTTAAACTTAACCTCCCCGACATTACCCCTTCCACAAAAAGATGAGTTTCCTATTTCATTCTGATTTTAATATAAATCCATGCTTTACTATGAGAATTCCTTGTTTTAGAAGAGAATTTAATTACACAGCTTATTAAATACTTGAAAACTAAGAAAATAAAACTTAACTAGATTTTTTTTTTCTGCACTTTCTTTCTTTCTTTTTTTTTTTTCTTTTTCTTTTTCTTTCTTTCTTTTTTTTTTTTTTTTTTTTTTGCATAATATTCTGTATGCAAAACCACATTTAATTATACATCATTAAATATCAAATTAACTATGATAAAATTGAAGTATGTAAAATAAAAGTATAATAGTATAAAAATTGAATGCATTATAAATACAGTTAGTTTTCACTATTAATAAGAAAAATTATTTTAACAAATAATATTTTATACATAAACCAAAACACGATATCTATCAATGGAAATTAAAAATAACATAAGTATAATAAAGAATATAACTTACAGTGAGAAAAATGCAAATAACTATATGTTACTAAGTTTAAGTCTTCCCTGTTTATTATTATATTTTGTCCATTTTGAATTCACTAAAGCAGTGGATTCATCACTAAGTTTATATGTTTATTTGCCTTTTTCTGACTGTAAATTATATTCTTTATTATACTTATGTTATTTTTAATTTCTATTGGTAGATATCGTGTTTTGGTTTATGTATGAAATATTATTTGTTAAAACAATTTTTCTTATTAATAGTGAAAACTAACTGTATTATAATGCATTCAATTTTTATACTATTATGCTTTTTTTTTATATACTTCAATTTTATCAGAGTTAATTTGATATTTAATGATGTATAATTAAATGTGGTTTTGCATACAGAATATTAAGGGGGAAAAAAGAAAGTGCAGAGAAAAAAAAAATCTAGTTAAGTTTTTTTTTTTTTTTTTTTTTTTTAAGTTTTCAAGTATTTAATAAGCTGTGTAATTAAATTCTATTGTAAAACAAGAAATTCTCATAGTAAAACATGGGATTTATGTTAAAATCAGAATGAAATACAAAACCATCTTTTTGTGGAAGGGGTAATGTCGAGGAGGTTAAGTTTAAATTGTTTAAATGAAAATCCTGTTAAGTGCCCATCAAATTTTTTTTATCAGTCATAAAAACATAGTTTGGGCTACCTGTATACAAAATTTGGTGAAAATTGAAGAGGGGGCAATGGAAGAAATTGTCTGCTAAAGTTACTCAAATTACATATGAAGAAAAACAACAAAAAGTCACTATTATAAATAATTGTAAAGATTTAAGAAAACAAAACTTTGGTAAATAAAAGCTTGTTATATTCTAAATAAACCGAAAAAAATTTGAAGGTTCTATGTTAAAAATAAGAGCGGTTACAAGCATTTATATATTTATATGTACCATTCAAAATGGCGGCTAATTGGCCATTTTTCCATGTACATCAATGCTGATAGCTTGAAAACTACTTCACTGATCTCAAAATAATTGACATTCCTAGAATCAGTATGAAATGCTCTATAACTGTACCAAATTTCATCCAAATCTGTGTCGGTGGGTGTCATGGCCTGGATGATGTGACATGGAATGACCCTCATAAAAATTTATAAGACTCGTGCGAAGATGAGCTAAAACATATCCTCTTGTTTTTAACCCAATTGGATAAAGTGTTTAGACGCTACTCCACTATAAATAACACCACGCTGCAAAAAAAAAAAAAAAAAAATCGAGCCCTGATTGCTATTGACCCCTGCTGATTCTTATGCAAAATGACCTCCTGAATCCAAATATGACCCCCCATTTTGCCCAATCACCCACCGTTTTCTCGGGATGTCACCTCCTCCCCCAATTTTATCACTCTTCGGTAACTTTATGGCCATGAATTTGATTTGGAGAATGGAAAACAATTATTTTAACCCTTAAAAATAAAAAAAATATATAATGTATAATAAGTGATAATAATAACTGATTAATAAAATATAATAAATGTAACTTATAATTTCAGTGGCAAATCCCCCCTCCCCTAAATATTCCCCTTGCTGCAAATGTTCATGTTATAGAATTTTTCACATCTTTAGGCCCTCAGGAAATATTAACAGATAAAATATTTCTTTTCTCCACTATAAATCAAATTTATAGCCATAAAATTACCGAAAAATGTTAAAATTAGGGGCCGTCCTCAAAAAACGGTAGGTGATAGGGCAAAATGGCAATCATATTCGGATTCAGGAGGTCATTTTACATAAGAAATTGCAAAAATGGTGTTGGGGTCAATTTTCATGCCGAGCAGTGTAATATGAGTCCATAGGCCATAATGATAAACAATTTTTCTTTGTGTCCTTGTAAACAAACTGGAAGTTATCAAAATTCTAACCGTGGGACGGTGACCTTTAAAAAAAACCTTCCAACTTTCAGCTCAATCACTCAAAGTGTTTTCACGTTATCCTGTTCACTCACACACATACATGTGTCCTCATAAAAATAGAAAAAAATGAACTCAGAATTCCTCAAAAATATAGATATACTACAATAACGTAACTCGAATGTTAGTTCCCCATGATACTATAGGTATGGGGAACTTAGGTAATCGTGAAAATTTTCAACCTCGGTTTTTTGACTTTTCTACACGTTTTCAGGTGTGAGGAATCCGAAAATGACAAAATTTGTAGGGTGTCCGTCTGTAGGGTGTCTGTTAGTGTGTTAGTCCGTTAGTTTGTTACGCTGTGTACACGATATCTCAAGAACAAATTGTCGCAGAGAGGTCAGATCAGTTTTAAAATATTACTTTCGACACTGGCACCTATTCATTTGCAACATTCAAATTTAAAAACTTCAGCAGTTATTCGAAATTTACGATTTTCTTAACATGGGAGAATAGGACAAAAATTCACTTAAACGTGCATTTAATGGAAACGTTTTACTGTAAAAATGTCAAACCAGTTTTAAAATATCCGTTTTGGTGCCGGAATGAACATCAGTAACTATAAATAGGCTACTTTGAAAATTTCGCAAGTTATTGGAAATTTACGAATTTCTTAACATGGCAGTATAGGGCAAAATTTCACATAAACGTCAATTTTGAGAGATATTTTCATCGTAGAGATGTCAGACTACTTTTGAAATAGTATTTAGGACACTGGCATGAGTATTAATGACTATGAATTTTCCAATATAAAAATTTCGTAAGTTATTTTAAATTTACGAATTTCTTAACATGGCAGAATAGAGCAAAATTTCACATAAACGTCAATCTTGAGGGATTAATTTTCGATGTGATTTCTTAAACATTACAAATGAAAATTAGTGGTGGATCTACGCCCCTGTGTATGCGCCATTCCCATCAAGAACTGTATCGTTTCTATCTTAACTCTCAACTAGAAAGGATTATGTTTTATGCACCTTTGGTCCTATCGGGACTCTCGTCCGCAATTTCTTAATTTCTAATACATTTTATTTTTATGCATTTAGTAAAGTACTAAATACTAAAAAACCTTGCATTACAGTCCGCTGCAAAAAATATTATACTCGGCTTGACAGTGGTTCATTAGGAATACGTATTGCCAACGTTATTCATATATTTAAACAAAAAATAAAACCCATTAAGCTGCGCTAGATTTCTCATGTTATGTATTGTGCTACATTCTTAAGACAGCGGTGGGCAGTGTTGTCAGATGGTCGACAGTTCCCCAAACAGGCTTTCAAATTTTCCCAAATCAGGGGTTTTTACGAAAAAAAAACTCCAACTCAATTTTTACCATTTTTACTAAAAGAGTAAATTTTTTACAAAAGAAATTTTAAATACTTAACAGATTTAAGCCCAGATTTTTCCCCCAAATGACGCTCATTTTTTAAAAAAATCCTTATTCATAAAAAAAAAAAAAAAAAAAAATTTTAGATACACACAATTATCGGAAAATTTTAAATCTGTGTAAAGTACTTTAGTGATGAGGATGTACGCAAGATGTATTTTTATCTTGAGGATGTCCTGGGGAGAAGAAGTATCTTTAAAAGCCTCTACATGCTAAAGAAAGCTGTTAAAAGATCCCTCGCATAAGGACAAATCTCTGCAATTGGCAATGCTGAATACTTAACTGGTAGACTAAAATAAGCCAAAAAAAAGTTTAAAAGTTCCTCAGATTTCTCCCCAAAAATTTGAAAACTCTTCTCGAAATTCCCCACAAGCATTTGGTCTCCAAAATTGTCCCCTGAAGCCCAAAAAATCATGAAAATGGGGAAAAATCCCCAATCTGGCAACACTGGCGGTGGGTCTCCTTATCAAACCAGCAATCTCCGTACATCCATAAATTAAACGTTTTGTTTATATCGAATCGGGCTATACATCACTCATCCTTCTCTTTACACACAGAAATCTGCCACAAAGGCAAGTGGTAGTAGACTCTATTCCTCACGAACTGAACCCTCTTCTTTCTCTTTATCTGCACATTCCGGGCACACTCAACACCTCTTGCACATTCACTTTTCAGCAGGGCCCTCCCTCTCTTCTCCCGAAGGACCCTAATAACTCCGTCTTCGCCGCACTCACTCTGGTTACGTATAAACAAATCCCAGTCTCTTGTGATACGAACACTATGTGAAGAATGTTTTTCGGGCGATAATGACGCAGTGTTTATAAACTGGTAATGTAATAAATCTGTCTAGCGGAAGGAGATGACGTAAATAATAATAATTAACTACCTTATTGGCACATTTAATGCATGCAGTAGATTGTATGGGATTAAAATCGAAAAGGAAGAGGAACTACACAATTGTAGTTTATGTCAGAGTGTTTATTAATCCTCGAACACATTCAAAATGGCTTGTACTTCCGTACCTAATGCCCGAGTAAGCTTTAAAAACCAAACACAAACTCTGCTTGAATGTTTTTTTCTTTTTTTAAGGAAGGAGAGATTAAGATAGTTTAAGTTAAGAAATTTTCATTGGAAGTTTGAGGGGACTCTCTACCTAGCGTTTCCGAAAGCCGAAGACAATGTTATTCTATGGGAAACTTTGCCCCCGTTATAACTCCTCATATAATACATATTTTTTAATTCCGTTTTCACTTTCCGAAAATTCACAACTATTAAACAATTTATCGCTTTCTAAAAATTAATTTTTTTTTACTTTTAAGATTTTATTTTCAAGCTCAAAAATGAAAATTTTCACATTCTGAAAATTCGCATTTTACAACTTTAAAATAAAATATTAAAAATTTTAAAAACCAATTTTCAGAAAGCGATAAATTGTTTAATAGTTGTGAAGTTTGTGAATGTGAAAACGGAATTTAAAAATATATATTAGTTAATAAGTTATAATGGGGTGAAATTCTCCATAGAATAACATTGGCTCTGGCTTCTGGAGACGATAAGTGGAGACGCCTCTTAATGGTTGTAGCTACAAAAAATTTGTGTTTTAAAGTTTTTTGATGAAACGCATTTGGGGACGGCATTGTAACTAAATGCATTTTATTGCTAAAAAATGATATATTTGTAAGGGGAACCCTATATACAAAAGATGTAGGTTGTATAAGATGTTAAACTGAGTTTATTATATTAAATTATGTACTTTCATGATGGATCTACTTACAGAATTGATTGAGGCAGGAGCAGAGAAAATGGCCCGGGTCTTACAAGGAAGGTCTCCTTAGCGCATACTCAAAATATTGAGAAAAAAATTACAGAGACACTACTTACCTAGATAAAAAATCAATTGAGGTAGTGAATCAACGAATGCTTTGCCAGCTTTGCTGGTCACTGTATTTAAAGGGGACTAATGTGCAAGATGTATCTGACGGGACTAAAGTGAAAATTGTACCTCAAGGGACTAACGTGAAAGTTGTACCTCACGGGACTCATGTGCAAGTTGCACCGAACGAACAAAATATTTCTTTCAACGAAAATGCCTACTAACCCTGGACGATAGGTCTAATATATCGTATCCTATTATATATCGTATTGATCGTAATATAACTCAATACTTATTTCGCTTCCTTCTTCGACTCGTTTAAATACGCATTTTTTATAGGCATGAGCAGCCCCGAAAAACAAAAACATTCAATCATTCAATTCATTTTTTTTACTTATTTTTATTTCATATTATTTCACGCGCACTTTTTATTTCCTAATTCAAAATTATTAAAAAAAAAACTTTTCGGATATCGCTTGTAACGATACTGATTATTATTAATTTTCTTTTCTTTTTCTTTCAATAATAATAATAATAATAATAATAAATATCTTGATGAAATTCTGGCAAAAGCAGAATTTAGTTTAGGACGGAGGACTATTAGTTTTTTTTTTTTTTTTTTTTTTTTTTTTCTTTTTTCAAATTATAACATCGCTTTCAAATTATTCAATTATATTTTCGATAAATTTTAGATTTCGACAAATGTCCAACTATCGAAAAACGACAACTCAAAAATCCCTAATAGGCCCTCAGTCCTAATAATACAAGATCAGTCAAATTTATCGGCGGAATTCCACTAAACATTTAGTAAAAAAAAAAAAAAAAAATAAATACTTTCGAATATTTGGCGCAAAAAGACAAAAAGTGCACGCGATTTGGCGAATAACATCCTTTCTCGTCAAATACAAGCAATTTTAATGCGTTTAAGAATTTCTTGCAAAACAAATTTTTTCGAATAGCATCATAGTAAATATAGTTTGAGATTAATCGATGAAAAAAATGCTTGTTTCTTATACAAGCTTGTATAGTATATGCATGTGGTCTTTTATCAAAAGTACTAGTTGTACTAGTATGTGGACTTTTATTAAAAGTACTAGTAGGGCGACTAAGGCGCCCGTTGAAAAGTAATCGTTTTATTTTATTTAGTTCTCACTTTAAATAATTCATTTGCTAGCATGCCCGTGCAGAATTTTCTCACTTTGTTTATTCATTACCTTTAAAATTATTATTTTATAGACGTCATTTTTTTTTCATATGGATGAGCAAATTTATTTTTATTTTTATTTTATTTTTATTTTTATTTTTATTTTTTACGGAAAAGCATATTTCATTTTATGCTGGGAAAAAAAAAAAAAAAAAAAATGGCAACAATTAAAATTTTAAAATGCTATTTTAAAGCTTTTATTTTCATATTTTGATTAATTTTAAAAAATGTAATTATGTTACAAAAAATGTACCCAATAAAATGCGAAATTTTTCTGAATACGTCCGTTTAAATAGCTTATCGATCGGACAATTACATTTTTTTTTTTTTTTTAAATTGACTAAAGTATGAAAATTAGGAGACATAGTCCAAGGAAATCTCTTCAGCCTAAAGTGTGACAGTATCAGCCACGGATGAGGGTAACTATATATGCTGATTTCATTTTAACTTTGAAAAAATCTTTATTTTTAATTTTGTGAGTTGCAAATAGTATTTAAATAGCAGTCAAGTAGACGTTTAAGTTATACATATCTTTAGTTTTTTAATTGGTAATTGGAAATTATTCTATATTTTATATGTTGCAAAAAAATTATTTTTACTTTTAGTTAACGTTTAAAATGAAATTTACAGTTAGAAAAATTAAATTTATTTAATTTTTTCAATGACAATGTTTTTGGAAGTTAACACGTACAATGTTGTTTGGATGCTGCATAAAAAATACATGGATAAAATAGGGTAGTCGCGAATGTTACAGAAGAAGAAATTAAATTGAAAAACCACATTGTTGAAAAAGTAAAAAAATATGAGTTTTAAGTTATGCAAATTTTGCATAACTTAAAACTGATATTTTTTATGAGAACGGAGTATGTATCATATAGGGATGCTGGATGCTACAGTAAGCTTTTCGTTGAGATGAAGCTAACGGTTCGTATAAAGGGACACTCAAAAGTATTTAAATACATTACGTCTATAGGGGAAATTGCAAGTAAGTAGAGTTTAACATCTATAAACTCCACTAAACCGAATGAAGCAAATATATATTTTGTGTAATAGAGATAGTCAACTGGGAAAATTTTTTTGTGTATGTAGGAGCCTCGCCTCCTCCCTTGGGGGGGGGGGAAGCCCCCCTCGAGGAGAGTAAATTTTCATGATGGATATCTTTCAAAAGAGCTCGCCAATACCTTTAAAACGAATGGTTGAACTATCGATCTGCGATAATTTAAAACAAAGTTATCGATTTTTTTCTTTTTTAACAAAGAGAAAAAAAAATGTAATATTGAGAATAAATTCAACTTTTTTTTTTTTTTGGATATTTAGTGTTATACTACATCTCAAATATGGAAACCGTGTTCATTATCATGAAAGATAATTTTTTTAAATAATAATTTTAATAAATTATTTTTACTGAGTGAATTAGTAGAGGAAAATAGAGAAGAAAGTCGTGTGGTGGCCACAACACACTAGTTATTCGTTGTTAGTGGATGTGTTTTATTAATAATATTTTACCATTTCCAGGAAAGTTGTTCGGAAATTGAAATAAATTCCTCATAGAGATATGATAAATAATGTATGTTTTAAGCTAAATATTCATCGCTTGTTTTTTGTACGTTAATGAGACGGGGGGTTGAGGTGGGCGGTAGCCCCCTCACACAGAACTAATTTTCATATAAAACTCTTCCTAAGTCTAATTTGAATTGTTTAACATAGGTTTACATAACAGTACTCGTTATCTTACCTCTTAATCTCCAACCTGTATTTATAGTATTAAATTTCAGAGTAAGAGAAAATAGTGTGAGTGACATACCAGATTATTTGAGTAGTTTTGCTTTTTTTTTTTTTTTTTTTTTTTTTTTTCTTTCCCAGTGAAACTAAAATTGCTAATTTTTCTGTTTAAACATAGTGGTGATCAGTCTAATAAGTGATTTTTTAAGAATTTGACAAATTTCTAAAGAAAAGATTGCTAAACTGAAATAATAAACTGTTATAAAATGTTATTTTCAAAAAAAAAAAAAAAAAAAATTACGAACTCATCTTTATCATGATTTCCAGAACTTTATGACGCTGGCTCGTCGTCTGTCATCGGACGGTCAGCTGGAATTTTTTTCTGACTTCGATACGGCAAATGGGACTTCACTGACCTAACCAACACAACGTAACACGTGCCAGAGGGGGCTTTCAACACCGGGCAAGCACGCCAGAAAAGCATCAGACACCAGCGCTATCTTTTGCAAGGGTTTTTTATCTGCTTCCTTTCTTAATTGGCGTTTTTTAAGTGGCGATGTACACACAACACACGGCAGGCATCTAATGAAGAGAGAACTTTCCAGAAAAATCAGTAGATATCTATTGTTTCCTAGCAACAAATTGGATTTTTGACGATGGACGAAAAACGTTTTGGGCTGATGGGGTGGTTTATGTATAGCGAGCTGATAGGCTTTTATGAAAAAAGCGTATCTCTCATTTTATATAAACAACTGATAATTAGGGCAGATTCTTTTTTCCTACAGTTTTTTTACTTTCTTCTCTATATACCTAAGGGGGGGAAATGTTTCACTTATAAAAGTTTTGGACGTAAAGTTTTCGAATAATTTACACGTTTTGAAATGTTCCGAACGCACTTCGACCATTTTTAAACAAATGTCTGTCTCTGTGTGTGTGACAAAAATAGTTCAATAGCTAATGGAATTTCAAATTAGTCATAAGTTAAAAGTATTTAAAAACGTGCTTTTATGCTTGGCCGATCACTATATTTAAATTAATCTTTTTTTTTTCTTTTTTAATAACAAATCTCAATTATTTAATTCCTATATTTATTAATAAATCTCAAAAATACAAACAGTTATCATTAGTTACAAATGAATTAGTTCAAAAATAATTTATTTGTAAAATTTAATATTGAAATCTCAACATTCTTAAAAATATCCTTGTTCTAAGAAAAGAGCATGTTTTTCTCATGCATACAAATAAAATATTTATTTGTATCATGCAAAAAATTACCTGGGACCCCGTAGGTGTGCACTTCATCGAGATTTTTTCACATTTCAAATAATTAATATATATATATATTTTTTTTTTTCGATGTTAAATATATGCTTCAATGTTTCATTTTCTGAAATTTGTGCTTTCGTTTGAACTATTTGCGCATCTTAGCGACGGCTATTAAGCTATTTACTTTTTATTTATTTAATTCATTCATTAATTTGAAGGCGAAATGTGATTTTTTTTTCTTTCTTTTTTAATTTATTATATTTATTGAAAATCAAATGGTTATGCAATAGAAAAAAAAATTCTTATGTTTATGTATAATTTTTATAGTATAACAGGTTTTTATTTTTCATTTTTTAAATTACTTCCTTTGAAACAAAAAAAAAATAATTAATAATATTTATCGAAAAAAAAAAAAGGGTAGTATATAGTAGAAAGGATTAAACTGATTAAAATTTAAGTTTAATTAAAATTTAATCTTTTTTTTTTAATTTAATTCCTTTTAAAAGAAAATCTACTTTTTATTTCATTTATTATATTGCTCGGAATGATATGACGAGAGCTATAAAATACATGGTTCAAAAACTAAAATATTTAATACATGCTGAGATACAGTCATCGTTAAAATTGAAGTTATTGAATAATAACAGATCCACTTATCGTTGATAAATACCTAAATACACTGCCCAAGAAATACCTTTCTGCAGGCAGTGGGAAACTGGACCCGATGCAGTGTGGGTGGGAGTTAAAATTGCTATTTCGTATATTATTATAAATAATTGTTGATTCGGCCAACGGTTACAAATGGCAGTTCGCTGGATTGAAGGCCCAGCCGTTGGCACAGCATTGTTAGAGAGTTGACGTATATGTGCTGCCAATTTGCGTTGGTAGTCCATGTATTTCTCTTACGTGGACCAGTTACGATTATTTTTTGTCGAAACGATACGATATTGATGTAAAATACGCGAAGATAAAACATATTTTTAAATGGACACTATTTAAGCACGCGGACTCAGCTCAACGATCTAATAAGAAACAGTGACGCTATTTGTTTGATGAGATTATTTTATTATGGAAAAATGTATTTTTAGCAGTTGCTTCTTCAGAATCTTTGCAAGCGTAATTTTAAAAATCGCAATATTTTGAAGATATAAGTGCAATACTTAAAACAATATGAATTATCATAAATTAACTAAAAAACGCAATCAAAAAAAGTATGATCAAAATAGTAATTTTTTTTTTTTTTTTTTTTTTTGCAAAATATTATGCCGAAATAAATAAATGAAAAGTCATCGGCAATAAACCCCCAAAAATTTAAAAGACGTCATGAAGGAGGGGAGGGGAGGGGAGGGGAAGCTATATTAAAACTGTACTGCCAGCGGAAGTATGAAAACTGGCTCGTCAACCAGGAATTTTATGTTGAACCACTCTTTGAATGATTTTGGTTTCCCTGCTGCACAATATTAATTTGGTTTTAATAATAATTAGGCTTCTTAAAATAACATTATCTATGTTATTTTATTAAGTATAATAAAATTATATATCCTTCTTAAAGTTAAGCAAAGGTAACCATTAGGTATGTACCATTAGGTATGTACCAAAGGTAAGTACCATTACATGCAAATTAAATACACAAATTACTGTTGATTTTATTACTTTGTTTATTATGATAGGATAACAGTAGGTACCAAGCAAATAAAAAGTGGACGAAGGGCAGAAAAAATGTACCATTTGACAACTGAGACTTTCAGTACTGTGCGAACCAAATATCTGTATATTGGACAACGACTACTGTTTGTAGGGTTTACACATACAAATTTAGTATACATATCATAAATACCAGTTTTTTACACATATATACTACACAAATACACATTATACACATGCGGTATATTAAATACACACACAGACATATTACACATGCATACATATTTTCCATACATATTACAATCACACACACATGCATACTCTCAATTTTAATTCACGCGTACTTTTGGACCAATATATCCCCCATTCAAGGATATATTGTTCCTATTGTTCGCTACTTATACTGAGGAATTGCTATTTTAAATACACACACATACATATTACACATGCATATATATGTTTTATACATATTACAATCACATACACACATGCATACTCTCAATTTTAATTCACGCATACTTTTGGACCAATATATCCCCCATTCAAGGATATATTGTTCCAAATGTCCCTACTTTTACTAAGGAATTGCTAATCTTCGAATATAAAAGAAAGTAATTAATTTCTTTTCGCTTCTAATTATGAATTTTTGTACACATTATACACAGGAGGTATTTTAAATACACGCACATACATATTACACATGCATGCAAATTTTTTATACATGTTACAATCACACACACACATGCATACTCCCAATTTTAATTCACGCATACTTTTGGACGAATATATCCCCCATTCAAGGACATATTGTTCCTAATGTTCGCTACTTATACTGAGGAATTGCTATTTTAA
Organism: Salticus scenicus; assembly: GCA_963930645.1. Taxonomy (NCBI): domain Eukaryota; kingdom Metazoa; phylum Arthropoda; class Arachnida; order Araneae; family Salticidae; genus Salticus; species Salticus scenicus. The sequence continues at coordinate 666,868 of CAWVNO010001064.1, forward strand.
ATACACACACATACATATTACACATGCATACATATTTTTTATACAAATTACAATCACACACACATGCATACTCTCAACTTTAGTTCACGCATTTTTTTGGACCAATATATCCCCCATTCAAGGATATATTGTTCCTAATGTTCGCTACTTATACTAAGGAATTGCTAATCTTCGAATATAGAAGAAAGCAGTGTTGGGCATAATTGATTAAAAAGTAATAAATTACAATTGAATTACAATTAAATTACAATTGAATTACAATTAAATTACAATTATATTTACTTTACTGTCAATCAATTAACAAGTGATTGATTACAAATAAATTGAATTATTACACAAAAATTAAATAAGTAATTCAATTTATTTGCAATCAATTACTTGTTAATTAATTGACAGTAAAATAATTGTAATTGTAATTTAATTGTAATTTAATTGTAATTCAGTTACTTTTTAATCAATTATGCCCAACACTGGAAGAAAGTAATTAATTTCTTTTCGCTTCTAAATATCAATTTTTTGTACACATTATACACATGCGGTATTTTAAATGCACACACACATATTACACATGCATACATATTTTTTATACTTTTTAAAATCACACACACATGCATACTCTCAACATTAGTTCACGCATACTTTTGGACCAATATATCCCCCATTCAAGGATATATTGTTCTTAATGTTCGTTGCTTATACTGAGGAAATGCTATTTTAAATACACACACATACATATTACACATGTATGCATATTTTTTATACATATTAAAATCACACACACATGCATACTCTCAACTTTAGTTCACGCATTTTTTTGGACCAATATATCCCCCTTTCAAGGAAAAATTGTTCTCTACTTATGCTACGGATTTGCTAATCTTCGAATTTAGAAGAAAGTAAATAATTTCTTTTCGCTTCTGATTATGAATTTTTTGTAAACATTACACACATGCGGTATTTTAAATACACACACATACATATTACACATGCATACATATTTTTTATACATATTGCAATCACACACCATGCATACTCTCAATTTTTATTCACGCATACTTTATGACCAATATATCCCCCATTCAAGTATATATTTTCCTAATGTTCGCTACTTATACTGAGGAATTGTTATTTTAAATACACACACATACATATTACACATGTATACATATTACAATCACACACATACATGCATACTCCGAATTTTAATTCACACATACTTTTGGACCAATATATTCCCCATTCAAGAATATATTGTTTTCTACTTATACTATGGAATTACTAATCTTCGAATTTAGAAGAAAGTAATTAATTTCTTTTCGCTTCCAATTATAAATTTTTTGTATACATCATACACATGCGGTATTTTAAATATACACACAAATGCATACTTATTTTTTATACATATTACAATCACACACACATGCATACCCTCAACTTTAGTTCACGCAATCTTTTGGACCAATATATCACCCATTCAAGGATATATTCTTCCTAATGTTCGCTATTTATACTAAGGAATTGCTATTTTAAATACACACACATAAATATTACACATGCATAATTTTTTTATACATATTGCAATCATACACACATGCATACTCTCAATTTTATTTCAAGCATACTTTTGGACCAAAATATCCCCCATTCAAGGATATATTGTTCCAAATGTTCGCTACTTATACAAAAGAATTGCTAATCTTCGAATATAGAAGAAAGTAATTAATTTCTTTTAGCTTCTAATTATGAAATGTTTGTACACATTACAAACATGCGGTATTTTAAATACACACACACATATACATATTACACATGCATACATATTTTATATACATATTACTATCACACACACACATGCATACTCTCAATTTTATTTCACGCATACATTTGGACCAAAATATCCCCCATTCAAGGATATATTGTTCCAAATGTTCGTTTCTTATACCAAGGAATTGCTAATCTTCAAATATAGAAGAAAGTAATTAATTTCTTTTTGCTTCTAATTATGCATATTTTGTACACATTATACACATGCGGTATTTTAAATACACACACATACATATTACACAAGCATGGAATTTTTTTATACATATTACAATCACACACACACATGCATACTCCCAATTGTAATTCACGGATATTTTGGACGGATATATCCGCCATTCAAGGATATATTGTTTCTAATGTTCGCTACTGATACTGAGGAATTTCTATTTGAAATACACACACATACATACATATTACACATGCATCTATATTTTTTATACATATTACAATCACACACACATGCATACTCTCAATTTTAATTCACGCACACTTTAGGACTAATATATCCCCCATTCAAGGATATATTGTTCTCTACTTATGCTAAGGAATTACTAATCTTCGAATTTAGAAGAAAGTAATTAATTTCTTTTCGCTTCTAATTATGAATTTTTTGTACACATTATACACATGCGGTATTTTAAATTCACGCTCATACATATTACACATGCATACATATTTTTTATGCATATTACAATCACACACACATGCATACACTCAATTTTAATTCACGCATACTTTTGGTCCAATATATTCCCCATTCAAGGATATATTGTTCCTAATTTCGTACTTATACTGAGGAATTGCTATTTTAAATACACACACATAAATATTACACATGCAAACTTTTTTTTATACATATTGCAATCACACACACATGCATACACTCAATTTTAATTCACGCATAATTTTGGAAAAATATATCCCTCATTCAATGATATATTGTTCTCTACTTATACTAAGGAATTACTAATCTTCGAATTTAGAAGAAAGTAATTAATTTCTTTTCGCTTCTAATTATGAATTTTTTGTACACATTACACACATGCGGTATTTTAAATATACACACATGCATACTTAATTTTTATACATATTACAATCACACACACATGCATACTCTCAACTTTAGTTCACGCAATCTTTTGGACCAATATATCACCCATTCAAGGATATATTCTTACTAATGTTCGCTACTTATACTGAGGAATTGCTATTTTAAATACACACACATAAATATTACACATGCATACTTTTTTTTATACATATTGCAATCATACACACATGCATACTCTCAATTTTAATTCAATCATACTTTTGGACCAATATACCCCCATTCATGGATATATTGTTCCAAATGTTCGCTTCTTATACCAAGGAACTGCTAATCTTCAAATATAGAAGAAAGTAATTAATTTCTTCTCGCTTCTAATTATGAATTTTTTGTACACATTATACATATGCGGTATTTTAAATACACACACATACATATTTTTTATACATATTACAATCACACACACATGCATACACTCAATTTTAATACACGCACACTTTTGGAAAAATATATCTCCTATTCACAGATATATTGTTCCTAATGTTTGCTACTTATACTAAGGAATTGCTAATCTTCGATTAAAGAAGAAAGTATTTAATTTCTTCTAGCTTCTAATTATGAAATGTTTGTACACATTACACACATGCGGTATTTTAAATACACACACATACATACATATTACACATGCATACATATTTTATGTACATATTACTATCACACACACCTGAATAGTTTCAATTTTCATTCACTCATACTTTGACCAATATATTCCCCACTCAAGGATATATTGTTCCAAATGTCCCTACTTTTACTAAGGAATTGCTAATCTTCGAATATAAAAGAAAGTAATTAATTTCTTTTCGCTTCTAATTATGAATTTTTTGTACACATTATACACATGCGGTATTTTAAATACACACACATACATATTACACATGCATGCAAATTTTTTATACATGTTACAATAACACACACACATGCATACTCCCAATTCTAATTCACGCATACTTTTGGACGAATATATCCCCCATTTAAGGATATATTGTTCCTAATGTTCGCTACTTATACTGAGGAATTGCTATTTGAAATACAGACACATACATATTAAACATTCATCTATATATTTTATACATATTACAATCACACACACATGCATACTCTCAATTTTAATTCACGCACACTTTTGGATCAATATATCCCCCATTCAAGGATATATTGTTCTCTACTTATACTAAGGATTTGCTAATCTTCGAATATAGAAGAAAGTAATTGATTTCTTTTCGCTTCTGATTATGAATTTTTTGTACACATTATACACATGTGGTATTTTAAATACACACACATACATATTACACATGCATACACATTTTTTATACATATTACAATCACACACATGCATACTCTCAATTTTAATTCACGCAAACTTTTGGACTATTATATCCCCCATTCAAGAACATATTGCTCCTAATGTTCGCTACTTATACTAAAGAATGGCTAATATTCGAAGGATATATTGTTCCAAATGTCCCTACTTTTACTAAGGAATTGCTAATCTTCGAATATAAAAGAAAGTAATTAATTTGTTTTCGCTTCTAATTATGAATTTTTTGTACACATTATACACAAGCGGTATCTTAAATACACACACATAAATATTACACATGCTTACTTTTTTTATACATATTGCAATCATACACACATGCATACTCTCAATTTTAATTCTCGCATACTTTTGGACGAATATATCTCCAAATCAAGGTTATATTGTTTCAAATGTTCGTTTTATACCAAGGAAATGCTAATCATCGAATATAGAAGAAAGTAATTAATTTTTTTTCGCTTCTATATATTCATTTTTTGTACAAATTATACACATGCGGTAATTTAAATGCATAAACATGCATACATATTACACATGCATACATATTTTTATACATATTACAATCACACACACATGCATACTCCCAATTGTAATTCACGCATACTTTTGGACCAATATATCACCCATTCAAGGATATATTCTTCCTAATATTCGCTACGTATACTGAGGAATTGCTATTTTAAATACACACACATAAATATTGCACATGCATACTTTTTTTTATACATATTGCGATCATACACACATGCATAGTCTCAATTTTAACTCACGCATACTTTTGGAAGAATATATCCCCCTTTCAAGGTAAAATTGTTCCTAATGTTAGCTTACTAAGGAATTGCTGATCTTCGAATATAGAAGAAAGTAATTAATTTCTTTTCGCTTCTAATTATGAATTTTTTGTACACATTATACACATGCTGTATTTTAAATACACACACATACATATTTTTTATGGAAATTACAATCACACGCACATGCGTACACTCAATTTTAATACACGCATACTTTTGGGCCAATATATCCCCCATTCAAGGATATATTGTTCCTAATGTTCGCTACTTATATTGAGCAATTGCTAATCTTCGAATATAGAAGAAAGTAATTAATTTCTGTTAGCTTCTAATTATGTAATGTTTGTACACATTACACACATGCGGTAATTTAAATGCATAAACATGCATACATATTACACATGCATACATATTTTTTATACATATTACAATCACACACACATGCATACTCCCAATTGTAATTCACGCATACTTTTGGACCAATATATCACCCATTCAAGGATATATTCTTCCTAATGTTCGCTACTTATACTGAGGAATTGCTATTTTAAATACACACACATAAATATTGCACATGCATACTTTTTTTATACATAATTCGATCATACACACATGCATACTCTCATTTTTAATTCACGCACACTTTTGGACCAATATATTAGACCAATATACCCCCATTCAAGAAGATATTGTTCTCTACTTATACTAAGGAATTACTAATCTTCGAATTTAGAAGAAAGTAATTAATTTCTTTTCGCTTCTAATTATAAATTTTTTGTATACATCATACACATGCGGTATTTTAAATATCCACAAACATGCATACTTAATTTCTGTACATATTACAATCACACACACATGCATACCCTCAATTTTAGTTCACGCAATCTTTTGGACCAATACATCACCCATTCACGGATATATTCTTCCTAATGTTCGCTACTTATACTGAAGAATTGCTATTTTAAGTACACACACATAAATATTACACATGCATACTTTTTTTATACATATTGCAATCATACACACATGCATACTCTCAATTTTAATTCACGCAAACTTTTGGACTATTATATCACCCATTCAAGAACATATTGCTCCTAATGTTCGCTACTTGTATTAAAGAATGGCTAATCTTCGAATACAGAAGAAAGTAATTAATTTCTTTTCGCTTCTAATTATGAATTTTTTGTACACATTCTACTTATGCGGTATTTAAAATACACACACATACATATTACACAAGCATACATACTTTTTATACATATTACAATCACACGCACATGCATACTCTCAATTTTAATTCACGCATACTTTTGAACCAATATATCCCCCATTCAAGGATATATTGTTCTCTACTTATACTAAGGAATTGCTAATCTTCGAATATAGAAGAAAGTAATTAATTTCTTTTCGCTTCTAAATATCAATTTTTTGTACACATTATACACATGCTATATTTTAAATACACACACATAAATATTACACATGCTTACTTTTTTTATACATACTGCAATCATACACACATGCATACTCTCAATTTTAATTCACGCATACTTTTGGACGAATATATCTCCAATTCAAGGTTATATTGTTCCAAATGTTCGTTTTATACCAAGGAATTGCTAATCTTCGAATATAGAAGAAAGTAATTAATTTATTTTCGCTTCTATATATTGATTTTTTGTACAAATTATACACATGCGGTAATTTAAATACATAAACATGCATACATATTACACATGCATACATATTTTTTATACATATTACAATCACACACACATGCATACACTCAATTTTAATTCACGCATACTTTTGGACCACATTCAAGCATATGTTGTTCCAATTGTTCGCTTCTTATACCAAGGAATTGCTAATCTTCAAATATAGAAGAATGTAATTAATTTCTTTTCGCTTCAAATTATGAATTTTTTGTACACATTATACACATGCGGTATTTTAAATACACACACATACATATTACACATACATTCATATTTTTTATGCATATTACAAATCACACACACATGCATACACTCAATTTTAATTCACGCATAATTTTGGACCAATATATACCCCATTCAAGAATATATTGTTCTCTACTTATACTAAGGAATTACTAATCTTCGAATTTAGAAGAAAGTAATTAATTTCTTTTCGCTTCTAATTATAAATTTTTTGTATACATCATACACATGCGGTATTTGAAATATACACACACACGCATACTTATTTTTATACATATTACGATCACACACACATGCATACCCTCAACTTTAGTTCACGCAATCTTTTGGACCAATATATCACCCATTCAAGGATATATTCTTCCTAATGTTCGCTACTTATACTGAGGAATTGCTATTTTAAATACACACACATAAATATTACACATGCATACTTTTTTATACATATTGCGATCATACACACATGCATACTCTCAATTTTAATTTACGCATACTTTTGGAAGAATATATCCCCCTTTCAAGGAAAAATTGTTCCTAATGTTAGCTTACTAAGGAATTGCTGATCTTCGAATATAGAAGAAAGTAATTAATTTCTTTTCACTTCTAATTATGAATTTTTTGTACACATTATACACATGCTGTATTTGAAATACACACACATACATATTTTTTATGCAAATTACAATCACACACACATGCGTACACTCAATTTAATACACGCATACTTTTGGGCCAATATATCCCCCATTCAAGGATATATTGTTCCTAATGTTCGCTACTTATACTGAGCAATTGCTAATCTTCGAATATAGAAGAAAGTAATTAATTTCTGTTAGCTTCTAATTATGTAATGTTTGTACACATTACACACATGCGGTATTTTAAATACACACACATACATGCATATTATACATGCATACCTATTTTATATACATATTACTATCACACACACATGCATACTCTCATTTTTAATTCACGCACACTTTTTGAATTGCTAATCTTCGAATATAGAAGAAAGTAATTAATTTCTTTTCGCTTCTATATATTGATTTTTTGTACAAATTATACACATGCGGTAATTTAAATACATAAACATGCCTACATATTACACATGCATACATATTTTGTATACATATTACAATCACACACACATGCATACTCCCAATTGTAATTCACGCATACTTTTGGACCAATATATCCCCCATTCAAGGATATATTGTTCCTATTCTTCGCTACTTATAATGAGGAATTGCTATTTTAAATACACACACATAAATATTATACATGCATACTTTTTTGTATAGATATTGCAATCATACACACATGCATACTCTCAATTTTAATTTACGCATACTTTTGGACCAATATATCCACCATTCAAGGATATGTTGTTCCAATTGTTCGCTTCTTATACCAAGGAATTGCTAATCTTCAAATATAGAAGAAAGTAATTAATTTCTTTTCGCTTCTAATTATAAATTTTTTGTATACATCATACACATGCGGTATTTTAAATATACACACACATGCATACTTATTTTTATACATATTACAATCACACACACATGCATACCCTCAACTTTAGTTCACGCAATCTTTTGGACCAATATATCACCCATTCAAGGATATATTCTTCCTAATGTTCGCTACTTATACTGAGCAATTGCTAATCTTCGAATATAGAAGAAAATAATTAATTTCTGTTAGCTTCCAATTATGTAATGTTTGTACACATTACACACATGCGGTATTTTAAATACACACACATACATACATATTATACATGCATACATATTTTACATACATATTACTATCACACACACATGCATACTCTCATTTTTAATTCACGCACACTTTTGGACCAATATATCCCCCATTCAAGAAGATATTTTTCTCTACTTATACAAAGGAATTACTAATCTTCGAATTTAGAAGAAAGTAATTAATTTCTTTTCGCTTCTAATTATAAATTTTTTGTATACATCATACACATGCGGTATTTTAAATATCCACAAACATGCATACTTAATTTCTGTACATATTACAATCACACACACATGCATACCCTCAATTTTAGTTCACGCAATCTTTTGGACCAATACATCACCCATTCACGGATATATTCTTCCTAATGTTCGCTACTTATACTGAAGAATTGCTATTTTAAATACATACACATAAATATTACACATGCATACTCTTTTTATACATATTGCAATCATACACACATGCATACTCTCAATTTTAATTCACGCAAACTTTTGGACTATTATATCACCCATTCAAGAACATATTGCTCCTAATGTTCGCTACTTGTATTAAAGAATGGCTAATCTTCGAATACAGAAGAAAGTAATTAATTTCTTTTCGCTTCTAATTATGAATTTTTTGTACACATTCTACTTATGCGGTATTTAAAATACACACACATACATATTACACAAGCATACATACTTTTTATACATATTACAATCACACGCACATGCATACTCTCAATTTTAATTCACGCATACTTTTGAACCAATATATCCCCCATTCAAGGATATATTGTTCTCTACTTATACTAAGGAATTGCTAATCTTCGAATATAGAAGAAAGTAATTAATTTCTTTTCGCTTCTAAATATAAATTTTTTGTACACATTATACACATGCTATATTTTAAATACACACACATAAATATTACACATGCTTCCTTTTTTTTTACATATTGCAATCATACACACATGCATACTCTCAATTTTAATTCACGCATACTTTTGGACGAATATATCTCCAATTCAAGGTTATATTGTTCCAAATGTTCGTTTTATACCAAGGAATTGCTAATCTTCGAATATAGAAGAAAGTAATTAATTTATTTTCGCTTCTATATATTGATTTTTTGTACAAATTATACACATGCGGTAATTTAAATACATAAACATGCATACATATTACACATGCATACATATTTTTATACATATTACAATCACACACACATGCATACACTCAATTTTAATTCACGCATACTTTTGGACCACATTCAAGCATATGTTGTTCCAATTGTTCGCTTCTTATACCAAGGAATTGCTAATCTTCAAATATAGAAGAATGTAATTAATTTCTTTTCGCTTCTAATTATGAATTTTTTGTACACATTATACACATGCGGTATTTTAAATACACACACATACATATTACACATACATTCATATTTTTTATGCATATTACAAATCACACACACATGCATACACTCAATTTTAATTCACGCATACTTTTGGACCAATATATACCCCATTCAAGAATATATTGTTCTCTACTTATACTAAGGAATTACTAATCTTCGAATTTAGAAGAAAGTAATTAGTTTCTTTTCGCTTCTAATTATAAATTTTTTGTATACATCATACACATGCGGTATTTGAAATATACACACACACGCATACTTATTTTTATACATATTACGATCACACACACATGCATACCCTCAACTTTAGTTCACGCAATCTTTTGGACCAATATATCACCCATTCAAGGATATATTCTTCCTAATGTTCGCTACTTATACTGAGGAATTGCTATTTTAAATACACACACATAAATATTACACATGCATACTTTTTTATACATATTGCGATCATACACACATGCATACTCTCAATTTTAATTTACGCATACTTTTGGAAGAATATATCCCCCTTTCAAGGAAAAATTGTTCCTAATGTTAGCTTACTAAGGAATTGCTGATCTTCGAATATAGAAGAAAGTAATTAATTTCTTTTCACTTCTAATTATGAATTTTTTGTACACATTATACACATGCTGTATTTGAAATACACACACATACATATTTTTTATGCAAATTACAATCACGCACACATGCATACACTCAATTTAATACACGCATACTTTTGGGCCAATATATCCCCCATTCAAGGATATATTGTTCCTAATGTTCGCTACTTATACTGAGCAATTGCTAATCTTCGAATATAGAAGAAAGTAATTAATTTCTGTTAGCTTCTAATTATGTAATGTTTGTACACATTACACACATGCGGTATTTTAAATACACACACATACATGCATATTATACATGCATACCTATTTTATATACATATTACTATCACACACACATGCATACTCTCATTTTTAATTCACGCACACTTTTGGAATTGCTAATCTTCGAATATAGAAGAAAGTAATTAATTTCTTTTCGCTTCTATTTATTGATTTTTTGTACAAATTATACACATGCGGTAATTTAAATACATAAACATGCCTACATATTACACATGCATACTTATTTTTATACATATTACAATCACACACACATGCATACCCTCAATTTTAGTTCACGCAATCTTTTGGACCAATATATCACCCATTCAAAGATATATTCTTCCTAATGTTCGCTACTTATACTTAGGAATTGCTATTTTAAATACACACACATAAATATTACACATGCATACTTTTTTTATACATATTGCAATCATACACACATGCATACTCTCAATTTTTATTCACGCATACTTTTGGACCAATATATCCCCCATTCAAGGATATATTGTTCCAAATGTTCTCTTCTTATACCAAGGAATTGCTAATCTTTAAATATAGAAGAAAGTAATTAATTTCTTTTCGCTTCTAATTATGATTTTTTTGTACACATTATACACATGCGGTATTTTAAATCCACACACATACATATTACACAAGCATGCAAATTTTTTATACATGTTAAAATCTCACACACACATGCATACACCCAATTGTAATTCACGCATACTTTTCGACGAATATATTCAAGGATATATTGTTTCTAATTTTCGCTACTGATACTGAGGAATTTCTATTTGAAATACACACACATACATATTACACATGCATCTATATTTTTATACATATTACAATCACACACACATGCATACTCTCAATTTTAATTCACGTACACTTTTGGACCAATATATCCCCCCATTCAAGGATATATTGTTCTCTACTTATACTAAGGAATTACTAATCTTCGAATTTAGAGGAAAGTATTTAATTTCTTTTCGCTTCTAATTATGAATTTTTTGTACACATTATACACATGCGGTATTTTAAATACACACTCATACATATTACACATGCATACATATTTTTTATGCATATTACAATCGCACCCACATGCATACACTCAATTTTAATTCACGCATACTTTTGGACCAATATATTCCCCATTCAAGGATATATTGTTCTCTACTTATACTCAGGAATTACTAATCTTCGAATTTAGAAGAAAGTAATTAATTTCTTTTCGCTTCTAATTATGAATTTTTATTACACATTATACACATGCGGTATTATAATTACTCACACATACATATTACACATGCATACATATTTTTATACATATTACATCACACACACACATGCATACTCTCAATTTTAATTCACGCATACTTTTGGACCAATATATCCCCCATTCAAGGATATATTGTTCCTAATTTCGCTACTTATACTGAGGAATTGCTATTTTAAATACACACACATAAATATTACACATGCATACTTTTTTTATACATATTGCAATCACACACACATGCATACACTCAATTTTAATTCACGCATACTTTTGGAAAAATATATCCCTCATTCAAGGATATATTGTTCTCTACTTATACTAAGGAATTACTAATCTTCGAATTTAGAAGAAAGTAATTAATTTCTTTTCGCTTCTAGTTATGAATTTTTTGTACACATTATACACATGTGGTATTTTAAATATACACACACATGCATACTTATTTTTTATACATATTACAATCACACATGCATGCATACCCTCAACTTTAGTTCACGCAATCTTTTGGACCAATATATCACATATTCAAGGGTATATTCTTACTAATGTTCGCTACTTATAATGAGGAATTGCTATTTTAAATACACACACATATATATTACACATGCATACTTTTTTTTATACATATTGCAATCATACACACATGCATACTCTCAATTTTAATTCAATCATACTTTTGGACCAATATACCCCCATTCATGGATATATTGTTCCAAATGTTCGCTTCTTATACCAAGGAACTACTAATCTTCAAATATAGAAGAAAGTAATTAATTTCTTCTCGCTTCTAATTATGAATTTTTTGTACACATTATACATATGCGGTATTTTAAATACACACACATACATATTTTTTATACATATTACAATCACACACACATGCATACACTCAATTTTAATACACGCACACTTTTGGAAAAATATATCTCCTATTCACGGATATATTGTTCCTAATGTTTGCTACTTATACTAAGGAATTGCTAATCTTCGATTAAAGAAGAAAGTATTTAATTTCTTCTAGCTTCTAATTATGAAATGTTTGTACACATTACACACATGCGGTATTTTAAATACACACACATACATACATATTACACATGCATACATATTTTATGTACATATTACTATCACACACACCTGAATAGTTTCAATTTTCATTCACTCATACTTTGACCAATATATTCCCCACTCAAGGATATATTGTTCCAAATGTCCCTACTTTTACTAAGGAATTGCTAATCTTCGAATATAAAAGAAAGTAATTAATTTCTTTTCGCTTCTAATTATGAATTTTTTGTACACATTATACACATGCGGTATTTTAAATACACACACATACATATTACACATGCATGGAAATTTTTTATACATGTTACAATAACACACACACATGCATACTCCCAATTCTAATTCACGCATACTTTTGGACGAATATATCCCCCATTTAAGGATATATTGTTCCTAATGTTCGCTACTTATACTGAGGAATTGCTATTTGAAATACAGACACATACATATTAAACATTCATCTATATATTTTATACATATTACAATCACACACACATGCATACTCTCAATTTTAATTCACGCACACTTTTGGATCAATATATCCCCCATTGAAGGATATATTGTTCTCTACTTATACTAAGGATTTGCTAATCTTCGAATATAGAAGAAAGTAATTGATTTCTTTTCGCTTCTGATTATGAATTTTTTGTACACATTATACACATGTGGTATTTTAAATACACACACATACATATTACACATGCATACATATTTTTTATACATATTACAATCACACACATGCATACTCTCAATTTTAATTCACGCAAACTTTTGGACTATTATATCCCCCATTCAAGAACATATTGCTCCTTATGTTCGCTACTTATACTAAAGAATGGCTAATCTTCGAAGGATATATTGTTCCAAATGTCCCTACTTTTACTAAGGAATTGCTAATCTTCGAATATAAAAGAAAGTAATTAATTTGTTTTCGCTTCTAATTATGAATTTTTTGTACACATTATACACATGCGGTATCTTAAATACACACACATAAATATTACACATGCATACATATTTTTTATACATATTACAATCACACACACATGCATACTCCCAATTGTAATTCACGCATACTTTTGGACCAATATATCACCCATTCAAGGATATATTCTTCCTAATGTTCGCTACGTATACTGAGGAATTGCTATTTTAAATACACACACATAAATATTGCACATGCATACTTTTTTTTATACATATTGCGATCATACACACATGCATACTCTCAATTTTAACTCACGCATACTTTTGGAAGAATATATCTCCCTTTCAAGGTAAAATTGTTCCTAATGTTAGCTTACTAAGGAATTGCTGATCTTCGAATATAGAAGAAAGTAATTAATTTCTTTTCGCTTCTAATTATGAATTTTTTGTACACATTATACACATGCTGTATTTTAAATACACACACATACATATTTTTTATGGAAATTACAATCACACGCACATGCGTACACTCAATTTTAATACACGCATACTTTTGGGCCAATATATCCCCCATTCAAGGATATATTGTTCCTAATGTTCGCTACTTATATTGAGCAATTGCTAATCTTCGAATATAGAAGAAAGTAATTAATTTCTGTTAGCTTCTAATTATGTAATGTTTGTACACATTACACACTTTCGGTAATTTAAATGCATAAACATGCATACATATTACACATGCATACATATTTTTTATACATATTACAATCACACACACATGCATACTCCCAATTGTAATTCACGCATACTTTTGGACCAATATATCACCCATTCAAGGATATATTCTTCCTAATTTTCGCTACTTATACTGAGGAATTGCTATTTTAAATACACACACATAAATATTGCACATGCATACTTTTTTTATACATAATTCGATCATACACACATGCATACTCTCATTTTTAATTCACGCACACTTTTGGACCAATATATTAGACCAATATACCCCCATTCAAGAAGATATTCTTCTCTACTTATACTAAGGAATTACTAATCTTCGAATTTAGAAGAAAGTAATTAATTTCTTTTCGCTTCTAATTATAAATTTTTTGTATACATCATACACATGCGGTATTTTAAATATCCACAAACATGCATACTTAATTTCTATACATATTACAATCACACACACATGAATACCCTCAATTTTAGTTCACGCAATCTTTTGGACCAATACATCACCCATTCACGGATATATTCTTCCTAATGTTCGCTACTTATACTGAAGAATTGCTATTTTAAATACACACATAAATATTACACATGCATACTTTTTTTATACATATTGCAATCATACACACATGCATACTCTCAATTTTAATTCACGCAAACTTTTGGACTATTATATCACCCATTCAAGAACATATTGCTCCTAATGTTCGCTACTTGTATTAAAGAATGGCTAATCTTCGAATACAGAAGATAGTAATTAATTTCTTTTCGCTTCTAATTATGAATTTTTTGTACACATTCTACTTATGCGGTATTTAAAATACACACACATACATATTACACAAGCATACATACTTTTTATACATATTACAATCACACGCACATGCATACTCTCAATTTTAATTCACGCATACTTTTGAACCAATATATCCCCCATTCAAGGATATATTGTTCTCTACTTATACTAAGGAATTGCTAATCTTCGAATATAGAAGAAAGTAATTAATTTCTTTTCGCTTCTAAATATCAATTTTTTGTACACATTATACACATGCTATATTTTAAATACACACACATAAATATTACACATGCTTACTTTTTTTATACATATTGCAATCATACACACATGCATACTCTCAATTTTAATTCACGCGTACTTTTGGACGAATATATCTCCAATTCAAGGTTATATTGTTCCAAATGTTCGTTTTATACCAAGGAATTGCTAATCTTCGAATATAGAAGAAAGTAATTAATTTATTTTCGCTTCTATATATTGATTTTTTGTACAAATTATACACATGCGGTAATTTAAATACATAAACATGCATACATATTACACATGCATACATATTTTTTATACATATTACAATCACACACACATGCATACACTCAATTTTAATTCACGCATACTTTTGGACCACATTCAAGCATATGTTGTTCCAATTGTTCGCTTCTTATACCAAGGAATTGCTAATCTTCAAATATAGAATAATGTAATTAATTTCTTTTCGCTTCTAATTATGAATTTTTTGTACACATTATACACATGCGGTATTTTAAATACACACACATACATATTACACATACATTCATATTTTTTATGCATATTACAAATCACACACACATGCATACACTCAATTTTAATTCACGCATACTTTTGGACCAATATATACCCCATTCAAGAATATATTGTTCTCTACTTATACTAAGGAATTACTAATCTTCGAATTTAGAAGAAAGTAATTAATTTCTTTTCGCTTCTAATTATAAATTTTTTGTATACATCATACACATGCGGTATTTTAAATATACACACACACGCATACTTATTTTTATACATATTACGATCACACACACATGCATACCCTCAACTTTAGCTCACGCAATCTTTTAGACCAATATATCACCCATTCAAGGATATATTCTTCCTAATGTTCGCTACTTATACTGAGGAATTGCTATTTTAAATACACACACATAAATATTACACATGCATACTTTTTTATACATATTGCGATCATACACACATGCATACTCTCAATTTTAATTTACGCATACTTTTGGAAGAATATATCCCCCTTTCAAGGAAAAATTGTTCCTAATGTTAGCTTACTAAGGAATTGCTCATCTTCGAATATAGAAGAAAGTAATTAATTTCTTTTCACTTCTAATTATGAATTTTTTGTACACATTATACACATGCTGTATTTGAAATACACACACATACATATTTTTTATGCAAATTACAATCACACACACATGCGTACACTCAATTTTAATACACGCATACTTTTGGGCCAATATATCCCCCATTCAAGGATATATTGTTCCTAATGTTCGCTACTTATACTGAGCAATTGCTAATCTTCGAATATAGAAGAAAGTAATTAATTTCTGTTAGCTTCTAATTATGTAATGTTTGTACACATTACACACATGCGGTATTTTAAATACACACACATACATGCATATTATACATGCATACCTATTTTATATACATATTACTATCACACACACATGCATACTCTCATTTTTAATTCACGCACACTTTTGGAATTGCTAATCTTCGAATATAGAAGAAAGTAATTAATTTCTTTTCGCTTCTATATATTGATTTTTTGTACAAATTATACACATGCGGTAATTTAAATACATAAACATGCCTACATATTACACATGCATACATATTTTGTATACATATTACAATCACACACACATGCATACTCCCAATTGTAATTCACGCATACTTTTGGACCAATATATCCCCCATTCAAGGATATATTGTTCCTATTCTTCGCTACTTATAATGAGGAATTGCTATTTTAAATACACACACATAAATATTATACATGCATACTTTTTTGTATAGATATTGCAATCATACACACATGCATACTCTCAATTTTAATTTACGCATACTTTTGGACCAATATATCCACCATTCAAGGATATGTTGTTCCAATTGTTCGCTTCTTATACCAAGGAATTGCTAATCTTCAAATATAGAAGAAAGTAATTAATTTCTTTTCGCTTCTAATTATAAATTTTTTGTATACATCATACACATGCGGTATTTTAAATATACACACACATGCATACTTATTTTTATACATATTACAATCACACACACATGCATACCCTCAACTTTAGTTCACGCAATCTTTTGGACCAATATATCACCCATTCAAGGATATATTCTTCCTAATGTTCGCTACTTATACTGAGCAATTGCTAATCTTCGAATATAGAAGAAAATAATTAATTTCTGTTAGCTTCCAATTATGTAATGTTTGTACACATTACACACATGCGGTATTTTAAATACACACACATACATACATATTATACATGCATACATATTTTACATACATATTACTATCACACACACATGCATACTCTCATTTTTAATTCACGCACACTTTTGGACCAATATATCCCCCATTCAAGAAGATATTTTTCTCTACTTATACTAAGGAATTACTAATCATCGAATTTAGAAGAAAGTAATTAATTTATTTTCGCTTCTAATTATAAATTTTTTGTATGCATCATACACATGCGGTATTTTAAATATACACAAACATGCATACTTATTTTTTATACATATTACAATCACACACACATGCATACCCTCAATTTTAGTTCACGCAATCTTTTGGACCAATATATCACCCATTCAAAGATATATTCTTCCTAATGTTCGCTACTTATACTTAGGAATTGCTATTTTAAATACACACACATAAATATTACACATGCATACTTTTTTTATACATATTGCAATCATATACACATGCATACTCTCAATTTTTATTCACGCATACTTTTGGACCAATATATCCCCCATTCAAGGATATATTGTTCCAAATGTTCGCTTCTTATACCAAGGAATTGCTAATCTTCAAATATAGAAGAAAGTAATTAATTTCTTTTCGCTTCTAATTATGATTTTTTTGTACACATTATACACATGCGGTATTTTAAATCCACACACATACATATTACACAAGCATGCAAATTTTTTATACATGTTACAATCACACACACACATGCATACACCCAATTGTAATTCACGCATACTTTTCGACGAATATATTCAAGGATATATTGTTTCTAATTTTCGCTACTGATACTGAGGAATTTCTATTTGAAATACACACACATACATATTACACATGCATCTATGTTTTTATACATATTACAATCACACACACATGCATACTCTCAATTTTAATTCACGTACACTTTTGGAC
The DNA here is from genome assembly GCA_963930645.1 of Salticus scenicus. Taxonomy (NCBI): domain Eukaryota; kingdom Metazoa; phylum Arthropoda; class Arachnida; order Araneae; family Salticidae; genus Salticus; species Salticus scenicus. The sequence goes on from CAWVNO010001064.1 coordinate 686,202, forward strand.
CAATATATCCCCCCATTCAAGGATATATTGTTCTCTACTTATACTAAGGAATTACTAATCTTCGAATTTAGAGGAAAGTATTTAATTTCTTTTCGCTTCTAATTATGAATTTTTTGTACACATTATACACATGCGGTATTTTAAATACACACTAATACATATTACACATGCATACATATTTTTTATGCATATTACAATCACACCCACATGCATACACTCAATTTTAAGTCACGCATACTTTTGGACCAATATATTCCCCATTCAAGGATATATTGTTCTCTACTTATACTCAGGAATTACTAATCTTCGAATTTAGAAGAAAGTAATTAATTTCTTTTCGCTTCTAATTATGAATTTTTATTACACATTATACACATGCGGTATTATAATTACTCACACATACATATTACACATGCATACATATTTTTATACATATTACATCACACACACACATGCATACTCTCAATTTTAATTCACGCATACTTTTGGACCAATATATCCCCCATTCAAGGATATATTGTTCCTAATTTCGCTACTTATACTGAGGAATTGCTATTTTAAATACACACACATAAATATTACACATGCATACTTTTTTTATACATATTGCAATCACACACACATGCATACACTCAATTTTAATTCACGCATACTTTTGGAAAAATATATCCCTCATTCAAGGATATATTGTTCTCTATTTATACTAAGGAATTACTAATCTTCGAATTTAGAAGAAAGTAATTAATTTCTTTTCGCTTCTAGTTATGAATTTTTTGTACACATTATACACATGTGGTATTTTAAATATACACACACATGCATACTTATTTTTTATACATATTACAATCACACATGCATGCATACCCTCAACTTTAGTTCACGCAATCTTTTGGACCAATATATCACATATTCAAGGGTATATTCTTACTAATGTTTGCTACTTATAATGAGGAATTGCTATTTTAAATACACACACATAAATATTACACATGCATACTTTTTTTATACATATTGCAATCATACACACATGCATACTCTCAATTTTAATTCAATCATACTTTTGGACCAATGTATCCCCCATTCAAGGATAGTTTGTTCCAATTGTTCGCTTCTTATACCAAGGAATTGCTAATCTTCAAATATAGAAGAAAGTAATTAATTTCTTTTCGCTTCTAATTATGAATTTTTTGTACACATTATACACATGCGGTATTTTAAATACACACACATACATATTTTTTATACATATTACAATCACACACACATGCATACACTCAATTTTAATACACGCATACTTTTGGAAAATATATCTCCCATTCAAGGATATATTGTTCCTAATGTTTGCTACTTATACTAAGGAATTGCTAATCTTCGATTACAGAAGAAAGTACTTAATTTCTTCTAGCTTCTAATTATGAAATGTTTGTACACATTACACACATGCGGTATTTTAAATACACACACACACATACATATTACACATGCATACATACTTTATATACATATTACTATCACACACACCATCTCAATTTTCATTCACTCATACTTTGACCAATATATTCCCCACTCAAGGATATATTGTTCCAAATGTCCCTACTTTTACTAAGGAATTGCTAATCTTCGAATATAAAAGAAAGTAATTTCTTTTCGCTTGTAATTATAAATATTTTGTACACATTATACACACGCGGTATTTTAAATACACACATATACATATTACACATGCATGCAAATTTTTTATACATGTTACAATCACACACACACATGCATACTCCCAATTCTAATTCACGCAAACTTTTGGACTATTATATCCCCCATTCAAGAACATATTGCTCCTAATGTTCGCTACTTATATTAAAGAAAGGCTAATCTTCGAATACAGTAGAAAGTAATTAATTTCTTTCCGCTTCTAATTATGAATTTTTTGTACACATTCTACTTATGCGGTATTTAAAATACACACACATACATATTACACAAGCATACATATTTTTTATACATATTACAATCACACGCACATGCATATTCTCAATTTAAATTCACGCACACTTTTGGACTAATATATCCCCATTCAAGGATATATTGTTCTCTACTTATACTGAGGAATTGCTAATCTTCGAATATAGAAGAAAGTAATTAATTTCTTTTCGCTTCTAAATATCAATTTTTTGTACACATTATACACATGCGGTATTTTAAATACACACGCATAAATATTACACATGCTTACTTTTTTTTATACATATTGCAATCATACACACATGCATACTCTCAATTTTAATTCATGCATTCTTTTGGACCAATATATCCCCCATTCAAGGATATGTTGTTCCAATTGTTCGCTTCTTATACCAAGGAATTGCTAACCTTCAAATATAGAAGAAAGTAATTAATTTGTTTTCGCTTCTAATTATGAATGTTTTGTACACATTATACACATGCGGTATTTTAAATACACACACATACATATTACACATGCATTCATATTTTTTATGCATATTACAATCACACACACATGCATACACTCAATTTTAATTCACGCATACTTTTGGCCCAATATATCCCCCATTAGAGGATATATTGTTCTCTACTTATACTAAGGAATTACTAATCTTCGAATTTAGAAGAAAGTAATTAATTTCTTTTCGCTTCTAATTATGAATTTTTTGTACACATTATACACATGCGGTATTTTAAATACACACACATACATATTACACATGCATGCAAATTTTTTATACATCTTACAATCACACACAAACATGCATACTCCCAATTGTAATTTACGCATACTTTTGGACGAATATATCCCCCATTCAAGGATGTATTGTTCCTAATGTTCGCTACTTATACTGAGGAATTGCTATTTGAAATACACACACATACATATTACACATGCATCTATATTTTTTATACATATTACAATCACACACACATGCATACACTCAATTTTAATTCACGCATATTTTGGACCAATATATCCCCCATTCAACGATATATTGTTCTCTACTTATACTCAGGATTTACTAAACTTGGAATATAGAAGAAAGTAATTAATTTCTTTTCGCTTCTATATATTGATTTTTTGTACAAATTATACACATGCGGTAATTTAAATACATAAACATGCATACATATTACACATGCATGCAAATTTTTTATACATGTTGCAATCACACACACACATGCATACTCCCAATTGTAATGCACGCATACTTTTGGACGAATATATCCCCCATTCAAGGATGTATTGTTCCTAATGTTCGCTACTTATACTGAGGAATTGCTATTTGAAATACACACACATACATATTACACATGCATCTATATTTTTTATACATATTACAATCACACACACATGCATACTCTCAATTTTAATTCACGCACACTTTTGGACCCATATATCCCCCATTCAAGGATATATTGTTCTCTACTTATACTAAGGAATTACTAATCTTCGAATTTAGAAGAAAGTAATTAATTTCTTTTCGCTTCTAATTACGAAATTTTTGTACACATTATACGCATGCGGTATTTTAAATACACACACATACATATTACACATGCATACATATTTTGTATGCATATTTCAATCACACACACATGTATACACTCAATTTTAATTCACGGATATTTTGGACTAATATATCCCCCATTCAAGGATATATTGTTCTCTACTTATACTAAGGAATTACTAATCTTCGAATTTAGCAGAAAATAATTAATTTCTTTTCGCTTCTAATTATAAATTTTTTTGTACACATTATACACATGCAGTATTTTAAATATACACACACATGCATACTTATTTTTTATACATATTATACATACATTATATATATATACATTATTATATATACATTTTTTATACATATTACAATCACACACATGCATACCCTTAACTTTAGTTCACGCAATCTTTTGGACCAATATATCCCCCATTCAGGGATATCTAATGTATATTATCTAATGTTCGCTACTTATACTAAGGAATTGCTAATCTTCGTATATAGAAGAAAGTAATTAATTTCTTTTCGCTTCTAATTATGAATTTTTTGTACACATTATACACATGCGGTATTTTAAATACACACACATACATATTACAATCACACACACATGCATACTCTCAATTTTAATTCACGCACACTTTTGGACCAATATATCCCCCATTCAAGGATATATTGCCCCTAATGTTCGCTACTTGTACTGAGGAATTGCTATTTTAAATACACACACATGCATATTACACATGCATATATATGTTTTATAAATATTACTATTACACACACATGCATACTCTCAATTTTAATACACGCATACTTTTGGACCAATATATCTCCGATTGAAGGATATATTGTTCCTAATGTTCGCTATTTATACTAAGGAATTTCCAATATTCGAATATAGAAGAAAGTAATTGATTTGCTTTCGCTTCTAATTATGAATTTTTTTTGTGCACAATATACACATGCTGTATTTTAAATACACACACATACATTTTACACATGCATATATATTTTTTATACATTTTTAAAATCACACACACGTGCATACTCTCAACTTTAGTTCACGCATACTTCTGGACCAATATATCCCCCATTCAAGGATATATTGCTCCAAATTGTCGCTACGTATACTGAGGAATTGTTATTTTACATACACACACATGCATATTACACATGCATATATATTTTCATGCATATTACAATCACACACGCATGCATACTCTCAATTTTAATTCACTCTTACTTTTGGACCAATATATCCCCTATTCAAAGATATATTGTTCTCTACTTATAACAATGAATTGCTAATCTTCGAATTTAGAAGAAAGTAATTCTTTTCGCTTCTGATTATGAATTTTGTGTACACATTATACACATGCGGTATTTTAGATACACACACATACATATTACACATGCATACTTATTTTTTATGCATATTACAATCACACACACATGCATACTCTCAATTTTAATTCACGCATACATTTGGACCAATATATCCCCCCCATTCAAAAATATATTTTTCCTAATATTTGCTACTTATACTAAGGAATTTCTAATCTTTGAATATAGAACAAAGTAATTAATTTCTTTTCGCTTCTAATTATGAATTTTTTGTACACATTGTACACATGCGGTATTTTAAATAGACACACATACATATTACATATGCATGCAAATTTTTTATACATATTACAATTTCGCACACACATGCGTACTCTCAATTTTAATTCATGCATACTTTTGGACCAATATATCCCCCATTCAAGGATATATTGTTCCAAATGTTCGCTACTTATACAAAAGAATTGCTAATCTTCGAATATAGAAGAAAGTAATTAATATCTTTTCTCTTCTAATTATGAATTTTTTGTACACATTCTACTTATGCGGTATTTTAAATACACACACATACATATTACACATGCATACATATTTTTTTTTACATATTAAAAACACATACATACATATTCTCAATTTTAATTCACGCATACTTTTGGACCAATATATCCCCTATTCAAGGATATATTGTTCCTAATATTTGCTACTTTTAGTAAGGAATTGCTAATCTTCGAATATAGAAGAAAGTAATTTCTTTTCGCTTCTAATTATAAATTTTTTAAAAACATTATACACATGCGGTATTTTAAATACACACACATACATATTACACATGCATACATATTTTTCTATGTTTTTATTAACTTCGATTCTTGTTTGTTTGTTTGTGTGTTTGTCAGGGACAAATCTTGCAATCGATTTTTAACTAACTAGCTAGATATTTGAAATTTTCAGGATAGCTCACAACACGGTGACAGTACATTTTTCTAATAATTTTATTCAACTATTGCAGGTCCAGCTGCCTTCGGCAGCGCTTATATGATTCGACAGAAAATTTGTTTAACTAACTTCCCGACTAGCTAGACATTTGAAACTTTCAGAATAGTTCAGAACACGGTGAAAATACATTTTTTTAATACCTTTAGTCAACTGTTTCGGGTTCCCGCTGCCTTCGGCAGCGTTATCTGTACAAAGCTTGCAGTCGATTTTTCACTAACTTTCCGACTATCTAGACATTTGAAAATTTTAGGATAGCTCAAAACACGGTGACAATACATTTTTTTAATACTTTTAGTCAACTGTTTCAGGTCCCCACTGCCTTCGGCACCGTTTATATGATTCAACAGAAAATTTATTTAACTAACTTCCCGACTAGCTAGACATTTGAAACTTTCAGAATAGTTCAGAATACGGTGAAAATGCATTTTTAAAATATTTTTAACCAAATGTTTCGGGTTCCTGCTGCCTTCGGCAGCGTTACCAGTACAATGCTTGCAATCGATTTTTCACTAACTTCCCGACTAGCTAGACATTTGAAACTTTTATAATAGCTCAAAACACGAGAGCAATGAATTTTTTTTTAACTTTTATCCAATTGCTCCGGGTTCCCGCTGCCTGGTAGCGTTTCTATGATTCAACAAATTTAAAAACATGGTATATAAAAAGATCTTTTCATTTTGTAATTATTTATACTTATTACAATCACACACTAATGGATACTCTCAATTTTAATTCACGCATACTTTTGGACCAATATATCCCCCATTCAAGGATATATTGTTCCTAATGTTCGCTACTTATACTAATGAATTGATAGTCTTCGAATATAGAAGAAAGTAATTAATTTGTTTTCGCTTCTAATTATGAATTTTTTGTACACATTATACACATGCGATATTTTAAAGACACACACATACATATTACACATGCATACATATTTTTTATACATATTACAATCACACACTGCTAGTCTTTGAATATAGAAGAAAGTAATAAAGTCCATTTCGCTTCTAATTATGAATTTTTTGTACAATTGCCGAGGAGTCTTCTTTTTAAGGAACAAATTTGTTGGTCGACGATTGATGTTAATCGTGATCTTCTAATGATGAACGAGTTCTGTTTTGAAGAATCCGCAAAAAGTGGATAATGATGACGGATTGTGGCATTTTTCTGTCCAAATTACTCATTTTCCACGAGAAGCCCTAAACAAGGAATTAGTCCTTGTAACGGCAGCATTTTGATGACATAAAAGCACCGAAAGAAATAAAAAACTAGTGTGTTGTGGGTATCACAAAACTTTCTTGAATATTTTCGTATATAACTTCACGTGGTATAAATATTTTTTACTTCTATTACCCGACTACCGTAGTTAATGGAAGTATCGTATTCTATCCAAAAATTCGATACCTAGATTTCACCTGATTTACATGTTTTAAGGTCTCCTGAGTCCAAAAAGGGGGTTTTTGACAATGGAGCAGTGTGTATGTGAGTATGTATGTATGGGGGAATCTTCTGGCTATTATATCTCGGAAACTAATAAAGATAGAACTGCGAAACTTTAGAATTAAATCAGGTCTGGTGCACAAATGAATTTTCCAAAATTTGGTGAAAATTGGAAAATCGGAAGTGGGACATCCGGAACCGGAAGTGGTACCGTAAGTCTGTATCTCAAAAACGGTTCTAACGATTTTCTTCTAAGTTGCTATATAAACACTATATTAGATGTCCTTTCGAATGATATAGTTGGTTAGTTCAGGAAAACTGATAGACGTCCTGTATAAATAGCTCAATTTCAGGCGTCGGAAATCCTTTTCATTAAAAATGGCTGCACGGATTTTTTTCAAACTTGCCATATTATATAACTGCCTTTTAAATATTCTTTTGTTTTACGGTCAATAATTGAGTATGCCAAGTTTTGGCAAATGTCGGTATCTCAAAAACGGCTCTAATGATTTTCTTGAAAATTGTTACATAAATACTTTTTAGATATCCCTCCTTATGTATTACTTGGTTATTAAAGGAAAATTATCAGTCGTCCTGTTTAGGTAGATCACATTTAGATGTCGGAAATTAATGTTTCGAAAAATGGCTAAACCGATTTTTTTCTTCTTCCTATTTTTAAATTCGCTATGTAAATATATATTTTACATATCTTTACATGTGTATAAGTTTTCTCTTACCAGAAAATTTTAGGTGTATAATTTGTTAGGTCAATTTTATGTCTTCTGATCATATTATCTCCAAAAAATGCATACAATACATGTAATAGTAAGTAATGGAAGTCGTGTGGTTGTTTCACACGAGATTTTTAATTGTTATTTTGTAAAATTTATTTACATGATGAACGAAGACGATTTTTTCTTGAGCAAACCAATGTTACTGATGTTATTTCTAGAATTAAGTTAAAATGGAGCTGGGCGGTGCATTTTTCCAGAAGAAATGGTGATAGATGGACCACCAGTCCTATTTTGGATAGCGAGATACAACAAAAGACCGAGAGAGAAACCAATGTATCGTTGGAAAGATAAAATTATGAAGTTTATAAGAACAGACTGGAGAACAATTGCAGAAAACAGCTCTGACTGAATCACTTAAGGGCCCTCTTCACACACCGCCGCCGGAAACCGAAGCTAATATTATTCTATGGGAAATTTTTCTTTACAAATAACTTATTAACTAATACATATTTTTAAATTCTGTTTTCACATTCTGAAAATTCCCAGCTGTTAAATGGACGGACCTTTTTTAAAAAAATATTTTTTTTAATTTTTTATATTTTATTTTGAAGCTGCAAAATACGAATTTTCAATTGTGATTTTTTTTCATTTTGCAATTTCAAAATAAAATATTAAAAATTAAAAAAATACATTTTTAAAAAAGGTCCGTCCATTTAACAGCTGGGAATTTTCTGAATGTGAAAACAGAATTTAAAAATATGTATTAGCTAATAAGTTATTTGTAAAGAAAATTTTCCCATAGAATAACATTGGCTCGGGCTTCCGGCGACGGTAAGTGAAGAGGGCCGTTAAGCAGTTATCACACGAATGATCCTACCCTCTGAACTATACGCTAATACCTCTCCGAATAATCGAGCATCAGGTAGTAGGGTTATTTTGAAGACTGAAATGAATTCAAAAAGGCGTCAACAATTGGCGACTAATCGCTCGCTATTTCATGTTTTAAACGCACTCCGATTGGTTGAATACGAGCTAACATCTAGCGTAGGAGATTTAGTCAGTCATAGGTTCGTCATTCACAAAGGAAGAGAGGAAACTATCACACGATGCGTTTTCGAGCGTTTGTCTCTCGAAAAACCTGTTTCAAGTAGTTTCAGGAGAAAGTATCTGATACTGCTGATCATATGAGAGTACTTGTGATAGCTGCTTTAGAAGAGGCCTTCATCCTGCAGTGGATTGATAAAGGTTGAATTTGATGATGATAAGGATAATGATATACATAATATGGAATAAATAAAAATGATCAATGATCTGTTGAATAAAGAGTGATGAAAATAGAACGTTGAGGTTCCTGATCTGCAGATCCACTAGTTAATATTGAAACAAATTTGACATCACTAGATGATTACAAAATGCCATCAGAATTCTTTTGTGTGGTCCTCTAAATAAATTATTTAGTCTTTATATGCCTTTTTTCTAAAGAAAATATGCTTTCAAGAAAGAGATTTTCTAAAGAAAATATGTTTTTTCAATATCTTAATAATGTATGTTAATTATATTTTGTTGACCGCATCATAAACGTGTTAAAATGAGCTTGATGAAAAACTAGCCATAGGCTCTAACGTCACGAAATTCTTTTCTGCGTCCTTGCCAACAAACCATAAACATTACATAAAACAATAAACAATATATAACCTTCTTCTCTTTAGCTCATGAATGATTATCCAAAATTTCACATAATTTGGATGTTTACGGGACATTGTCGAAACACTTTTGTGAGGTCCTGTACATTAAATCTAAGTCTAAGCAACATTTTCTATAGGAAAGATGCCTTTAAGCATCTCAATGATGAACGTTAATTTCATTTTGTTAAATGCGGTAAAACTAATGTTAAAATTAGTTTAAATGAAATCCTTTTCATGTAATGATAAGAAAAGCTTTAGGGCCGTATTCACCAAACTTCATTGATCGAGGATTAAACCATGGATCAGCAAATCCGAGAATCTAAGCTAACACTGGATTAAATTCCTACGGTATTCACCATCAACCGATTATGTGATCCATGGATTAACTGAAAGAGAAATAAAAGCTTCGTTTTGATTGGCTAAGAATGAAGATAACCTTTATTCATCGTTTGGCTTCAATCGGATTAGAATATTAGAAAGGGTAAAAAGAAAATTGGCATCGCTGATACACGCTTCGCTCTTGTTTACTTCGCTTTTGTTTACGCACGGATTAAGAATCAATTTTACTTTAGAGCATTTTTAAAAAGAATAATCACGCAGACGACAACTGTTTACGCTACGATTTAAAATTTTGATTGTTATTGATAAGAGAATCTTAAAACTATTAAATTTTTTTTCTGCCGAAGTTAATGCATTATTCTTTTCTGTGGCAGATGACAGCCTATCATCTAACATTCGTATTAGAAATTCCACGGAATCTTTATTTAATCGATAGCGATATCGAAATGCCACATTATCCAAATCATTTACTCTAATTTGATGCACCGTCCTTTTCCTTCTTTCAAATGCTTCCAATAGTTCTAAGCTTTCAACATCATCTAGTGAGAATAGATCGTCAACAGCCATGTTTGTTATTTGTTTACGAAGCTGAACTGCGGAGTGCGCATGCGTTACGAAAAGATCCGAGAATTAACTCTGTTAATCCTCCGATATTCGAGGATGAAAAACGAAGTGTTAAAGTAGCCGGTGAACTGCGGAATTTCGTTTTAGAATACCGATTTTCGTATGATCGAGCGATTACCGCTGATTCGAGGTTTAATCCGAGTGTTAAGAAGTTGGTGAATACGGCCCTTAGTGTGTCCCTGTGTGCGATTCATAAACAATATACTCCCCGAAATCTATACAGCTATTTCTGTATAGCGTCTGAATATGTGTACCAATTTTCAAGTCAATCCAAGGGTTTTCGCGCTTGCTATTGCGGCACACACAAGTTCTGTCCATAGGCCGTAATGTTAAGGGAAAAAAATGGTGTGCCCCTGTACACGAACTACGAATAGTACACACACCCAAAACTGTACAGCTATTTCTGTGTGGTTAATGAACATATTTACCAAATTGGATGTCAATAGAGTGATTTCTGCGGCGGCCGCTATCGCGAGACATACAAAGGCTGTCCATAGGCCGTAATGATAAGAAAACCTTTGGTGTGATCCTGTACACGAACTGTAAATAGAATACACACCCAAAACTATACAGTTATTTCTGTGTGGTTAATGAACTTGTGTAGCCAATTGCAAGTCAATAGAAGGGTTTTTCGGCGAGAGGGGCTATCGTAAGACATACAGACAGAACCCAAAAGTCTCCACATGGAGGCCTCCATTGACGTGTCGGCAAATAACAGAGTTTTAAGTCTTTGACTTTTGCAATTATTAACATTCATCAGATTTTATGTTTTTTCTTACAAATACCTTCAGATTATCTGCAGATTTTTCTGGTGTTTTTTTTATTAGCTGGGATGACGCTACTACCGTAATGACGAATAGCCACCATTAAATGTGAGGCCTAACTGGCTTAAAATTCTTTCAAACATGCATACATTGCAAATTATTATTTAATGAAATTTTAATATATATATATATATATATATTTTTTTTTTTTTTTTTCACACTGCTAAGTTGAAAATTCTTAAAATTAAATTATTGTTATATTAAAAATCAATTATTTCGTAAAATTTGAAGGAATTAAAATTACCATACATAACAGAAATTCCACAAAATAAATAACGAAATAAAATTAAATAACTTTCATGCTATTTATAATGAATGAAAAATCGAAAAAATATAATAAATCCCACCTAAAAAAGAAAAAAGAAAATTTTTTTTCAGAAGAATTTTAAAAAAGAAAAAAAAAAAAAAATATCTGATGTGGGCACCACATGACTTCCTTATCCACTTTTAGAAATATACATAATGTTAAAAAAACATTGTCACTGGACCCGAAACAGTTGGCTAAAAATATTTAAAAAAAAAAAAAATGTGCCTTGAGGGGACTCATTTTAAAGTTGTGGCTTGGGGGGGACTCATTTCAAAGTTGTGCCTTGGGGGGACTCATGTCAATGTTGTACCTTGGGGGGACTCATGTCAAAGTTGGGCCTTGGGGGGACACATGTCAAAGTTGGGACTGGGGGGACTCATGTCAAAGTTGTGCCTTGGGGAGGGGACTCATGTCAAAGTTGCGCCTTGGGGGGACTCATGTCAAAGTTGTACCTTCGGGGGGGTCTCATGTCAAAGTTGTGCCTTGGGGGTCTCATGTCAAAGTTGTGCCTTGGGGGTCTCATGTCAAAGTTGTGCCTTGGGGGTCTCATGTCAAAGTTGTGCCTTGGAGGACTCATGTCAAAGTTTTGCCTTGGGGGGACTCATGTCAAAGTTGGGCCTTCGGGGGACTCATGTCAAAGTTGCGCCTTGGGGGGACTCATGTCAAAGTTGGGCCTTGGGGGGACACATGTCAAAGTTGGGCCTTGGGGGGACACATGTCAAAGTTGGGACTGGGGGGACTCATGTCAAAGTTGTGCCTTGGGGAGGGGACTCATGTCAAAGTTGTGCCTTGGGGGGGACTCATGTCAAAGTTGTACCTTCGGGGGGACTCATGTCAAAGTTGTGCCTTCGGGGGGGTCTCATGTCAAAGTTGTGCCTTGGGGGTCTCATGTCAAAGTTGGGCCTGGGGGGACTCATGTCAAAGTTTTGCCTTGGGGGGACTCATGTCAAAGTTGTACTTTGGGGGGGACTCATTTCAAATTTGTACCTTGGGGGGGACTCATGTCAAAGTTGTGCCTTGGGGGGGACTCATTTCAAATTTGTACCTTGGGGGGGACTCATGTCAAAGTTGTGCTTTGGGGGTCTCATGTCAAAGTTGGGCCTGGGGGGGACATGTCAAAGTTGTGCCTTGGGGGGGACTCATGTCAAAGTTGTGCCTTGGGGGGACTCATGTCAAAGTTGTGCCTTGGGGAGGGGACTCATGTCAAAGTTGTGCCTTGGGGAGGGGACTCATGTCAAAGCTGTGCCTTGGGGGGACTCATGTCAAATTTGTGCCTTGGGGGGGACTCATGTCAAAGTTGTACCTTGGGGGGGACTCATGTCAAAGTTGTGCCTGAGGTGTCTCATGTCAAAGTTGTGCCTGGGGGGGACTCATGTCAAAGTTGGGCCTTGGGGGGACTCATGTCATAGTTGTGCCTTGGGGGGACTCATGTCAAAGTTGGGCCTTGGGGGGACTCATGTCAAAGTTGGGCCTTGGGGGGACTCATGTCAAAGTTGGGCCTTGGGGGGGACTCATGTCATAGTTGTGCCTTGGGGGGACTCATGTCAATGTCATTTTGAAAAGATTTTGATGAAATTCTGGCAAAAGCAGAATTTAGTTTAGGACGGAGGACTATTAGTTTTTTTTTCTTCCCAATTATAACATCTCTTTCAAATTATTCAATTATATTTTCGATAAATTTTAGATTTCGATAAATGTCCATCGAAAAATGATTTTGACAAATGTCCAACTATCGAAAACGATAACGCAAAAATCGCTGTCTGAGACTAATAGGCCCTCAGTCCTAAAAATGAATTATCACCGTGTTCTGAGCTTTTCTGAAAGTTAGTTAAAAACTTATGCAAGATTTGTACTGGTAACGCTGCCGAAGACAGCAGGGACCCTTAACAGTTGGCTAAAAGTATTAAAAAATTGCATTTTCACCGTGTTCTGATCTAGTCTGAAAGTTTCAAATGTCTAGCTAGTCGTGAAGTTATTTAAATAAATTTTCTGTTGAATCACATAAACGCTGCTGAGGGCAGCAGCAGGTATCGGAAACAGTTGGCTAAAAATATTCAAAAAATGCATTGTCAACGTGTTTTGAGCTTTTCTGAAAGTTTCAAATGCCTAGCTAGTCGGGAAGTCAGTTAAATTGCATGATTTCTCCAAACCGTTTTTGAGTTATTACCGTTTTTTGATACAATATGGCCAAAACCTATGTATTTTTGGTCACTATGAACCTAATTTTCCTAAATATCTCCAAAACGGAAAATCATACAAAGTCCAAAAAGGGAGGTGCACAACTAGATGTTATAACAAACCTATGTACCAATTTGCAACTTTCTACGACCAACCGTTTTTCAGTTATGCGACATACACACACACACACACACAGACACACATACATACAGACATCACGAAAAATCGTGTAAAGTCGCTTATATCTCTAAAACGAGAGCTCGTGTTAAGACGACACTTGCAGGTGTACAACTAGACATCATGACAGTCACACGTATAAATTGGCAACATTCAGCGATCATTCGTTTTCGAGCAATGTGAAATACAAAATCCATTTCGCAAATCGGGATTACTATACTTCCTTATACTTTGTATAAGGAAGTAATTAGCGGGGCAGTCTTTGGGGACTGCCGATAGAAATGAAAACTAAGTAACTTGTGAATTGTATCGTCGAGCTATTAGATTATTATTTTTGAATTAATTTTGGTTTGTAAAGAAGTGTTAATATTGTAATATGACTAAAATAATTTTCTTTTTTGTACTATTTATTTGAAAATTTATAATGAAAGCAAAAAGAATAGAACAGTCTGTATAAAAACACGTGCTTGTACTTTGTGAACTATGTATATACTGTGGAAGAAGTACGAGGGTGAATCAAATATAAACGAGACTTATTTTTTAAAATATTTATTTTGATTTTAAACGCACAAACAATCATAGTTTATTTTTCTACATAATCTCCTGATTTAGAAACACATTTTTCCCAGCGTATAGGTAATTTTTTAATTCCTTCCAGGTAAAAAGAGTCAGGTCGTGTTTGTAGCCAATTGCGCACATATGCTTCAACTTCATTATCGCTGTGGAATTTTTGCCCTCCCAAAGCTTCCTTGAGAGGACCAAAGACATGGAAGTCGCAGGGAGACAGGTCTGGACTGTATGGAGGGTGTTCCAGTGTCTCCCAACCCAGTTGCTCCAATTTTTGTACGGTCAGGGCTGCTGTATGGGGGCGAGCATTGTCATGGAGGAGAATCACTTTTCTCATCGGAAGGTCTCGTCTTTTGCGATATCCGAAGTTGTTAGACGCCTATCACCTTCAACAAGTTGACGAACACTGTCGATGTTGCCCGCTGTAATGCTGGTGCGGGGTCTGCGGTCATGGCTCTCATTTTCAACACGTTCACGGCCCTCCACGAACTGTTTATGCCAAGCAAACACTCTAGCTCGCGACAGCGTCTCTTCCCCGAACTGTGCAGTCAATCTTCTCAAGATTTCGGCCGGTTTTACACCTTCTGCAGCTAAAAACTTGATAACAATACGTTGCGCAATAGAGGGAGGTACCTCCTGCTCGGACATCGTAACGATGGACACTGAGCAAGTCTATGATGATGAGTCACGTGCTTCCCCCACTCCTGACAAACCAACCTAACAGCCAATAAGAAACAGATGCCAGTATACTACTCGTATTAGTATACATTTTATACATACATATATATATATATATATATATATATATATATGTATATGAGGCATGCCGCGCCGTGTATACATGTAGAGAGAGATACTCTTTGTATATATATATATACTAGCAGGCTTTGCCCGCTTCGCTGGACATTAAACTTAAATGAGTTGTCAAAATCCCATATCTTTATTAATAACCCAAGTTCTCGCTGTGATTGGTAGAGGTTTTCTCGCTCGCAAAGTGAGGAGTCTAGGTCTCCACTGTCTTCGGCACAACTTACCCACTTCTTACTTCCCCTTCCTCAGCGGGTAAGTTCGAAGTTTTGCAAAATCACACTAATGTACATAATGCGTACACTTAATCAATGTACAGTCTGGGTCCCCACTGCCTTAGGCACAACTTACCCACTTGTTACTTCCCCTTCCTCAGTGGGTGAGTTCGAAGTTTTGCAAAATCCCACTAACGTACATAATGCGTACACTTAATCAATATCCGCACACCAAAATTCGCCATTCTAAGATAATTCAAAGCGAATTCAAACGGAAAAACATGTTTTTACACATGTTTATTGGGAACGACTTCAGTATAAACCCACAACGATATTTGGCGATTTTTTTTGTTGGCGATTATGGCTAAATCATAAATCTAAAAATCATAAATCATATATGATAAATGATAAAATCATAATCTAAATCATAAATCCAAAATAAACAAAATATTAGGCTGCCATATTATATCGTAAACAGTCCAGAACGACATCGTTATCCTTCAAAACAACGCCAAAGAAAAATCGCCAAATTCAGCTGTGGGGTTATACAGAAGTTATACCGTTTATTGCCCTCCGACTCCGAGAAGGGGGGGGGGGGAGATTTCGAATTTCGTGAAATCCAGTTACAATAAGTGCCGGATGCAAACAAACAATTTACGCACCAAATTTCGTGACCACAGAAGTCTTCAATAGAAAATATAAATAAATAAGTACAAAATGCACAGCTTTAGTATGGGAACCCTTTGGTGACTTTAAATATTTAAAGCCATTTTTGCGATGAACTGAATTGGCTATCTCAATTGTGCAATCAAAGATCTTGGCGAGAAACGTCCGAGCTACTTCGGTTCCGAATTTCAAATTTTGCCAAAGGGATCCAATACTAAAGCTGTTCCATATCGAATCTAGGTTGAAAACGGAAAAAGGGTAAAATAAATTAGAAATATCAGACCTATATTTATAAATTTGGTACCAAATGAAAGAGGCGATTTTTCTGAATCCAGGGGTGCAAACAGTTTTTCGATGCGACAATTAGATATTAAAAAAATAACTAAAGTATGAAATTTAAGTGGCAACGGAAAAACGGAAAAAGGGGAAAATAAATTAGAAGTATCAGACCTATCGTTACAAATTCAGTACCAAATTAAAGAGATGATTTTTCTGAATCCTGGGGTGTAAACAGTTTTTCGATACGACAATTAGATGTTTTAAAATTAACTAAAGTATGAAACTCAGATGGCAAAACTTCATTTAAATCTTTTCATAATTTGTAGTGCGATTCACGCGAATGAAAAAAGTCTTTATCTTAAAAATTTATTTTTGCATTTTATTTTTCCATTCAAAGCGTTTTAGTGAAAAAATATTTATGGCGCATGCGCAGGCGTTTTTTACCCACAATTTAAACACTAATGAGAATTTTGAAAATTTCTATAGATATAATTTTAAGTTGGGTGAAGACCTAAGTTTCTGCCAAGCGCCGTTGAATTCCGTCCAGCCGTTCTCGAGTGATGCCCGGACAAACGTGTTTTAGTCTTTTACCCCCCAGGGGGGAACGGGGGGGAATTTCCGAAAAGTTGATGGATATAATTTTAAGTTGGGTGAAGACCTAAATTCCTGCCAAGCGTCGTTGAATTCCGTCCAGCCGTTCTCGAGTGATGCCCGGACAAACGTGTTTTAGTCTTTTAGCCCCTAGGGGGGGAACGGGGGGGAATTTCCGAAAAGTTGATAGATATAATTTTAAGTTGGGTGAAGACCTAAATTCCTGCCAAGCGTCGTTGAATTCCGTCCAGCCGTTCTCGAGTGATGCCCGGACAAAAAAAGCGACATTCGGACACGATGACATACACACAGACACACACACACACACACACACACACACACACAGGCAAAATTTTCTGAAGTCATTTTCGGCTTTCATGGGGTGTGAAACGTGAAGATATCGCAAAATTTTTCGATTCCGACAAATTTACAGACAAAACTCTGATTTTATTAATATAGATAATGTATACTAATAACGCACGGAGGTATATCTATGTACATATATACACAGTATACATATAGCTCATGGAAAGCGTTCGGTGACGATGACGCGAGTTCCATGATTTTTGTTCACCCAAAAAGGGCTCAACACGCCTAAAGAAGTTTTCACTTCAAAAAAAAAAAAAAAAAAAAAAAACTGTAAAACCGCAGATAATCTGAAGGTATTTGGAGCAATAAAGAGTTTAAGGGAAGAAAAAAAATATATATTTGCTTCCAAACTGCAATTTGTTTCGCTTTTAAACTGAAGTTATTCTGCTGATTTTATGATTTTTGTTCCAAATACAATCAGATTTTTTTTTTTTTTTTTTTTAAGCTGGGATGACGCTACTACCGTAATGCCGAAAGCCACCATTAAATGTGAGGCCTAACTGGCTTAAAATTCTTTCAAACAGGCTTCCATTAGGTGTAAGGGAAAGTTCTGCCGTTGTGTGGCACCCAAACAGAGAATTAGAGCACGAAACCAAGCCTTTTAATGTGATCCAAAACAGTAGTCTGATGAATTCCAAGCTTGAAGACCACTTCTGTGGAAGTTAACGTGGGATTTGTCCTGATCATACTGTAGCAGTTCGTCATTGATATCTGGTGGCCTTCTTAATCTGGGTTCATCTGTCAAAGAAAATCACCCAAACGAATTTTCGCAAACCATCTTTGGCATGTTCGAGCTGTTACTGCGTCTTCTGCAAACACGTCACACAACTTTTTTGTTGCCTCCATCACGTTATTCCCTTTTTGGAAGTCGTACAACATGCAATGTCTTAAGTGCACTTTTTTCTTCACCCATGGTGACAGTTCTACAAGTCTGAAAAAACCGACTAAAATACGAAAAAAATGTGTGTAAATCATCAATCATATTCTAACCTAACTGTTTAAACAGGTTTCAGTCGATAATCGACAACGCATAAAAGTGCACGTGTTCAAAAACGATAGAACTTTCCCTTGCATGCTTTGGGTCTGGGTTGACCAATCAGATAACACCTTACGCCACTATAGTATCGTTTCGACAAAATTTAATCGCAACTGGTCCACGCTGCAGAAATATTGTATAGATATTTGGAAAACAAAAATACATTGAACGTTGTGAATTTTCTGATTCTGAAAATATAAAATAATAATTCTGGAATAAATAAAAAAAAAAAGAAACAGTTTTGGGTGATGAGTCATTTTGTAAACAAATTTCCCCATAGAATAATACGGGCTTTAACTGTCGGCAAGGACAGAAATTGCACGCTCTTAAAGAACTATTTTTAATGAACTATATTTGCGCTATTTTTGTCCAGCTTGAAAATCTGAAACGTTTCAAAATTCTAAAAGATCTGTTAAAACGTTAAAAGAAATTTTCCGCACGTACTCTATCGAAAAATGGCGCATTTCGTTGGCTCTATTATATCCCAGACCTCTCCAAAATACAGATATTTTTGCGCCCAAAAAAGCGGAGATAGATATCGCTCTCACTTTATCAGTCCATAAACAAAAGTTCTTCCCGGCCTTCGCTCATCGCGCGGTTAACAGTTTGTATACTACCACCTCAGCCGAGGAAATTAATTACTCTGATGCCTGACAGATCTCTGGGCCCGAGAGTACTCTCTTCCTTATCATCGCCTGCTGCTCTGCTATTTGCAACTCCACACTTTCTAATGAGGCTGCTAAGTTATGAATGTTGAGCTTCGATAAACCATAAACTTGAAATTATAAGCGCCCAGAATGCCTATTTCTTGCAATTTAGGGACAAACTGTTTTTAACAAAATTGTGTCGAAATAGAATTTTACGAATTTCACACACACATACACATGCATAGAGTCCCTCAAAAAAGTTTACGAATTAAATGACCATTATAAAAATCCTCTCAACGAATAATAGTAATAATATTAATAAAATACACTCTATAACAAAAAAAAAAAAAAAAACGACGCACCAAGAAGAAGTGAGGACAAAAATTGGTGGGGCGGAATGGGCGGTCCGAATGGGGCAAAAATTGGTAGATGTGATGTACATGTGGAGAAAAACAATTGATCACAGTTTCAGAAAATTTGGATGATTTAATGAAGAGAAAGGGCCTACAAGTCAATAACGCATTTGTCCACTTCTGGCCCTTATGTACGCAGTTATTCGGCTTGGTAGTAATTAGTAATTGATAGAGTCGGCAGATGTGCTCCTGTAAGATATGCCAAATTCTGTCCAATTGTTGCGTTAGATTGGTAAAATCCCGAGCTGGTTGTAGGACCCTTTTTATAATGCTCCAAACGTACTCAGTGGAAGAGATCCGGGGACTGAGCTCAACCCCATTTCACTGAGCTGCCTATTAAGCGTATTTGAAGTCATTGAAGTACCAGTTGCACGTAGGATCGAGGATAATGATGAATCGGTGCTTGATTCCATCAAAACCTATATGTATGTCAATTTGTGTCCAGTTTGCATTACTCCTTCTTGGTGCGTCACTTTTTTTTTGTTATAGAGTATATTATGAATATAGATAATATAATAGATATAGGTGATTTATACATACGCACATATATTTTTTACTTTTTTCTATATTCATTAGAAGAAAGTATTGAATTCGTAAAAATCTTCGACTTCCCGTTTTCGGCGGATTTACACGTTTTGAACACGATTTGACAATTTTTAGAAAATGTCTATCTGTCCGTCTGTCTGTCTCTCTCTCCCTCTTTCTGTGTGTGCGTGCGTGTGACAAAAATTTTGTGGCGACTGTATCTCCGGAACTTCTGATCAGAATTGTATATAAATTTATATGTAGATGCACCTTCACCTAAATTAGTGCCTCTCAACTTTTGGTGTGAACCGCTCAACAGGTGGCGCTGCTATACAATGATTTCCTCAATTTAAGGGGAGGCTATATCTCAGGTTCTATTGCATACAATCAAACAAAACTTGTTATATGAGAAGGCCATTATGAGACATCATGCTTATTCAATTTAAATGCTTATAGACTGAAAGGTGGCGCGATTTCCGCAGTTTAAGGGAAAGCTATATCTCAAGAACAACTGCACATAATTTCATATAAATTCATATGTAGATGCACCTTGACTTAAATTAATGTTTATCAACTTTTGGTGTCAACCACCCAACAAGTGGCGCTGTTGTACTGCAATTTTTCTCGATAATAAGAAGGCTGTATCTCAATTTCTATGGTATATAACTGTACGAAACCTCATACGTGAGATAACCATTATAAAAACGCATTTTTTAAGATGCTATTTATAGACAATAAAACTATCTTTCATTGGATATTTAGTGTTAGTTTTCTCTAAGATGATAACCGTTTGCATTCATCCTGTTAGATAATTTTAATAAATTATTTGCACTTAGTGAATTAATATAGGAAAATATAGAAGAAAGGCTTGTGGTGGCCAACTTATCATTAAAATGAATATTATTGGGGGGGGGGGGAACTTTACTCTCATTGAATATCTGCGAAAAAGGAAAAAGTCTAGCATGAATATAATAAAAAGAAAAAAATGGTAATTGTTTTCCAAATTGTTTATTGAAATAAATAGTTTATTACTATAACTATTATCATTCTTATATCATTTTAACGATTAGTCATTGTTAATTAGTTATGATAGCTTTACACGTTTCTATTATTATTATTATTATTATTATATTTATACATTCATATATTTTCCTGTATATCACATACACACAAAGAGAAGTCAAATATTTTTTTAAAAGTAAACATTAAGAGCTTATAAATAATAAATACATCGAAAACGTTTTTAATCACTTCTATATATAAAATGCAGTGGCTCACTGTTCAAACAATGTCGCTACTGTAAAAATAGATTTACACACACACACAAAAAAAAAAAAAGTTCTCATTATTACCTCGACAGTATGTCTAGAAATCTAAAAATAATAAAAACAAGGAAAAATAATTTTATGCTCCAAGACACTTATAAAATGCAGTGGCTTCTCTGTTCTAACAATGTCGCTGTTGTAAAAGTAGATTTACAGTGAAAAGAAACGTGGAGAGTTCTCAATATTCCTTCGACAGTATGTCTAGAAATCTAAAAGAATACAAACAAGGAAAAATAATTTTATGCTCCAAGAAAATTATAAAATGCAGTGGCTTCTCTGTTCAAACAATGCCGCTGTTGTAAAAGTAGATTTACAGTGAAAAGAAAGGGGTTCTCAATATTCTGTCAACAGTATGACTAGAAATCTATAAGAATAAAAACAAGGAAAAATAATTTTATGCTCATAGAAAATTATAAATTGCAGTGGCTACTCTGTTCAAACGATGTTGCTGTTGTAAAAGTAGATTTACAGTGAAAAGAAAGGTGTTCTCAATATTCCCTCGATAGTATGACTAGAAATCTATAAGAATAAAAACAAGGAAAAATAATTTTATGCTCCAAGAAAATTATAAAATGCAGTGGCTTCTCTGTTCAAACAATGTCGCTGTTGTAAAAGTAGATTTACAGTGAAAAGAAAGGGGTTCTCAATATTCCCTCGATAGTATGACTAGAAATCTATAAGAATAAAAACAAGGAAAAATAATTTTATGCTCAAAGAAAATTATAAATTGCAGTGGCTACTCTGTTCAAACGATGTTGCTGTTGTAAAAGTAGATTTACAGTGAAAAGAAAGGTGTTCTCAATAATCCCTCGACAGTATGACGAGAAATCTATAGGAATAAAAACAAGGAAAAATAATTTTATGCTCCAAGAAAAGTAAAAAATGCAGTTTTTTCTCAGTTCCAAAAATGTATTTGTTGGAAAAGTAGATTTACAGTGAAAGGAAAGGTGAAGAGTTCTCAATATTCTCTCAACAGTATGAATAGAAATCTATAAAAATAAAAACAATGAAATATAATTTTACTCTCAGTAATTTATGTATAATAGTAGCTCCTCTGTTTCGAAATAGCCACAGTTGTAAATGTCGATTTACATTAAATTTCACTGTAAAGACATATTTTTGAGGGAACATTTATTCCTTTAAATTATATTTGAAAACACGCAAGATTAAAAAGAATGAAAACTAATTTTCAGCTTGTCTGTTCCAAGAATATTGCTGTTGTAAAAGTAGATTTACAGTGAAAGGAAAGATGAAGAATCCTCATTATTCCACCTTCAATATTCCAAGAAACCTTTACGATTATAAACAAGAATTTTACACTCTAAGAGAATTATGGAAAATAATACCTTCTCCTTTTCAAAGCTTTCGCTGATGTTAAAATAGATTTTCAGTGAAAGGGAAGATGAAGTCTACTGAATATTTTCTCAAGAATATACTTTGAAACCTATAAGATTATAAGCAATGAAAATGTGTTTTATACTTTAAGAAAATGGTTGAAAACAGTAGTTTTTCGGTTTCCATGCTGTCAATGCTATTAACTAGATTTACAATGAAAGGGAAGGTGAAGAGTTCTCAGTATTCCCTCAGATATATGACATAGAAATCTTACAAAATAAAAAAAGGTTTTGTGCTCCAAGAATATATTAGAAAATAGTAGCTTCTCCGTTTTTGATGCTGTCACTGATGTAAAAGTAGAAGGTGAAGAACTGTGACTATTCCTTTAGACGTATTACTAGAAATTCAGATTTCTAGATAATAAAAATAATAATAATAAAATTATGCTCCAAGGAAATATTGGAAAATGGTTCCTTCTCCTTTTTGATGCTGTCACTTATGTGAAAGTAGATTTACAGGGAAAGGGAAGATGAAAATTTCTCGATATTCCCACAAAAACGTAACAAGAAAGCTATATGATTAAAAACAATAAAAAAGAATTTTAAGCTCTAAGAAATTTATGCAAAATAGCTTCTTTGCTTCGTTACTTTCTCTGTTGTAAAAGAAAATTTACAGTGAAAATAAAAGGTGAAAATTTCTCATTATTATCTCAAAAATACACTAAGAATCCTGTAAGATTTAAAAGAATGAAGAAAAATTCCACGTTATGAGAAAATTATGAGAAATTGTAGCTTCACTGTTCCGATAATTTCACGGTCGTAAAAGTAAATTTATATCGAAAGAAAAGGTGAGTGTTCTCGTTATTCAATTAACAACATTCCAAAAAGCCTATACAATTAAAAACAATGACAAATAATTCTAAGCTCTTAGAAAATTACGGAAATCAGTATCTTCCCTGGTTCGATGCTGTCACTGATGTAAAAGTAAATTTAGAGTGAAAGGGAAGGTGAAGAGTTCTGAATATTCCTTAAACAATATATCCGAAAACTTATATAATTCAAAACAATGAAAAATAATTTTACGATCTAAAAAAATTATGAAAAATAGTATCTTTTGTTTTCGATAATGTGCAGCAGTAGATTTACAGTCAAAAGATAGACTAAGAACTCTCAAAATTTCGTCAATAACATACATAGAAAATTACAAGATTAAAATAATGAAAAAGAATTTTAGTCCCCAAGAAAATTAAGGAAAAGAAAAATATTGCGATAATGTCACAGTTGTAAAAAAAAAAAAAAAAAAAAAAAAAAAGATTTGCAGTGAAAGAAAAAGGGAAAATTTATCGATATTATCACAAAAATATACCTGGAAAACGTTTATATTAAAAACAATGAAAAAGAATTTTATATTCTAGAAAAATTGTGGAAAATATTATCTCCTCTGTTACGATAATGTCACTGTTGTAAAAGTATTTTTACAGTGAAAAGAAAGGCGGAGAGTTATCGATATTCTCACAAAAATATAACTTAAAAACAATGAAAAATAATTACATTCTAGAAAATTGTGGAAAATATTATCTTCTCTGTTACGATAATGTCGTTTTTGTAAAAGTAGATTTACAGTGAAAAGAAAGGTGGAGAGTTATCGATATTCTCACAAAAATATACCTGGAAAACTTTTATATTGAAAACAATGAAAGAAAATATAACATTCTAGAAAAATTATGGAAAATATTATCTTCTCTGTTACGATAATGTCATTTTTGTAAAAGTAGATTTACAGTGAAAAGAAAGGTGGAGAGTTATCGATATTCTCATAAAAATATGCCTGGTAAGCTTTTATATTAAAAAAAAAAAAAAAAAAAGAAAGAAAAAGAATTACATTACAAAAAATTGTGGAAAATATTATTTTCTCTTTTACGATAATGTCACCGTTGTGAAATTCGATCGATATACAGTGAAAGGATATGTGTAGAACTCCCTTAGAAATGTACTTAGAAATCTATAACAATGAAAACAATTTTGCTTTCTAAGAAAATAATAAAAAATAGTAGTTTCACTGTTCCGATATTGGCACTGTTTTAAAAGTAGATTTACAATGAAAGAAATAATTAAGAGTTTTCAATATTTCCTCAACAGTATACACAGAAACCTATGAGATTCAAACAATGAAAAACGACATTTACGGTCTAGGAAAATTATGGAAAATAGCAGCTTCTCAGTTTCGGTAGTGTTACTGTTGTAAAAGTATATTTACAGTCAAAGGAACAGTGACGCGTTCTCAATATTCTCTCAACAATATTCCTAGAAACCTGTGAGATTAAAGAACAATAAAAAAGAATTTTTTGCTCTAAGAAAGTTATGGAAAATAGTAGCTTCTCTGTTCCGACAATTGTCATATAACTGTAATTGATATAGACTTAAAAAATTTAAAACCAAAGAAAAACTAAAAATTATTAGATCTCTAACTATTCAATGTAATTATAATTTAAATATTTTCATCTCAGAGACTTATTACATTCAATATCGAAAAGAAAAAGGAAATTTTGTATCCTTACAGACAATATCATAAAAATCGCATTTTTCACATTTCCGGTTGTTGTTGTCGTTGTTAAAGATGAAAAAACCGATAACTTTGTTACTTTCTTCTATCTTCAATAGAAGAAAGTATTGGATTCGTAAAAATTTTCGATTTCGGGTTTTTGATGTATTTACACGTTTTGAGAGCTGTAGAACACGATTTGACCATTTTTAGAAAATGTCTGTCTGTCTGTCTATGTGTGACAAAATTTTGTGGCAACTGTACCTCAGGAACTACTGGACAGAATTTCATACAAATTGGTATGTAGTTGCACCTTGACATAAATTAGTGCCTATCAACTTTTGGTAAAAATCGTCTTACAGGTTGCGTTGCCATCCCGCTTTTTCTAAATTTTTAACAGGATGATATAGGGCAAAAATTTTCAAGATGGGTATCTTTCGAAAGGTCTCGTCAGTACCTTTAAAACGAATGGTTGAACTGTAAATCTGTGATAATTTAAAACAAAGTTATTGATTTTTTTTACTTTTTACGAAAAAAAACTTAGAATTTTTTTTTTTTTTTTTTAAACGAAATTATCAAAGTTTGGTATTTAGTTGGCTCTTGACATAAACTGGTGTTGATTAGATTTGGGGATCAATCGCACAACAAGAGGCGCTGTGATCGTATTTCTTCTAAATTTTTAACATGGTAGTATAGGACAAAATTTCGTATAAATGTACATAATGAGAGTTATTCTTAACCTGCGATTGTAAAATTAATATGAATTATTGCTAATAGTAGTAGTTAATTAGGAAAAAAAAATTGTGCATGTGGGGGCATCGCTTCCCCCCCTGGGGGAAGTACCCTCTGGGGTGGGGTAAATTTTCAAGACGGGTATCTTTCGAAAGGTCTCGTCAATACCTTTAAAACGAATGGTTGAACTATAAATATGTGGTAATTTAAAACAAAGTTATCGATTTTTTTTTTTTTTTTTTTTTTACTTTTAACGGGAAAAAAAAAAAAAAAAAAAAAAAAAGATTTTTTTTTTTTTTTATATTGTTACTGAGTGAATTTGTATAGGAAAATATAGAAGAAAGTCTCGTGGTGGCCACAACATACTAGTTTTAAATTATCATGGATCTACCGTTCAACGGTTCATTTAAAAAATATTGACGAGTTTGCTTGAATATTGAAAACTTCCATCGTTTAGGGAGGAGGGGATGCCTTTACATATGCAAAAGTTTTATCCTAGTTCACTATCACTATTATATACATATATTTCTCATTTTGCACATTTATACGAAACCTCATCCTATGCAGCCCTATTAAAAATTTTGAAAAAGTGGCATGACTGCAGCACCTGTTCAGGGACATGCAACTAACGCTAATAAACTTCAAGCTAAGTCAAGGTCGACCCGTTACAAACCTATGTTAAATTCCTTCCTTTGGCTTGTGAGATACAGAGTCCACAATGCTTTGTTTATGTAATATCTATCGTAAAATTAGACGGGGGGGGGGGTATCTTCTTGGGAATGTACATTTATCAATATAAGTATATTTTCAATAGCATTAAAGCGAATAGTTGAACCACGTCTATGTGATAATTTGAAAGAACAGTTTTCCTTTTATTTTTTAAATACACACACACACATATATGTATATTATTTACATATTAATTAAAGTATATTTGTATAAAAAAGGCGTCAAAGGCAGCACTAAAAATTATACAACAATTATATAATTGTTGTATAAAGTGATAAAAAGATGTAAGAGTTTAAGATAAGTGGCATGATTAACCAAGAGAAGAAATGTTAATAAATACAACAACAACGAATAAAATTATTGAAAAAAAATTGTAAAAATAAACACTTCATGTGGAAAAAAAAAACTTCATGTGAAATAAACACCTCATGTTTTACACATAAAGGGTTTATTTTTACAAATGTTTTTTTTTTTTTTTTTTTTTTTTTTTTTTCGATAATTTAATTCGTTGTTGTATTTATTAACATTTCTTCTTTTTGTTAATCATGCCACTTATCTTAAACTCTTACATCTTTTTATCACTTTCTATTCAAAATTATACATACAGTAAAGCACCGTTTATCCGTCTTTTACATTTATACGTCCATTGATAGTGAAGTTCCGATTCATTCCTATTCATTTTAATGCAAAAATTCTTCGTTTATACGCCGCTCACATCGGTTATACGTCTTTTCCACTTTACTGAAATTCGCAAAATTTCTCGACCTGTCCTTATTTTCCATTCTAAATAAGACGGGGTTTTCCTAGAAAGCATTTTAAATGGAGGAACACAGGAAAGATCGAAGAACACTGATCCAAGAATCCATTGAATTCGCAGTAGAATTTTTAATACTCGTAGACAAGCAGCCAATCAGACGAATACTAAAGATTGTTAATGTTATTCAATAACTATCTGTATGGTCATAATCGAATGCTTATTATCAAAGATACGCGATATATATATATAATTGATATTCAAAATATGTTCATATAGTTCTAAAGAAATGTAATGTAATACTCAATATATGGTATATGTAATTAGCACCCAGTCATGCATTAATGGTATGATTTTTCTCACTTTTTATGTCATCGTTTTTTTTATTATTATTATTAATTATTGTCTTTAAAAAAAAAAAAAAGTATAATATACATTTACTAACTTAAGAAACTTTATTAGTTACTATTTTCGTGTAAATTTTGTTTAAGTGTCATTCGATTTCTAGTCATCAGATTGTTACAGTCATCATGGAAAATAATTTTAATAAATAATAACTTCACTAAATATTTTGCAAGGTATGGATTTTTAAATATAAATATAAAAGAATGTTTTGTAATGACCATGACACACTAGCTTTTCGGCTATGACCTTATCCTAATTTAGAATATACATCAACATTTCTTCATAAATAAAAAATTATAGCGATATTCTTAATAAAGTTCGGTAAAATAAACGTTCTTTCGACGTTGCGTAATAAAACCGATAGCGTTCGTCGGCTCATTATCGAGGAGAGTAGTAGAATATATACGAAAAGTTCTGCAGCGCATAAACAAGCGTTGCGAACTCAATCGTCTGGAGTGTGTTCTGTCAGAAGTGGGTAATTTGTATCGTCGGCAGAGGTGACTGTTAACCGAGCGATGAGAGATGAGGCCCTTTTCCCGATAGACCGATTTTACGGGAAATTGTGGAAAAAGTTGGACGACGAGTGAAATTGTTACGAAACCTTCGATGACAGAGAGCTTCTTCGAGAGTATGGGGCACCGAATGGGTTATGTCGACGATGCCCGACAGCACCCATAAACTAGCGTGTTGTAGTCATCACAAAATTTTCTTCTCTATTTTACAATACAAAATCAAGTATAGTACAAATTGTTTATTAAAATTATTTTTCTTGGGTTTTTAGGGTAAGTGCACCAGTGACTGACACTTTTAGAGAAATGTCTGATGTTTTTAATGTTTTAACGGCCCTCTTCACTTACCGTCGTCGGAAGGTCGAGCCAATGTTATTCTACGGGGAAATTTTCTTTACAAATAACTTATTAACTAATACAAATTTTTAAATTCTTTTTTCACATTCAGAAAATTCCCAATTGTTAAACGGACGGACCTTTTTTAAAAATGTATTTTATAAATTTTTAATATTTTCTTTTGAAATTGCAAAATGAAAAAAGTCTCACATATTGAAAATTCGTATTTTGCAGCTTCAAAATAAAATATAAAAAATTAAAAAAAAAATACGTTTTTAAAAAAGTTCTGTCAATTTAACTGCTGGGAATTTTAAGAATATGAAAACAGAATTTAAAAATATGTATTAGTATTTGTAAAAAAAAAAAAAAAAAAAAAAATTCCCATAGAATAACATTAGCTTCGGCTTCCGGCGGTGGTGAATGAAGAGGGCCCTTAAGATTTTATTTAGGGTAAGTGCACCAGCGATTGACACTTTTAGAGCCATTTTCGATGTTTTTAATGTTTTAGTCATCAGAAACTATTTTTGGAAATCTTAAGTTGATATGTATGACATGGAAGACATTTAGAACCACATATATGTTAAAATATATTTATTTGATAATTATTATTATTATTATTATAAATTTTTACTTGACACCCACTCAATGTTCCAGTCATTGACACTGCCAGTTTTTCATTTTACTAGTTATTGGCACCCTATGCTTCAGTGTTAATTGTTTTACGTATAAGAATTTTAACACTGTTTGTGAACAGTGTTAAAATTCTTATACGTAAAACATGAGCTTTTATTTATTTATTTTTTTTTCTTATTTATTAATTATTTCGGGAAAGATGTCAATTACTGGAGCACTTACCCTATTTATTTATGTATCTATTTATTAAAAAAAAATATCGATAATTTGTTTTTAAATTATTTTTATATAGAGATTTTGCTTTATCTATATAGATAGAGCTGAAAGTTTTTCTATCTACACCATTCAACTAAATATATATATATATATATATATAATTCAACTGAATATGTATACAATTAATATAAAGCTACACCATTAAACTGATCTCTATGAAAAGTGGTTATACTTATTAATCAGGACAATATCTAGCTAAAGACGCTTTTTTTTTTTTTTTTTTTTTTTAGTTCAATCGGATAATTGGTTCAAAAGATATTAAATAAAAACCTCATTTTAACTTTAAAATTATTATAAAGGCTTTTAAAAACAAATGCCAAAAACAAATACATATACATATTTTACTGTCGAAAACAAAACTAGTATGTTGTGGCCAGCACAAGACTTTCTTCTATATTTTCCTATACAAATTCACTCAGTACAAATAATTTATTAAAACTATTATTTATTAAAATTGTCTACCATGATGAATGCAGACGATTTTCCTCTTCACGAAAACTAACACTAAATAAATAAATATATATATAAGACAGTTTTATTCTCTATTATTAATATCTAAAAAGGTGCGTTTTCATAATAGTTATCTCCATTTCAAGTTTCGTATAGTTATACGCCATAAAAGTTGAGATATTATTTTCCGTTCCAGGAGAATATCGCAGTATAGCAGCGCCACCTATTGGTGGATATGCATAAAAATTGAATTAGCATAATATCTCATAATAGCCTTCAAACATAGCAAGTTTTGTTTGATTACACGCAATAGAACCTGAGATATAGCTTTCCCTTAAGATGCGGAAATCGCTGTATAGCAGCGCTATCTGTCGAGAGATTGACACCAAAAGTTTACAGTTACTAATTTATGTGAAGGTGCATCTACATATAAATTTATATGTAATTCTGTGCTGTAGTTCTTGAGATATAGCCTTTCCTTAAATTGTAGCTGTATAGCAGCGCCACCTGTATCGCCGCATAGCAGCGCCACCTTTTGAGAAATTGAACAACAAAAGCTGATAACCCCTCATTTTGGTCAAGGTGCATCTACACATAAATTTATATGTAAGTCACTGTGGTAATTCCTGAGATAACGTCACCTTAAAATTTTTGTCACACACACACACACACACAGAAAGTTTCCTGAAAATGGTGAAATCGTGTTCTGGACCTTTCAAAACATGTAAATTCATCGACAACCAGAAGTCGAAAAATTTTTTACGAATCCAATAATTTCTGCTGTTGAATATAGAAGAAAATAAAAATGAATGTACAAACACTTTTTTTTTTTTTTAATCTAAATTTTCATATTGTGGTTTTATTCGTTAAGTTCTCACAATGGGTTCAAATTGCTATAGGGTAAGTGCACCAGTGATTGACACTTTTACAGCAATCTCTAATGTTTTTAATGTTCTAGTCATCAGAAAATATTTTTAGAAATCTTAAGTTAATACATAGGGCATGAAAGACATTCAGAAACACATATATGTTGAAATATATACATTTGATAACAATTATTATTATTATTTTTTTTTATGAATTTTTATTGGACACCCACTCGATGTTCCAGTCATTGACACTGCCAGTTTTTCCATTTATTAGTCATCGGCCTCCTATGTTCCAGTGTTTGACACTGCTAGTGATTCATTTTACCAGTTATTCGCACCCTATGCTCCAGTGTTTGACATAAAATGTTAAAATTCTTATGTGTAAAATATATGATTTTATTATTTTTCTTATTTATTCATTATTTCGGGACAGATGTCAATTACTGGAGCATGCCAATCACTGGAGCACCTACCCTTAATTGGGATGTATTGAGAAAGTAATAATTTATTTTACTGATTTCTATTTATTCCATTAAAATTTTCTCTCTGTTTTATCGCTCAAGTAATTTGATACTAAAACTCAATAAATAACACCGCCCTCGTTGAAAAGCAGCTCCATTACTATTCCTGAAAATTCTCATATAAAACGATCTCATATGAATCCGAACAGGACGCCCATTTTACCCCCATCATCCACCATTTTTGGGGGATACCCCACTATTTTTAATCACTGTTCGGTAATTTTATGGCTATAAATTTGATTTGGAAGGATCACTTTAACTGTTAAATCTGTACTGATAAGTATAAAGTATTTAAGTCCATATTCTTGATTTTTCAGGAGACGAAAAATAAAGTTAAACTAACTAAAAACTAATCAGAAGAATCGATTAGGAAAAAGGGATTATGTTGGTTTAGACGATTTATACCATTCAGTGATTGTCAATCTTCATTTAGTAAAGGGAAAAAATTGAATTAAATATTTTATACCAAAGATGAATGCTAAATTTCTGACTTGAATCTTTTTTCACCAATGGATTTTCTTAAAGACTCAATGACATGGATTTAAATCCTTTATACCAATCGATAGAGAATATTTTTCTCAGTCTGACTATGTACTTGACTCAAAATCGACATTTTTGGACTTAAATCCTTTATACTTATCAGTACAGAAATATCTGAGGGGCTGTGGAGGTGGAAAATTCTAAAATATGAACATAATGGAGGAAAACGGGGGGGGGGGGTGGGCGCTGAAATTATGAATTACTTTTATTATGTTTTATTGAGTTTTATGTTTTATTTATTAAATTATTAACACGCTTTTATTAGCTTCACCTGTATGTATTATGTATGTATGTTTGTATGTATGTTTGCATGTTTGTAACCGCTCTAGGAGCAAACAAAAAATCTATATTGTAAAAAAAAAGACTTTCCCTACATGAACACCGTGGCGTCGAGGTATAACTCCGCGCTACGAACCTAAAGGTTCGAGCCCAGTCAGGGGAGATTTTTTAAAAATGGTTTTCGTTTAATTCTAAATTATTTTAATTAAAGAATAAATGTATGTAAATATTAGGGTGTGTCACTCACACGATTTTCTCTTACCCTGCATTTTAATACTGAGATAGATATTTTGTGCTTTTTAGTTCACATTTCTATAAAAGCGTGTTCTTTAATTTTTTAAAACTATAATATTATTTATTATTAGGTTTACTTTTATTATGTTTTATATATCTATTATTATTATTATTTATTATAAATTACATTTTAGCTGTTTTTATGTGTTAAAATAATCTGTTTCAACCCTTCAAATGAAATTCAAGGCCATAAAATGACCGAACAGCGATTGAAATTGGAGGAGGGTTTGATGTCCCGAGAAAACGGTGGATGATGGGGTAAAATGAAGGTTATAATCGGATTCAAAAGGTCATTTTACATAAGAATTAGCAAAAATAGAATCGGAGTTCGAAAAAAAAAAAATTTTTTTTTTTCCAGCACTGTGTAATTGATATTAATTGTAATATCATAAATCTGGAAGATTTTTAATTTCATTTTACTTAAATTTAAATTATCTTTCTTTACTTTGTTTGTTCTTGTCTTCAAACATTTTGTAAGCACTACTTCAACCCAAGCAGCGACGGGTTGATCCCCCTGCATAGTATACACATAAATAAATAAATCTGATTTAATTTTTACTCTCCGAATTTACTGCGTAAGGTACTTATTGTAATCACGTAGAAAATATACCTATGAGAGTTTGTTGTATCTTATACACTTTTGAGGAGATGCTCAATTTATTTTTGTTTTTGTAAGTAAGGAAATTTATTGTTCTTTGGTGGACAAAATTAAAGGAACAACCTGTTTTCTCGTTCTCTTCTTTTGCCCATAATGTTTAAACATATAAACATAAAATTTGAATGGCCTGTTCTTTATCCTATTGTTAAACGAATTTTATGTAACTTTAGCATGAGAATACTTTTTAAGCTAATAAATATTCATTTTTCTCTCAAAAGTAAGCTTTGGAAAAAATGAAAAATTCCAATCATTTTAGGGAAGAACACTTAACGAAAAGTGGTGTTAAGAATGCATTACAGATACGTAAAGACGCACGTGCCTTCAAATGTTAAGCTAAATCTCGATTTTTCTTTCTGTATTAACTTTTCTGTTACTTAAAAAAAAAAAAAAAAATGTAATTAATAATTTGTAAACTACCAGTATCACCAGAATAATAAAAATGCCGATAAATAGTTTTATAATGAACATCTTATTCATGTACATAGTTTTTAAAAAGCTATTCACATGCGAAAAAAAGAAGAAAAAAATGCGGGGCAGTCTTTGGGGACTGCCGATAGAAGTGAAAACTAAGTAACTTGTGAATTGTATCGTCGAGCTATTAAATTATTATTTTTGAATTATTTTTGGTTTGTAAATAAGTGTTTATGATCAAGGATTAAAGTTTAAACTGGTTACAACATTTGTAGCTATTCAAATTTAAAGAATCAAAAGATATTGCGTTATATTGTCTATATATTGCGTTATATTGTCCTTCTCTATTCTTGTGGCGTGTACACTCTCCTGCACAAGTATGGAGTATAATATGATTCGACACTATATTTGTAGCTACCCAAATTAAATTAACTAAGCCTTATATTAGGTAAAAATATTGTAATAGGACTAAAATAATTTTCTTTTTTTATTATTATTTATTTGATAATTTATATTCAAAGCGAAAAGAAGAATATAACAGTCTGTATAAAAACACGTGCTTGTACTTTGTGAACTATGTATAGACTGTGGAAAAAGTACATACATACATAGAATATTAGAACTAGAAAGAGACAGATGCCAGTAGCCAGTATACTACTCGCATTAGTATACATTTTATTTACATATATATGTATATAAGGCATTCCGCACCGTGCGCTACATATATGGACATACATGTAGAGAGATAGACTCTTTGTATATATATAATGTATACTAATAACGCACGGAGGTATATCTATGTACATATATACACAGTATACATATAGCTCATGGAAAGCGTTTGGTGACGATGACGCGAGTTTCATGATTTTTGTTCACCCAAAAAGGGCTCAACGCGCCTAAAGAAGTTTTCACTTCAAAAATAAGAAAGAGAAAAGTGAATACAGGTAAAAAGATTTGGTTGTAATCTAACATATGGATGCGTGTGCATCTTCCCCTATCTCTAATGCATCCTTAACACCATTTTTCATTAAGTGTTCTTTCCTAAAATTATTGAAATTTTTCATTTTTTCCAAAGCTTACTTTTGAGAGAAAAATGAGTATTTATTAACTTAAATGCTAAAGTTACATAAAATTCGGTTGATAATAGGATAACGAACAGGCCATTCAAATTGTATGTTCATATGTTTATATTTGTTTAAAAATAATGTGCGAAAGAAGAGAAGAAAATGAGAAAACAGGTTGTTGCTTTAATTTTGTCCACCAATGTAATTATGAAAAATTGTGAAATCGCGATTTCTTTCCATTTATACATTTGAGGATATTCCTCAATTCACTTTTAGTTTTCGAACGCATACTGTCTAAGAAAAATGCTATCGCAAAAAAATTCCGTCTCTAATCCCAAGTAGTCTTCTTTCCGTTTTCCTCCAGATCGCGAAAAGAATCAATTTTACGAAAATCAGTAATTTCTCTATCAGGCCACGTATTCGACGGAATCAGGTAACGTGTGTATCACGAAATCTCGTGAAAGAAAAATAAAACAATTTCGTTCATATGAGGGCGAGATTACTTGAAATCGACTGGTAATTCGTGTCTTCTTGGTGAGGTCGATGCTTAACACATTAATGGATAACAGCGCTCTCCATTTTCGATACTTATGGGTGAAACGGAAGTGAAAGGTCATGAAAAGGAAATCTGGTTTTATTTGGCTATCACAAAACTTTCTTCTACACTATTATGTATAACATCAGCTCTTACTCGTTGACATGCACAAACCTTTAATCAACAAGCTTTCACAATTAATATTTCTGTACTGATAAGTATAAAGGATTTAAGTCCAAAAATGTCGATTTTGAGTTAAGTGCATAATCAGACTCAGAAAAAAATTCTCTATCGATGGGTATAAAGGATTTAAATCCATGTCATTGAGTCTTTGAGAAAATCCATTGGTAAAAGAAGATTCAAGTCAGAAATTTGGCATTAATCTTTGTATAAAACATTTAATTCAATTTTTCCCTTTATTAATTGAAGATTGACAATCACTGAATGGTATAAAGGGTATAAACCAACCTAATCCCTTTTTCCTAATCGATTCTTCTGATTAGTTTTTAGTTAAACTTTATTCTTCGTCCCCTGAAAAATCAAGAATATGGACTTAAATCCTTTATACTTATCAGTACAGATTTTATATGCACAAATTTAGCGCATTTTTCATTAAAGACGCTGAGATATAGACATCTGGAAAATCGCTTAGTGTAATAGCATCACCACCTTTCCGTCGATACACAACCAAATTGAATCAGGATAAATTAAGCCTTATATATCTCGCATATTATATTTGGAGCTATAACAGTAATGTGTAGAATTTTGTAGCTATAGACCCCCCGCAAATGGAAAATGTATCAGTGTAACACCGCCACTTGCGGCTCGATATGCTCCCAAATTGAATCAACATAGTTTTACGTAACATCCATTTCATATACCAAGTTTGATGTATTTATAAACTATGGAGAATAAATGACAGTGAGTATTTAAAAAGCGAAAGTTGCAGCATAGGACCAATAAAATTCAAAAGTTAATCAACACCCGTTTAAGAAAAGATTCGACAAAATATCAAGTGTGGTTACATTCCGTCCAATGGTTTGTCCGTTGGCAAAACTTTGTAAAAAGACATATACAGACAGGCCTTTCCTCCAAAATGGTCAAATCGTGTAGGACAACTTTTTACTATATTTTCTGTACAAAGAAATGCAGGGTAAATTATAGATTAAAATTATTAGGATCGGAGTCCTTTGTCAGACACGCAGCGAAAAAAAAAAAAAAAAAAAAAAAAATCGCTACCACTGCAACACACCCCCTTGCTTAGCTGATAACTGTTCTGATTTTTTAACGACATATTTTAAAGATTCGGTAAAAGAGCCCCAGAACAAAATAGTCTAGCAAATTAGTTTCGTGGACAAAATGGCCCCGACAAAAACGCCCATAAATAAAATAACACCTCAAGAGAATAACCTTAGAACAAATATCCCTAGCAAACAGCCCCGACAAATCAGCCCCAATACAAAATAGCTCTAAACAAAACAGCCCGAACAACATTCCCCGATAAATCAGCTCGATGAAAAAGATCGAAACCAAAATAGCCCCGACAAAATAGGCCGAGGACCATACACCCCCGAGAAATTAGTCCCGATAAAAGATTCCCGACAAATAGTCCGACAAGATAGCCCCATAACAAAATAGCCCCGACAAATCAGTTCCGATAAAATATCCTTACGAAAACAGCCTTTACAAAACAGTTCCGACAAAAATACTCGAGGACACGGAAGCCCCGATAAAAGATTCCCGACAAATTAGTCCGACAAGATAGCCCCATAAGAAAATAGCCCCAACAAATCAGCTTCGATAAAATATCCGTAACAAAGCAGCCTTTCCAAAATAGTTCCGACAAAAATACCTGAGGATACGGAAGCTCCGATAAAATAGTCCGAGGACCATACAGCCCCGATAAATTAGTCCCGATAAACGATTCCCGACAAATTAGTCCGACAAGATAGTCCCATAATAAAATAGCCCCGACAAATCAGTTCCGATAAAATATTTGTAACAAAATAGCCTTTACAAAATAACTTCAACAAAAATACCCGAGAACACGGAAGCCCCGACAAGATAACCTCGATGAACAAAATAGCCCGAGGACAAAAAAAAAAAAAAAAAAAAAAAAACTCGATGAAACAGTCTCGATAAATTAATTCGAGAAAATAGCCCTGACAAAAGCTCCGAAATAAAACCATAACAAAACAGCAGCGACAAAACTGCCAGCAGGATTTAACAGCCTTTACCAAACAAAAATTTTACTTAGAATAAAAAGTTAAATTTTTAATTTTTACAAATCATATAAAATTTGCGCTGTCATCCATTTTCCCCACAATTTTTAATAGGGCAGTATTGGACGAAATTTCGCATAAATATTCACAGTATCGTTTTTCACCCGGGGGAGGGAGGGAAAGTATTCGCTGGGGGATGAAAATTTTCAACATGGGTTCTTTCAAAAGAACGCATCAATTCCTTTAAAACGAATGGTTAAACCGTAGATTTGTGATATTTTAAAACAAGGTTTTTGGATTCTTAGTGTTATACTTCTCTCAGATGAAAACCATCTTGCATTCATCATGAAAAATAAATTTTGATAAATAATAATATATAATACAGTAAAACCTCTCTAAGTTGGACACCTACGGTTCCATGAAAAAGTGTCCAACTTAGAGAGGTGTCCAACTTATAGGGGTGCTTACTTTTTTTGATTTAATTAAAATGTATCTATGCATGCTTTTTAACTTTTAATCACATTTACGTACAATTAAGTATTCACGACTTATATACAAAAAATAATTAATTTTAAGATTTAAAATTTAAATGTAAATTATGTTGTGGCCATTATAATACTTTCCTCTATAATTTTTTATATAATAGCGCCACCTACCAGTTAACATGTAAGAAAATTTAATCAATATAGCTTCTCACAATAAAGATTTTGCACATGCATTTTGGTGCAATTTATCCAATAGACGCTGAGATAGTCATGTGGAAAATCAAAGTGTGAGTAAAAGTAGCACCACCTGTATGCTGATTTATACCCAAATTAAGCTAATATTCATTTTCATAACGGCCATCTCACAGATGAAGTTTGGTGAATTTATTCACTCTAGAAACTGAGATATAGTTTTCCGGTGAATGGGGAAAACTGAAACATAGCAGCAACACCAGTCAGCTGATATGCATCCAAATTGAATCAGCATCATTTTTCACATTAGATCTCTCTCATATTAAGTTGAGTGCAATTATACACTCAAGTTATACTTGGTAGGAAAAATAAAAGGGGTAAATGAAGAGGACCCCTACCAACCAAAATGTATTTTCTAATGCCAATTTTTAAACAGTCTAAGTCAAAACATGCCTCTGTAAATTCTGTTGAATATTTTCAAAAAAAAAAGAAAAGAAAAGAAAAGAAAATGCAAGGATAATTCATGCAATTCAATAAAAAGAAAGATTCTTGCATTATGCACTAAATTACAGCAATTTGTGAATGTTATAACTGAAGAAAAGTAGTATTTTTTATAAGACAGAGGTAAATATATTGTGACAAGAAACATTGTTTTATATATATATATTTACAGCTTTTTCTACAAGGGATAAGTAAAATTTCTAAAAAAAGAAGTGAGAAAATAGAAGTTTTATTTCTTTTTTTTCTGTCTCATCGGGTCAAAGTGTCCAACTTAGGACAGTATTTCACTGTCCAACTTCCAAGTTAAAGGGGTGTCCAACTTATAGAACTTGGACATAATATGAATCCTACGGGTACATTCCGTTCCGAGAAAAAGTGTCCAACTTAGAGGGGTGCCCAACTTATAGGGGTGTCCAACTTGAGAAGTTTCACTGTATATACTGCGTGAATTTGTATAGGAATATATGGAAGGAAGTTTTGGGGGTGGCCACAGTTTTTTAACTTCTGAACACCAATTTTTCAGTGCATTTTATTGCTAAGTTTCACTGCTATACCTTAGTTCTTGAAAAAAATTCCCGTTCATATAACTCATCTGGGTGCCAATTTGTTAGCGCTCTGTCATTCCGATGTCAGGTGATGTGTTCGAGTAGTCCTGCTCATGCATGGATGTTCCGAGTCCATGGATTAAGCATGGATTCTCAAGCATGGATATTCTTTGGGGTCCATTATAAGCAATAGGTTCCAGGCAAAAGGACCTCAATGTACAAAAAGTGACCCTAGATCGACAACCTCAAAACCAAAAGAACTCATTCATGCAAAGCCTGACTAAAGCAGGATAAGCGGGGCCAATGTCCCTGGCCCCACGTGGACTGGATCCCAGACTGTCATCAATTGCCTGATGCGTAGCTATAGCTACAGCGCCTAGAATACACAGAGTGACAACCAGTATGGCGGTATATAGTAGAAAGAATTAAAATGATTTAATTAAGATTTATTTGTTTTTTATTTATTTAATTCCTCTTAAAAGCAAATCTACTTTTTCTATTATTTATTATATTTGTTGAAATCATATGGTAA
This sequence comes from Salticus scenicus, assembly GCA_963930645.1. Taxonomy (NCBI): domain Eukaryota; kingdom Metazoa; phylum Arthropoda; class Arachnida; order Araneae; family Salticidae; genus Salticus; species Salticus scenicus. The sequence continues at coordinate 726,153 of CAWVNO010001064.1, forward strand.
TATAGTATAAAGTGCGAGGGCTATATATGCATGCTTCAAAAATTAAAATATTTAATAATAGATGCTGAGATACAGTCATTTTTAAAATCGCAAATCTTAAATAATAGCAGATCCACCGGTCGTCAATAAATACCTAGATTGAAGTGACCGGGATAGACCTTTCTGTAGGTAGTGAGAACCTGGATCCGATGCAGTACAGGAGAAAAAGGAGCTGCTGTAGGCAGCGCATACCCAAAGCACGGTTTAGATCGATTTCAGTTTTTTTTTTAGTTTTTATTTATAATGTGATATAAAAAAATAAATAATGATTCAATTCTTTTGAAAATTCATGTAAATATTGTGACGAGGATGCTGCTAGTAGCCAATATTTCAGTGGCAAATTTTAAAGCTATTATGAGGTTATTATTTTAATATTTTAGTTAATTAAAAGAAAACTAATAAAAATTTCGAAAATCGGGCTTAGAGAGGTCAATACGAACCTCCATGCAAATTTGTGCAGTCCCTGATTTTGAGATAAATTCAGAAATCTGTTTACCTCGCAGAAAAATAAAACTGCTGAAAGTCCCTACACGTAGGGACAATTCCCTACAATTGGCAGCACTGACGTAGATCACAAACTTTCAATTAAAAGAACGGGAAATGGAGACTTCCCAAGTCGAAGGAATGCCACTCAGCAAAAACAAAAAAACTCAAAATGACGCTTCCCGATTCTTCGAAAAAACTTCTCGGTTCGGAATCGCTCATCAACACCCCAGTTTCGAACGAAAAAAAAAAAAATGAATAAAAAAAAAATCACCTTAACTAGCCCATACGCACTGAACAAGTAGACGAAACGGGAGGAGGGGGGGAGTAGGGAGCTAAAATACAGAGAGCATCCAGATAATGTTTTAGGAGAAGGCGTCCACGCTCACGGTGCAAATACATAAATCTTACCCGATGCAACCCCCTTATTGCGAACGTTCAGAACGGAGGGGGGATTCTCCGCAACTGACAACCTGTTATTATATCGTCTGCAACTTATACAGAGATGATAGCCTTAATGTAAACATCGTTGTCACGCTGTTTAGGAATAGGTGATGGTATAGGCCTGATAAACTCGTAGAGATGGATAGCCCTTTGCCATTCAACCTCCTGTCAAAGTGGGGAGTGGGGGGGGGGAGTGCGCAGCAAAAATCCATAAAAAAATTGTTCGCTCCTTTAACGACTCTGCAAAAAATGATCGTTTTCTTCTAACAGTGCCTGGAGAATTCTTTTTTCATCGTGTGTTGGATAGAGTTATAGCTGCACGGGGTATTTTAGGGAGGTCGAGGCCCAGCCAATTTACGAAACGGGTACAAATGGACGACAGAGGGTTGGTCATTAAAGTAGTTTCGATTTGGAGTTCAACGATTTCAAAAGACGGACCTGGGTAACGTGCGTTTGCCTTATAAAGTGTAGATTGTGGGAGAATGGTAGAAGACTCCATAAACACTTTATTGTATATACACTGTTAGTACTAAATATTACTCTTATGTTAGCTGTGGCGCTTAAATAGCATTGTACATCTCAAATAATTGATAGTAAAAGCAAGACATTGTAAAATAAGAAAATCTTCTCTTATTTTTATATTTCATTTTCTTTGGAGTAACTACTTAAGGTAAAATTATAATCTAATCTGTTACCTGGGAAAAAACAGAATTTTGTTTCAACTTGGTGCTATACACACAAACAAAAAAAAAAAAAAAAAAAAAAAAGAAGAAGAAAAAGAAGAAGATGGAGAGAGAGAGAAAGAAAATCCATATTGATCATTTTATAATTTAATCGGAGATAAACGACATGCTCACTCCACAAAAATCAGAACAAAACTACAACTTTAACACAATTATTTTAGAGACATGTTCACGTCACAAAAAATAAAAAAAACTGATTTTTTTTTTTTTTTATGTTTGTTGGACAGGTATTTTTGCGGAACTCACGAACTAACCAATTTATGAAATGTGTATAAATTCACGACAGGCGGATGTTCATTAATTAAGCTTTCAGCTTTGATTTAGAATTCATGTTTAAGAAATGTATGTTCACAACACTTAGAAAGTGCTCGGACCGTAAGCCCGGCCCGTGCAGACCTCTAGATTATACCCTCATGTTGAAGACATTCTCTATAATGGGAAGTCCTATTGGTGGCGTAGTCTAGGTCTATGGGTCTAGGCCAGCCAACTTACAAAACCGGTAAATATGGAGGACTACAATGTACAATTAATGGGTACCAATGGACGAGAGAATGTTAGACATTAAATAAGTTTCAAGTTGGAGTTCAAAGATTCCAAGAGATGGACTTCGGTAATATTTAACATCTGCCTAAATTATAGAATGGGAGAAAAAAAAGTTGAAATTGGCGTTGAATGAGTTTAACGTCGCTCTAGAACAAGATGACGGTCTGGCACCATGGGAGACATTCCAATATTATGTTATTCTGAGAGTAGGAGACGAAATCCTCGCTTTAGTAATCCCTACAGGTTTTTTTTTTTTTTTTTTTTTTTTTTTATATATATATAGAGGATAAAAGATATGTAACTATGACGAATTTTACTTGCATCAGTGACCATTAATATATACGGTGAATTATAACCAGCTCGAGAATCAAACCTGTGCCATACTCTGACTACAAGCAAGACGTTCTGTCAAATATACTATCACGGCCTCCCCCACTGGAGGGAGTGACTCCGCACATATATGGCTGTGTATATTTTGACACAGTCGAACACGTTTACAAAGCTAGATTCACAATTATTTGGAGTTCAAAGATTCCAAGAGTAGGAGCTGAACAATTTGTGCGATACTTAACGTCTGCCTTATACAGTGAAGAATGACACATAGGAAAATTAATTAAGTGTACATTATTGTCTATATTTAAATGCAGTCGCACACATTCATATTGAGGAAGTTGAGTACAGAAGTATTTGGTGTTCAAAATTTCTCGGTAACGTGCGAGACACTTATTTCATATAAGAAAAATTCAATTACTATTTCAGTGAGAAAAAAGAAAATTAATCCACACATGCATTTTTGGGTATATTTTGATACAATCGAGCATGCTTATAAAGAAGATGAAGAGTTAAGAAGAATTTGGAGTTTGACAATTCCAAAAGATAAGGCTCGGTAACGTGCAAGGAAATTAATGTTTGCCTTATGAATTGTAAAAAGGAAGAAGGGAAAATGAAACCACGCATTCATTAATGTGTATACTTTGACACAGTCGGACACGTTTAGAATGAAGAAGATACTTCAGAAATATTCGGGGTTCAAAGATTCCAAGATGAATCCTGGTAACGTGCGAGACATTTAAATTTTGAATTATGCAGTGTACAATGGGAGAAAGGAAAATTAATTACACATACATTATTGTGTACATTTTGATACAGTCGAACACGTTTATAATGAGACAGACGATTACAGAAGTATTTGGAGTTTAATGATTCCAAGACATGCAGCTCAGTAACGTGCACGACTCCTAACATTTGCAGGTTGGTACAAAGGAAAATAAATTCACACATATGTTATTACTGTGTATTTTGTCATACGGTTGAACATGTTTATAATGCGGTTAATAAGGTGAGCATTATTTGAATTTCAAAGATTCCAAGAGATGGAACACGTTAATGTGCGCGGCATTTAACGTTTTCGTTTGGTTTATGGTTTCTATACTGTACAGTAAAAGAAACGAAAATGAATCCACGCATACATTACTGTGATCATTATTTTGATACAGTGAAAAACGTTTATGATACGGAAAACGGTTTCAGAAGTGTTTGGAGTTCAACGATTTCAAGAGACAGGCAACGTGCGCGACCTATAACGTTTGCTTTATGCAGTATAGACGAGAAGAAAGGAAACTTTATCCACACATACATCATTGTACTTATTTTGGTACAGTTGAGCACGTTTATAATTTGAAAGATCGGTTAAGAAATATTAGGATTTCAATGATTTGAAGAGATGGAGTTCGGTAACGTGCGCGATACTTAATGTTTGCCTTATGCAGTGCAGAATGCAATAAGGGAAAATTAATTGGCACATTCATTGTTGTGTATATTTTCATACTCTCAGACACGTTCATACTTATTACATGACTAATATAGATTGGGAGAAAGGAAAATGAATCCAGACTGAGAAAATTGCGCATATTTTGACACAATAAAAGATTCTTTTAATGAAAGAAGATGGGTATAGAAATGTTTAGATTTCAGTTATCCCAAGAGATGGAGCTCGATAATGTGCGAGACACTTAAAGAATCTCCTTATGCAGTGTAGTGAGGGAAAAGGAATATTTTTCTTTGCGCATTCTACTTTTATCCTTTTCTTATGACAGAAATTCCTGTAGCTCTTACGCCTTTCCAGAGGCAACTTGAAATGCCTCTCTTTTTCTAAGGGCAAGAAAACCTACCCTCTTTGCCCATAATGCCACTAAAACCAGGCTCCTGTGGATCACATCTTGGACATATTTGTGTCTTCTTTGGGAGAATATTTATACTTATCCCATCATAATTCTCGTCATTGGCTTTCTGAGCGTTAACAATTTCTTAGATGTCGTCCGACTCCCTCAGACTAGGTTGAAGATTACAACAAGAATAACAACATTAATGCGTACATTTTGATAGAGTCGAATACGTTATCAATGCGATATATGGCTTCAAAAGTATTTGGAGTTCCACGATTTAAAAAGATGGAATTCGGCAAGACGCGCGGTAATTAACGTTTACTCTATACAGTGTACATTAGAACACGTGTATAATACAAAAGATGAATACAGCTGGTGCTCGATAACGCGTGCAACATTTAAAGTTTGCCTTATACAGTGCAGAGTAGAACGAAGAAAATAATTATAAGATTTAAAAAAAAAAAAATTCTATACACCATATTTTAAATTTTCTGATGAATCATACAGCTCTTATGATTAAAATTTTTAAAGTAATAATGACGTCAATTTTTGAGAGATGCATCATTTAACTTTTTATAATTTTTTATCGTTCACGTTTCATTAAATGTATTTATTTTTAGGTCGAAAGAAAATTAACTAGTGTTTTTTTTTTTTTTTTTTTTTTTTTTTTTGGCAGCAATTAAATTATATCTAATATTTTAATGGCTATTTTAAAGCTATTAGGAGGTTATTATTTTCATATTTTAATTAATTATAAGAAAACTAATCAAAAATTCGAAACTCGGACTTCGAAGTGTTGTGTTGTCACCGGGTTCTGAGCTACTGTGAAGGGAAGTTAGTAGGGAAGTTAGTTAAAATTCGATTGCAAGATTTGTACCGTGAAAACAAACAAACAAGAATAGATGTTAATAAAAACATGGTAAATTCAATTCAGGCATACCTTATTGTGCATAATTTAATACGTTAAAATGCATTTGTAATAAGAAAGATGAGTACAGAAGTATTTGGAGTTCAACGATAGACATAGTTGTAGCTCTGAAACGTGAGCAACACAAAATATTTTTCTCATGCTTGTAAAGTGGGTGAAAGGAAAATGAATCCACACATATATTACTGTGTATATTCAATAAAATATAACACGTTTATAATGCGGAGCGTATCTACAGAAGTATTTGGAGTTCAATTGATAACAAAAGATTGAACTCGGCAACGTGCTAGTCATTTAACGTTTGCTTCATGCAGTGTACATTAGAACATATTATAATGCGAAAAATTTATACAGCTAGAGTTCGGTAACATGCCATGCAGCGTAAAATGTGAGAAACGAAAATGAAATCCACACACATATTATTGTGTATATCTTCATAGAGTCGAACACGTTTTTATATCGTATGATAGGTTATTCAGAATTATTTGGAGTTGAACGAATCTAAGAGATGGAGTTCTTTAACGTACGCGACATTTAAATTTTGCTTTATACAGATTAGAGTGAATGAAACGAAAATGAATGCACGCAAAAATTATTGTGAACAGATTTTTATATGTTAAACACATTTATAAAATACGAAAGATGTGTTCAAAAATATTTGGAGTTCAATGATTCCAAAAAAATGGGCTGGATGACGTGCACGACACTAAGTGGTGTAATGTGTAGATTGGAAGAAAGGAAAGAGGATCCATGCATAAATTATTGTGCATATTTTTATAAAGTAGGGCACGTATATAATGTAAAAAATGAGCATAGAAGTATTTGGCGTTCAACGATTTCAAGAAATTGGCCTTGATAACGTGCATGACAATTGATATTTGCTTCATACAGTGCAAATTTGAACACGTTTTTAATGAGAAAAGTGAATACAGATGGAGCTGGTATCATGCGCTACACTTAACCTATGCATTATGCAGTGTGGAGTGGGCAAAAGGAAAATCAATCTATGCATACATAATTATGTATATTTGGATAATATCGAACAGATTTATAATCCGGAAAATGGGATCAGAAGAGCTTGAAGTTATACGAATCAAAAAGATGGATATCGGTAACGTGCAAAACACTTAACGTTTGTTTCATACAGTATAGAGTGATAGAAAGGAAAATAAATTCACGCATAAATTATTGTGTATATTGTGGTACATTCGACACGTTTCTAATGCGAAAGATGAGTTCAGAAGTATTGGAGTTCAATGATTCCAAGTGCGCGACAATGGTGGGGGTACAGTGGGAGAAAGACATATATTATTGGGCAAAGTTTTATACATTAAAATACGTTTATAATATGATACATGAGTACATTTGGTGTTCAACGATACCAAGACATGAAGCTCGGTAATGTGCGTAACACTTAACGTTTGCCTTATAATGCAGGGCAGAATGAGAGAAATAAAAATGAGTCCACATTACATACAGTTTGTATATAATTTTATACAATCGAGTACGTTTGAATGCGAAAGATATGTTCAGAAGTATTTGGGCCCATCGATATAAAGCGATAGAGCTCTCTGTTGTGTGCGACACTTAATGTTTGCCTTATGTAGTGTAGAGTGGAGAAAAGAAAATTAATCTACAAATATCTTATTGTGCATATTTGGAAAAAGTCGAACACGCTAAAAATGCGGATGGTATTTTCAGATATATTTGGAGTTCAACGATTCCAAGAAATGGAGTTCGTTAACGTGCTCAACACTCAATGTTTGCTTTATACAGTACTAGCAGGCTTTGCCCAGTTCATTGGTTATTATATTGAAATGAATCTTCAAAATACCATATTAATAATAATAATAATAAAATAAAAATTTAAATCGGTCAAAAACTAAGTTAAAGCTCCCGCTACCTTTGGTAGCGGTTTTCCTGCTCGCCACAAGTCGAGTCTAGAGCCCCAATGCCTTCGGCATTACCTTACCTGCTTTTAGTTTTCCTTCCTCATGGATAAAGTTAAAGTTTTGCAAAATTAGATCAAAGTGCATATTGTGTACACTCAATCAACACACACACACCAAAATCCGCCATCCTAAGGTTCTTTGGATCGAATTTAAGCTTGAAAAACTGTTTTTTGCCCCGCCCGACCTAAACGGGGGGAAGTGGAGTGGGTAATTTCTCAAAATCCTATTATAGTACATGTTGCACTCACATACCTAACCGACAAATCAAAAATCGAGATCCTGAGATTATTTGAAGCAGAGTTATGTTTTAAAACGTGTCTTTAACCAAACCCGCTCTTAAAGGATAGAAGAGGGAGGGAATTTCGCAAAATTCCTTTATACTATGAGTTAGATACATATAACCGACACACATATAAAAAAAATCTCCTTCCCAAGATAATTTTCTGCAGAGTTAAGCATTGGATACATGTTTTTTGCGCGCCCCCCCCTCCCCAAGGGATGGTAGGATGGAATTTCACAAAATACCTCTATAGTGGGTGTTGAGTACGCATAAGCAGACTACGCATCAAAAACTGCCATTCTAAGATAATTTGTAACAGAGTTACGCATGGAAACATTTTTTTACACCCCCACAACCCTTTAGGGGGGATAGGACAGAATTTCACAAAATCCCTTTGTAGTGTGTGTCTTGAGTATGCATAACCAATGAACATATCAAAAAATCGTTATCCTGAGATATTTTGGAGCAGAGTTACTTGTTAAAGCGTGTTTCCCCCCCCCGCCCTTAAAGGGGGGCAAGGGGAAATTTCGTAAAATCCCTTTACAGTGCGTGCTAACACATAAAAACTAATCTTGCTGAATTAATTTGAAGCAAAGTTATGCTTGGAAACGCGTTTATTGCCCCCCCCACACACACACACACACAAACATTCACCGCCCTCCATTGGTGTAAGGGGGAATTTCACAAAATCCCGTTTTAATGGGTGGCAGGGTCTTAAAACCAACCTGCTCACCAAAATTTGTGACTCGATCTCCCATAGAATCGCCCCAGCTGTGTTGAATCATTGAATTTACTCTTTTATATGTGTAGATAGTGTGAGAGAAAGTAAAATGAATCCACGCATACATTATTGCAGATGTTTGGTTAATCGAACACGTTTATAATGCGGAAGATGAGTTCAGAAGTATTTGTAGTTGAATGAATCCAAAAGATGGAGCTCAGTAATATGCACGACAATTAATATTTGCCTTATTTAGTGTAGTGTGGAATAAAGGACAATAAATCCATACATACATTATTGTGCATATTTACCAGCAGTGCCCCAGTTGACCGATATGCACTCAAATTGAATCAGCATAGAATAGTGTATTACAATGTTCCTATCATATATCTAGTTTTGTGCAATTATATACAATAAAATATGAGATATATCTTTCCCATGCACGAGGAAAATTGCAACATATCAGTGCCACTTACCGGCCAATAGTCACCCAAATTAAATCAGCGTAATGTTTTGTAATGATCCTCTGACATATCAAGTTTTGTTCGATTATACACTATAGAACATCAGATATAGCCTTCTCTTAAAAAGGAGAAATCGCAGTATATCAATGACACCTGTTGAGCAATTTGCACTAAATGTTGATAGGTACTCATTTATGCCATGGTGCATTTACATATAAATTTATAAGAAGCTGTGTTCATTACTTCTTGATATAGAGCTACCATAAAATGTTTGTTTCATACACACATACAGACACTTCTAAAAGGGGTTAAATCGTATTCTGAACCTCTCAATTTGTATCAATCCATCGAAAACTGAAAGTAAAAAATGTTCACAAATTCAGCACTTTCTTCTATTGAACATCGGGGGGGGGGGGGGGGGCAGTTGAATATATATAAATTGCAAGATTAATCGGTGGGCCACCGTAGACTCTCCCAGTACTACATAAAAAATCCCAATGTGAAAGCGTCTATAATTCAGAAATTGGATCTAAATGTTCCTTGCGTTAAAATGTTATTAGATTAGTAGGAAGGTATACTACTGGACAATCCATCCTGTATTTACAGCTGAATTGTGGTGCACACACATACACAGACTGACATTTTCTAATAATGATCCTGTCGTGTTCTGGACCTCCCAAAACGAGTAAATTCATCGAAACCTGAAATTTTTTCTAAGTCCAATACGTTCTTCTATTGAATTTTAACCCTTTGCGCTCGGCATATTTTCCTATTTTGAACAGTAAGACACGCCTTTTGGCATTCCTTTAAAACGTCACACGTATAGTTTCCAACTTACTACCTTTTGGCTACCGAAAAATTGTAATAATTTGTTTTATTTTACTTCATCATTAAATAAAATAAATTTTTCTGTTAAAATTTTCCGGTAGCCGAAAGGTAGCCTATAGTTACACGTTTTAGAAAAATAACATTTCATTTGCAGAGGAACACCTTAAGGCGTGGCTCGATTTTTTAATGTCCCCTCAGAAGAGACATACGAGCGATAAGGGCTAAAGTAAAAAAAAAAAAAAACTTCTTCGGAATCCAATAAAACTTCTTCGGAATCCAAATAAAAACTTTTGAATTGATGAAACGGTATAAGAAATCGGATGACGGGAACTTTTCTCCGCATATTAAGCAAAGAAATGGGCATTCTAAATAAATTCCATCGATAACGTGAAAACCAATTTAAACATCACCTCATTAATGGAAAAGGGGGAAAACTTAAGTGGTATTACCTTAAGACTAAAGGCTATCTTGATTCGATTTTGAATTAGATTGGGATGTGAAGGGGCATCGGAAAAATGCTTCCGAAATCAGGAGTGATTTCTTTCCGATTACGAACGAGATCTGGAGAAGAATAAATAATTACTCCGACTTGTGGCACAACATACATTTCCGGCTCTAATTTATTTGGAAAGATAGACTTTGATAAACTGTGAGGGAGCTAGAAGAAATAAAGAAAAGGGAAGAGGAAAAAAGATTTAAATCATCCTCTAAGGCGATTAAATTCCGTTTTCAATGAAATTACCTTATTTTAATTTTCTGCGTATTTTTATTCGTGTCAGCTTGTTTTGCATTTTCACATTTGCGATTGTGCAATTTTTAATATACTGATTTTTTAAAAATGTTTTTATACGTAGCATTTCATACATTTCCCACTGTAATTCTATGTTGCGATAAATTAGACAAATGTAAATACAGTAGAACTTTGATCCATCGTTTTTCACGGGAGGTGAGAAAAAAAAAAAATAAAAAAAACTATAGAAACGGGAAAACGACGAATGCGGGTTAAAGTCAAAACACGAAGAAAACAATGTTTATGAATTAATATGCACAATGTATACTACTAATAAAAACTAATTTGTTACTTTCCAAACTGTCAAAGAAGTAAATCAATGTTGTAGATTTTTATGTAAATTTTATTTTTAAAAATCAGTAATTTTACGTTGGGTTTTTCGTTCCCTTTATAAATTAAACTGGAGCTTTTCCAGATTTATAACAATTTTCTGGTCCTCCTCTGTAATTTCATGTGCTTATATAAAAGTTCGTGCATTTTCAAATTCCATAATTACGTCATCGGCGTGAAAATTGTCCTCTGTTTCTTCGCAATTATTTTCCTTTTTTGAAATCACACATTTCTTCTGGGTTTTAGGATACCACATGTCATGACGTCTTGATCAATGCAAATGTTATCACTAAATTTTGTCGCCACCAGACGCATCCTCTGCTACACGCAACCACTCTTCATCTGCTATAACAGCATCCTCATCCTCATCATTTTCTTGCCATTCTGTTTGGTATTCTTCACCATTTTTCAGTGATGCCAGATGGTCGAAAATTATTTCCCCAAACAGGTCTTCAAATTTCCCCAAATCAGGGGTTTTCCCCGAAAAAATCCCCAACTTGATTTCTACTAAAAAGGGAAAATAAAATTTTTTCAAAAAAAATATCAAGCAGATTTGATTTAGATTTTTCCCCAAATGAAGGCAATTTTTGAAAAAAAATCCCCAAATAACAATAAAGCTATTAAAAGTCCCTAGTCGTAGGGATAAATCATTACGTTGCCAACATTGACAGAAAGTTAAAGAACTCCCCAGATATTTCCCCAAAAATTTTAGAATTTCCCAAAAAAGTCCCCACAAACATCTGGTCCCCCAAATTGTCCCCAGAAGCCTCAAAAATCCCCAAAATGGGGACAAAATCCCCAATCTGGCATCACGTGCGGAAAAATGACATTTTTCCGCACGCAACCACATTTCACTAAACAATTTTCTGGATTACTGAAGAGGTTACATCCTGCCATGCTGAAATTACAAAATGAATAGAGGGTCCAGAGACATGGCATCACAATTTGGATCCGCCATGGAAATAGGGAAAAGAATTATTTTAGGATGAAAGAAGTAATTCCAGTTTGTATGTGGAATCGCTTGATCTTCAGGAGAAATTTTTTATAATGTTACAACGTTGAATACGGGAAAACGATTTTTTGAAGCACGATACATGCGGGTCTTGTTAACATTATTTAAACTAGCTGGCCGGAGACCCATGAAAATTTTTACCAAAAAACATGCTCTCGGGCGCCTGCAGCGCCAATTGTAATTTGTTCTCTGTAAAAGTCGCATAATATTAAAATATTAAAATTCAAATATTTTTAAATAAAATCTAAACGTAGCTCTAGTTCAACGTAAAATACACTCAAATCAATGAAAATCAAATAAGCCAATCAAATCTCTCGTAATTCCTCTAAACGTAGTTCTAGTTCAACGTAAAATACACTCAAACGAATGAAAATCAAATAAACCAATCAAATCTCTCGTAATTCCTCATAACGTAGCTCTAGTTCAACGTAAAATACACTCAAATCAATGAAAATCAAATAAACCATTCAAATCTCTTGTAATCCTTCATAACGTAGCTATAGTTCAATGTAAAATACACACAAATCAATGAAAATCAAATAAACCAATCAAATCTCTCGTAATTCCTCATAATGTAGCTGTAATTCAACGTAAAATACACTCAAATCAATGGAAATCAAATAGACCATTCAAATCTCTCCTGAGATTCTCCATTCTGCGTCATTATAGAAATGGGAAGTTTTATTTTCATATTTTTATTAATTAAAAGAAAACTAATCAAAAATTCGAAAATCTGACTACGATGTGCACAATGACCCTACGGAGGGCACCTTTGTGTTAAATCACGTGACTGTCCGAGCTACCGTTTTCAAGAACAGTGAAATATATATATATATATATATACACACACACAAATATTGCTCACTTAATAGTATAAGATACAATTTGTGCAGGGATCATAGAAATAAAACGATCATTGCGGGAAAACGATGGATGCGGGAACGATGGGTCGGGGTTTCACTGTAATTAGTGAGGGAATGTTCTTAAATTGAGGAAAAATTTTTCCGATTTTGACAGGATCTGAAAAAGAATAAATAGAATGCTCCATGACTTGGTATATATTTCCCGTTCAAATTCATGCAAATACTCGAAGCATTTTCCAATAAATTGAAAACAAACAGGCCTTACCTTGTAAATATTTCTGTATGTTTTCTTTCTTGCTTGTAAGCAGTTCCCAGAATGCATTGTGGTGAGACAGAACCTGGAAATAAAAAAAATAAATAAAATAAAGAAATTCTGTCAAAGACAGAATTTAATTTAGTACGGAGGACTAGCATTTTCAATCTGTAAAGTTTTAATTTTTTAAATTTTTAGTTTATGTTTTATCTCATTTTTTGACCGTAAAACTGTGGCGACGTGCTTTTTAAAATGACTGAAATAAATTAAAAGGATGTGTTGCCACCTCCATTTCATATTTTAGTTAATTTTAAAAAAATCTAATGGTCGTATCGAAAAACTGCACTCCTAGATTCAGAAAAATTGCCCCTTTCATTGGGTACCGAATGTGTAACGATAAGACTGATATTCCTAATTTATTCTGGTGTTACACAAAACTAGCCTACAAAAACTCCAGATCGAAACTAATAATCCTCCGTCCTAATAAAATAATAATTTCAAAAAACTAATTAATGATACAGCAATAAGTAGGGAAAATCTGCAATACAACTGTTATCATTTGGAGTTGTTTTGCGAGCTTTCAAGTAGAACTCATCACTGGCTGTTGAGCACCCATTATATTGTTTAACCTTCAACTTTCCAACTTTGTTACTCGCAATTAATAATCAGTTTAAAGCCATTTGCATTGATATTCCACAATATATCTGAATATTTTTGTATGGCATTGTACACCAATCATCAATGCCAGTCATAATCTGTTCTATAGCTCATGCTTCTGTTTAATTGGACAGATAATATTTTGCACAGATTTTTTTTTTTTTTTTTTTTTTCCCTGAGAATTTGTAACCATCTTTATTTATCAGTTATAATGTTTAACCTTTTTAGTTTTTCAACTTTGTTGAAAGTATTAAAAACGCAAAAAACAATCGAAAAGGATTTTTGAGCTATTACTATGTATAGTCCGTAATGTATCTGAATATTTTTATGTGACCTTGTACACTATTCATTAATGCCAAACAAAACCTGCTCTATAGAAAACATCCGTTTGTGTCTTTGGATAGACTAACATTAGGCAGACTAACCGAAGCCCCACATTTTCCATTTTTCTTGGAAAGTGTTTAATGTTGCGTTCTCAAATATTCTATACCATGAAGTTTCTACAATTTCAGGAAAGGATTTTGTTTTCGCCCTGTATCTTAGTGTGCCGTTTCAAGTCATTACAAAACATACTCACACATGTAATCATGCAAATGCCCCAAGCAATTTCTAACAGAATGAAAACAATCGGACTTTACCTTGAAAATACCTCTCCGTATATTCTTGCTTGTATTTAATCACCAGGATGCATTGTGGTGGGGCAGGAACTGAAAAGGAAAAACCTAAATAATGACACCTTACTCGCAGGAGTAAAGTGTATGTATGTGTGTGTGTGGGGGGGGGGGGAGATCTGCAAACAACGTTTTCGCTAACCACTGTCATTTGGAGCAGCGTAACGAGCTGCCACGAATTTTGGACCACACATTTAACGAGAAAGTGCCAATGGCATCACCTCCAAAGCATCATTTAACGATCCTGTCCGCTCACAATTTTGTCCTCCTTTACCCGCTTTTATTCACATCGTTTGTTGTCTGTCAGGGTCAAATCTTGCAAGAGAATTTTAATTCATTTCCTGTCATCTGATTGATCTTAAATTATGCATACATGTGTAAATTCCAAAAGCAATACGTGATTAAACAGTAACTGATATAGTGATGGGGTCTTGAGAGCCCTGGACTCTGAACTCCAGTTAAACATTTTATCTCTAATTTTTACTAACTTTCCATCATCCAATTGAACTGAAATTTTGCCTACAACTCCGATGACGATACATGCTGAAGCAACAACGGACTTGGGGTAGGGGGAAGGGGCTGGATGCCTGGTACATGACACTTTGGTCCCGCCGTTTTGCTCCCGCCACTTTGGTCCTGCCGAATTGGTGACGCCACTTTGGTCCCGAGGAAATTTTGGTCCCGCCGTTTTGGTCCCGATATCAGGAATAATCAAAGTATTACAGAAAAAAAAGCGAAATTATTTTTTCATATTTTGAATTCTTCTCATTTGACTTGAAAACAAGGGGTAGGCAAAGTTAAAATTATTATCATCATCATTATTATTATTGCCGAAACGTCAGTGGAGGCCCTACATTGAGACTCAAAACGGTTTTGGGCTGTGTCTGTCTGTCTGTCCGTCTGTCTGTCTGTCTGTCGCGCGATAGCGGCCGCAAAATTAGCGCTATTGACTTGAAATTTGGTACACATGTTCATGAGCCCCACGAAATTAGCTGTATAGTTTTTGGTATGTATTCCATTTGTAGTTCGTGTACAGGGACACGCCAAAGTTTTTCTTATCATTACGGCCTATGGGAGGAATTTGTACGCATCGCGATAGCGGCCGCAAAAAAAGCGCTATTGACTTGAAATTTGGTACACATGTTCATGAGCCCCACGACATTAGCTGTATAGTTTTTGGTATGTATTCCCTTTGTAGTTCGTATACAGGGACACGCCAAAGTTTTTCTTATCATTACGGCTTATGGGAGGAATTTCTATGTATCGCGGTAGTGGCCGCAAAAATAGCGCTGTTGACTTGAAATTTGGTACACATGTTCATGAGCTCCACGAAATCAGCTGTATAGTTTTTGGTATATATTCCATTTGTAGTTCGTATACAGGGACACGCCAAAGTTTTTCTTATCATTACGGCCTAAGGGAGGAATTTGTATGTATTGCGGTAGCGGACACAAAAATCACGCTATTGACTTGCAATTTGGTACACATATTCATGAGCCCAACGAAATTAGCTGTATAGTTTTAGGTGTGTATTCCATTTGTAGTTCGTGTACAGGGACATGCCAAAGTCATTCTATCATTACGGCCTATGGGAAGAATCTGTATGTACCGCGATAGCCACCGCAAAAATCAAGCTATTGACTTCCAATTTTTGCAGAAACGTCAGTGGGAGGCCTCTGTTGAGACTCAACAGTATTTTGTGTTCCGTCTGTCCGTCTGTCTGTCTGTCTGCCGTGTGATAGCGGCCGCAAATATCACGCTATTGACTTGAAATTTGGTACACATGTTCATGATCCCCACAAAATTAGCTGCATAGTTTTTGGTATGTATTCCATTTGTAGTTCGTATACAGGGACACGCCAAAGTTTTTCTTATCATTACTGCCTAAGGGAGGAATTTGTATGTATCGCGATAGCGGCCACAAAAATCACGCTATTGAATTGCAATTTGGTACACATATTCATGAGCCCAACGGGATTAGCTGTATAGTTTTAGGTGTATATTCCATTTGTAGTTCGTGTACAGGGACACGCCAAAGTCATTCTATTATTACGGCCTATGGGAAGAATCTGTATGTACCGCGATAGCCACCGCAAAAATCAAGCTAGTGACTTCGAATTTTTACCGAAACTTCAGTGGAGGGCCTCTGTTGAGACTTAAAAGGATTTTGTGTTCCGTCTGTCCGTCTGTCTGTCTGTCTGTCGTGCGATAGCGGCCACAAAAATCACGCTATTGACTTGCAATTTGGTACACATATTCATGAGCCCAACGAAATTAGCTGTATAGATTTAGGTGTGTATTCCATTTGTAGTTCGTGTACAGGGACACGCCAAAGTCATTCTATTATTACGGCCTATGGGAAGAATCTGTATGTACCGCGATAGCCACCGCAAAAATCAAGCTATTGACTTCGAATTTTTACCGAAACTTCAGTGGAGGGCCTCTGTTGAGACTCAAAAGGATTTTGTGTTCCGTCTGTCCGTCTGTCTGTCTGTCTGTCGTGCGATAGCGGCCGCAAAAATCACGCTATTGACTTGAAATTTGGTACACATGTTCATGATCCCCACGAAATTAGCTGTATAGTTTTGGGTGTGCATTCCATTTGCAGTTCGTGTACAGGGACACGCCAAATTTTTTTTTATCATTACGGCCTATGGGAAGAATTTGTATGTACCGCAATAGCGGCCGCAAAAATTCTCCGATTGATTTGCAAATTGACACATATATTCAGGCTCGGTATAGAAATAGCTATTTATTTTTTTAGGCCTATACTTTTTATGGATTGTATGGTTTGTAGACAGGGACACGCGAAAATACTTCACATTACGGCGTATGAGGTGAATTGCGTTTAAACGCATTTTAACATCTTTACTTTGCAATCAAGAAAATTAAACTAGCGTACGTGAGTAAGATGTTTAAACTTATGTTGTTTGAAGAAAATATGTGCTCTTAAGCTTTCTAATTAATGTACAGGACCTTACAAAATTGTTCTGACAATGTCACGTAGTCATCGAAACGATGTTAAATTTGGAACAATTATTAATTTTAAACGCAAAGTAAGCTGAATAGTTTTTACAGGTGTATAGAATGTTTATGGTTTGTTTACAGAGACACGCAAAAGAATTTTGTAGCATTAGAGCCTATGGACAAACTTTTATTTAAGAGCGCACTTTAATGCGTTTATGCTGCATTGAACTTAATAAAATTATCATACATTATAAAGATGCTTAAAATTATGTTTACTCTTAAAAAAGGTTATGTATAGACTAAATAATTTATGGGACCACACAAAATAATTCCGAGTATGAACTGTAATCATCCGAATGATGTCAAATTAGTTTGAAAAATTAATGAGTTATAATTAATTAAGTTTATTCTTATTATTGGCGTTTATAATGACTGTGGCTACTTTTCCGGGATATATAAAATAATTTCGTACTATTACGGTCTATAGTCGATATTTCTTAAAAGTTTATTTTAACATGGTTACACCCCATCAAATATAATGAATTTATGTTAGAATTTTAAAAGCATGTTTTCTTGTTGATAATTGTGGGCATAGAATTGGAAATTAGTTTAAAGGTTACGCAAATTATTTCCGATATGCTATGTAATTTTTTTTTTTTTTTTTTTTGTATGAAATTTGGTAGTTATGAAATTTGGTATTTATGAATTTCAGGGAAATAATACAAGACCGTCGTTCATTAAGAATACATATTGTTGCGTACTTGGGGGTCCGTAAGTTGTCCGAGAATGAAAGGCAAAACTTGCAAAAATTCAGTGATGTATTCACAGGAAGTTCCAGAAAAATACAGGTCTATAAACCAAGTATCAGCTTCAATTCAACCAGTAAACACAGCTTAAAAACAGCCGTTAACAGCAAAACAACAGTACAAACTATTTAGCAATAACACATAAAGAAAGTCTCATCTAAAGAGGCTCAAAGCAAAGCAAGAATTTCACGAAACTGACACAGATCTGAGACTGACTGCCTTGGCGAAAAAATGCTCCTTTTATACTTTTCTGTCAAACACAGACTGTTCTGGAAAATTCTCGTATCTCATAATGAGATTAGAGCTTCCATATTTGGTATATCCCTAATAAGGATTTTCTCGCAAAGGTCGCCAAAAAAATCGCCAAGGAGGGAAACAGTCGCCAAATTTGGCGCCAAATCCATTTCTTTCCTTATTGGAGCTTTTTTAAATGTTTTTAAGGGAAAATTAGGCTGTTTTAACGCTAAAACGACTAAAAATGCACAAAGTTAGCATTTTATTAACTTTACTAAACTTCTTTGAAAGAATTGATACAAAAATAAATGCAATTATTTACAATTCCGTAACACTTTATAAGATATGGAAATAGAGACATATCGGGGGGTTGAGGGGGGCGGCAGCCCCCCTCAGGAACGTATCTGATCATGGTAACAAGTCGATCGAATCAATATATACGATTATATAATAAGGAATAAATAAAAAGGACCTATTGAATAATGTCTGATGTAAATAGGACGTTGAGGCTCCTGATCTGCAGATCCACTAGTTAATATTATTTTGCAACAGAAAGTTGTAGTAACAAATAAAACTGAAAAAATGTCTAAAATTTTGAGATTTAGATTTTTTCTTTGTACGATAAAGGAAAAAGGACAGCAAATACATGAGGGAACTTCAGGCAAAAAAGAACTAATAATAATTTTTACAATTGGAGGGTTAAATTTAAATATATACAATCTTTGTTGAAAATGATGCAACGATAGGACATATTAGATATCAGCGAAGATCTAAGCATTGTTAATTTTTCAAAGTCCTAAAAATTTTAGTATAAATAAAACGCAAGGTTTTTAAAATAAAACACTGTAATGCGGCTCTTAAATATCACATTCAAATTTAGAGTGTTTGAATACAAAATTTATAGGAAATCGATGCTTTATACAAGCATCGTCTAAATGTTAGAGTTTACTTATAAAAGAAGATATGAGGAACCCAAATAAGGATCTCGGGATTTAATTTGTACAGATCTGCTAAACATGAATCAATGTCAAAATGAATGTCAAGGTCACATGAATCAATCTGTGTTTGACAAATGTCAATCCGGATACATTTGCCAAACACAGAAAACAGTTAAATACAGCACACAGAATTGGAAAAGCATTTTTCTTCCCTTATAATCCCTTACAATATTGTTTAAGAAAATTTCGATTAAAAGCCCCCCTTTTTTTTCTTTTTTCAAATGCGCCGAAACAAAACAGTGAAATTCCTTTTTAATGTCTGTTAGAGAAACAGGTGTGAAACGAATCCCAAGTGCTTCAGAGATTTCAATGTGGGCATTGTTTTTAGTCATACAGATATAATATATATATATATATATATTTAAACATAAGATTAAACTAAAAAGGTAAAATATTGTGCATCAACATTTTACAAACATTGATGCTTGCAATGCGCACAGTTGATTAAATATTACATTATATGATTAAATTTACATTTTTTCATTTTTAAAATAAAATCTTTGTAATTGAAAGAAAAGTAATTTATATACATATATACTCGTACATGGTTAACATAATTAAATATCAGGGACAAACAAACATGCATTTTATTATTATTATTAATATAACACAGAATTTGCAACAAATTCCTCTCAGATTAATGATAAAAATTAAATCACGACCAAATCGAATAAAACATCTCTCTCTCTCTCTGTCTCACACACATACACACACATGTATATATATATGAATAACTTCATATGTAAATTCAAAAACTTCATAAATTATCACAAGCTTATGCTTATAAAGAAGAGTCTATGATGGGAGCAGGTCAATAATTAGTTCTTTGAAAGAAACATCATTCTGTTACTAAAAGCAAATTATATTTAATATTCTAAGGTTTTTTTTTTTTCTTTTTCCCATTAAAAAAAAAAAAAAAAAAAAATTGTATATATATATTTTTTTTAATTAATTCAGACTTTATCAATAAATATATTCAAATGGGGATTCTTTTTTAATAAGAAATTACTGTTGTTATTAACAATACTTTTAAAATCACAAAATTTTGTCACTAATAGTAAATTAAAAATCAAATTACAATTAAAGTAAGTGAAATGAAAATCAAATGAAAAAAAAAAAAATAAATAAATAAATAAATAAATAAAAAATCTAAAAAAAAGAAAGAAAAGGGAAAAGAAAAGAAAGTGCAATTACATAAAAAAAAGTTTAAATATATTAAAAATGTTCGTAAAAAATCAGAACAAAATTCTCCGAATCTCAATGGCTAGGAAGCCAATTCTAAGAGCACTTCAGTTTTTCCGTATCAACAAATAGGCTATCATATTAAAAAACTGACATATATTTAAAAATTAGAGGGACCAAAATGGCCAGGGACCAAAATGGCCAGGGACCAAAACGGCAGGTCCAAAATGACGGGACCAAAGTGTCCTGCTTCGAACCTACAACTACAAATTAAAAAAAAATTTAATATATTTTTAAATAAATGTGTGTACGACAGTATTGCTTTAAGCTTGAATTTTCGCGTCTTCACTCATTATTGTTTCACCTTTAGCAACACCTTAAAAAAATATTAAACTAAAATTAGGATAAAGCCACTGTGAATGAAATTTTTAGAAATGAATGTAGTAGCTAAGGGATACAACTTCATATTTTAAGGTAAGAAAGCAGTTATTGCCGAAACATCAGGGGAGGCATCCAATTGGAGACTAAAATTTTTGGGGTTCTGTTTGTCTGATTTTTTTTTTTTTTTTTTTTTTGTCTGTATGTCTCGAATCAGCAACCGCTGAATTCACTTTGTTGACTTACAAATTGGTGCATATATTCATGAGCCACATAGAATTAATTGTATAGTTTTGGGTGTGTATTCTATTTGTACACTGTAAACGTACATGTCTTAAATTCAGTTTAAAAAGTGTCTTAAATGGTTGGTCATTTTTTAAGCGAAAAAAAAAATGTCTTACTTTTTAAGACACCTTTTTACAACAGAAATTAAGATATTGCAAGTGTCTTAAAACACCGCCATGTTTTAGGCTTAAAAACACCGCCACGTTAGGCTTAAAAATACTACCGTTTTTAATGCTTTTTAATAAATATATAAATAAATAAATATAGCGTGTGATTATGTTTTTCTGTTAAAAATATATTTTAGAATTGTTTAGACCATTAATGAAATATTTATATAAAAAAAGAAAATAAAGTCCCATTTCCCGACGTTGGGATTCGAACTCACACTTGCCTAGGGAAACCGAAACCTCGAGCCAAGCATCGTCGGAGTGAAGCATTTACCAATCACGCTACCGTCGAATACAGCATTGTGTGTTTTTATGATATAATATACTGCAGTATTCGTGAAACTAATCGCAGTGTTATGTTTTATTTCTAATTTTTTGCTATAAAACTATTGATAGTATGGTATCTTAAACTTAATAAATATTATTATCTTAAATTTCATATTTAGAGGACCAGAATTTTTTAATAATGCATAACAGGTATGTGAAGGTTTCATCCCTCGATGATAACAATTTCTTTCCTTAAAGTGATATTTAAATAAAAACGAACTGTAATCATGAATACAGGAAAATTTGTAGTTTTACATTTAGATGTAGGTGAATTTGTGAAAGAAAAATGTTTTTAAATGAATAATAATAAGAAGACAGAAAGAAAAAAAAAATGCCCAAATTATTCATGATTGTTCACTTACAAATTCGCTTTCTTCTCTACAAATTACTTGCAACTTGCTACATCCGTCTTCACACTTTTTCTTTTAATATAAGAAAGCTTTAAAGACAAAGATTTCTTTCTTTTTTCTTTTTTTTTTTTTTTTTTTTTGAATAAAATAAGCTTTGTGTCTAAATATGTTGTTTATGAATTGTGTTAAAGATAATAGCATGCAAATATCATTCACATCCCTAGAGTATTATTCCATAAAAATATAATTTCATAAAGCTACCATAATTTAAGTAGTTTAACTGCTTATTATATAAAATAATAATATATTTATTGAATGTGGAAAGAAGTAGGATAAGCATATTTTCTCAAAGTAGATTCCATGTGAAAAAAATTTCTAAGTAATGCAAGTGTCTGAATTTCTAAAGTGCCTGAAAATTCAAATGAGTTTGCTGTCTGAAAATTTGCGTATTTATGTGATTCAGACATTTTTGTGTCTGAATTGATATTTCAGACATATTTCTGTCTTAAATTAAAATATCTATAACGTCTAAGGTACATTTTAAGACATTTACGTGTCTTAAATGCCGTTACAGTTGTTTTTATGTCTTACTTTAAGACCCTTTTATTTGCAGTGTAGTTCATGTACAGGGAGGCGTCAGAGTTTTTCTTATCATTACGGCCGATGGACAGAATTTGTATGTACTGCAATAGCGACGGAAAAAATTCCCCGATTAACTTGCAAATTGGTACACATGTTTAGGCGCCATGCAGAAATACCTGTATCATTTTTGACATCTATGTTGTTTATCGTTCGTGTACAATGACACGCCAAAATTCTTCGTATCAATACGGCCTATGGTCAAAAGTATTTTAACAGGGATTAAGATATTTCTCAATAATGTAGAATGAAATGAACATACATTATTGACAAGTTTAAATGCAAATTTTCTCAAAAAAAAAAAAAAAAAGTAGGTTTAATAATTAATAAACAGGAACTTACAAAATGTTCCAACAAATGTCACTTAATCATTTAAATTATGTGAAATTTCGAACAATTATTCAAGAGATACATAAAATTAGTTAAACAATTTTCACTGGTGTGTATATAGTTCGATTACACACAAAAGAATTTCGGGATATTAGAGCCCGTGGACAAATTTTTATTTAAAAGCATTTTAACGCTTTTATGCTACATTCAACATAATGGAATTAACATAAAATTTCTTAAATACATGTTTTCTATAGAAAATAGGCATGTATAGACTGAATAATTTATTTACAGGTATACACAAAAGAAACCAGATGACATTCTGTAATAATATAAAAATGTCAAATTTGGTTCAAATGTTAATGAGTTATTAATTGGTGTATATAATTACTGTGGCTCGTGAACAAGGACACAAAAAGAATTCCGTACCATTACGGTCAATAGACTTATTTCTTATAAGGGCATTTTAACATATTTACACTCCCTTTAACACAATGAAATATATATATTTCATTTAATATTATATATATTAAATGATTATATATCATCATTATATATATTTCATTTCTAATAACAATTGTATACAATTGTTATTAGAATGTTTAAAAGCACGTGATCTGTGGAAAATTTTAGGCATAGAATTGATTATAAGTTTACAGGGCTACAAAAAATAACTCCGATAAGCTATGCAACCGTTTGGCATCTAATTTGCAACAGGTTGCAAGGAAATAACATTAGGCTATGAGCTACAAATAAATATATGTATACACACATATATACAGTAGATACAACGGGTGAGGGAGAGGGTTAAGGGGGCGGCAGCCTCCTTATTAAGGAGTAATCCCCTTATTGGGATTAAGTAGTGAATTAATCATACATATGTATGTGTATATATATTTATATAGAATATTTTATATATAGAATAAATAAAAATGATCTACTCAGTGATGAGGGATGCAAATCGGACGTTGAGACTCCTGATTTGCAGATCCACTGTAGATTTTTATTTTATTTTATTTATTTATTTATGACACATTTTGTATGTTTAGACCAATTAAAAATGTTTTTTCCTCTCCCATCAAGTTGAAAAACAAAATTATATTTAAAATAAAATTGGGAACAATCGTGTTAAAAACATGAAACAGCTTTAGCATATAGGATATCCTTGGCTGAATTTGTAATTTGGCTAAGGGATCTCGGACGTTTCTCGCCAAAGTACTGTACACGCGCGAAAGATAGAAATATTTTTATTGCATAGGTTGAAAATTGAAAGCTAGATATAATGAGCAACTTTTGTCAAAAGTTCATTTGAATAGAGCAAAAATTAAGCAAATTGTCGGCAAAAGGACGACCTAGATTTTAGGTATTTTCCAGAGTTGAAAGTTTATAAGGGGTTTAGCACATGCCACGTACTTAATTTAAAGATCCAATTATTTCAATCACGTTTCGAAAGTCCTATTTTGTGAAAAACCCCTTATGAACTCACAAATCTTAATAAATAAATAAAAATATGTTAAAGTTACAAGCCCATAAGGGTTTTTCACAAAAAAGAACTTTTGCAACGTGATTGAAATAATTGGATCTTCAAATTAAATGCGCGGCTTGTGTAAAACCCCTTATGAAATTTAAACTCTGGAAAATACCCAAAATCTAGGTTGTTCGTTTGCCGACAATTTACTTAATTTTTACTCTATTTAAATAAACATTTCAAAAAAGTTGCTCAATAAATCTCGCTTTCAATCAATGCAATAAAAATTTTCTATCTTTCGCGCAGGCGCAGTAAAATATTTATTAACAAAGCTCATATCTCAAAGAATATTACACATGTGAATTTTATGTTTCAGAATAACATTTCTTTAATATTTTGTAAATTTTATGCAGATTCGTTCTAGTTATAAGCAAAAAACTTCTAAAAAAAATTAGTAATTTTTGGAAAAAAAAAAAAAAAAAAAAAAAAAAAAATTATATCCGCCTAAATAATTACGCAATTCCCGCACCAATATATACAAATATTGTACATAGTATGTGCAACAATGTATTAAAGTTACAAGTCATTTGTAGCTTTTTGTGGTACAGAGTGGTTCAAAGTATTTTCGCATTTCTTCAATTTGTGGTTGGTCCCCTAATTGTACTCTGGACTAAATCGATAGAAGAAAATATGAGTTTTTAAATGTTCTTTTCTATATATGAAGTTTCAGGCCATTTCGTCTATTATTATTATTATTATTATTATTTTTTTTTTGACATAATCGGGAAAAATGTTTAAAAAAAATTTTTTTGAACACCCACTGTATATATATATATATATATATATATATATATATATATATATACACTTTCTCTTACACATATATATGGATGAGAAAGTATTGTTTTTGGGACAAATTTTCGAAATTGAGTTTTTGTTACATTTATACGTTTTGAGGTCCCCTGAATCCGAAAATCATTTTTAGTGGTTGGTGTGTGTGTGTGCTGTGTGTCTTATCAGTACATCTCAAGAACCCCAAGTACGCAACAATTCTGGTGTCAGAAGTGGCGTTGTCTGTTGAATGTTGATAACTAGAGGTATGGAGCAAGAAATTAAGAAACTTCTCGAAGGGTTAGCTGCCCAGATGAGTGAAATGAAAGACAGTATGGAAACTGGGCAGAAAGAAATTAAAGCAGTGCAGGGAAAGATGGAAGTCGGGTTGACTGAAAACATTAAATCGAATCAAGATGAGATGAAAAAAGACTAAGAGAAGTAATAGAGAGTAAATTATCAGTTATGGAAAACAGAATGGATGGAATTGGAGTGAAAGTTATGAAGATAGAAGAGATTTTCTAGAGAAAGTTAAAGAAAATTTTCATCAAGAGCTGAAAGGAAGTTTTTCAGAGATAGAAAGTAAATTTAAGAGAATACAGGAAGATCTTGAGAGTAAAGTGGAAGAAGAGTGCAACAGGAAGTGATAGGGAAATTTGAGAAGTTAGAAGAAAGATTAGGAAATGAATTGCAAAAGAAGATCCGGAGTCTGGAAGAAAAGTTAGTATCAATGCCCCAGGAAGACAAAAGGAGAGGCAATAGAATGCAGAATCAAGAATGAATTAAGCTATCCATCTACAATGGCAGATCATCTTGGCATGTATATGACACACAATTTTCCATCGTAGCTGAAGCTAACGGCTGGTATTCTACTGCCAAGATCCATTTAGCAGCAGCATTACGGGGCGAGGCAGTTGACATATTGGAAACTCTTTCAAAGGAAGAGTAGTATGACTTCGAGGCCCTAACAAGAGCGCTGGAGCTGCGTTTTGGAGAAAAATGTTCTAAAGAATACAGTCATCTCCAGTTAAAGTCCCGTTACCAAAAATCGGATATTCTGAGACTACCACACTTAGCTTTCTCGGACTGCCACACTGAAACTCGTGATGATTTGGTCCTCCTAAAACTTCATCGATGCCGTGCGAGATCCAGAGACTCAAAAAGCACTTAGACTCGCCAATGTAAAGGACGTCGGGTCAGCTTTGTCGTATGCACTGAAGATTGAGGCAGCCCAACAAGCCTCCTATGAAGACCGCCACACCAACAGAGCAGTCTCACAAGAAGATTCACAAATTGATCCTGAAGGAAGTGAAGAAAAATCTGGCAGACATCACAAAGAGGTAGAGCAGTCTTGAAAGTAATAACGAAGTAAAGAATCAGAAGATAAAGTGCTGGGGCTATGGAAAAGATAGACATGTGAAAAGGAATTGCCCAATATGACAACATAATGAAAATAACCCGGTTTCACGGTCACCGCAGGGAAACTAAGAGAAGGTTGTCGGAAATTAAAGAGCCCCACTTTGTAGTATTTAATGTTTCTTCGATGAGTGGAGGCGAGAATGTACTTTATATCAAGTTAACGACACTTCCTGCCGTATGATTCTCGATACTGGAACCAACGTAACCATCGTTAGAACGGATGTAGCTCAAGAATTTAAAGAGAAGATCACCTGGACACCGTCCTGCGTTAAACTCCAGACTGTGACCGGCGACAAATCAAAATCCATGGAAAAATGAACTTGACCATCACATTTAAAAATGGCAGTTACCAAAATATGGCATATGCGGCAGATATAAGTGATCCTCTAATTTTCGGACTTGATTTCCTGAGAAAGTACAACTTTAAATTGGATTTTAAGAATAACGAACTGCATTCAAAATCAGAAGACATTAACATTGAAAATCCAGACATTCAACAAATTTGTCAGATAACAGCTAAATCTGAAATTTCCATTCCTCCACACACTGAGACAATAGTTTCCGGGACACCTCCTAAAAAATAATACTTCCGCTACGGACTGATTGAATACCGAATCCAGACAATAGCCTGAGAAGAGTTCTGGGGGCTTCATCCCTTGTTGAACATACAATGCGCATTATTCTCGAGAGAGTCACCAACATAAGCGATAAAGTAAAAACAGTGAAGAAAGATGAGGTGTTAGCAACCTGCACTCCTGTTACATGCGTTAACCGGCACAAGCAATCAACTGAGGCCAAGTCTTCTGAGATTTTAATAACGCAATTTCTCAAGAATGCAGAGTTAGAAATTGAACAAAGATGTGCTGCAGAGAAGCTACTCAATGAATTTAAAGACCTTTTCTTCTGTACACCTGAAGACGTGTACGAGGGTTGAGGAGTTATGGGCCCCCTTCACAGAGAATAATTTGCCAAATAAAGCTGTTCCGAAGCCTAATTTGAAATATTTCAACATAGGTTTACATAACAGTACACGTTACACGTTATGTTACCCCTTAATCTATGATCTGTACTTATAGAATTAAATTTCAGGGTAAGAGAAAGTCATGTGAGTGATACACCAGATTTTTTTTTTTTTTTTTTTTTTTTTTTTGTACGAAAAGACAGTCGTTTCAGACAGACATCTCATGTCGTCACCATTCGATGTGTTTTACCTTGAAAAGTTGAGAATGTTTTTCCTTTTGGCAACAAAATATAATAATAATAATAATTATTATTAAATTTAGCTGCAAAAGAATTTTTAAGAAATAAAAGGAAAAAAAAATATTTTCACAGATCTCTATATAAAATTCTCTTTTCGACATTGAATGTTACACTTCTGTGATAGGAAGATCGTCTACACTGCCTTCGTCATGGAAAATAAATTTTAACAAACAATTTCCACTGCTTGATTTTGTATATAGAGAAAAATATAAGAGAGAGTTTTGTGATGACCATAATATTTTAGTTAAAGAACACCTTTGGTTTTCAAACGCAAAAGATGACTAACGCTGTGATCACGTATACAATTCTGATCTATATATAATCACCAGGATGCATCACAACATGGCAGGGGTAGAAAAATACAGAATAATGACATCATACTTGCAAGAATAAATGGTGGGATCTCTAACTATCAGTTCGCTAACCACTGTCATTTAGAGCTGCTTAACGAGCTGTCACAGATTTTAGCGTGAGGGAGACCACACATTTCAGAGATGAAAAGTGTGAATGGCGTCGCCTCTAAAGCATCTTTTTTTACGACTGCGTATGGACTTGCAATTGTTTATTCTTTGTTTCTGCAAATAGGATCCTGTGAATCCTGAGTCATTCTTGTTGAGGATCATTCGATTTTAAGGATCCTGGTGGGGCTCTTTGCACACCCTGAACAATTTTTCTGGAATTGACTAGAGCTTGAAAAAAAAAATTAATTAATTAATTAAATTTTAATTTTTGGCGGAGTTGTATGCAAGAACACTACAATGTTCGGCACATTTTACCCCACTTATAGCCTCGTAAAATTAGTTGTAATCGGAAAATGAAAAACATTCGTACAAGAGCTAGTCAATTCTATATAGAAATGTGCAAAGTTTCAATGAGATAGGTGCATTATTTTTTAAGAGATCGTACCGATCGATCAGCTTTTCCGGAAGATCTCTGAAAACCAGCCTCCAACCGCAGAATTTTCCATTATTTTCAGTGAAAAATTTATAAAATATTGTTTAAATGATGTTACTTCCACTGGCCGACCACCGTAGGTAATGGAAGTATTGTATTCTGTCCAGAAATTCAGTATCGAGTATTCCCCTGATTTACTCGTTTTAAGGTCTCCTAAGTCCAAAAAAGTAGTTTTTAGCAATGGATCAGTGTGTGTGTGTATGTATGTTCGTGGGGAATCTTCTGGCTATCCTATCTCCGAAACTAATAAAGATAGAACGACGAAACTTCAGAATTGAGACAGGTCTAGTGTACAGATGAATTTTCAAAAATTTGGTGAAAATAGAAAAACCGGAAGTGAGACATCGGAAACCGAAAGTGGGACTGCAAGTCCTTGTCTCAAAAACGGCTCTAACGATTTTCTTCAAAGTTACTACAAACATTCTATAGACGTCCTTTCGAATGATGTAGTTGGTCAGTTCAGGAAAATGGATAGGCGTCCTGTATAAATAGCTTAATTTCAGGTCTCGCAAAAGCGTTTCTTTAATAACGACTGGAGGGATTTTTTTCAAACTCGCCCTATTAACTCCCTTTTAAATATCCTTTTGTATGTAATTGTTTTCCGGTCAATAAATGAGTATGTCAAACTTTGGTAAAGGTTGGTATCTCAAAAACGGCTCTAACGATTTTCTTGAAAATTGTTACATAAATCCATTTTAGATATCCTTTCTCATGTATTACGTGGTTATTACAGGAAAATGAACAGTCATCCTGCTTAGGTAGGTCAGTTTTAGATTTCGGAAATGGATGTTTCAAAAAACAACTCTACCATTTTTTTTTTTTTTTTTTAACTCGCTGTGTTGTGTAACTTTTGTTTTATATGTCTTTACAAGTTTATTGAGTTTCTCTTACCGGAAATATTCTAGGTTTCTACTTCGTTAGGTCAGTTTTACATCTTCTGATCATATTATTTCTAAAAAATGCAATAATACGCGTAATAGTGGGTACTGGAAGTCGTGTGGTTGTTTCACACCAGATTTTTTTTTTTTTTTTTTTTTTTTTTTAATAATGTCAAAATTTTGAATTATTATAAAGAGATAAAGAAAAAAATATGCTTTATTTAGGCTTCGAAACCAATTTAAACTTTTAAGGAAGAACTGCACAATATGGAAAGTAAAAGTAGTCCAAATAAGTTGAGAATCTCTGCAAATTGTATAAATGTAATACCAAAATCTCATAGACGTAGATATTTCCATGAGTACAATAGCATGTTGTTTAAAATAACGCTATTGCACTTTAAATAATTTGAGCCCATAGGTCATAACGATAAGGAATTTTTTCTTGTGTCTCTGTAAAAATCTATAATTTCCCATTATATAACAATTCGTACGACGGTGACCTATAAAATGTATGTAAATTTTCAGCTCAACTGAAAAAGATATTTAGACGATATCACACTTTAAATAATTTGAACCCCTTAGCCATAATCATACGAAATGTTTCTTTGTCTCCCTATAAAGTAACTATAAGTGCTAGATTTATAAAAATCTATACAGTTCGTGCTACAGTGACCAACCAACCACCAACTTTTAGTTCGTTCGAACAAAGCGTTTATATGCTATCGTATTCACTCACACACAAAAATGCATCATCGTAAAAATAACAGAAATGAACTCAAGGGACCTCAAAGTCAAAACGTATAAATACACCAACATCTCAGTCTTTTTATTATTATTATTATTTATTATTATTATTATTTTATTTTTTTATGATTACAATAATTTCTTTGCATATGTATTTTCGGAAAATAAAAATTGTAAAAATATCTTTAGATTTTCTAAAAAAATGTACATAAATAACACTAAAACTTAAATAAATCCTATTTTTTCATAATTACAATTTTTAGTTCCCCATCATACTATAGGTATGGGGAACTTAGGTAAACGTGAAAATTTTCGACCTCGGTTTTTTTACTTTTTTACACGTTTTCAGGTGTAAGGAATCCGAAAATGACAAAATTAGTATGGTGTCTGTCTGTAGGGTGTCTGCTAGTGTGTTAGTTTAGTTTGTTAGTCTGTTTACACGATATCTCACGAACAAATGGTCGTAGAGAGGTCAGACCAGTTTTAAAATATTACTTTTGACACTGGCAAGAACCCTATTTATTTGCAACATTCGAATTAAAAAAACTTCGTAAATTATTAGAAATTTACGATTTTCTTAACATGGGAGAATAGGGCAAAATTTCACTTAAACTTGCATTAAATGAACAATTTTTGCTGTAAAAATGTCAGACCAGTTTTAAAATATTAGTTTTGATGCCGGAATGAACATCAGTTACTATAAACATGCTATTTTAAAATTTTCGCAAGTTATTGGATATTTACGAATTTCTTAACATGGCAGAATAGGACAAAATTTCAGATAAACGGATATGAGGATTTGAGGGATATTTTCATCATAAAGATGTCAGACCAGTTTTGAAATATTATTTAGGATACTGACATGAATACCACAGAGTATGAATTTTCCAATTTAAAAAATTCGTAAGTTATTTGGAATTTACGATTTACTTAAAATGGCAGAATAAGGAAAAATCGAGCATAAACGTCCATTTTTAGGATCATAAATATATCAGACAATTTCAAAATAACATTTATGATACTTGTATGAACATTATGGACTACAAATATTCTAATAGGAAAATTTCGTAAGTTATTCGAAATTTTAGATTTTATCAACATAGCAAAATGGGGCGATATTTCATATAAATATGCATTTTTGGGAAAGTTGCATTGGAAATAGTAGCATGAAAATAAACTACGAAATTGATCCCAATAAAATAAATTAATAGATTAGAATAAGATAAATACATCGAACTGAATGGTGGGTAGCAGTAGTAAGCCCCCCCCCCCCGGTTTGACCGACGGAAGTGACGTCATAGGAGGGGGAGAGGAGGGAGAGGAAACCGGAAGTGATGTAATGGTTGGTTGGTTGCTTGATCGTGAAAGGTGACGGGTGTAGAGTTTCTTTTTATCCGTTGGCAACCTGGACTTCTTGTCAAGACATGTGACGGAGGGGAGAGTTTTCTTAAAGGGACAACACAGTGAATGGTTGGTTGGTTGCTTGATCATGAAAGATGACGACGGTAGAGTTTCTTTTTATCCGTTGGCAACCTGGACTTCTTGTCAAGACATGTGACGGAAGGTAGAGTTTCTCAAAGGACAAACACAGAATCCTGTCAGAACATGAAAGAGAGTGACGTCATCAACCGAAAAGAGGACAATGTAGTATATTTTTAATCAATAATTAATTTTTAATCAATATTTCATTAACCAATCTTAATGAGTGAAATTATTATTTCATTGACTATTTATTACTTAATTATTTTAATTTGCCAGATTTTTTACCAAACTATGTTACCTTCCAGTGGAATGGAACCCACCATCTGTGGCATGCAAGCTCCGCGCTCTACCGACTAAGCTACAGCGTTGTTAGCTTGAACGTTCTTCTTTTCGTTTCTGTTTTCACGAGATAGGGGTGGGAAGAGGTTTTCCCCACACGGCTTTTAACTTCAAAGTATAGTCCAAGGGGATGTAGGCAACAAGGGGATTGATAAATGACGTGATCTTCCCAAAATATTCATATGATATTGGTGATTTGTTCATTTTTGTGAAAATTTTTTAAACAATTAGAAAATATTGTTCGAGATATTTCTTTCTTGAAAAATATTAAAACAATTCCAGTTTCTTAAAATTTTATTTACATTATTAATAATACGATCAGATTTTATTTTTTGAACATGCAAAAAAAATTCTTTTTCTGAATTTTTTTTAACTTTTTATATTTTATTTTTATTAATGTAACTGTTTTTAGATTTAATGAAATATTTTTTAAACATTTCTCTTCTTTTGTTTCAGTTTGTAAATTCTATAATTACTTTTGTGGATTTTTTTTAACTTGTTATTATAATTTTTATTATTATTATTATTACTAATTTTTAGGTTTTAAAAAATATTTAATTAAAAAAAAATTATCTTTCTTTTATTAGTTTATAAATTCTTTTATTTTCTTTTAGTGAAAAAATATAACAAAAATTACTCATTATTACTATTTAATGAAAATTTATTGTATTACTATAATTTTTATTATCATTATCTATCAATATAATGAGATTTTTTATGCAATGTTCTCTTTCAGTTTAAAAAAATTATATTTTATCTTGTGAAAAACTTTTTCAGTCTATTTATTTATTTCTTTAATGTAACTTTATTTTCTTACTCGCGAATTTTTCGAAAGAGTTATTTTCATTTAATAATTTCGATTAAGTAATGAATCTTTTTAATACTGTCATATTTTAAAAGATATTTTAAAGTAAAATGTTGAATGTTCTATTTTAAAGAAATAAAATTTAACTTATGCATTCTGCTAGATTTGCTTAGGAAAAAATGACATTAAGTGACTAAAAAATAATTGTAGTCCAATCTAAAACAGAATTCCACTCAATATGTGTTGTACTAAGCGATTTCCTTATAACTATTATTATTAAATAAATTGTTTTGGTATTACTACCCATTATGATATTTTTTCATCACACCACAATATAATTCATCATATTCACGAAACTTTCCATTATTTTCACATTACTTCTTAAATATATAAATCTACTGAAACAGACACCGAATCTTCAATAAATTAATTAGTTTTAAAAATAGTTTATCTCTTTTTGGTAGTAAAAAAAGTAAGACATCTTGTATTAATTACACATAACTACATCAATATTCGAAAAATAATAATTTGAGAAATTTTCTTGTACATAACAGTTTTTCATAATTCTGATAGAAATTTATAAAAATGAATTATCTTATAATGGCCACCTATATCACTAAAGTCTTCAAAACACAAATCTTCATACACATGAAATATTTTCATTATCTTATCACCTTCTTGTTGACAATTCGAGTTCATTATATCCTTTTTATTCAAAAGCATGTTAACAATTTAAGCCATGATATTTACCTATGTTTGCATAAAGTTAAAATTTGAATGTCCCATAGTTTTTACAATTATTTTTTAATAGCTAAAATAATAATAAAAGTGTTTGAAATTATTAGCTTTATAATTAGACATTTTAAAAAATAATGAAGTTTTAGTACCATTTATAAACTGGAAATATATTGTGTTAACTTTCTTATACGATAAATAGTTTTAAAAATAAATATTTACATATACAGTTACGATAGTTTTATATACAAGGATTTTTTTTTTTTTTTTTTCTTTTTTTCTTTTTTGAAGTATAAGTTTTAACTGATACCTTTTTATTAGAGCAAGAATCTAACTAAATATCATTTATCTAATTTTTAAGCGATCGATAATAATAAAGTGGCAGTACATTTTTTAAACAAACAGAACAATATATATGCATTCTTTATTAACTTAGACAGCACATTCTGTTCATATTTGTATAAATGCATCATGTCATTTTGGATTTTAACTTAAATAAATTATGTTTATCACTGTGGTTTACAAAAGAAAAGAAATGCTTACACATAAAAGTTCTAAATTATAAATATTTACTGATTAAAATTAATATATCTTATAATGAAAATCATCTTTCAAAATTTTCATTAAAAAACTTAATAAAAATCCACAAAATTTTCTAAAAATGAATTTTTTTCATTGTAGTCACATTAGTAGTAGAAGAAGGTACGTTCTACTCCATAAGGAGGGGTGAGGGGTATCCTTCTACTACTACCCAGTCAGCGTGTTATCTTATCAGCGTTCTTCCGGTGTCGCGTGAGCCTGAAAGATAAGGACGTTATTATCTCTGATGCCTATTATTTTTATTATGATTTTTAAATTAATTTTAAACTTAGAAAAAAATTTAAAAAAAAATTTTCTTATGTGTGATGAGATTTTTCTTATACTTAAAAAGAAAGAAAGAAATGTAATTTGAAATATTTTAAACTTAGAAAAAAATTATGATTTTAAAAAGAGAACTTTAATTATTGATTTTAAATAATTATGATTTTAAAATTAATTTTAAACTTAGAAAAAAAATATGATTCGTGAAAGATAAGGAGGGTTAGAATTAAGAGATAATGAATATGATTTTTCTTAATTAATTATGATTTTAAAAGATAATTTTAATTATGGTTTTAATTATCACTGTCATCTATTAGTCGATTTGAGAGAATTTATAAAAATATGGAATTTAACTGGAGGTAATGTATTTCGAGGACTTAGCAATTTTCGAGATGGTTAGAGAATTTAATTGAATGAATTTAGGTGTTGCCATTCGGAGATTGTAAATTCAAAAGAGAATTTTAGAAAATGTACTCACCTTTAGTTTATGTTGGAATTGAACCCGGAACTTTCCCTCTTCAAGTCGAACCAGAGGGCTTTAAAAAATTAAATAAAGAGATATACTCACCTTGGAATCGAACCAGGAACCTTCAGTGTCTGGTGTAGTCATATGAAATGTAATTATAGGAGTCCCACATCGGTAGTGTTGCCCTCTGTTAGTCGATTTGAGAGAATTTATATATATATATATATATATATATATATTTTTTTTTTTTTTTTTTTTTTTTTTTTAATAAAGAATTTAACGAGAGGTAATGTATTTCGAGGACTTAGCGTTTTTCGCGAGGGTCCGAAAATTGAATGAATTTAGGTGTTGCCATTCGGAGATTGTAAATTTTTACAGAGTTTATAGAACATGTCGATTTAGGAGAAAATAATTAAGCTAATGAATAGTATTATAAAATTAAGCACTTTGTGGAATTAAGTGCTGATTATATGCAAATAATTTAGGGGTTTTTTCGACCAATCAGAAGCATGGAATTAGGTTTCTAAGTGATTTTAGTATGCAAGTTTCAGAAAAAACCACGGAAAACTTTAAATATCGTATAAAGAATGGGTTTAAATTATGATGAAATTTCTACTATTTAAACGATAAAGATTTTTAAATCGATCTTTTTTTTATAGTAATTTGAAAAATTTACAGAATGAAAAATTTAAATATTGTGATAAGTGCATCATTTTTTCTGTCATATGCAGTAATAGAGTGATTAATAATTGTGTAATCCACTGTTTATCCTTCAAATAGTGTATTTAAAGAACTTTATCAGTGCACTTTCTTAAATTACGGGATGTTGATATTATCTTTTACACTTGTAATTTTTAGTTTGAACTTCCATTTTATAATAAAATAGTTATATTATCTTCTATCCTAATATATTTCAAATAAATAGAGAATCTTGTAAATGAGTTGTCTTAGAAATTTTGCAACGGACTATTTAAATAATGTGGTAAGTGCGTATTTTCGGATATATGTAGAAATAGTGATTAAGAATTGTGTGTTAACGATTGTTTATCTTTGCAATTCAGGAAATGTTTAAACATGTATTCATGAGATCTTGGTCATAAACTTTTAAATAGATAAGGAATCTTTTAAATGAGTTGTATCAGAAATTATGTAAGAAGGTATTTTTATGTAGATAAATGCTAGATAAGTAGTTTTCGTTTAAAAGTATGTGATTTAGGATGAAACTTTGATAGTGAATTCACATAGATAACTGATAGCGTTTCCCAAATATTTAAAGTGTTAACCAATATCAATCGTTTTTTATTTTCTCGGATATAGTCTATTGATATATTTTTATTAACTTGCTACTAATACTATAAAGTTTAACTAAGAATTAATTAATAATTGTGTTAAGGTTTTGAGTGTGTAATGATGATATTTTTAGACATGTACTCAGCTTTGATATGACGTAGAATTGAACCCGTCACCTTTCTTAATCAATTAGAAATTTGTTAAATTTGGAATCGAACTTAAGTGCTTTTCAACTTAAGTGCTCATATTTAATATTGTATTTTTTGTTGAAATGAGTGATTATTAAAAGTTAAGCATAATAGAAAAAGTAACATATGAATATTTACAATGCTTACTGCAACAAAAAACAAGCATAAAAAACAATTAAAAATAGGTGAAGAAAAACATAAACTATATACAATCTGTTAAAATAAAATCAGTCTCAGTCCCTTTGATGACACATTGCTGAAAATGAAATAATACGTTTAACATATGCACATTGCGAAATTGATTAAGATTTAATATTGCAAACTTAATTATATTGAGTGAAATTATATACAATACTTATTAGAATGTAAAAATTATGAAATACATTAAGGTTTAATAGTTACTTAGTTATATTTTATGTGCATATATAGTACTTTTTATGATGTTATGTAGCTTATTAGGTGAACGATACTTATAAATGATGCAAAAATGTTCAAGTATATTAAGGTTTAATAGCTGCTTAGTTATATTTTATGTGTATATATAGTACTTTTGTGATGTTATGTAACTTTTTAAATGAACAATACTCATAAATGATGCAAAAATGTTGAAGTATATTAAGATTTAATAGTTTCCTAGTTATATTTTATGATGTTATGTAACTTATTAGGTGAACGATACTTATAAATATTGCAGAAATGTTGAAGTACATTAAGGTTTAATATCTGCTTAGTTATATTTTATGTGCATATATAGTACTTTTTGTCATGTAATGTAGCTTATTAGGTGAACGATACTTATAAATATTGCAAAATGGTGAAGTACATTAAGGTTTAATAGCTGCTTAGTTATATTTTATGAATTTATATAGTACTTTTTGTGATGTTATGTAACTTTTTAAAAGAACAATACTTATAAATGATGCAAAAATGTTGAAGTTTTATTAAGATTTAATAGTTGCCTAGTTATATTTTATGATGTTATGTAACTTATTAGAGAAACAAAACTTATAAATATTGCAAAAATATTGAAGTACATTAAGGTTTAATAGTTGCATAGTTATATTTTATGAATTTATTGTGATGTTATGTAACTTTTTAAATGAACAATACTTATAAATGATGCAAAAATGTTGAAGTATATTAAGATTTAATAGTTGCCTAGTTATATTTTATGATGTTATGTAACTTATTAGGTGAACGATACTTATAAATATTGCAGAAATGTTGAAGTACATTAAGGTTTAATATCTGCTTAGTTATATTTTATGTGCATATATAGTACTTTTTGTCATGTAATGTAGCTTATTAGGTGAACGATACTTATAAATATTGCAAAATGGTGAAGTACATTAAGGTTTAATAGCTGCTTAGTTATATTTTATGAATTTATATAGTACTTTTTGTGATGTTATGTAACTTTTTAAAAGAACAATACTTATAAATGATGCAAAAATGTTGAAGTTTTATTAAGATTTAATAGTTGCCTAGTTATATTTTATGATGTTATGTAACTTATTAGAGAAACAATACTTATAAATATTGCAAAAATATTAAAGTACATTAAGGTTTAATAGTTGCATAGTTATATTTTATGAATTTATTGTGATGTTATGTAACTTTTTAAATGAACAATACTTATAAATGATGCAAAAATGTTGAAGTATATTAAGATTTAATAGTTGCCTAGTTATATTTTATGATGTTATGTAACTTATTA
Source organism: Salticus scenicus (assembly GCA_963930645.1). Classification (NCBI taxonomy): domain Eukaryota; kingdom Metazoa; phylum Arthropoda; class Arachnida; order Araneae; family Salticidae; genus Salticus; species Salticus scenicus. The sequence continues at coordinate 764,419 of CAWVNO010001064.1, forward strand.
GGTGAACGATACTTATAAATATTGCAGAAATGTTGAAGTACATTAAAGTTTAATACTTACTTAGTTATATTTTATGTGTATATAGTACTTTTTGTGATACAAAATATTCTCGGGGGATAGTAGTTTTCAAGCGATTTACCCACAGGAATACACTCTGTTTAAGATAGAAATAGATGCACTAGTATTGAACATGGTGGCTTCTTTTATGGTCACGTGATTTTTTTTCGACCAATCAGAAGCATGGATTTTTAATAATTATAAAATTAGGGGATTTTAGTACGCAAGTTCAGGAAAAAACCATGAAAAACTTCAAACGAATAGTCTACAAGCTTTAAAATATATGATGTACAAATTATTTGTTTTAACATGTTGATAAACTAGATTGCATTAAAATGATATATATTTGGCGAGATTAATAGGGGTTATAAAGAATTTGGCTGCTTTCCCTAGTGTACGAATTTAGGATATATTTGGCGTGATTTCGCCGATAATTACAAATTTGGTGGTAAACCTACAGTATAAATGCAATCGCAAAGAAAATTTTGTCAGTTGCTGCTATATTTTTGAGGAGTGCGCACGTTTAATTAATTAACTTGTATTTTCTATAGCACTCTACTTTTTAGTGAGAGAGATGGATTTATCTGAAAAGATGCCTATTTCAAATGAGTTGTCATCAAACTTGGATACTAAGAAACTACCAAAAACTTTTAGTTGTGTTTCTTGCAGCATGGTATTTAAACGAAAATGGGATTTGCTTCGACACATGAAAATTCATCTCAACGAAAAATTATCTACTACGTCACATGACATTGTCTAGTATGACGTAGTAAGCTACGTCACATATACTACATTAGTGTAGGTTTGTGTTATCAGTCACGTAGCTTACTACGTCATACTAGACAATGTCATGTGACGTAGTAGATAAGAAAGCTTACCACGTGATCTTGATAAGAAATAGCGTTATCGCTCATTTCACACTGTGCGAGTAGAAGAGAAGGACGCAAATTAACAACTGTGTTGAGGTAAGTCCAATTTTTATATTTAAACATAATAAACATAAACATATTTTTATTTAAACATAAATAAAGAGACCAGTGTTTTATATTAAAAAGTCTTTTTTATTAATAATTTAACCAATAGGGGGCTACATTTGGGCGTTTTCGTTCCTTGGGTACAGAAGTTAACAAAAATTTGTTTTTAATAAAGGTTTTAGGCATATCATTAAGAGTTTGCAACAATTCGCCCTATGCATTGATAGGCACTTTCTTATTCGTAGAAAATATTTAATAAATCAGCAATATTAGAGTTCTTTATTTTACAGTTTTTATAAGTCACTTCGTCCCATTCCAATTTGTTGGGAGAGAATTTCTTTAAAACGAATTAAAATCACCAAGTCTTATTGTATATAAATGTATTAAACGATTTTGTTAATAAGAAAGCAAAAATATATTTACACATGTTTAGATTTTTTCGTGACTTAACGTATCTATTGTAATATAAAATGGTGTGTAGATAGTAATTTCATAATAAAAACACAATTTTTGATTAAAATAATTTATTTTACATTATTATTGTCAATATAAAAACAGGTTCATATAAATCTAAATTGTTGTTAAATCGTTAAGGTTACATTGACTTATACACTGTACATTAAAATTATCCAAAAATGTCAACAAGTCGTTATCAACACTCACCGGTAAAAATTTATTTTGATTACTCATACACTCTACATTAAAATTCGTAAAGTCCACATTTATATTCTAAAAGTTGTTCGTTGGTGAGTCATAAATATTACTTTGTGTCAAACATTCAGTATTCATATTTCCATTAGCAGTGGGTAAAACGTTGTATGCATTTTCGTTATTATCCAAAACATTTGATAAGATCACATTTTCACTGGTTGATGAACCGAAAACAATATTTTGATTATCTGAAAAATTCGTTAAGTTCGCATTTACACTCTCAAAGTTGTTGGTTGGTGAGTCAATATTTTGTGTTATGCGTTCGGTATTCATATTTTCATTATTTAAAAATATTAAAAAATACATATTGTTATTTTCATCATGAAAGCTTTTGGCTAAAGAATAGCTGTTGGTTAAAAAAGTTGAATTCAAATTATTAAAAAAATTCGTTAAGTTCATATTTTCACTGTCTAAGTTGTTGATCGGCAGAGTATTTCGTTCATTGCATTTTGTACATACGTAACCAGAAGAATCTTTACGATGATTTTTTCTGTTATGACGTAATAATTCATACTTATATCGAAAACTTTCGTTGCATTCTACGCATAGATATTCAGGTAAAACCTTTCGATGTAGCATTTTTTTATGATTCAATAAATCTTGTTTAGTCCTTAACACTTCACTACATTCATCACAACTGTGATTATGTAAAGTCTTTTTATGAATTTTTGCATTATGTTTTAAAAAATCCAGTTTACGAGTAAAATTTTCCATACAGTATTCACACCCATATCCTATGCGAGGTTTTTCATGAATTTTTAAGTGTTTCTTACAATCGTACGATCTCCAAAATGCTTTCTTACATATATCACAAATATATGGCTTTGCATCCTTTAAGTGTAAAGTCTCATCTTCAAAACATGATAAAGAGGGTTGTTGATGAACAGAAACTTGCACTTCCTCAGATAGATCCATTATAAATTCAATCAAAGTAAAATTTTAAAAATGCTATATGAAAACTGAACCACGAAAACAAGTCAGCAACTGATTAAATTTTCCTCCGAGACTGAATTTATACTCTATGTTTAATGCCAAATCAGTATTTATTGCCAAATACATTAAAAAAATCTCGCCAAATCTTAGCAGATATGTTATTTTAATAGCCAAATCTTGTAAAATATTCTAGTTTATCCTCAATCACATTAAAAAATCTCGTAAAATATTTTAGTTTATCAACGTGTTAAAACAGATATTTTGTTCATGTCTAATTTCAAGCACGCAGAAAAGTTAAACTTTTAAGTAGATTAGTATTACTCTAGACTATGTGTCAAATGCAAAGTTCATGATTTTTTGATACAATCTCTAAAATTGGTAAGATAATGATTATATATTTACTATAAAATATCAATTTATTTATGAAATAACTTTTTTAAAAAAATATGTAGTTTTAAAATATATAGTTTTAAAATTATATTTAGAAAAAAAAAATACCTCTACATTAACATAAGTGCATTTATTTTAAAAATCCGATTAATAGTTTAAACTTTTACATAAAATTTTTATATGAGATAAATAATTAAAAATACATTTTTTATACACATACTTTTAATTTTCGAATTATAGGATTTTTACATGCATCATTTTTATACAAAGTTTACAATAATTTTATAAGATTCAACTAACAATTTTTAATATATATATAGTAAAATGAGATATTAAATTTGAAAAAAACCATATTTAGTCAAACAAAGTTCTAATTTGAAAATTTCTGTTAATGTCCAACCTGATCCTTGTTCGCTAAATTCATCAAAACACTTTTTCATCTTGTTAAAAGCGTTTTCAAGATCATTATTCAAATCATTTATTAAAAAATTGTTATACTTTTTGACCTAAAATTTTGTGTAATAAAATCCTTCTCTCCATTTTCATAAATACAACTAAAAATAGCTTCAACATTAATATACCATTTCAATGTTCCTTGGTCATTTAATTGAAAGTTTAATTCGTTTAAAATGTCAGTTCTTAAATTATTAAAAAATGACGTCAAATCCAAATCTTTGTTTTTATTATCAAATGTGGTTATTGTAAATGTATTAAGAGCTTTTTTTTTTTTTTAAATGCATAATTTTCTCCTTGAGTAGATCTCGGTCAGAATTTGACATTCCCTTTAATGTTGCTTGCGATAAGGGTTTTCGATGATTTTCTCTAACATGCTCTAAAAGTTTATATTTCTGTCTAAATGTTTCTGCACATTGATCACAGGAATGCACTGGTAAAGGTTTTCGATGTTTTTTTCTAATATGCACCAGCAACTGATACTTGCGATTAAAGGATTCACTACATTGCTCACATCTATGTTCAATAGAAGTCTTTTCATGAATTTTTAAATGTCTCTTTAACTCATCTGATCTGGTAAATGCTTTCTGGCATACATTACAAATAAAAGATTTTTCGTTGAGATGAATTTTCATGTGTCGATGCAAATCCCATTTTCGTTTAAATACCATGCTGCAAGAAACACAACTAAAAGTTTTTGGTAGTTTCTTAGTATCCAAGTTTGATGACAACTCATTTGAAATAGGCATCTTTTCAGATAAATCCATCTCTCTCACTAAAAAGTAGAGTGTTATACAAAATCGAAGTTATAAAATTAAACGTGCGCACTCCTCAAAAATATAGCAGCAACTGACAAAATTTTCTTTGCGATTGCATTTATACTGTAGGTTTACCACCAAATTTGTAATTATCGGCAAAATCACGCCAAATATATCCTAAATTCGTACACTAGGGAAAGCAGCCAAATTCTTTATAACCCGTATTAATCTCGCCAAATATATATCATTTTAATGCAATCTAGTTTATCAACATGTTAAAACAAATAATTTGTACATCATAGATTTTAAAGCTTGTAGACTATTCGTTTGAAGTTTTTCATGGTTTTTTCCTAAACTTGCGTACTAAAATCCCCTAATTTTATAATTATTAAAAATCCATGCTTCTGATTGGTCGAAAAAAAAATCACGTGACCATAAAAGAAGCCACCATGTTCAATACTAGTGCATCTATTTCTATCTTAAAGAGAGTGTATTCCTGTGGTGAAATCGCTTGAAAACTACTATCCCCCGAGAATATTTTGTATCACAAAAAGTACTATATACACATAAAATATACTTAGTAAGTATTAAACCTTAATGTACTTCAACATTTCTGCAATATTTATAAGTATCGTTCACCTAATAAGTTACATAACATCATAAAATATAACTAGGCAACTATTAAATCTTAATATACTTCAACATTTTTGCATCATTTATAAGTATTGTTCATTTAAAAAGTTACATAACATCACAAAAAGTACTATATAAATTCATAAAATATAACTATGCAACTATTAAACCTTAATGTACTTCAACATTTTTGCAATATTTATAAGTATTGTTTCTCTAATAAGTTACATAACATCATAAAATATAACTAGGCAACTATTAAATCTTAATATACTTCAACATTTTTGCATCATTTATAAGCATCATTCACCTAATAAGCTACATTACATCACAAAAAGTACTATATATGCACATAAAATATAACTAAGTAACTATTAAACCTTAATGTATTTCATAATTTTTACATTCTAATAAGTATTGTATATAATTTCACTCAATATAATTAAGTTTGCAATATTAAATCTTAATCAATTTCGCAATGTGCATATGTTAAACGTATTATTTCATTTTCAGCAATGTGTCATCAAAGGGACTGAGACTGATTTTATTTTAACAGATTGTATATAGTTTATGTTTTTCTTCACCTATTTTTAATTGTTTTTTATGCTTGTTTTTTGTTGCAGTAAGCATTGTAAATATTCATATGTTACTTTTTCTATTATGCTTAACTTTTAATAATCACTCATTTCATTAAACATAGATTAAATATTTCAAATTTTAATCATAAATCACTTAATTAGGGTGAATTCCTATGTTACTTTTTCTATTATGCTTATCTTTTAATAATCACTCATTTCAACAAAAAATACAATATTAAATATGAGCACTTAAGTTGAAAAGCACTTAAGTTCGATTCCAAATTTAACAAATTTCTAATTGATTAAGAAAGGTGACGGGTTCAATTCTACGTCATATCAAAGCTGAGTACATGTCTAAAAATATCATCATTACACACTCAAAACCTTAACACAATTATTAATTAATTCTTAGTTAAACTTTATAGTATTAGTAGCAAGTTAATAAAAATATATCAATAGACTTTATCCGAGAAAATAAAAAACGATTGATATTGGTTAACACTTTAAATATTTGGGAAACGCTATCAGTTATCTATGTGAATTCACTATCAAAGTTTCATCCTAAATCACATACTTTCAAACGAAAACTACTTATCTAGCAATTATCTACATAAAAATACCTTCTTACATAATTTCTGATACAACTCATTTAAAAGATTCCTTATCTATTTAAAAGTTTATGACCAAGATCTCATGAATACATGTTTAAACATTTCCTGAATTGCAAAGATAAACAATTGTTAACACACAATTCTTAATCACTATTTCTACATATATCCGAAAATACGCACTTACCACATTATTTAAATAGCCCTTCGCAAAATTTCTAAGACAACTCATTTACAAGATTCCCTATTTATTTGAAATATATTAGGATAGAAGATAATATAACTATTTTATTATAAAATGGAAGTTCAAACTAAAAATTACAAGTGTAAAAGATAATATCAACATCCCGTAATTTAAGAAAGTGCACTGATAAAGTTCTTTAAATACACTATTTGAAGGATAAACAATGGATTACACAATTATTAATCACTCTATTACTGCATATGACAGAAAAAATGATGCACTTATCACAATATTTAAATTTTTCATTCTGTAAATTTTTCAAATTACTATAAAAAAAAGATCGATTTAAAAATCTTTATCGTTTAAATAGTAGAAATTTCATCATAATTTAAACCCATTCTTTATACGATATTTAAAGTTTTCCATGGTTTTTTCTGAAACTTGCATACTAAAATCACTTAGAAACCTAATTCCATGCTTCTGATTGGTCGAAAAAAACCCTAAATTATTTGCATATAATCAGCACTTAATTCCACAAAGTGCTTAATTTGATAATACTATTCATTAGCTTAATTATTTTCTCCTAAATCGACATGTTCTATAAACTCTGTAAAAATTTACAATCTCCGAATGGCAACACCTAAATTCATTCAATTTTCTGACCATCGCGAAAAATGCTAAGTCCTCGAAATACATTACCTCTCGTTAAATTCTTTATTTAAAAAAAAAAAAATATATATATAAATAAATTCTCTCAAATCGACTAACAGAGGGCAACACTACCGATGTGGGACCCCTATAATTACATTTCATATGACTACACCAGACACTGAAGGTTCCTGGTTCGATTCCAAGGTGAGTATATCTCTTTATTTAATTTTTTAAAGCCCTCTGGTTCGACTTGAAGAGGGAAAGTTCCGGGTTCAATTCCAACATAAACTAAAGGTGAGTACATTTTCTAAAATTCTCTTTTGAATTTACAATCTCCGAATGGCAACACCTAAATTCATTCAATTAAATTCTCTAACCATCTCGAAAAATGCTAAGTCCTCGAAATACATTACCTCCAGTTAAATTCCTTATTTTTATAAATTCTCTCAAATCGACTAATAGATGACAGTGATAATTAAAACCATAATTAAAATTATCTTTTAAAATCATAATTAAGAAAAATCGCATTCATTATCTCTTAATTCTAACCCTCCTTATCTTTTACGAATCACAATTTTTTTCTAAGTTTAAAATATTTCAAATTACATTTCTTTCTTTCTTTTTAAGTATAAGAAAAATCTCATCAAACATAAGAAATTCTCTTTTTAAACATTTTTTCTAAGTTTAAAATTAATTTTAAAATCATAATAAAAATAATAGGCATCAAAGATAATAACGTCCTTATCTTTCAGACTCACGCGACACCGGAAGAACGCTGATAAGATAACACGCTGACTGGGTAGTAGTAGAAGGAGCCCCTTATCCCCTCAATACCCCTCACCCCTCCTAATGGAGTAGAACGTACCTTCTTCTACTACTAATGTGACTACAATGAAAAAAATTCATTTTTAGAAAATTTTGTGGATTTTTATTAAGTTTTTTAATGAAAATTTTGAAAGATGATTTCCATTATAAGATATATTAATTTTAATCAGTAAATATTTATAATTTAGAACTTTTATGTGTAAGCATTTCTTTTCTTTTGTAAACCACAGTGATAAACATAATTTATTTAATTTAAAATCCAAAATGACATGATGCATTTATACAAATATGAACAGAATGTGCTGTCTAAGTTAATAAAGAATGCATATATATATTGTTCTGTTTGTTTAAAAAATGTACTGCCACTTTATTATTATCGATCGCTTAAAAATTAGATAAATGATATTTAGTTAGATTCTTGCTCTAATAAAAAGGTATCAGTTTAAACTTATACTTAAAAAAAAAAAAAAAAAAAGAATCCTTGTATATAAAACTATCGTAACTGTATATGTAAATATTTATTTTTAAAACTATTTATCGTATAAGAAAGTTAACACAATATATTTCCAGTTTATAAATGGTACTAAAACTTCATTATTTTTTAAAATGTATAATTATAAAGCTAATAATTTCAAACACTTTTATTATTATTTTAGCTATTAAAAAATAATTGTAAAAACTATGGGACATTCAAATTTTAACTTTATGCAAACATAGGTAAATATCATGGCTTAAATTGTTAACATGCTTTTGAATAAAAAGGATATAATGAACTCGAATTGTCAACAAGAAGGTGATAAGATAATGAAAATATTTCATGTGTATGAAGATTTGTGTTTTGAAGACTTTAGTGATATAGGTGGCCATTATAAGATAATTCATTTTTATAAATTTCTATCAGAATTATGAAAAACTGTTATGTACAAGAAAATTTCTCAAATTATTATTTTTCGAATATTGATGTAGTTATGTGTAATTAATACAAGATGTCTTACTTTTTTTACTACCAAAAAGAGGTAAACTATTTTTAAAACTAATTAATTTATTGAAGATTCGGTGTCTGTTTCAGTAGATTTATATATTTAAGAAGTAATGTGAAAATAATGGAAAGTTTCGTGAATATGATGAATTATATTGTGGTGTGATGAAAAAATATCATAATGGGTAGTAATACCAAAACAATTTATTTAATAATAATAGTTATAAGGAAATCGCTTAGTACAACACATACTGAGTGGAATTCTGTTTTAGATTGGACTACAATTATTTTTTAGTCACTTAATGTAATTTTTCCCTAAGCAAATCTAGCAGAATGCATAAGTTAAATTTTATTTTTTAAAATAGAACATTCAACATTTTACTTTAAAATATCTTTTAAAATATGACAGTATTAAACAGATTCCTTACTTAATCGAAATTATTAAATGAAAATAATTCTTTCGAAAAATTCGCGAGTAAGAAAATAAAGTTACATTAAAGAAATAAATAAATAGACTGAAAAAGTTTTTCACAAGATAAAATATAATTTTTTTAAACTGAAAGAGAACATTGCATAAAAAATCTCATTATATTGCTAGATAATGATAATAAAAATTATAGTAATACAATAAATTTTCATTAAATAGTAATAATGAGTAATTTTTGTTATATTTTTTCACTAAAAGAAAATAAAAGAATTTATAAACTAATAAAAGAAAGATAATTTTTTTTTATTAAATATTTTTTAAAACCTAAAAATTAGTAATAATAATAATAATAAAAATTATAATAACAAGTTAAAAAAAATCCACAAAAGTAATTATAGAATTTACAAACTGAAACAAAAGAAGAGAAATGTTTAAAAAATATTTCATTAAATCTAAAAACAGTTACATTAATAAAAATAAAATATAAAAAGTTAAAAAAAATTCAGAAAAAGAATTTTTTTTGCATGTTCAAAAAGTAAAATCTGATCGTATTATTAATAATGTAAATAAAATTTTAAGAAACTGGAATTGTTTTAATTTTTTTCAAGAAAGAAATATCTCGAACAATATTTTCTAATTGTTTAAAAAATTTTCACAAAAATGAACAAATCACCAATATCATATGAATATTTTGGGAAGATCACGTCATTTATCAATCCCCTTGTTGCCTACATCCCCTTGGACTATACTTTGAAGTTAAAAGCCGTGTGGGGAAAACCTCTTCCCACCCCTATCTCGTGAAAACAGAAATGAAAAGAAGAACGTTCAAGCTAACAACGCTGTAGCTTAGTCGGTAGAGCGCGGAGCTTGCATGCCACAGATGGTGGGTTCGATTCCACTGGAAGGTAACATAGTTTTGTAAAAAATCTGGCAAATTAAAATAATTAAGTAATAAATAGTCAATGAAATAATAATTTCACTCCTTAAGATTGGTTAATGAAATATTGATTAAAAATTAATTACTGATTAAAAATATACTACATTGTCCTCTTTTCGGTTGATGACGTCACTCTCTTTCATGTTCTGACAGGATTCTGTGTTTGGTTTTTGAGAAACTCTACCTTCCGTCACATGTCTTGACAAGAAGTCCAGGTTGCCAACGGATAAAAAGAAACTCTACCGTCGTTATCTTTCACGATCAAGCAACCAAACAATCATTCACTGTGTTGTCCCTTTAAGAAAACTCTCCCCTCCGTCACATGTCTTGACAAGAAGTCCAGGTTGCCAACGGATAAAAAGAAACTCTACACCCGTCACCTTTCACGATCAAGCAACCAACCAACCATTACATCACTTCCGGTTTCCTCTCCCTCCTCTCCCCCTCCTATGACGTCACTTCCGTCGGTCAAACCGGGGGGGGGGGGGCTTACTACTGCTACCCACCATTCAGTTCGATGTATTTATCTTATTCTAATCTATTAATTTATTTTATTGGGATCAATTTCGTAGTTTATTTTCATGCTACTATTTCCAATGCAACTTTCCCAAAAATGCATATTTATATGAAATATCGCCCCATCAAAAAGTTAATCATATCATATTCTATACAAAACATTATTTTAGAATATTAACAATACATTTCAATATTTTAAAGATTTTTACAGTAGAAAGCTTTTTAAATATAACTTTCACAAAATTCTGTCCTAAAACGTAATGCACTGGCATTTTTTTTTTTCTTTTTTGTTGTCCCTGTAAAAAAAACTAGTTGTACAGGACCTATTAATATCATTTTAAATGGGGAACATTCTATAGGGAAAATATTTATAAAAATGACACTCATAGAACAGAATGCTTTCGAATGCTTTTGGGTGTGCCTGTATACAAACCAGAAGAGATATTCACTCCATTTTCAATATGGAACATCCGATAGAGAACTTCAATAAAATATATCAGTTTCGAGAAATTCCATAAATATTTACAGGTGTTAGATCGCGGGCAGACAGACAGATAGACAGATGGACAGATACACAAACTGTAATCATATTCACACTTAAAAATGTTAGAAAGTGTTAAAAACGCTTAATGTAAACGAAAGTACAATTCTAGAAATTTTTTATTAATAGCTCTTAATATAAATGGATATTTTTGTGTCACCCTGTAAATCTAATGCTAATCATGCTATATTCTATGCAAAGCATTCTTTTGTGCATATAAATAACATATTTCAATTTCCTAAAACTTCCTGGAAAGTAAAGTTATTAAAATTTGATTTATAGAAATATCTCTCATAGAACGCAATGCTTTGGAATAATTTTGAGTGCCCCTGTACATAAACCGATGGTGGTATTTCCTCCATTTTATACAGGAAACATCCAATAGTGAACTTAAATAACATATTTCAATTTCATTAAGATATGTGTACAGTAAAGGAATGAAAATATGGTTTATAGAAATACCTCTCATAGAACACAATTCTTTGAAATACTTTCGGGTGTCCCTGTACACAAACCAGTAGAGGTATAAACTCCACTTTCAATAGGGAACGTCCGATAGTGAATTTGAATAACATATTTCAATTTCGTTAAGATATGTGTACAGTAAAGGTAATGAAAATATGGTTTATAAAAGTACCTCTCATAGAACACAATGAATTTAAATACTTTCGGGTACCCCTGTACACAAACTGGTTCAGGTATAAACTCCATTTTCAATAGGGAACGTCCGATAGTGAATTTGAATAACATATTTCATTAAGATATGTCTACAGTAAAGGTATGAAAATATGGTTTATAGAAATACCTCTCATAGAACACAATGCTTTGAAATACTTTCGAGAGTCCCTGTACATAAACTAGTAGAGGTATAAACTCCATTTTTAATAGGGAACGTCCGATAGTGAACTTGAATAACATATATCAGTTTCAAGAAATTCCATAAATATTTACGGGAGTTCGAGCGCGGACAGACAGACAGACAGATAGACAAACCGAAGTCATTAACACTTCTCAACCTTGTTGGAAAGTGTTAATAAAAAGGAGTGTGAAGGAAAATTCAAAAGGAAATGCCAGGAAAATTCATGCTATTGAACAAGATTTTTTTTTTTTTATTCCGAGACAGCTCTTGTAAAACTTCGTGGAGGGAGAGAGAGAATATATAAATATATAAATATATATATAAATAAATTAGAAATTTCAGATATATTACCTTTGTATTTATTCGTTCCACCTTCACTGTATACATTTGATGAATGACTATGAAAAGATCAAGTCCCATTTAAACGAATTCTAACAGTAAAAACCTTGTTAGAGAAGCTGATATATAATGACAGTTTCCACAAAAAAACTAGTATACTGTGGCCACCACAAGACTTTCTTCTGTATTTTCCTATACAAATTCACTCAATACAAATAATTTATTAAATCTTAAATTTATAAAATTATCTACTGTCAGGAATGCAGACGATTTTCATCTTAGAGAAATCTAATACTAAATGTCTTATAGTCTTATTTTCTACAAATAACATTTTTTTTTTTTTTTTAAGCGTTTTCATAACGGTTATCTCATATATGAAGTTACAGTTATATGCCCCAGAATTTGAGATATATTCTTCTTATTCTCGGAGAAAATTGCAGTATAGCAGCCCCATCTATTGGCCGATATGCATCCAAATTTAATCAGTATAATGTCTAATAATGACCTTTTTACATATCCAGTTTGGGTCGATTATACGCAATAGAACCTAAGATATACCCTTCCCTCAAATTGCGGAAATCGCTGTACAGCAGCGCCACTTGTTGTACAATTTGGCACCAAAAGCTGATAAGCATTAATTTGGGTCAAGATGCATCTACATGTATATTTATATGTAATTCTGTGCAATAGTTCCTGAGATACATCCTTTAAATTGTGAAAAGTGCTGTATAGCAGCGCCACCTGTTGAGTGATTACAACAAAATTTGATAGGCACTAATTTTTGTCAAGGTGCATGTACGTATAAATTTATATGCAACTCTGTGCAGTAGTTCCTGCGATACAATCGCCACAAAATTTTTGTCACACACACACACACTTCCTAAAAATGGTCAAATCGTGTTCTAGACCTCTCAAAACGTGTAAATTCATCAAAAATACGATTTTTTTTTTTTTTTTTTTTTTTTTTTTAATAAATTCAATACTTTCTTGTATTGAATATAGAAGAAAGTAAAAACAGCACAAAATTGAGTTACGAAAAAACAGCCCTGTCCAAACTTTAGTCAAGTACGAAAAGGATAAACTTTCTGCAAACCTAACGATTTTTAAATTAAATGAAATGTTGACCTACAAATAAAAAATTAATTAATTAATTAAAAAATAAAATGAAAACTTCTGCTCCCCTACTTTTTAAGAGGGTTTGGTAGTCAGTTGTCCCTTACTCCTACACCCAATATAATCTTATGAAAGTTTTGTTGCTTCATATTATAAAAGATATCTCATTCAAAAATGAAATATTTTGAATTCCGTTTTTTTTTTTATTTCACTCTTTCAACAAGTCGTCTTTTATCTTAAAGAGCAATTTAAATAATAATAATAATAGTAATAATAAGTTTAAATATTTCATTTCATTAAGCAAACTTCAGGCTCTAATTTTTAAATTAAAAAAAAGGAATATTTAAACCTTTTTTTTTATTATTATTTTTTTATTCCTACTATAAAAAGTGACATGTCTAAAGAGTGGAATTCAACAAACAGAGTTTCAGAAACTTTATTCTTAAATTAAATGAAATATTTTTACAGTACAAAGCAACAAAAATCCCATAGGATTACATGGAAAAGAAGAAAGAGAGAATCAGACCCCTCTTAATGCTGCAGACCTAAATTAAATACGAGTATCATAGTCAGCTCTTTTCATGATTACAATACCTTCCTTATATAGATAGTATAGGCTCGGAAAGTGAAAATAGAAAAAACTAGCAGGCTACGGCCGCTTCACTGGTCACTTCTTTTAAATGAATCACTATAATTAATGAATTCTCAAAATTGCATTAATTTTTATCATGTGAAAAAAAGAGAAAAAAAAATTCTGATCGGGAAAAATGTCGCACCGGGTCCCCATTGCCTTCGGCAGCGCAGGCCATTGTGCGCTGCGCGCGCGCATTTATGTTCGACACTCTGTTATCGTAAGGGAAAAACATAAATATAAAAGACAAAAAAATTCTTCTCCCATCGGTGGAATTATCGGTCCGAGCTCCCACTGACTGTGGCAGCGTCTACACGCGCGCAAGGCACGTTTGTTCCTTCGCACACCATTCCAGCCCCTCCCAATTATTTTACACTTTAAAAAATAGTCGCAATCGTTTTCTCGGGAGTTTAAACCTAATAATACTAATTTCCAAAGTTCTATCTGAATTTCTTTATTTTCGACCCTGCGTCCGCCCCCCTTCTCGAACCTCGTACTAATTCTACACTTTCGAAAATATCTGCAATCGATTTATCGGGCCTTAAAACCTATTAATACTAATTTTCAACGCTCTAACTCTTATTTCTATATTTTTGCCCCTTCCCTTCCTGTCTATCCTAATAATTTTACAAATTCGAAAATATCCGCAATCTATTTGTAGGTATCAAAAACATCTCTGTACTAATTCTGAACGATCTAACTCTATTTTTTTTCCTCTTCCGACCCCCCCCCCCCCTCAGGCCCTCCTAATAACTTTGAACTTTCGAAAATATCCTCATTTGACTCTAAAACATATCTGTACCAATTTTAAATGGTCCAATTGTATTTCTATCATTTTTGCCCCATACCCCCCCCCCTCCCTCTTCACCTGGTACGAATTTCTAAAATTCCAAAAATTAGTTTTTAGGTATTTGTATTAGCTATATTTTAGAGCAAAAATCTCACATATATCTTTTATTTTTTGTTTGCGATATAAAGGATTATTTTAAATCACGTTTTGCCCTCTCCCCCACTTTAGGGGCTATATTTCTAAAATTCCAGAAATTAGTTTTTAAGTATTTGTACTAGCTATATTTTACAAGAATTTCACGTATATCAGGTTTTTTTTTTTTTTTTTTTTTTAGATATATAGGATTATGTATTTTGCCCCCTTCCCCCACCCCCTTGGGGACCGAATTTCTAAAATTCCAATAATTGGATTTTAGATATTTGCGTTAGCTATATTTTAAAGCAAAACTTTTACGGGTTTCTATTTTTTTTTTTCAGATATGGAGGATTTTGAGAAATCACGTCTTGCTCTCCCACCCGAATTTTGTAAAATTGCTTATCAGTGGACGTCTACATCACAGAAGGAACATTGTCACGAAATTTTGTGTTTCTAGGTCCATGGGTTTGGGCTAGGAATGACGAATCACTCAGTCACTCACTCACTCAGGACAAACGATTATATATATATATGTGTGTGTGTGTGTGTGTGACTAAGCAGGCTACGCCCGCTTCGCTGGTCACTATCTTTAAATGAATCACGATATAATTCATGAATTCTCAAAATTGTATTAATTTTTATCATGGGGAAAAAAAGAGAAAAATATTCTGATCGGGAAAAATGTCGCACCGGATTCCAACTGCCTTCGGGAGCGCAGGCCACTGTGCGCTGCGCGCGCGCATTTATGTTCGACATTCTTAATGAGTCACTATGTTATCGGTGGAATGATTGGTCCGGCCCCCACTGCCTGCGACAGCGTATGCACGCGCGCGTTTTCCTTTGCGCACAGTTACCGCCTCTCCAATTATTTTACACTTTCAAAAATATCCGTAATCGTTTAATTTCCAACGTTCCATCTGAATTTCTTTATTTGTGCCCCTGCGCCCACCCCCTTCCCGCCCCTCGCAATAATTCTACACTTTCGAAAATATCCGCAATCGATTTATCGGACTTTAAAACCTAATAATACTAATTTTCAACGTTCTAAATCTTAATCCTACCTTTGCCCTTTGCTCTCCCCTTACCGTCTAAATAATTTTTTCCTTTTGAAAACATCTGCATTCGATTTTTACGTCCCAAAAACCTGTGCGTGCCAATTTTGAACGGCCTAACTCTATTTCTATTGTTTTGCCCCTTCCACACCCCTGCCCAGCTCTCCTAAAAATTTTATAAATTCGAAAATGTCCGCAATGGATTTGTAGGTATCAAAAACCTCTATATACCAATTTTGAACGATCTAACTCCATTTTTAGTTTTTTGCCCCTCCAAATTGCTTATCAGTGGACGTCTACATCACAGAAGGAACATTGTCACGAAATTTTGTGTTTCTAGGTCCATGGGTTTGGGCTAGGAATGACGAATCACTCAGTCACTCACTCACTCAGGACAAACGATTATATATATATATGTGTGTGTGTGTGTGTGTGACTAAGCAGGCTACGCCCGCTTCGCTGGTCACTATCTTTAAATGAATCACGATATAATTCATGAATTCTCAAAATTGTATTAATTTTTATCATGGGGAAAAAAAGAGAAAAATATTCTGATCGGGAAAAATGTCGCACCGGATTCCAACTGCCTTCGGGAGCGCAGGCCACTGTGCGCTGCGCGCGCGCATTTATGTTCGACATTCTTAATGAGTCACTATGTTATCGTAAGGGAGAAACATAATTATAAAATACCAAAAAATTCTTCTCTCATCGGTGGAATGATTGGTCCGGCCCCCACTGCCTGCGACAGCGTATGCACGCGCGCGTTTTCCTTTGCGCACAGTTACCGCCTCTCCAATTATTTTACACTTTCAAAAATATCCGTAATCGTTTAATTTCCAACGTTCCATCTGAATTTCTTTATTTGTGCCCCTGCGCCCACCCCCTTCCCGCCCCTCGCAATAATTCTACACTTTCGAAAATATCCGCAATCGATTTATCGGACTTTAAAACCTAATAATACTAATTTTCAACGTTCTAAATCTTAATCCTACCTTTGCCCTTTGCTCTCCCCTTACCGTCTAAATAATTTTTTCCTTTTGAAAACATCTGCATTCGATTTTTACGTCCCAAAAACCTGTGCGTGCCAATTTTGAACGGCCTAACTCTATTTCTATTGTTTTGCCCCTTCCACACCCCTGCCCAGCTCTCCTAAAAATTTTATAAATTCGAAAATGTCCGCAATGGATTTGTAGGTATCAAAAACCTCTATATACCAATTTTGAACGATCTAACTCCATTTTTAGTTTTTTGCCCCTCCACCCCCCCCCCCCTTCTCGCCCCTCTTAATAACTTTACACTTTCGAAAATATCCTCATTCGATTTGCAGGCCTATTAAACATATCTGTACCAATTTTATACGATGTAACTATATTTTTTTTTTTTTTTTTTTTTTTTACCCCACCCCACCTGGGACGAATTTCTAAAGTTCCAGAAATTGGTTTTTATATATTTGTGTGAGCTATATTTTTGAGCAAAAATCTCACATATATTTTTTTTTGTTGTTGTTGATTGCGATATAAAGGATTATTTGAAATTAGGTTTTGCCCCCTCCCCCACTTTAGGGGCTATATTTCTAAAATTCCAGAAATTGATTTTTTAGGTATTTGTATTAGCTATATTTGAGATATATAGGATTATGTGAAATCACGTTTTCCCCCCTTCCTACCACCCCTGGGGAGCAAATTTCTAAAATTTTAGAAATTAGTTTTTGGATATTTGTGTTAGCTATATTTTAAAGCAGAAATTTTATGGATATCTGTCTTTTTTTTTTTTTTTTTTTTTTTTTTAAGATATGAGGGATTTTGTGAAATCACGTTTTGCCCTCCCCTCCCCCCTTCGGGGTGGCGAATTTTGTAAAATCGCTTCTTAGTGGATTCCTACGTAACAGAGGGAACATTGTCACAAAATTTCATGCTTCTAGGTCCAGGGGTTTGGGCTGGGCGACGATGAATCAGCCACTCAGTCACTCACTCATGCACTTAGGACACACGATTTTATATATAGAGATTATGTAAAATCACGCTTTGCACATGTGAAATAATGTTTTGCCCTCTTTCCCCCGATTGGGGACCAAATTTCTAAAATTCCAGAAATAGGTTTTTAGAAATTTGTGCTAGCTGTATTTTAAAGCAAAAATTTTACGGATATCTGTTTTTTTCTGTTTGATATATGAAGGATTTTGTGAAATCCCGTTTTACCCCCCCCCCCCCCTTGACCCCCTGTGGGGTGAATTTTGTAAAATCACTTCTTACTTGACGTCTACATCATAGAAGGAATATTGTCACAAAATTGCATGCTGCTAGGTCTAGGGGTTTGGGCGGGGCGATGATGAATCACTCACTCACTCACTCAGGACAAACGATTTTATATATATATAGATAAGGTGATAATCCCTCAAAATGTATACAGGTTGACTCAAAACCCAACGTACAAACTTTTAAGGGAGGTAAGGTATAACAGAAACAGCAAAATACACAAATAGGCGTGGCTTTTGTATAGTGCATTTTAAACTAAACGTTTTTAGATGTTTATATAAAAGAAGACAATATATCAATATAGTGTTTAGTTAAAAAATCAATTTCCAAAAAGCTACGCGCATATGCGAGTTTTACTCTTAAAGATTAACCAAAAACATCCAGTTCTTATAGGTTAAAATTGCGTTTGCGGCAATGAATTCCTATACAATTTTCAATTTTTATGATGTGCCTTACCTTTTCTAAATGTTTGTCGTTGGGTTTGGAATCACCTTGCACATGTAATGCCAAAATCTCATATACAGATTTTTTTTTTTTTTTTTTTTTTTCCATGATTAGCATACTTTCCTTACAAAGTATAGAATCAGAAAATAAAGAAAATGTGCACGTGAAAATTAAGTATAGTGAAAAATACTGAGAATCGACCAAAGAAAGAAAAAAAAAAAAAAAAATCGCAAATCTTAGAAACTTTAGACGTAATTTCACGAATTCTCTGTGTACGAATCCATTTGTTCCTTGTATACAAAGATAAACTTCCATTTAAATGAATTTTAACAAAAAAGCCTCGCTAGAGAGACTAAAATATAATGACTGTTTCCACAAAAGAAAAACCATGAGAAAAAAAAGCCCTGTCCAAATGTTAGCCAAGTACCAAAAGATAAACTTTCTGCAAACCTACTGATTTTAAAAGAGAGAATATAATAATGACCAAGAGAAAAACCACACACGATGCTGTGGAAGACTCTACCAGTGGCTTTCCACGAAACCGGGGGGGCTCACTAGAGGGGGGGGGGTACGCACTCTCATCACGTCATGCATATTCTAAAAAGGAAACGAGATGCAGCTAAAAATAAAACAAAGAAAAAAAAATGAACGTAGAGTAACCCGTGTTCTTTAGACGGGGTAGGGTGGAGTGGAGAAGGTAAATATGCCAGAATCGTAATTTCTGTACTTCCCTTGACACGACGTATAATTTGTTCGACAACCCCTAATTACCTAATCACCCTTCTACGAGTAGATAAAGTTAGCCAATCACAACGGACTATCCATCAGGTGGGCGTTCCCCATTTGGTGGATTTCAGAATGCTTCACCCCCCCCCCCCCCTTTATTTTTATTATATTGTTTCTTTTATTTATGATTCATATTTTTTTTCCAGCTACGATTGCTATTGCTAAAAGACAGTAATATGTAAATGGAATCCTACGTTCGTGGTAATATATACTCATGGAACATGAAGTATTGAAAGATGCATTCTGAAGTATGTACGCCGTGTCACGTCACCGATTATATACATGGTACCTGCGAAATTTGTATCAAAAAAGGACATAGCCAGTAAATAAGTTGTATTGAAAACAAGGCAGGTCTAAATTAATTTTTAACTAACACCTGAACCCGACAGCTGAACTTTGAATGTATCTGAAAACTGACCCATAGTCCCAACCAAACAATTTTCTTCCACCCGAACACCAATCTGAACCCGCAGAGTATATTTTCGATAACTGGAGCCCGACCTGAAACCCGAAATAAAAGAAAAATAAAAATTAAGCGACAATGATAAAACATTTTGTTGTTGTTGTTGTTTTAATTAGAAGAAAGAATAAGTGAGCAAATTTACGCACACCATAACAATCAAAAACTAACATACTAAACTAACATGTTATAAACTAAAAAATGCGATAGTCATCATTTTTAATCAGTTGTGAGGGTTAAGTAAAAACTTACTTTCAGATGGACCCGACCCGCTAAAAACTACACTACACTCGATCTGCAGAAAACAAATTTAAATAATCAAAATCCGCAAAGAACAGAAAATTTTAGCGAACCTGATCCGATGCTAGAATCTGTCTGAATCACAACTAGCCAACCGGAGTGTTTTTTTTTTTTCCCCTCCCAAACTTCAAGTAAATATGGGTTAGAATCCCTTAAAAAGACTTTTACGGAGGGCACTTCACCCAGGCCTAGCATTCACGTACAGTCAATCGGACTTAAGCTGGGTTCACACTTGCCGTCCAGCGAATTTCACAAATTATGAGTTATCGGAAAATGACCCTTGAACTTTTGGACGTGTGAAGGAGGAGGTTTTCAACGATCAATGATATTTTGTTGTTTCTTGAAGAATTTTACTAAAGAAATCTGAAGTTTTCCATGTCAAATATCACTATAGGACGGGGTGGTAAAATTTTCATGGTGTGAAAAATGGTCCTGTCACTTGTGGAACCTGACGACAGTCAAAAGACCACACCAATGGAAAGGCCAATAGAACCGCTCGGACGCTTCAGGACGCTTCTATGGTAGGAAGTCGGAAATAGCTTATTATGGTTACAGGCGTGTACTAAAATTATAGTATAGTAAAAGAAAAAAATCACATCACAACTGAAAATGCGTTTCTCCTTATAGCCTATAATGTATTTTTTTTTTTAAATGTGGCCCTATAAACCAATTATTAATACCATTTATGCCACATTCTATAGGATATAGGAAATAGAAGTTTTGTTCTTCTGAAAAACGTGTCGTATTTTATTTTGTTATTTTTTGCCATACAAAGATAAATATACTTTAAAGAAATAACTCTGATAGAACGTCATGGAACTCAATTAAGTTCGAAGTCCATGTTCGCCAGTATTAACCATCCATTTATGTCCAACTAAACATCAAGTTTCGCTAAGTTCTATTCATTGGTTCGTGAGACAAAGAGTCTAAAATATTTTGGATACACTACTCTCTGATAGATGGACAGACATTTGTCTAAAAAGGGTCCAATCGTGTTCTGGACAATCTCAAGAAGTGTCAATCCATTAAAAAACAGAGTTCGAAAATTTTCACGAATCCAATACTTTTTTCTTATATACAGGGAAGAAAGTAAAAATACAAGAGAAAACCCTAAAGTAACACTCTAGTCGTAAAAAAATATCCCTCCCCAGTTCGGATTAATTCGAGGCTCAGCAAACAACTCTGCAATCGCTGATTACGGTTTTTTACGACATTCAGCCCATTACGGAGCGTGGAAGGGCAAGATAATAGCAGGTCTGCACAACTCTCGTGCTCAGAGGGGGGAAAAACTGGAAACGAGGTTTTTGGCAGGTGGCAATTAGCCCGATAACGGGGACGATTTTTGACAGGGTAAATTTTTGTGCAGAGGCGATCATTATTGAAATGCGCAAAATTTTCACTTTGTACACCAACACTGCTCATTAAGTCTTCAAGGTTCAGAAGAAAGAATTGACAGCTTTTTTTTTTTCCTTCCTTTTTACGATTTATCGCGAAGTAATCATTTTGGACATTCTTTTGTGGAAATAGGTTCGTTATGTTTTTTTTTTGTCGCCCTGTAAATGGAAGGTTCTTCAGTCACAGTGACAGACTCACTCAAGACAAAAATGTACGAACTGAACTGAAGTGATCGAGATGGGAAAAAAATCTCTCTCACTTTCAAACAAAGTTAAAATATTTTTAAAATCAATTTTGTTTGTTTAGAATGCCTGATTTTTTTCCTCTTGGGACTTATTATATGCAAAATTACCCTCGCAGAGTATTTCTCCATTAAAAATATTAGCATTATTGGTTTGCGCACGGTTAATCACAAAAGATTAGGCTACATTATTGTCTATTGTCTGTGAAATGGCAAGAGTGCATATAGCGGCTATTTTAAGAATAGACAATACCTAATCTTGAGACAGCCGTGGCCCATGGGAAAAATTTGTTTTCATAAATAATCAGAAGCTAAAGTGTTTGTTAAAATTTTGTTTATTTAATTTTTAGTGTTTTATTTAGGGGCAGAAAAAAAAAAAAAAAAAAAAAAAAAGAGAGAGAGAGAGAGAGAGAGAGAGAGAGAGAGAAAAGCACTTAGTGAAAATTCGCATTTTTGAACTCATAATTAAGACATAAAAACTAAAAAAAATATATCAATTTTTGAAAGAAACGAGTAGTAATTAAACAATCATGAATTTTCTGAATGTGGTAATGGAATTTACAAAATATACATTAAGTAGTGAGTCACTGTAGAAACAAATTTTCCCATAGAATAACATGGGAAACGACTGTCGGCGAGATTAGGTATCGTTCCTTCTTTTTTCACCTGATGAAAAAATGTTATTATGAATGTTATGATGTGTTGAATGTTATGATGTGTTGTTATGATGTGTATATGAAATGTTATGATGAAAAAATGTTATTATTTTGATTTGAAACAATCGTTGTGAGTTTCTGCAATTTATACTGTTTGCATTTATTTATTAATTAAATTAATTATTATTTGAATTGAATCAGGTTAACCTATAGGTATTTCCAACCAAAAATTTCCTGAAAATTGAAAGCGCAATTGCTTTCTTTTTTGCATATTGATGACTATGACTATAATGGTCATTTTTTAGGTTAGTTCTACAAGTTATAAATGAAGATATGCAGTGAACGTTAAAGGGTTAAAAATACTATGTTTTATAAGTAAGAGAAATCAAAAATATGTAAATAATCATTTGGGAGACTTATGAAAAGGAATGCCCATTGTTCATTTTTATTCCTCCTTTCCCCTTCCCAATCATAACCAATAAAAATGAAAGTAGAATCCAGAGAGCTTTTAAAACTGATGAGTAACTTCCATATTCACTGCGTTTTTCCGGCCTACACAAAAACTCCTCTTTTTCCTTTTTCTTCTTCTCCCGGAATTTATGGAAATCGGTTGCTGCCGACATTTCCACATAAAAGGAGGTGGGGTGCCCAGGCACTTCATAGGAATAAGTGCTTCTAGATCCCTAGGTGTCCGCATTTGCGCTAATGCTGATGGTTCAGTTGGTCGTCGCTTTCTAGGCATCAAAAGAGCGCCGATGGAGGTTTCTACAGCTCCTAAAAACGAAGACCGACGTACTGGGCGCCATTTTGTTGCCTTCTGGCGGTCTTTTCCGCCTTAGTACCACGGTCTGATTAAGAAGAGAAACTTTAATTTAAACTTCCTTAATTCAATCAAAAATTTTTTAATATAATTTAAACTGCATCAGTAGCAGCTGTGTTCCCGAAATTAACAAATGCCATGTGCCGGGTTCTATCCCAAGTAAGTTCGTCGAACTAGCTGTTGGGAGTTTTAATTAGTTTTAATTGGAGTTTTAATCGCTAAGAAGCTCGCGTAAATGTGGGAAAGAATTCTTTAAGAAGATCCCCGATGAATGGCATTCCAATGGACCTAGATTCTAATGAAATGATTCCATTTAGATCTAGGACCCGTGTGTAGTCAATCGACCTTACACCTACCTAGAGGTGGGCAATATACTTCAAAAAAAGTATATTATATACAACTTAAATATAATTTAAAAAAAAAACTAGGGGGCTCTGCTCCCCAACCCCGAGGGATTCGCTTCCTCTCGGCTCGCTTCACTTCCTAACAGCTGCGACTCTCTGCCCGCCTATTCGCTGCTTTTCCTTCAATGAATAGGAATATTAATAGTGCATAACACAAAACTAAAGCAAAAAAAATATCATAGAAATCCCGATATTCAATGTCAAATTAAAACACATAGTATTTAATATCACATTTTTTTAAATAAAATTTGTAATAATCTAGATCATTTTGCGTTACAGCTTTAGTATATGACCCCCTTGGCGACTTAAATTTTTGTCACTATTTGGTGTTGAATATTTTGCTACAACTGCTTGTTAGGAAAAGAAAAAAAAAAAGAAAGAATGAATGAATTAATGAAAAACTAGTACTTCTTTTTTCTAATATCTATACTTTTTATTATTGAATTTTTCAGTTAATTTAGGGCAGTATAACAGTCTATATATATTTCTAATGTAGGTAATCATTTTACACATTTGAAAATATCTGAAAAGAAAAAAGTTTATTAGGTTTATTTTCCATTTCACCGATGTAGGCGATAAAGTCGCCAAAAATAATACAACCGATGCCAAACTGAATATCCCCGCTGGTAACCTTTTACCGTCATATTTACAAAACAAGTCGTGGCCATTTTCCTTTTCCTATCAGTCACATTTTTTTCCTAATACGTCAAAAATGGATGAAAAACCAATAGAAGATTAAAGTTTCGAACATTCCAAAGTGAACTATAAATACAGTTTTGTCGATCCGGAAACTGGAACTCAAGCGCAAAAAAAAAAAGAAAGGCTGTGGAGTAGCGCCAAATGGCGAAATAAGAAACACAGAGGAACTCGCGGAATTTATTTGGAAAAGGGAAATGAATGATCCATTTGAAAAAATTTAAACGATATTAAAATGTTTATGTCTCCAAAGTAAAATAGTCTCAGAAATAACATTTATAAACACTTTTTTATGCGTACACTGTGTTGTCGTCAATAAAGTCTGCTTGGCGAGTGCCGGCAAAATGGAAAAATACCGTTTATTACTATTATTATTTTAATTCGGAAAAATCTCCAATAGCTTCAGTTTTTATTTCTCTTAATTTTAAATTTCTATAGCACGATTAATTAATTTTTAATTAATTTTTTTTGTAGCCTTAATTAGAAATATAAAATGTATCACAGAAATGTTCAATTCTATAACATTAAAAAATTATCACTGCTAAAATAGCGCAGATGCTGTAAGTTTAAATAAGTTTGAATTTGACTTTTTTTTTTTTTTTCTTTAATTCCAAAACGTATCAGAAGTACTCTAAAATGTGGTTTTTAATTAAAAAAATAAAATAAAAATGCTTTAAAGACAAAAAGATATGGCGTTCACAAGGGCGATAATTTTAAAAAAGAATAAATTTTCCGATTTATAAACAAGCCTACTTTGGAAATTTTTAAAAGCTTGATATAATACTACGCTTATTTTTTCATTCAAAATACCTACTAATAGAAAATTGACATTTATTTTATTTTTTTTACATCATGAATCACGTTTTAATTTTCCCGGGGAAAATGACATCAGGACAGAAAAACGCCATAAGAGAAGCTTTTTTCAAGGTGGCAAATAAAGTGCCTTTATAAACTCGACGTACTTAGTTAATAAGTTCGTTAATTAAAATGATAGAAATTTCTAAGCAGCTGAAATGTCTTCCTTGCAGTATTCTGCAAACATTCACACCTGTCATGATACAAAGGACACTGCCTTCCGCAAGAAAATGAGGTCACAAAATAAATAAAAATAAGTTGACGCCAGTAACTTCTTTTTTAATATATAGATAAATATAAAATATGATATAAAATATATCTTTAAAATAAATTTATGACCTTATATAATAATAATAATAATAGAAAAAAAAATAATATTAAGTAGCAGTAACAGTAATATCAGTAGAAGTTTTTTTAATGTTTAAATAAATTTATCAGATTATAAAGAAATAGAATCGAAAAATAACAATATTAATTAGTAAAAGTAGTATAGTAATAATAATAATAATAAAAGTATTTTTAAATAAATTTCTTACATTATAAAAGGATACAATAGAAAAATTGTAAAAGTAAAAAAAAAAAAAAAAAAAAAAAAAGGCAACAGTACGTAACACAGTTTTAAAATCCGATGAAAAACTTATGTTAAACATTTTTTGTTTACTTAACAAATTGTTTTGTTGTTAAATCAACCTTTTCATTCTTCTTTCTTTTTGATATAGCCACATACCAAAAATTTTATTCTTCCAACAAAACAATTTTTTCTGCCTATAATGTTACCAAATTTGTTATTTTAGATGGATATTATTAAAAAAAAAAAATCCTCGGTCAATTTGGGTGTATATTGGTAGAGAAGAAGCGTTGATATTACTATTTCCTGCGGTTTTTAAGATAGCTAATCAGCATTTAGCTTCTATTGCTTTAAACTACACAAAATTGCATATTTAAAATTACATTTAAGTTACATTGATTAAATTTTAGGGAATATTGGCTGGTAGGTGGAGCTGTTATATACAATGACATATAAAGAAGTTTTGTGATAATCATACATAGCATTCTAGTAAATATAGTTCTGCTACAAATTATAAAATTAGGTATTCCGCGGCGACTTGGGCACAAAGATGTCGGCTGCACAGACCCTCCTTTATCACAGTCTTCTGTCGTTTAGTATAAAATCGTTTGTCTCCCCCTCGACCACGGTGTTGTTTGATGTGTCACTTTGTAAGTTCGCTTTATGGGTATACACTTTCTCATTGTAAGTGCAGGGGCGTACTTTATATCTTACTGAGACAGTTAAAAACCGCCATTGTAACTTTGTAACAGGATGTTAAAAGAAAAAAAAAAATGGAAAAAAAAAATCATGTAGTTAGCATAAATTCTAAAATATTGTTCAACTATGTACTTTCTCGTTGGATGTTTTGTAGTTCACTTTATAGTATAAAATTTCTTTTATAAAATTGCCAAGGCGTATTTTTATTTTCTTCATATGCATGAGAAGTAAGTATCAGATCCGTGAAAATTTCCGACTTCCGGTTTACGATGGATTGACACGTTTTGAGATGTTCTGAACCTGATTTGTCCGTTTCATTTGTTCGTTTCCGCTTGAAAATGCCTGCGTATATCGAAAATTTTGCGACGCTGTTTCTCACGAACCAATGAATAAAATTTAACCGAATTTTATCTTTCACCTAATTAATATTGATCTGCTGCTGACCTAACTGATGCTGATTATATTATAACTGATGCTGCTTATTATATCTATTGAATGTCTATAAATATCCCACAGATATCTAATAGCACGAACCATGTCACACTTTTTGACATCCATTAGATGTCTGTTACCTATCCAATAAATCTCCAAACATCCAATAATTGGAGTTGTTAGATCTAATAGATATTGAAAATATCTAAATCCCTTTTTAATCCAACATGTGACATCTATTAGACATCGAAAAAGGCACGTATAAATTTAGTCTATTTAAACAGATACCTATAATGAGTGAAGGATATCCAGGACTTCAAATGGACATTTTTTAGATATTTTGTACCTTTTACGGATCATTTGGATGTCATTTAGATATCTAATGGATGTCAGTAGCTGTACGGGCAGCTCTTAGCCCCCTGGGAGGAAGTACATCCGGGAAGGGGGGGGGGGGGGTAAAAGCTTCCAATATGGGTATCTCTTTCAAAAGAACTCATTAATACATCAATACATTTAAAACGAGTGATAGCACCATATATCTGTTAAAACAAAGGTCATCAATATATATATATATATATATATATATATATA
The DNA here is from genome assembly GCA_963930645.1 of Salticus scenicus. Classification (NCBI taxonomy): domain Eukaryota; kingdom Metazoa; phylum Arthropoda; class Arachnida; order Araneae; family Salticidae; genus Salticus; species Salticus scenicus. Next base: position 792,095 of record CAWVNO010001064.1, read on the forward strand.
AGATTTCGGGGAAAAACAAAACCGCATTTTCAAGATGTCTTTCACATACAACATAAAATTTATTTTCTTTGGACATTTAGTATCATAATTGTCTGTGATGAAAATTATCTTGATTCATTGGTAAAAATAATTTTGATAAATAATAATTTCAATAACTCATTTGATCTGTGTGAATTTGTACAGGAAGATATAGAAGAAAATTTTCTAGTGGCCACAACATACTAATTTAATTTTGTTAGACAATTTGAAAGCACTATTGTAACAAGAAAATAGCAGAAGAAAATAACAACAGCGAAAATTTATTCGGTCACATTGATTACAAAACTTTTCCCTACTGTATATACTCGTTATATCGAGTGTATTTTGCAATATTTTAAGCATATCATTATATTGTTACAAGTGGATTATGTCTTTTCCACATTATCGATTGTACCGTTGCAGTGAAAGTAGTTTTACAGGCAAAACGAAAATAAAGCGGCAGTTTATTCACTTTCAATGAAATCTGTTTTTGCAACAAACTTGGCGACTTGGCGAACAAATTTGGCGAAAAATAGTAGTTTAGGATTCCCGAAGTTCCGAAGCTCTCCGATGCACGAGAGCCGAGTTCAAGAATTTTCCCTGTCATTCTGGATGGAATTACCGCCAAACCTCATCGCCGAAAGGTATAAATAGGAGTGAGTTGACTTCTGCGAAGCAGCGTCTTACAGTCACTGCGACATAGTGTTGTTCAGAGCTTATTCTGAGCGATTGTACTTTGGAGATTGTGCGACTGAACTTTATTCATGAGCTAGCGGAAACTTATGCTCTGATGGACTGTTTTATGTTATTTGCTTCACTCCTGTGGAACAAGTGACTATTTCCTAGGACTGTTCCAGAACATTCGTCGAATAGTGACTTTTGCGGTACAAGTGGCAGCTTCATTGGACTGTTTTCAGAATAATCTAGAAAATTAACAGTACTTTTGGACTATTTTCGAGAATATTCGTTGTAATTCCACACAACCACTTACATCCATAAGATATTATAAAAGTTTAAAAATGATTCATTAAACTTCTATAAATATCCTGCAGATATCTATTAGCACGACCCATGTCACTCTTTTTTACATATCCAGTTAATCTCCAAATATCCAATAATTGGACATGCTAGATCTAATAGATATTGAATAATACCTAATTCTTGTTTTGATCTACCCTGTTACATCTATTAGACATCGAAAAAGGCACGTCTAAATTTCTTCTACATTTAAACATCTAATAAATATCCATAATGAATACAGGATATTCAGGACTTTGAATGGACATTCTTAAAATATTTTCTACCTTTTATGGATCACTGGATGTAATTTAGATATTTAATGGATATAAGTGGCTGTGCGGAATAACAGTTTTGTGGTACAGATTCGAGAAGTTGCGTAAAATAAAGTGCATACATCGTCTAGAACCTGTCTGTTTCTTTACGAACTGCTTTCTCACAGAAGAAAGTCTACAAATTTTTCGTAATAATATAGTTTATGCTAATTTCCCATTTTATTCAAACTTTCTTTTCCCTTTCTGCACGAGATATTGCGTACACATGTACTTTAGCTTAAAAGGCTTCCATGTATCAAATTCTACGCTACAAAGTCACAACCTGTGCAACGTGAAGTTCAAACAAGTGTCCAGTTGTACATTGCAGATGAACAAACAAATGCGGATTTTAAGCATTCTGTTTTTCATCATTCAGTTGTACAAAGTATCTTTTCGTACTAAATACTTTAGAAAATTGTAATTCATATTTTTCCCTATCTCGTACCTTTTTTCAAGAAAAAAACTAACTTCGCCATTTTCCATCAGGTGGCGCCATAAGAGCAAGGGGTCTTATCTAGTAGAATGTAGCCACATACTTTTCCATACCTATACACCACTTTTAAAAAATAGCTACAGCTGCTCAGCAGTTAAAACGGTGGGGGTGGACTTTAGTGGGCTCTCTGTATATGTAATTCATTCAAACAATTTTGAGAGGCTTTAGATCTTTGAAAACTGTTGAACTAAATGCCCGATTCGATACCAAGATTAAATTGATACTAAGACTAAATACCTCATGTTAAGATACTTAAGATTAAAAATTTACTTAAGATTAAATAGATGCGGTAAGAGGGCCCTCGTGGTAAATAAATCGTAATTTCTTAACACCAGCTTCTAACTCAGGCTGCGCGGGATTGGAGCCGATAAAAACTTGAGAGTGGAGGGTGGGGGTCCTTCTCAAAATATATTACAGGTTATTTCCAACCCTTCCCCCCCTAATATTTTTATCCTGAGATTAAAATAAGTTATATATAACCAAAAAAAAAAAAAAAAAAAAAAAAACCATTTAGTTTACCAAAATCGCAACAGAACTGTCCGCCATTTGGCGACAATTTCCTACAAGCACTGGCAATTTATCGCGCGGGCGGGAAACTCACACAAGTAATGACAATAATCAGACTGCTTATTAAATAATTGTATCCGCTTGGATACTTTTTGCAACATTTCAATTCAATAGCTTTCATCCGTAATGAAGAAATGGGGCGTCTGAACGCCACCTAAATGTCGCAAATAATGCTTTCTATGGAAAAACTCCATTCACAAAGCTAATACCGATTCCGCTGATTGCCGCTAATAAATGAAGATCTACAAATAACCCACCCTGGGATGTCTTTCAGCTGCCGTCGTTACACGGAAAAGAACAGAAAGATGGTTATTTGTCAAATTAATGACTAACGTTGTAATCACCTCGCAACCTAGTTTCTATTAAAAAAAAAAAAAAAAAAGGTTCCATTTAGCGTTTCCTCACATGGCAATAATGTACGAAACTAACTTGACAGCCTCTGGCTTCGAGATTATCCCAAGATAGAAATAGCAGGATATGATAATACACAAGGTAACCCCCCAAAAACTTCCAACATTTGAAAATCGAATAAAATAAAAGTAACTACAAATAAAGTACGTTTAAATAATACGATAAATTTTACGTTTTTAAAGTGTTTTCAATATGACACGTGTTCAATTTAACTCTTTTTACTTCCTTATACAAAGTATAAGGAAGTATAGTAATCCCGATTTGCGAAATGGATTTTGTATTTCACATTGCTCGAAAACGAATGATCGCTGAATGTTGCCAATTTATACGTGTGACTGTCATGATGTATAGTTGTACACCTGCAAATGTCGTCTGAACACGAGCTTTCGTTTTAGAGATATAAGCGATTTTACACGATTTTTCGTGACGTCTGTATGTGTGTGTGTGTGTCTGTGTATGTGTGTGTGTGTGTGTGTGTGTATGTCGCATAACTCAAAAACGGTTGGACGTAGAAAGTTGCGAATTGGTACATAGGTTTGTTATAACATCTAGTTGTGCACCTCCCGTTTTGGACTTTGTATGATTTTCCGTTTTGGAGATATTTAGGAAAATTAGGTTCATAATGACAAAAATACATAGGTTTTGGCCATAATGTATCAAAAAACGGTAATAACTCAAAAACGGTTGAACGTAGAAAGTTGCGAATTGGTACATAGGTTTGTTATAACATATAGTTCTGCATCTCCCTTTTTGGACTTTGTATGATTTTCCATTTTGGAGATATTTAGGAAAATTAGGTTCATAATGACCAAAAATACATTGGTTTTGGCCATAATGTATCAAAAAACGGTAATAACTCAAAAACGGTTTGGACAAATTTTGCAATTTAACTGACTTCCCGACTAGCTAGACATTTGAAACTTTCAGAAAAGCTCAGAACACGTTTACAATGCGTTTTTTTAATATTTTTGGCCAACTGTTTCAGATACCTGCTGCCTTCGGCAGCGTTACCAGTACAAATCTTGCAATCGATTTTTAACTAACTTCCCGACTAGCTAGACATTTAAAACTTCCAGAAAAGCTCAGAACACGGTGACAATGCATTTTTTAAATATTTTTAGCCAATTGCTTCATGTCACTGCTGCCTTTAGCAGCGTTTATTTTGAAACTTCCGGAATAGTTCAGAAACACGGTGAAAATGCATTTTTTAACACTTTTATCCAATTGTTTCGGATCCGAAGTCCCCCCCCCAAGGCACAACTTTGACATGAGTCCCCCCAAGGCACAACTTTGACATGAGTCCCCCCCCAAGGCACATGAGTCCCCCCCAAGGCACATGAGTCCCCCCCAAGGTACAACTTTGACATGAGTCCCCCCAAGGCATAACTTTGACATGAGTCCCCCCAAGGTGCAACTTTGAAATAAGGCCCCCCAAGGCCCAACTTTGACATGAGTCCCCCCAAGGCACAACTTTGACATGAGTCCCCCCCCCCCCCAAGGATTTTAAAATGAGTCCCCTCAAGGCACAATTTTATTTATTTATTTATTTTTTTTTTTTTTTACGTATGCATGCATTTTTTTAAAAATATTTTTAGCCAACTGTTTCGGGTCCAGTGACAATATTTTTTAACATTATGTATATTTCTAAAAGTGTATAAGGAAGTCATGTGGTGCCCACATCAGATTTTTTTTTTTTAGAGATTATTTATAATAAATTAAGTACTGTATCATGAGTTCAATGGCCAACCTAACAGCCCATTTATCACTAGTACATAATGAAGATATCCATCAGACGCTTTTTAATCCTAAGGATATCCCGAGGATGTCCTGGGAAAGTATGTACGGTTAGGGCCTGTGCTAGTGTGTGGTAATGACGTAATTGACAATGCAATTACTGTCAATAAAATCCCACAACCCCAATAAAATTTTACAAGCTTTGATTGGCTGTAGCGCTATTAGTGGAACAACACTTACCTACGACTATATAACAGGCTGAATCATTCGCCGCCATTTGGCCGTCAAGTCCGTCTATGCTAAACCTAAGACTATATAAGACTGTTATATGAGACTATATAAGACTGTTATATAGCAGCCTTAGGTTTAGCAATGACAGACTACAATATAAGACTATTATGTGAGACTCTATAAGACTATTATATAATAGTCTTAGATTTAGCAGTGAAGGACTTCACGGATAAATGGCGGCGAATGATTCTTACCAAACGTCTTTTTCAATACATCCCAAACTAGACCTGAAAAAATAAACTCGTCCCTCGCCACATGGTGATTAAACAAAACAGAATGGTGATTAAAAAAAAAAAATTAAACAGCATGTTGCTTTTCTCTCTCTCTCTCTCTCTCTCTCTCTCTCTCTCTCTCTCTAGTCATCTTCATAAGCATCCAATTTATTAATCCAGGCAGTAAAAAATTGCGTTTTTCGGCAATTAAAACGTAAATCAAGTAAAATATCGACGAAGCATTTCCAACATCGTCCAAAAGAATATAGCATGTTTTAAAAAATCGGACACAAAAAGAAAAAAAAAAAAAAAACAGTATTAATTTTTGGCCATGATAAAAACTTTCATCTACATTTTCCTATAATTAACGCAGTACATTCTATTTTTAAAAATTATTTAGCAAAATTATTTTACATCATAAATGCAGATGTATTCAGTACATCCTGAGGATATCCATGGGATATACTTTCGTTCTCAGGACATCCTCGGGATGTCCAGAGAAGATGATGCGCTGTTAGAAATGATCTTGCATTTCGGAAATAGTCAGCAAAATATTGCACATATATTCTAAAAAAAAAAAAAAAAAAAAACACAATATTTTCTACAAGGGTTCATTATCCAATGTTTTCTTTTTCATATTACGTTTTCACATTCAGAAAGTTCACAGTTGTTCAATTGATACTTTTTTTCCCCCAACTGATTGAACACATTTTATTTTACAGCTGATTGCACACATTCTAGCTAAAAAAATGAGAAAAACGTATTTTGTTAATTTTTCACTTAAAAAATAAAATAAAATACTGAAAAAAAAAAAAAAAAAAAAAAAAAATCTTCAAAACGAGTACTAATTGAATAGTTGTGAGATTTTTAAATGTGAAAACTCAAACACAATTCATCCAACGTGAACTGTTTACTCTACCTAAACATAACAAATTAACTTTTCTTATGAAAAAAATCGTTCATTGCTGCTAATAAATGACGATCTACAAATTACCCTCTCTGGTAAGGTTTTCCACTGCCGCCGTTACGCGGAAAAAAGACAGTTATTTCTCTAATTTATCTGTAACGTTGTAATCACCCCGCAACCTAATTTCTGTCGTGAAAATGCAGGGATAGTTAGTTTTCTGTTTGAGGAATCTGGCGACAGTCTGGAAAGCTCCTTTAGGTTTTGCGCCACGTTCATCAGTAACCCCCAATCCTCACAATTTTCTTTCTTAGAAATATCTCTACAGTAATGTAGGCATTTCTAAGAAATAATTGTACTAAGGTTGCCTCCTCGCTACCCTCCTTCCGCCTCAGAAATAATCCGGATCACACAGAATTCATCCTGAAACTAGAATGTTGCGGCCATCACAAATCTATATATATAAAAGAACACTTCCTGAGTGAGTTAGTGAGTGAGGGGGTGATCTATCAACGCCCAGACCAAACCCCTGGACCTAGAAGCATGAAATTTTGTGACAATGTTCTTTCTATGACGTAGGCATCCACTAAGAAGCGATTTTACAAAATTCGCCCCCCAAGGGGGGGAGGGGGGGGGCAAAACGTGATTTCACAAAATCCTTCATATCTCAAACAAAAAAACAGATATCCGTAAAATTTTTGCTTTAAAATATAGCTAATACAAATGTCAAAAAACCAATTTCTGGAATTTCAAAATTCGGTCCCCAAGGGGGGCGGGGGGGGGGGGGGGGGCAAAACGTGATTTCACATGCGTAAAAACGTGATTTCGCATAATCCTATATATCTCAAACAAAAAAATAGATATGCGTGAAGTTTTTGCTCTAAAATATAGCTAATGCAAATATCTAATAACCAATTTCTGGAATTTTAGAAATTCAGCCCCCAGGTGGGGCAGCAGGGGGGAGAGAGGGGGGGGGGCAAAAAATAAAAAGAGAGTTAGATCGTTCAAAATTGGTATATAGAGGTTTTCGATACCTACAAATCGATTTCGAATTTGTAAAATTATTAGGAGGGGCGGGAAGGGGGGGGGCTATGGGGCAAAAACAAATAGAAATACAGTTAGGCCGTTCAAAATTGGTACAGTTAGGTTTTAGATGCCTGCAAGTCGAATGGGGATATTTTCGAAAGTGTAAAGTTATTAGGAGGGCCGGGAAAGGGGGAGGGGAGAGGGGGGGAGGCAAAAAAATAAAAATAGAGTTAGATCGTTCAAAATTGGTATATAGATGTTTTCGATACTTACAAATCGACTGCGGATACTTTCGAATTTTTAAAATTATTAGGTGGGGCGGGAAGGGGCGGGCTATGGTCAAAAACAAATAGAAATACTGTTAGGCCGTTCAAAATCGGTACAGATAGATTTTAGAGGCCTGCAAGTCGAATGGGGATTTTTTCGAAAGTGTAAAGTTATTAGGAGGGCCGGGAAGGGGGGGCAGAGGGGCAAAAAAAAGAAAATAGAGTTAGATCATTCAAAATTGGTACATAGAGGTTTCCAATACCTACAAATCGATTGCGGATATTTTCGAATTTTTAAAATTATTGGGAGGGGGGGAAGGGGGGGGGAGTAGAGCGGTAAAAAAATAAAAATAGAGATATATCGTTCAAAACTGGTGCATAGAGGTTTTTGATACTTACAAATCGATTGCGGATATTTTCAAATTTGTAAAATTATTAGGATAGACAGGAGGGGGGGGGGCGAAGTGGGAAAATAATAGAAATAAGAGTTAGAGCATTTTGGGAATTTTTTCTGAAGGCAGTGAGAACCCGGTGCGACATTTTTCCTACTCAGATTTTGTTTCTCTTTTTTTTCATGTGATAAAAATTAATGCAATTTTGAGAATTCATTATAGTGATTCATTTAAAAATAGGGACCAGCGAAGCGGGCGTTGCCTGCTAGTTTTTTCTATATTTCCTTATGCAAGTTCACTCAGTACATATTATTTACTAGCAGGCTTGGCCCGCTTCGGTGACACTATATTTAAATGAGTTCTGAAAATTCCATATCATTATTAATAAAATCTCAAAAAATCAAAATATCAAAAATTAAAAAACACTGAAATCAGTTAAAGCCTAAGTTAAAATTTCCGCTGCATTAGGTGAGGTTTTCCCGTGGCAACATGAGGAAGTCCGGGTCCCCACTGTCTTCGGCTGTGACTTACCCGCTTTTTACTCCTCCATCCCGGTGGATAAGTAAGACGTTTCGAGAAATCCCACCAAAGAGCATATTGCGTGCACTTAATCTACACCCACACACCAAAATTCGCCATTCTAAGATAATTTGAAGTACATTCAAATTTGAAACCGTGTTTTTTGCCCCGCCTGCCTCAAGGGGACGAGTGAGTATTTCGCAAAAATCCTTTTAGAATACGTGTTGCATACACATAACCAACCGTCACATCAAAAAATCGCTTTCCTGAGATAATTTCGAGCAGAGTTATATGCGAAAACGTGATTTTATACTACGTTTTATACTAGGTGCTGAATACGTATAACCGACCCACACGTCAAAAGTTGCTTTTCTAAAATGATTTAGAGCATGAAAATGGTTTAAGCATGAAAACGTGTTTTTTGCCTAAATAGGTAGGAAATAATTTCGAAAAATATCTTTGTAGTGTGTGTACTGGATATGCAAAACCAATCGACATTTAAAAAATCATTTCTTGAGATAATTTGGAGCAGAGTTACTCTTGAAAACGTGCTTCCTCACAGTCTTTAAGGGGAGGGGGGAGGGGGAAATTCACAAAATCTATTTATAGTGCGTATTGGGTACGCATAACCAACCCACACATAAAAGTTAATCTCATGGAGATAATCTAGAGCAAGGTTGCGCTTAGAAACGTGCTTCTTGTCACGACGACCCCAAAGGGGAAAAAGGGGGAGAGGGATTTCTTAAAATCCCGTTACAATAGGTGTCAGATAAATATGGACAATTTACGCTCCAAAATTCGTGACCGCAACTCCCAGGACTAATTTAGTGATAAAAGGGGGGTTTTCAAATTTGCCCCTCCAAATTGCATGCTAAATGTCGTTGAATTACGTCTAGCCGTTCTCACGTGATACTTGGACCAAAAATAGTGTTATACACATGCAGACGCAACGACCCACACATACACAGAAAATTTTCTAAAGTCATTTTTGGCTTTCACTATGTGCGAAACGTAAATTTATCGGGAAATTTTTTTGATTCCGAGAAATTTACAAAATCTGTACAAAATCTGTAATTTTATTTAGACCAAAATCTGTAATTTTATTAATATAGATTAAAATTATTTTCCATAATAAATGCAGATGATCTTCTTCCCCAGAGAAACACTCAATGTCGAGAGAAAATCCCTTTTGTGGCGACATCTAAAAAGATGTTTTCTTTTCCCTTTTTTTTTTTTTTTTTTTTTTGTGGGGGGGGGGGGGAGGGGTTTTGTGTGTGTTCTGTTAGAAATAAAAAATAAATCAAATTTGTTTTAAACTATCACGTATCTATGGTTCAAAAAGTGGTTTTAAAGGTATTGACGAGTTTTTTGAAAGGTGCCCATACCGAAAATTTATACCTTCTGGGCAGGATACTTTAACCTAAGAGGGTGGAGCGATACTCCAACATATACAAACATTTTTCCAGGTTTAGCATTATTATCATGTATATGTGTGTGTGTGTGTGTTTGTATAGATACATGTATATATTTCCAATTGAAATGTTAAAAATAATTCTCATTATGTACATTTCTAGGAAATTTTGTATGTATATATTTCCAATTGAAATGTTAAAAATAATTCTCATTATGTACATTTCTAGGAAATTTTGTCCTATACTTCCTTATTACAATTTCTGAAAATGTTGGGTAGTTTAGCAATGAACCCTCAAATGTAATCATCACCCATTTATGCTAAGGTGCAAGTAAATGTTAAGACTGGTTAAATTTTGTTCATTTATTCCTTAACATATAGCTCACAGATATAATAATAAAAAAAAAAAAAAAAAAAAAAAAAAAAAAAATCAGCCAAAAACTTTTTGCATTTTCTATAACACTTTAAAGGTTACCGTAGATATTTTGAAGAAAAACATAAAAAGAAGGTTTTCTACAGGTCCAACATTCAGGTTTTTTAAAGGTTCCATACAGGTTTACTTTAGAATGAACGAAATACCTGCAGGTTTCCTGAAAGTTACTTTTAAAATATTTGCTGATTTTTTATACATAGGCGCCCACAAAGTTTTTGATACACACAGACAAGCAATAATTTTCTAAAAATGGTAGAATCGTTTTTTGAACATCTCACCTCTCAAAGCATGTTAATCTGTTGTTGTAAGCACGGAGGTCGAAAATTCTCAGAAATCCAATGTTTTCTTCTTATATAGAGAGAAAAGTAACAAGGGGTATTTGAAAAATTACACAAGTTTGCAAAAAAACAAATAAACAAATAAAAATAATTAAGGTAAATAAAAATATATATATACAATAAGAGAAGTTTCCCTGTATGTTATAGGTTTTTAAAATAAAAATCTGTTCAATAATTGGGTCTTTCATTGTAAAAGTGAATTATCTCCTTGGAAACTGATTTTGAAATATCGAGCTTTTTTCAAATTTATGCGTTGGAAAAAAAAGTCAAGATTCAATAAGTGTCGTCGATTTTTGTGTTAAATACAAATGATAGTTAAAAGAATTTATAAATTATATTAAAAATTATTTGAAACAACTTAGAAACTTCATTTTTGTGATGTTATTTAGAAGTTTTAGTTTCCTGAGAAAAACATGCAATGCCGTTTATGGTTCTTTCATGCGATTATTGAAGTTCTTTCTTTTTTATAATGAAAGGGGTGACAAAATGTCATACAATTAAGCAAAAATCTATATATTTTAAAATATAGAGTTACACCACTTTTACAATGAGCCGTCCAATTATTTCTTACTATAAAACAATACGAGTATATATTAAAGTAAATCTAAAGATAATAATAATACAAAATAGTCAAATTGGATATGTCAGTAGAAAGAGTGAAAATGGAAGCGTATACGCTGCGGTGGGCAAAAGAAAAGGGCAAAATGAGTTAACTCAGGTTTAATATATTATGAAGATTTTTTTTTTTTTTTTTTTTAATGATAAAGGATATGTTTGGTTCCATGCTATAAAATTAATCATTTTTTTTTATTGTAACCCTTTATTATTTTGAAAAAATAAATAAAATCATATGTGGTGAGCAGAAGTGGAAGACATTTTTTGAATCGGCATCCTTAAAACAAATGTTTACCGAAAAAAAAAAAAAAATCTTGATGCAGCTGGAAAGAAAAAAATCAATCTATTCATTATATTCTCAATACAGGGCAGCTACTAAATACTGAAACCCTCCTCCCCACAAAAAGTTTTAATTTAAATCACTTGGTAAAGCAATTTCATACACATATTAGGTGTAATGTAGCTAAGCCATCTTCAGGACCCCTGTGCCAACCCTTCCCGAGATTCGGTTCCTGTTTCTAGATAATTTATACTGCGCTTTCACACTGCTGCGAGTTTTTTCCTCCTTTTTTTCAAATGTTTTTTTCTATGGAATTTTCACTTTTTTCATTCTTAAGTGGCCGAGCCATCCTCATAAATTGATCGGACAGTGGTGTAAGACATTATCTTTAATAATCGATAAAAATAGCGGTCGATTCGAACAAAATTAATTCAAGGTAAACTTTTATTTATAGTTTTCACCCTATTGGCTTATTTATTAATCTCTATTTAATGTCTGTATAAAGAAGAAAAAAAAATGAATTTGATATTTGTAATAGTATTTGGTAGCACCGTGTACAATTACATCTTTAATACAAGCAAGATGTTCATTACAAACTGCAGGCGCACCAGCGGCCGAACGTTTCTGCGTTCAAAGCTGGTAGATGGGAAGTGCCGGGTTCGATCCCAAATCGCGCTCATCGGCCTAGCCGTTAGGAGTTTTTCGTGGTTTTCTCCTAAGCTTGCGTAAATAAAGGTTAGGACACCTTAGTAAGATCTCCACGGAGGGCATTCCGCCTCTAGCATAGTCAATCGGCCTTAATCCCCACAACCAACCAATCAACCAACCACTGATAACTGCATTTCTCCTCTTCTCACAAATATGCGGTCATTTAGATTTTTTACCACGTGACGAGCCGTTTTCCTTCGTAACGATCGACTCGTTAATTAATTTTTTACAGCAAATTCTTGACGCCTCTTCCAATTAAATTTTCAATTTCACTTCAACGTCTCACACCTTTCCCTCCCCAAAGGCACCGTTGTTGCATCAGTCGGAGATGACATGGGTGAGATCGTACGTAAAGATTACGTTTCAAGGCGACGTCCATTTATACACAAAACAAAAGGAGGTGATAAACTTTCTCTGGCGCGAAAATCCTTGATAAACAGGTCACGCTTCCACTTCACAAAGCAGTTCGTGGAATTGAATTCTAAAAGCGAAATCTGCAAATTCTGTCGGGTATTTATTGTTAACTGTACCCGCTTTTGTAATTGTCTAGTGTTGCCACTCAAACTACAGGGTATTCGAATCAAATGTGGAGAGGCCACTAATATTTATCTGAAAGTTAAAAATTATAAGAAAAATGTAAAATTTGATACAAGAATTTTTTAGAAAAAGTGGTATGTTGTGGCCACCACAAGACTTTGTTCTAAATTTTCTATTATAAAGTCACGCATTACAAATTATTTATTAAATTATTATTTATTAAAATTATTTTCCATGATGAATGCAGACAATTTTTATCTCTGAGAGGTGGAACACTAAAGCTCGAAAGATAGTCAATTTGGAGCCAATATCAGAAGAAACTTTTTTTTTTTCAGTTGAAAAAAAAAAATCGATAAATTTATTTTAAATTATCACAAATCTGTAGTTTAACTGTTCGTATTAAATGTATTAGCCTGCTTCTTTTGAAAGATAAACACATTGAAAATTTACACCCCCCAGGAAGGGGGGGGGGGGCGATGATGCTACATGTACACATTTTTCTCCCGTAGTTTATTACTACTATTATCAAAAATTCATATTAATTTTAGTGTCCCTTGTTAAAAATAACTCTCATTGTATACATTTATTCTAAAATGTGTCCTATACAACCATATTAAACATTCTGAAAAAAAGGGGACGACAGCGCTATTTGAAGAGGGAATGAACCTAAATGTATAATCAGCACCAGTTTAGGTCAAGGCACGAATAAGTACCGTGTTTAGTTAAATTGCATTTATTGGTTCGAGAAAACAGCGCCCGTAAAATTCGATACACACACACATTTTCACAGAAACAAACGAACATTTTCAGAAAAAAAAAGTCAAATTGAAATTTTGAAACGTTTTTGCCCAGGACATTTCAAAAGTTCGAAAACCAGAATTTGAAAAATTTCCGAGTACTTTCTTCTTATATATAGAAACAAAGTAAAAATGACTCCACTTTTTATCAACGTTGGAAAATTTTCAGCCCAGTGGGTTCTATCAGAGTGTTTAGATTTTTTCATGATTTTGAGAAATAATTTCTTTATTATTTATACATACGCACACACACTCACACACTTATATATACATAAACATGAAGCATATTTTAATAACATTATTAAAGAAATCAAATGTTGATTATTCATTAAGATCAAACCTTTTAAAATTCAATCTTAAAATTTCTAAAGACACTCTTCGATTAAGTTAAAAGGAAATTTTCACAAAATAATTATGCTTTAAATATATTCTTTATGTTCCAAAAATCTTTATGTAACCAAAAATCTAAAGTGACTCCACAAGACTTTCTGAACATAAAATAATTAACGGCTGTTACAGAAAATAAAAGTAAGAGAAGATGTTAAATGAATAAAAGAGAAAATTATAATCGGGTGTTTGACTATTTTTCCCATGTAGTATGTTGTTTAATTCAATGCTACATAATTTGAGCCCATAGGCCATAACGATAAAGAACACTGCTCGGCATGAAAATTGCCTCCGACACCATTTCAGCATATTCTTATGGAAAATGACCTCCTGAATCCGAATATGACTAACATTTTGCCCCAATCATTCACCGTTTTCTAGATACACCCCTCCCACATTTTTATCATTGTTTGGTAATTTTATACGCATCAGTTTAATTTGGAGAGAAATGATGATTATTTTAACCGTTAAATGTTTTCTGACCTGAGAAACTATAGCGGTAGAAAGTTCTAAAACACGAACATTTGTTGTAAGGGGGAAATCCCCTAAAATTTCCTCTTTACTACAAATGTTCTTGTTTTAGAACTTTATACCTCTGTAGCTACTAGCATCGGGAAGATTCATTTTATAAAATATTCCAAACATTTTCTGCAATGAAATTATGGTTAAGTGTTCTGCATACCAAAGATCAAATGTAGATACATTGTTCTTCATATTTGCTGTATACATTCAGTAAACTTCCATTAAATTTTCTGTACAATTACAGTATAAGTTTTCAGAAATTTAATTCATGAACCTGGAAATTAATTTTTGATAGAATGGAGTAGAAGGCTGATTTTTACCAACTATCTGAAAAATACCAGAGCTGGGAATCGAACCCCGGGCCTTCCGCTTAACGCGCGCGGGTGCTCTAACCACTGAGCTACCCTGGCTGATAACCAGCTCGGCACTTCTCATATAATTTACGTTGGCAAGGTCACAGAGTCTGCATTAAAGCAGCTATATCAAGTGACAAATTTGAACGTGGCATAACTTCAAACGGCCACGAAATTTCAATTCAGAAATTTAATTCATCAACCTGGAAATTAATTTTTGATAGAATGGAGTAGAAGGCTGATTTTTACCAACTATGTGAAAAATATGGAGTTATGCCACGTTCAAATTTGTTTCTTGATATAGCTGCTTTAATGCAGACTCGGTGACCTTGCCAACGTAAATTATGTGAGAAGTGCCGAGCTGGTTATCAGCCAGGGTAGCTCAGTGGTTAGAGCATCCGCGCGTTAAGCGGAAGGCCCGGGGTTCGATTCCCGGCTCTGGTATTTTTCACATAGTTGGTAAAAATCAGCCTTCTACTCCATTCTATCAAAAATTAATTACAGTATGTTTTCTGTACACTCCAATACACTTTCAGCACACATCCAGCACATTTTCTGTACATTTTCTATGCAATTCCAGTACATTTTCTATACAATTCCAGTTCCTTTCCGTATACACTTCCAATTTCGAGCAAGGTTTTTTGCGATATTTTAATGCCGCTAGCATCGAAAATTTGCTATATAAAATATTCGAAACATTTTTCGCACTGCTATTACGAAATTGTGTTCCGCATTGCCAGAGAACAATTTGGTATGCAAACACATTTTCCAATACATTTAATGTACACTTTTCAGTACACATACAATATTTTTTTCCCCAAAAAATTTTTTTGTTCACTTCCACAACATTTTCTCTATACAACCAGAATATTTTCTGCACAATTCCAGTACATTTTCTGTACACTTCTAGTTCCCAGAAAAGTTTTTTGCCATTTTTTAATGCTACTAGCATCGGGTAGATTTCTTTTTATAAGATATTCGGAACATTTTTTACACTGATATTATATGCATTTGTGTTCTGTATACCAGAGAACAATCTGGTATGCAGACACATTTTCCATTACATTTTCTGTACACTCTCAGTACACTTCCAGCACATTTTCAGCACATTTTCTTTACACATAAATATAATTTCTGTACACTTTTACTACATCTTCTTTACAGTTCCTCTCTCAACAAAAGTTTTTTGTCACTTTTTAATACTATTAAATCGGATAGATTTCTTTTTATAAAATTTTCTTTTTATAAAATTTATTTTATAAAATTTAAAAATATTAATACTTTAAACACTGTTATTACGTATTTTTCTGTTCTGTACACCAGGGAACAATCTTGTATGCACACTTTCCATAGGATTTCCTGTACACTTTCAGTACACTTAAAATACATTTTCTGTATATTTCCAGTATATTTTCTGTGCACTCAAATAAAAGTTCTGTAGATTTCCAATACTTTTTCAGAACACTTCCAGTACATTTCCTGTACACTTCTAGTACATTTTCTATAGACTCAAGTAAAATTTTTGTACATTTCTAATAAACTTTCAGTACATTTCCAGTACATTTTCTGTACACTTCCAGTTTCGACAAAAGTTTTTTTTGGTAATTTCTAATGCTACTAGCATCGGGTAGATTTATTTTTATTAAATATTCGAAATATTTTTCGCACTGCTATTACGGATTTGTGTTCTGCATGCCACAGTGCTGGTATGCAGGTACATTTTCCCTTACATTTCCCGTATACTGTCAGTACACTTCCAATACATTTTTTTCTCATTTCAATGAGTTTTTTTGTACAATTCCACTACATTTACTCTGAAATTGCAGTATATTTTCTCTATATTTCCAGTACATTTTCTGTATACTCAAATAAATTTTCCATACAGTTACAATACTCTTTATGCACACTTTCAATACATTTTCTTTACAGAAGTTTTTAGCCACTCTTTTATATTATTAGCATCGGGTATATTTCTTTTTATAATGTATACGAAAAACTTTTAACACTGCTATTACGGATTTCAGTTCTGTATACCGGAGAACAATCTGGTATGCATACAAATTTGCCATAATATTTCCTGTACATTTCCAATACTTTTTTTTCTCACTTCAACTACTTTTCTGTACACTTCCACTACATTTTTTCCGCAATTGCAGTATATGTTTTTTATACTTCCAGTACATTTTCTGAACAATCAAGTAAAATATCTACACAGTTCCAATACTCTTTCTGTACACCTACAGTACATTTTCTTTACACTTCCACTCTTAAGAGAATATTTTAGCCACTTTTTAACACTATTGATATAGGGTAGATTTCTTCTTATAAAATTTTAAAAACATTTTTAACACTGCTATTACAGATTTGTGTTCTATGTACACCAGAGATCAATATGACATGCCGACACATTTTTAGTTAAATTTCGAATAATCTTTCAGTACACTTCGAATACATTTTCTGCACACTTCCAGTATATTTTCTGTAGACTCAAGTAAAATTTCTATACGTTACCGATACTCTTGCAGTAAACTTACAGTATATTTTCTGCATACTCAAATGAAATTTCTGCACATTTCCAATAAATTTTCAGTACACTTCCATTACATTTTCTGCACTCTTCCAGTCTAGAGAAAAGTTTTTTGTTACTTTTAAATGCTACTAGCATCAGGTAAATTTCTTTTTATTAAATATTCGAATTATTTGCATGACAGAGTGCAATCTGGTATGCAGATACATTTTCCATTACATTTTTTGTACATTTTCAATACACTTCCAATACATTTTTTTCGCCCTTCAACAAATTTTTCTGTATACTTCACTACATTTTCTCTACAACACCAGTACATTTTCTGTACACTGAAATAAAATTTCTATACAGTTACAAAACTCTTTTTGTACACTTTCAGTACATTTTCTCTGCAACTAAATAAAATTTCTATACGGTTAATATACATTTTTGTACGCATTCAGCACATTTTCTTAGATTTATTTTTATAAAATATTCGAAACATTTTTAAACACTGCTATAACGGATGTTCTGCATATTAGAGAACAATCTGGTCTGCAGATACATTTTCCATTACATTTCCTGTATACTTTCAGAACACAGTCAAAAAATTTGCCGTACATTTCCGGTATTTTTTCTGCGCACTCAAATAAAATTTCTGTACACTTCCAGTACCTTTTATGTACAATCAAATAAAATTACAAATGTAAAATCAAATAAAATTCTTTTATGTACAGTTCCAATACTCTTTCTGTACACTTTTGGTACATTTCCTTATACTTCTACAACTCTTAAAAGAAGTTTATAGCCACTTCCTAATACTATTAGCAACGGGTAGATTTCTCTTTATAAAATATTCGAAACATTTTTAACAATGCTATTGCGGATTTCAATTTTGTAAAGCGGAGAAAAATATGGTATGCAAACACATTTTCCATTACATTTCCTGTACACTTTCAGTACATTTCCAATACATTTTCTGTACAATTAAATAAAAGTTCTATACAATTAGAATACTTATTCTGTACACTTTAAGTACATTTTTTTTTCAGTTCCACTTTTAAAAGAAGTTTTTAGTCACTTTTCAATACTATTAGCATCGGGTAGATTTCTTTTTATAGAATATTCGAAACACCTTTAACAACCTTTAACACTGTTATTTCTAATTTCTGTTTTGTATACCAGAGAACAATCAAGTATACAGATACATTTTCCATTTCATTTCCTGGACACTTTCAGTACACTTCTAATATATTTTATGTACGCTTCCAGTACATTTTCTGTACATTTCCATTTTCATAAAAGTTTTTTACTACTTTTTAATAGTACTAGCATTGGGGATTTATATATATATATATATATATATATATATATATAAATTTTCGAAATATTCTTCTCATTACTATTACGGATTTCTGTTCTGTATACAAGAGAGCAATGACACACTTTCCATTACATTTCAGATTTCACTTCTGTATACCGGAGAACAATCTAGTACGTAGACACGTTTTCTGTTAGATTTCCTGTACATTTTCTGTACGCTTTCAGTAAATTTTCCGTGCACTTCCAGTACATTTTCTGTATACTTCCAGTACATTTTCTGTATACTTCCAGTACATTTTCTGTATACTTCCAGTACATTTTCTGTATACTTCCAGTACATTTTCTGAGCACTCAAATAAAATTTCTATACAGTTCCAATTTTCTTTCTGTACACTTTCAGTACGTTTTATTTACACTTTCACTCAAGAAAAGTTTTTAGCCACTTTTTAATACTATTAGCATCGGGTAGGTTTCTTTCTATAAAATATTCGAAATATTTTTAACACTGCTACGGTAAAATATTTTTGAAAAATGTTGTCAAGTAGACCCGAATCGTTGAAAACTAAACACGACCCGCAGAAAAAAAAAAATCAATCAAATATCCTCCTTACTACAAATGTTCGTGTTTTAGAACTTTCTACCTCTGTAGCTCCTCAGGTCAGAAGACATTTAACGGTCAAAATAATCATCGTTCCGCTCCAAATCAAACTGATCAAACGTATAAAATTACCAAACAATGATAAAAATGGGGGACGGGCCATAACAAGAAAACGGTGGGTGATGAGGCAAAATGGGCGTCCTATTCGGATTCAGGAGGTCATTTTACATAAGAATATGCTGAAATGGTGTCAGATACAATTTTCAAGCCGAGCAGTGTAGTTAAAGTTTTTAATTATCGTTCACACGGTATAAAATTATATTGGAATATATCAGTAATTATTTCTTTGGTGCTTAATTATAAGGGTTGGATTAAAATTTTAAAAATGTCCGGTAAATCGACATTTTTTTTAAAAGTTTCTAAAATCTGGAAAATTCCAAAATCCGGAAAGGCGTCGGTCCTGCGGCTTCCGTATTTTCGGTCCCATACTGTACTGTATTACTTTCATTCATTTTCGAACACTTATATTTTACTTCTATTCTTTCTAAATACTATATTTTTATACTTTCTAAACACTATATTTGTTTTCAGTTTCTCTGAATACAATTATTTTTTTCATCAACAGTATATCACTTTCATTTTTCCTAAACACTAAATTATCTTCATCTTTCTTAAACGCTATATTAATTTCATGCCTTATAAACACTATGTTACTCTCATTCTTTCTAAAATTTATAATATTTCCAACATTTTTAAATACTATATTATTTACAAACCTTCTAAACATTATTACATTCAACTTTTTTAAACGTTATATTATTGTAATCTATTTTAAACTTTTTTCCCCCCATCATTTTTAAACGTTTAAGAGCGGACAATACCTAATCTCGCCGGCAGCTTTCGCCCATGTTATTCTATGGGAAAATTTGTTTACATAATTACTCATTACCTAATGAATATTTTTCAATTCTGTTTTCACATTTAGAAAATTCATAAGCGTTCAATTAGTACTTGTTTTCCCAAAAATTGATTTTTTTAAATTTTAGCATTTCATTTTGCGATTAGAAAATGAGAAAAATGCATTTTGTGAAAAATCGCATTTTTGAACTCAAAATTAAAATGTAAAAATTAAAAAAAATGAATTTTTCAAAAATGACTACTCATTTAACGGTTATGAATTTTCTGACTGCGAAAACGGAATTTAAAAATATTCATTAGGTAATGTGTAATTATAGCAACAAATTTTCCCATAGAATAACATGGGCGAAGGCTGCCGGCGAGATTAGGTATTGTCCCCTCTTAATTACTTTCACCCTTTCTAAATACTAAATTTGTTTCCTCTTTTTAAACACTATATTTACTTTCAACTTTTTTAAATACTAGAAATCAACATTATACAGTAAAACCTCTCTAAGTTGGACACCTACGGTTCCAAGAAAAAGTGTCCAACTTAGAGAGGTGTCCAACTTATAGGGGTTAGACATAATGTTAATGGATGCATTCCGTTCCGAGAAAAAGCGTCCAACTTATAGGGGTGTCCAACTTGAGAGGTTTCACTGTATTAGTTTCATCTTTTCTAAAGACTAATATTAATTTCATTCTTTTTTTAAACAATTATATTACATTTTTTAGTTTTTCTAAATACAACATATATTATTTTCGTGTTTTCCAAACACTTTATTATTATTTTTTTAAACACTTATATTATTTTTTTATAAATTATATTACATTAAATATATATTCTACGATAATAGTATATTACTTTCCTTCTTCCTATATATTATAGTATTTTTATTCTTTCTAAACACTTATATTTACTTTCATTTTTTCTATACACTATTATTTCTTTCACCAAAAATTAATTACTTTCATTTTTCTAAACACTATGTTACTTGCATTCTGTTTTGAACACTAATATTACTTTCATTCTTTCTAAATACTGGATTATATTTATACTTCCTGAACATTACATTTACTTTCATTTTTTTCTAAATACTGTCATTACTTTCATCAACAGTATATTACTTTCATTTCTCTAAACACTAAATTCCATGTTTCTTAAACACTGTAATAATTTCATATTTTCTAAACACACTATCACTTTTGTAAACACTTACATTGCTTTCATTCATTCTAAATACTGTGTGTCTTTATTACTTTCTTCCTTCTTAAATATTATATTGTTTTTGTACTTTCTAAACATTATAAGCATTTTCATCTTTTCTAAATACTACTTTCATCAACACTATATTACGTTCATCTTTTCTAAATACTATATTACTTTCATTTTATTTTCGATCACTTATAGTATATACTTTTATACTTTCCAAACACTGGATTTTTTTTTTTTTTCAGTTTTTCTGAATACAATTATTACTTTCATCAACAGTATATTCCTTTCATTTTTTCTAAACACTAAATTATTTTCATCTTCCTTAAACAATATATTAATTTTATCCTATGTTACTCGCATTCTTTCTAAAATTTATAATATTTTCATCTTTTTTAAATACTGTATAATTTACATACTTTCTAAACATTATATTATTTTAATCTGTTTTAAAACATTTTTTTTTTTCTTTTTTTACTTTCATTCTTTTTAAACATTTAATTACTTTCACCTTTTCTAAACACTATATTTCTTTCATCTTTTTAAACACTATACTTACTTTTAACTTTTTTCAACATTATATTACTAGTTTAATCTTTTCTAAAGACTGTATTAATTTCCTTCTTTTTTGAACTATTTATTACATTTTTGGATCTTTCTAAATACATTATACATTTTCGTGTTTTTCAAACACTTTATTATTATTATTTTTTTAAACACTTATATTATGTATTCATTTTTTATAAATTATATTATATTAAATATATATTCTGTAATAATACTATATTACTTTCTTTCCTCCTAAATATTATAGTATTTTTATTCTTTCTAAACACTTATATTTACTTTCAATTTTTCTGTATACTACCCAGCAAAACCTGGGATGATGGCCAACACAAGGCCAAGTGTTGGCTGCCAACAGTAACAGCTGCTGGCCCGTTGGTGGCAAAAGTTAAGGTGCCGAAGGGAATATGTTACGCCGGCCATCAGATGGCCGCATTCGACCGATCACTGCTGGCAGCCTGCAGTACGATCGGAATAAGTCAGTGGGCCACTGATGGGTCATTGCTGGCAGCAAGCTATCGGTTGAAAAAAGGTTGTGGGCCACTGTTGGCAACCAACAATAGGTTAAAAATTGTTAGTGGGCCAGTGTCGGGCCACCTGATAACAAACATAATTTTTTTGTATTGTTGCTGGAAGCCTTCAGTGGGCCAGTTGTGACAAATATAAATAATTATATTACTCTGGTTGTTTTTATTGGCCCTTTATATTTTCCCATTAAGGGCCCGCTTCACTCACCGCCGCCGGAAGCCGAAGCTAAAGTTATTCTATGGGAAATGTTTCTTTACAAATAACTTATTAACTAATACATATTTTTAAATTCTGTTTTCACATTCTTAAAATTCCCAGCTGTTAAATTGACGGACCTTTTTTTTAAATTTGTTTTTTTTATATTTTATTTTGAAGCTTCAAAGTACGAATTTTCAATATGTGAATTTTTTTCATTTTGCAATTTCAAAATAAATATTAAAAATTAAAAAATCTAAATTGACGGACCTATTTTAAAAATGTAACAGTTGGGAATTTTCTGAATGTAAAAATAGAATTTAAAACTATGTATTAATTAATAAGTTATTTGTAAAGAAAGTTTCCCCATAGAATAACATTGGCTCGGGCTTCCGGCAACGGTAATTGAAGAGGGTCGTTAACCGGCCAACAGTGGTTTGGTTATGACTATTATTTTATTTTATTTATTTATATATTTATTGTGATACCTTACGTTTTATTAATGCTAATTTCTTGCATCCAATATTTAATTTGGTTTTGTAGAAACAGAGGGTGATCAAACTATTATTATTTTTTTTTTTTTTTTTTTTTTTAAAACACTTCTTTATTTTGATTTAAAAAAAAAAATGCTTGACTAAATGATTTTGAAATGCAGGCATGTAAAAACGTTTAAAAACTCACATTTTCTACTATCGATTTAGTCCAAAGTTCAATTAAGGAATCAACTATAAATTAAAGAAAAGCACAAGTATTTTGGATCACCCTGCGCCATAAAAAGCTACAAATGACTTGTAACTCTAACATATTATTGTTCTTACTATATACAATATTTGTAAGTTTTTTGCATGGGAAATACACAATTTTTTAGGCAGATATATATATATATATATATATATATATTAATTATTACATTTTTGGCAAGTTTTTTGCCTATAACAAGAAGGAATTTCCATAAAATTTTACAAAACTTGCAGAAAAATTGATAAAACGTTAAAGAAACATTATTCTGAAACATAAAATTCATATGTGTAATTTTCGAGGAGATTTGAGCATTTACATTCTTTTTTTTTTTTTTTTTTTTTTTTTTTTTTCTGAGCGTGCGCGAAAGATAGAAATTTTTTTATTACATAAGTCGAAAGCCAGATATCTTGAGTAACTTATAAAAAAGTTTATTTCAATGGAATAAAAATTAAGCAAATCATTGGTAAAAGAACGAGCTAGATTTTAGATATTTTCAACCATGTTACAAAAGTTCATATTTGTGAAAATTCCCTTATAAACTCACAGATTGCACTAAATAAATAAAAGTATGTTAGAGTTACAAGTCCAGAAGGATTTTTTCACAAAGAAGAAAGTTTGAAACATGGTTGAAAAAATTGGATCTTCAAATTAAATGCTTGGCATGTGAAAAACCCCTTATGAATTTTCAAACCTGTATATACCTAAAATCTACCCCCATTTTTTTGGCAACAACTTGCCTAATTTTTACTGTATTTAAATGAACTTTCGATATAAATTGCCCAATATATCTAGCTTTTAACCAATGTGATGAAAATTTTTTATCTTTCCTGCAAAAGCAGTAAATAAAATATTTATTATAAATGCTCATATCTCACCGAATATTAGACGTATAAATGTGTGCTTTGGAATAATATTTTTCTAGTGTTTTGTCAATTTTTCTGTAATTTTTGTAAAATTTTATTAAATTCCATTCTTGTTATAAGCAAAAAAAAAGAAAAAAAAAAAAACTTGCCCCCGCCAAATAATAATAATAATAACAGTTTATTTAAAAGGGAAAAAAAAATAAACATACACATATTGTTTATAATATATGCAGCGCGTTAAAGTTACAAGTCATCGGTAGCTTTTCATTATACAGGGTGATGCACTCTTGACTAAATCGATAGTGGAAAATATGAGTTTTTAAATGTTCTTTTCATATCAGAAGTTCAAGACCATTTCATCCAGTATTTGTTTAAAAATAATAATAATAATTGATTACCCACTGCATTTATAGTTCAATAAAATTTTTACAAGCATTTGATTCTTAGACTATGTTTATAAATTTAGGATTTCTAGTACAGCGTGAGAAATATTCAGCCGATCCGTTTTCATTAAAAATAAATCTATGATAAGCTTATTATTACTTTTGTTCTATGGAAGTATAAGATTTTGATAAGATAAATATATATTTTGTTCTATGCAATATTATATTCTTTGTAAATTTTGTTTCAAAGTGTTAAATTTCAAAAAGTTTATTTAATTGTGTTAAGTAATTTTATATAAATAAATGTAAGGTTGCAAGTGACTACATAAAATATTGAAATAAAAATTTTCTGATTTAAGTATGCAATATAGAGAACATTTAATAAAAAAACATTTAATTCAGAGTTAGGGAGATGGTAAATATTGAAAATCGTTCTTTGAAATTTCTTTCTTAATGTCGGGATTTCATATATAAGTATTGAAATGTATCACTATTAAGTACATTAAAATTTCTCATAAACTATTGAAATAAAATAAATAAATAAATATTCCATGCAACACAATTTTTGAATTTTACACTCGATTTTACATCATTGTAATTTATCAAAATTTTCTAAACATATTTGGGTATAACTATGTGGATTGATTGAGAAATTACTTTTTGAAAAGTACTTTGTACTTGTGTGCTAAAATTTTCATGCAAATTTTTAAAAGTTAAAAATAAAAGTATTTTTAACCAATAAAAAAACCTCACCAACCAATGCACAAAGTAAAAACCAAATTTATTTCGAATATATTGATACATTGCAATACAATAAAATCAGGGTAAGGGAGAATTTTTTAAAAAGATTAATCGTATAAAACACTTAAAACCTTTTGAATTTTTTTTTTTTTTTTTTTTACATATTTAAATAGTTTTCCAGAAATTTTAATATGCTTGGTATTGATACATTTCAAAGCATATGTACGTAAACTTTAAGAACTCTAAGACGCTAATTTCAAAGTACGGTTTTCAATTTCGTCATCCCCTTAAAAAGGATTTAAAAACTACTAAAGTACGAAGTTCTGACACTGAAAAAAAAAAAAAAAAAGCAACAGCTGTCAACACTATAACCCTTAGTCAGGCAAACAAAAGTGGACACGAGTGTAGCAAAAGTACTTTGCCGCACTCGTGCCTACTTTGTGCACCTAATGAAGAGCCATGGTATTATTTCCACCCGAAGCAAATGTTGTGAGTTTTTTTTTTTTTTTTTTTTTCAATTATTGTGTTTCTTTACAAAGATTTTTATTATTAATAACGGTTCTTTGATGCGTTCATTACTGTAAAAATTAAATTAAATTAATAAATAATAATAATAATAAAATTAAATAAAAAGGCAACAGATGTCACTACTATGACCCTTAGTCAGGAGAACAAAAGTGGACACGAGTGTAGCAAAAGTGCTTTGCTACACTCGTGCCTTCTTTGTTCACCAAATTAAGAGTCATGTATCACCAAAAACAAATGTTGCCAGGTTTTTTTTTTTTTTTTTTCAATTATTGCGTTTCTTTACAAAGATTTTTATTATTAATACAGGTTCTTTTTTAAAATTTTTATTTATTTATTTATTTTTATTTTTTATTTTTTAATTTAATTTTAATTTAAATTATTTTTATTTTTTTTACAATTAAATTATATATGTACGCATTCCCCCCCCCCCCCCGTTTTTTTTAATATTTTTGCTGTCATAAAAATTTAAATTAAACATTCATGCATAATCATGGAAACCAATTGAAAACCTTTTTTTTTTTTTTTTTTTTTTCCTTATTAATTTATTTAAATGATTAATTCATCTAAAGTTATGGATTACTTTTTTTAATCAGAAAGGCGCAGATTACAATTTAAGATTCAAATGACATTCTTTAAACAGATAAGCGCTGTTGCTAACCTTCAAAGATCATACGAAGGAAGCATCTGCGCTGCGGCCATCTGGCTCCAATAATTGCTTACTAAGGAAAATATTCCATTTAGAAACTAACACATTCGTACTGCACTGATATATGTTGGTTTGGTTTACTTTAAAATGAATTTATTAAATAAAGACGTAGTTTTCAGTTGCTCTGAAAGATTTCATCATAACTATAGGGAATTACTTATTTGAAATCTTATATAGAGAAAATGAAACAGGATGTTAAAAAATCTGTTTTATACACAGATTTAATGAGAATGATTATTATTTTACTTATTTAGTAGTGGGTGTACATCAATTATTTATATTTCCTTCTAAATAGACCTTAATTTTCCTTAATTGTTATTATTATTTGTTGAGAAATAAAACAATTTGAAAAAATAAAAATACGGGATGAAGGTAAAGAATTTCAATTATTTACTTTTAGTTGAAAACCACTGTAGAATTACAGAGACACTGGATAAACATTTTATAAAATTTATAGTCATACTCATTTAAAGTTTACTCAGTGTGTCTTACGCATTTAAAGTTTAACAGTCAAAAGTGATAATTTAAATTACAAATATAAACAGAATATATAATTTTGTGATGCAGTGTAGTGATAATAATAATAATGATAATAATAATGCAGTTCAAAGATTAACGTCTGGGATAAGTATATAGTATATGACAGAAAATTATTCTAATCTAAAGGATTTTTTTATTTTATCTTCTTGTCTTTATTTATTTAATTAAATTTATTTTTTATTTATTTTGTCTCACATCTTTATGCGGCGAAAATTTTATTAGTTTGTGAGTGTTATCTGTGTTAATAATAATAATTTCGGAATTTAAAAGGTAATAATGCACTTGTTATTCATGAAATATGAATAAACTGATTCAGATTTAGTAGTATAGGACCGCCTTCACGATTCTTGACTGTTTGAATCATACTGGTAATCAGGAATGAAAGAGTTCCGCTTTTTTTGCCACCACTAATTTCCATAAAAAATTTCTGTTCTATAAAATCACAAAAATAATATAAGAAATATGATGACGTGGGTGACGTTTCTTTGGGATGTAATAGAAAGTCTAATACTTACTTTGATTATACTTTTTGATACTTCCCTTTTAATTAACTTATGGCAATACTTCATTTTCCATTTATATTTCTAACATATGGGAATTTTTAAAATGCCGTTTACTATTTTACAAGTACATTTTTTAAGATACTTCCCTAGTTTTTAATTCTCATTATCTATATTTATGCAAATTTTTCTCTCATACTGCCATATTAAAAACTAGGGAAAAAATTGGATGAAAGCGGCATACTTTGAAGGATTGATCCTCAAATGTAATTAGCACCAATTTATGTCAAAGTCCAACTAAATATCAAGTTAAGTTAAATTGTATTCAATTGCTTATAGAATACATCGTTCAAAAATTTACTGATACACACAAAGATAGACAGATATTTTTTTAATGAATTCAAATCGTGTTCAGAACATCTCAAAACGTGTAAAATAACCAAAAAACGGGAGTTGAAAATTTTTACGTATCAAATACTTTCTTCTTATACATGTAGAACAAAGTAAAAATAAATAAAATAAAATGGTTACAAATTTATAATTGTCCTAATAACTTTCTCACAGTTATACAAATATAAAGTTGGATCCATAAACTTATTAGCTCTATTAAAATAATAATAATAACAAATAATAAAAATATAATTAGAAAATTAATGACTATCATGACTCATTTTAAACGGACCAACGAGATATTTGCTGTACTTTTCCTGAAACCCTAATATTTTAATAATAGTTCTAAAATCAAAGGCTTCTAAAAATGATATTTAAAAAAAAAAAAAAAAAACACAAAACCAAATTAAAAAATGAATCACTTACTCTTACACTTTTTATGAGATCATTTAACCTTTTTGTATCTTGTACGCCGCAGACTTGGCACGAAATGACGAAGCGAAATGAGAGGGAATTTCAAATCAACAGCAGGTGTATCGCAGCGCCATCTATGCATTCGAATTGCAAGTGATGGTCCGGTACCGGCCTTATAAATTGTGGCCGCAACATGGCAAACATAATGTTGGCCGTGTGCTGGTACCCTGCAAAATGCCAGTTGTCATTATGCCGCTTCTGAGCCACCGGCCTTTTCACTGTAGGCTGTCTTCAATGCTGGCAGCCGTAAGCGGCCCACTGCTTCAGATACATGTGGCAACCTGCAGCTGATGGCAAGTGCAAGATGCCAGCTATAGGCCAGAACGAGCCCATCAGTATAAGTTTAGCTGGGTACTATTATTTCTTTCTCAAAAATTAATTACCTTCATTTTTTCTAAACACTATGTTACTTGCATTCAGTTTTGAACACTAATATTACTTTCATTCTTTCTAAATACTAGATTATTTTTATGCTTTCTGAACATTACATTTACTTTCAATTTTTCTAAATACTGTCATTACTTTCATCAACAGTATATTACTTTCATTTCTCTAAACACTAAATTCCATGTTTCTTAAACACTGTAATAATTTCATATTTTCTAAACACACTATCACTTTTATTCTTTTGTAAACGCTTACATTGCTTTCATTCATTCTAAATACTATGTGTGTCTTTATTACTTTCTTCCTTCGTAAATATTATATTATTTTTGTACTTTCAAAACATTATAAGCACTTTCAACTTTTCTAAATACTACTTTCATCAACACTATATTACTTTCATCTTTTCTAAATACTATATTACTTTTATTCATTTTCGATCACTTATAGTATACTTTTATACTTTCTAAACACTGTATTTTTTTTTTTTTTTTCAGTTTTTCTTAATACAATTATTACTTTCATCAACAGTATATCACTTTCATTTTTTCTAAACACTAAATTATTTTCATCTTCCTTAAACAATATATTAATTTCATCCTGTGTTACTCACATTCGCATTCTTTCTAAAATTTATAATATTTTCATCTTTTTTAAATACTGTATTATTTACATACTTTCTAAACATTATATTATTTTAATCTGTTTTAAAACATTTTTTTTTTTCTTTTTTTACTTTCATCCTTTTTAAACATTTAATTACTTTCACCCTTTCTAATCAATATATTTCTTTCATCTTTTTAAACACTATATTTACTTCCAACTTCTTTCAACATTATATTACTACTTAATTTTTTCTAAAGACTATATTAATTTCCTTCTTTTTTAAACGATTTATTACATTTTTGGATCTTTCTAAATACAACATACATTTTCGTGTTTTCCAAACACTTTATTATTATTTTTTTTTAAACACGTATATTCATTTTTTTTATAAATTATATTACATTAAATACATATTCTATAATGATAATATGTTACTTTCTTTCTTCCTAAATATCATACATAGAATTTTTATTCTTTCTGAACACTTATATTTACTTTCAATTTTCCTGTATACTACTATTATTACTTTCATTTTTGTAAAAACTATGTTACTTACATTTTCTTTGAACACTAATATTACTTTCATTCTTTCTAAATACTGGATTATTTTTATACTTTCTGAACATTACATTTACTTTCATCTTTTCTAAATGCTGTTATTACTTTCATCAATGGTATATTATTTTCATTTCTCTAAACACTAAATTCGATCTTTCTTAAACACTGTATTAATTTCATATTTTCTAAACACACTATGTTACTCTCCTTCTTTGAAAAATCTATAATACTATATTATTTACATACTTACTAAATATGCTGTCAACTATTCTAAACATTATATTATTTTAATCATTTTTAAACCATCATATTTTTCTTATCCTTTCTTAATACTACATTTATTTTTATTTTTAACCTTTCTAAATACTTTAACATTTTCATTTTAAATTATTTAATGCAAAGAGCTACCATAGAACGAGCATAGACATCCATAGATGCATAGAGGTCCCACAGGACATAATAGATGTAAATTATTTAATGTTTTCCTGTTAAAAACTGTACATTTATTATTTTCCTCGAGAACAAAACTTTACCAAAGCCATACAACCTATAACAGTTTATTTCTATTTTCAATAATTAACAATAACAAAATTAAATTGCCCTTTTAATGATTTGAATCCATAGAACACAATGTAGAAAAATTCTTTTTTGTATCCCTGTAAAAGAACTATAAGTTATAAATATACAATTCGTCAATTCGTTCAAAGATGGTCTCTAAAATGTATGCATGTTTTCAGAGCTCATTTGAACGCTGTCTTTTTCACACATATGCAATCATAATTTTTTAAAAAGCCATAAAAATAAGATGACAACATTTTAGAAAATGTTTTTTTTATTTTTTATTTACTTTTTATGTTTAAAAAAAGATTATTTATATTGAAAATATTCACCGCCTGATGCGGCACTTAACCGTAAACAAAAAAATTCAGTTCTGGTTGGTTATTACCATTATAAATAAACATATTTTTTTTAAATGAATGATTAAAATATTAATCTTCATTGTGTACATTTATACACAATTTTACCCTATGTTGCCCTATTAAAAATTATTAAAAAAAAAAAAAAAAACGGAATGACAGCGCCACCTGTTTAACGATATATCCCAGAATGTAAACCAAATACTATAAATTTATGTGGAATTACGACCGAGATAAGCGTCCATAAAATTTTGGTGACACAGACAGACAGATATTTGTCTAAAAATGACAGATCGTATTCATGACAATTTAAAACGTGTCAATCCATCAAAAACCGAGGATCGCATATGTTCCGAAAACCAATACTTTCTGCGTATGTACACAGACGAAAGTAATAAAAATGAACATGTATAATTCTTTGAACGAAATTTAAAATGACACGTGTTTATCTTTCATTATCTTTCACACGTTTCGCCACCGAGAAGCGAACGAAGAGGAGGCAAAATTCTCAAGCGAATGATAAAAATCCTTCTCGCATTCCGAACACTTAAATTAACGCTTAAAATTCTCTTCGCGAAAGGTACACTTTGCACCCCCATTCCAATTAAATCTTATTTAACGACACTTCTACAACCATTTTTTTTTATCTGCAATTTTTTCCCCCGAACGTACCCAGCATGAATTGGAAAAGTGTGGAAAAATCAGTGCCACCACGCAGACGATATAATACCGCGCAAAGTAATCGCTCCTCTCACAATGAATAAAACAAATAGAGAGAAAGGAGGAAAAAAACAAACAATAACAAAATTAGCGATCTCCGTCTCTCTCTTTCTAAATGATACGCTCTTCATTCTTTATTACCATCTAGCTCATCCCCCCCCCCCCTTCCTCTCACGAACTGCGCTTTGTGGAGGGTCGAACCCTGACACCCAATAGGTGGCGCTGCGACAGCCTTTCTCGGCGCGAATCGGGTGCGAAAAGCCGTTCGACCAATCACAAGCCGCGGCGGCCGCAGACGAGACCACCCCGTCCATCTCTCGCTTTGGCGTTCCAAAAACAACCCGCAGACGATAAAAACTTTTTACTCACAGACGATAAAAAAAAATAAAATAAATAATTTTTCTTTGTCTTGTCATTTGTGTAAACAGTTCGATAATGCTGGAAATGTGGGATTTTTATTGACAATTTTAAAGATTGTTCGAAATTGTTTGAGATTCCTATAGGGACTCATTGAGAATTATCGGGGCCCTGGGTACCGGATTGTTTTTGGGGCCCCCTGTGCTGTTGTTATATTTGTATTTTTCTCGTAAAAAAGTCAAGAAAAAAAAAAGTAGGAAAAGAGGATTTTTAACTTTTATGGGAAGCGCTGGCTTCCGAGTATCATTTTTGTTGATCTAGAGTCCCTAACACGAAAATTCCTCTGGCACCCTGTACATCAACACTGCAACCGATGAGATTCGAACCTTCGGACTTGGGGATGGCTTACCACCCCTTCCTGTTTCCGCCACCCCGGCCCAGTGATTTTAGCATGAATTCAATCCTGACGCCCCCTCATCCTTATTTACCGGCGGCGTTCCATGCACTACCGCCGCCTACACTTTTTCCTAAGGGACCCCTTACAGCCGAAGACGTTTTAGGGCCCCACCTAAGGGCCCCCTTAAGGCCCTTGGAACCGCCCGAAGACGATGGTGTGAAAGACGATCCTAAAGTGACTCTGGAATCTAAAGACTTGTGGGAACAGTTTCATAGTTTTGGGACGGAGATGGTCATCACTAAGTCTGGCAGGTAAGCTTTATTTTGAATTTTTTTGAAAGTAAAAATATGGAGACCCCTTGTTTATGCTCCTAAATATTATAGTCTAAAAAATTTTAGGTTATCAGATGGACACCTGTTTCTTTCAGACACAATGTAAACAAATGTAATGTAAACAATTTTTTTTTTTCCCTTCCTCAAGTTAAAATAAACAATTCAGGTTTGTTTAAATAGAAAAAAATTAGATTTTTAGCTTTTTTTTCTTTTTAAAATTTAATCTAAAATTTATGAATATTTTTAGATGTAATTTATATATTTATAAATGAATTGCACAGTCCTGCAAAAATAACGTTGGCCAAATTTGATTTGATAATTTTAGCTGATAGATATGTTATTGGTGTGCTGAAACAGAACCCATATAGCCACTCACTGATATCCATTAGACATCTGAATGACATCCAAATGTTCCATAAAAGGTACAAAATATCTAAAATATGTCCATTTGAAGACCTGGATATCCTGTACTCATTATAAATATCTATTAGATGTTTAAATAGAGACGGAATTTAGACGTGCCCTTTTCGATGTCGAATAGATGTAACATGTTAGATCGAAACAAGATTTAGGTATTTTCAATATCTATTAAATATAGCAAGTCCAATTATTGGATGTTTGGTGATTTATTGGATATGTAACAGACACCAAATGGATGTCAAAAAGAGAGACATGGGTCGTGCTAATAGATATATCTGTAGGATATTTATAAAAGTTTAATGGATCATTTTTTAACTTTTATAGATGTTTCTAGATGTCTTATGGATGTAAGTAAGTGGCTGTGTCGGAAGGCAGTTTTTCACGTCAATACAGAGTGGCTACCGACACAATTTCTTCATTTTCAGTAATTTCTAGTTTCCATAAGCATATTGTAAAAGCTACCATCGAATTATATTGGTGCGAGAGTCACGGAAGAAATTGTGTCGGTAGACACCCTGTATTGATAAAAATCTATACGTGATAGAGAAAAACTGGCTTCATTTTCGGTTTCAGCACACCAAAAAAATAAGTGTATCAGCCAAAATTATCAAATCAAAATTTTAGATGCCGACCTGTGTTATGATGATCTAAAAAGTTTAGACCTATTTCTTTTAGGCAAAATACACCAAGTGTAAACAATGTGTTTTTTGTTTGGCCATCAAGTTAAAAATAAACAATTTATAACTGACATCATAGGGAAAATATGTTTTATAGTTTTTTATTTTTTTTGTTCTAAAATTAAAATTTTGTTTTGAGATAAAATTTACACCAATATTCTTATAGCAAGCATATTTATACATTATATATATATATATATATATATATATATATATATATATTGATTAAAAATAAAATATTGATAATTTTAAAATACGTAGAATTTTTGGAAAGGTTAATACTGTGACGACGTAAATAAAATATATTCAAAAATAGAAATAAAAAGGATAAATTAACAGGATAAATGACGTCATTATCGAAATATTAATATATATATATATAGATAGATAGATATATAGATAGATAGATGTGCAAAATAATGGTGCAAAAATAAACAAACGAATCAATGGATAAAGAAAGAAAAAATAGGCCTTTTGTCTGAAATTAAATTTTGCTTAGGACAGAATTTTAATTTTTAAATTGTGCAAGAGATAAAAATCCTAAGTTTTTTTTTATTTTGATTTATTTTATAATGTTTTAATCCATACATCAACATTGTAATTGAATGGCCCAGTGTTAAAAAAAGCAACACTTAAGAAATTGGTTTCCTAAGTTAGATACGTTAGATACATTTGTTCCCCCCTCCCCCCCCCTTTTTTTTTTCTTTTTTTTTTTACAAATCAGAATTATACTAGGCGTAACTAAGCATCCCAAAATTACATTATACATATTTTTTTTAAATGCCAATATTACAGGGAACATTTGGCTGAATGGGTAGATCAAACATTCGTCTGAGGATTTCAAAATTTGAAAGACTCCCCATTTACTCAGATTTTGTAGTACGTTTTATTTATAACGTTATAGCTTAAGCGATTTTTTATTATCATTATTATTTTAAATAAAATTAACTCATAGAGAATTGAGTGAAAATCGAGATAATTCCAGAAGTTGGGAAATTTTTGTTTATTAAAATACTTTTATTTTTATTTGCCTCTTCTATTCTGTGCCTCATAATAGTGCACATTGATAAAATACGTAACATTTTTTGTGTTATTTACTTTTTTTCCCCCGAAAATAAATGGAAAATGCTATATATTCTTTTTGTATAGGACTAACATAAATGTTAGATTTTAATGCTCAAAATAAGCTGAACATTAAACTTAGATAACACAAAATTGGGCCAGTGGGGTGGGGTGGGGGGAGAGGCGCACCCATATAGGGGGCCGAGGGGGGCCTCGGCTCCCCCCTTGGACTGACAAATAAAAAAAATATTACACAAATTTTGGAATAAAAAAAAATCTGTCAAAATACAAAATGTATTTTATGTATAGAATCAAAAGTGTGGGCCAAAAAACGAAACATATTTTTTATTTCCCATGAGTGTAAGTGTGTAGATGCATGGCATAATTTATGCAATAATTCTGTAACCTTATATCAACTCATGATGCGCCGCTTGCAACAAAGCAGTGCTGCCATTGACTGAGACATGCATTGTCATCCATCGGTAAAAATAAATGTACAATAAAAGACAACCGTTTTATTAATTAAAATGGACTCTGGCCCTTTTTTTTCTCGGAGAATATATCGAGGAGTCATCCTCTCACATAAAAATTTTATGTACCATCCCCCCCCCCCTTTTGGGAATACTCTCGGTGCGCCACTTGTGGGGGGCAAAAAAAAGTTATATCCTGATGGGGCTCCCTGATGTCATAATACAGGCCTGTAATATTATTACAATTTATTTTATTATTATTATTATCTTCTAATATTAATTGTACCACAACGCTTCTTTAGAGAGAAATATCGTGAACATTCAAATTTTACTGAAAGAAAGTTATGCATGTTTTAGGGATTATACCTTTTTTTTTTAATTATGCACTCTGACACAAAATTTATAATTTATTATGTATATGTAGCATAGCATGTTCAAAACTATTAAATATAATTTTAGGGTAAAAAATGTCTTTTATATAAAGAAGGAGAAATGCCCGATTTTAAAATACTCTATGTGCATTCCTTATTAAAATGTTTGATTTGAAAATGCATTCTAATTTATTTTGAAACTCTAATTATTGTACTAGTAGTCAATCTACGCTTGATTTTTACACATTTATTTCCGAATTTGTTTCTCCTTTCCAGTTCAAATGACTAAACACTAATCTACATGATATTTAAAACAAATGGCTTCATATTGTATATCATGATATTTATATGCGTTTTGATGTCTGAGAAATGAAATATAGCACCGCAATTCTTTCATTCAAATTTTATAATCACGTGCCTATTTATTTATTTATAGTAACAGTAACCGCCGCTTAATAAATTCACTGGTTAATAAAATCAACCGCTTAATCTGATTATTATTACATTATTATTTTCTCTTAAAGAATCAAAATTCTGCGTAGCAACGAAAACGCAGTTTACATTAAAATCAGAAATTGTTTTGTTTTATTTTTTAATCATTATTTTATGAATAAATAAATTCTTGTTAAGTTTTTTTTTTTTTTTTTTTTTTTTTTTTCTGCGATAAAAACAATTACACTGAATACACTATACTGAAGTAAATTTTTAAAATAAATCTCTGTATATGGACCAATGAATTTAGTACGCTTCATTTAATATTCAAATCAATGAACGAATCTTTCAAAACCATACAAATCATGGATAAAATTTAATTTTTCTTTATCTTAATACATAGTTGCGATTGAAATGCAAGATCTCCGTTCAATAATCCTTTTTCATTATTCTATTTAGTTGAAATGAACGTTTAGGAATCATGAATAAAATGTTACTTTCTTTATTCCAATACATTGTTTTAGCTAAGAAATCTATTTCAGTCACATAAGTTTCGGGAAAGTTGGGCTTTGTGTAAGGGACTGAACTTATCATTGTATTTAATCTTTTATGTCACATAAAAAAAAAAAAAAAAAATTGAAATATACTACTTTTTATAATTTCCTTATACGGTGGAATTCGATAGTTCATAATGATAATAAAAAAATTTTCATTTCAAAAATAAAGTTTTGTCACTAATTAACTGATTAATAATACATACACTAAGCTTTAGCAACTTAAAACTTTGTAATAATAATAATAATAATAATAATAATAATAATAAAAGTTTAGATATTTACTAAATTGTAAAATGACATTATTTTGAAAGTCTTATATAAATAGCTTCTTGGATTTTATAATAGCTGTAGATCATATACCGTAGATACATTTTTAATCGTATTTTTATTCCAATTTGTCAATGACATCGCTAATAACTTGGGGGTTACTCATAAAAATATTTTTATGCGCAAGTTTCGTTCCCCGTCAGGAGCAGTTTTAATTCCTTGGGCCCACCGCACGGCAGATCTTGTGGGCCCTATATAACTGCCCCTGTAGCTTGTCTCATTTAGCTAATAGTCATAAAAATTATAAAATAAAATCTTTTCATATACCATGTTTTAAAATTTTCTGTTGAATAGCTATAGAACTATATTAGCACTTTATCAGTGTGTATAAAATTTGTAAAGTGATAATGACGACAGTTTTTGTGAAATGCATAATTTAATTTTTTACAATTTTTTAACGTTCACGTTTCATTAAATGTATTTATTTTTAGGTCGAAAGAAAATGAACTCGTAATTTTTTTTTTTTTTTTTTTTTTTTTTTTGGCAACCATTAAATTATAGTTAATATTTTAATGGCCATTTTATTGCTGTTAGGAGATTATTATTTTCATATTTTAATTAATTAAAAGAAAACTATTTGAAAATTCGAAAATCTTACTTCGAAGTATTGTGTTGTCACCGGGTTCTGGGCTACTGTGAAAGTTTCAAATGTGTAGCTAGTACGGAAGTTTGTTAAAAATCGATTGCAAGATTTGTACCGCACAAACAAGAATAGAAGTTGATAAAAACATGGTAATATCATGACCCAAAAATTTTAAATTATATAATTTTAATCGTAAAAAACCAATATTATAATTTTTCATATTTCTTTTAATTTTTATTTTCCATTTGTTAAAAACTGGATACGTTTATATAGCAAAAATGAATTATGGTACTATCATTTTAATGTATTACTGACAAATCATATGGGGGTATTTCCTTTCAAAATGAGCAGTTTTGTCACTAAAAAACCGACTAATAATAGGTCAAAGATTTTTCTTTTGTAAAACAAATTGTAAATATTATTTCACGAACTGTAAAATACTGTTTTATAAATACATAATTTTTTCCATTTTCTAAAAAGTACAGATAGGGTAAGTGCACATGTGATTGACACTTTTAGAGCAATCTCTGATGTTTTTAATGTTCTAGTCATGAGAAACTATTTTTAGAAATCTTAAGTTAGTACATAGGGTACGAAAGACATCCAGAACCACATATAGGTTAAAATATATACATTTGATAACAATTATCTTTTTTTTTTTTTTTTTTTTTTATGAATTTTTATTGGACACCCACTCAATGTTCCAGTAACTGACACTGCCAATTTTTCATTTTATCAGTCATTGGCCTCCTATGTTCCTGTGTTTGACACTGCTAGTGATTCATTTTAACAGTTATTAGCACCCTATATGCTCCAGTGTTTGACATAAAATGTTAAAATTCTTATGCGTTTATTATTTCTCTTATTTATTAATTATTTTGGGATAGATGTCAATTACTAAAGCATGTCAATCACTGGAGAACCTACCCTAATTATTTTGTATGATGTATCCCTACTGATCATTGTCACTATCCTTTGTCAGTGGAGACGTTAACGTCTTTGGGAGGTGCTTCGCAATATACTTGAGGAGACACTCTTTAAAAAATACTACGCTCAGCGTAGTTGCTTATAAAAATAATTTGTATTTAAAAAAAAAAAAAAAAAAAACTCAATTTTCGGTCCTTGTCAGTTTTTACCCCTGGAAGAAACTGACTAGCTTATATAATACATGAGCGTACAATGTTTCAGCTCATTTGCACGCTATTCTATGTTGAAATTTGTTTAGGGGGGGGGGGGGGGGAGGAAGAAAAAAAAAATAACCATTGTAAATATGCATATGTGAAAATAGAATTTTGGAAAAAGCATAATGTGTCATTCTATGAAAAATTTCCCCATAAAATAACATGGGGTATGGCTGTCGGCGAGGATAAGTATTGAATGCACCCTGTACGCTGAAAACTATTCTTTAAAATTACTTTCTTAGAGTTTGTATACATATGCATTGGAATATAACGGCATTAAGTATATTTAAATTTCCCTAAAGTAAAATAAATTTAAAAAAGTAAATTCTAAAATTTAAAATTTTTATAAAATCCATTTATAAAATGTTCCACGGTACCCTGTTTTTTTTTTTTTTTTTTTTTTTTTTTTTTCCTTCGATCTTACTTT
Organism: Salticus scenicus; assembly: GCA_963930645.1. NCBI lineage: Eukaryota > Metazoa > Arthropoda > Arachnida > Araneae > Salticidae > Salticus > Salticus scenicus. The sequence goes on from CAWVNO010001064.1 coordinate 831,108, forward strand.
GTTACAGCTTATCAACACATTTTAAATATATTTGGGTATTGCGGAGAAGTTAAATTAAAAAAATATTTTTTTATGTTTTAAGACGAAATTTAAAATTTTTTAACACGCAAACATAAAAATATTTTTCTTTTTTAAGAATAAAACTTGTCAATTCATCCACAAAGTAATACCAAAACACGTGTAGAGTATATTGATAAATTAATAATAATTTAAAATTAAAGGCAATATTTAAAAACTAGGTAGCACGGATAATTTTAGAAACTTTCAAAAAAATTAAAATTTTGAAATACTTATATATATATCCAATAAAATAGTGTTCGAGAAATTTTAGTATACTTCATATTGATAGAATTCAATGGATTTGGATATGGTATGGAAACTTTCATAACTCTGAGAGAATGATTTTCAAAGAGAGATTTTTCACCGACGCACTTCCTGGTCATAAATATAAAAAACTAAATTTTAATGTATTTTAGTGATAAAAATTAGCATTGTGTTCCTTCGTATTTTTTCTCATTTTTACTTTGCATTTGTTAGAATCTCAATGCATATAGCAAATGAAACCCGATGTTGTGTTGCTGTGAGGCAACGCAGCAACCCAGCCCGTGTTTTTATGATTGGGAACAAGGCCGATTGACTGCTCTAGGGTCCTAGGCCTGAGAGGGAGTGCCTTCCGTGGAGGTCTTTCTAAGAGATCATAGCCCGTAAACACAGTAAAACAGCCAATTTTCCAATACCAAAACTTCCGGAATTCTAGATTTTATTATTCTTTGTAATTTTACTCATAAAGTATTAAAGGTGTTAAGGCGATTAGGCACCTTTTTCTAGGCACTTCTGAGGGTTTCATAGATTATATTTCTCTTTAATACTTGAACTATATTACATTGAACTATATTATTTTGTTTATTAAAATATAGATTCAGGCAACAATTCTCATAGTTTTTTTTATACATTTTTTACTGTTTTGGAGTCTATAAATTGCATTTTTTCAGTTTGAATTATTTTCATGATCTTCAAAAAACTGAAACTTTTACAGATATTTAAGAAAAGACTTAAAATTAATTTAGATGTTCAATAGGATCTACCTAAAATAATTAGGGATGAATTTTGCAATATCTTTAAAATAAAAATATAACAAAAATAATATTTTTTAGCAAATTTTTTACATAAAAGGCAATTTAATTTTTTTTTTTTCGCTCTTAAAATTGCTGTTGTCTCTCAATAAGTCTCTCAATATTTAAAGCATTTCTTAAACATTTGGAGAAATTTTAGCGCTTTGAAAGTCATGAGTTCATGAAAAAAGTTAATTGAGAAAACATTATTTAAAGATTTCAAATCTGTCAAATATATACAGTAACCGAAGCTTAATAAATTCACTGGTTAATAAAATCAGCCGCTTAATCTGATCAAATGGCCAGCACCGGAATCAAATCAATACAATTTCCTTTTAAAGCCGCCGCTTAATAAAATCAGCATCGACGGTTAATAAACTCAAAAATATCTCCTCAGCAGCCAAAAATATCATTTATGCATACTAAAAAAATTCTTTTATTTGCATTGTGATTATATATATATATATATATAAAGAAATTAAAGCACAACAATCCCTCCATTATTGTTCATTGTCGAAGATTTTACACTTGCAGCACACTTACAAATTAAACAATTTCAAGGAATGTATTCTTCAAAAAGGAAAATACAAATGTGATTTAAAATGATATATTTGTTTAAATTTCTAATTTTTAAAAGGCAGTTTATTATTTTAAAATTACTATAATTCATGAGGTTTAAACGAAAAGATTTTAACTTTATAAGAACAACGGGAACTTTTCGTAAAGTAATGTTGATTTTTTTTAAACGAAAGTGCATGGGAACTTAGATTTTATTTATATCGAAGAGACAATTAATTATATATCAAAAATTAATTAATATTTCTACTCATTCCATTATTCGTCCCCTTTTGAGGTTTCTTTCCAAATTCAGTGAAGTAATAACTTTTCCTTAAGTGCAGGAACGTTCGCCGGATATAAAAATCAGCCGCTTAATAAAATCACTTTGGTTCAGAACGAATGCGATTTTAATAAGCGACGGGAACTGTATATCGAAAACCTTAAGCACTGTAGGCTGAATATATTTATTTATTGAACCAAAGTAATCCAGTTCAATTTATAAATATTAAATGGAAATAGGAGCTTTTATAGGAAACCTTCAGTTATGCTAACTCCCCAACAAATAAAATAATTAAAGAAAATAAAAATAAAAATATCTAAATAAAAAATGTATGCGTGTAGGTAAGTGCACCAGTGATTGACACTTTTAGAGCAATCTCTGATGTTTTAAAGTTCTAGTCATCAGAAAATATTTTTAGAAATCTTAAAGTTAATACATATGGCATGAAAGACATTCACTATCACACATATGTTAAAATATTTTTTTTAATGAATTTTGATTGGACACCCACTCAATGTTCCAGTCATTGACACTGCCAGTTTCTCATTTTATCAGTCATTGGCCCTCTATGTTCCAGTGTTTGACACTGCTAGTGATTCATTTTACCAGTTATTGACACCCTATGCTCCAGTGTTTGACATAAAATGTTAAAATTATTATATGTAAAATATAGGATTTTATTATTTTTCTTATTTATTAATTATTTCGGGATAGATGTCAATCACTGGAGCATGCCAATCACTGGAGCACCTACCCTATAATGTAATAGATATGTGCCCAGCAAAAAATATTTTATTCAAATTTAATTGACAAAAATTTAAAATAACCCGAATTATTATGTTAATTTAAATAGTTTTGTTGATGAAGCACATAGTTCGTTTATTGGCTGTTTACAGACAGATCTATGACGCGGCATATTATTCTATCGTCAGTGACTCTTTTAATCAATTGAAGCAAATTGGTTTGGTTAATTGAAGTTATTGTTAAAATGATAATATAAGTCTAAAAATCAGTCAACAAAATATATCCCCCCCCCAAATAAATAAATAAATAAATAAATAAATATAAATAAATAAATAAATAAAAAATATTTCACTGTGTAAAGTCGTTATCTGTCTCCAACTGACCTTAATGCATTCACAACTGCTGCTCGTATTTTCCTTCCCTACAAAATATTGGAAAAGTTCTTCATTATCTATGCATGAAGCATGTCTCTAATTTCTTGTTATGTTATTAATTTACTTTTACATTAAAAAATAAATAAATAAATAAAAATAACTTTTTTTTTGAGCCATTGTCCAGCCCACTCACTCTTTTATTCCAACTATGTCCTGTAATATGTATGTTTAGCATTGCACGGAAGGTTGTGTTCTTACACTGTTATATATATATGTAATATACACGCTTCTATTTACATATACAAGTTTTTACTTTTCGTTTCCGATAACTCTATCCCGTAATATGAAAAATTGTTTCTCTGTTTATTTTTACAGCTATTCGGCAATAATTTAGTTTTAACAATTTATTCATGGAACAAAATTACTTGCTTCATATATTTATATATATCCTCTTTTCTTAACTATTAAAAGAGAAAAGAACAAGCAAAATTTTAAATATTGTTATTATTATTTTTAAATTTTGCTTTGTTCCATATTTTGTTATTTAATTTAACAGCTTCATAATAAAACAATGAGAAAAAATTTGGGAGTGATCGAATGTTACTAAATTTTTATTTAGAGACGTTTTAATCATAAAAAACGAAAGGCTAGAAATTTGTATTTATTTCGGCTTTTCCATGCAAAAAATGACAGTTGAAATTCTATAATGTAAGTTCTTTTATAGTTTTCTAATATTTCTCATATTAATAATATAAGGATATGGATATATGATAAAAAAGGAAACTTTATTATTATTATAAAAAAAATAATAATAATAATCTGCAGTACAACTCTGAGTATTCTGTAATTTTCTTCAAATGTTTGCTAATTGTATTTTGCTCAAAATATGTGTTAATTAATTTTATTCAATGTAAAATATTGTTAATAAAAGCAAATTATTATTTTGTGTAGTGATGGTTTATAGGGTAAAAATAATTGAAAACTGAATTAGATTTTTGTTTAATGATATCTTAGCTATGAAAACAAAAGCTAAACATTTTATATTTGTGTTCCTTTTCTATATGCATAAGCCAAAATTGCTATGTTATACAAGTTTCCTAATGTTTTATAATATTAAGAAAATTTTTATTATTATTTTTTTTAATTATTAGTTAAAAAAATACATTTTAGTTTAAAAAATAACATTTAAAACTTTTTTATTTGCGATTTTATTTTATTTTTATTGATTTATTATATTAAAAAAATAAAGTCTACATTCATAAAATCTCTTCCTATAGATTTTCCTTAAACCACGCATTTTAAATATAAAATTCTTATGTTTGCGAGCACCGAAATTTATTCCATATGAAATCACAGTTTTGCGCCATATTTTGGAATAAATAAATAAGTAAGTAAAAAACGGTAAAATTGAAGAGAGAGCATATTGTTTTTAATTTTTGGGGGCATCATAACTTTATTAACTAACAATGGTGAAATTGTTTTAAGAATAACTCTTTATAAGCACATCCCCTTATATGAAAACCTTTAAAATCAAAATTCCTGAATTATTTTCAGTTACTATGGCAACACAATTTTTATTTCAATCTTAAGTATTATCAAAATACGAATTGAACCATTATTCATGTGAATTTATAAAAGTGTTATTTTGTAAACATTTATTTTGTTTGTAAAGAAATAAAAACAACCCAACTAATTTGAAGTTTTTTAAATGGCTAACAATTTTTCCGTTTCATTTTTAACTTTCTTTTATTTATAAAGTTGAATATAGAGAAAGTATTCATTTTTGGGTCGAACTTTCAAAGCATTACTTTTCTTCCCCACTCCCCGTAACTTGGGATGTAAATTTTCAGTAAGAGTAATTTTTAAAAGAACATATTAATGATATCTTTAAAATTTACAGTTGAAACATATTGTTTGTTTTCGTTAGCTGTGACCCTGCTCACCTATGCGCATGCGTGAGGTCTGCATTGATTTTGTTAAAATAGGGTAGAAGCGTAGAAGATGAGAGAATGTTTACATTTTACGAGTGTGCGGTTTCTTTTTTCTTTTTTTTTCTTTTCAGGACATTATTGAATTTTGAGGCGATACTTCTTCGTTATATTCGTATAAAGGCAAAATGCTGATTTTTCCCCCTTGTAATTTTTAAATAAGTGTAGAAGATCAGTTTTATTCTTCGATGCAAAATAAAATCCGTAAACTTAAAAGTAAATGCCTGTTTTCTTTCTTCTTCTTCTTTTTTTTTTTCAGTTAAAATTATTTTTATTTGCTTACTTGATCTCTAAATTCGTACTATATCTGTCATACCTGAACACTTGTTTCATGCACTGATTATAGTAGTAAATTAATTAAAAATGACTTAAATTAGGTAAAATTTACATAATTCATTAATAAAAGAAGAGAAAAAGAACAACGTTTACAGTAGACTTTACCTGTAGTAAAAGTAATATATTTTTTTCTTTTAAATTATACTGCTAAAATAAAAATACCATATTTTTGGATCTCTATTTTACAGAAATTTACAGAAAATCGTATTTAAATCAAATCATTAGATTTTTTTATCATGATTATTTTACACCTTTTATTTTTCGCGCATATTGTCATATAAATTACATTAAATAAAATATTGTTAATTAAAATTAAAAATTAAACTTTAAATTCGCGTAAAAAGGTAAAATAAATATTGAAGACTCATAAAAAGAAAACGAACACGTGTAGAACGAAAAGCGCATTTGGCTAAGTGCCCATCTCATTCAACGCATCACCCCTTTTCCGAGTAGGATCGTTCCGCGAGAGGTAGACATGGTTTACGAAAACGGACAGTATCTTTGATTTTTGAAAGTCATAATTGCCAACATTTTGAATTTTTTAATTTTTCTCACATTTTGAATTTTACTCATTCTTTTAATACTTTTATTCAATTAATAAATGTCTGAAAATTTCTTATAATGGCTCTTTTTATTACGCATTTTCTTTCAAGTTGATGGGATAATTCATATATTTTTTTTTTTTTTAAGTATTTATTAATACATGGAATTGTCAAGTTTATAAAGATTCAACAGAAATTTAAAACCGTGGTATGTAAAAAGTTCTTTTTTCTTGTAATTAATTTTTATTTCAAATATATGCTATTATTTTTCTAGGAATAAATATCTGGTATAAAGTCACCCAAAATCAGAACTATGCAAAATTATCGAAGCCCCCCCAATCAAACTTTTTAACCATAGAAGGGGGAAAAAAAACAACTTGGTTTTTGAGCTGTCGTTTTAGAAAATGATTTCGCACACTATATATCATTAGAAAACCGCACAAAATTGATTTTCTTGTAATATATATAGTGTCATACTTTTCTGTCAACATACTAACTCACCATGAAAAATAATATTGATACATAATTATTTTAATAAATTATTTGCACTGCGTGAATTTGTATAGGAAAATAGAGAAGAAAGTTCTGTGATGGGCATAACATACAAGTTTAAAAGAAGAGTATCTAAACTTTTGTAAAAATAAAAGTCGTCTTATGATAATACTCTGCAACATGCATGTTTCTAAAACAAAGGCAAGACAAGCTTGTGTGTTGGAAAAATCTCTCCTATTTCATTATTATTTCATTTTGAAAGAGTGACGAGATTCAGGTTTTAAATTAACTGTTTGAAATACAGAAGCCTATTAAGAGATTTAATTTAGCGGTTTTTTATTTTCTCTTGTATACTAGGGTTGAGAAAGTATTGTTTTTGAGACGAATTTTTTGTAACAAAGCTTTTGATGTATTAACGTGTTCTCAAGTTAATTGAGGTAACTTATCTTACCCTTTAATCTGTAATAGTATCTTATCCTTTAATCTTTATAGTATTCAAATGCAGGATAAGAAAAGTTCTGTGAGGGCCTCACCAGATCATTATTTATTATTAATAATTTTTTTTTAAATTTATATGGTTTTATTTTTTTTCAAAAATTACATATTGCGATTTTGTTTGATTTTCATCCAATTTAAATGCAAAAGGCATAATACATAAATGTATATTTTTCTTAACACTTACTGCTATTTGATCTGAAAATGAATAATTTAAAAAATAAAATATATGTGTACATATACATATATGTTATATATATATATGTAAAAAATATATATATATATACATATATACATTATACATATATGTATATTTTTCTTAACACTTACTGTTATTTGATCTAAAAAATGAATAATTTAAAAAATAAAATATATGCATACATATACATATATGTAAAACTACAAATATACATATACATTATACATATATGAATATTTTTCTTAACACTTACTGTTATCTGTACTAAAATGAATAATTTAAAAAGTAAAAAAGCTATAGATTAAACTTAAAAAAAAAATATATATATATATATATATTTCCTATAATCAGGGTTTATATTAGTATAAAATATAGAAAAAAAAATTTAGCTTTTAAATAACATTTACGATTGTTAAATGTTTTAAGTATTCTGCATTTTCAGCATATATGCATCAACAGAAATAAAGGACAATGTTATATAAATCCTTGAAATGTACAAGTTATTATTAAAAATAAATAAATAAAATGATGAGTGCTTATTTTCTATTTACATATTTATAGAAAAGTTTTCATTTCAGCCTCCATGTACTCTAATAAATAATATAAACACTGAAAAGAACAAAACAAAATTAAATAATTCAATTTTTTACTACACATTCTTCTTATATTTTTAACTAATATATAAAAGAACACTACTTGGTGAAAAGTCACATTAAATTATATAGAAATGGTTTGTTTGATGTTTTATTAAAATAATTTGTCTCTATGGAACAGTTTTCTTCAAAAATTTTGAATTCTGGGCACATTTAAAATCCCACAAATAAGTTTAGGCGCATACCAAGATTGGCTTGATTTTGCCCGACCTCAATGTGGATAACCTGGGTGAGCTTTTTCGATAAAATCATTTGGGAAAAAAAGAAGGATTTTTCTTGAACTTGTAATAAGCAAATAGATATAAAACAAATATAATATACATTATTATAATATAGACAGAAATGTTAAAAAAATATGGCAAGTGATCAAATTACTCTATAAAACAAAATCCTGAAAAAAAAAAAAAATCTCTATAAAAAATAATTTGTAGTCATTTCATTAAAATACGATAAAAAATTATTTAGACAAATGAAAAATAAGCAGAGTTGTATGTCAATATGAAAAAACTGTAGGATCCCAGGAAAGTAAAATATAAATAAATAAAAACTTTAACAATAAAATACTAATACTTAATAGAAGGACAATAATTGAAAAAATTTGATGAAAATCTAATTGAATACGAAAAATTTAAAGGAAGCACAACACAAAATAATTCTTTAAATCTTTTTTTTTTTCTTTTTCTACTAAAGCACAGATAAACAGAATTTTAGAATATTAAAAGTACAGTTATTTATTTATTTTAATTCTTTATATGTAAATTATTCAGAAATTTCAAAATTTTGATATCAAAAAATAATTAAATACCGTAATTTTTGTGTTTTTTTTTTGTATATATCTGTTACATTTATTACTCATATATATCTTGTGAAGAGTTATACTTTTGAGTACATATATTAAAAATATATTTAATTACAAAAATATTATAAGAACTTTGTAATAAAGTTTTAAATAAAAGTTTTTCTGGACACTTTCGGAATCTTACCATTATACAGGAGGTGTAAGATGTCTGTCTGTTTAGGACTAATATGGCACCAAATTCATATTTTTGGAGAAGCATATTTTTATTTTAAAACAAATGTTTGGCTTAGACAAAACTAAAGCAAAGTTTTATCTATTATTATATTTAATATTTTGTTTAAATTAATGCTCTCTTTTAAAGGGCATATAAAGTTTTATAATAGTGGAAATTTCATATAAAAGCTTATATTTCCATTTAATATCTATAATTTAAACCACATTAGGTTTGTTCGATAAAATATATTATCAGTCAACAACTCTTATGGTTTTGGATAGATTTATTACAGATTTGAAATGTTTAAATTGAGTTTTCTCAATTTGCATTTTTTTCGTAAATTCATGATCCTCAAAATGAACGGACTTAAATACATTTTTTGGATGTTTAATAGAACCTGCTTAAACAAATTAAGGACGGATTTTGAAATTTATTTATTAGTTTTAGGAAAATAATAATAATAATAATAAAATGTATGTCTACGTAAAAATTTAAAAAATATTTTTGTTACATTTGAATTTATAACGTTTTTTCTCTTAAAGATATTGCAAAACCTATGCCTAATTTTTTAGGATCGATTCTGTTAAACAAACAAACAACAACAACAAAAAAAGTTAATTTTTATTTATTTATTTATTTATTTTTTAATATACGTAGAAGTTTTAGTATTTTAAAGATCATGAACTTATGAAAAAATGAAATTTAAAGATTTCAGATCTTTAAATATGCAGTGAAACACTGTTTATACGTCTTTCAAGGGACTGATGTAAAAGAACATATAAATGAAAAGATAATTGTAATTTAAAGAAATAAAAGTTTGATAACTGCAATTTTAATTTCATGGAAGCAAACTTTATGTGAAAATACTAACTATTAATGTTTTTAAAGATAGTAACTAGTAAATTGCTTTAGAGTACAGTTTATATTTAACGATGATAATAATAATAAAAGATTTAACTGCACGAACTAATCACTATAAACTTGTTTTTTGGGTACATGGAGCCTCAAAACATATAAATACAGCAAAAATTTAATTTTGAAAGGGAACAGTACTTTCTCATCCATACATTGGTAATAGAAAATAATACAATTAAGCCATAAAAGAACAATAAACTTATTCAACGATTCAACCTACAAATGTACCAACAATAAATATCGTCCTTGTACGTAAATGTATTTGAATTTTCTTGGATGTCCTTATACACAAACCTTTTTTTTGGATTTCAACGCAATCTTTTATGTAGCATCCCCAACAGATTTAGAGTACCTTGTTTGAACTTCATGTAAGTAATTGTTTTTAAGCTATGAAAACAGATGCACATTCAGACACATAGCTAATAACGTGACTTTTGCATTCTGGGCACCTCAAAACGTGTAAATACAGCAGAAACTGATTTTTTTGACCCCAAAACAGTACTTGTACTACTATTATATGGATAAGAAAAAGAAAAAAAGAAGAATTTGGAGTGACTCCACTTGACGTTCTGAACATTAAGTAATTAACGGTTATTTAAATAAATAAAAATAATTTGGATGAATAATGAAAAATAATTTGAAATTGTCTTATTCAAATATAATGAAAAATTATAAAAACAAATAAAGGCAGGAAAAAACTGTATGGTTTGTCAATATTTTAAGAAAACTATGAGGCTCAAGGAATACAAAATATAAATAAAAATAAAAACCAATTTTTTTAAATATAATCTGAAAACTTCGACAGTGAAATACTAATGATTATTAAAAGAATAATAATTCAAAACTTCTTATGAAAATCTATTAAATATGAAAAATTTAATAAAGGAACACAAAATAATTATTTAAATCCAGTTTTTTGTTATAAAAGGACAGACAAACAGAATTTTAGAACACTTAAAATATAGATAGAAAGGAATCCTTATAACTTTTAACTTTTCCTTATAACATTTTAAATATTTTTCTCTTATTATTATTATTAAAAACAGATAATATTCAAGTCTCATTAAGTGTAACTATATATATTTCCATTATTCATCTGTAAAATAACTTTGATATAATAATAGCACATAATCTTACTCTGAGAAAGATGTTTCGGCGTCAGGTGATGAACATAATATAATGTATTTTTGTCATGATTAAATCGGATTTATAATATTGTTCACAGTTCCTACATAGATATATAAAGATTTTACGATGTCTCTTTGGGGGGTTGGATTAAAAAGAAGAAAAAAAAAGAACATCCGGTGCAACTTCAAATTTAATAAGAGATATACATATTTTGTTAGGTATGCATTTTTTGCCTTTTCACCAGCATAATGCAAAATTTGACATTTATTTACTTTTTTTTATTAATTATATCCTTCATAAAGAAATATTAAAACCATGCTTTTGACATCTTTATTTCATAACCGATTAAGTGTATTTCTCTTCGGGTTGGGTTCGGTTGGGTTGGCGATTGACTGCCCTAGGGTTCTAGGCCTGAGGGGGGAGTGCACTCCGTGGGGGGTCTTTTTCCTAGCGACATTTTAAAGCAAAAAATATTTTTAATGCTGCAGAAGACAAACTACTTAACAATCTGTTGTCAGTCACGTTTTTATTTTAAAATTTAATTTTAAATGCAAGGAGTTACAAAAATGTGTGAACATCCTCTGTAATTAACAAAAAATTTTAAATCATTTTATTAATAATAAATATAAAAAAATAAATGAATAAAAATATTTTTAAAAACTGTGGAAAAATTCAAAAGAACTCTAAAAAGACCCAAAAAACCCTGATAAAAACCTTGATAAAACCCTGATAAAACTTTTGAAAAAGCCACTGGGCTTTTTTTTTTTATTTATAAACTTTCCTCAGTCTCCCATCATATATTTGTTTTAATATGGCATAACGTATTCATAATAAGATAAATTAATTCGGCCGATCGTTTGACATGGTCGGAAACTGAATTGTCTCATCTAGCAGGCTACCCGCCGTTGTCTTCGACACATTTATCTTATCCTAATCTGCTGATTAAAATTTTATTAGGGACAATTTTGTATTTTAGTTTCCATGCAATTCGATTCTGTTTCCCACTTCATACTGCAAGTTTATGTAAAACTATACTATATTATTAAAAAAAAAAAAAAAAAAAAAAGAAAAATCAATATTTTGTACTTTATATTTAAAATTTTTTAATTTATGTTTAAAGGCTTATATTGTTTGTTTTATAAATGACAGCATGAAAAATTAAAGGTTTTATATTCATTATGTAAAAGTATTAAATGATTATTTAAAAAAAGATGTTCCCATAAAAAAATATATAATTTTTTTTTTTTTTTTTTTTTTTTAATTTAAAAAGGCATAGCTACCAACACTTCTATTTTTTAAATTAGATTTGTCACCGGGTTTTTCTTTTTTCTTTTTTTTTTTTTTCTTTTTCAGCACGACAGGACTATCTTTTTCAATCTGCCATTTTGCGTCGTTACCAATTTATAGTGTTCCACTTCGAAAATGCCTGACAATATCCAATTTTACAATTTAATTTCTCACTGTATCTTAAACTATTTTGTGAAATCCGTAAAAACTTTACACACACACACACACACACACACACACACACACACACACACACACACACACACACACATATATATATATGTATATATATATACATAAATTTCACTTCCCATCGGTGAGGATCGAAATCACAATCTGGGTTCGTAGTTTCTGATTATTCACACTAGTGTTTTAAAATATTTTTAGACTAAAACTGTGAAATTTATTTAAAATGTGTGTTTTTTTCCGATTTATAAGATGAGTATATTAATATTAATTAGGTTTTTGAGAAATGAATGGATTAATATTAATTAATCTGTGATGAATTTCGAGTAAAATTTAAATATCGAATAATTGCTTTATAGTTTTTCTTTTAATATGTTTTGTTCTGTAGAAATAGAAACTGCGTTAAATATTAATAATCAATACGAAATTGTTATTAAGATTATATTACTCATTAAAATATTTAGTAAATGAGTATTAAGCAATTAGGGAAAAATATTATACAATGAATGCATTCAAATTTTATTAATTTATTTGGAATTAAAAATCAATACATTATTTTAATATGTGCGTTTAAGAATTTTACTGAGCGCCCTCTATTATTATTATTACTTTTTTTTTTTTTTTTTTTTTAAGGGTGTTAAAATACAAATATAAGTAGTCCTGGCGTACTAAATTAAATTCTGTCATAGACAGAATTTCATTTTTTTTTTCTTTTTTTTTTTTTTTTTGCTGTCTATATACAACCAACAGATATTTTATTTTTATAGGTGTCCGAAATACTAAAGTTTAATTTTATTATTTTTGTTTTCTCAATATTTCTTTTCCTCTTAAGGTAACTATTTTTTACCCTACTCATAACCAGTGTCCATATTTTGGAAATCATTTTTTTTTTTTTTTTTTTAATCTGTCGCATACATTTTCGACGAATAAATAAAATTAAATAAAAAGAAACTTCCCGTTGAAAACAATGGAGACATGGTACCTCTGAAAATGGTTAAATGTAATTTATTGTACTTCTTATATAAAACAATTTTAATTTATATTTAAATGCTTGTTATAGAAATATCAGCATGAAAAATTAATGCATTTATATTATTTTATGTAAAAAGTAATGGGGGAAAAGGTAAAACATGTACCAATCAGAACTATATATCTATTTAAAAATTAACACTGCTCATCATGAAAACTGTCCCGACACCATTTTTGCAAATTCTTACGTAAAATGACCTCCTGAATACAAATAGGATGGCAATTTTGCCCTACCACCCACCCTTTTATGGGGACGCCCGTCTATTTTTACCATTTTTCGGTAATTTTATGGCTATAAATTTGATTTATAGTGGAGAAAAGAAATATTTTAACTGTTAAACATCTTCTGGGGGCCTAAAGAGGTAAAAACAAGTCCTTCCGGCTTATTCGGAAGGGTAGGTTGATTTCTTTCTCCTTATCAAGTAGCTGTCATTTTGTTTCAAAATGGCGGCTACAAATTATTAATGCACTTGGTAGAAATATTGATGTAGGCTACGCACATATGGAGTTTTAAGCAAATCGGTTCATAAATACCTTTTTATGTGAATTTAAAATTTTCAAGTAACCGGCGCTTGGAAACAGAATAGTGAGTTAAGTTGAAAAATATATAAAATGTATTTGTGTGATAAGTCTACTGTACACATATAGTTCGAATTAATTCAAAATCTCAAAAGTCTTCGCGTTGAAAAATTAACTTCGATCAAAATGGCAGAGAAAGTTGCTCATCTAAGATATCGTTGCAAATTTGAAAATAATTTTTTTTTTTTTTTCTTAGAAATTCTTTCAAAGAGGCTTAGTAAGTTGATAAAATGTTAGTTTTCTGCATTTCTAGTTTGTTTTAGCATTAAAATAGCCTAAATTTTCCTTAAAAACGCATTAAAAAGATCCAGTAACGCAGGTAATGGATATGGCGCCAAATTTGGCGAGTTTTCCCATGTGGCGAATTTTTTGGCGGCTTTTGGCGAGAAAATACTTATTATCCATGTACCAAAAATGGACGCAATAACGTGATTGGTTCACGAGTTACGTGAATTTTCTAGATTTTTGTTGCTTTTCTTCAATGATAAATCCAATTTTCAACTTTGATTTGAATTGATTAAGTATTTCTAAAGTTACCGTGACAACAAATTTTCAAGTGGCCGCCACTTGGAAACAATACAGTGGAACAAGTTGCCCAGCGAACATATCCAAGATATTTGAAGCATAGGTTCACTGTCCAACTGTGGTTTAAATCAGTGTCTTGTTTCAAAAATTAATTTTATGGCAAATTTTCAAGTGGCAGTCTAAGTGGTTGCAACTTGGAAACAAAATGGCAAAACAACTCGCCCAGCGAAATCATCCAGTATACTTGTATAAGTTCCGTATCCAATTCTAGTTCAAATTAAATCAGTATTTCTAAAATTATCGTCATAAGAAATTTTCAGGTGGCGCCACTTGGAAAAAAAAGCGGAGTGAGATGCCCAGCGAACCTATCTGTGATATTTGAAGGATAAATCCACTACCCAAATTTGATGCGAATCTATTCTGTATTACTAAAGTTACCATAATGACAAATTTCCAAGTGGCCGCCACTTGGAAATAAAATTGCGGATCAAGTCACCAAGTGAACTTATCCTAGATATTTGAACCATAAGTTCACTATCCAAATTTTATTTGAATCAGTTTAGTACTTTAAAAGTTATCGTGGTGGCACATTTTCAAGTGGCAGTGTGATTTCAAGTGGCTGGAACTTAGAAACAAGATGACGGGACAAGTTGCCCAGTGAAAACTTTCAAGATAATTATATGATAATATCACTGTCCAAATTTGGTTCGATTTGGAGTATTATTTCAGAAGTTATCGTGATTTTAAATTTTCAAGTGGGAGCCTGATTTCAAGTGGTCCCGCTTAACTTAAGATATCTGCCACTTTATTAAAAATGGCGGATATAGTTTACTAATAAACTTCATTGAGATCCTTATATGGTCTGTATTTACATCAAAATTCAAACAATTTCGGAATACGCTTTTTACAATTTGAATTTAAAAATTTCAAGTGGTCTCCACTTGAAAACAAAATGGCGGAGCAGCTTGGTTAACAAATTCATCTAAGTTATTTATAAGATAAGTTAAGTTCACTGTTCAAATTTCGTTCCATTTGGAGTATTATTTCGGATGTTATCATGGTTTTAGATTTTCAAGTGGTAGTCTGATTTCAAGTGGTTCCGCTTAACTTAAGATATCCGCCACTTTATTAAAAATGGCGGATAAAGTTCATTAATAAAGTTATTTGAGACACTTGTATAAACTATGTACGCATCAAAATTTTAAAAAATTCGGAATACGCTTTTTACAAATTGAATTCGAAATTTTCAAGTGGTCTCCACTTGAAAACAAAATGGCGGAGCAACTTGGTTAATAAACTCATCTAAGAAATTTATAAGATAAGTTAAGACACTGTCTAAATTTGGTTCAATTTGGAGTATTACTTCGGAAGTTATAGTGATTTTAAATTTTCAAGTGGTGTCCTGATTTCAAGTGGTCCCACTTAATTTAAAATATCTGCCACTTTATTAAAAATGGTGGATAAACTTCATTAACAAACTTCATTGAGACCCTTATGGAGCCTGTATTTACAACAAAATTCAAGCAAATCTTCCTTTAAATATGCTTTTTACAATGTCGGTTTGAAATTTTCAAGTGGCTGCCACTTGAAAACAAAAAGTCGGAGCAACTTGGTTAACGAACTCATCCAAGATATTTATAAGATCAGTTCACTGTCCAAATTTGGTTCCATTTCGAGTATTATTTCGGGAGTTATCGTGATGACAAAATTTTCATTATAGATAGATAGATAGATAGATAGATAGATAGATAAATGAAGTGATTGCAATAGGTCGATTTCTAAAGAAATCAACCTAAAATTCTATAACATGAACATTTGCAGCAAGAAGAAGGGGGGGGGGGATTGCCACTGAAATTATAAGTTACATTAATTATATTTTATTAATCAATTATTATTATCCTTTATTATACAATTCTCTCTCTCTCTCTCTGTGTATATATATATATATATTATTATTATTATTATTTTAAGTGTTAAAATATTTCTTTTCCATTCTCCAAATCAAATTCATGGCCATAAATTTACCGAAGAGTGAGAAAAATAGGGGAGGAGGTGACGTCCCGAGAAAACGTTAGGTGATGGGGCAAAATGGGGATTATATTCTGATTCAGGAGGTCATTTTACATAAGAATCAGCAGGAATGATATCAGGGCTCGATTTTTTTTTTTTTTTTTTTTTCCAGTGTAGTGTAATTAAAAACCGTGTATAAAAAGATTAAACGTATTTTTTTTTTTTTTTTAATTAAAATGTGGTTATATATACATTGTACTTCTTATAAAAAAATTTAAAATTTATGTACAAATGCTAACTTTGTTCTTATAGTAATGCTAGCATAAGAAAATTAAAGATTTTATATTATTTATTTAAAAGTATTAAATGTTTAAAAAATAATAAAGAAATGTGTACCAATAAGAATTATATATATAATAAATAAATAAATAAATGAAAAAGTGTAGATACAAATTAAAGGTTTTTTTTTTTTTTTTTTTTTTTTTTTTTTTTAATTAAAAAATGTCTAAACATAATTTATATTATACCTTATAAAAAAAATTTTAAATTTATATTTGAATATGCCTATTTTGATTGTTAAAGAAATTTCAACACGGAAAACTATAATAATGTCAAATGGCTTAGAAAATAAATGTGCCAACAGGAATTATATATCTATTTAAAATAAATAAATAATAATAATACTAAAAAAATTGTTGAAAGATATTTAAGATTTTTTTTTTCTTTTATTTATTTATTTTTCTTTTATTTTTTTTTTATTCAGAAATTGTTAAAAATAATTTAATATATTTCTTATATAAATTTTTAAAATTTATATTTAAATGATTATTTTGTTTGCTAAAGAAATGCCATCGTGAAAAATAAGTTATTTTATATAAAAGTATTAAATAGTAATAAAAGAAAAATATGTACCACTAAGAAATGTATATATGTTAAAAAATAAATAAAAACTGTAATAAATCAGTTTAAGAAGTTTTTTTTTTTTTTTTTTTTTTTTTTCTTTTTAAATTCAAGAATGGTTAAATATATATATATATTTTGTACTTCTTATATAAAAAATTTAAAATTTATATTTAATTGCTTATAGTGTTTAGTAAAAATGCCGGCATGAAAAATTAAAGATTTTATATAATTTATGAAAAAGATGAAACAGTTTTTCTAATAAATAAATAAATAAATTAATTAAAATTTAAAAAAAATGTACCGATAAGGTAATTATACATCTATTAAATAAAATAAATAAAAACCACATTGAAAGAGATTAAAGATTTTTTTTTTTTTTTAATTAAAAATGTTTAAGTATAATTTATTGTATTTCTTACATAAAAATTTTAAAATTTATATCTAAATGCTTGTTTTATTACATAGAAATGACAGCGTAAAAAATTAAAAATTTTATATCATTTATGTAAAAGTATTTACTGTTAACAAAAGCAAAATATGTACCTCTAAGAAATGTATATTTACTAAAAAATACATAAAAACAGTGATGAATTATATATATATATATTTAATTCAAAAATGGTTAAATATAATATAATAATTTAATGAGCATTTTATAAAAAAATTTTTAAATTTACATTTAAATGCTTATAATGTTTGTTATAGAAATACCAGGAAGAAAATTTAAAGATTTCGTATTATAAGTATTAAATGGTGAAAAAAGAAAGAAAAAAAGAAATATATATCATTTTAAAATTATATTTAACCATTTAAATTATGAGCCAATAAACTATTAGATTAAAGTTTTTTTTTTTTTTTCCCACTTAAAAATGGTTTGTATATAATTTATTGTACTTCTAATATAAGATTATAAAAATTTATATTTAAATGTTTATATTATTTGTTATAGAAATGGCAGCTTAAAAAAAATAATAAAGATTTTATATTATTTATAGAAAAATATTGTGTCTACACACGACTTCTATTAATCACTGTTACACCTATTATACCCACTTTTTAGGGATAATGTGATCAGAAGACATAAAATTGACCAAACAAAGTAGACACCAAAAAATTTTCTGGTAAGAGAATGCTGATACACATGTAAAGGCATATAAAACAGAACTTAATATCGAGTTAAAAAAAAAAATAAGAAAAAAGAATCGGTAAGGCCATTTTTTGAAACACCAATTTCCGAGATCTAAAACTGGTCTATCCAATCAGGATGACTGTTAGTTTTCTAGTAATAACCACGAAATACATGAGAAAGGATATGTAAAAAGGGTTTATGCAAAAATTTTCAAGAAGATCGTTAGAGCCGTTTTTGAGATACCGACTTTTACTTAAACTTGGCATACTCAATTTTTGACTGAAAAACTATAATTACAAACAAAAATATATCTAAAAGGGGGTTAAATATGGCGTGTTTAAAAAAATATGTATCCGTAGAACCGTTTTTTAAGAAACACGCTTGCGAGACCTGAAACTCAGCTACTTGTACAGGACGCTTATCAATTTTCCTAAACTAACCAACTAATTCATATAAAAAGATATCTAATAGACTATTTATATGGCAACTTTAAAGAAAAATGCTGGAGCCGTTTTTGAGATACGGATTTCCTGTTTCGGATGTCCCACTTCCGGTTTTCCAATGTTCACTAAAATTTGGAAAATTCATCTGTACAACAGATCTGTCTCAATTCTGAAGTTTCGTATTGCTCTATCTTCATTAGTTTTAGAGATATAATAGTCAGAAGATTCCCACATACATACACACACAGAGACCAATTTCCCAAAACCACTTTTTTGGACTCAGGGGATCTTAAAAAATGTAAATCAGATGAAATCTCCATATCGAATTTTTGGACTGAATACAATACTTCCGTTACCTACGTGAGTCAGATAATGGAAGCAAGAATATGAAAAGAGAGGGGGGGGGGGGAATTATATATATACCAACAAATGTACATGGAAGAAATATTTGAATTAAAATGTACATAATTTAAATTTTGTGATCACATGTGCTATACAGATTTTTTTTATAAGGGTGAATAACTTTCAGAAAGTATGAAATTTGACCAGGCCAAAATTCAAACCTGAAATCTATGGCTTAATACGCGAATGCTCTACAAGGTGAGATACTTGTAGGAATCAGGCCTACATTATACGCTTACATGAGAATTGGAATGTTTCACATGTTCTGTGAATAGAGATGCAGTGTTACGCCGGATAAAATTTAAATAATGCACATAGATCATGTTTGTCTGCGTTTTAGTAGTATTCTATGTTAAAATACACAGACTATAGCTTAATACATTTTTAAGTTTAAAAAATGCCAAAGATATGCAGTTTTGCATACTCTTTGCGAAACTATTTTAGTATTTTTTTACACTTTTCAATAAAGTTGAAAAAAGTTTATAACTTCGATTTGTCTCTATGTTCGTCCGCCTGTCTGTCCACGCTCTATCGTTCGTATATATTTTTAGAATTTCTTCAAATTCATTTATTTTAGTCAAATTTACTGCGGCGTGTTCGTTCTTTAAAACAGAAGAACTAACACGGCTGGTTTGCGTAACGGGACACACAAAAGAATTCCACTGCATTGCGTTCTAATGTGAGGCACTTTTACAAATCCTATTTAAATACTTTTGTATTGAACATATCATAATGAAATAAATATATTGATCAATGTAAATTTTCAATGTTGTGAAGATTTTTTTTAAACATCACAAGGGACTTATGCAAAGTTTAGATGATATACAGGGCTACATAAAAGGATCGAAAGAGGAGTTATCACTAGACATTCTGATAAGTTACGTCATATACATCTCTCTGTAAACAGCTCATGAGTGACTGATGTGAATCAGCAAAACTGTTTTAATCAACGAAATAATTCTGATGATTAATACAAATATTAGAAAGTGTTTTACAATCATGTCAATCCCTTTATTTTTCGCTCTTGTTTCTTTTATAAATTAAATTATGTAATAAAAAATAAATAAAAATAAAATAAAGTGTTTTTTTTTTTTTTTTTTTTTTTTTTGCTTTTAAATATTTGCTATTCGATAAATAAACATCTATCTATATATATATTAATGAATAAATTATGTTATGTAAACGTATTTGACTCATTAATATTAGGGTTATAAATAAAATTCACCTCAAAAATAAGCTAAACTTACACGTATATGGAGAAAGAAAAGTAAAATTAAGAACCTAACTGCTAAAACCCTCATGCTAGTGTCTAAATTTACCATAACACCCAGAAAAAGGATTTCATTAAAACTATAAAAAGGAAGTTCGTTTATTTGTTTTTTATTTTATTTTTTTTATTATTATTATTATTAAATCAGTATTTTATTATAAGTAAAATTCAATTTTGCTAAGATATTGTTAAAAAATTTTCGAATTTCAATAAAATTTCTTTGTTCCTTGTATTAAAAAAACATTTCTTTCGCATAAATTTTTGCATATTTGTAAGTAAAAAAAAAAAAAAAAAAAAAATTTTGTAATAAAAATAATATATTTTTTTTTTAGAATGGTAAAAAAAAAAGTATTTTGTAAATTAAAAAAAAATCAACTAGAACACATTTAAACAGGAACTTATGTTGTGCCAACCGAATTTTTATTAATTCAACAAAACTGAATACATAAAAAATATTTTGATTTAAAAAAAAAAAGACGAAAAACATTTTTCCTTTCTAAAACTATGCATAAGGATGAAATGAATCACACATGGGCTATTGACTGCTCGGTAGAAAGTAAGACTCTGCGATATTTTGTTGTACGGCAGGTTTCACGTCTTCGGGCCGGTGAACAGAACTGTGTTTGCCCGATGATTTTTCTTCACATTACGCAAGAGTGTCCACTTAACCGACAGAAGCGGAAAGGATGCTTAGAGCAGGATTAGCTTGATTTCGTCCGACCCGAAAATACCCGATTAGATTTTTCCAACAAAACCCACTTGAAAATAAAAACGCAAGATAAAAGCCAAATGGGTTTTTCCAATATCCTTATTTAAAACTGCAATTTAATCTAACTTAGTTGGTAAACATATAAATATAACACACACTGTAAAATCTTTCTGTAAATTTACTGAAATGTTTATCCATAGTCTCTGTAAATCGAGCAAACGTTCAAACCCTGCTTTCTCCTTTGAAAACGATTTTTCAGAAAACACGAAGATATGTAGATATTACTATTTCATATAAAATTCAAAGAGAAATCACTAAGTCAATTTTTACTCTCCGAACACTATAGTGAGGAAAGTATTGTAATCATGTCAAAAATCAGAATTTGAGATTTTGAGGATTCTGTACGTTTCGAGGTCCCCTAAGTCCGTTTTCACTACTTTTGCGATGATGTATGTATGTGTGTGTGTATGTGTGTATATATGTATGTATGTGTGTTTGTATGTCTGTGAGTGAACACGCTAGCATCTAAACGCTTTCTTCGAATAAGCTGAAAGTTGGTACGTATATTGTAAGTCACCCTAGTACGAACCCTATTGATTTTGGTGAATCTAGCACTTACAGTTTTTTTACAGGGACATCAGGAAAAATTCTTTATCATTATGGCCTATGGGGCCAAATTTTTAAAAGTGCGATAGCGTCTAAACGCCTTATTAATCAGAGCAAAAAAAATTTGTGCACATGTTATAGGTCACAGTTGCACCCACTGTATAGATTTTGGTGAATTGAGCACTTACAGTTTTTTTACAGGGACACAAAGAAAAATTCTTTATCCTTATGGCCTACGGGGCCCAATTTTTAAAAGTGCGATAGCGTCTAAACGCCTTATTCAATTGAACTGAAATTTTACATAAATATTATAAATGATGGTTGCAGTAACTATTTGGTGAATTTAGCAGATATAGGTTTTTACAGGGACACAATGAAAAATTCTTTATCATTATGATCTACGGGCTCAAAGTTCAGTAGCGTTCAATAAAGCATCGTGTAATATAGGGAGAGAAATACTCAAACACTCTATTATGGTTTTCTCTCTTTTGTTTGTTTAACAACTCCTCTTTCTTTACTTTATCTACAAAACTGTTAATGACTCAATGTTCGGAAAGTCGAGTGGAGTCACTCAAGATTTTTTTATTTTTGGAGAAAGCACAGTTTGAATGTTTGCTTCTAAAACGGACAACAATTCTTAGTTAAAACTAAAAAATTGAGATTCTCGATCCTTATTCTGTGTATATATATATAATATATATCAGTGGCGTATTCTCTGGGTATGCTAGGCATGCACCGCATACCCACTAAAAACTATCTAAACTTTAAACAGAATTTATTTAAAAATAAATTATTTCAACTAATTTTGTTAAATACTCGCTTCCATTTATACATTATCCGTCATTCAGTTTTGAAATATTATAGTGAAAGGAAATTTCTTTTGTTAAATTATTCCTGGATAAATCCGAGTGCTTTTTTTTCTTTCTTACTATTGTCGTTAGTACCCCCCGGCTTTGTTTAGGCGTCATCTGCTGACCATTATCATCCCAGAGATACCATCACCCTCTTCTCCTGCTGACCGGTTATTGCTTAGGTCATGCTGCCTTTATAAAGCATGCCCTGATATAGGGATTTTTTGCTATTTGAGGGAATATTCAACGTCCCTCTAATTTTCTCTCGTACTAAGTACAAGGGGAGTTCCGCTGTGTAAACGATTCATGGCATGCGATCCTTGGAGAGCATATTCTGCAGTTTTAGGTATTTTTACAGCGTTAGGGATTTTGTTACCTTCGGTAGAGATGTTCGCATAGAGAGTTGGTTTCTCCAACTGATTGATAAATTAAAACTTATACTTAATTTTACAATGATGTAATAAAAAAACTTAAAAAAAAAAAAAAAAAAAAAAGTTGATTTGAAAAGGATGATTAAATTGCAAAATAAAATTTTGATAAATTTCCAAAAATTGTTTTATGCGCCAGAAAAAGTTTTTTTTTTTTTTTTTTTTCCCTAATGTCTTTTTTATGTATGCCTGTATGCGCTATGATGGTCACTGATCGCAGCTCTATAAAAAATTAGCAGATGCGTAGCTTTGATCTTGCAGGTGTGCATGGATTTTTTTTTTTTTTCCTTTTCTTTTTTTGATTCTTTTCTTTTCTTAATTTTCGAATCTGAATTTCTTAAATTAATTATTTTATTTGTTTATTTATTTATTTATTTTATAATGTTCCGTTAATTTTTCTGCTTTATTTTATTAAATTTTATCTAATTTGTGTATTTTTCTTTTCATCCTGCATTCCTTAGTAAAGATCGCTATTCTATTTATTTTTCATTCTTTCACATTAAGCCATGCAATTAAATAGTTTTTATATAATAAAATTTTAATACTGCTTCTTTTTTTTTTTTTTTTAACGTTAGTTTTGAACAAGAAACACTTTCTTAATTTGGTTATATCTTTTCCTGAGCGAAACTTTCTTTTTTCTTTCTTTCTTTCTTAAAAAAAAAAAAAAAAAAAAAAAAAAAAATACACATAATAGTTGCGTTTTCAAAAATAATTGTTTATGTAAAGACGTAATACCTCCCTTTGAAGAGAGACGTTTATTAATTTTAATGCATTGTTTTTCTCGTAATCAAATGGTAATATGATAGAAAAAATTAAACTTATAAAATATTTAACTTTATTAAAAATTGTAACAATTAACTTCTTGTATAAGAACTATCAGAGGTCAGATAAGCACCTACATTCAAGCGCTCCCTTACGGCGTGCTAATAGCAGTGGGGTCTTCAGTCCGACATTGTGCGGTTGTGGAAGACACAGCAGAACGCAGCGAGAGCCTAAAGCCAAGTTTTCAGCAATTTTAATGGATTTTTTCTTTCCGGTTCCCACTATTCCTTTTGTCTTTCTTCTCTTTTAATTTTTTATTTCTAAAGTGATATAAAAAATTGTGATTAAATTTTTTTGAAAATTCATTTTAATACAGCTATTAGTGAAGCGGCCTTCAATAAGTTAATATAAGAGTCCTTTAGATGTATGATTTAAAGTTAAAGCGACAAAATTTGTATGTAAAATTTTGTATAAGATTCCGAGAAATTGAAGCCCACCAGCGACTTAGCGGGTTTGCGCTCAAAGTTGGTAGATGGGAAGTGTCGGGTTCGATCCAAGGTCGCACTCATCAACCGAGCCGTTCAGAGATTTCCGTGGTTTTCTACGAAACTCGCGTAAAACTGGCTAGAACCTCTTACAAACACTCCCAAGGACGGCATTCCACCCATAGGCCTGGGATCCAAGTACAGTCAATCGGACTTGAATCCTACAATCAACCAACCAAGAAAATGGAAAAATCCGAGCTTAAATTTGATGAAATGATATCGCCTTGATGAGTAGTGTTCTTTCCACAGTTGACTTCAGAGCATGCCCAGATTCAAATGTCACGCTACGCCACTGATATATATATATATATATATATATATATATATATACTAGCAGACCCGGCCACGCGTTGCTGTGACTAAGTTATACGTTGAATTATACGGCTGTAAACTATTTAGTACAGTTTAATTATTATTTACGAACAAAGACGAAAACGTTGTAGCCGATGTAAAAACCCACAGGGTTGAGATTTGAAACTTAGGTCAAAATTTGGAAGCGATTGATAAAAATTTTCGTAGTGTTGATATTAAGCACAAATTAATTTTATTGTAGGGTCCTATAAATTTTAATGGAGAAGTGATATATATTATTTCTAATGCTACTTTGGATAAAATTGCTAAAATGACTAATATATAAATTAAATTCTATTAAAATTCTATTAAAATAAAAGTATAAAAGAAACAGACGATTTTAAAATCAATTTTTATGGAGGAGTGAAATATAATATATGCTATAATGGATAATTTTACTATTAAATGACCTCATCATTTTAAATATTTTAAAGAGGGCAACAGCTGTAGTTATAAAAGGGAAAACAATAAGGCTAAACCAGAAAAATAAGTAAATTTGATAAATATTTTAAAACTTTAAAATTGGAAATCTTATGAAATATTGGACATTAGTAGCTGTGAAGGTGGGGGTTTAAGCGCACCCAAATTGCGCTGGCGCTGGCGCAGGTGGGGTTCAAGTGCACCCAGATTGCGCTGGCGCAGGTGGGGTTCAAGTGCACCCAAAACGCGCTGGTACTGGTTCTAGCGCACCTGGGGTTCTAGCGCATCCAATACGCGTCGGTGATATTCTCCCCGCCGTGGTGGAGTTCTAATGCACCCAATGCGTTGGTTGTGGGTGATGGATGAGGATGACAAAGATGGTAAATGGGACAGGTGAAATGAGTAACTGGATTGGTGAAAATTCGATTTGTTAAATTTATTGTGTAAGAGGATGGATTTAGATTATTTTCCGATTTGTGAGGTGTGCAATATGTCATCTCACTGACGAGGTGATAAGAGTTTTATTGAAACGGACTCTGAAATATTTTGGAGATAATTTATTTTGGTTCATTTATTTCCAATTTAGAAACAGAATATATTGAACTTAGAAAATATTTTTAGAATGATTTTGATGTTGCCATCTGTTGGTGATTGTTACCAGAAAAAATAATAAATTATTATTTTTTCTATATATATATATATATATATATATATTTTTTTTTTTTTTTTTTTTTTTTTTTTTTTTGCGGGAAGTGAGATTCGAACCGAAGGTAAAATAGTTTCACGGCTTGATAAGTGGGCGAGGGTTTTACTTATCAAGCTGTGAAACTATGCGTGCGAGTGCACTTACAAGGTATATAAAGACAGGCGTCGCGGCAGTGAGTCATTCTAAAAAGTATCGTCGTATGAGGAAGATATGATGCGCTTTCGTGTGAATGTGAGTCATAATAAAATTTTGTGTTGTAACGATGGAGATGTATCTGGATCCAACTCACGCAGGAAGTTTTGGTGGTGTAAATGCCTTGTTTCGTGCTGCCAAAGGCAAAATCTCGAAGAAGAAGATTCAAGACTGGCTGAGCGGAGTCGATGCATACACGTTGCACAAACCTGTTCGAAGAAAGTTCCCGACCAATCGGGTGATTGTATATTCTATCGATCAACAGTGGCAGACAGACTTAGTGGATCTCGGCAGTTTGCAAAAGTTCAATCAAGGGTACCGCTACATCCTGACCTGTATAGACATTCTGTCTAAATTTGCGTGGGCGGTTCCTTTGAAGCAAAAACGAGGTGAAGATATTGTAAAGACGTTCCGGTCTATTTTCGCGACGAGGAAACCCAAGTCCCTGCAATCGGATGACGGAAAAGAGTATCGAAACAGACTTTTTCAAAGATTTTTGAAAGAGGAAGGCGTGCGGTTTTTTACGACGAATAATAATACGAAAGCTTCTGTCGTGGAACGATTTAACCGAACTTTGAAAACGAAAATGTGGAAATATTTTACTCATCATCACACCTACCGCTATTTGGACGTGTTGGATCAGTTGCTACACAGTTATAATCATACTTACCATTCGAGTATCAAGAGAGCTCCTGTCGAGGTGACCCCTGAAAATGAAAGTGACGTATGGGATACTTTATACGGTGACATGCAGAATGCGAAAAGAAAACCCTGCGTGTTTCAACCGGGTGACGTTGTGCGAGTTTCCAAGCAGAAATTAACTTTCGAAAAAGGATATGAGACGAATTGGACGGAAGAAGTGTTTGTGGTGACCGAATGTGTAAAAAGAGACCCACCCGTCTACCGAATCAAGGACCTGTTAGAAGAACCCATCAAAGGAACATTTTACCCCCAAGAACTTCAGAAAGTGAAACCGAAAGAGAATTATACGATTGAAAAGATTTTAGACAAACGAATACGGAAAAAGCGTGTGGAATACAAAGTGAAATATAAAGGTTACCCTAGCAAATTTGACCAATGGATTCCGTCCTCTGATTTATTCGCCTTATAAAACAAGTGTTTCGAATGTTGAAAGATCATTTGAAAGCATGTCGTTCTACGTGACGTTACCTTCAGACAGTTCCAGGAATTATTTTCCCGAGAATAAAATTTCTCATTTTATTACGCGATTACCCGCCCCCGTTGAATTGAAAGGGGAATGGGAAGTAGGCCTCGTCGAATTTATTTACCCTCACACTTGGTATAATGTGAACCAAAATAATAATTTATTTGGTTTCGATTTGAATGACCAGAAACCCCCGTTTGGTAGACGAATCCCCCCTGGCTTTTACGAAACGGTGGATGACATTTTAAAAGCGATGTCTATTGAAGAGATTAAAAATAAAATTTCTTTCACTTACGACCCCCACACGAAAAAGGTGTGTATCAACGTGAAAGATAAAACAAAGCTGATATTGCATGAGGGGATAGCGCAGATGTTGGGATTCGAACCAGGCGAAATCGCATCGCCTGATATAAACATCGAGCAAACTATTTTTAGTACCTATGTCGCAGATCCCTGCGCACATTATAGAGTACTGATGGTTTATTCGGATATTGTGGAACCCCAAATTATCGGAGATGTGTTAGCACCCCTTTTACGAATTGTGAATG
Organism: Salticus scenicus; assembly: GCA_963930645.1. Classification (NCBI taxonomy): domain Eukaryota; kingdom Metazoa; phylum Arthropoda; class Arachnida; order Araneae; family Salticidae; genus Salticus; species Salticus scenicus. The sequence goes on from CAWVNO010001064.1 coordinate 858,983, forward strand.
TAAGGGGAAAAGATGGAGAAATGATTTGTGAGACATTCGACCGACCGCATTATTTACCTGTCAGCCGAAAATCGTTCGACTCTTTGGAAATCGTTATAAGGAACCACCTCGGCGAACTCACGCCATTTGAACGTGGGCGCTCGTACGTGAAGCTTCACTTTCGTCAAAAATACCTCTCGTGATGTTTGTTCCTTACCAGTGTTGTGCGAAATCTTTTGAAGATTACTATTCCCATCAGTCGGGTAGTGGCCTAAATTATTATCAAGGCGCTACTTTACAAAAGGGATATGGATTTGGTGGACTGTTTCGGTCCCTTTTTCGAGCAGCGGTACCCCTCTTCAAATCCGGGGCGAAAGCAGTCGGCAAGCAGTTGTTTCATTCCGGCGTGAACGTGTTGAGTGACCTGTCTCGCGGAGAAGACATTAAAGCGGCCGCCAAGCGAAGATTAAAAGAAGCTGGACAGACCTTAACCGACAAAGCTGCTACTAAAGTGAAGACGATGATTGGATCGGGCCGCCAGTATAAAAAGAGGAAGCGTTCTACCAAAGCAGTCATTCGATGTAAAGCCAAGAAAGTGAAGGTACAAGATATTTTCGCTTAAAGATGTCTGGACTCATCCATAAAGATTCTGCTGCCTGTGCGAAATCCGAATTGGATTTATTTTTGATCCCACCCACACAAACGGCTATTGAAAAAGGATACTTTGTGGAATATCACCCTCTTGCGAATATTCGAGACGGAGGACCTGTGGAATTTAATATTTCCGGAAATGGTGAAGACTATATTGATTTGTCGGCTTCCTACCTGTACGTGAAAGTGAAAATTACCAAGTTTGATGGATCGCCCTTAGCGGAAACGGATGCAGTTGCCCCCGTGAATTTATTTTTACACGCCTTGTTTTCTCAAGTGGATATTAGCCTGAACGAAAGAGTGATCTCCTCGTCGAGTAACACCTACCCCTACCGCGCCTATATTGAAACGCTGTTGAATTATGGAGAAGATGCCAAGAAAAGTTTATTGTCCTGCGAATGTTTTTACAAAGATGAGAATTTGACTGCTACAGATCCTGCTGGAGACAATCCCGGATTGAAGATACGTTACGGACTCACGAAAAAAAGCAAAACTTTAGATATGATTGGACCTTTGCATTGTGATATTTTTCAACAAAACCGACTGCTATTGAATATGGTCGACTTGAAAATTAAGATGACCCGAAGCAAGCCCGAATTTTCCTTAATGTGTAAACTCGAAGCGGCAAAACCCATTCCCAACTACAAAGTGATTTTGGAGCATGCTTCTATTTTCATACGTAAAGTGAAAGTGAGCCCAGGTGTATTACTGGGTCATGCCAAGGCCTTAGAGAAAAGTACAGCGAAGTATCCCATCGACCGAGTGCTATGCAAGACCTATTCGATCTCAACCGGAAGTAAATCCTTTATGCAAGACAATGTGTTTTTAGGAGCCATGCCGAAAAGAATTATTATTGGACTTTTAGAAAATAGTGCTTACACTGGACAATATGATTTGAATCCCTTTTATTTCCATCATCACAAGGTCAACTTTTTAAGTGTTTACGTGGATGGACAGCCCGTACCCAGCAAACCATTGGAATTGGATTTCGAAGAAAATAACTATATAAGAGCTTATCATCGATTGTTTTCGGGATTTAATCGAGATACCGGCATTTATCTCACCCGAGATGACTTTGCGAACGGCCATACTTTGTATGCTTTCGATTTGAGCCCTGACATGTGTGACGGACCCCATCTGAATCTACAGCACCAAGGAAATTTACGAATTGAAATCAAGTTTGCAGACTCCTTAGAAAGAACCACGACTGTATTGGTGTATGCGGAATTTGAAAACATTATAGAAATTAGCAAAACACGGCATGTGTTGTGTGACTTCCCCAACTGAAAATGAATTCTATCGAAATCGACACTATTTTATCCCACGATCCAGTGACCAAGAAATACTTTTCCGGTGTTTTCCCCAGTGATCAACTACCCAAGAAGATCGCCCGTTATCCTGCCTGCTTTGTATGCAACGTGGACAAGTCTACAGAAGCCGGAAGCCACTGGGTGGCTTTCTACCTACTCTCACCTACGGAAGCGGAATTCTTTGATTCCTATGGAAACAAGCCGAACTTTTTTAAAGGACCTATATCGAACTATGTATCACAATTTTCACGAGTGGTGTTTAATCCACTTCCGCTGCAAAGTCATGTAACAGCTGTTTGCGGTCAATTTTGTGTGTATTATATTTATTGCCGATGTCGAGGCAAAACTTTGAAAGATTTTTTAAAGCAGTTTGTAACTGAAAATATATGTAACGACCATCGAGTCTATAATTTTGTATCCAAACGATTTCGTACAGGTGCTCCCTTTTATCAATAAAAAACTATTTATAATGTATACCTATGTGTCTGTGTTTATTTAGAATGGAGTTTCCACGCTTTCAACACCCTTTTACAATGCTCTTAGCAGGCCCCACGAGGGTCGGTAAGAGTTGGTTTCTGCGGGATTTACTGGCAGAACGACGCCGTATGTTTAATCCTCCTCCCGATAAAGTCGTTTGGTTTTACGGCATCTCTCAAAAGCTTTACGAGGAAATTCCCGACGTGACGTTCGTGGAAGGGTTTCCTTCTAATTATCGGGAATATTTAGGTACCCATTCTTTAATGATTTTAGATGATTTGATGGTGGAATGTGGGGGTGATGAACGATTAACCCATCTCTTTACGAAAGGAAGTCACCATTTAAATTTAAGTATTATTTTTATTACTCAAAACCTTTTTCATAAAGGTAAAGAAATGAGAGGTATTTCCTTAAACAGTCAATACTTAGTACTTTTTAAAAATCGTCGGGACATGAGTCAAATCATGCACTTGGGTAGACAATTATACCCGAGATCGACTCAGTTTTTTCAAGAAGTGTTCGAGGACGCTACCAAACAACCCTTCTCCTATTTGTTGGTGGATTTAAGGAATGAAACCCCCGAAGGAATGCGACTCAGAACTCGTATATTACCGGGGGAAACCCAATTTGTGTACGAACCCAAAAAAGGTTTAAAAGGAAAGTCCTACCGATTTTAACTCAGTGGTGATCATGACGTTGTCGAAGAAACAACTTCGTGATTTGGAGCTGATCAAGTCTTGTCCTAAAACCTTACGCAAGCATTTGCTAAAAAAATTACCGTCTCGGTCTGTGAAGGCGATTTGTGAATGCACTCTGAACGTATTAAAAGGAAACGTGCCCCTCTCAGCTCATCAGAAAAGGTCTTTAAGGAAATATAAGACGACTCTCCGAAAAATTGGTACCAAGAAAGGAAGCTTATTCAACAAGAAAAAATTGATTGTTCAACACGGTGGATTTTTAAATATTTTAATCCCGGCTGCATTGTCTGTTTTAACCGGTATCATCAATGGAATTCGCAGCTAAGTATACGCTGGTCCCGGAAGAAGAATTTTCAAAGCATACGCCCTCTAAAAAACAGATGACGGAATTTGATTTAGCTATGGCTAAAATATTAAATAGTTCTCTACCGGATCACGAAAAAATTCAGCACTACTATGAACTCTTAAAAAGAAAAATGGATTTGCAAGAATATAATTTACCTTGGATGTCTAAACGACCTCAAGAAGAAGAACCTGGAACTGTGAAAGACGATTCTATAAAGAAAGAACCCTTCATTAAACAAGAACCCCAACAAGACTATGATATGTTTGTTTTATCTTCTGTACCCAAACCCATGAAGAAACAAGCCGAAGCATTATTGAATTTTCTCAAGTCCGATTCCAAAAAATTTATTTGGGATCAGAAAGGACAGATTACTTATAACGGACAGACTTTGGAACATTCTAATTTAGCTGAACTGTTTCATTTCATCTTTTCTGTGAATAAAAAACCGCCTATTACTGGCCAAAGCGAATTTATACAAGCCTTGCAAGAAATGGGGGTTCCCCGAAGTATTATTAAGAACAGACATTTAGCCCACACAAAAAACTTTGTAAAACCGAAAAAGAGATTTGTTGTAAACCCTCCAAAAAGATCTGTTGTTGTTAAACCAAGCAATGTAACATGGGAAACATTTTAAATAAAATAGACTTGTAATCTAAACACAATTGTCATTATTTTTATTAAAAAAAAATACACTTACTTGAAACTACACATATGCATTAATCTTCTTTAAAGTTTCAGAGAATTTTCAATGTAATGACATCACCAACCAGTGATGTCATTGATTGCTTATCTATGATAACAAGGATATTATAGAACGTTAAGTAATTTATTTAAAAAATAGTAAGCGGAATTATATTAGAAAAATCTAATGAATTCTAGTATATGGAATTACATTTAAAAAAAAAATCTGTACACCATTATAAAGAAATTTTTTTTATTTTTTAAGAATTTTAAAATTTATGCCAAAAAAAAAAAAAAAAAAGTTTTAAGAAAATAATTCAAATAAACTATTTTTAGATTGATTAAATAAGTGTTTTTAGAAATATATTTCGAAAATTAACCAAAGTCCAAATAGAATATTTTATCTTTAAAAATATCCTGTGAAAAATGATTGCATTAGTCCAAATCAATAAGTTCAAATATAATATTTTATCTTAAGAAAATCTTTTTCAGTTTGAAACAAAACTTTAAATTTTTTATAAAACCTTGTAAGTGAATCCCTCCAAATAAGATGATACATGAGGAAACATGAAATAAATTAAAAAAAAAAAAAAAATGTTTGTCAAAAATATAATTATTTCCAAATTTAAAGTGGAGAGATATAATTTAAACTAAAATTTAAATCAAAAGAAAATCGAGATTCTTTCTTTGAAAGCAGCAAATTAAAAAAGATACATTTTAAAATTTTACATCAAGATTAGTTTTCTTTAAAATCAAACTAAAATTTTAACTTAAAAAATTAATAAAACTTATTATTTTCAAATTAATTTAAAAAAGATAGGTAATTAGAATTTTAATTGTATTTTTTCTTTAAAATAAAAAGAAGAAATGCATAAAAACCAATGAATAATTAAAGAGACAATAATATTTTACAAAATTTTTATTTCAATGGATAAAATATCACATCCTGAATTAAAGGTACAGAAATATTATTTACAAAACATCACATTTAATTCAATGTTTTAAATATCACATCCTGAATTAATGGCACAGAAATACTGTTTAAAAAACTTTCACTAATAAAATCTACATTATTAACAAAATTTGAAGCAACAGCTTTCATGTTTGCTAACAAAAATATTGTTTTACCTAAATGACGGAATTTGTCGAGATTAGATGTTGTTATGCATGAATGTCGTGTTTGACTCGGATGATTTGTAATGCATCCATAACATTCATACACTTTTTTGAAAACAGTTGATAATTCATCTTCAATAGAAAGAATTAATTTAACCGTTAGATTATCTTCTTCTTCAGTAGATAACGTACACAAAATTCTGCGTTCGTTCCTAATAAAGTGAGGCAATCGTTTAGTTACTAAATAATTAATTAGAATTTCATTTAATTCATGCGCAAATTCATTTAAGCTTTCTGCTTGAAAAGGATTCAATTCAATGAAAGAAGATTTAGTAGCATTTTTCAAATTAAAATTTTGAATATGCATGCATCCATTTACATTAAGTACTAAAATAGAATTGTTAGCAATAAATGAAGCAGAAATATAACATAAATTAAAATTAGATAACTTTTGATAAAATTCATACCATGTACATATGTCCATAGTTATGCCCTTTTTAGTTGGAAAGACGGTTTTCTTATTCACATCATATTGTCTGATATGTATTTTAACAGAATCATTAAAGAGTTCTGCAGTTAAAAATAAATATTCACCAAGATCTTGTCTAAATATGTTTTCACTTTTGTCCGATTTAATTTGGATCATCTCAGATACAACAACTGGTGTAGGGGTTCGATCGTCTCCACTGGCACCATTTTCAACTGTAGAAAATTCTGCTTTAAGTTTACTTATTCCTGAAGTGCTCGGCATATCTTCCAATTGAATGGCTGTGTTTTCGGAAATACTTGGATTTAGCTGACTAGAAGAAATCGAAGCAAATAGAAAATCCATTGCATTATCCACAAATATTTCTTCAATACACTGTCTTTTAGAAGGAGGGGAATTTTCATTAGAGGGTAAATAATGTTTCACTAATTTTCGAAAAGTAATGCTGATACTTGGCTTGGTAACTTTAAGTTCAGATGGTATACCACGCAACCAAATTGTTTCGGGATCCATAATCAATAGTGAACCGTTTTCTAAAGGAAGTTTTATGGTTTCAAAGTCTTTTCTAGCAAAAAACATTGTCCTCGTGGCACCTAAGCAAACTGTAGCAATAGGAAAATTTGAATCTAAAGAAAGTTCATTATCCTCATGCATCTCAATTTTATCTCGACCACAGCTGTAATAATGAAGCAATGCATAATTAAATGTTGCATTAGTAGCCAATTCTACAAGAGTCTTGATGCTGAGCAAAATTGGAGTCCAAGGTTCTGCAGAAATACTTAATCCAGAAAAAGAGTATTGAAGTGAACTATCATCACCAAAAGCAATCATTTTCCTTGAGGAAGTATTAGTTTTTCCGTGGATTTTCACGGGGTAACATTGAAAGTTATATGTTGATAACTCTTCAAACATACGCATGGAGTCTTCTTGGCTAAGAAAAGCATTTAAATATTTAACATTTAACATTTCTTCCATTTTTTATTTATTTATTTTTTAAACATCAATTGAACATTACAACCAACAAATTCCGAGTCTGCAGTAAAAATGAGCCAGCCACCTTACTTATGATAACAAATCAGTGTAAATATCTGTGTTGAGTTGTTGGTATGCTTCTTTTATTTATTTCTAAAAATCTGATTGGCTAACCAAGTTAGTAATAAAAAACTGCTATTCGCTCCTACGATTCACGTAGGAGATAGAGGTTAACGTGAGATAACAGGTTGGAACAGGTGGAAACAGGCAATCTTCATGTTGCAATACCTCAGCGGGGTGTTTATACCTGCTTCAATCTGATAACGCTTTACGTGATTATTCAGTCCAATTCACTCTTCACTAATTTATTTTAAAAATTTTCATTGGTTAATTTAGAATTTCTTAGCAGTAAATGGCAACAATCTTCAGTCAACATGATGGTCAAGGAAAAATATTTATCACTTTCCATCTTACTCTCCTGATGTAAACGTTCATTTTAGTTGGGATCTCTTCAATGAATACGAATATTATGGAGGGTGATGAAGATTCATTGGAAGTAAGTTAAAAATAATTTCATATATTTCTTTTCTATTGAAAAATCTATTAGCTGTCTAATGTTTTGTGATAATTAAATTCTTAAATAAATTTTTATGATTCATGTGTTAAATTTCGATAATGATTATTACTTGCTTATTATTGTTCAAATGGTAGCTTTTATCTTAGCTAATATTTTATTATAAATGCAAAATTAAATAATTTGGTAATCGCCTTTGTCCTTTTAAGAGTTTAAAAAAAAAGATAAATTGATTTTGTAGATTCTAATGATATAAATTATACTTAAATTTTGTTAACGGAAAATTGTTTTCTATTTCAGTTATTTATTTTCAGATATATATATATATATATATATATTTATATATATCTTTTTAAAGGTACATTTAAATAATTTATTATTATTGTTTCTAACTGTATCTTTAAGTAATTTTTATTAATCATTTGTTTAAATATTGACTATAAATATATTTATTAGTAGTTATTAAATTTTTCCCTATTATTTTTTATTTGTTTATTTTTACTTTTAAGATATATCTTTAAGATATGCTTTTAAAATTAAAATTATCATCAATCTGAACTTTACGATGCGACTTTTAGTTAATATCTTCTTATAATTTATTTTTTCAGTTTACTGACATCGGTATTCCGATGGATGAACTTCACGAAATGTTAAATGCTGGTGAAATAGCTGACGAGTGGACAAATAGCAATCCAGTGTGGGATGAGGGTCCTTCCACATCGGGTTTGTCCAGGCATGAAAATATATCTGGGGAATCATTTGGAGATATACAGAAACATCCAAGAATTACAAACCATGTAAGTAAAGTTCAAAAAATTAAATTTTTCTTTTTAAATTCATATAAATATTGTTCGACACAGTTTTTCTTAAATATTAATCTATTCTTGAAATATTAGTAGTTGTTGTTTAGAATATAATGTTATAAAACTGATTTATCTTTTGTTTTCTTTGTTACATTTAGAATTTTTATTAAATGTTTAGAAAAAATATTTTCATTTTCATTGTTTTTTTTTTTTTGTTTTTTTTTAAATAATAATTCAAATTAAAATATTCTGTGTTTTTCTATAAAATTTCATCTAAAGGTCTATAGTGCTACAGAATTTTGTGAAAAGTAAGGAAAATTACAAGTTTAATATATGTATTTTTTAAGACAGAACATTGTTTACGATAAACTTTTATATCACAGAATATCCATTTAATCCGTTTAAACAACTCATTGTTATTAATTATCAACTATATTTATTATGATATTTTTTATGGAAATTTATTAGATAAATTTATTTAAAATTCTTATAAAGTTAATATAATGAAAAAATTTTACATTAAATAATTAATAACATTAAATCGCTAAATGAAAAAATATTATTTTTTAGATTGTTATAAATAGCTATGTTTTTTACTTTTTTTATAGGTGTGTGATGTTTGTGAAAAAGTTTTTTCGCGCAAGAATTCTCTCAACCGTCATAGAAAAACACATGGAGATGAAAAATTTTTTACTTGTGATGTATGTGAAAAGAAATTTGGGAGAAATGACACATTAAATCAACACAAAAGAATACACAGAGGTGAGAAGTCTTTTATCTGTGAAATTTGTCAAAAATCTTTTGTAAAATCATATGATTTGAAACGACATATTAAGACTCATTTGACAAAGAAAGAATATAATTGTGATTTGTGTAGCAAAGTTTTAGCTAGAAAGTCGTGTTTGTTCCAGCATATGCGCACTGTGCATGGTCCTTCTAAAAAGAAAAATGAAATTCCTCCTGTAATGAAAAAACGAATTAAAGGAAAAAAACCAGCTTTAGATGTGTTTTGTTCACATGAACTATTTCCTAGTGATGAAGTAAATAGTGACCTTTTAGAATTTTTTAAAGAAACGCGTTCAAGAATTTATAATTTATTATCTGTTGAATTAGATGCTTTCAAATCTATAAAATGGTACATGGTTGTAAAATTGGAACTGTCTCGTAAAAATAGTGATGGTGAAGAAGAAACTATTATAACTCATTTTCGAAGTAATTGCATTATTGATTTAATGCATGATTTTATTTCAGAGCACATCGATGAAGGTTTTTCTAAAATTTCTAATCGTTTTGAAGAATTCCTTCAGTTGGGATCTGGATGGACTCTGAAAAGAATAATTAAAATGGATTTATGTATTGCAAAATACAATCCTCTAAGAGCAAGCTCATATATTCCTCTCCCACTCGAACTAAAAAAGAAGCGAGCAATCCTCAATATTAAAAATTTAGACAATAAATGTTTTATTTGGTGCCTTTTAGCACATGAAATGAAAATCAAAAAGTCACCTGAGCGCGTAAGTCATTATATTCCACACGAAAATAAAATAAAGCTAGGAAAAGTAGCGTGTCCAGTTACAATTAAAAGCATTCCTATCATTGAAAAGCTAAACACATTAAGGATTAATGTATATGGATATGAAGAGAAGAAGGTATTTCCCATTTATATATCAGATCAAACAAATTCTGAATGCATTAATTTAATTCTAATTTCTTATGAAGGTAGGCAACATTATTGTCTTATTAGAAATATGTCTCGTTTGTTAGCAAACCTTACAAAACATAAATCAGCGAGTTACGTTTGCAATCGATGTCTTCACAGATTTTCTAAAATAAAATACTTGGAAGAACATCATACTTACTGTAACAACCAAACACCACAGCGAATTAAAATGCCTAATGACAAAAACAAAGATTTATTCTTTAAAAATCAAAATTACCAACACAAACTTCCTTTTATAATTTATGCGGATTTTGAGGCATTAATTCTTCCCATTGATAAAGAGGATACTTTAACTAATAATTCGTATACCTTAAAAACTGGCAAACATTTACCTTGCGGTTATGCATATCTTGTAGTAGGTCCCAATGGACAAACTTACAAACCAATAACTTGTTATCGAGGAGAAAATGCCGTGGAGCATTTTTTAAATGCAATTATTAATGAAAAAGATAATCTATGCAAAGTAATGTATGCTAATAAACCTATGCGCATGACCCCTGAACAACAAAGGCAATTTTTTAGTGAAACTCATTGCTTCCTTTGTAAAAATGAGTTAAAAGATGATAGAGTTAGAGATCATGACCATATAAGTGGCCAATATCGCGGTGCTCTTCACAATTTATGCAATTTGAAATACCGAATGAGAAAAGTTATACCTATCGTATTTCATAATTTAAAGAATTATGATTGTCACCACATAATGAGCGCGTTAGGTAAAATTAAAAATCACGATTTCAAAGTAATTGCAATGAATATGGAAAAATATATCGCATTTTCTGTATTAAGCATGTATAATAAATGTAAAATAGAATTAAGATTCATTGATAGCTTCCAATTTTTATCTACTTCTTTAGAGACGTTGGTAGCTAATCTTTCGAAACAAAATTTTAAACTTTTAAAAGAGAATGTCCCCGAAAATATGGATTTATTGTTAAGAAAAGGAATATATCCATATGAATACATGACATCTTTTAAAATATTTCAGGAAACGCAGTTGCCTCCTAAAGAATCATTCTATAGTTCTTTAACAGAAGAACATATAACTGATGACGATTATAAACACGCTCAAAACGTATGGAAGATATTTGACATTAAAAATATGGGTCAATATCATGACCTGTATGTAAAATCCGATGTTTTGCAACTGGCAGATGTATTCGAAAATTTTAGGTTGATTTGTCAGAAAAAATACGATTTGGATTGCGCTCATCTTTTTACATCTGCGGGACTTGCATGGCAAGCATGCTTAAAGATGTGTGATCAACCCCTCGAATTGCTCACTGATCCAAACATGCATCTAATGATTGAAAATGGCATTCGAGGAGGAATATCCATGATCACACATAGATGGGCACAATCTAATAATAAATATTTGCCGACTTATGACCCAGAAAAGCCGAGTACATATATAATTTATCTGGATGCAAATAATTTGTACGGCTGGGCTATGTCTCAAACCCTCCCTTATGGTAATTTTGAATGGATGTCGACAGAAGGAATAGATTTGGAATGGATACTTTCAATTCCTGATAATGGAGATTCGGGTTACATATTTGAAGTGGATTTATCATATCCACATTATCTACATGATGAGCATAACGAATATCCTCTTGCTCCGGAAAAAATAGAAATAAGTAGAGAAATGTGGTCTTCTTATAACAGAAATTTGGCAGAACATAACTCCTCAGTAACAAATGTAAAATTAACTCCCAATTTAAATGATAAAGTAAAATATGTAACCCTTTTGCAAAATTTGAAATTTTATTTAAGCCTAGGATTAAAATTAATTCGGATTCATAAAATTTTAAAATTTGATCAAAAACCTTGGTTGAAAAATTACATAGATTTTAATACGAATGAAAGAAAAAATGCTACAACCACGTTCGAAAAAAATTTATTTAAATTAATGAACAATGCCGTTTATGGCAAAACAATGGAAAATGTTCGCAAACGCAAAGATATTCTGCTAGTAAATACTAGTTCAAAAGCGGAAAAGTTAGTAGCTGCTCCCTCGTTTCGAGCATTCTCTGTCTTTAATAATGATCTTGTAGGCGTTGAGCGTTTAAAAAGGTCTGTTTTCTTAAATAAACCTCTGTACGTAGGGTTTGCCATTTTAGAACTTAGCAAACTTCATATGTATCGATTTCATTATAAATATATCAAAGAACGATATGGTAAAAAAAGCAAATTATTGTTCACTGATACTGATTCGCTTACATATCTTATAGAAACTGACGATATATACGAAGATATGAAACGCGATGCTGAATTTTTTGATACATCGGATTATCCAAAAGAACATCCCTCGTATTCAATAGTGAATAAGAAAAAGATTGGATGTTTCAAAGATGAAACAAATTCAGAGTGCATTCTAGAATTTGTCGGCTTGCGCTCAAAAATGTATTCCATATTAACCAAGGACTGTGAAAAGAAAACGGCAAAAGGTGTAACAAAAACATTTATCAAAAAACATGTGAAACATGAACATTATAAAAAAAGTTTATTCGAATCTGTTAGATCGAGAGGATTTCAATCTAGAATACAAAGTTTTAAGCATGAGCTATATAGCGTAAAAACAAACAAAATTGCACTAAGCAGTTTTGATGACAAAAGATATATATTGGATGATGGAGTGGAATCTCTTGCATATGGACATTACAAAATTTAGTTTGATCTTATGCTTTATATTGGTTTCAATAAATAATATTGTTAAATAACATTGTTTGACTGTTAATTTAATGAAATTATTTAACTTACTCTTATAATGTATCTCAATTTATGTAAACAATTATGTTTCCTTTTTTAATTCAAAAATGCATATGAAATTGTAGAAACTTGTATAAAATGATTAAATAAAATTGATTTTTTATTGTATAAAAGAATTTATTTATTCATTTATTTATTAAGTTTTATTTCAACTTCACATTAAAAATTAATGATCACAGTAAAAGAAATTTTTATTTTTATCATTTTTAAGCTTTCCAAATAAAAGTAAATTTAATCACTTTTCGATAAGTACAGTTCATTTTAAATTTTTTCTGATAACAATCACCAACAGATGGCAACATCAAAATCATTCTAAAAATATTTTCTAAGTTCAATATATTCTGTTTCTAAATTGGAAATAAATGAACCAAAATAAATATTTCCAAAATATTTCAGAGTCCGTTTCAATAAAACTCTTATCACCTCGTCAGTGAGATGACATATTGCACACCTCACAAATCGGAAAATAATCTAAATCCATCCTCTTACACAATAAATTTAACAAATCGAATTTTCACCAATCCAGTTACTCATTTCACCTGTCCCATTTACCATCTTTGTCATCCTCATCCATCACCCACAACCAACGCATTGGGTGCATTAGAACTCCACCACGGCGGGGAGAATATCACCGACGCGTATTGGATGCGCTAGAACCCCAGGTGCGCTAGAACCAGTACCAGCGCGTTTTGGGTGCACTTGAACCCCACCTGCGCCAGCGCAATCTGGGTGCACTTGAACCCCACCTGCGCCAGCGCCAGCGCAATTTGGGTGCGCTTAAACCCCCACCTTCACAGCTACTGACATTTAAAGTAAATACATGTATCATTTTAAATACAAAAAGATTTTGGAAAAGTTTAGTGTATTTTAACGAAGTGATGAGAAGTTTTTGAGTATGTTAAAATTTTAATAGTAAATTCAAGTCAATAAAGATGGGAAACATTGAGGATTAAGATAAGAATAATTATAAGATTTAAAAAAAAAAAAAAAAAAAAAAAAAAAAAACTTTTTATATATTATGCTTTTAAATTTTAATATACTAATAATATACAAATTAAAAGGAAAATGATAAATATTCTATCATAGTTTGAAGTCAAATTTGTTTTCAAATGTCTAAATAAAATATCTGATGTAAGATACTAATATTTTGCAGCGGAATAGATTTCATTTCTGTCATCCTTGGCGAAAAAAAAAGAATATCGCCAAATTATCTGGCGAAAATATTTAATTCCTTTCAAAAATCATGGTTATTTTAACAACTTATATTAAAAGAGTAATGAATAATATGAAACAATATTTCGTACAATACATATTACATGTCATACATACGTACAATGAATAATACATATTACATTTCGTACAATGCATACATCTGGCATGTATATTTTCGTGTTACGCTTTTGATCGCCAAATAATAATAATAATAATAAAAAAAGCCAAGGGCGACAGAGTTTAAAAATTTAAAATTAAAATTTTGTCAATTTGACAGCAAAATAATTCAATCTAACACCCGCGATAACTAATACATATCTATACCCAAATATAAGGATTAAAATCGGGAAATAAATTTCCTCGATTTTTAATAATTTCTTACAAAAAATCCAGTGGGCAATTAACATAGGAAATCTTTTTCTTGGCTGCACAGACGGTCAGTGAGTCACACTTCGCTTGCGTATAGAACTCATAGATATAGTATAGCATATATAGAATAGAGTGATCATTGGGGAGAAAAAAGTTATTCCTTTTCATTTGGGAAAAGACGACGTTTTTACCAAAATATGGCCGTCTTTCCCCGAGTGAATACACACGGGAATACATACTAATATTTTAGCAAATAAAATTTATGAATAATTTATTTGCTAAAGGGGAATGGAAGACTCCAGATACAGTTTCAAATTCATATTTCTTTCTTTCTTTTTTTTTTTTTTTTTTTTTTTTTTTTTTTTTTCAATACCACTTAATGGCTGTTTCCAAAGCTTTTATTTTTTATCTTTTTTCGGCATGAAAAATCTTTCTACGATAACATGGGGATGAGAGATCTATATATATTACTATATCTATGATAGAACTACATTAGCACTTTATCAATGTGTATAAAATCTTTAAATTGATTATGACGTCAATTTTCGTGAGATGCATAATTGAACTTTTTATAATTTTTTAACGTTCACGTTTGATTAAATGTATTTATTTTTATGTCGAAAGAAAATGAACTCGTATTTTTTTTTTTTTTTTTTTTTTTTTTTTTTTTTTGGCAACAATTAAATTAATGGAACTCACAGATATTTTGGAGCAACTTTAATAAAGGTCTATAATTAACAAATAATTGCAATAAAACAATATTGTGACAATAAATTGAGATAAAAACTATCCTATCTCTCAAGTTGGATCAAACTGCACACAGTGTGCAAAATTTCATCAAAATCAGTTCCTTAGTTTAGGAGTTTACCCCGGACAAACATCGTGACACGTAATTTATATATATATACAGATTAAAATATAAAGTTTTGATCAATGAAGCACAAATAAGTAAAAAACAGGATTAATTTCACTGTATTATCTTCATTATAATATGAATTCAATTTACACTTCAGTCTAAGTAACACGTGGCCGGCTATGCTAACACCAAAAATTTAAAAAGTGGAAATAATTGAATTATACGAAATTTATTAATAGGTTAAAAAGTTGAAGATTCTTTGTGTAGATGGCAGCACCAAATATTTCAGCTTTCATTTCAACCCAGTCGAAAGGTATCGACATCTGTTAGAATCATTTGGAGTTAACAGATAATTGTGACTGTCAAATAATAACAGACAAATAATTAGCAATAAATTAAAATTGCGACTATAATTTGAGATTTAAACTGTCCTATCTCTCAAGTTGGATCGAACTGCACATGGTGTGCGAATTTTATTATAATCGGTTAAGTGGTTTAGGAGTCCATTGAGGACAAACATTGTGACACGAGATTTATATATATTAAGATATATATCGAATTTTATTATTTGACTTCTCATTAAAAATTAAAAATGAATGTCTCTACTTTAGAAAAAGCATTCTAAGTATATTCTCGCCAATAGTTCATTAAATTAATATTAGTCATTAAAGTGCATATATAAAATAGATTTTTTAACATTTCCCATTATTTTTCTCTCTAATTTTGCATAAGACTTAAGGCTGCTCACTCCTCTTACCATTTTTCCGGCTCAAGTCCCTAAATCCCGTGTAAAAGTCTGTGGCAAAATTTGTGTATAGAAATGACTCATTACCTAATGGACTCTTTCCAGTTTCGTCTGCTCAATCATGTGATAGAGGAAAACGAATAATCGAATTCTGAGAATCGAATACAATTAAATATTGTCCTTAAGAACAAAAATGTTAATATTTAATATAAAATAAAATAAAAGTAATAGTGTGCATTTGTAAACAGTAGAATAGTTGCATTTGTAAATTTAATATTTTTTTTAAAAAACACTTTATGTGTTTATTTATTTATTATTATTACTGTAAAAATCGATTTTTGTATGTTCTAGTGTAACTGTAGCATTAACTGATCTAGCCATAAATAATAGCTTGTTCTTGTGGAATGTTTATGGATTATAATTTGAAATTTTAAAATGTTTTCATTTAATTTAATTGCAAAAAGGTATTACAACAAGTTAATTAACTCAGTTACTGGTTTTAATGGATTTACGCAGTACGATATTGCACTGTTACCGATTTAAGCACCAAAAATCAGAGTATTTAACATGTTCTTCACGAACATCAATAACAAATATAAACTAAATGGTGATTGTAAATGTATACAGCGAACAAAAGATGATGAATAATGTCTTAAAATGGATTAAAAATGATGATGTATAAAAAAAAATAACACAGAATAAATACAATTGATAGAAAATAAGAATAGAAAATAGGTTATTTCAGCAATTGCTCTAGATAAACAAGACTTCGTCTGCTATTTGTTTTTCCTCTATCATGTGACCTCTGACGTCAGGTGGGAAGAGCCCATTAGTATTTTTAAATTCGGTTTTTACATTCAGAAGATTCACAACCGTTAAGTGAGTACCAGTTTTCTAAAAATTGATTTTTTTTTTTTTAATTTTAATATTTTATTTTACAGCTCAAAAATGAAAAAATGCATTTAGTGAAAATTTGCATTTTTAATATTTTTTAGCTTTGATTCGATTTAAGAATATGGGTATGTATATTTTAAAAAAGTTATCATGTGGGAAATCGTAAAAATCAGAAACTGGTAAAATTAAGTTTAAAGATAGAATTTTGAATTTGATTTTAGATTTTGAACTGTAGTGGGCACAATTTTCTGTATTATGTATTTATAAATTTGACAAAGCAAAGCCTATCATTGACTGCAATTATGTGTATTCCCCAGAAGAACGATGAATCTATACTTGCGTTAATGAAATATTTTTCTATTCATCCACAATCTTAATCCCAAAAGGTAAACCAGTCCTCACCTTTTAACGAAATGACATGTTTTGCAAAATACAATGATAGCTTAGAGGATGTATTAGTGGTTGAAACTAACAAACCATTAAAATCCATTGTGAAGCTAGGACATTATTAAAATCATTTAGGTAACTTGAAATCTGAACTTCATTTCACTTTACATCTGTTTAAAGAAAAAAGAAGAATAGTCTTTATCTTAAATTAGAAGAGATTACAATTGCACAGCGACCTCGTAATTGTTTGATTTCTCAGAATAATGTATTGGTAAGTAACTTAAAGTACATGTTGATTGAAGTCACAGAAAAAATAAAATAATAATTATTCTAAAAAGATTGACCGTAGCATCTTGCAGTTTTCCCTTAAATGCTTAGAAAGACATGGGATTTTTTTAGACAACAAAAAATTTATTAGCAAATTAGTTTAAATTTTCTTAAACAAGTGGCGCTTTAATTGTAAAATTATTATTATGATTATGATTATTTTTAGAGTGGCACAGAACATTTAACAACGTAACTAGTACTATAAATGCTCAATGTGACGGCCGTCATTCATTAGAATGACTGTACTGTCAGATGGTGTTGCACATTGAAAATTCTCCTAAAAAAAGCTTTAGCATTCGCAATATACCGTTAGTGGATCAGGCGGATCTGTTGAAAATGCAAGAGGATATTGAGAAAAAAGCGTGATATGTTGATAAAAAATGTAACTAATATATAGGGTAAGTGCACCAGTGATTGACACTTTTAGAGCAATCTCTGATGTCTTTAATGGTCCAGTCATCAGAAAATAATTTTAGAAATATTAAGTTAGTACATATATGGCATGAAAGACATTCAGAACCACATATATGTTAAAATATATACATTTGATAACAATTATTATTATTATTTTATGAATTTTTATTTCCCACCCACTCAATGTTCCAGTCATTGACACTGCCAGTTTTTCAGTTTATCTGCAATTAGCACCCTTTGTTGCAGTGTTTGACACTGCTAGTGATTCATTTTACCAGTTATTAGCACCCTATGCTCCAGTGTTTGACATAAAATGTTAAAATTCTTATATGTAAAAGATATGATTTTCTTACTTTTCTTATTTATTAATTTTTTCGGGATAGATGTCAATTACTGGAGCACCTACCCTATATTGAAGCAACAATGAAATTTATAGATTTTTTTTTTTAATAATTTAATTTCACAATCCCACCCAAACATCCGGCAAAAGAACACCACCCATCCTTCATAATCAAGCATCTGCCCATCCAAATATATATATATATATGTATATATGAAAAAATCTCATGTTTTTCTGTACATTGTAGTGAAAACTGTATAGATCTACAGTCAGTACTTTTTGAATACATATTATTTTTTTCTATGACTTTTGGATCACCCGGTATATATCTGTTCACCGGAGTTAAAGGATACCCTGTCCATTTTGCGAAAAGAATTACCACCCTGTCTTTGATGTGCTACAACTACAATGAAATACATTGGTCATGAATAAAGAAAACGGACATGGTTTTATTTTTCACTGCCTTATCTCATTTTATATAAGTAACTGGAAATGATTGCTTAATGCCTCTATATAAAACAAAAACTGCACATAAATGATATCGTGCTAACTTTTTTCATGAAATGGACACGATGTCCTTTTACGGGTACAGATGTGTTATTAACCAACAACATATAAAATATACACCAACATCCAATAACATCACCAGTTACCCAGCTTTTAAAAATTATAAATAATTTAATATTACAATAAATTACCTAGGCAGAGCAATTTTTTTTCGGTGAACCATCAATTTCTTTTAATTTACGAATCGATGCTATTACCTGAATATGCTCCACGCGAGTCCGCAACTCGTGAGGGAGATGAGATAAATGAAAGCCCCAATCTGTTTGAAAAAGACTAAATTGGCCGGACACTATATCTGCAAACCAATGGACAGAATTGAATGAAGCTTGATGTTTAGTTGGACCTTGACTTAAAGGGATGCTCGATTAAATTTTTTCATCGATCTATATATCTGTACTCCGGAGGTAAGGAACATAACATCCCATGCAGCCACTGATATCCGTTAGACATCTAAATGACATCCATAAGAGGTACAAAATATCTAAAAAATGTCCATTCAAAGTCCTGAATATCCTGTACTAGTGACTTTAGACGTGCCTTTTTCTATGTCCAATAGATGTAACATGTTAGATCAAACAAGATTTAGATAGTTTCAATATCTATTAGATATAGCAAGTCCAATTATTGGATGTTTGGTGATTTATCGGATAGGTAACAGACACCTCATGGATGTCAAAAAGAGTGACATGGGTCATGCTGACAGATATCTGTAGGATATTTATAAAAGTGCAATGGATCATTTTTCAACTTTTATATGTCTGTACTGATAAGTATAAAGGATTTAAGTCCGAAAATGTCGATTTTGAGTCGGACTCAGAAAAAAATTCTCTATCGATTGGTATAAAGGATTTAAATCCATGTCATTGAGTCTTTGAGAAAATCCATTGGTAAAAAAAGATTCAAGTCAGAAATTTAGCATTCATCTTTGGTATAAAATATTTAATTCAATTTCTTCCCTTTATGAAATGAAGGTTCACAATCACACTGAATGGTGCAGGGGTGGCCAACCCGCGGCCCCCGGGCCGCATGCGGCCCGCCATGTAGTTTTTTGCGGCCCGCGAGTAAATTAACGATATTTATAGTTCGAGAACTTTGCTGAAATTAATAAATCTTCTCCGAATTTTTTAAGTAAAAATACCTTTAAACGGTTGCTAAATAAAGGAACAACGTTTTTTTGTACAAAAAATAGTACTAAATCTATTATTCATTCTTTTTTTATTATGGTTATTAATATACAATCATAACTATTTGACGGTTCTATTGTTAATTTATAAATGAAAATTTAATATCATTGTATTTTGCTCTAAATCTTCACAGTGCCTTCTCCCGAAAAAAGTATGTACATACATGTTTCATACACTCACAAACATATATAAACAAATACATGCGTACACACGGTGCGGCCCGTCCGAATAAAATAAATTTTCAGTGCGGCCCGCCTGAATAAAATAAATTTCCAATGCGGCCCGCCAAGTGTTTCGGGTTGGACAGGCCTACTATAAAAGGTATAAATTAACATAATCTCTTTTCCCTAATCGATTCTTCTGATTAGTTTTTAGTTAGTTTAACTTTATTTTTCGTCTCCTGAAAAATCAAGAATATGGACTTAAATCCTTTATACTTATCAGTACAGATGTGTTTATATAGATGTGTTATGGATGTATGTGGCTGTGTGGGATCATGTCCATTTTGCGAAAAGAATTGTCCCACCCTGTCTTTGATGTGCTACAACTACAATCAAATACACTGGTCATGAATAAAGGACATGGTTTTATTTGTCGCCGTCTTATCTCATCTTATATAGTAACTGAAAATGAGTGCTTAATGCCTCTTATATAAAACAAAAATTGCACATAAAAGACAGGGTGCACACCAAAACTCCTTTCACAAAATGAACATAATGTCCTTTAGATCCGGGGCACAGATATAAGTTTTATTAAGTTTATTTTATTTCCTTTTACTTTCCCTTACCGTCATATATGATAGAGAGAGCAGTTGTTTGGCTCAAATTTCTGTAATTGAGTGAAGTTCTTTGATTTCGAACAATCAGGATTTTAGCGATAGATCTGTGGGTGTGTCTGTCTGTCTATCTGTTATCAGCCTATCTAAAGAACAAATAAATGCAGGAAATCCAAACTCGGTATTCTAAATCTGTATCATATAATGATGCTACACTAAACTTTTCGTTGAGATCAAGAAAATGGTTCGTGTACAGGACACCCAAGAGAATTCAAATATTACGTCTATGGGGGGAAATTTATGGTTGGTAGAGTTGAACATTCATCGGTTGCACAAAACAAAAGGAAATGAACATATATTATTCATAAGCTCGAAAACATGTTTTGTGTAAAATATGATATGGAAATTCATTGTTCAATCATTTACAGGGCTAAAAGAATCTGGCTATACTGGGGCTATACTTGGAAATTGCTGAAAATGAAATTCGAATTATGTTAGGCGATTTCATACAGGACTAAATTTAAGTGTACACAATGCGGTGCATATATAACTTATAGATAATAAACTTGGATACTCAAAATTAAGCTTAAGTATTCTTCTCTATCGAATGTAACGGATGGAGGTACTTTTACTACAATTTACCATGTCGACGAAAACTGTTCAGTAATGGAAATTAATTTCTCATACCCATAAGGTAGAATGTAAATGTTTTCTGAAGATGAATTTTCTGCTATGACTTTTGTATAATTTCGCGTTTTCAGGTTCCGTGAATAAAAAAGTCAAGTTTTTAGCGATTGACCTGCATATATGTATTATCAGCATAACCTAAAAACAAATAATTACAGAGAATTCAAATGTTGTATATTTTGAAGTTCATATGTTGCGGCGGGCTAAATAATTTGGAATGAATTTTAAAAGTAAATAAGATTCTTGAATAATTCATAAATGCAATAACTCTATTTAAACGGGGGGATTAAGTGTAAAATAAAACTGCTTGTCAACTTATTTTGAACTGTTTTTAAATTATGTTCATATACAGTAATCATATTATGTTCATGTACAATAATTATGTTCATATACTTGTATGATAGGTCGTACTATTTCTTTCAGAGAGCGTTCGTTACCAATTTTTATCTATTACCTTGAATGAACGTGCAAACATTTTTGTTTTTATTTAAAACATATAAAGCTGAAAGTTTGGCATCGTATCTGTCCGTATTTTTAATCCTGATTACTTATTAGATTTTATTTTTCTTTTTAATTAAACTTTTTAATCAGGACAAAATCTAGGTGACGCTGTATTTTTTAATTCAATCGGATAATTGGTTCAAAAGATATTAAATAAAAACTCTATTTTAACTTTATTTAAAATTAAAACAAATTGACGCTAAAAATAAATTAGGAAATATATTCATTTTTATGACGGAAAAAAAATTGGACGTACAACGTACAATTTTTTTTTTTAATAATTAAAATAAAATTGAGAAAAAACGTGCTAAAGAAATGGAACAGCTTCAGTATAGAACCCCTTGGAGAAATTTGAAATTGGGCGCCGAAGTGTCTTGGAGGTTCCTCGCCAAGATCTTTACTTACAGAACTGCGATAGCCATTTTAATTCATCGCTAAAATGACAACAAAAATATAAAAGTCACCAAGTGGCTTCTATGCTAATGCTATACCAAAAAAATTGTAAGAAATGAATAGAATAGTTGATGCTAGGGAATGGAACACAGTTATACTTTTATCTTATCCCTTAAGGGGGTCTAGGATACCAAATTTTTGTTTTCATTATTTATTGATGCATTGCTGTAATTATTTTTTCTGAAACTGGAGCTTTTTTCATGATGTAGTTGAGCAAGAAAGAATCTTAAAAAAAATTTTAATAAAATTTTAAAAATTAATAAGTAAAAATTTTTGATAAATTTGAAATTCTTTATATCTCATGAACTAATGGTTCAATTTACAAACTTTTTTCACTCTTATATACAGAAAAGATTTATCTTCAATTTGTCTTCGGGATTTTTAATTAGGAGCAAAACTTTTCTGGTAATCCAAAAGTTATGCATGAAATAAGTACTACTTTTTTCAAATTAAAATTAATATTTAAAAAAAATTATTATTATAATCAGAAATCCTGAAGACAAATTGAAGATAAATCCTTTCTGTATATAAAGGTGAAAAAAGTTTGTTAATTGAACCATTAGTTCATGAGATATAACAAATTTTAAATTTATCAAAAATTATTATTATTATTATTATTATTTTTTTTTTAAGACTCTTTCTTGCTCAACTTCATCGTCAAAAAAGCTTCAATTTCAGAAAAAATAATTACAGCAATTCATCAATGAATAATAAAAACAAAAATTTGGTTAATCTGCAAACTCCTTTATAGTATTGAAGATTGGGATTTGCCTCTAAGGGTGGTCCGGAGACATGGCATCCCAATTTTTATCCTCCATGGAGGGTAGAGGGTGAGCTTGGAAAAACTGGACATGTTAACAAGGAGGAACAGATTAGTTCTTGAGATGGGGATCTAGAAAGGTGATTACTTGGGGATGTCATCACTTAGCTAAAATTACACTGAAGGTTCAACGATATGACAGCTAGAAAGTGTTTTATAGCCTTTGCAAACCAAATAATTTTCGTTCTTGATTTTATAAACCTCTCGAAGTAGATAAAATGTTTCCACCGGTTTTATATTCACGAAAATAGATTTCTGATTCGTTAAAGAATTTCTTTTGAATTTCAAGTAAAAGTAAAAAGAAATTATTTTTCCTAAAAACCTCATTATATCCTTTACAGAAATTGTTCCTATGAATGAAAAATTTCGTTTATTTCTTTTTAAAAAGTAGGTGTTAATTTTTGTTTATTTGTTTATTATTTTTTTTTAATCAAGTTTTTTTTTTTGTTTCCGTCCATTTTTAAGTAAATCCCAAAGGAGCTAGTTAAACGTTACATACAAAAATGTTTTTTCTTCGTAAATGTATAAAACATCCTTAAACAGTTGCGTGAAATCGAAGAAAAATTCTTAGTAATTTCTTTAAGTACGACAGAGAAGGTTTTGTTTGTTCTAAACCACGCAATTTTCGACACTGAATTTTTGTTATAATCAGACGTTCTGAGGTCCCCTGAATACGAAACTCAAGTTTTTAGTTGCTGATCTGTGTGTAGTCTGTTATCACAGCATAACTTAAAAGCAAATAATTGCAGGCAATTCAAACTGGATATTTTAAAGATTCTATGACGCTGCCACTTGAAAAATTTAATCATGATTAGTAAAGCTCCAAAGAATTGTGCAAATGAAAGGTGACTGATGAGTTCGAATAAAGCTTTTAAATTTCATAACCACCTTAAAAATTATTTTATAAATGCAAGTACTTTATTATAATAAGAAATGAGGCCTTAACAGCACACTCATCCTAAGTACTTCCTTTGGATGTCCCTTGGATTTCTTTTCCTCCACAGGATATCCTGGAGGAAATGTGCTGTTGGCGGGGACTGTCATTCCCTTCACTTACCCTAACAGCACACCTTCTCCAAATAACATCCTCAGGATGTCCTATGGATTAAAAGACATCCTATGGACATATACAGGATGCATTCTGGACGAATGTGTTGTTAGGGTAAAAATATATGCAAATGAAATTGTTTCTAAACTTTTTGCTACCGGTGGTAATGGGATTATTGCATTCGGTCCAAAAATTCGAAATCGAGGCTTCACTAGATTTACATGTTTTAAAGTCTCCTGAGTCCAAAAACGTGGTTTTCGCAATGGATCAATGTGTATGTTTGTATGTGTATGTATAGATGTGTGTGGGGAATCTCCTCACTACCTATCTCCGAAACTATTAAAAGATAGAACGACAATACTTCATAATTACGACAGGTTTGGTGAACAGATGATTTTTCCAACTTTTGGCGAAAATTTGAAAATCAGAAGTGGTACCATAAGTCCGTATCTCAAAGTCGGCACTAACGATTTTCTTCAAAGTTGCTGTATAAATACCCTATTAGATGTTCTTTCGTATGTATTAGTTGGTTAGATCATAAAAATGGATAGGCATTCTCTGTATAGGAAGATCAATTTAAGATCTCACAAGTCTCTCACTCTCTCTCTCTTTTTTTTTTTTTTTTTTTTTTTTTTTTTGGGGAAAAAAAAAAAAAAAAAAAAAGGCTGCACGAATTTTTTTTTTTAACTCGCTAAATTAACTCTGTTTCAGATATCCTTTCGTGTGCAACTGATGTTTATGGGTCAAGATATGAGTTTTCAATGTTCTGGAGAAAATTCGGTATCTCTAAAACGGCTCTAACGATTTTCTTGAAATTGATGCATAAACCCTTTTTTAGATACCCTTTCGCATGTATTACTTGGTTATTTCATAAAAATTGGCGGTGATCCTGATTAGCTAGGTTAGTTATAGATCTCAGAATGGGTGTTTCAACTAACGGCTCTATTGATTTTTTTTTCTTCTTCTTCTTCTTCTTCTTATTTTAACTCGTGTGGTACATTACTGTAGAAATAGTGAAAATGAACTCAGGAGACCTCAAAACGTATAGATCCACCAAAATCTCAAAGTCGAATTTTTGTCATGATTACAATACTTTCCTAACGGAAAGTATTGTATTTGTTCGGAAAGTAAAAACTGATAACTTCATTTGAAATTATCACCGATATACAGTTCAACCATTGTTTTTTCAAAAGATTCATATTGAAAATTTACACGCCCAGGGGGAATAGGAATCCCCCACAGCCTACATCCATAAGACATCTATAAACACGTATGGAAGTTAAAAAATGATCCATTAAACTTCTATATAAATATCCTACCGATATCTATTAGCACGACCCATGTCACTCTTTTTTACACCCATTAGATGTCTATTACCTATCCCACAATTCTCCAAATATCGAATAATTAGACTTCTTATATCTAATAGATATTGAAACTTATCTAAATCTTGTTTTGATCTAAGATGTTACATCTATTCGACATCGAAAAAGGCACGTCTAAATTTCGTCTCTATTTAAACACCTAATAGACATCTATAATGAGTACAGAATATACAGCAGGACATTTAATGGACATTCTTAAGATATTTTGTACCTTTTATGGATCATTTAGGTGTCTAATTGATATCATTGGCTGTATGGGATACGTACACACACACAAAAAAAAACTAACGCGCTAGTTTTGACTGAGGTGGATATTTTACTAACACGTTTCATGTTGACGAGGTTTCTGTCTCACAAAACACGCGCGCCGAATTATCCACGTATTGCTGTTACCAGTGTCATTTCGCAAACTCGCCTAACCAGGATGGTGTCCGCAAGAAAGAAGCTGGAGTGATTTTCCATCAGAGATGCACGAACTCCACCTCACGACTCTCGGCACAAAGAGGGCAGGGGACCATCCTTCGGTTGCGAAATCCCTTCTCCGATGGCAGATGGCTCGAGTGCCACACACAGATAATTAGATTTCAATTCTTCTTTTACTTTTTTTCTGGATCTGCTGGGCACTCCCCTCTACCCGAAATGTGTGTTTTTCTGCCCTAATTGAGATAACTGGTGGACCCCCCCCCCCTTTTCCCGAACGAGGGTTATAATCTTTTAAAGATTGACAGGACTGTGTCTGTGAAAAGATTCTTACAGGGGAAGGAATTGGTTGTAGTATTAATCCGGGTATATTGAAAGGGGGTATCAGTAGGGAGTGTTTCTTTCAGACATTCTCACAATCCTTGATTAATTATTTGTTTATTTATTTTATATACATGATGCCAAGCAAAGTTGCGAAGAGGACTTTATCTCTGTAACCATTGGTTGCAGATATATACTTCCAATTACAAAATGATTTTAAAAATGTAAGCATAAATGCTTAATCCTAAATGATATGGCATGTTTAAATTTACAAAATTAATTTTTTGAAATTTATGAGAATTAAATTTTTATACAATCCCCCCCCCTCCCCCGGGTCCCTATAGTTATATTAATTAAAAGTTGATCCTCATCCTAAAAATTGTTACACAAAAAGCTTATTTTCTGTGCGCCCCAAATCGACCGAGATATTTAATTTAAAAGTTTCGGAACTGTACACATTTTTTCTACCTTCATT
The DNA here is from genome assembly GCA_963930645.1 of Salticus scenicus. Taxonomy (NCBI): domain Eukaryota; kingdom Metazoa; phylum Arthropoda; class Arachnida; order Araneae; family Salticidae; genus Salticus; species Salticus scenicus. The sequence continues at coordinate 885,743 of CAWVNO010001064.1, forward strand.
AAGGGGTCGATTAAAAAATCTTTAATGAATCTCGAGAAAATGCGAAAAAATCCCAAACTTTGAAACTAAATATCTGGGTCAATTTGGAGCGCACAGAAGTTCAACTTTTTGTGTTACATTTGTTAGGATATGTGTCAACTATATATATAAGAAGAAAGTGTTAGATTTGTGAACATTTTCGACATCTGGTTTTCGAATAACTGGCGCGTTTTGGGAGGTCCAGAATACAATCCGGCCATTTTCAGAAAAATGTCTCTCTGTGTGAAATTTGGGGAACGCTGTGTCTCACGAATTAACGGACGGAATTTAACCAAACTTGATATTGAGTTGGACCTTTACTTGAATGGGTGCTGATTGCAATAGGACCCTTCTTTTCATTAATAGGGCAGTATAGGACGAAATTCCGTGATTTCAGATGACTGACGTGCCACACAGAAATCAATTAGTATTTTATTTATTTATTTATTTATTTATTTTCGCTGAATCTTCTGGAAATTTCCTTCTACCCGAAATGTGTGTTTTTTCTGTTTTAATTGAGATAACTGAGGGAAAAGATCCCCTTCTTTACCACGATGGCTGTATTCCCAAATGAGGGTTATTATCTTGGATTGACACGACTGTCTGTCCATGAAAAAGATTGTTGCCAGGAAAGGAATTGGTTACATTGATCAGGGCGTGAGGAGGGAAATCAGTAGTTTCTCTCTCTCTCTCTTTCAGACACTCTTCTTATAATCTCAGATTATTTATATATTTATTTTTTATACCCATACATGGTGAAGAAAGTATTGTTTGGAGGTCAAATACACGGTGATTAAAGTTACGATTTCAAAAACGCTCTAATTTTTAAACTACCCATCAGAGGGATTTGATATTTTACCAGAGCAATCGTGAGGCAATGAAATTTTTTTGGTAAAAGAAAAAGAAGAAGAAAAAAAATAGTTCCAAAATGTGCCGTTAATTATCCGTAAAGTATTTATTTCATAAAGCTCCTCTTTTTCTCTTTTCACTATGACTGTTTCCCCTGTAAACACGTATTCTTGTTTTTTTTTTTTTTTTTTTTTTTTTTTTGCTAAAATAATGTTTTGCTAAACAACCCTTGAAGCCTATTGTTTCCTGCTATTCCATTGTGTTGCACAACATTCCTGTGTTTAATGAGTTCATTGAGTTTCCCCTAACAGCGCGCTCTATAGGAACATGTTGGAACTACTTTTTTCTTCCCTCAAACAAAATTTCATTGGCTCACGATTGCTCTGGTAAAATATCAAATCGCTCTGATTGGTAGTTTTAAAATCATAGCGTTTTGTAATCGTAACTTTAATTATAATCCCTGTACACTAAATTGAGACTTTGCTATAATTACACGTTTCGAGGCCCTCTGAATCCGAAAATGAAGATTTTAGCTGCTAGTATGTGTGTCTGAGTATGTAGCTCTTTATGTGTCTGAGTGTGTGTCTTATTGCGGTAACAAAATTTACTTGATCCGCATCACTTTTATTAGCATCAGCATAACACAAAGAGAAATATTAACAGAAAATCTCAATTTTGTATCATAAATTACTATTATATGGAGATTCTACTTGAAATTTTCATTCAGATAAAACAAAGGATTCGTGTGTACTGGCGCATACACAAGTTTTCAAATGCATTAAGCCTATGGATTATATTTCTAGTAAGTTGAGTTTAACTTATTTAAAATACACTCAATAAGATGAAACTGATGCTTATTTTTTTATATCCAAAAAGTATGTTTCGTATAAAATGACATGAAAAATATTTACGTTTTGTTTACAGGGTCACACTAAGTTGATGATCATTGCTTGGTACGTATATAATTTATTTAACTAATATACAGGAATACAGGTAACTCCTAATGTATCCAATAAGATTCAGAGAGGCGATTGTCGGCGACGATTATCTGAATAATTTGAAATAAATTTTAAAATTCAATATTTCATAAACGTAGTTACACAATTCAAACGGAGATTTGAAGGGGGTGGTAGTCCCTCCTCACACATTTGAACTGCTGTTTAAAATACACTAGAAATGTTCTATAGTACCAGTATCTCGTAATTCATATAGCAAATATTCTTTCGTAGGAGCTCCTGCGGTAAGTCTCAGGTTTCCCATATTCCTCCCAGCATGTTTCGTAGGAATGCAAAATGTCTGCAGTACGTAGGACTTCCGAATTTCGTAACTCCGACGTAGTTCCCGAGCACTACCCCTGTAAAATTATTTCTAGAATTGTCAAATTAGATTTTCTCTCAGATTTTCGAAATATTTCCGTTCCTCCTCCGGGAAGAATTCGGGATGTTCAGAATATCCCAGGGAGCGATATAGGAAGGTCATTGTGCTCCTTTAATTATAAGTATGTCTATAGTGAAAAAAGAAAGTAGTCCCATCAGATTATTAGATTCTACTATAATTAATAGCATTACATCTGTAACAGGTTTTTGATGATTTTGAAAAATAATGAACACAGTTCGATTATTTTTAGACAGATGTCAGTCTGTGTTACCAACATTGGGTTGACCTAGAACATTTTAATACTAAAATAATAATAATAAATAGATAGATAAAAAGAAAAATAATAATAAAGCGGAATATTAGGTTTTATTAAAAATTAAAAGACGACTGAAAAACAAAAGTAAAAAAAAATATATATATATATGTAAGTGTTGCAGCTGCGGTTCTTAGGACAAATGTAATAATCTTGATTACACTTTCCGCACATACAAAATGCCGGATATAATAATGGTTGGCAAACCAAAAAGTTTACGAAATAGAATAAATCAGAAATTTGTTTGAATTCTAAATACAAAATTTACTTGCTTTACCAAATATTGGTGAGTTTTCCTCAGAAATATACAGCAATGGCAAAACTACAAAATTGTAATTTACTTTATTCAAATGAAGGTTTTATATAAAAGCTTTATACACTAAAGCACCATTTGTACGTCTCTCTTTTATACGTCTTTTACGTTTATACGTCCTTTTATTGAAGTCCCGATTCGTTCCTTATCCTTTTAATGCAAAAATTCTTCGTTTATACGCCGCTCAGATCGGTCATACGTCTTTTTCATTTGACTAAAATTCGCAAAATTTCTCGACCTGTCATTATTTTCCATTCTAAATGAGACAGATTTTTCCTAGAAAGCAACCTAAATGGAGGAACACAAGAAAGATCGAAGAATACTGATCCAAGAATCCATTGAATTCACAGTAGACTTTTTAATGCTCATAGACAAGCAGCCAATCAGATGAATATTAAAGATTTTTAATGTTATTAAATATAACTATATCTGTATGAACATCAATCGCATGCTTATTATTAAAGATACGCAATATACATAATTAATATTCAAAATGTGTTCATATACTTCTTAAGAAATATAATATAATACTCAATATATAATATATGTAGTTAGTACCTAGTAATGCATTAATAGTATGATTTTTTTTTTCACTTTTTAATAATGAAACTTTTTTTAATTAATTAATTATTGGCTTTAAAAAAGCATAATCTACAGTTACGAACTTAAGAAACTCAATTAATTAGTATTTTCATATAAATTTTGCTTAAGTGTCCTTCAATTTGTAGTCATCAAAGTGTTATCATTAAAATTTCGACTATACGTCTTTTCATTTATACGTCCTTTTACGTCAGTCCCTTCAAAGACGTATAAACTGTGCTTTACTGTATTATCATTTAATATTTATAAATTGAATTATATTAGATTTGTTTAATAAAAAATATAGGCAACAATTCATATGGTTTTGGATGTATTTTTTTTTACAGATTTGAAATCTTTAAACTGCGTTTCCGCACTTTGCATTTTTTCATGAATTCACTATCGTTAAAAAGGTAAAACTTCTATAGATATTTAATAAAAAGACCTAATATTTCTTTCGGGTGTTTAATAGAATCTTCTTATAAGAATTAGGAATCAATTTTGCAATAACTTTAAAAGAAAAAATAATAAAAAATAAACACATAACAAAAATCATGTTTTTTTTTTTTTTTTTTTTTTTTTTCTTCACGAGTTTATGAAAAAAAATACAAACTGAGTAAATGCAATTTAAAGATTTCAAATCAGTAAAAAATGTATCAGAAGTCTTAACCCTTTCATTCCCAATTTTTTCCCTCCATAAAACAATAAATCTAATATTTAGTCATAAATTTATTTCAAAGGTAATATATATAAATCTTTTTTTTTAAATAGGAGTAACAGCAGAGAACGAATTAATATAGCAAACAAAGAAGCTGAGAGGTGTTCATTTGTGTTTAATATAACCACCGATTCCATTTAAAAACATAACTTTTCAGTAAATAAAAATATCAAAATTTTGGAAAACATACATATTGCAATCAATTAAAATACAAACTATAAACATTTAAAAAAAAAAAAAAAAAAAAAAAAAAAAAAAAAAAAGTTCAAACAGTTAATTTACTTAAAAAACCCCAAAACAGGAAACTGATTCTGATATTATTATTAGGATATTATTATCAGAATAGAGTAAAATATACTTTTATTTATCTACAAGGATAGTGAAATCATCTAAAATATATTTTTTTCGGTGGTAAAATGTATATAGATTTTAATAATGTTCGTTTTGAATCAACGGGAGAGTTAGATGGTAAGAAAGATAATCTGAAATGTTATGATTCCAATTGGCATCACGGGGATTGGAAAGGTTAAGAACTGCTGCCTGAACAAACTTAATATAGTTCAATTTATAAATATTAAATTGGATATAGTATAAGCTTCTATATAAGTATAAGTTATCCTAGTATAAGCTTGAATGGTGCAAAGCCCCCTTAAGAGCTGCACTCTGTGAAAGAGTGAAAACGTAAATAATTTCTCAAACTTCTAAAATTGTCGATGTTTCTATTTGATTTGGCTTTCTAAAACTAAATAATTACAAGATAAAAAGAGCTTTTTATATACCACGTTTTCAAATTTTCTGTTGAATCATATAAACTTAACAATTATATGTATTTATAAATACTTAATATATATATAAATGATAGATAACGTAATAAAATTTAATCTTAAAATTTAGCAATTAATAGAACTAAAACAATAACAACACACAAAAATATAGAACTGAATTTAACTTAGAGACTGACACAAAAAGTTGCGATATAGATTAAGAACCAATAAGTTACAATAATAACTTAAAATACTTATACATATATATATATATATATATATATATATATATGAATTATCCCATCTACTTGAAAGAAAAGGATCCAATGCGTAGTAAAGAAAGCCATTATAAGAAATTTTCAAACATTTATTAATTGAATAAAAGTATTAAAAGAATGTACTGTCATCGTGTTCTGAGCTATTCTAAAAGTTTCAAATGTCTAGCTCGTCGGAAAGCTAGTTAAAAATCGATTGCAAGATTTGTACTGGACAAACAAACAAACAAGAAATCGAGTTAATGAAAACACGGTAGTATAACAAAAAAAGATTGCATCAAGCAGATATACTTTCTATTATAGGTTTAAATTGGCTTATTGTTGAGTTAGGCCGAAGTTGCAGTTGTTCCCATAATTACACACGCACACCTACTTTATCCATACTTAATATTTTTATATTTCAATGCATAGCTATGCAAATTCTCATACCGTAAAATACTGCAACCCCTCTACCTCGATTAAATGCCCCCCCCCCCCCAAAAAAAAAAAAAAAAAAAAAAAAAAAAAACACTCTTTGATTTTCACATGAATTTCGTTTTCCTTAAAATACCGAATAAACACTCCCCTTATGCTCAATGGAAGACTCTATCCGATAGGAGACAGTTTTTACGTTATTTATTTATTTTTTAAGATTCACCTTTATAAATATGAATAATTATTTGTTTCATGATATATCGGACACTGCGATTATTTGAAAACGGAAAACTTAAGCTTCTTAAAATAGCAGCAAGTTTTTTAAAACTATTTTTTGGAAGTCGGAAAATACGGTTTCCCAAATTTTTCCGGTTAGTTAAATGCTGGTTAACTAAGAGTTAACTCTATTTATTTATCTTTAATCACTGTAAAATACCGTTCGAACGTTTTCTCAATCTTCAAGGGAAAACGGGATGTATTTAAGGAGCGGGCGGCTAAGCTGGAAAAATCTGGAAAAGTACAGAAATTGGCATAATTCTCCTGCAAAAATTAACTAATAGCATAAAAAAGGATTTTAAAACAAAAAATATATGTATTTAATTGCAGTATTAAAAAAAAAAAAAAAAAAAAAAAAAAAAAAAAAACAGCAACTTTTGGTTAACCGGCGTTCAAGTAATCAGGAAAGTATGGAAAACCCTTTTATTCCCACTTCCAATGAATTGTAAAAAAAAAAAAAAAATGCTCTATTTTAGCAAACTTACGTTTTCTACCTTCAAATAATCATAGTGTCCAAGTTATTATATAAAACAAATCTTTGTTCACATTTATTAAAGGTGAATCTTCAAAAGAACTGTCTTCTATTCTTCGCTGAGCGCAAGGGGGCGTTTATCCACTATTTTCAGAATATACGAAATTCAAATGAAAAACGGAAGGGGTTCGCTTTTTCGGTATTTTACGGTCTATTCTGTTTTAAAATCATTTTTATACCACTTAAATTTAGGAGGAAACTGCATGTCAATTTCTATATTTTTGCCGATTTTTATCGCTTATCTGCCCTCCCCTAAATGTATCTCTATTTTCTTTGAAATTCTAATATAGTAATTTGCACAAAAGATTCTCCACAATCCTCTTACCTGGAAAACAGGAAAACAATCGAAGGGGACGAGGTTAAAAAGTACCAAGACACATATTTGTGAACTTCTGAGGTATATCGGTTTGAAAGTTAGATCAAATATACTCAAATCAAATCATTTTCCCGCAAAAAAAAAAAAAAAAAAAAAAAAAAAAAGTTCTAGAAAAGTTTATGACAAAAACGAAATGATGCCGCACTTAAGTTACAGTTCCGTATCGGATCAGGTAACCCGATTTTACTCGAACCCGATCCGATTCGCGAGTGAATTTTTTTGTCTGCGGGTCGGGTTCGGGTTGTGTTTAATTTTCAACGAGTCGAGTCGACTTGAGAAAATATTTAATTTTTTTTTTTCAGCATAATACTCATTAAAATTTAGTATAATATCAGAACTTTGTATAATATATTTAATTATAACTGATATAACCATATAATATATATCTATGATAGTATCACGCATGCCCAAATTAAAAAAGTAAATATCCACACCGGACGAAAGCAATTAACAAAGAGATAGCAAATTATTATAATTAATATTATTATTCAGAATTTAAGCATTAAGCAATAAACTACAAACACTAAACTTGAAGCATATCATTTTTGTACACGTGAAATATACAACAAATGGTTAAAAATTTATTATTAATGGATTTTTCAGATTTTTAAATTTTTAACACAGTGTATTAGTAATTCCATTTTTAATTCCTTTTAAAATGATTTACCGACCATGTGACAATAAAAAAAAAATAAATAAATAAATATTTTATAAATTAAAGTTTATCATGATTTTTAGATGAATTATTAATTTATAATTTAGTTTTTGGGTCGGGTTCAAGTATAAAGGAATTGGGTTCGGGTTGTCAAAATTCTCTATTGCGGGCTCGGGTTATTTTTGGAGTGGATGAAATTTTTTTTGTTGGGTTCAGGTTGATACACAACAAATCCGGATTTCGTATAGGATAAAACAGTTTTTATGTAAAGTATTATAATTTATAATAATGAGCAGCATATTACAATGTTGGATTTAATTCGTCTAAAATGTGCCTTGGCCCTTTCTTGCCCCCCACCCTTTCAATTTTTGGTAAATATTTCTGCCACAGATTTATCGAAAACGAACCCCGTGAACGTCAGTTTTTATTTTTCAATTTAAAATGTATCGATTGGCGGTGAATTCAACGTCTACTAATCGATTTTTTTTTCTTTTTTAAGAAGAACAGTGGCGTGCAGTACATACAACAAAAAGTGATTCTAACCTATCATTATACTCGATATCGATGTCGGCTGTTTTTTTACGTTTTAACGAGGGAAGTCAACAATGGAAACTAGAAGGAGGATTGGAAATTAAAATCTGAACAGTGTTTTTTTACGTAAATGCTTGTATTGGAGTAACACTGACTGGAATTCTTTCAATATTTAAAATAAATTTGCCAGCATTTATGACCGTCTCTATCAATTGTTAAAAAAAAAAAAAAAAAAAATGTATTCAGATATTTTTGATTCAGGATGTTTTTACTTTTCTGAACATATATATGTAAGAAAAGTATTGTAATTTAGATTTGCGTTTTAATTTTCATGATTATAATTATATAATCATGATTTTTTCTTTTTTTCTATCTTCTAAATTTCCGGCTCAAATAAGATGTTAAACTACACTGTTAAAACAAATGCAATTTTGTTGCCAGAAAGTCTCTGTGAAAATTACAGAATTCTGTTAAAATTACAGAAAAATACGTTTTGTCAACGTAATTTTTCCGTAATTTACTACTTTTTTTCTCAAATTACAGAGGATTGTGTCATTTTCCCAGAGAATTTCTGGCAACAAAATTGCATTTTTTAACAGTGTGGATTTTGAATTAATGTATAAAACTCTCTCTCTCTCTCTCTTTTTTTTTTATCCTGTAATTTTTAAGTGGTTATAGCAAAAATTAAAAATTACCTATAAATGGTCATTATGAATGCATACACTGTTAAAAATTTCTGTAAATTGAATGTAAATATTTATCCAGAGTCTCTGAAAATTTACAGTAATTCTTAGTTAAAAGTGAATAATCGAGATTCTCAATCTTTATTCTGTATTTTTACGTAATTTTATTATTTAAGTTTTTAATTAAAATAAAAAATGACTTTCTACTAAGTCCGAAATATATTCTCACCAATAATTTATTAAATGAATATTAGTTATTAAAATGAATGTATAAAATATTTTTTTAAACATCTCCGTTTATTTTTCTCTGTCATTTTACCTAAGACTTAAGATAATAGATTACACAGAGTTTTTTGTTGAAATTTTTAACAGTGTATAGTTCAAAAAATCTAAAAATGGGATTGAAAATTGGATATTTTGTAGGAAAATTATTTAATTGAATTCAAGGCCAGTCATACATTGGCATTTTATAATTTACGACCTAAGGTTTTTCCAAATGAAGTTTAGATTTTATACAAAATTGTTAAACTAAATTCATTGTTTAGTTTCGGTGAAAAAAATGCCTCCTGAAAAGAAATCTCACCAAAGCTTCTTTAGGTTTTGTTTTTAAAACCTTTAAATACCCGCGCTGTTTTACGTTTTATAGATGTTTTATAAAGGTTAAATAACTCTTAAAACCTGTAAAATATCTGTGAAAAACAATCTTTCAAAAACTTTTTAAAAAATAAAAATAATCTGGTGTGTCACTCACACGACTTTTTCTTACCCTGAAATTTAATACTATTACAGATTGGAGATAGAGGGGTAAGATATCGAGTACTGTTATGTAAACCTATAGTAAAACAATTCAAATTAGGCTTCGGAAGAGGTTTGTTTGACAAGTAATTCTGTGTGAGGGGTGCTACCGTCTTCCTCAACCCCCCGTTTCATTATTGTACGTACATTTATAAAAAAATTCAAATGTGTCACTAAATTCAAAAGTTTATTTAAAATTATCCAGACAACTTTCACACGCAACATTCCTTGAAACTTATGAAACTTTTCTAGTAACAAACGTATTAACTTCAAAATACAACATTTAGATCGCCTGAAGTTATTCGTTTTTAATTTCTTCTAAGTGACACAGACAAAGATCAAGCGTTAAAACTTGACTTCGGTATTCAGGAAGCCTCAGAACGTGTAAATATACAGAAAACCATACGATGAATATTTAACTTAAAAAAAAAAAAAAAAAAAACACTTTATTAACCATATGGCCATGAGGAATTAATTTAAATTCCTGAGCAGCTTTCCTGGATACGGTAAAATATTAAAGTAAAGCACTTCCACTAATGAAAAATAATGTTATGGCCTAAATATTGACAATCCTGTATATCTGCGGCACAACCTGAAACGCACTTCCATCAATTTTGAAGTATTGTCGCACTATAATCTAGTTTTTTTTGTGTAGCCCTATAAACGATGATTGATTTCTATTGAATTCTCTTGGGTGTCCCTGTACACGAACCATTTGCTTCATCTCAACAAAAAGCTTAGTGTAGTATCCCTATAGGATACACATTTAAAATACCAAGTTTGGACTTTCTGCTACTTGTTTTCCAGATATGCTGATAACAGACACACACACACATACAGAGCAACCGCTAAAAACATGATTTTTGGATTCAGGGGACCTGACAATGTATAAATATAACAAAAACTCGATTTCGAAAATTTCGCCCCAAAACAATACTTTCTCTACCATTACATGGGTAAGAGAAAGCAAAAAACTGGGACTTTAATAAGAGGGTCTTTTTTTTTTCTTAAATAATAATAATAATAATAATAATAATGTGAAACTTTGTAAAGGGAATCTTGTAAAAAGTTCATTTTTTGCAAAGCAAATTTTTGTGAAGGGACTTTTTAATAAGTTTTTCAAAGCATACATTTTTATGAGGCAGAGATTTACGTGTAGGGGTATTTTTCTGAATTTAAACGCGAACTTGCTTATGAAGTGCAATTTTTTGTAAAGCAGATTTTTTTATGAATTTGAATTTCATAAAAATTACGTTTTTATTAATTTTAATTTTGTATAAGGTTCTTTTTATGAAAGGGAACTTTGAGACGATATCACTTTTACAAAAAAAAAAAAAAAAAAAAAAAAAAAAAAAATAGGAAGGGAATCTTTTTTTTTTATATATATGTATATATAAATTTGCATTTTGTGTAACTTATTTTTTATTTATTACTAGCAGGCTTTGCCCGCTTCGCTGGTCACTATATTTAAATGAATTTTAAAAAAAGAATCAATATTTTATATTCCGTTCTACAAATTAAAACTAAAAAGAAAATACACTGAAATTGCTTAAAAACTTCGCTTCGGGCCCTCGCTGACTTCGGCAGAGACTTCTTCACCGCAGCGTCTGGGTACTGGATAACTTAATTTAATTTAACTTAATGGCACTGAAATAGCTCGGACGTTTCTTTCTAAATGTTTACTTATGCATTAGCGATACCCATATCAACTCATCGCCGAAATTGGCAACAATTTCTCAATGTGTAGAAAATTTTAAAACGACAATGACGTCAATTTTTGTGAGATGCATAGTTTATTTTTTTACAATTTTTCATTGTTCACGTTTAATGAAATGTATTTATTTTTAGGTCGAAAAAAATTAACTCGTATATTTTTTTTGGTAACTATTAAATTATAACTAATATTTATTTTCATATTTTATTTAATTAAAAGGAAATTTTGCACCATAATATCTTTAATAACTTGATGTATATAGTGTTCACACAAAAAATGAACAGTTTTTAGAGCTCTTTTAAAAAGTATAACATCTGTGAGCATCTTTAAAAAAAAAATCATCAGTTTTTACTAAAAAAAAATGTCCAACTTTCATCACCAAAGTAGTTAAAACTAGACCAATCAAAAATAAGAGTGGTGCACCCGGAAATGTTCCCGACAAACTCTTTGCTTTATTTATAAGATTACTGTAATTATTATTTATTTATTTACTTTGAGATTTATGCGTATTTTTCAAAATTTAATCTCTCTGATGCAAACCTTCTTATGAATTGGAATTTTGTAAATCGGGCCTTTACATAAATTTGAAATTTTAAAATTTACGATTTTCATTAACTTTAATTTTATGACGCACATTTTCATGAAGTGGAATTTTGTGGCGACGATGTGTGAACTTTGTGTGATAATTTTTCTTATAAAACAAACTTTTATGAAAACAATCTTTATATATATATTTGAATATTGTGAAACATCTTTTTATAAAGGAGATAGGGTATGTGCTCCAGTGATTGGCATGCTCCAGTAGTTGACATCTATCTTGAAATAATTAATAAATAAGCAAAATAATAAAATCATATTTTACATAAGTATTTTAACATTTTATGTCAAACACTGGAGAGTAGAGTGCTAATAACTGCTAAATTGAATAACTAGCAGTGTCAAACACTGGAACATAGGGGGCCAAAGAGTGATAAAATGAAAAACTTGCAGTGTCAATGACTGGAACATCGAGTGGGTGACAAATAAAAATTCATTAAAAAATATATATTTGTTATCAAATGTATATATTTTAACATATATGTGGTTCTGAATGTCTTTCATGCCCTATGTACTAAGTTAAGATTTCTAAAAATATTTTCTGATGACCAGAACATTAAAAACATCAGAGATTGTTCTAAAAGTGCCAATCACTGGGGCACTTACCCTATCATTGACAGTGTTTTGTTATAAATTTCAACTTTCTAAATCAAACTTTCCTATCAAGAAGAATTTCGTAAAACAGACCTTTTAATAAATTTGAATTTTGTAAAATGGCCATTTTTCTGAATTTGGATTTTGTAAAGAGGCGACCCTTTTCACAAAGTGGAAATCTGTAACGAAATGGCTTTTACAAAATAAATATTTAGAAAGAGGCATTATACAACAAATTTGCATTTTGAGAAGAATATTTTTTATGAAATATTATTAATTGATTTTTTTTTTTTTTTTTTTGTGATGCAGACATTTTTATGCACTTGAAGTTTGTAAAAGTCACGTTTCTATTAATTTTAACTTAGTACTGAGCATTTTTTATGTAGTGCATCTTTGCTAAACTATCTGATTTTTCAATTCCTACTGTTACTTCACACTCTACTTATATATATCCTGTTTAAATTTTCAATAGTTAATAAAATACTCACTCAAATAGTTACACATTTGAAACTTTCACAGTATTAGCTCGGAATCCGGTGACAACACGATACTTCGAAGTCATATTTTCGAATTTTTTATTAGTTTTCTTTTAATTAATTAAAATAAGAAAATAATAACGTCCTAATAGCGTTAAAATAGTCATTAAAATACTATCTAAATACACTAAATTAGCTATCATTTAATGGTTGCCAAAAAAAATTTACGAGTTCATTTTCTTTTGACATAAAAATAAATACATTTAATGAAACATAAACATTAAAAAATTATAAAAAGTTAAATTAGGCATCTCACAAAAATTAACATCATTATCACTTTAAAAATTTTATGCACACTGATACGAGCTCTATGATCCATCAGAAAATTTAAAACATGGTATATAAAAAGTTTTTTTTAATCTTATAATTATTTTTCTTTCATTTTGCACGCGCGCTTTTTATTTCCTCATTCAAAATTATTAAAAAAAAAAAAAAAAAAAAAAAAAACTTTTTCGATAGTGTTTGTAAGTAGGAATTGACTTAAAAAAGTTTTTCTTTTATATTACTTGTTCTAGAACAACTTTTAAAGGGGGAAGACAAGTTTTAAGAGATAAATTTCACTTTTACCGGGAAAATGATGGAGTGGGGATATTGAATCACTTTAACTGAGCAAAACCGTTTCATTTTGAAATAATTTTTTTGTGAACTCAAGGGGGCGTTCCATTCCCTAAATGTGAAATCGTCCTTTTACGTATGTATGAGTTGGGGGAGGAACACGTTATTGATTGTCACATTAACATAAAGTTCGGCCGCTATAATTCGGGTTCAGCATGCAACTTAACTCTCTGTGGCATCACGCGAGAAAACCGATAGATCACGGGGGCGGTAAGAGGGTATTTTTGGTTAAAAAAAAAGAAAATAATAGTTCTTAATCACTGTGATCCGAAATTTTTTTGTTCTAGAAGCTTTCATCGGAAAAAAGAAAAATGTTTGTTAAAAAAATAAATTCAATTATATTTCGTTGAATGATTTTTTGATTTTTCATTTTAACAATAATTTTATTCGGTTAACCGAATCAATTTGTTTTGATTAACCTAAAGAAGAAGGTTGAAAAAAGAGTCAATTGGGACTGGATAGTTGTTATGTGCTGATCAACAAAACTTTGTTTAAATAAAAAAAGAACTATGGATGACAGACGACAGAATTTAATTTAGTACGAAAGGACTGCTTATATTTGTATTTTAACACACTTTCAAAAAAAGAAAAAATCTGAAAACACTAGTCTAAATAATAAGGAAATATTCAACCGAGACCTGTTGGCTCTATGGTCACAGTACAGAACTACAAACCCGAAGATTGTAAGTTCGAACCTCACCGTTTGGAAATGAAAAAATAAAATAATATACAGTGAAACCTCTCAAGCTGGACACCCCTATAAGTTGGACGCTTTTTCTCGGAACGGAATGTATCCATTAACATTATGTCTAACCCCTATAAGTTGGACACCTCTCTAAGTTGGACACTTTTTCTTGGAACCGTAGGTGTCCAACTTAGAGAGGTTTTACTGTATCTGCAAACACTAGTGTAAATAATCAGGAAATATTCAGCCAAGACCTGTTGGCTCTGTGGTAAGAGTACAGAACTACAAACCCGAAGGTTGTGAGTTCGATCCTCACCGATGGGAAGTAAAAAACAAAATAAATAAAAGTTTTTACGGATTTCTCAAAATATTTTAAGATAGAGTAAGAAATTAAGTGGTAAAATTGGTTATTGGCAGGCATTTTCGAAGTGAAACACTATAAATTGGGAATTTGAATTAGTAGAAAATGTATGATTAAGATTAAAAAAAAAAAAAAAAAAAAAAAATGGGTTTCGGAAATATTTTTTAAGACTATATAGTAATAAAAATTCATCATTACAATAATCAAACACCAAGAAGGAAGACTTGAATGAATCAACAAACAACCACATCTGGAAGCGAAGCCTGAGACAAGGTAGAACACGTTGAAAAAGTTAATATTATTTCTTTCTGAAACACTTATGGATGAGATGAGATCATACATAGCAAATTTGAACAAAGTATAACAACAGAGGCCACCACGGCTTAAACCAGGAGAAGCATTAAAAAAAAAAAAAAAAAAAGGGGAAGAAAATCGAAATCTATCTTCTATTGATTTCCATAGATTTTAAATATTTCACCATGTCCAGGAAAGCTGCTCAGGAATTGAAATTAATTCTTCATAGCCATATGGTAAATAATGTATTTTTTCAAGCTAAGTATTCATCGCTTTGCTTTTTGTATATTTACACGTTTTGAGGCTTCCTGAATACTGAAGTCAAATTTTTAACGTTTGATCTTTGTACGTGTCTGTTACAGTAAATTAAAAACAAATAATGTCTGGCGATCCAAATGTTGTATTTTGAAGTGAATACGTTTGTTGCTACGAAAATTTGATCAAGATTGATAAGTTTCAAGGAATGTTGAGTGTGAAAGTTGTCTGGATCATTTTAAATGAACGTTTCAATTTAATAACAGATTTCAATTCTATATAAATGTGGTTACAATAATGAAACGGGGGGGGGGGGTTGAGGGGGAAGTAGGAATTATTTGTCAAATAAAGTTGTTCTGAAGTCTAATTTGAATTGTTTTAACATAAGTTTACATAACAGTACTTGTTATCTTATCCCTAAATTTCCAATCTGTATTTATAGTATTAAATTTCAGGGTAAGAGAAAGTCATGTGAGGGACACACCACATTATTTCTTAAGAAATAGGGGCAAAGGGGGGGGGGCGTCGTATTGGCTACATATTCGTGGTTTTGTGATCCACCCCAGCAATCTGGTATTTTAACTTCTTTCAATTTTTCGTGCCTCTGTTATGTGATTATTGTATATTTGTTTTACAGTTGAACGTAAAATAATTGCACAGACCTCCAAATGTTTGGGAAGAAATAGTTTTTCGAGATTAATTTTTGAACCAATGTAGATGAATTCAATGAAGTAAACTTTATAAATTGTAATAACCGAATGATAATTCTTTGGATATTAATTTTTTTGAAAGCTTCGCACTTTAGTTTATTATATCAGATATGATATATGAGTATACAGTAAAGCACCGTTTATACGTCTTTCAAGGGACTGACGTAAAAGAAGGTATAAATGAAAAGACGTATAATCGAAATTTTAATAATAACACCTTGACTACTACAAATTGAATGACACCTAAGCAAAATTTATATGAAAATACTGATTAATAAAGATTTTTAAGTTGGTAAATGTATATTATACTTTTTTAAAGACAATAATTAATTAAAAAAATATATTATAAAAAGTGAGAAAAATCATACTATTAAATGCAGGACTGGGTATTAATTACATATATCACATACTGAGTATTATAGCATTACATTTCTTAAGAATTCTATGAACACATTTTGAATATTAATTATGTATATTGCGTATCTTTAATAATAAGCATACGATTGATGTCCATGCCAGATAGTTATATTTAATAACATTAAAAATCTTTAATATTCGTCTGATTGGCTGTTCGTCTGTGAGTATTAAAAATTCTACTGTGAATTCAATGGATTCTTGGATCAGTATTCTTCGATCTTTCCTGTGTTCCTCCCTTTAAGATGCTTTCTAGGGAAAATCCGTCTTATTTAGAATGGAAAATAATGACAGGTCGAGAAATTTTGCGAATTTTAGTAAAGTGGAAAAGACATAGACCGATATGAGCGGCGTATAAACGAAGAATTTTTGCATTAAAATGAGTAGGAATGAATCGGGACTTGACTAAAAGGATGTATAAATGTAAAAGACGCATAAACGAGAGATGCATAAACGGTGCTTTACTATATGTACCTATGAGCGTATATACAAGTTATTCTAAATAACTAAAAATGAAACCTGTTAACTCGGAAGTATACATAAGCATCCTACTTTATTGCCTGGAAGCCAAAGCTTAACTCTCTCCCAAAGGGATTAGTCAGTAAATAATTACAAGATAAAAAGAACTTTTTATATACCATGTTTTTAAATTTTCTGTTGAATCATTTAAACACTACCGAAGGCAGCGGGAACCCGGAACAATTGGCTAAAAGTATTAAAAAAGTCATTGCTATCGTGTTTTGAGCTATTATAAAGTTTCAAATGGCTAGCTAGTTAAAAATCGATTGCAAGCTTTGTACTAGTAACGCTGCCGAAGGCAGCAGTGACCCGAAACAGTTGGTTAAAAGTATTTAAAAAATGCATTTTCATCGTATTCTGAACTACTCTAAAAGTTTCAAATGTCAAGCTAGTCGGGAAGTTAGTTAAATAAATTTTCTGTTCAATGATATAAACGCTGCCGAAGGCAGTAGGGACCTGAAACAATTGACTAAAAGCATTAAAAAAATGTATTGTCACCGTGCTCTGAGCTATCCTGAAAGTTTCAAATGTCTAGCTAGTCGGGAAGTTAGTGAAAAATCAATTGCAAGCTTTGTACTGGTAAAGCAGCCGAAGGCAGCAGGAATCCGAAACAGTTGGCTAAAAGTATTTAAAAAAAAAAAAAAGGATTTTTACCGTGTTCTGAACTATTCTGAAAATTTAAAATGTCTAACTAGTCTGGAAGTTACTTAAATAAATTTTCTGTCGAATCATATAAAGTTTCAAATGTCCAGCTAGTAGGGGAGTTATTTAAAAATCGATTGCAAGATTTGTACTGGACAAACAAACAGACAAGAATCGAAGTTAATAAGAACATGGTAAAATGAGGAGGAGAATGCTTAGTTGCATAGCATACATCTTAATCTTTATATATCAATTTAGTGAATATCACATTTAATTATAAAAACGCACCACAGAACTGGCGTTTAAAAGTAATAAGTACAAAACTATGACTAAACACTATAAAATGCTAGAACTCACAATAGTTTCGAATCGAAACTATCTCTAACCATTGTGCGTTGCCGCTTTGATTGCAGCACTCGTGCTTACTTTGTTCGCCTGACGAAAGGTCGTTTCTTATTTCGACCCAAAAGAATTGTTACTAGTTCTAGCATTTTATAATGTTTACTAGCTGGCTTCGCCCGCTAGCGGGTCAGTATTTTCAAATGAATCACTAAAATTAATGAATCACTAAGAGTAATTTTTAGTGTTAAGAAAAGAAATTAAAAAAAAATCATTTCTGATTGGGTAAAAAGTCGGCCCGGGTCCCCACTGCCTTCGGCAGCGCCGTCCCGTGCGCGCTGCGCACGCACAACTTAAGGGATACACGGGCTGCGCACGCGTATACCTTCCCTGACCTTTCGTGCCCCCTAAAAAATCATTTCTGATCGGGTAAAAACTCGCACCGGGTCCCCATTGCCTTCGGCAGCGCAGACCCATGCGCATTTTAACAAATATTGATATTAAATAATTTAGTTTTGGTTAAAAAAAAATTGGGGATATTATATAGCAGCAAAAATGTTTAGTTGATTAAAAAAAAAAAAGTTTTTGTAATATGTATATATATATATATATAAATGATAGATATTGTAATAAAATTTAACCTTGAAATTTAGCAATGAATAGATACAAAACAATACCAACACAACAAAAATAGAACTGATTTTAACTTATAGGTAAGACTGACACAAAAATGTTGCGATACAGATTAAGAACCAATAAGAGACAAAAACAATTCAAATTACTGACGCCGACATGAATGATAATAATAATAAAAGAACCATTAAACTTAATGACGGAGAAAGTAAATAAAGGACCACTGAAATAATAATTAGATAAAAATGCTTAAAATGTGAAGTATAAACTCTTCAGGAAGCACGTACTTCATAAAGCTGTGAAAGCAGCATCGATTTCGTAAAACAATATAGCTAATCTTAGCAATTTATATTGTTTCAGCCTCGATCGAGGCAGCAAAACCATTTTGAATGAGAAATATCCGTGTAGTGCTGTTATGTTGCAATATCCGTTATTAAAGGAAAGGTTTCTACTGTGTTGTTAAATCTTGGTTTCTATTATGCATAAATGTATCAAACGAGGTACGTGAGGCGGAATATATATAAAACTATCCCAATTCAATTTGGATGCATATCGTCCGACGGGTGGCACTGTTATCACTCTCTGCAATTTTTAACATGACTCTGCATTCATTAGTAAAAACTGTATCAAACTATACATGTATGAAATGTCCATGGTAAGAGGCTAACAAGGAAACATTCAAAAGGTGTCATCTTCAAAAAGTATTGAAAAAATATATGAGATTCTACTCTTCATAAAACACCAGACAGTGAAAAAATTATCGACTGAAATTAATTACAGCGACCACAAAAAATTATCAAAATTAAGCATATTTGGCGATTTAGCGCTGTTAGGCGATACGTTTGCTTTGCTAGCACAGAGATTGTCGTGTACGAACAGAACCATGTTTTGCTTTTCCGCCAAGTACTCAAAATCAATCGCCTAGCAGTGTGAAATCGCCAAATATAATATGCTTAATTTTGATAATTTTTTGTGGTCGCTGTAATTCATTTCACCTGATAATTTTTTTCATTTTCCGGTGTTTTAGGAAGAGTAGAATCACATATGTTTTTTTCAATACTTTTTGAAGATGACACCTTTTGAATGTTTACTTGTAAGTTGATTATGTTTTTGTGCGAGTTCTGTTACATAAAATGATATCGAAGAAAGTTTCCTGAGGCTCAAGATACTGTTTCAATACTTCTCTGTAAAACATCGTTCATTAAACTTCAAAGAACAATTCATTTATGGGGCGACCTTACCACTGGGGGCCCAGGCACGTGCCCTCTTGGCCTCGGGGTAAAATCAAGCTGAAATTGGACATCCATTTTTCAGTTCCGAAATGCATCTCTGACGAGCCGAGGATATACCTTTGATGGATGAGCTCTTGAGCGATGCAATCGTCTCGATTATGTTATTAGAATGTTTCGGTCGCTGATCCGTCGCTGATAAAGTCGATCTGGAGACGGATTTCGGCTGAGATTTCACCCGCTTTCACACAGGATATACGCTCCTATGTCCCTTACGAATAAGAGAAACGCCGAGGCACTCTCACCTTATATAAAAAGAGAGCGAGATATCTTCTTTGTTTCATTGTTTTGGTCCGATGATAATTTCTTACTTTCATGCAACTTGATCGGATGGACGATAACAGAACGATTGGCGGATTGGCATGTTCTTGTAAGGGCAAAATTTTATACACCCAGAGAAAGGATTTGACTAATATTACAAAATGTGTTTGGTTGAGATTATTGTTGTTGTGTAAGACAAAATTTGGATTAGAATTTAGGATACGCACAATATATAGTGTTAAAAAATTTACACAATTTGTTAACACAATTTCAGCTAAACCTCTTTGTATTTGGTTACATTATGAAAATGTTTTGTTCAACTTTATATTCATTTGTACATATTTGTAAGCAAAAAACAAAGTTTTGCTTGGTTACATTGTAAAATTTAATTGGGTCAAATCTTTTGAAATCTTTATAATAAATCATTGTTCCTAATTATTAACTCTACTTGTTAGGCTTTGTTAGACAGAAAGAGGCCGCTTACCACTATATAGCAGTTTGGATCGATTTTAACCACCCCATCGGTGACCCCGAGATAATACAGGGAAATCCTAGACTCCACAAATTAAGGTGGTCAATGAAGTGGTTAAGCCCCCCCCCCCACCTTCGCACCCCCCTATTTTCTCTTTTGTTTCTTGGCTGAATGATTCACTGACTTAAACTTGTTTAAACACTTCGTCAGGGCTTATCAAATACATTTGCCAGATCGCCATTGACAACCAAAATCTTCTAACTTCGATCAGTTATTTAAATTCATCACTGACCCCCTCCTAATATTTAAGATTGTTGTTTTTCTGTTACTTAGGTAGGGGATGAACACTGTTTAATTTACCATGTAAAAAGAAATTTCAGTATCTCTTCAGAAAATTTTATTTCACGAAAGTAATATCATTATTAATTATATTAAAAACACGTAAAATAATTTATAATATTAAATACATATATATATATATAAATGATAGATTTCAAAATAAAATTTAACCTTAAAATTTTAGCATTTAATAGATACATGTCAATACCAACACAACAAAAATAAAACTGATTGTAACACAGTACAAAAACTTATATTTAACTATCTGTCTTCTGCAATTAAATAATTAGAACCAAATTCTATTGTAAATTCATTTCATATTTATTTTTATTAAAAAATTAGATAATTGAAAAAATGTCTTTTAGCTTAAAAAATAAAATAAAAATAAAAGTTTATACTATTTTATTTCTAGGTTAAATTAGGAATTAAATTTATAGATAAATAAAATATAATTGCTCTAAATTATATAATTTAAATATAATAATTTTGAAAGTTTTAAAGTTATGCAATTTATTATTATCTATCATTACTAGTTATTTTATTATTCATTTTCTTTCTCAGTTTATGTACTGAAAGTGTCTCTCATTTTATTTTATTATTATTATTATTTATTATTATTATTATTTTATGTATGTAATATACAAATTAAAAAAAAAAAAAAAAAGAAAGAAAGAAAGAAAGAAACTGATTAAACATTCTAAAATGCAAGAACTCGCAAAGAATTTATGTGAAATACTAATTAATAAGGTTTTTTAAGATAGTGATTACTATATTACTTTATAGTAGAATTTATATTCAAATATAATAATTAAATTAAAAAGAAAAAAAAATTTTTAGTCTAAAAAATGAAAAAGATTGCAACATTAATACATGACTTGAATACTAATTATATGTATTACGTATTTTTAATAACGAGTATTATACGATTTATGTGCATACAAGTAATTTATTTAATTACATTTAAAAAAAAATTTTAATACTAGCCTGATATGCTGATTGTCTGCGAATATTAAGAACTCTATTGTGAATTAAATTCAGTTCATTAAATACTTAGTTTACTTGTGTTTTGACAAACAAAATAAGTTCGAAGTTTTTCAATGCAGATCATTGCGTCTTTAAAGGAAGGGTACAAAACTATTTTGCGTTCTACATCATCGCTTAAATTAGCATCAGATAATTTGTTTTAAACTGGTTTCATCGATTGTGAATAATTCCGAAATCTTTACATCGGTGTCACATGTCACACACTCATCAAAATTGATATGTAGAAACGGATTTTAGACCTTTTTCAGTATACGTCAAAATAATCACCGTCCGAAAAATGTTATAATATTTTAGAAAGAGGAAAAAGACGTATGACTGTTATTGAGCGACGCATAAACGAATAATTTTTGCTTTCAAATGAATATGAATGAAGAGAGTTTTTACTAGGACGTATAAATATAACAGACGTATAAACGGTGTTTTATTTTATTACAAAATTGCGCTGATGACAAAGTATTTTTAAAATAGGTCTGCGCCTGCTAATACGTAAATCTCGTGAAAGACGAGTGGAGTCACTCCATATTTTTTTTTTTTTCTTTCTTTTTAGTACGGAGGACTATTAGTCTCAATCTACGGATGAAACGTTGACGCCAGTTTTACGACGGTTGGTCATTTATCGAAATCGAAAATATAATTGAGTAATTAGAAAGAGATGTTATAATTTTGAAAAAAAAAAAAAAAAATAATAATAATAGTTCTCCGTCCTAAACTAAATTCTGCTTTTGCCAGAATTTCATCAAAATGTTTTTTTTTTTTTTTTTTTCTTTTTTGGATAGAAGAAGAAAATCAATAATAATTTGCATCGAAAAAGTTGAAGAAACCCTTTTTTAGACAAAAATAAATAATTTGTTTTAATTTTTAATGGTTGCCAAAAAAGCTTACGAGTTGGTTTTATTTTTATTTTATTTTTATTATTATTATTATAATTTATTTTTGAAATGGAAAGAAATTCACGTGTCAACTTCAAAATTGATATCAAAATTCGTGAAAAATTAAACTTGCAGGGTAAAATTGACGTCATTATAGCTCTAAAGGCATTATTATTATTATTAAAATTATTATTATTATTTTAATTTATTTCTAACTAGCAGGCTTTGAAAGATTCGCTGGTCACTATATTTAAATGAATTATAACAAATACTGAATAACTGAAACGTTTAAATGCATATATTTCGATTGGTGATGGCGACTATTTTCAGCAAATTAGAACTATGGCCAAATACTATGACATACAGCCGTTAACGACATTTATTTATTTGAGTTTCATTATGTTGAACAGAAACATGGTTAATTATTAAACTAGGGACGCATTTACATTTATTTGTGGATGATAAAAATCAAAGGGAAGAAAAAAGAATCATTTGAGACAGTTTGATTAATTCATATTAATAAAAATAAAAATTAAAAATTTAATGCTATTCTATTATGACGTCAATTTCATCAGAAAATTTTAATGATGCAGGTTTAACTTTTCGATATTATTATTATTATAATTCCCATGAAAAGAAAAAAAATAATCTGGTGTGTCACTCACACGACTTTCTCTTACCTTGAAATTTAATACTCTAAATACAGGTTGCAGATTAATAGATAAGATAACGAGTATTGTTATGTAAAGATATGTTAAACAATTCATATTAGGCTTCTGAAGAGTTTTAGATAATAATTAGTTCTGTGTGAGGGGGGCTACCGCCCCCCTCAACCCCCCGTTTCATTAATGCACCTACATTTATATAGAATTTAATTCGGTTATTAAAAAATATTTCTCTTTTTAAAAAATAATTTTTTTAAATTATTATTTAAAAAAATTATCCTTTATGATAAGGCAGACGATTTCCATATTAGAGAAGTAGTATAACACCAATTATCAAAAAAAAAAAAAGTACATTTTATTCTCAATATTTAAAAAAAAAAAAAAAAAAAAAAAAAAATGTACGGTTTTTTCTAAGTTTTCTTTTTCGTTAAAAAAAAAGAAAAAAAAAAAAATCGATAATGTTGTTTTAAATTATCGCAGATCGATGGTTCAACCATCCGTTTTAAAGGTATTGGCGAGCTCTTTTGAAAGATACCCATCATGAAAATTTACTGCCCTCGAGGAGGGACTTCCCCCCCAGGGGGGGGAGGCGAGGGTCCTACATACACACAAAAAAAAAAAATTCCCAGTTAACTATCTCTATTACAAAAACATATATTCGATTCATTTGGTTTAATGCAGTCTATAGACGTTAAACTCTACTTACCTGCAACTTCCCCCATAGACGTAATGTATTAGAATTCTCTTGATTGTCCCTGTACACGAACCATTTGCTTGATCTTAACGAAAAGCTTACTGTAGCATCCCTATATGATACACATTTAGAATACCAAGTTTGAACTTTCTGCCATAATTTGTTTTTTGAGGTACGCTGATAACAGAGACACACTGACACACACACAGACCATTTGCTAAAAACATGATTTTCGTAATCAGTTGACCTCAAAACGTGCAAATATAACAAAATCTCGCGTTCGGAAATTTGACCCAAAAACAATACTTTCTCTACCTTATGGGTAAAAAAAAGTAAAAAGTTTCTTTTTATGTAAATAATAAAATTAAAATAAAATGTTGTAAACGATTTATTTTTATTGGCAACAGCTTCAAATGATAGCTCAAAGAACTAGTATGATGTGGCCTCTACATGACTTTCTTCTATATAATTTTACACAAAATTCATTGAATAAAAATTATTTATTAAATTATTTTCCATTATAAATGCAGACGACTTTTATCTGACAGAATTATACCACTGAATGCCAAAATAAAGTCGATTTTTTGCCAATATCAAAAGAAATAATTCTTTTTCGTTAAAAGATAAAAAAAAAATCTATAACTTTGTTTTAAATTATCACAGATCTATAGTTCAACCATTCATTTTAAAGGTATTGACGAGATCTTTCGAAAGACACCCATAATGAAAATTTACTCCCCCCAGGAGAGGGGAGGGGGAAGCGATGCTCCCACATGCACCAAAGTTATTTCCTAGCTAACTACTACGATTATAAATAATTCATATTAATTTTACAATCGCACGTTTAAAATAACTCTCGTTATGTACATTTATACGAAATTTTGTCCTATACTGCCATGTTAAAAAATGTAGAAAAAATGCTGTAACAGCGCCACCTGTTGAGCCATTGTTCTATAAATCTAATCAGCACCAGTTTATGTCAGGGTCCAACTCAATACCAAGTTTGGTTCAATTTCGTTCATTGGTTCGTGAGATACAGCTTCCACAAAATTTATGATACACGCAGACAGACATTTTCTAAAAAACTGTCAAATCGTGTTCAGGACATTCCAAAACTTGTAAATCCATCGAAAACTGGAGATCGAAAATTTTCACGAATCTAACACTTTCTCTATATATACATATAGAAGAAAGTAAAACAAAGACTATTTATTTATTTGGGTCATTCTCTGAAAAGTGGGCTTTAAAAAAAAAAAAAAAAAATTAGCTGAAATAAAATTGCTCCATTTTTTTTTTATTTTTTTTTGTGCATATACATGTTAATAAAAATAATAAAAATACATACACAGTTAATAAAAAATAATATTAACCAAGCTGTATCTGATAATTTTTGAAATAGTAATTATTTTTATTAATTAGAAAAATGAGGGAATGATTGTGAGGGAATGACAAATTTCTTCTAGAAACTACTTTATAATAATATTATAGTTTTAAAAAATTAAAGAACACGCTTTAATTTACTTTCCTTATTTTAAATAAATGTAATTTTTATTGTTCACGTTTTTTTTTTTTTTTTTTTTTTTTTTTTTTTCTGTCGAAAAAATAATGATAATTTTTTTGGCAACAATTAAATTAAGGAATAATATTAAATATTTTAAATAAATGTAATTTTTATTGTTCACATTTTTTTTTTTTTTTTCTGACCAAAAAATAATGATAATTTTTTTTGGCAACAATTAAATTAAGGATTAAAATTAAATGGCCAATTTATCAGTAATTAGAAGGTTTTTATTTTAACACTAGTATATAACCCCGTCAAAAACCACGGAATGTGAAATCAATTAAGGTAGTGAATCAACGAATGCTTTGCCTGCTTCGCTGGACACTATATTTAAAGGGGACTAATGTGCAAGTTGCATCTGAAGGGACAAATATGCAAGTTGTACCTGACGGGACTAATGTGCAAGTTGCACCGAACGAACAAAATATTTCTTTTAACGAAAATACCTACTAACTCAAGACGATAGGTCTAATATAACGTATCATATTTTATATTGTATTTATCGTAATATAACTCAGTACTTATTTCGCTTCGTTCTTCAACTCGTTTTAATAAGTATTTTTTATATGCATGAGCAAATTTAATATTTTTTAATTTTTCGCGTGAAAACATTATTTCATCTTATGCCCCCCCCCCCTTTAAAAAAATACATATTTATTTATAACAATAACTGGTAAATTTTTTTGGCAACAATTATAAATTTAAATGTTCAATTTTGAAATTATTTTCATATTTTAATTAATTCTAAAATATCTAATCAAAACTTCGTTGCAAATAAGGTACCAAATGAAAGGTACCATATTTGTAACGAAGTAACCTTAGGTACCTTATTTGTAACCTTATTTATTTTAACTAATTTGATAAATATGACGTCACAATCAACTGTTTGTTTATATCAGATATGTACATTATCATTATTGCAGAAAAAAGATGTAATAACTATTAGCCCATAATTTTTATGATTGAATTTTATATTACATTTTAATTTTATCCTCCATGGATATTTTAGAATTGCAGTGGTAGTTATAAACTTTCGTTGAAATCTTTTTACATATTGAGATTAAGGGAAAATTGCAAGCACAAAAAATGTTCAGTTTTGGAAGATCTTTCTAATGATGCAACATTTATGCAGATTAATAAAAAAAATATATAAATAAAACTAAAACACATAGCATTTCTAAGGAAAAAAAAAAAAAAAAACTGTCAAAAGTCTCTGTTTTGAAGCGGTCTAAACCGGAATCGTTCCTGACAGAAGAGGGTCATTATTATTATTAATTTTAATTAATTAAAAGAAAACTAAAACAAAATTCGAAAATCGGGCTTCGAGGTGCATCAGGAGAGGTCATTACGAACCACCATGCAAATTTTTGTAGCTCAGCCATCAGCCGTTTTCTTAAAAAGCTCTGGAAACCATACACAATGGTTTTTTGTTTGAGATATGAAGGATTTTGTGCAATCACGTTTTGCTCCCAGAGAAGTTACAAACATACATACATACAGGTGAAGCTAATATAAGCGTGTTAAAAATATTATTAAGTTTAGCTATATTTTCAAATATTAAATATTTATTAAAACATATTTTTATTAATATAATAGCATAAAAAAGCAAATTTGATTTCTTTTAGTTAACTTTATAATGAGTGAGGGAATGACGTATAATAAAAATACTGTATTTCAATCTAACATTTGAGAGCCATATGCTATTCATTGTAAAATGTTTCCAACAGAACACAAAATGTTTTCTTTACTTTGCTTCTATATAAATTAAATTTGACTTATATAAAGTACGTGCTGCCATTAATGGAGTAAGTAGGGGTATAATTACAGTTTGATGAGGGAATGATATCTATTACCAGGGACAACAATAATAAGTGTTCTAATTTCTTTCATTGCATAATATATAAATGTAGTATAATGGATAAATATTTATTAAAGTATGTTTAATAAATTTTCACTTCAAATAATCTGAATATAGATGCTTTAATACCATAGAAACCGTTTTATTTACTTACATGTGGGAATGGGGACACAGTGAGGGAATGATATTGTACATTCCAAAAAATATTTTAAAATTATATTTGAATTCCAATAACCAAAGAATAACAGTTTATATGCAAAACCAATTAATATTGATAGTTTGGACTGCTTTTTGTTTTTGTGCTTTTAAAAATATGCCCTCAAGACTACTGGGACATGAAATGACCACTTTTCAGAGAATTACTCATTTGTATGTGAAGTTTTTTTGTAGTTTTATTGAGGGCATTTTGGCAAACTCTGTAAAGCAGGGCGAGGGCCTCCAAATAACCTCAGTGCGCCGGGTCTTTAAAAAGTATAGTCGGGCCCTGCATAAAGTCCTGTTTGAGTTTCATTCATTCAATTCAATAGATTCGAAACAAGATAGGCGTCAACAATTTTTTTTATCCACCACTGCAATGGAGGATAGTATGCCTATAAATAAACAACTAAATAAATGTTTGTTTTATGACAGGTCGGATCAATCCGTTTGACGGACGTTTCCTTCGGGCATCTCTGAACTCTTTCTTCTTCTGTCGAGAATTAACCAATAAGCAGGAATTGAGCTGTACACTCCTTTCATAAAGAAGGGTTGAGGGCTCGACGTCGACGTTTTCTTTCAGAACTGGAACAGTGCAAAAGATTGACGGTTTGACAAGTCGAGAAGACAGTGATAAGTGCAAGTGACGTGACGAAGAAACACGCTGCAACGAAAGCAACAACTTACTTCATTAGAGTAAACTGCTATGTCGTGGTCGTCACGAAACTTTCTTCTGTATTTTCTTACACACATTCATTCAGTCTAAATCATTCATTGAAATTATTGTTTATCAAAATTACTTTTCGCGATGAATACAGACGATTTCCCTCTCAGAGAAGTGTAACACTCATTTTAAAAAGAGTGTCGAAATTTGTGCTGACATCTGAGGATTTATTTTTTTTTTTAACTTTCTCTTACCCATATACGATAGAGAAGGTATTGTTTTTGGGTCGAATTTCCGAAATTTAGTTTTTGCTGTATTTACACGTTTTGAGGTGCGTAAAACCGGAAAACATGTTTTTAGTGTGTCTTATCAGCATATCTCCCGAACAAATAGCAGTAGGAAGTTCTAACTTGGTTAGCGTCGCAATAATACCTACATAAAACTAGTATGATGTGGCCACCACATGACTTTCTTCTATATAATTTTACACAAAATTCATTGAATACAAATTATTTATTAAATTACTTAATTATTTGCCATTATAAATGCAGGCGATTTTTATCTGACAGAATTATATCACTAAATGCCGAAAGAAAGTCAATTTTTTGCCAATATCAAAAGAAATACGGTTTTTTTTTTTTTTTTTTTTTTTTTTTTTCCGTTAAAAGATGAAAAAAGTCTAAAACTTTGTTTTAAATTATCACAGATCCAGTTTTAAATTATCACAGACGAGATCTTTCGAAAGGCACCCATACTGAAAATTTACTTCCCCCGAGGGTGTACTTTCCCTCCCTGGAAGCGATGCTCCCACATGCACAAAAGTTTTTTCCTAGTTAACTACTACTATTATAAATAATTCATGTTAATTTTACAATCGCACGTTTAAAATAACTCTCATTATGTACATTTATACGAAATTTTGTCCTATACTGCCCTGTTAAAAATGTAGAAAAAATGCGATCACAGCGCCACCTACTGAGCAATTGTTTCACAAATCTAATCAGCACCAGTTTATGTCAGGGTTCAACTAAATACCAACTTTGGTTAAACTTCGCTCATTGGATCGTGAATTACAGCGTCCACAAAATTTGCAATACACACACACAGACAGACATTTTTTAAAAATAGTCAAATCGTATTCAGGACATTCCAAAAAGGGTAAATCCATCGAAAACTGGAGTTCGAAAATTTTCACGAATCCAATCTGTATATGTACATGTAGAATAAAGTAAAAAAGTAGACTTAATACTGTTTTGTTAAATAAGTCCTTGTCGACTGTCTTAGACTAAGAACATGGCTCGACAAGGATTTATTTAACAGAGCAGTAATAAGTGTACCTTTTTTAAATAGGAATTATTGCTAGCGCTCGAATAATTTTGCTACCTACTATATATGGAGTAAGTTATAAGCAATACCGTGATACGGTTCAACCTCATTTTTAAGTTTTTTACTTCTTGCGATTAAGTTGCACCAAAACTTGGAGCTACCATACATCCACTCGCAAGGGAAGTATGAATCAGTAAAATTCCTATTGAAACCAAACTAAGATTAAATTAAAGAGCGCGGTCGAAACATAGGTTAAAGGGCAAATTTTGTGCAACAACTCACCCATGGGCCAAGATAAGACCCTGGAAAATTTAATCCCTTTTATCAAAATCAACGAAACATAATTAGTGGGCAAGAAAGCGGGTGGTAGCTGCTACTTCGGTACCAAATTTTGGTTCAAATTAACAGCAAATTTTTAACAGTGTAGCGCAGTACTAAAGTGACTTTAAATTCAACCAACTAACTGTAATCTGTTTCTACATCCTGAAGAAAACTGGGTAAAAATCCTTACGTGTAGGGACTAATACTAATATCTACAATTTGTAACGATGAATTAAATCGATATATCCTTATATCGGTATTTTAGAAGAACGATATATCGATTTAAGAAATGTCAACATCGCCCAGCACTACTGATAACAGACATACACACAGAGAGACAGACAGATCAACCGCTAAAAACATGATTTTCGGATTCAGGGGTTCTCAGAACGTGTAAATATAACAAAAACGCAATTTAGAATATTTAACCCAAAAACAATATTTTCTCTACCATATATATGAGTAAGAGAAAGTAAAAAGTTTAATTTTCGGGAAACGGCTTTACAAGAATATCTGTATCCGTATTTACTGATCACACTCATCTTCTACCTTCACTATCAAAAATAACATCCGTAGAACATTTTCGTCTATTTCATCCTCTTTCTATAAATGTACAACCCAACCTTACGTACAACGTACCAACAACGTACGTACAACGCGATCAGAAATAAACGTCCTTAATCGTCGTGTTTTCCTAAACAATGCAACAACACTTCCATGACCAGCTTCGTGTTTGCCGACAGTCGACTAAGGTCAAGCTTCGTTTTTTCCAGCGACATGGAACACGCGTTTTCTCGGCGACATATGTCCGCTTTTGTCCAGTCGCCGATGGGAAAATGTTTACCAAACCACTAAGGTCAAGTTTTACAGCACACTCTGAATGGGAGCTACACGAGTTTAGGCCATGTCTGCACTTGGCCTCGATGTAACGGACGACTTTTTTTTCTTTGACGGATTACAAGGATTTAAAGCAGATTTTTGAAGGGCTTTACAGAACGACAATTTTACACCTGTGGACAGGAGGACGAAGGTTTAAAGATGTTGGATGGAAGGTTATATATTTAGGAAGTACTTATCTACTGGACATTTTCCGACAACTCTTTTGGAGCACACCAGAAATAGACATGATTCTGACCTTCGTCATTCGAAAGAAAGTAATTAAAGTACTGCAGAGAAAAAATATTATGTTGGAAAAACAAACCTATACAGCCACCGATATCCGTTAGACATCTAAATGACATCCAAATGATCCATAAAACGTGCAAAATATCTAAAGAATGTCCAATCAAAGTTCTGGATATCGTCTCATTATAGATATCTATTAGATGTTTAAATATAGATGAAATGTAGACGTGCTAATACGATGTCTAATAGATGCAACATGTTGCATCAAAACAAGATTTAGATATTTTCAATATCTATTAGATATAACAAGTCCGATTGTTGAATATTTGGATATTTATAGGATATGTAACAGATATCTAATGGATGTCAAAAAGAGTGATACGGGTCGTGCTAATAGATACCTGTACTGCCTGTACAATATTTATAGAAGTTTAATGGATCATTTTTTAACTTTTATATACGTGTTATGGATGTAAATGGCTGTGTGGGAAAGTTTTGTTAAATCAATCAAATTTGTTCGTTGATATAGCCTTAATAAAATTTTTGTTAACCAGAAACAAAATTATTATTATTATTTTTTTTATTATTTATTTAT
This sequence comes from Salticus scenicus, assembly GCA_963930645.1. Lineage (NCBI taxonomy): Eukaryota > Metazoa > Arthropoda > Arachnida > Araneae > Salticidae > Salticus > Salticus scenicus. Next base: position 917,397 of record CAWVNO010001064.1, read on the forward strand.
TTATTTATTTTTATTTTTTTGACCAAACAATTTTATTGAGTCAGCCAATATATATATATATATTAATTAAATTAATTTTGTTTATTTAAACAAACAATTTCGTTGATTCATCATATCGCTTGCTCATTCGCTGTTTCTAGAGAGATCCATGACGCAATTTACCGAACTATCCAGTCACAATTATTTTTCTTTCAATTCTTTTTTTTTTTTTTTTGTTAATCGAAGAAAATTGATTAGTTAACTGAACACAATTATTGTTAAAATGACAAAAATAAATAAATAAATAATAATAAATCACTCAACAAAATTAATTTTTTTTTATACTTGAATTTTGCCAAAAAAAAACGTCAGTGGGGAACTTTTGTTTTGAAATTGAAAAAAAAAAAAAAAATTGTTTGTTTGTTTGTACAGTAAAAGTGGTCATAAAACCTATCCGATTTACTTGAAATAGTCTATACATATTTGTAAAATGTATGGAATAAGGTATATATTTTTTGGCATGTACGATGCTTGTGGCTCATGCACAGGGACATAAAAAAGACATTACGATCTATATTAGATGACATTTTTACAGCATTATCCCAGATAGCAAGCATATTTGCAGCAAGTTTGATTTTTCTTGTTATCTTGCCATGACAAATTTGCTGTGAAATTGCCGCAAAGTAGACAGAACATATATCCATCTTTCTTTTTAATTACTAGATATATTTTTTCCCTTTCACACCGTTTATGCTGCAAACTAAAATTGATATGTAAGAAATTCAGCAACCAATCCCGCAACGTTGTCTTCCTTTTTACTGGAGGAAGAAGCGTAGCGTCCACGTGGCTTGTATTGATAAGGTTTCTGTGAGATATGTGTATTTGCAAATAGTGTGACGTGACAAGAATCTGAGCTTGCAATTCGTCAACTGTTGGTGTGACATGACAAGTTTGCTTGTTCCGATGTATTTGCAGTAATATTGATACGACAATGCTAACTTTTCTACTAGTTTGCAATGAATTTGCTGAAAATTTGATACAGTAAGAGTGCAACTTACACGACATTTGCTGCAAATTTTGCGTATGATGACTTCGGTGTTTGCGTTATCTTGCTTCAGTCTTGTTATGAACTTACAAGTTTGCCACGCTGAACTTGCTACAAGTTTATTGGCTTACAAAGCAAGACTGCTGCAGTTTTGCTGCAAATTAAAATTGCAATGTGGGATACTACATTCAACATAATTTAACAATTTAACTAGCGTACAATTACTAAGATGTTTAAAAGCATGGTTTCAATAAAATATGACGAACATAAAATTAATAATTAATTTATAGCCTATGCAGAAAAATTCCTATATATTATAGGTGGTCAACGGATGTGCATTTACAATGATGTAAAGAAAATAAATATTCAGCAGGAGGTTCCGGGTGGACAGTATTAGTCCCTCTCGCGTTTGTGTAAGTTTAACAAACTACTAAGGTCCATTTTAAGAGCTCGCTGTGAAAGTGATCCACTACATTTAAGCCATGTTTGCACTTGGTCTAGATTGAACGAATGAATTTTCTTTTTCTTTGATGGATTACATGGTTTTAAAGCAGACTTTTGAAGGGCTCTGGAGAACAATAGTTTCATGCCTGTAGACAGGAGAGCGAAGGTTCAGATATATTGCTGTCGCATAGAAGGTTATATTTATGCTCCTATTACACACAGCAAAGTTTCATGCAACTTTCATCTGAGACAATTTTTGCTCCAATTTGGAAGCCGAAATCCGAAAGAGGGTTGGCAATAGTTGAATCAAAAATGAATCAGTACATGTCAAGGCACACCTACTTATCGCTCTTTTAACGGGGACGACGTGGTAGAGCGAAGAGAACAACGGTGAATGAATTCCCGCCGGCACTGTCTTTTCTCGACGCGTAAAACGAGCTTTCTTCTCATTGGCTTATCACAGTAGGAAAAGTTGCTCGTACGAACAGCTTTTTCTGACTAGCCAGAAAAAATTGTTCGTATTCCCAATTCCTATTACACTGAGCGTTAAGGTGATTTGAGCCAACAAAATTGGCTCAAAAGTTGTGCGAAAAATTGTTGTGTGTAATAGGAGCATTAGGACATGCTCTCGCAGCACAGAAACCGGCATTATATTTCCGAACTTGAGTGCTCGAAACAAAGCAATTTTTTTTTTAACTTCATCTAATTTTAGAAATAAAATATCAGTGATATTTACCGAAAAGACTCAAAATGTTTTTGGTGTTCGTTTGTCTGTCTGGTTTATCTTCATAGAATCACAAAATTTACCAATTGATTTGTAATTGGGTACTTATTTATGAGCCCATAGAATCAGCTGTAAAGTTTTCAGCAATTATAACTCGTCTACAGGGACAAATAAAAAACATTAATATCTATGGACGACACACTTTTCATTCTTGCACGCCCTACAACTTAATGAAAAAATTTGGAGTGCTTCCACTCGACTTTTCGAACATTTATTAACGGTTGTTTAATAAATTTGAATGAGAGAAGTCGTAACATAAATAAAATGGAAAACCTTAGTATTTGTTTCAGTATTTTTCCCCAAGTTGTATTTAATGCAGTATTCAAATTCTTTTGTACGTGTCTGTAAAAGAACTGTATAGGATAAGCTAGCAATGTCAAACATTCAACTATTTATATGATTTTTAAAAAATTAACGTTACTAAAGCGAACTTTAAATAATTTGAGCCCATAGACAGTAATGTATAAAAATTATATTTTGTATACTGGTAAAAATGTGTATAAGTCCTACGCTCATTTAAATCTGCATGGTTCCTGCGATGATAATCTATGACAGGCCTACCAATTTATATCTTAATCGAATATACAATCCAGACGCTATTACACTTCAAGCAATTTGAATCGATGGCCATAATGATGGAGAACTTTTTGTGTCCCTGTAAAAGAACTATAAGTTCTGCACTCATCTAAATACAGTGGAGCACCGTTTATACGTTTTTCAAGGGACCGTTCCTAAAAAACGTATAACTGAAAAAAACGTACAACTGAAAATTCGTTTTAACATTAATACACAATAAAGTGTCATATTAGTAAATATTATTATAGATAAAAGTGTAATCAATTTTCATGATTTCCTTTATATTTATTCGAATAAGATATACTTTTAATTAAATTAAAAATATTTTTAAAAGGTAGAATAAAAATTAAATGATAATTAAAAATACAGAAATTCAGAAATTTTTCTCAAGATTTCGATTTTAACCTTTAAAGACAAAGCCTTTCGTTCTCTAAATAAAGATGGCAGTTTTGCAAACGATTAAAAGAAAGGGGGGGGGGGGAAATGCTTGTTTCTGCAATTGTACTCGCCCAACGGAAGTGAGTAATAAATCTTCAAGTTTACAAAATGCCTATGAAGTTGTGTTTTTTTCCCCTTTGATATCCCATCCCTGGAGTCAATTAAAAGAGTAAGTAGGAGGTCTTCAAGTGGTCACTGGCTACTTGTATACCTACCATTGCACCCAGTCGCCAACTGCTGAAAAACACCCCTCTTGACCCAGGCTATCGATGTCATAGATCGATGCAGGTCGCAATTTGTTCTATAGCCACACTTTGTTAGCATAAATCTAAGAAAAAATAATTGAAAAAGATAAGAATAAAACATAAAGAGCATTCATCTTTTTTTGTTGTTGTTGTTAAATCCTGGAATGAAACTCAAACTTGGGATTCTGCAAGGAGAAAAAAAAAAAAAAACGTATAAGTGAAATTAAGAATTTATTCGTGACGTATAAACGAAATATTTTAACATTAGAATTCAATGGAATGATTTGGGACCAAAGTCGAAAAACGTATAAATGAGAAAAACGTATAAATGAGAAACGTATAAAAGGTGCTCCACTGTATATAGAAATCGTGCGGCGGTGACCTACAACAAACCTTCAAATGTATACCTCAATAGGATAAGGCGTTTACAGGCTATTGCACTTTTATAATTCCAGTCCATTGGCCATAGTATAAAGAATTTTTCTTTGTGTCCTTGTAAAAGAACTATAAATTGTATACTCACCAAAATCTATACAAATCGTGCAACGGTGATCTATAACATACTTACCAACTTTTAGCTTAATCAAGCCCTGTGATAGAATAATTTTATGCTTTCTGCGACAAGCCTTGTTCGTGCAAACATTCTCTGCAAGACAATACTGGGGTATTTTCTTATTTACACATAATATGTACTTATAAAAAAAAAAAAAAAAAATCAATATTATTAGCGCACTGTTAAAGAACTCTTAAATATAAAACATGAGTTTCTCTTTTCTGATGAAATTTAGGAATATGGGCAAATCTTCCTGCAAGTGACAACTTCTTTTCTGTGACAATGTGGCTGTGTCGCCTAAATTCTGCCATAGGGCAATCGAGTAAGTCGTTTAGGCGACATCGCATTTTGAATGATTTGAGTCCATAGGCCATGATGCTAAAGAATTTTTCTGCATTTCTAATTAAGTGATATAGAAATTGCCCGCAATGCATCGTAAAATGTTGTGTCAAGACAAAAGAAAACTGATTTAAGCTACTTTCTAATGTCTCAACATAAATTCTAACCATAAGGGGAAAAAAAAAAATCTTGCCGTCAGATGGCACTTTATAGTTGTATATACAAATCACGAGTGAAAAGAGCCATAACGCAACTAAGCAAACACAATAGCATTATCTAATTGCAACTCATCCGTCAAAGAAATCATTTTAACTTATCTTTAGAGCTTTATATAACACGATGTTGAAAATCTTTACATCACTTATTTAAAGTAATAGGTATGTTGATACACTGCTTTTTTTTTTTTTTTTTTTTTTTTTTTTTTTTTTTAATGGGAACTATATAAAAGTTTAAAATTTATAAATCTTGAAATGGAATCGTCTAAAATTTTTGAAAATATGTGAATACGAATATCTGATAATTTTATGTATTGAGTAATAAAAATGACTGCCTGAATGTGTCAAAGGCCTTTTTTAAATACCAGTCTTTGTCTTTTCCACAGTTCATAATTCTGTTTCTTTGCCGGATATTCCCAGATTTCTCCCTCTCTCTTTATTGAAACACTGCACTTTTATCAGCAATTTCCGATATTTTATTGCATCCGCTGACAGCCTGACCTGCATGTCTACAGGAAAAGCTCCATCCCTATTTCATCGGCAAATAACCGGCCCTGTCCCTTAAGTTTTCCCAGATCCCTTCGCAGGAGGCCCTCGCTAATCACACACTACGCCCGTCTGGGAAAACAAAAGGAACGAAAACTTACCAATAATAACCCTCCTAAACAATCGGACAAAACCCTCTCTGATCCCCCTCCTCTCTCCTGATACAGACAGACAGACACAGAGAATAGATCAGTCTCTGCCATTCGCAGGCCAGATCATTAGTCCGAGCAGAGTAACACAATGGGCGAATGTAATTCATGTGTAAGAGGTTCTGGAAAAAGAGGGGGGGGGGGAGTGAGATTATTACAAGGAGGGTGGGCCGTACTTATCCACGATTTGTACGAGTAACATCGAAAACATCCGTCGGACCCAAATTTTTTTTGCACATATGTGTTCTTTGGAGTCATTATCTGTGGCTGGTAACCTCCCAGAGCTGGAGTCTGACTCCTCCTTTTATGCCATGGCAATTAATGTCTGAGGTATGTCGGGAACCCAAATGAAGTGGCGAGCAATCAGGCGAAACTAATGGAATGGCTTCTTGTAGGACGCCTTTTGTGCTTGTTTTGGTAATTTATGTGAGATGTTTCAGAGTATGCTGTGGCATGTAGTTGAAAACATGAGACTGGGATGACAATTATTTTGAAATGAAACCAGTACTAGTATGTTGTGGCCAACACAAAACTTTCTTCTATATTGTGATTTGCGAATTCCGCAGTACATATTAATTATTAATTATTATTATTTTTTTTTTCACGAAGAATGTAGCCGATTTTTAGCTGAGAGAAAATATAAGACTCAATGTCAAGAAAGTCAGTTTTGTATGTTATGGACAACAGTAGGAAAAAAAAAAAAGAGAGAGAGAGAGATAATTTTGCTTTAAACTGTGGATGTGGAAGATGTATCACTTTTAAAGGTACTCTTTCTTTTTCTTTTGTAAGATTCATATTGCAATTTTACACATTTAAGAGTGCTTTCTCCCCAGATGGGGAAAGAACGATGTTCCTACATATACTCCCCCCCCCCCCCGGCTGACTATTACTTTTATAAATGTATATATATATATATATTATTTCACAGTCATTGGTTAAAAATAATTCTCATTCATAGATGCCAAGTTTCCCGCTTTTTAACGGAGACCAGAATTTTTTACTTTCTTCTATATATCTAGAGAGAAAGTATTGGATTCGGGAAAATTTTTCGATCGTTTTCGATGGATTTACACGTTTTGGGATGTCCTGAACATGATTTGATAGTTTTTAGAAAATGTCTGTCTGTGTGTGTGTGTATCACGAAATTTGTGGACGCTGTATCTCACGAACCAATGAACGAAATTTAAACCAAATTTGGTGTTTAGTTGGACCCTGACATAAACTGGTGCTGATTAGTTTTGGGGATCCATCGCTCAACAGGTGACCCTGTGATCCCATTTTTTCTAAATTTTTAACATGGCAGTATAGGACAAAATTTCATATAAATGTACGTAATGAGAGTTATTACTTTCTTTTATATTCAATAGAAGAAAGTATTGGATTCGTAAAAATTTTCGACCTCGGGTTTTTGATGGATTTACACGTTTTGAGAGCTGTAGAACACGATTTGACCATTTTTAGAAAATGTATGTCTGTCTGTGTGTGTGTGTTTGTGTGTGACAAAATTTTGTGGCAACTGTATTTTAGGAACTACTGCACAGAATTTCATACAAATTGGTATGTAGTTGCACCTTGACATAAATTAGTGCCTATCAACTTTTGGTAAAAATTGTTTTACAGGTTGCGTTGCCATCCCACTCTTTTTAAATTTTTAACATGGTGATATAGGACAAAATTTTGTATAAATGTGCATAAAGAGAATTATTTTTTAGTAATCATTATGAAATTTACAAGAATTATTTATAATAGAGATAGTCAACTGGGAAAAATTTTTTGTATGTGTAGGAGCCTCGCCACCCCCCACCCCCCGGGGAAGAAGTGTCCCCTCGAGGGGGAGTAAATTTTCAAGATGGGTATATTTCGAAAGCTCTCGTCAATACCTTTAAAACGAATGGTTGAACTATACATCTGGGATAATTTAAAACAAAGTTATCGATTTTTTTTTTACTTTTAACGAAAAAAAACTTAGAAATTTTTTTTTTTTTTTTTTTTTTTTTTTACGAAATTGAACCAAATTTGGTATTTAGTTGGCCCTTGACATAAACTGGTGCTGATTAGATTTGGGGATCAATCGCTTAACAGGTGATCGTATTTTTTCTAAATTTTTAACATGGCAGTATAGGACAAAATTTCGTATAAATGTGCATAATGAGAGTTATTCTTAACGTGTGATTGTAAAATTAATATGAATTATTGATAATAGTAGTAGTTAATTAGGAAAAATATTTTGTGCATGTTCCCCCCCCCCTGGGGGAAATACTCCTCGGGGGAGGGGGTTAAATTTTAATAAAGGTATTTTTCGAAAGATCTCGTCAATATTTTTTATAATGAATGGTTAAACCATAGATCTGTGATGATTTAAAAGAAAGTTATCGATTTTTCTTTTTCCTCTTTTAACGGAAAAAAATCGTATTTCTTCCGACATTGGCAAAAAATTCACTATTTTTCATCACTTAGAGATGTAATTCTGTCAGATAAAAATTGTCTGCATTTATCACAGAAAATAATTTAATAAGTAATTTGTATTGAATGAATTTTGTATAAAATTATGTAGAAGAAAATCCTGTGCTCATCATACTAGTTTGTTTGTTTCTTTTTTTTTTTTTCTTTTTAATAAATGTTTTTAGCTTCCTTCCTTATTCCTTATAAAAAATAAAATAAAAAATAGTGGTCATAAATATGATTAAAAAGTTAGACAGCTATAGCTATGCATATTGTATACAATTATACGATATTCTGTTCGATAGTCTTTTTAAAAACTATGAAAAAACGGGCGATAACACCACTTGTTCAGCGATGTATCCCAAAAGGTAAAAAGTACCAATACCACTCATAAAGGTCTAGCGTTACCGGTAAGGTTACAGCATACAACAATTTACCTTTACATCCTTTGAAGGAAATTTTGAACCGTAGGTAAAATTTTAAAGATAAAACAATTCAGGTCTTAAAAGGGTTAAATCAAAGTTGGATTTAATATCAAGTTTGCTTGAATTTCTTTCGTTGGTTCCACACACACACACATATTTGACTAAAAATGGTCCAATCGTGCTCAGGAAATCTCAAAACGCGAACATCCCACGAAAACGGGTGGTAAAAAAATTTCACGCATTCAATACTTTTTTCTTATGTGTATACACAAGAAAATATAAAAACTTAACAAATGAAAATAATCATTTAGATAGTATAGATAATAGAATATTTTCAGCTATACCCACTATATTCGTATTATCCATTACATCGTGAATTACGAAGTCATAAATAACTTTAAACTTTACCAATAAGTGCAAAGAACGCATAAGACCAGAGAAAATGCACCTCCAATAATTTTCACCTAAATTCCCTAACAACCAAAATCAATAGGGTTCGTGCTATGGTGACCTATATTCTACCTATCAACTTCCAGCTCATTCGACCAAAGCGTTTAGCTACTATCGTGTTCACTCACACACATACATCCATACCTCATCGTAAAAACTGTAAAATGAGCTCAGGGGACTTTAAAAAGGCTCAGAAACACCAAAATCTTAAAGTCGGATTTTTGAAATGATTACAGTACTTTCCTTACATATGTATGTTCGGAAAGTAAAAGCATGGCACGTAAAAAAAAATAAATAAATAAAATAATTAATAATAATAATAATAATTCAAATATATGTGCTTAGCAAATCGGGTCAAGCTGACTAGTCGATGTTAAAAGTTACTAATGGTTTGTTTATTACAATACCACCATACATTTCAATTAAATTTTGATGTGAAGAAATCACTTGCACTCTACTTAGGGAAAAAGTAGTAAGAAATATCATGCAGTTAGCATACACGATAAAACGCATTCCTACTGTACGTACCCGATTACAAATTTTAACCTCCAACGTAAAGCACTTCGAGCATTTGGCACTTCTACACTAAAATAGACTGGAGTATTTTGTGTAAAGCAATCATTAATTCTAATTAATACTTTAACAATAATTTTATATTTTAAAGAACTTTTTGCACGAGTAAGCGAAGGTCAGCGAAAAATTATATGGAAAACCACTTTGTTCAACGCTTAGATCACAATGACACAAGTTTAACGACTTCAATTTAAGGAGATACATCCCCTAATATAATTGGTAGTCTAACCCCATATTAGTCTATGGAGAAATTTGATTCAAAAATTATTTATTACCTGATATATATATACATTTATATATATCAGGGTTGGCAAGTTTCTTCCAAGAAGGAAAAAACCATGGAAAAAACCGGCCGTAAGAAATAGATTTCTTCCAAGTGGAAGAAATGAAAGAAACTGTTTTTCTTAAAAAATTATCCTATAAATTGCAGATTTCTAAGATACAATGGATGCATTTATCTTATAAACACTTTAAGTAATTTTAATTATACCTATAAAAATTTAATTACATATTTAATTAATGATTATGAGATTTTTACCGAAGTGATCTTTGGTATCTGATGATTACGTTCCAAAATACTCAAAATCCAGTAAAAAATTCAATTTAAACAGTGTAAAGTTTTATACCTTAGGCAATTTTATTTCTTTAACTGGTAATAAATAATAGTTTGGATCACTTGCTTATACTTTCTGATAAAACAGTTCTTAACATCCAGTTAATTAAAAGATTCATTATTCAATATTTACTGTATTACAAAATGTCATCAAAAACTTTAATTTCTTTATAGTCATAGTACAGTCAACTCCCTCTAATCCGCAGATTTATAATCTGCAAATCCTTCTAATCCGTAATTGATTTTTTAATGTAAAACGAAAACATATTTCAAAAAAATATTCGCATTTCTCACATTTTTAATTTTTTTTTAAAATCAAATGTTTAGTTTAATCCTTGCTTTGAAACACAATTGGGGAGGGGGGGGGGGGGGGTAAGAGTAACATTCTTGTATTTAGTATCCTGCAATTCATACAGGCTAGTGCTTAAAACAAACCACTAGTTTAACAAAATTAATCAGTGATGAATATTATTTCTGAACTTTCAAAAATATTTTGTTTCGTATTTTTTAAATATGTTTTTTTACATTATATAGGTACCTATTATTTGAATATGCTTAAATTATTTACGATCCTATATGAATGTGACAGCTTAGTTTTTTTTTTTTTTAATATTGAAGAAATATTTTATTCTAAAATTTATTAGAAATCGTCTTTCCATTTTTATGTCTATTTATGAATTAATAATAACTGACTTTTTATCTGCAACAGAAAACTATAAACAAAGGCAATGATCTCTAATCTGCAAATTTCTATAATCCACACAACCTGTGGACAAAACTTTTGAGAATTAGAGGGAGTTGACTGTAAAAAAACAAATGAAAAGCTTTTTAGTAGTTCTATACTGCACTTTATTTTTCAACTTAAAATAGATAAATACAAATTATGGATTTATTTTTTTATTTTTATTTTTTAACCTAGAGAACTTGCAGGAGAGTTTAAAAGTAGGTATTTTACTTATTGATGCAGTTCATTGAGTACCAGCTTTGAGTTTATACAAAAAATTGTACCCTTAAAAAAAAAAAAAAAAAATAGCTAAAAATTCCGTAATTATTATCACTTGTACTTTTTGAACGTATAAATAAAATGAGATAGTATCTATGCAAAAAGTTCTAAAAATATTAGCATTGAAAAGTAAAAGTTTATCATCTGTATATATTTAGTGTTTGTTCTCGAATAATTTATTTTTCTAAAATTACTTTTAATATTAATTGGATTATAGTTTAGATTTGACATTATATTTATGTTTGAGTTTATATAGTTCATTAATTTTAATTATCTGTTTTGTCTTCTGGTTGGTTTCTTCCATTTCTTCCGATTTTTTCCAGATTCTTCCACTGTCCTGGAAGAAACCCAACCCTAATATACATATATGTTATAGTGATATATATAGTGATATATATAGCATTATGTGATTATTGGCAAATAGGTGGCGCTGCTATATAGCAAATTTCGTCGGTAACGGGATGACTATATCTCAACCTTTATGGCATATAACTGTACGAAACTTGATATGTGAGATAACCGTAATAAAAACGCATTTTTTAAGATTTTTTTTTTTTTTTTGACAATAAAACTCTCTTCCTTTGATATTTCATGATAGTTTTTCCTTCGATGAAAATCATTTGCATTGATCATGTTAGATAATTTTAATAAATAATAGTTTTTATAAATTATTTGCACTTAGTGAATTTGTATAGGAAAACAGAAGAAAGTCTTGTGGTGGCCACAACATACTAGTTTTTCTTTTTTTGATCCTTCATTCAAGCATGAGTTGTACTTAAAAAGATTTTTTTTTTTTTTCAGATAAACTTTTTGAGTTATCCTAGCTATCGTTTTTCTGAAAAGTTTCCGAAAACCATGTCCCACCGGCTAAATTTTTTTTTAAATTTTATGAAAATTTTATAAAAGTATTGTTTAAATGTATAAAATTTTCTTACTTTTTTTAAGCTCAAATATTTAAATAAAACATTTCATTTGCTAAATTTAAAATAAAACGAATCGTTTTTTTTTTTTAGATTCGAAACCCACATAACCCCTTAAATGTTTTCCCTAATAGCACAGCCAGTTGATGTGATGTCACTGGGACGTCACAAACGGTCACGGTGCTATTAGGGTTATGGATATTGCTATAATATTCAAACCTAGAGGTTGAGGGGTTCTATATCCCCCTCACATACAAATTTTTGTCAAATGAAACTGTTTCTAAAATTGATTTCAACAATTGTTTAAAACGCACATGATATAATCAAATCCAGTACTCCTTATATTACACCTTAAACTGTAATAATACGCCTCTGATAATACAGTGTTAGAGGGAGCAAGGCGACTGCCACACCAGATTACACTGCTCGGCATGAAAATTGCTCCCAACACCAGTTTTGCAAATTCTTATGTAAAATGACCTCCTGAGTCAGAATAGGACGTCCCTTTTGCCCTAGAGTCCACCGTTTTTTAGAGACGACCCCCTATTTTTATCACTTCTCGGTGATTTTGGGGCTATAAATTTGATTTTTAGTGGGGTGTGGGGGTGGGGGAGGATTATTTTAACTTTTAAATATCTTCTCTTCTGAGGGGCTACAGAGTTGGAAAAATCTAAAACATGGGCATTTGCGGCAAGAGAAAATTTAGAGTGGGGAGGGGGGGGGGATTTGCGAATGAAATCGTGTATTACATTTCTTATATTTTTTTAATCTATTATTAATGTTATTTATTAAATATTATATACTTTTGTTTTTAAGTGTTAAATTAATTATTTTTTCGTTCTCCAAATCAAATTCATGGTCATAAACTTACAGAACAGCCATGAAAATTGAGGGAGGGGGTGGTGTTTCTAGAAAACGGGGGTGACTGTGCAAAATGGGAGTCCTATTCGGATTCAGGAGGTCATTTTACAGAAGAATCAGCAAGAATGGTATCAGAGCTCGATTTTTTTTTTTTTTTTTTTTTTTTTTTTTTCAGAGCAGTATTATTAAGTTTAATTCTATCACGAACTAACAGGATATTCCAATACAACAGAACGATATCGATTTTCAAATGTTCCATTTCATTCGCTCCTCGAATTCGTCCCTTTTGTCCATTGCGGCGAGGTAGGTTATAAGGTGAAAAGCCGCTGCTACACCCGACTGAAATGTCATTTCCAGCTGATGTGCCAAAAGACACCCTTCCTTGACGTGTAATACGAGCTCACTTCGGGTGCAACCAAAAGAGGCACATTCGTCACAATTCACTCTGTATTGAAAAGCCATGGGATTCACTATACTGTGTCGCGCTGATGAGAAGTGAAATTTGCTTTGAATTTTTGTTTGGTATACACTACCTACCAATAAGTATTTGGACACTTTCCAATTTAGACGGTCTGTCAAATATCTAGAAAAAATTCTTTCGGAATCATCTTGAAAATATGGGAGCATAAAGAACAGGTTACATTTCAGAAAAAGTTTTGTCCTGCAGAGGAAAAAGAGACCAGTAAAAAATTAAACAAAAATCAAAATGTTTTGCATTACCCTGTAAAATATAAACGTTTTAAATACATTTTGGCTGTAGCATGGGATTATGAGGATTGTTCTCAGTATCTGTATAAATTATTATGAGGCTACCACATATATTCATGGAGATATAAAGGTTTCTTTGAAATTTTGCTTTTACATTCGAAAAATGGACAACCGTTGTTAGTCGTTTTCCTAAAATTGATTTTTAAAAATTTTAGTACTTCATTTTGCGGCTGAAAAAGGAGTAAAATGCACTAAGTGATAAATCGTATTCTTGAACGCTTAAAGTGAAAAAAAAAAAAAAAAAATGGAAACGAGTATCAAGTGAATGGTTGTGATTTTTCAGAATGTGAAAACAGAGTTTTTTAAAAATACATTAGGTAGGGGAAGCCGGGGTAATAAGAGACAAAAGGGGGAATAAGAGACAAAAATTATTAATAAAATCTATACTATTAATCTAAATACCTTGGAATAAATGTCTCGTATTAATTTCATTAAATAGACTCCTTGATTTTTTAGGTGATTTTTGAACTTGATTTTTTTGTTAAATTCTTTTTTTAAATTTTCATTAAATCCTTGTCTCTAATAACCCCACGCGGGGTAATAAGAGACCAGGCTTGTTACTGTTCATATATAGCAATGTAAAATCATGTGAGATAATTAAAGATATCTGGAAACAATTCTGAATCAGCCAATAGTTTTAAATTTTTATTATTTACATCCATTCAAAAAATATGTTTGCTCGAAAATTAAGTGTCATAAATGAGTTCGTGAAATTCATTTCTTTTAATATTAGGTCCTAAATTATATAATATTGTACTTAATGATAGTTCTACATAATCAACATAACCTAGGGATTAACCAAAAACATCAATATAATTTCTAAAATGGGCAGAAAATATTTTACGCATTTTCTAAAGTGTAGTCGAAAATAGGCAAAAAAGACGTTGTATACAAGCGAACAAAATGTTATAAAATATTTTTCTAGTAATTATAAATGACCTTATTTATTATGTAATGAAGTATTAATGACTAAATACTAACTTATACACATTCTAAACATAAATTTACATAATCATATCAACTAAATATGGTCTAGCCTAATGAGTGAAACTGCTTTTTGATTTAAAGTAAAAAAAAAAAAAAAAATGTTCTCTTGGTAAACTTAGACTGGGCCTAACACTAGGTAAACTCTTCGTAAACTAGTCAGGTCAAATTAACAGGAACTACAACTGGGGGGGGGGGGGGGACGGCACAGGAATTAACAGTGGGGGTAACAAAAGACTCATGGCTCTTATTACCGCCACAAAAAATAAAAATGGGGTAATAAGAAACATGCCTAGAACATGTAAATAAAGAATGCTTTCAAGGTTTTAAAAAATTGAACATCAAAAGTCATAGTCTTGTTCAAAAGGTTACACATTAATAAATCCCAAACATCTTACTTACAAAACAACATAAAGAAAAATTTAGAAAAAGTCACGAACTTTCAGGGTAAGTTCAAAGTGAAGGTTATTTTTCGTCATATAAAAATAATTCAAAATATGTTATAAACTTTTCAATAAGTGTATTGTAGTAAATAATACACATGATACTTAATATTACATATTTTTAATGCTGTCTAAGTATATTTTTTGGTGAGTTTTTTGACTGCGTCTCTTATAACCCCTGTCTCTTATTACCCCGGCTTCCCCTAATGTGTAATTCTATAAACAAATTTTCCATTGGAATAACATGGGCTTTATCTTCCAGTGTTAATAGAAGAAAAATCCTCTTAAGGAGTAATTAGTATTATAACAAGAAATGTATAGGAACATTTTTTACTTTAAAAACGTAAATAGTAGTTTTAAAACAGATATATTTAACTTTTTTTTTTTTTTTTTTTTGGGGGGGGGGGGGAACATTCTCTTGGATTGAGAACAGAACATACATTGAGAAAAATTAAGTATGTTATTAAATTTAAATTTTATTCCAGATTACTGTAACAACTTCCAATTGCACCAGTCTTGGTGAAACCTTTCAAATGAAAACATCCTATGATGTTCAAATAACAAATTTGAATTTTCTGCAATTATTTGTAGTTCAGTTATGCTGATAACAGATGTAAGCAAAATCAATCGATAAAAAATTCATTTTTCTAATCAAAGAACCTCAAAATCGTAATTCGAATTAATAGTTTGTCTACCATATGAGTATGAAATTAATTATAATTAGTTTTCTTAAGCAAGTAGATGGAAAATGAGAGTTCTGCGCCATGAGGAGCAGGAGGAGCCGAGGAGCCGAGGAGCGAGCAGTGCAGGCGGAGGAGGAGGAGCCGCGTTATCTTGAACGATAGGTTTGAGAGAGGAGCGTTATCTTGAACGGTAGGTTTTTCGCGATAAGAATTTTTGACTGATAAGAAATATTTACGAGATATTTTTTTGAATAAGGGGACTTAGAAATTTTTCGGTAAGAATTTTTCGGGACTTTAAAAATTTTTTCGAATTTTTGCAGGGGGTTAGAATGACGTCACGATCTTTTGAGACTTAACCTGAAAAGAGATACATACAAAATTTACAATTTGAGAAATAAGTGAAAGAAAAATGTATAGGAAAAAGTTAGAAAGAGAATACAAAATTTAAGAAATGAGAGTTAGAAAGAATAAAGTTAGAAAAAAAAGAGAAGAAAGAGAAAGAAAGAGTTCACCTTGAGCGCCTGGGAGACTGCCCTCCCGAGGCCCTGCGGTGCCCCTTTTCGTTCCGTAGAACAAGGCGGGAGTTAGTTCCTTTAAAAAAAAAAATAAATAAATAAATAAAAATAAAAAATATCAACCTGATGAACTCATCATATAGTTTTCTGGGGTTGTCTTCCAATGACCGTGCGCCAGTGTTGAGCATCCATCTTCTAGTATATACCTCTTGTCATCAAATGCACTTAGTGCAATCTTATTAATTTCTACAGTTTGCAGATGATGGTGTTTGCTTGTAATTCTTTGTTGTATTTCTCTCGTGATATTTTGTTTTATTAAACATGCTTTGTAATCATCATGCTGTATTTTCTTCTGTACGACGCATCTTGCCACCCCCTTCGCTGTTTTCTTTTCCCCTTTTGTGGACAGTATTGAGTACATTTTCGCTCGAAGACCGATGAATTCTAAAATGATCTCCCCGTTGAGCTCGTCTTTAAAGCAGCCTATCTTCTTCTTGTTTTCTTCACTGAATAAGGGATGATTTGCCGGGTAATCTGATGTATCAAAAATGTGCTTATATGCTTCAAAATCTTTATAAACATCTTCCGTTTCAATCTCATACGTCAACGAATCAGTATCTGTAAATAATAATTGTGCTTTATCCCCATATTTCGTTTTTATAAATCCATAATGGAAATCGTACATTAAGAGTTTAGAGAGCTCCAATATACAAAATCCTAAATATATTGGTCTGTTTAGAAGTAAGCTTTGTTTGGTACGTTCCACTGCTACCAATTCATTATCGAAAATTTTGAACCTTTTGAAGGCTGGATCAGCTACTAGTTTCTTTGCCCTTTTTTCACAATTGACGAGCTCCACATTTTTTCTCTTTCTTGTATTCTCCAACGACTTCCCATAAACTGCGTTGTTCATCAGTTTGAAGAAGTCCTTTTCGAATGATGAAACTGCCTTTTTCCTTTTTTCAGTGTTAAAATCTATGTATGATTTTAACCATGTTTTTTGCTTAAATTTCAAAACTTTGTGGATAGCTTCCAACTCTAACCCGCATCTTAAATAAAATTGTAAATTTTTATAATGGCATACATGATTTTTTTTATCGTGCAAATTTGGTACAAGTTTTGTTGTCGCTATATATTTTTCTTGGGGAAGATGTTGTCTGGAAAATGGGGATAAGTCTTCATAAGTGATGTTCATTTTTTCGGCAGCTAAGGGATAATCATTATGTTCATCATGCAAATGATCGGGATATTTTAAGTCAACTTCAAATATATATCCGTCAGGCCCGTCTTGAGGAATGGCTAATATTTTTTGCACGTTGAAATTATCAGCCGGCTGCCATTCAAATTCACCATAGGGTAAGGGCTGACTCATTGCCCAGCCGTACAAGTTGTTCGCATCTAAGTACATTATGTACTTACTAGGCTTGGATGCATCGAAACTGGACATGTATTTGTTGTTGGCTTCACCCTTTCTTTTTGTTATGACCGAAATTCCACCGCGAATACCCTTTTCAATTAAGAGGTGCATATCAGGATCACTGAAGAGTTCTAAAGGCTGATCCGTCATCTTGAGGCATCCTTCCCATGCAAGGCCTGGCGCAGTTAAAAGGTGGACGCAGTCAATTTTGTAATAACTTTTGCATATTTGCCGGAAATTTTGAAACACGTCGGCTAGCTGTAAAACATCTGTTTTTACATATAGGTTATGGTAATCACCTAAATTTTTTATTGAAAACACCCGCCAAACGTTTTCAGCATGTTGATAATCTTTAGAGGATATAGAGTTTCCAGTTAAAGTGCTGTCGAAAGCTTTTGGGGGTGGCAAATGCGTCTCTTCGAATTTCTGAAAACTATCCATGTATTCGTATGGATAGATTCCCTTTCTTAATATTAATTCTGTGTTTTGAGGAAAATGTTCCTTCAAAAGCTTGAAATCTTCTTTTGGAAGGTTTGTTACTAATTTTTCTAGGGAAGTTGACAAAAATTGGAAGCTATCCAAAAACGTTAGAGAGACTCTACATTTATTAATTTTCTTCGAAATTGTAAATGATACGTATTTTTCCATGGTACATGGTATGACGAATAAATCGTGATCTTTCAGTCTTCCTAATTCTTGCATGATTAAGTGTCCATCATAATGTTTCAAGTTATGAAAAATGACAGGAATTTTTTTTTCGAGTCTAAATTTTATGTTGCATGAGCTGTGGAGTGCACCTCGATATTGTCCTGTCAGGTGATCGTGATCACGAACACGATCATTTCTTAATTCTTTTCGGCAGAGGTTGCAGATTTTTGCTGATTTGAAGTCTAATTCATTTTGGGGAGTCATACATATGGGTACAATGTTTGTTAATTTGGCAGCCAACTCTTCTTCTTCTTTTAAAATAGCACTAAGAAAATGTTGAACGGTATTAGGACCTCTGTACACTGAAATGGGTTTATAGGCATTTCCCTCTGCTGTCACAATAATATAAGCATACCCACATGGAATATGCTCAGCAAGTGTTTTAGTGTGGAGACCTACAGTTTCTTCTTTTTTTTCAATTAACGCCTCAAAATCGGCGTATATAACAAAGGGAACTGGATGCTCATGATGGTAATTTTCAAATTTTAAAATATTTTCTCCTTCCTTGGGCATCTTGATTTTTTGTGGTGCTTGATCATTGCAATAGGGGATATGATCTTCAAGCAAATCTGCTCTGATAAATCTGTGAAGACAACGATAGCAATAATGCGTTTCTCCATTATGATTGGTTCGGTCACTTAAAAGTCTGGAAAAGTTCCTTATCAAACAATAATGGCTTGTAGCTTCATTACTTATTAGTAACAAGTTTATACAGTCTTCATCTGTGCGAGGCGAAATGTAAAGAGGGAAAACTTCTTCAGCGTAACCAAAAATATTGATTCTCAAATTATTCAATTCTTCAATTTTTGAAATTTTATTTAGAGGAACTGGACACTCTATATCTCCCAACTTAATTTCTTCTTCGTAGGGAATATAATGTGATACTCTATCAGGATGATCCTTCCTATGAATCTTCATTTTGTGGGCGAGAATGCACCAGAGTAAACATTTGTGATCATCGTTCTGGATATTGAGTACTGCTTTTTTTGCAGCAAGCTTAGGGGGTAATGGGATGTGGCTAGATGCTGCTAACGGATGATATTTTGCTACATTAAGTTGAAGATCATTGAGTTTCTCCAACACCCATCCAGAACCTTGTTGCGTGAACTCTTCAAAAGAGGTAATGACTTTTTGAAATGCTTCTTCTAAATGACCAGCAATTGTTTCCTTTGTTAAATCAATGAGTGCTTTTGATCTGAAATATGGTGTTATGTACTCGATTTCACCGTCTTGTGCCATTCTCGTGAGTGTAGCCTCTACGATAATAAACCATTTGATTGATTTTTTCTCTTCATGTTGAAATTTTAATTCTTCGTTAAGAGGTGTTCTCAATTCGTCAAAATATTTAATGAAATCCATTTCATTTTCTTCATTACATTTAAAGCGAATTGTGTTGAATACATTTAGAGCATGAGATTGACGGGCGTGTTTTGAACGTTTGGCGGGTGGGTGAGGTGAACTTTTTCTTTTTATGGAATGAGAAGACTGTGGATGAGTAGATTGCTGATGCGATCTTAAGTTAGACTTATTTATAAAAACTAATGCACATTGATTGCAAGGATGAAGATTTTCTATTCTATTGTGAGATTCAAGATGTTTTTCAAAATTCTTTTTTCTTTCAAAAGTTTTGTGGCAGAGGTCGCAGGTCTGAAAAGACCAAAAAAAAAAAGGTTACAATTTATTTTTTTAATTTCCTAATATCAACTTTTTTTGTTAAGAATTTAAATTTAAAAATCAACTTTAAAATATACATAAAAATTTAAATATTGTGAACCTGAAAATACTTCAATTTAAAATATGCATAAAAATTTAAATATTGCGAACCTAAAAACACTTCAATTTAAAATATACATAAAAATTTAAATATTGTGAACCTGAAAATACTTTAATTTTAAATATACATAAAAATTTAATTTAAATATCGCGAACCTGAAAGCACTTAAATATATTCAAAAAAGTAATTTCTATTTTAAGATTCAAAAAAAAAAAAAAAAAAAAAATCATGCGCGAACCTGAAAACACTTCAATTTAAAATATATATGAAAATTACTTACCAAGGATGTGGAGGGTTTTGGCTCATGTTCTTTTTGATGCCTCTCTAAATTGAACTTTGATGGAAATGTTTTGCTGCAGAACGAGCAAGTCTAAAAAGAATGTTTAATTTGTTTACTCTTTTTTTATTATTTATTTTATTTATTTATTTTTTTATACCTGAAACAATTCAACTGAAAATACTTCAAAAAGAATCTTACCCAAGAGGTGGTTAACTTTTCACTATGAATCTTGAGGTGCCTATTGTAGTTAAATCTTTTGGAGAAAGTTTTGTGACACGTAGAGCAGGTGAATTTCTAAAAACAATACATTACAATTTAAATATGTTGAAAATAATTAAAAACCTAAATTTTGTTTAGACATTTTAAAGGGGGGTAGTTTATTTAAACTTACCTTATTTGAAGAAGGTCCAGGCTGCACAGAGGAGGGTCCTGGCTGAGCAGATGAGGGTTCTGACTGTGATTCGTCCCAAGAGGGGTTTTCGATATTCCATTCGTCTTGCATCTCAACGGCCTGGAGGATGGAATCTAACTCCACGGGATCGTTCCAAAAGGATAAACCAAACTTTATTGGAAAAAAAAAAAATCGCGAAACGAGCGTTTAAAATAACGTCTAAAGTTATTTTTAAAAATTTTGAGCCATTCACATAGATTAATTTAAAGTTTTATTGCACTAATCGTTTTTTAAATAACTAATCATTTCATGCACCGGTACAAAAATTACTTCTTAAGAAATATATAGATTCACATGTAATTTCTTATTCGAAAAGAAACTAATATTATAAATAAAATTTGCCTTTTAAGAAATAGAAAATTAAATCTATTTTTTCAATAACAATTGAATTTTAGTACTAAATTATATGCATAAGCTTAGTATGAATCAACACGCAATGACTAAAATACATAAACTTGAAAAAAGTTATCAATATCTCATTTATGATTATAAAAATTAATAAATAGATAAATCGAAAATAAAACATTCTAGCAAACAATAATTAAAAAAAAAAAAAATTGCACATAAAGATTAAAAATTTGTCATTATAACGGAGTTAACAAAAATAACTTCACGAAATATTTAAAATAAAAACTTTTCTGTTAATATTTTAAAAAGTTTCTAAAACAGTCTATTTTTAAAAATCAATCTAATCATTATTATTTACACAGAATGAATTCTCTCAATAAACAATTTAGATTGTAATTTAGGTTAAACGAATAGCGATGACTCATCTAAACTGATGATTAAAGAATGAGATCTGTTGACATGCATTAATTCAAAGTTAATATTTAAAATTATTTCACACAAAAACACCTACTAAATATATTTTTAAAATTTTGCAAAACAGTCTATTCTAAAAATTAATCTAATCATTATTATTTACATAGAATGAATTCTCTCAATAAACAATTTAGATTGTAATTTAGATTGTAATTTAGGTTTTAAAAATTAATAAACGAATAGCGATGACTCATCTAAACCGATGATTAAAGTATGAGACCTGTTGACATGCACTAATTCAAAGTTAATATTTAAAATTATTTCATACAAAAACATCTGCTAAATATATTTTTAAAATTTTGCAAAATAGTCTATTCTAAAAATTAATATTCACAGAGAATGAAAAATTATTTAGATTTTCAAACAATTATGCAATGCTAGAATGAGTCATCCTAGTACATCATTCATTTAAAATTTCAAAGTTATACTAACGCTAAAACAATATTTTAAAAATTAATCTAATCAATGTCATTTACACAGAATGAAACAAACATATGCATTAATTACTTTTTTAAAACTCAAAAAATATAATTAAATGTGACTATTATACTAAGCATTCAAAATAAAATATTATCGCATACGTAAACTAGCGAAATTTATTTATTTAAAAATTAATAAACTATTAAAACAAAGAAATTCATGTTTAAGCAAAGAGATGACTCATCGTAACATTTAGTTCATTCGAGAAAAGAGTTACACATTAATTCATTTTAAGTTATGTTATACTAAACATTTTAAACTACAGCATATATAAACTAGCGAAATTTATTTAAAAATTAATAACAATCACTCATTAAAACAAACAAATTCATGTTTGAACAAAGTGATGACTCATCGAAACATTTCAGTACTATATATCAGTATATACAGTATTAAAAATTATTTAGAACAGATACTAACGATAAAAACTATTATGTTTTATAATTATTCTAATAAATAATATATACACAGATTAAGTTATCCAAACAAACATACACAATAAATTTTTTATAAAAACTTTTCTCCTAATATTTTTAAAAATTTATTTAGTAAACATAATTATTTATAAAGACTTTTATGCTTATATTTTTAAAATTAATCTAATATTTTTACAGAATAAGTCTTCCTAACAAACATACGCATGAATTATTTTTAAAAATTCAATGTTCAACTTAAATATACTTTGTGCATACATGTTAAAAATTCTCATCTTTGTAAAAACATTCAATCTCTTAAAAATTATTTCTCACAAATATTAATGATGAAACAAAACAGTATATTTTTTAAATTATGCTAGGTATTTAAGAAAAAAAAATACTTTAAATAAATATTTAAAAATATTTTTAAAATCATTCTTAAAAAACATATCTGCAATGAGAATACAATTATTAAACCAATCGCAATTTTACTTTTAAATAAAAAGTTTTTCAAACGTGTTAAAACAATTTACTAAGTATTAAACAAAATTTTTTAATAAAAGTAAATTAGATTTAAACATTTTAGTCGATTTATATATTACTCAAACAAGAATAAATAAAAAATTACTTAAAGCACTTTCTTAAATTTATAAAAGTTAACAAGGAAAAATAAAATCTTATTCCAAGCATAAAAGTTTTCTTAAATTTATCATTTGATATAAGAAAAATCATTTAAAATAAGCATATTACCTCGTTATCCAAAGCTGAAGAAAATGTGCTGCTGTTGACTGAAGACATTTTTTTTTTTCCTTTGAAAAATCCTAAGATTTGGGCACTCACAAAATAAAAGATTGAATTAACTAACGCACACGGTAAATTCGAACAAGCGAATGAGTCCTAATTTCCTCGACGCACACTATATACCTTATCCCATGACTCACTGTAAAAACCCATGAGATAAGACGATGACTTGGAGATAGCTAACGCTATGATTCATTCCCCCCTCCAAGCAACACGTGGAAAGACTAAACTAGATATTAATTATTCATCCAAATTAGTTAATTATTATCTATTCATTAGAAAAAATTAATTAAAAGGATGTCATTAAAATAAACATTCAATAAAATAGGGCGGTTTTTCTTTTCTTTTCTTAAAATTTAACATTCATTTCAATCTTTAATTTAAAACAATGCTTTTCTTAACATTTAATATTTAGTTTGAGAAAATAGTTAGTTTAAAAGAACACTTTTCTTTAAATTTAATTTTTATTTTAATCATTAGTAAATAAATTAGTTAATTAAATATTCATTAAGTAAAACCATTCTAGTTTGAAATATAATTTAAAATTTTTCTTTTAAACGAGTTAATCATTAGTTAAATAAATTAGTTAATTAAAATATTCATAAAGTAAAACCATTCTAGTTTGAAATATAATTTAATTTTTTCTTTTAAACGAATTCAATAAATGAATTTAAAAAAAAAAAAAAATTAAGAAAAATTAATTAAAATAATGTAATATTCATTAACTAAAACCAGTCAAGTTTTAATTCGTGAAGATTATTTCTTCTTTTTAAAAAAGCATGTATTTTTATTTTTATTCTAATATCATCGTAGAGGCTGATTCATTTACATATTTCCCTCGGGGTTTTTCTAAGGTGAGTCATCGTACAGGTATGATATCTTACGGGAAATATGAAACATACTCATTTGCATATTTCTAATGAAGGGATAATATATACACTTTTAATTAAAGGAAAATAATAATTATTATTCCAATTTGATTATTAAAAAATATTTTTTCAAGTGGATTGTTTTGTGAATAAATGGTTTTATGAAATAAAATGTATCTTTTCAATTCAATCCCTAGAAAGTGATCTCTTAAAAATAAATTGTTATGAAATAAAACAGTCATTTCAAACTTATAAATTCATTAAAGATTGAATCTTTTATGAAATAAAATATTTCTAATTATATCTTTTAAGAAATAAAATCAATAAAATAAGACATACACAGATATTCAGTTTCAATCTATTTATTAAAAATCCATAAAAATATATACACACATTACTTTTTGGATACAATTGTTTTCATAAACACACATTACTTTTTGGATAAAGTATCTTCAATATATTTTTCATACAAGGTCATATTCAATTGTTTAAAGAAATCGTCATTGTAATGACAGGAACAATTAATTTTTTTAACAATAGCATGCATATTTAATTTTAAAAGTATTTCTTCACGATATAATTGATATTTTTCAAACATAGATTTCATTAAACACTCGTGTGAATTTTGATCGTCTGAATTAAAAACACACCCGTCACATTGAAATAAATTTTCAATTCCTAACTGAATTTCATACACGATAAAATCGAGTAAGATTTCCTTAGCACTTTGCTCATTTTCATGAGAAATACACACAAGGGGTTTATTTAGAATTAACATAGGAAGTTGAACGGTGAATATTGCATCAATAATAAAATGAGTTATTCTCATTTTGAGTTCTCTAAGCCTAAAAATTTGATCCTTGGACAATTTAATGACATTCGGTTTTAAATAAAAGCCAGAAGGATTTAAAGAAAACATTTGCTGTAAAGTACAATAATCCTCATCTATGTAAGCCATTATTAATTGATTGTTAGAAATAAAACTATCATTTACTGATTCAAAATTAAAATTTTCAATCTTACTTTGAAAATAATACCATGTCTGAGCTGTCATTACAACGCCTTCTTTAGTAGGTATCCATTGACCTGTATGTAATTCTTTAAAATTACGAATGTGGATTCGCACATTAAAATTCTTTTCTATTACAATTTGTAAAAAACTGCTAAAGTTTAAATTAAATTCACCTCGTATAGGATCCCAAGATTGTTCACGTACCCATTGGTTTAACCAATCATTCACATTCAATTCTTCACACATATCTTGAGAACAGTTTTTAACAGAAGTATCACAATGAGAGTTTTTCGAAGTATCACAATCAGAGTTTTTCAAAGTATTGCATGCACTGGATGAAGCATCCCTTAGATCAAGTCTTGGTTTCTTTAAAGGTGGCATGATAGGGTTGGCTATTAAGTGACGAAAAGTCAGGCTGATTCTCATATCTTTAATGTTAGGGTCGGGTGCAATGCCATGGGTAAACAGTTCGTTGGTAGGCTTTAACATACTGTAGAGAGAACCATGTTCTAATGAAATCAAAGTCGATGGTGTTTTAGACTTCTTGAATTCAATTGTTCGTTCGGCACCAAAGCTGAGGACTGTGATGGGGAAAGTTGCATCTAATCCACTTTCGTTGTCTTTATGTTGAGCTATGTAGCTGTATCCATTGCTGTAGAGGTTTAGCAGAACATAGTTGAAGGTAGAAGCCGTCCATTTTTCCACTCGGTCCCGCAGCTCCAATATCAGACGTGACCAAGGGTTAGCAGGCACATGAGTTCCGCTGAAGGCATAACTCAAAGTTGAATCGCCGTATCCCAGAACTTGTCTTTTAGGCTTAAAACTTTTTCCATGAATTCTAAACGTTGGCGTGTAGAAAGGTAAAGTTTTTAACTCGGCAAAATACCGATCTGCTTGTTCCTTTTCGATGAAGTTTGAAACATACTGGACATTAAGTCCGTTTTCCGTGAAACTCACTGCAGACATGACGAGACAACCAACACACATGAAATCAAATGGTAGACTGAGCCGTGATCGTTAATAATCAATCTCTGATAAGATAAGACTCTCGTCACGTGACCAGAGGTAGTCAATCAGATAACTCGTGACGTCACTCACCACGTGACTGAGCATAGTCAATCACATCACTCGTGACGTCACTGACCTCGTGACTGTGATAAGAACTCTCCTTATCATTCATTTCTCTCAAGGCAGCCGTTGGAGTAGGACGTGTTTTCAGGTAAGTGTATTTTATTCTATAAATAATCACACGTATTGATAGATACAAATTCATTTTATTTAGTATGTTTCCCAGGTTACAGGGTTGAGTTTAACAACAGGTTTTTTTACAATAAGTTTCTTTTTCGGTTTGACAATGTTTTTTCTTGAAGACAAATATCGATTCTTAATAATACTTTGGGGTACTCCCATATCTTTCAAGGCTTGCAAAAATTCACTTTGACCTGTAATAGGTGGTTTTTTATTCACAGAAAAGATGAAATGAAAGAGTTCCGCTAAATTAGAATGTTCCATTGTCCTTCCGTTGTAAGTAATCTCTCCTTTCGGGTTCCACTTAAACTTGTTTGAATGAGACTTGAGAAAATTTAATAAGGCTTCGGCTTGTTTCTTCATGGGTTTAGGTACTGATGATAACACAAAGGTTTCATAGTCTTCTTGGGGTTCTTGTTTTATAGACTCTACTTTCTTAGGTTCCACTTTTTCAGGTTCTTCTTCAGGTTGTTTAGACATCCAAGGCAAATTATATTCTTGCAAATCCATTTTTCTTTTTAAGAGTTCGTAGTAGTGCTGAATTTTTTCGTGATCCGGTAGAGAACTATTTAATATTTTAGCCATAGCTAAATCAAATTCCGTCATTTGCTTTTTAGAAGGCGTATGCTTAGAAAATTCTTCTTCCGGTACCAACGCATACTTAGCTGCGAATTCCATTGATGATGCCGGTTAAAACAGACAATGCAGCCGGGATTAAAATATTTAAAAATCCGCCGTGTTGAACAATCAATTTTTTCTTGTTGAATAAACTTCCTTTCTTGGTACCAATTTTTCGAAGAGTCGTCTTATATTTCCTTAAAGACCTTTTCTGATGAGATGAGAGAGGCACGTTTCCTTTTAATACGTTCAGGGTGCATTCGCAAATAGCCTTTACAGATCGAGTCGGTAATTTTTTTAACAAGTGCTTGCGTAAGGTTTGAGGACAAGACTTTATAAGCTCCAAATCTCGAAGTTGTTTCCTCGTTAACGTCATGATCCCAACTGAATTAAAATCGGTAGGGCTTTCCTTTTAAACCTTTTTTAGGCTCGTACACAAATTGAGTTTCCCCCGGTAATATACGCGTTCTGAGTCGCATTCCTTCGGGGGTTTCATTCCTTAAATCCACCAACAAATAAGAGAAGGGTTGTTTGGTAGCGTCCTCGAACACTTCTTGAAAAAACTGAGTTGATCCCGGGTATAATTGTCTACCCAAGTGTGTAATTTGGCTCATGTCCCTACGATTTTTAAAAAGTACTAAGTATTGACTGTTTAAGGAAATACCTCTCATTTCTTTACCTTTATGAAAAAGGTTTTGAGTAATAAAAATAATACTTAAATTTAAATGGTGACTTCCTTTGGTAAAGAGGTGGGTTAATCGTTCATCACCCCCACATTCCACCATCAAATCATCTAAAATCATTAAAGAATGGGTACCTAAATATTCCCGATAATTAGAAGGAAACCCTTCCACGAACGTCACGTCGGGAATTTCCTCGTAAAGCTTTTGAGAGATGCCGTAAAACCAAACGACTTTATCGGGAGGAGGGTTAAACATACGCCGTCGTTCTGCCAGTAAATCCCGCAGAAACCAACTCTTACCGACCCCCGTGGGGCCTGCTAAGAGCATTGTAAAAGGGTGTTGAAAGCGTGGAAACTCCATTCTAAATAAACACAGACACATAGGTTTACATTATAAATAGTTTTTTATTGATAAAAAGGAGCACGTGTGCGAAATCGTTTGGATACAAAATTATAGACTCGATGGTCGTTACATATATTTTCAGTTACAAACTGCTTTAAAAAATCTTTCAAAGTTTTGCCTCGACATCGGCAATAAATATAATACACACAAAATTGTCCACAAACAGCTGTCACATGACTTTGCAGCGGAAGTGGATTAAACACCACTCGTGAAAATTGAGATACATAGTTCGATATAGGTCCTTTAAAAAAGTTCGGCTTGTTTCCATAGGAATCAAAGAATTCCGCTTCCGTAGGGGAGGATAGGTAGAATGCCACCCAGTGGCTTCCGGCTTCTGTAGACTTGTCCACGTTGCATACAAAACATGCAGGATAACGCTCGATCTTCTTAGGTAATTGATCACTGGGGAAAACACCGGAAAAGTATTTCTTGGTCACAGGATCGTGGGATAAAATAGTGTCGATTTCTATAGAATTCATTTTCAGTTGGGGAAGTCACACAACACATGTCGTGTTTTACTAATTTCTATAATGTTTTCAAATTCCGCATACACCAATACAGTCGTGGTTCTTTCTAAGGAGTCTGCAAACTTGATTTCAATTCGTAAATTTCCTTGTTGCTGTAGATTCAGATGGGGTCCGTCACACATGTCAGGGCTCAAGTCGAAAGCATACAAAGTATGTCCGTTCGCAAAGTCATCTCGGGTTAGATAAATGCCGGTATCCCGATTAAATCCAGAAAACAAACGATGATACGCTCTTATATAGTTATTTTCTTCGAAATCCAATTCCAAGGGTTTGCTGGGTACGGGTTGTCCATCCACGTAAACACTTAAAAAGTTGACCTTGTGATGATGAAAATAAAAGGGATTTAAATCATATTGTCCAGTGTAGGCACTATTTTCTAAAAGTCCAATAATAATTCTTTTCGGCATGGCTCCTAAAAACACATTGTCTTGCATAAAGGATTTACTTCCGGTTGAGATCGAATAGGTCTTGCATAACACTCGATCGATGGGATACTTTGCTGTACTTTTCTCTAAGGCCTTGGCATGACCCAGTAATACACCTGGGCTCACTTTCACTTTACGTATGAAAATAGAAGCATGTTCCAAAATCACTTTGTAGTTGGGAATGGGTTTCGCCGCATCGATTTTACACATTAAGGAAAATTCAGGCTTGCTTCGGGTCATCTTAATTTTCAAGTCAACCATATTCAATAGCAATCGATTTTGTTGAAAAATATCACAATGCAAAGGTCCAATCATATCTAACGTTTTGCTTTTATTCGTGAGTGCGTAACGTATCTTCAATCCGGGGTTGTCTCCAGCAGGATCTGTAGCAGCTAAATTCTCATCTTTGTAAAAACATTCGCAGGTCAATAAACTTTTCTTGGCATCTTCTCCATAATTTAACAGCGTTTCAATATAGGCGCGGTAGGGGTAGGTGTTACTCGACGAGGAGATCACTCTTTCGTTCAGGCTAATATCCACTTGAGAAAACAAGGCGTGTAAAAATAAATTCACGGGGGCAACTGCATCCGTTTCCGCTAAGGGTGATCCATCAAACTTGGTAATTTTCACTTTCACATACAGGTAGGAAGCTGATAAATCGATATAGTCTTCACCATTTCCGGAAATATTAAATTCCACAGGTCCTCCGTCTCGAATATTCGCAAGAGGGTGGTATTCAACAAAGTATCCTTTTTCAATAGCCGTTTGCGTGGGTGGGATCAAAAATAAATCCAATTCGGATTTCGCACAGGCTGCAGAATCTTTATGGATGAGTCCAGACATCTTTAAGCGAAAATATCTTGTACCTTCACTTTCTTGGCTTTACGTCGAATGACAGCTTTGGTAGAACGCTTCCTCTTTTTATACCGGCGGCCCGATCCAATCATCGTCTTCACTTTAGTAGCGGCTTTGTCGGTTAAGGTCTGTCCAGCTTCTTTTAATCTTCGCTTGGCGGCCATTTTAATGTCTTCTCCGCGAGACAGGTCACTCAACACGTTCACGCCTGAATGAAACAACTGCTTGCCGACCGCTTTTGCACCCGATTTGAAGAGGGGTACTGCTGCACGAAAAAGGGATCGAAACAGTCCACCGAATCCATATCCCTTTTGTAAAGTAGTGCCTTGATAATAATTTAGACCACTACCCGACTGATGGGAATAGTAATCTTCAAAAGATTTCGCACAACACTGGTAAGGAACAAACATCACGAGAGGTATTTTTGACGAAAGTGAAGCTTCACGTACGAGCGCCCACGTTCAAATGGCGTGAGTTTGCCGAGGTGGTTCCTTATAACGATTTCCAAAGAGTCGAACGATTTTCGGCTGACAGGTAAATAGTGCGGTCGGTCGAATGTCTCACAAATCATTTCTCCATCTTTTCCCCTCACATTGACAATTCGTAAAAGGGGTGCTAACACATCTCCGATAATTTGGGGTTCCACAATATCCGAATAAACCAGCAATACTCTATAATGCGCACAGGGATCTGCGACATAGGTACTAAAAATAGTTTGCTCGATATTTATATCCGGCGAGGCGATTTCACCTGGTTCGAATCCTAACATCTGCGCTATCCCCTCATGCAATATCAGTTTTGTTTTATCTTTCACGTTAATACACACCTTTTTCGTGTGCGGATCATAAGTGAAAGAAATTTTATTTTTAATCTCTTCAATAGACATCGCTTTTAAAATGTCATCAACCGATTCGTAAAAGCCAGGGGGAATTCTTCTACCAAACGGAGATTTCTGGTCATTCAAATCGAAACCAAATAAATTATTATTTTGGTTCACATTATACCAGGTGTGAGGGTAAATAAATTCGACGAGGCCTACTTCCCATTCCCCTTTCAATTCAACGGGGGCGGGTAATCGCGTAATAAAATGAGAAATTTTATTCTCAGGAAAATAATTTCGGGAACTGTCCGAAGGTAACGTCACGTAGAACGACATGCTTTCAAATGATCTTTCAACAATCCAAACACTTGTTTTATAAGGCGAATAAATCAGAGGATGGAATCCATTGGTCAAATTTGCTGGGATAACCTTTAAATTTCACTTTGTATTCCACACGCTTTTTCCGTATCCGCTTATCTAAAATCTTTTCAATCGTATAATTCTCTTTCGGTTTCACTTTCTGAAGTTCTTGAGGGTAAAAGGTTCCTTTAATGGGTTCTTCTAACAGGTCCTTGATTCGGTAGACAGGAGGGTCTCTTCTCACACATTCAGTTACCACAAACACTTCTTCCGTCCAGTTCGTTTCATATCCTTTTTCGAAGGTTAATTTCTGCTTGGAAACTCGTACAACATCTCCCGGTTGAAACACGCAGGGTTTTCTTTTCGCATTTTGCATGTCAGCGTATAAAGTATCCCATACATCGCTTTCATTTTCAGCGGTTACTTCGACTGGAGCTCTCTTGATACTCGAATGATAAGTATGATTATAACTGTGTAACAACTGATCCAACACGTCTAAATAGCGGTAGGTGTGATTATGGGTAAAATATTTCCACATTTTCGTTTTCAAAGTTCGGTTAAATCGCTCCACGACAGATGCTTTCGTATTGTTATTCGTTGTAAAAAACCGCACGCCTTCTTCTTTCAAAAATTTTTGAAAAAGTCTGTTTTGATACTCTTTTCCGTCATCCGATTGCAGGGACTTGGGTTTCCTCGTCGCGAAAATAGAGCGGAACGCCTTTACAATATCTTCACCTCGTTTTTGCTTTAAAGGAACCGCCCACGCAAATTTAGACAGAATGTCTATACAAGTCAGGATGTAGCGGTACCCTTGATTGAACTTTTGTAAACTGCCGAGATCCACTAAGTCGGTCTGCCACTGTTGATCGATGGAATAGACTATCACTCGATTGGTTGGGAACTTTCTTCGAACAGGTTTGTGCAACGTGTATGCATCGACTCCGCTCAGCCAGTCCTGAATCTTCTTCTTCGAGATTTTGCCTTTGGCAGCACGAAATAAGGCATTTACACCACCAAAACTTCCTGCGTGACTTGGGTTCTGATACACCTCCATCGTTACAACACAAAATTTTATTATGACTCACATTCACACGAAAGCGCATCATATCTAACAACCCACTTCACCTCACGACGAACACGCAACAAATAAGGAAATCCCACTCGTACCTTTCTTTAAATACATTCATTCGCACGGTGTAAGCATACATCGGTGGGTGAATGGTTAAGAGCAATGATAAACTAGTCACCCACTGATGTATTTTTTGCGGGATCAAACCCCGGTACAGGAAATCTTCTACAAAAGTGTTTAAATAATAAATAGTTCGAACAAAATTGCTTAAATTATATTATCCTCAACAGATGGCAGCACTACTGCGAAATTTGTCCCGAAAAATTTCTAAGTCCCCTTATTCAAAAAAATATCTCGTAAAAATTTCTTATCAGTCCAAAATTCTTATCGCGAAAAACCTACCGTTCAAGATAACGCTCCTCTCTCAAACCTATCGTTCAAGATAACGCGGCTCCTCCTCCTCCGCCTGCACTGCTCGCTCCTCGGCTCCTCGGCTCCTCCTGCTCCTCATGGCGCAGAACTCTCATTTTCCATCTACTTAAGCAGTTTTCCTGGACTTGGTAAAATTGAGTAAAACACTTCCATCCATTATATACATTAGAGAATAATTGCTTAATTTTGAGTAGCCCTGTATAGTGTCTATAAATTATGTACACACCACATAGTATACTTCAATTTGGCTCGATATGAAAAACACAACACAACCTGAAATTTACTTTCAGCAATTTTCAAGTATAGGCATAATATATAGAAATTCTTTTGTGTGGCCCGATAAACGAATACTGGGCGATTTTCATACGATATCCTATACGAATCATATTTTTATACACTTAAAGAAAAAAAAAATCTATAATCATATTTTGTTTAATGCCGTTTCAAGATTGTATTAAACTGTACGATACCTGAAATTTCACCCATAACCGTAATGTATTTGAATTCTCTTGGACGTCATGAACACACACCGTTTTTCTTATTTTAATAAAAAGTTTACAAATTGCTGTTAATATTTGTGCTGTAATTATATTGATAACCGAAACAGACAGACAAACCGACCGCTAAAAATCCAAATTTCGGATTCAGGGGATCTCAGAACGTGTAAGCATAGTAAAAACTCAATTTTGAAAATTTGGTATTTTCTCCACCAATATATGGAAAAGTAAAAAATAATAAAATAATAATAAATAAAACACTGCGAGATTTTGGTTTATCTGTACATTTGGAATAATCTTAAATTCATATAAAAGTTGATGTTCAAACGATGCATGGGGTCAGTATAATGAAGAAATGGGATGAAGATATCTAAAGTAAGTGATGGGCCATGTTCGTATAGCGATCCAGGTTCGATCGGCGCTGTGAAGAATAGGAAAAGATCTCTTTTCTTATTGAGAAAATCCATTAGTCTTTATTTTAAGTAACCACATTATGAATAAGGTGCAGAGAATTAATATCCATTGTGAAGATTTTGATTTTCAACCAAACACATGTCAATTAGCATTTTTAGACAAAGTGGAATGAGTAGATTCGACATAATTCATGATGAAAAATTCTAATTTATTGTTTATAAGCACGGAAGAAGCCAGTCCTGATACCCTTTTAAAGGAACACCTTTTTGAGACCATGATAAAAAAAAAAATAACAACTCTACAGAATGAAAGACATCAAGCTAATTATTTTAAGAATTTTGTTTTAACGTGTTGTTAGCATGAAAAAAAAGCATTAAACTGACTATATTTCGCCAAATCTGTTTGGCTTCAAAAACTAATTTGGCTGAACACATTTTTAAATTTTATGTATTATAAACCTGAAGGAGAAATAAAAGATTGGCCAATAATTAAATACGTCATAGGATGTGATTAAATTTTGTCAGGTATCCATGAACTAGGCTGACCTCGCAAAATCTAATGATAAAAACATTAAAAGTAATTTTCAGCTATTTCACAATACAACGGGAATCTTTTCAAGATCGCAGCATAAATCATCGAGCAGTTGGAGATTTGATAGCTTAGACCAATCTCCAATCTTTGGAAAGATAGACAATGCATAAATCTACACAAAAGCAATTTCAGTGATAGCTTTTGATGAGATTTCTTCTTATTTAAATAAAAGTAAAATACAGTGGAGCACCGTTTATACGTTTTTCAAGGGACCGTTCCTAAAAAACGTATAACTGAAAAAAAACGTACAACTGAAAATTTGTTTTAACATTAATACACAATAAAGTATCATATTAATAATAAAGGTCTAATCAATTTTCATGATTTCCTTTACATTTATTCGAATAAGATATATTTTAATTATATTTAAAATATTTTTAAAAGGTTGAATAAAAATTAAATGATAATTAAAAATATAGAAATTCAGAAATTTTTTTTGAAGATTTCGATTTTAACCTTTAAAGACAAAGCCTTTTGTTCTCTAAACGAAGATGACATTTTTGCAAACTACTAAAAGGAAGAAAAGGAAAAAAAAAAAAATGTTTTTCCAACCGTAATGTCAAATAAACACGATAAGAAAAATTTCCAAGTCGCCCAACGGAAGTGAGTAATAAATCTTCAAGTTTACAAATGCCTATAAAGTTGTGGGTTTTTTCCTTACATACCCCATTCCTGGAATCAATTAAAAGAGAAAGTGAGAGGTCTTCAAGTGGTCACTGGCTACTTGGCTCTCTGAAAATTTCTCTAGCCTCCCTTCCCCCAGGCTATCGATGCAAGTCGCACTTTGTTCTATACCCGCACTTTGTTACCATAGTTCTAAGAAAAAATAATCGACAAAAAAAAATAAGAATAAAACATTAAGAGCATTCATCTTTTTTTTTTTTTTTTTTTTTAAATCCTGGAATGAAACTCGAACTTGGGATTCTACAAGGAGGAGAAAAAAAACGTATAAGTGAAATCAAGAATTTACTTGTGTCGTATAAACGAAATATTTTAACATTAGAATTCAATGGAATGATTTGGGACCGAAGTCGAAAAACGTATAAATGAGAAAAACGTATAAATGAGAAACGTATAAAAGGTGCTCCACTGTAGTATGTTTTAAGACGTCAACATGGAGGTAGGTAACGTGTGAATACAGTTGGAATGTGTTCAAAATCAATGCGAACAACAATATTTCTCTTTCTTACTTATAAAAGGATTATAATTTTATGGCTGTTGCGTGTGTACTTTTCAACGCCCCCTCAGGGTAAGATTCTATTAAAGCCACTGAAGATAAACAACACACACACACACCTGTTGTATTTTTCGCCGAAACACACCGTTGTCTCATTTACGAGCGTCACCAGCCCTCGCGATTATCGTCTGACTGCATTAGCACCTTTTGATTGACAAGAGATCGTCTGCTATCGTTCCAGCAAAGGCCTTCTCGTAATCGAAGTAACAGGAAATCCAAGTTAACGACATCGTATGAATTCGAGAGAAGACAATTAAGCTAACAACGTCAATTTACGTAAGCGGCGCAGATGTCTGACCATGTACACAGCAGAGACATCTGGTTTATCACGTAGCATTAATATTTATAAATCATCGAGAAAATTGAACGGAGGGGGGAGGGGAAATGAAGTGATAAAACAAACATCGTCGAGTCTCTCAGCGAATGGTAATTGGTATTCCGATTCGATAGACGGTGTTTAAAAGTTTAACAGCTCCGTGTTGAAAAAAAGTCATTTTTCTTCTCATTGTGGAATATCGCAAATAATCGTTATTATCGTGAAAATGAAGGGGGGGTCCGTGTTTTCCCACTCTTGTTATAATGAGGGTATGAATGAGAAATTGTGCTTTTCTTTTTTTCCCTTCCTGGAAGAAAGAAAATAGTAAGGTGTGTGTGACTGTTTAGGTGTTTTTTAGCAACTGATTGCTCCTTGTAAATAACACACTTCTTTTATTTATTTATTTATTTTTTGTAATCGGTAAAACATTTTGGTAAACATACAAACAAATATTTTGTTAATTACTTTTACGTTCTTTACATAATTTCAGTTCAAAATTGCTAAAGTCATTTCATTCCATCTCATGGCTATTAGACACACAGTTGATCATAAATAGGTATATAGAGGAAGAGGAAAATATGAGTATTTTTAATTATAGAGACATTTTTTGGTTTGAAATATCTATAGTGATTCAATTAAAAAAAATTAAAAAATTTTCTGTGTCTATATATTAAAAAAAATAAATAAATAAATAAATAAATAAATAAAATAAAAGTTAATGTCGCTGGCGTCCATTTTTTTTTTTTTTTTTTTTTTTTTTTGCCTGCGACCGCATCTCCTTGCGGAGGGTAGTGTCCTTCGCGTCACGAGAGGTATTAATGTTTCCGGAATACTCCAAGAAAGACATTTCAGCTTCTTAGAAATTTCTATCATTTTAATTAACGAAGTTATTAACTAAAAACATCGGGTTTATAAAGGTACTCTATTTGCCACCTTGAAAGACGTCGTTTTTCTCTCATAATGTCCTTTTCCACGGGAAAAATAAAATGTGATCCATGGTGTGGAAAAAAATAAATAAAACAAAAATAAATAAATAAATAAAAATAAAATAAATGTTAATGTAACATAGAACTTTTTCGTCTACTTTTTCTTTTCTACTTTTAGAAAATTAATTTTCTTACTGGGAATCTCATACGTTGTTTATATATATATATATATATTAATTTGTGTGTGTGTGTGTGTGTGAATAATAAAATAATATCGCGTCTGTATAATTGACTGCATTTCTTTTTGTTTTTAAAGTGTATTTATCTTTTTTTTTTTTTTTTTTTTTTTTTTCTTATTATTATTTAAAAACATATTTTTAAATACTTTGGATATATTTTGGCCTAAAAAAAATAGAATCAAATTCAAACTCATTTATAAGTCTTTTAATTTCGCAATGATAATTTTTTTAACATTACAGAATTAGACATTTCTATGATACATTTCATATTTCTAATTGTATAAAAAAAAAAAAAAATCACCTAAAATGTATAAGCATTAGAAAAAATAGGTAGTAGATTTTTTTCTATTTTTCTTTCTTTTTTTACAAGCAATTGTACCAAAATTTTATCGCCAAATAGTGACGAAAATTTAAAAGCCGCCAAGAGGGATCATATACTAAAGCTGTATCGCAAAATGGTCTAGATATTACGAATTTCTTTCTATTCTTAAAAAAAAAAAAAAAAAAAATACTGACTTAAAACATAATATTTCGTCCCCCCCCCCCCCAAAAAAAAAAAAAAAAAAAAAAAGTATTAAATATTATGTATTTCGATTTCACATTGAATATGGGAATATACCGGAGTTTGGTAAGTGGAGCAAGCAGGAAAAAAAAAAAAAAAAAAAAAAAGCCCTAAGCCAAATTTTGTTTTTAAAGTAATAGATATAAAATTCTGCAGAAAACAGAATTTAATTTTGTACGACAGGAATTATTTTAATCTATTCTTCCATATAAAGGCATGCAGTAACTGTGTTTCATATATTCATTTTTTTAAATTTCTTTAGGCTCTTTAGCTCTTGGCGACTTTTAAAATTTTTTTGTCCTTTTGGCGATGAATTAAAATGACTACAATGAGTAACTAAGTGTAAAAATGTTTGTATTTTATGGGACTAAAGATGTAAAAACAATAAAGTGTATTTACGATGGGATTTACAAAACCAAAGTACAATCTGTAGGATAATTTATTCACTAAATTAAACAATACCCAACTATACTTGTACAAAAATAAAACAACATAGTTCTTCAGATTTCCTCTTTGTGCGTGCGTGTGTGTGCAAAAATCAATCTCTTGTTTTTGTTCCTTCTTAAGAAACACATTTACTGGAACTAGCGCTTTCCCATAACCGCGGATAATCCGCCTCCGCACGCGGACAATTTTCAGTTTACTGTATGCATCAATTTGAATGAGATTTTATTCGGCAGTTCGTGAGAATTGCCATAAAAATTTTTGACACTCATACATACACACAAAGACCGACAAACTGACATTTGTCTAAAAATCCATCGCAAACCCCAAGTCGAAAATTTTTACGAAAGCATGATTTTATTTAGATGAAAATAAAAATATTGAAAAATTCCTGCAAAATGTCAAATGCGGTTGGAGTGAGAACGTTAAAAAATCAAACTGAACATCCTCCCCCCCCCCCCAAATAAAAAAAAGTTTGAGGTGCCGAGTCTTCTTAAACGACATTTTACGATTTTTTTCATGCAATTATGATAACAATCTTTCCGCGCATATCTTACGTCTCGACGTGCCCGTAGCTTTAAATGGGACGATATCGTCTTTGCTGATTTTCCCAAATCATCGTCTGTCTGAGAACCCACTGGATTCCACCTTGTCATACCTCTGGCGGTCACTCGAGCAGAAACTTAAAACAAGTGAGAGTGACGCTTCGACCTCAACGAGCGGCTCCATCTATTTTGATTTCATTTAAATTCACGGCCGACTTGCTTTAGAACACAATGAAGCAGTACATTGTTTTGAAGAAGTTTTCAATTTGCGTAAAACTTTTAGATTGTTACTTTCTTCTAGATACAGTGTGATTCTAATTCTAATTACAGTTGCGATTTCAAAATGCTGTCACTTCAAAACTACCGGTCAAAATGACATGATATTTTAACGGAACAATCGTGAGGCGATGGAATTTTGTTTGGCGAAGGAATTTTATTTAGCGGCAAATTTTGGCGAAAGTTCCAAAATGTACCGTTAATCATCCGTATGGTGTTTGTTTCATGAAACTTCGCCTTTTCTCTTGTCACTATTCTTCGACCACATTTCATGAAACCATGGAAGCATCTGCGCAAGTGCTAACTCAACGAGTCCAATGCTAAAATAGGAGTGACAGTCATCTGACTCAGAGAAAATGAGCAATAACAGAGCGGGGAATTATTGGATGTTTTCCAAATTTCAAACTGTCGGCAAGCTGGCATCCCTCCAACATTTTGGACGCGTCCTCACTGCTAGTTTTAGGATATGTGGCTGCACTGTACTAGTGTTTTCCGTGTAAACACGTATTCTTGTGTTTTCGCCAATAAAGCTGTCGTAAAAACTTGATGTCTACTGTTTTCTTTCGGGTAATAACATTCTTGTGTCTAACGAATCCATTTAGACCTTTACCCTGACGTTTCCCTGCGCCATCTATTGGCACATTTTGGAACTATTTTTTTCCTTTGCCAAACAAAATTGCATGGCCTCACGTTTATTCTGGTAAAATATCAAGTCATTTTAAAGTTAGAGCATTTTGAAATCGCAACTGTAATTACAAACACCCTGTACATAAGCAAAAAGTGTTGGATTCGTGACAATTTTACGTTTTCGATACATTCACATGTTTTGAGAGGTTCTGAACGCAATTTAATCAAATGACTATCCGTCTATGCGTCAAAAGTTTGTTGAAAGTGTATCTCCAGAACCAATGAACCAAATTTAACCAAATTTGGTATTCAGTTGGTCTTTGACCTAAACTGTTGATGATTAAATTTGGGGATCCATCGCTCAACAAGTAACACTATCATCCCATATGTTTTTTCATAATTTTTGTAGGAAACATGTACAGAAACAGAAAGTAATAAAAATAATTATAAGATAAAAAAAAATAATTATATACTATGTTTTAAATTTTCTGATGAATCATAGAGCTCTTATCAATGTGCATAAAATTTTTAAAGGGATCATGACGTCCATTTTTGTGAGATTCATCATTTAACTTTTTATAATTTTTTAACGCTCACGTTTAATTAAATGTATTTATTTTTATGTCGAAAGAAAATGAACTCGTAATTTTTTTTTTTTTGGCAACAATTTAATTATAGCTAATATTTTAATGGCTATTTTAACGCTATTAGGAGGCTATTATTTTCATATTTTAAGTAATTATAAGAAAACTAATCAAAAATTCAAAAATCTGACTTCGAAGTATTTTTATGTCACCGGGTTCTGAGCTACTGTGAAAGTTTCAAATGTCTAGCTAGTAGGGAAGTTAGTTAAAAATCGATTGCAAGACTTATACCGGACGGACAAACAAACAAACAAACATACAAGAATAGAAGGTAAAAACATGGTAATAACCAGAGGGATTTGAAGAGCTCTCCAAACGTACAGTACGATCTCCCACTCGATACTTTGCTCTTGATTCATACGTTCTCCATACACAGTACAGGTTCAGTGAATTGTGAAAATAGTTTAAGTAATTTGGAGATTTTTCAGTATAAGTTCAGAAAATTATGAAAAATCTTTCCATAATCGAATTTTCTTTTCGATTATGAAAAGATAATAAGTCATAATCGAAGTCATAATATAAGTCATAATAAGTTCAGAATCGAATCTTCTTTTCACACGAAACTTTAAAAAAAAAAAGATTCGTGTATCTCTCCAAAAGTTTACCAAAATCTCCTAATCTTCTTTTCTGTTCTTGATTACAATACTTTACTAACATTGAATGTTAAAAAATAAAAATAACCAAATAATTATAAGATAAAAAACTTTTTATATACCATGTTTTTAAATTTTCTGTTGAATCATAGCTGTAGAACTACATTAACACGTTATCAATACACAATAAAATTTAAAGTGATCATAACGTCCATCTTTGTGAGATGCCTCATTTAACTTTTTACAATTTTTTAACGGTCACGTTTTATTAAATGTATTTATTTTTAGGTCAAAATTTAATGAACTCGCATTTTTTTTTTTTTTTTTTTTTTTTTGCAACAATTAAATTATAGCTAATATTTTAATGGCTGTTTTTAAAGCCATTAGGAGGTTATTATTTTCGTATTTTAATGAATTAAAAGAAAACTAATCAAAAATTCGAAAATCGGACTTCGAAGTAGCGTGTTGTCACCGGGTTCTGAGCTACTGTGAACGTTTCAAATGTCTAGCTAGTATGAAGTGAGTTAAAAATCGATTGCAAGATTTGTACCGGACAAATAAAATAGAAGTTAATAAAAAAACAGGGTAAAATGAATCGAGACAATCTCCAGTCGTCTAGATATACCAATACCTCATATCCAAAATTATTTTATGAGTTTTGTGGACGATAAGAACTATGCAGCAGAGTTTGA
Source organism: Salticus scenicus (assembly GCA_963930645.1). NCBI lineage: Eukaryota > Metazoa > Arthropoda > Arachnida > Araneae > Salticidae > Salticus > Salticus scenicus. The sequence continues at coordinate 958,462 of CAWVNO010001064.1, forward strand.
ACTGCACGAAAAAGGTAGCCCACACAATTACGAGTCAGTCGCGAGTTGCTTTTTCACACGGAATCCAGAGTGACTTTCACCCAAGGTGTTGGCATGCCTTGGTAACTAATCTTCTGCAACACGCAAAGCAATAATTTTTTTTTCTCTCTCTAATAAAATAAAAGTCTACAATGCGTTTCGCTCTGCGCGTACTAGATTGTTTCCATTGGTATGCAAATGAGGTGTGTCTGCACGTATTGACAGAAGAAAGTGACGTTTTGGTCTGTGCTTCCACACCACTCGTGCATCGTTACGCACGAATGGATTTCTCTCTCTCTTTTCTTAATCGATTTAGAGGACCTTATAAGGACTTTCTCAGAAGTGGAATTACTTTTCAAAGAGAAACTTTTAAATTATTCTTTTACATTTTACAACATTAAGGGAAACTGTTAAGGCTTCCGGTTAGACAGTGGATTGGGGCGGGGTTTACCCGATTTTAACCTAAAATCTGATAAAACTGCGCTGAAAAAAAATGAATAAATAAATAAAAAATCGAGCCCTGTTACCATTTTTGCTGATTCTTCTGTAAAATGACCTCCTGAATCCGAATAGGACTCCCATTTTGCCCAGTCACCCACCGTTTTTTCGAAACACCCCCTATCTCTCAATTTTTATTACTGTTCGGTCATTTTATGGCCATGAATTTGATTTGGAGAATGAAAAAGAATTCATTTAACACTTAAAAACAAAAAAATATATAAAATTTAATAAATAAAATTAATAATAGATTAAAAAATCTGGAGTGACTCCACTCGACTTTCCGAACATTGAGTAACTAACAGTTTTGTAGATAAAATAAAGAAAGAGGAGTTGCTAAACAAACAAAAAAGAGAAAACCATAACAGAGTGTTTGAGTATTTTTCTCCATATATCACACGAGGTTTTATTTAACGCTACGGAACTTTGAGCCCTTAGATCATAAGGATAAAGAATTTTTCGTTGTGTCCCTGTAAAAATCTATAAATGCTAGATTCACCAAAATGCTTATAGTGAGTGCAACAGTGATTTATAATATTCATACAAATTTTCAGCTCAATTGAATAAGGCGTTTAGATGCTATCGCTGGTCTCATAGGCCATAAAGATAAAGAATTTTTCTTTATGTCCCTGTAAAAAAACTGTAAGTGCTAGATTCACCAAAATCTATACAGTTGGTTCAAATGTGACCTATAACATGTGTACAAATTCTTTGCTGAGATTAATAAGGCGTTTAGACGCTATCACACTTTTAAAAATTTGGCAAAGAATTTTTCTTTGTGTCCCTGTAAAAAAACTATAAATGCTAGATTCTCCAAAATCTATACAGATTGAGTATCTGTGACCTATAATATGTGTATAAAGTTTTTGTTCAATTGAATAAGGCGTTTAGATGCTATCGCACTTTTAAGATTTTGGTCCCTTGGCCAATATGATAAAGAATTTTTTTTTGTGTCCCTGTAAAAAAAACTATAAGTGCTAGATTCACCAAAATCTATAGGGTTTGTACTATGGTAACTTAAAATATACGTACCAACTTTCAGCTTATTCGAACAAAGCTTTTAGACGCTAGCGTGTTCACTCACAGACATACACACATACATACACACATACATACACACATACATACATATATCATCGTAAAAATAGTGAAAACGGACTCGTTGGACCTCGAAACGTATAGAAACATCAAAATCTCGAATTCGGATTTTTGACATGATTACAATACTTTCCTCACTATAGTGTTCGGAAAGTAAAAATATAAGAAATGTAATATTGGATTTCTGTGGCGAATCCCCCCCACCCCCTAAATTTTCCCTTGCCGCAAATGTTCATGTTTTAGAATTTTCTAACTCTGTAGCCCCTCAGAAGATATTTAACAGTTAAAATAATCCTTTCCTCCCCCTAAAAATCAAATTTTTAGCCAGAAAATGACCGAAAAGGGATAAAAATAGGGGACTGTTTCTAAAAAACGGTGGGTGTTAGGGCAAAATGGGCGTCCAATTCGGATTTAGGGGGGTCATTTTACATAAGAATTTGCAAAAATGGTGTTGGAGCAATTTTCATGCAGAGCAGTGTTATCCAAAAGGCATGGGAAACAAGTTCTTCCTCTCTCAAATTCAAGAGTGACTTCCAAAATGGATGAAAAGCAATAAGTCAAATTCCTAGTATCAATCAGTTTTTCATATTGTCACTTAAGGAAAAATATTTTAGGTGGAAATTTTTCACAAGCAAGAGAAAACACGCACCCTTTTTGGAAAGTTCACGCCACATCTAAGAAATGATTATTTGGATATACCGTTAAATATACAGTCGGTAACAAAAGTGTCCGAACACTAGCAAAAATTCCTATATAAAAAAAAAAGTACACTTAATACAGTTTTGTTCAATAAATCCTTGTCGAATCCTGTTCTTAGACTGACTAAGAACAGGATTCGACAAGGATTTATTTAACAAAACTGTATTAAGTGTACTTTTTTTACATAGGAATTTTTGCTAGTGTTCGGAGACTTTTGTTACCGATTGTACGCTATAAAAAATATTACATACCGATATGCAGAGCTGCCAACCTAATCCAGCAAATTGTTAGTACCGCCCCTTTTTCTACACCACTTAATTTTTAGAGTATTTGTTTTCTTAGTTCATCGTAACTGTATTTGAAGAGAATTACTTTAAAAATTAAGTAGTGTAGAAAACGGGGCGGTACTAACAAATTGCCGGATTAGGTGGCAGCTCTGGATATGGAATGAAGAGCATAAATAGCAACTTTGAAATGAATGCCATGAAAAACAGTCAATTTCAACAATTGTTTCGGTTTGAAATCATTTCGCTCAGTCCTTTATCGGGTTCTATAAAAGGTAAGCATGAGTGCAATGCAAGAGATGAAAGTATGTTGCTGCACTGATGCTTAACCGTTTTTATCCGATGAAAACTTTTGCCAAATCAGTTCGACCCGAAACTAATTTTGCCGAACAGTTTGTGCCTTTCGTGATTTTATGTTGCCTGCAATGTAGTAATTACAAGTATTTATTGGAGGTATTTATTATAAATATTTATTTACTTCAATGTAACAATGCAGTAATTTATTGGAGGGAAAGGAACTTAAATCTGAATTCTGCTAAGTAACTCCTAAAAATAAAATTATTTGCATAAATAAGTATACAGAAGTTGGAAATTTTCTCGAAATAAAAGGGTCCCTCGAAATGATATCAGGCCCAAGTTTAACCCCAGAGCTGAATTTTGTGTCAATCCGAATCCTCACTTGAATATGATGAAACATTTTTCATAACATTTAAACGGTATATGCGATTTTCGACCATTAGAATTCAGCAAGAATCGAAATTCCTATCCCTACAAATAATAATAATATATCAAGAATCACTGATTATTTATATTAATATAAATTAATATAACCCTCAGAAAATCAATCACGAGAAGCGAAGATGCATAAATTTCTTCCGAAAAAAAAAAAAAAAGACAAAAACTGGGATCGAACCCGGCACTTCACGGCTAACAGCTTTGAAAGGAGAACCTATCACCCACTTAGGTGCCCAAGTTAGATGAAATATAACTTTAAGTAAATTTATTAATTAACTCACTCCACCCATCTTGCTTTCAAACAGCAACTACTTGAAAATTTCAAAGTGACATATATATATATATATATATATATATATATGTGTGTGTGTGTGTTTGGATTTTCTTGAAACTCTGTATTTACGTAACACATTACAAGGTCTTAATTATGTTTATTAATTTACCTTCATCAGTCATTTTGTTTGAAAATTGTGGCCATTTGATATTACGTGGCCAATCAAACATTTCTCATCACAATAAATTCTGAAATACTGACTCAATCCGAACGAGAGTTGGACAGTGGACTTATCTTACAAATATCTTGGATAAGGTTAACTTGATCCGCCATCTTGTTTCCAAGTGGTAGATACAGGAAAGCTTCAAATTCACATCGGGGAAAAAAAAATTAAGAACGAAATTACTTAAAATTTAATATATATATATATATAGCCCATCAGAGTCTCAACCAAAATTATTAATCAAACCATTAAAATCATTTAGTATATAATGAATTATATAACATCATGACAAGTTCCGAAATACTGAATTAATTCAAACCAAAATGCAAAGTGAGTTTATCTTAGAAAAATCTTTGGTCCAAAATGATTGCCATTTGAAAACTTCAAACTCACTTAAAAAAACACATTTATGAACCTGTATGAATATGCATGTGTGTTTGGGAATAAGGCCGATTGATTGCTCTACGGTCCTAGGCCTGAGAAGGAGTGCCTTCCGTGGAGGTTCTAAGGGTCCTAGCCCGTATTTATGCAAGTTTCGCTGAAAACTACGGAAAACTCCGAACGGCTAGGCAGACGAGCGCAACTTGGGATCGAACCCAGCACCTCAAGTCTACCAGCTTTGAGCGCATAACCGCTCAGCCGCTGGTGGGTATGAATATGCATGTAAATCAATATACAAATAATCCATATCCAGATTAGAGACCTGCATGGAGTCCCCCCCAAATCCGATAGGTAAATTTTAAATCAACCCGAAACCTGAAAACAAAATAAAAATTAATAATTCATTTAAAAATACTTCTAAATTTTATTTAAGTATAATATACTAAAGTTACAAAGTAAAGGAAATTTTCATTGTTACACGGCTGGCAAGTCATATGAAAAAGAGCTAAAAATTTAATGACTAATATACTACAAATCAAGAAATCGGGGAAATGGATTAATGATCATTTTGAAACATTTATGTGTGTTGTGTACTTCAAGAGTGTACAAATATGGGCTTCAAATTAGATAGGGTAAGTGCACCAGGGATTGACACTTTCAGAACAGTCTCTGATGTTTTTAATGTTCTAGTCATCAGAAAATATTTTTAGAAATCTTAAGTTAGTGCATAGGGCATGAAAGACATTCAGATTCATGTTAAAATATATACATTTAATAACGATTTTTTTTTTTTTTTTTTTTTTTTTTTTTTTTTTTATGAATTTTTATTGGACACCCACTCTATGTTCAAGTCATTGACACTGCCAGTTTTTCACTTTATCATGAATTAGCACCCTATGATCCAGCGTTTGACACTGCTAGTGATTCATTTTACCAGTTATTAGCACCCTATGTTCCAGTGTTTGACATAAAATGTTAAAATTCTTATGTGTAAAATAGTATGATTTTATTATTTTTCTTATTTATTAATTTTTTCGGGATAGACGTCAATTACTGGAGCATGCCAATCACTGGAGCACCTACCCTATTTGTAGTTTATTGTTTAATGCTTATATTTTAAAGAGAAAAAAAAAAGTGTAATTCTTTGTTTATTGCTTTAGCTCTATATATAGATGTTTATTTTACATTAATAATTTAGATACGCGTACATTTAATCATTGGTATATATAGTAGTATGTTTATATCAGTTATAGAGTTATATTTATATCAAACTAATTTCTGCTTCTTATTATTTATTTATTTATTTTTATGTTCTCAAGTCGACCCAACGCGTTAAAAATCTAACCCAAACCAATCCTGACCTCGCGGGAACAAATATCACCCCCAAACTCAATCCGTCCTAAAAGCGAAAAAATTCAGTCAATCCGATCCGATGCATAGATCTTTAATCCAGATTATATGAGCTTCACTGAATTATCCAAAAATTTCCGGAATGATCTAGATGATATTATTCAGAACTCAAATATATCATCTTAACCCTACAAGGCACCCAGTTCCATATGTGGAACGCCGACTTTAATCGTTCCTATAGCTATAAAACTATGAGTAGCGACCTCTCTTGACATCTCGATAGAAGCTACTGACATTGAGCAATGTAGTCATACGAATCTTTACCTAAAGAAGATGTCGTTCGTATTTTTGTTAGAGTGCACTCGGTGTGAAATTTGAATGAAAGTGATACGTTGGTCGTCTGTCTGAATTAAAAAAAAAAAAAAAAAAAAAAGAATAGTTATTGAACAGTTTTGACTCTAAAAAAAAAAAAATACCGTGTGTTATAACGAAGTGTCTATTTTGCAGAGGTAAGGTTTTTTTTTTTTTTTTTTTTTTTTAATATTACAATAGTAAACGTATTAGTAAATCCTATTTTTATGTATGTTCCACATATGGGTTGAGCTAAAAAGTTGATTTTTCCGTAAAATAGGGATAAGTTTTCCCTGTCTTCTGATCACTCATTACAACCTATATGTTTTGGTCGCGCACTAAAAAAAAATTGATCCTTGTAGGGTTAATAGAAAATAGCAGCTACTTCGGAAAAAAAAGAAGAAAAAAAAAAAAAAAAAACGCTTCCAACTGAGCTGCAGAAAATTATTTTCTGCTGTTTATACTTTTATTGGTTTTTGAAAAGGAAATATTTGAATAATTATTATTTATGGATACTTAACGGATCATAAAAAACTCGATGTGCACCAATCAAAATTCGAGGGAAATTGCCTGTCTGCGTCATGAGTCACAGGGACACAAACGATTCTTTGTACTTGAGACACTGCCGCTTTCATGTCAAAACAACATTAGACAAATTTTTCACATACACTGTGTTCAGTGTCACGTAAATGCGCCCCACACCGAGTGACATTGGCTTTCTTTCTACACACTCCTTATTCATCGATACGCACGAAAAACTCCTTAATCGATTTCTGATATCGCTTTATGAATGGGCTGCGCACTCGGCTGTTCATACACAGGATGGAGTACCGGGTACGTCCCTACCAATCTAATACATTTTAACGCAAGGACCACTTACATTTTATGAATTAGCGACGCTTTCACATTAGGATTTTTTATTATCATTATTATTCATGGTGGGAGGGTCTATGGTGGTTTTAGCACACAGCCTGCAGGACAAATTAGCCCTCGAGTGGTTAAAATGTCTTAAATGTTTTATGAAAAATCTTATAAATTTTAATGTTATTTTTTTTTTTTTTTTTACTGTTTTTTGTAACCAATAAAAGAAAGTTTTTGACTCGTGAAGATTTTTCACTTCCAGTTTTCAATGGAAGTTAGAGAGATCCAGAACACAATCTGACCTTGTTTTAGAATTGTTTGAATACGAGTATGAGACAAACATTTTGTGGCAGCTCCAGTTCAAGAACTATTCAACAGAACGTGATATAAATTTATTTAGTTACGCCTTGACGTGTATGAGTATCTATCAACTTTTAGCGCTAACTTCTCAACAGGTGGCTGTGCTATACTGCGAATTCTTCCATCAAAGGCAAAGATACATTTCAGTTTCTCTTATGTATAATTGAACAAAATTTAATGGATGTGAGGCCCATTATGAAACCTTATGCAGATTCAATTTTGGTAGTTATCGGTCGGCAGGTGGCTGTTATCCTTCACCTTTTGTTATTTTCCATCTCAGAATCTGTCAATTAAAACTACACTGTAAAAAAACTGTTAAAAATACAGGAAAAATCTGGCAGCTGGGATGCCAGTATTTCTCCGTCACATATACAGGACAAAACTGTACTTTTAACAAAACAAAACTGTTTGATTTACAGGATTCCTTTGTAAAATATATGTCAGTGATACAATTTTACAGTTTTAAACTGAATATTTGATGGAGAAATACTGGCACCCCAGCTGCCAGCTTTTTTCTGTACATTTAACGTTTTTTTTTTTTTTTTTTTTTTTCAAGTGTACATTAAATTCCATATGTAAAATCGTTTTTGTCAGAATCTATGATGACTAAAGTTTTGAGCATGTTGAACAATAAATATTGCACTGTTCTATAAAATGATTGGGAAGAAAGTTTTGTGATGGACCCTTCATACTAATTTTTACTTGTAATTATTCAGTTACTTTTATTTACTAATCTAATAACATATGTAAACGAAAAATACCATTCATCGATTCATCTATCATCGCCGAATCCAAACCGTTGAAGCTAAAAACATGAGAGTAGAGCTGGATTATAATTTATGATTATTCAATCAGCAATGCTTTACAATGGTCGTTTTGTTGATTTCTTGCTTCAGAGTACAATCCATATGATCCTTTACGCGAAATTTCACTCGGCGTCTAATTTGATCCATTTATGAAAAAATACTGACAAGACATGTAAAAGGTCTTGTGAGTCGGAAAATTGGCATTGAAAATTATATGCTTTTGTCTATACTATGCTAAAACTATAATGATAATATAATAACTATAGTCTAATAATAGTGTACCATGCATATAATTTTCCATGTTTTAAAGACTTTCTTGGAAACAACTCTTAACCAACTCACTCTTTTCATAATAAAAAGATCCTATTGGATAAATTGAAGGTTTAACGCGACGGTTCCGGGACTGTCGCTTCAAACCAATTTAAACGTCATTGTGGATGACATTTTTCTGGAGAATTCTTCGCCTGAACAGAAAAATGGTTGCTTGAACGTTCAATTAACTTCTGGGTTTGTTTTCTTAAACTCTGTCTGACGTAGTTGCATGTTTCGACATTACTCAGAGAGATATTTTGTTAAGTTCATTACGAAAAAATTCACAAAAGGATTTAACGTCAAAGTTATGGTATATTGTCGGGAATCCAAACATACAAACAAAATAAGATATAAACATAAACTAGTATCATTTCAGAAAATTTTGGAGTGGAAGGCTGATATTTTATACCAACTATGTGAAAAATACCAGAGCCGGGAATCGAACCCGGGTATTTTTCACATAGTTTGTATAAAATATCAGCCTTCCACTCCAAAATTTTCTGAAATGATATTTCATGGTTGATGAATAAATTTCTAAATTAAATTAAAATTTCGTGGTCTATTGGAGTTGTGCCATGAATATTAATGTCACTTGATACAGCTGTGTTTACAGACTCGGTGACTTTGCCAACGAATGTTATGTGGGAAATGCCTAGCAGGTAATCAGCCAGGGTAGCTCAATGGTTTGAGCATCCGCATGTAAAGCGGAAGGCCCGGGTTCGATTCCCGGCTCTGGTATTTTTCACATAGTTGGTATAAAATATCAGCCTTCCACTCCAAAATTTTCTGAAATGATATTTCATGGTTGATGAATAAATTTCTAAATTAAAATAAACTAGTATGTTGTGGCCACCACATGAATTTCTTCTATATTTTCCTATACAAATTTACTCAGTAAAAATAATTTATTAAAATTATTATAAAAAAAAATTATCTTCCATGATAATGCAGACGATTTCCATATTAGAGAAGTAGTATAACACTAAATATCCAAAAAAAGTTCATTTTGTTGTCATTTTTTTTTTTTTTTTTTTTTTTTTTTTGTTAAAAATGAAAAAAATCGATAACTTCATTTTAAATTATCGCAGATCGATGGTTCAACCATTCATTTTAAAGGTATTGGCGAGCTCTTTTGAAAGATACCCATCATGAAAATTTACTCCCCTCGAGGGGAGGAATCCCCCCCCCCAAGGGGGGTGGCGAGGCTCCTACACATACAAAAAAAATTTCCCAGTTGACTATCTCTATTACAAATAATTCTTGAAATTTCACAATGATTACTAAACAATAATTCTCTTTATGCACATTTATACAAAATTTTGTCGAAATTTTGTATAAATATATATCACACTGTTATATCACACTGTTAAAAATTTAGAAAAAGCGGGTTGGCAACGCAACCTGTAAGACAATTTTTACCAAAAGTGGATAGGCACTCATTTATGTCAAGGTGCAACTACATAGCAATTTGTATGCAATTCTGTGCAGTAGTTCCTGAGATACAGTTGCCACAGAATGTTGTTACACACACACAGACAGACATTTTCTAAAAATGGTCAAATCGTGTTCTACAGCTCTGAAAACGTGTAAATCCATCAAAAACCTGAGGTCGAAAATTTTTACGAATCCAATATTTTCTTCTATTGAATATAGAAGAAAGTAAAAATAAATCAGACTTTTACTTCGAAATGTACTTAAAAAGCTCCAGTTCAGCGGATGTGGTTAATGTAATACATATATGCAAAACTATAGCTCAATCGGATGCCAAGAAAATGGGTTAAAGTTCGAAAACAAATCTTGAACTGGAGTTTGGGGTCCCAGCCTCCCTCACAAATCTTTGATGGCACCGTACTTTCCTAATAAAGTTTACTAGCAGGCTTTGCCCGCTTCGCTGGCCACTAAATTTAAAGGAAACTCGTTTCTATATAGCTTTATAAAAGTAAAATAAAATAAATTACTGAAATTGTTCAAAAGCTCGCTCCAGGTCCCTGCTGCATTCAGCAGCGATTTGGTCATCCACTGCAACTCGGGCGCTTGTCCCAATTACCTGCGACAATAGTTTACCAATGAGCTTCCATTTAGGTGCTTATTATATAACAGTTTCGAAATAGATAGTATTGAAAAAATTGGAGTTTCCCTTTTATATTTGAATCCCAGTTACATGTGAACAACACTATACGTGTTGTTCACACGTAACTCGGACTGGACTCAAACGTAACTGGGTTTAGACAACATAATATTTGCTTTTAGGTTATTTCATATGTTTTTTTTTGTTTATCCAATCAACCATTAAATGACAGCAATTTCACGCCAAATATTACAATATGCTGTGACCGGCTACGTCTGTCGCATGAGACAATTTTTTGTGTTTATATATAATTCATGGGTTGTAAACCTGATAGTACAGCCTTAATATAGTTCTCTTTGGCGGCTTTTGAATTTTTGTCACCATTTTAGACTTAATCCATTGTAACAATAAGACTTAATCCCTTGTAACAATATGCTATGAGCGCTATTTCTGCCGTATTTTAGACAACTAATCTTTTTATGGTTATATATATTTCCCATTAAACATATTTTTGTTTATTTATTTAAATATTAATTTGAATTTTTCAAATATTTCTGTTCGACAGCGTGAGAGTGCAGTAACACACAGAGGTTCATTTGTTTGTATGATAAATTGGCATAGTGATTATTATATAAAAAAATAAATAAATAGGTAAACATTATCGTGTTACACAACTTTATTATGTCGCTCCATTGGCGGTTTTTGAAATTTTGTCGCCATATTAGCAATGGATTTTTTTTTTTTTTTTTGTATTAAAATGGGGAAGACTATTTTGCTAATAATTTTATCAGACTCTTTTTTGTTTATACATAAGAATCCTTTATATTCTGCTTATATTTTTAATGCTTTTTAGGTTTAAAATAGTGCTTGTTGAAATAAATTTCCTATCTTTAAAACTGCATTTGTTCTGTAAATTTTGTGTAAAAATAAATCATTTATGTTTTTATATATTTGATGCGCTACTTAGATTAAAATGGCTGTTGCTATATTAAACTTCTTGTCGAAAAACATTCGGTGTACTTCAACACCAAAATTTTAAAAATCGCCCAGCAGGATCTGTTAATGAAGCTGATAAAATAAAAATATAGTTCATAGAGTTTAAATAATCTATTTAAAAAAATTTTTAAAACCCAAATTATTAATATATTGTATCACATACATAGATATAGTAATAATATATAGATTGATCATTGGGGACAAAAAAGTGATTCCTTTTCACTCGGGAAAAGACGGCGATTTTACCAAAATATGGCAGTCTTTCCCCGAGTGAATACACACGGGAAATTTACTAAAGGTGAATGAAAAGCCCCAGATATAGTTTCAAATTCATTCTTCTTCTTTTTTTTTTTTCCTTCAATACCACTTAATGGCTGATTCCAAAGCTTTTTTTTCGGCATCAAAAATCTTTGCACGATAATATGGGGATGATAGATCTATATATATTATTATATCTATGATCACATAAATCTCTTCGAAAATAGAATAAAACTTAATTTGAAAAAAAAATAATAATAATAACTTTTGTTTATTAACCAAAATAATTGATGAAATTTGAAATGCAAGTTGGTCTTGTGGGGTACAGGCTGTATGTTATATTTTTGTGTTCGTGAGAGAAAATTTAAAAGAATTTGAAAACTGCAATTTTTAATCCCTTTTAAAAATCATGTGACTTAATGTGAAGCAGATTTTTCATTTTTTTTTTCTCCTAACGGTTTCCATACAATCTTCTGCTGTTGCCACCTAAAATTCATACTTTAGTTAATTTTAAAAAATCTAATTGTCCGATTGATAAGCTGTTTAATGCATCGGATTAAAAAAAAATTTCCCTTTCATTTGCTATCCGCGTTTGTAATGATCGATAGATGGCGCTTTCCCAACTGCAGTTGTTAGTAAATATAATAGCCACACGTGTATTTATTATTGTTCTTTCTTGTTGTTCTATCATTGTTTCAGCGTGAAAGCTTTCAGTGGTGTGATAATTTCACCTTAGCCCACCAGAGGGCGAGCATTTCATTACAATCGCGGATCTTATTTGTAACGATGCGACTGATATTTCTAATTTATTTTCTAATCTTTCTGATTTATTTTCCTCATTTTAAATAAGTGTACGTTTTTTTTTTTTTTTTTTTAATTATTATTATTTTGTCGAAAAAAAATGGCAACAATTAAATTATGGAAAAATTTTAAAATTTAAATGACTTATTTATCAGAAATTAGAAGGTTATTATTTTCACATTTTTATTAATTAAGAAAAAACTAATCATCCGATTGATAAGCTGTTTAATGCATCGGATTTACAAAAATTTTCCCTTTCATTTGGTATCTTATTTGTAACGATGCGACTGATGTTTCTAATTTATTTTCTAATCTTTCTGATTTATTTTCCTCATTGTAAATAAAAGTACTTTTTTTTTTTTTTTTTTTTTTTATTATTATTTTGTCGAAAAAAAAATTGGCAACAATTAAATTATGGATAAAATGTTAAAATTTAAATGGCTTTTTTATCAGAAATTAGAAGGTTATTATTTTCACATTTTAATTAATAAAGAAAAAACTAATCAAAAATTCGAAAATCTGACTTCGATGTGCACAATGATCCTTCGGGGGGCACCTTTGTGTTAAATCTCGTGACTGTCCCAGCTACCGTTTTCGAGAACAGTGAAATATACAAATATTGCTTACTTAATAGTATAAGATATTTTCAATTCTGTTGTTCGATCAATATTTCCATGTAAAGAATATCTGTTCACGGAAAAAAAAAAAAACTGTTAAAAGTACAGGAAAAATCTGGCAGCTGAGGTGCCAGTATTTCTCCGTCAAATATACAGTTTAAAACCGTAAAATTGTATCATTTTACACAGGAATCCAGTAAATCAGACAGGTTTTTTGTTAAAAGTACAGTTTTGTCCTGTATATTTGACGGAGAAATACTGGCACCCCAGCTGCCAGATTTTTCCTGTACTTTTAACAGTTTTTGTTTTTTTACAGTGTTGATTAAAAGCTATAGGATGCTATGCATTCACTAAAGTGACATTACGAGAGTGAAGCTGCTAGGTAAAGGGTACCATAGGTTCGGTTTGCTTCAGTTTATCGCTCTACCACTTTTTTCTGTATACTCGGGTTAATTAGACTTGGAACCTACGGCTTAAAGTGGATTTCGAACCACTACGAAGGCCGCGATAGACCAGTTGGTAGAACGTCGAGTTCTACCAACTGATTTATCGCATGTGGATCCTCAATTTTTCGAAAAACGAATCCGACAGTTGGTAGAACGTGAAGTTCCACCAACTGGTTCGAGAAATGCGTATTCGTTTTTTGAGTCAACTAAAGACGGCTTTGCGCATTAATGGTGGCTATTGAAGATAAAATCTGTCGGGATTTCACTGCCCTACATGTTTAGTAAAATTAATACTTCTAGGAGATACCAAAGCAGGGGTGTCGTTCCCTCCCGAGGGATCAAATCTGTGATGCTATGTCACGGAGCACCCTAGGGGTCAACCCTAGACTCTCTCTAATTGTTCACTACATAATTCTAGTGCGACCCTAACGATTAAATTTTGAGTAGGATTAGACCCTAATCCCACTCAACTTCAACCAAAGAACCACAAACATTCATGCCTGAACCGGAACTAATCGATCGACCGAAGCCCAGCTCGCTGACCATTTAGCCACTGGACTTACCGGCATCTCGAAGTAGACAGCAAATATCTCATATCACTTTGTTCGATCCTCCTTTTTATTTATTATTATTATTATTTTATTTATTTATTTATTTATTTATTTATTTATTTTTTTTTAAGTGAAAACTTCTTTAGCCGCGTTGAGCACTTTTTGGGTGAACAAAAATCATGGAACTCGCGTCATCGTCACCGAACGCTTTCCATGAGCTATATGTATACTGTGTATATATGTACATAGATATACCTCCGCGCATTATTAGTATACAATACATATATACATAGAGTATATCTCTCTACATATATATCCATATGTGTAGCGCACTCGGCGCGGCATGCCTCATATATATATATATATATGTGTGTGTGTGTGTGTATAAAAGGTATACTAATACGAGTAGTATACTGGCATCTGTCTCTTTCTAGCTCTATACTCTATGTATGTATGTACTTTTTCCACAGTATATACATAGTTCACAAAGTACAAGCACGTGTTTTTATACAGACTGTTATGTTTTTCTTTTTGCTTTTAATATAAATTTTCAAATAAATAATAGAAAAAAAGAAAATTATTTTAGTCCTATTACAATATTTTTACCTAATATAAGGCTTGGTTCATTTGATTTGGGTAGCTACAAATAGTGTGCCGAATCCTATAATACAGATCCTAAACACTTCTTTACAAACCAAAATTAAATCGAAAATAATAATCTAATAGCTCGACGATACATTTCACAAGTTACTTAATTATCACTTCTATCGGCAGTCCCGAAAGACTGCTTTTTTTCTTCTTCTTCTTATTCTAATATGTAACACGCTTTACCTAATGTTTAAAAATAATTATTTATTTTTCATCAAAACTCCGTCCATAAAATACATTTTTTTTTCTTTTTAGACGTATGTTCCCCGCCTTCAAAGTTCGGGTATCCGGCCTGGACAAGAAGTCCAAATACATCCTCTTGATGGACATCGTGGCCTCGGACGACTGCCGGTACAAATTCCACAACAGCCGGTGGGTCGTGGCGGGCAAGGCAGACCCAGAGATGCCCAAGAGGATGTATATCCACCCCGACTCCCCTTCCACCGGCGAACAGTGGATGCAGAAGGTGGTCTCCTTCCACAAGCTAAAAATGACCAACAACATCTCTGATAAACATGGTTTTGTAAGTACTTCAGCTTTTTTACTTAAGGTTTATAATAAGGAAAAAGAAATCTAATTTGAAAGTTTATCTTTTTCAAAACAATCTAGAAAGACACTCCTATACGTTTTAATTGAAGACATTTTATTAAAGATTCTACATTGTTACTTAATAATCTGCATTCATGATTTTCATTTGAACATGGTATGATTTAGTAAAGCACTTTCCTTCACTTCATCTAATGGGGAAAAAATGTATCAGGCTCATTTTGAGTAGCCATGTGTATCGTATACGCACCAGACACTTTAGAAAGAAAGAAACAAAAATAAAATAAATTATACTCTAATTACATCTCTTAGCTTTAAATTCCAAATTAACAGCTATTGCCGTAACTGTTTGTGGCGCCCTCTATGACCCAAATCCCTGATTTCATAATGATGTTTATAATTTTTACAAGCATATTATATCTGTGTTTAAAATAACTGCTGTTGATAGATTGATAATTAAAATAGTGAAATCATTTCGATAAATATGACAAATATTTTAGGTACAACTGACAAAAGATGACATTTTTCGAAAAATCAGCGTAGACCTTTTTTTTTTTTTTCTTTTTCCTAAAAAGTATATAAAAATAAATCTAAAGAACAGTCGAATTCGTAAAGCTATAAATGTGACTCGGCATCATGCATATATATATATACACACACACACACCTATTTATACATATGTATGTATATTTCATTAAATTTAATACAAGTTTTAAAATGTCGCTATAATACTTAATGAATGTGTAAATCCATCAAAAACTGGAGGGCGAATTTTTTCTCGAATCCAAGACTTTCTTGTTACGAACATAAGAAGGAAAAATAAAAATTAAACAGAATGGAAAAAACTATTTGATATTAAGTTCAAACACGTCTGTACAAATAAAAATGTACCTTTAAAGCATTGTTACAAATAATTGACGAAAAAACAATGTTTGTCTTTCATTTGCATCTAATGTAAACTTATTTATAACGATAGTTTAGAAGCAAACACATCTTTAATTTATCAGAAGAAAATTCTCTCCAGAAAATTGTATTTAAAACTGCTTATTTTTCAATCTCTATTTCAAATATATCAGTATTCAAAATGTATTATTTAGCGATTTAAAATATTCAAAACATTTTTTCCTTCTTGTTGTTCCTTCGTGAAATTTAAATTATGACTTTTTAAAATTCAAAAGAAAGATACACTTGTGTGATAACTTTGTACGTGTTTAATTCAAAAACCACTCTTTTTAATTCCAAAGTTTTATATTTAATGGATTATAAAAGTAAAAAAAAAAAAAAAAAAAAAATGAATACTAATGAAAACTGTTTCAAAATACACAACGTATATGACATAAGGATAGAGAAAGTTTTATTAATTATTCATTTTTATTTGAAGATGAAAATAATGTCGTGGAAAAAAATTTTTGTTTTCACATGCAAGAAGCAAAGTTTGTTACGATAGTCGTAAATGTTTGTTATCAAACAAATTCGAAATTTGGAGAAACAAACACTTTGAATAATCCCCCATTTCGAGACGTTTTGTTTTTATTTTATTTTTATTATTTTCGTCGTTTTCCAAAACTTTAAAACATGTTGAAGAAAAAATTATTCTTCGAATTAAAGCGGTTTTCTGGTATATTGTTTTGATACGTTAAAGGTATATTTTTAATAGTGTTCGGAAATTTATTTTTCCAGAAATTTTCTTGATTAGTTTTATTTTTTTCTCTTCGTAAAATTTAAATTCAGACTCTTTAAACATAAAGTGAAGATGTACATTCTTTTTTAAAACCAAAAGACATACTTTTTAAGAGTCAGAGTTTTATATTTAATGGATTTTAAATTTAAAAAACAGAATAATGATGATGAAAACATTTCCAAAAACTGAAAATGTATAATTAAGAGTAGCGTGTGATATTAAATGAGAGAGCTTTATATATTACTCATTTTATTTGAACATAAAATGTCATAAAAAACTTTAGTTATCGTATAAAGAATCAAAAATTTGTATTTGTTTTGTGAACTATTAAGTGTTTATTATCAAATTTAAAATTTGAAAAAACAAACATTTTGAAATCAGTTTTCTTATTAGAGTTATCATTATTACTATTATTATATTATTTTCCAATCCAATATAATATGTTAATGAAAAAAAAAAAAAAATCTGCTCAAATTAAACAATTTTAAGTTTTATTCTTTTGATACAAAAAATGTTTTATTTTAAAACATTCCTCTTTTTTTTTTTTTTTTTTTTTTTTTTTAAAGACATTTTTGTTGATTAGCCTAATGTTTTCGTTCGTAAATTCGTAATTCAAAAGATTTAAAGTATTATATATACATATATTACCGATATATCGTACATTTTTCCAGGACATTGTGGAAAGAAAGAGATTTCCACAGGATATCCTGAAGATGTTTTGGGAATATGATGTGCTAATGCATATAAAAAGGAGTAGGTGTATATACGTTTACACATTTTTGTAACGATTTTCACTTTCTCGATGAATTTAAATTTAATTTTTATTATAAAAATCTGCAGTGACTCCACTCGACTTTCCGAACCTTGAGTCATTAACGGTTTTGTAGATAAAAGAAAGTAAGAGGAGTTGTTAAATAAACAAAAAGAGAGAAAAATGTAATGTTTGAGTATTTTTCTCCATACAGTGCACGATGTTTTATTAAACGCTAATGAACTTTGAACCCATAGATCATAATGATTAAGAATTTTCCGTTGTGTCCCTGTAAAAAGCTATAAATGCTAGATTCATTAAAATGCTTATAGTTAGTGCAACAGTGACTTATAATATTCATATAAATTTTCAGCTATATTGAATAAGGCGTTTAGAGGCTATCGCACTTTTAAAAATTGGATCCCACAGGCCATAATGATAAAGAATTTTTCTTTGTGTCCCTGAAAAAAAAATGGTAAGTGCTCAATTTATTAAAATCTATACAGCTCGTGCAACTGTGACCTATAACATTTGTATAAAGTTTTTGCTCAGTTTAATAAGGCGTTTAGACGCTATCACACTTTTAAAAAAATTGACCTCATAGGCGATAATGATAAAGAATTTTTCTTGGTGTCCCAGTGAAGAAACTAAGTGCTAGATTCACCAAAATCAATAGGGTTCGTGCTACGGTGACTTACAATATACGTACCAACTTTCAGCTCATTCGAGCAAAGCGTTTAGACACTATTCTGTTCACTCACACACACACATCATTGCAAAAATATTGAAAACGGACTCAGGGGACATCAAAACGTATAGAAACATCGAAATCTCGAATTCGGATTTTTGACATGATTACAATACTTTCCTCACTATAGTATTCGGAAAATAAAAAGGGACTGACATCAAATTAGAATAAGTGGTTTAAGTATCTTCTACAACATTAAAAATATTTTTTTTTTCCTTTAAAATGTCACTGAGAAATAAACAATGGATCAAAGGCTATAATTCTGCGCTTTGCGAAAAGAAATACTCTTATTCGATTATTTAAAAAAAAAAAAAAAAAAAAAAGATGTGAAAAGCATGGTTTTAATATTTCTACTCGTAAAATAAGCGACATAATTAATAATAAAAAAAGAAAGAAAACGTCAAAGTTTCCATTAGACTGGGAAAAAGGCACCAAATGAATTTCAAAGAAAAGTACGTGCACCTCTTATTAAATCTGAAGTCGCATCCCGTGTTTTAAAAGAAAGTCCAACCCCAAAAGAAGCTATCGAAAATTTTTTAACACTTCAATGCTATGATGCATATATGAATCATACCAGTTTTTACTGAATTTGGCATTAAAAATATTACAAAACAGACAGTTTACTGCGCTGATTTTTATCTGAATATATCCCTATAAATGTTTGACTGTTCCTTATTCCTAGTAAATGGCATCATCAAAGAGCCAAGAGCTCAGGTTTTTTTTTTTTTTTTTTTTTTTAATGGTCAAGCTAGCTTCGTATAATTTATAAATTCGGTATTAAAGACTTAAAAATTTTACTCTCTATAACTGAAGGTATGCATCTTTCATTTCTGCATTAAGCTTTAACCACAGATTTCTTTCTTTCTTTCTTTTTTTTTTTTTTTTTTTTTTTTTTTTTTTAAGGTTTGATGCATATTATGTTCATCAAACCTAAAAATTAAAAAAAAAAAAAAAAAAAAAAAAAAATCAATAAAAAATGTTAAATATTTTTTTAATGTTTTTCCACATTCTTTTTAAGCCATGACCATGAAGAAACAAATTATTTGGTAAAAATATAAAAACAATGCATTGAAGGGTTAAATACCTCTGTAGGAATTCTGAACAAATTATAAAATCTAATTTAAAGCTTAAAAAAAAAAAAAAAAAAAAAAAAGTTCATTGCTTGACCCCGAAATATGTTTCTCAACGTCAGACTGTATGCAGATTTTTGTATGAAAATTATTTAGCAGATGAAAATGAAATATATAAGTTACAATTCATGAGGTTTTGATATTACGTATGGTATTTCGATAGAAAATGATCGTTTTACTACCGAAAAAGAGGAGAAAAAGACTTAAAATGTTACTTCAGAAAAGAAACAGGAAAATTTTGTTACCTTTTTTATGGTTATTACTATTGTATTCTCTTATAACGGAAAACTTAAAATATGGAAAGTTAGAAGAGAATGTCAAAATTAACTCAGATAACTGACAGAAGTATGTTTTAACACCTCTTTTGAAAGAATCCCTACCCTAACAGCACATCTCATCCACAAGACCTCCTCAGGATATCCTATGGATGAAAGTACATCCAAGGAACATCCTCAGGATGTTCTATGGATAAGTGTGCTGTTAGGCTAACAGCGCACTTCTCCATAGTAAATCCTGAAGATGTCCATAGAATGTCTTTTCATCGAGAATCCCTAACAGCACACTTATCCATAGTACATCCTGAGAACGTCCCTTGGACTTACATTCATCCATAGGATATCCTGAGGATGCCTTGTGGATAAGATGTGCTTTTAGAGATACCCTTTGGATGTCATGTTGACAAGTTTTGCTGTTAGGGAAGATATTTTGTGCTTATAAACAAATTATCTTCACTGTGTTGAGTTCCATCTTGATAAGGCAACAAGTCATAAATCTAAATCTACCGCTTTATTTTTCGAAAAAATGGGAAATGAAACAGGAATTGAAGCTGTGTTCTTTAAATGCATTCTGCCCAAGTCACCTAATGTGTTTGTGATGGCCACAGTAATCCCGCGATTACTGTGTATTTGGACTTTTAAAATAAGCTCTTTATATGCGGCATCCCAAGACATTGTACGGACTCGGGAAGATTGTGAAGGAGGAATGGAACAAAATTGACTTTATTGTATTAAAAAATGCTTTTTTATCTTGAAAATCAAGATATAATAGGATAGTTCAACAAAAGGGTTATCAGATTATACATATTCTAAAATAAAATTCTTATATTTGTTTATGTATACATCTTTGCACAACCATTACAAAAATGTGTGAACGCCCTCTGTATTTACTAGCAGGCGTTGCTGGTCACTGTATTCAAATGATATTTCAAAATTACACATAACTTATTAATATAAAAATCTCATAAAACAATAATAATAATAGAAATCGGACAAAACTTCAGTGCTTTTGACACCCTTTATTTTATGGAAAATTATTTTTATGTTTTTCGCATTTTTCGTTGGAGGTAAGCATTGGTTGCGACCAAATGCAGGTACTCCGAAGCTCATCGTTGACTTGACTTTTGACACCCTCCTGGCTATAGGGGAGAGAAGTCTCACTAAATTCCTTTATAATGTGTGTTGGGTATACATAATCAACCTACACATAAAAAAATCGCATTCCTGAGGTAAATGCCTTAGTGCAGAGTTACAATTCTTTAGAGCAGAGTAACAATTAGAAACGTATTTTTTGGTCCCCCAACCCCATGGGTGAGAAAAACGGATATTTAACAAAATCCCTTTATAGTGTGCGTTGGGTACACATAGCATACCCACATGCCAAAAAATTGCTTTTCGGCGATAATATTAAGCGGAGTTAAGCTTGGAAACGTACATTTTTGCTCCCCCCCCCCCCCTTGCCAAAAGGTGAAGTAGGGAAAATTCACAAAAATTCATTTGTAGAGTTTTTTAGTCACACATAACTAATTCATGAACTGAAAAATCGCGAGGGAGGAATTTTACTAAATAACCATCACAGATGGCGTTTCATGCAAAACACACACATACACCAATATTCGTGAATGTTGCTGTCATAGATCTCCACAGTACAAATTTAATGTCAAAAGAGAAATATCGAATTTAGCCCCTCATAAATCCTCCCCCCCTTAAAAAAATTCGAAAATCGTAAGCAAAACATACAAAATTAATTTTTAAAACAATACTCCAGAAGATGCACAGCCAATTTAAATTTTTATGTGCCATTTTTGATAGAGTTCTACTGAAAAAAAAGGAATTTTCAAAATCCCCCCCCCCCCACCCAAAAAGAAAACAACAACAACAAAAAAAAAAAACATGCTTCATCCTTCATAAAACTTTCTTCTGTATCATTCTGTATAACAGCGCTATTAGACGGTTATTATACAGAAATCTTTAAACAGCATATCTTCTCTTAATAAAAATTTTACTTGTGCAGCTTTGGGGAATATTAAAATATAGATGCTGAGATACAGCCCCTGAAATATTGTAAAAAAATAATAACAGTAGTATTATCTGCACTTTAGGTAGCAACCAAATTGAATCAGCATAGTTTCTTGTAATAGCCATATCATACACAAAGTTTAGTACATTTATATATAATAGAAGGTAAGATATTGCCTTCCCATGAACAGAGTTAGAATGATGAATAGCATCGCCCCCTAACGGGCGATATGTACCCAAATTGAATCAATATGATGTTTCATTACCTGTCCAATTTTATACTATCTGCTGCTTATGCTACAGAAGCTGATTTTCCCTTAAATGGGAGAAATTGCAGAATAGTAGCGTCACCTGGTAGGTGATTTTTTCCCAAAAGCTAATAAGCACCAACTTAAGTCAAAGTCCAATCAAATATAAAGGCCGGTTTCCACCAAGGTTGGAACTTCGAGATTCAAAAACCATTAATCACGCTTCCGACACAAAGAGCCAAATGTCTTGTCATTAGTTGTAGCCTTCTTTTATCAGATTGCGCAGTTACTTCAAAAGAAAGCATGCAAAATTGACAAAGATATCTGCCTCTGACCTCTTAATTATCTCAGCAGGGGGCTAGGTCTCTAGACTTCCAACCACGTTCAACCGTTTACTGCCCGCTTGACCACATCAAAAGATTCTGAATAGCACCGCTCCAAACAACTGCTATGGAAACCGGCCTTAAAATAATAGTTACTTCCGTCCATTGGTTCGCGAGATACAGCGTTCACTAAATTTTAAATACACACAGACAGACAGACATTTTCTAAAAATAGTCAAATGGTTTTTAAGACATGTCGAAACGTATAAAACCGTAGAAAATTTTCACGAATCCATTTTTTCCCCCCTTATGTTTACAGAATATTTATTGTGTATATTTGTATCGTTACTCGGCAGAAATGAAATGAAAGAAAGCTAATTGGACATCCATTACCCACCCTCGTAGAGAGAGATGTCTTCATTCCGACTGCCACGGCATTTCCTTCTTTTTAAACGGCAGCACGCGCTTAAAGGGGGGAGAGAAAAAAGCGCGCACGAAACCAGCCCACTGAGTCGAGTTGAGTTGACAGCCTCCTCCTCCGCTGTCAGTCGGGATATCCAACACGGTGACAGTGAACAGTCAAACACAAGATCTTCTTTGTTCTGGCGGAGATGAGACGTAATTTGGCTGTCAAGGGACGCAGTTGATTCACGAAAATTGGCCTCTTTGGCTTGGTTTTAATTTTTTTCTTGACTGACGCGATGTGACAGATGCGAATTCTGTTTAATCGAAGCGAGAGTTTGCTTTTCATAAAAACATTCGACGAAGGAGACGGAAGTCGGCGACGAAAATTTTCAAAGCCTCGCCCCACTCATTTCACGGTTTTGGATTCTATTACACGTGTTTTTGTTTTTTTTACTTTCTTAATAATAATACATATACGTAAAAAAAAAAAAAAAATGGATTCGTGAAAATTTTTGACCTCTGCTTTTCGATAGATCGACACGTTTCTGAAATGTTCTGAACATAATTTGGACATTTTTTGAAAATAAGTATTTGTCTGTGTTTATATATATATTTCTGCAAAACTGATGCACAGAATTTCATGCAAATTTATGTGTATAATTTACATACAAAATTAATTTTCTGTTGACACTTAGTATTATTATTTCTCCGAGACAAAATAGTCTGCGTTGATCACAGAAAATAATTTAAATAAATAATTTGCACTTCGTGAGCATAGGAATAGAAAATACAGAATAAAGTTCTGTCATCACACAGCCTCATATAATATCATTCCTGATGGATATTTCACCTGGGCCACCTATTAATTGGTATGGAAATTTCTCAAGTGTCCATCGTAATTCTGTCTATCGTATGTGTATTTTATGTGCTGTATGAGCATTGCAATACAGTAAATGTCAATTAATAAAGCTTTTTATCGAAACTCAGTAAAAGTGCTGGTGTTGGTGTTTGGGAATAAAGTCGGTTGACTGCTCTAGGGCCTTAGGAAGAGTGCCTTCGTAGAGGTCTTTCTAAGGGGTCCTAGCCCGTTTTTACACAAGTTTCGGAGAAAACCACGGAAAACGCCAAACAGCTAGGCCGACGAGCGCGAACTGGGGTAGAACCCGGCACCTCACCGAAATTCAGTAAAAAGTTATATCTATTCATCCACACGCCTTTCAAATAAAAAAAATATTTTTGTCCTTCGATGCATTTCACTCCAAAAACATACCGTCCTTGAATGAAGAAACAAACGTGGTTCATCCAGATAAATCGGGTAATAGCTGAAAGATGTTTCAGCAAAAGTATTTGGATTCTCAGTGAAAGAAAATTTATTCATCAGCGAGTTACAAAATATTTTTCGAATAAAATAAAATGTATGCATATTTTCCACAATACGATTCACTCCCCCTCCCCCCTCTTTAATTTGATTATAAAACACACCGTCTATGAATTAAGAAACAAACGTAACCCATCCAAAGAATGCAGATAATGTCCGAAAAATATTTGTTTCAGGAAAAAAAAACTTCTTGGAAAATTAGTAAAAAGAAAATTTATTCATCAGTACGTTGTAGAACATCTTTTTACAGTAAAAAAAACATCTACGTTCTTTAATTCGTCAACCTTCTAATTTCATTACGAAACATTATTTCTTACCTCCCTTCAATTTCTTTACAAAGCATGACATCCGTGAAAGGAGAAACAAACATGACCCAAATATTTATTTCAGCAAAACTGCTGGGGCGCTTAGTAAAAAAAGTACGTATTTATCAGCACGTTACAGAACAACTTTCTACAGTAAAAAAATCAATCCGTCGCACCCTCACACCCTTTAATTTCTTTACAAAACATGCCGTCCATGAATGAAGAAACAAACGTAGCCCATCCAAAGAAAGCATATAATGTCCGATAAATATTTGCAGAGCTGCCATCCAAATCCGGAGATTGCCCACTTACATCTCTGGAACGTCGCAAGAACATCGCACTGTGACACTGCGATGTTGCACGCAGATGTTCTGTTACATCTCTGGAACATGTCAGATACGTTTCAGGGATGTGGAAATATGTCAACTTTGTGGCATCGTATATTACATACGAGGGCTGTCCGTAAAGTATCCGGATTTAATTTATAACAAAAAAAATATAATGGATATACATACTTCAGTTTGATCCCCTTCAAAGTATCGTCTTTGAGAAACAACATACTTAGCCCAACGTTGTTGCCACTCTTGGAAGCAGGATTGGAAGTCGTTCTTTGGAACGGCCAACAACTGTTCGATCGCTTTTTGTTTGATGGTCGTCACATCCTCAAACCGTCGTCCTTTAACCGATTTGAACGGTGCCATGTTTGGTGCCAAACTTTGGCAATTTGAACGGTGCCATGTTTGATTAAAAAATTTCGCATGTCCAAAGCTAAAGAAAAAGCTTAAAAGACAACGGTTTGAGGATGTGACGACCATCAAACAGAAAGCGATTGAAGATCTGTTGGCCATTCCAAAGAACGACTTCCAATCCTGCTTCCAAGAGTGGCAACAACGTTGGGTTAAGTGTAATGCTTCTCAAGGACGATACTTTGAAGGGGATTAAACTGAAGTATGTATATCCATTATATTTTTTTAGTTATAAATTAAATCCGGATACTTTACGGACAGCCCTCGTACATCTCCAGTACATCGCATACAATATCTGCGCTTGCGCAAGATTAGCAGTTTGAGCTCTCAAATAGTACATCTCAGAGACAATCAACCGTGATATCTCAGACTTGTTTGTTTTAAGACGCACTGAGAAGTGATAAAAATGAGACATTGCGATGTACTTGAGACGTCTCTGGAACCTCATGTGCTGTATGGGTGTTAGTAATGCCCCTTTTTCCACAGTCTTTTTTTTAGAGTATTTGTCTTCTTAATTCATCGTAAATACATTTGAAGAAAATTACTGTAAAAATTAAGTGGTGTGAAAAAAAGTGTGGTACTAACAATCCTCCAGATTAGGTTGGCAGTTCTGTATTTGTTTCAGCAAAACTACTTGAACATTTAGTAAAAAGAATATTTATTCATTAGTACATTATAGTACAACTTAATAGTAATAAAATATGTTTTTCAATTCATCACCCCCTCACACCAATTAATTTAACTAAGAAACATATCATCCATGAAAATGAAAAAACAAACGTGGCCCATCCAAAGAAAGCAGATAATGTATCCGAAAAATATTTGTGTCAGCAAAAGTACTTGGTCTCTTAGTAAAAAGATTTTCTATTCATCAGTACGTTACAGAACATGTTTCTATGTTCTTCAATTCGTTTTAATCTCAACATTTTAAATCTGATTGCAAAATATCCTGTCCATGAATGAATAAACAAAATCGGCCCATACAAACAAGGAAAAAATATCCGAAAAATTTATTTCATCAAAATTATTTCATTGCTCTGTAAAAAGAATAGCACCATACCTTTCTTGTAAAAAAATGTATTCTTTCTTCAATACGTTTCACTCTCAAAACCTTTAATTTGATTACAAAACGTACCGTCCATGACTGAAGAAACAAACGTGCCCCATCCAAACAAAGCAGATAATACCCAAAAAGATGTTTGTTTCAGCAAAAGTGTCTGGGCGTGCCACTGCTAACATTGTTGGAGGAGCAGCATTATCATTATTGCCGCAAATGAGTGCAAATGAGCCTTGGGCGTCACTCAATGTGTGCCGAAAGCCTACACCCTTTTGCTTAGGTAATCTCTGAAAAAGAGAACTTTTATTACATTTTTACACCTGCAGAAGCCATTTGAGCGAAGAACGGGAGGTTAATCAGCGAAAAGACCTCGTTTAGTGTCGTGATTCGACAACCCCTTTCAGACGAGGTTTATTGAGATCCAGACCTATCATTACGAGTGTCTCTGCAAAAGAGTCAGGTGTTGCATTGGGAAATCTCAAATTACCATTTAAATGCTTTATTGAGGTTATACTAATTTGTCCAATATTTACAGTGAGTGAGATTTTTTCGCTCTAGAGCTTCGCACATTAGTCATTGGCGGCGACCCGAGATTCACTCCTGGTCTGAAGACATTTTATCACGATTCTGATTTTCCGCGAAGGAGATGCCTAATATTCGGAAGCCCAGCAGTACACTAGGTGGTTATACTGGGTCCCCATTAGAACAACGAATGCTGATCAGCAGTGTCTGCGGTCAGTATTTATTAGATACAAGTTTTTCTAGAATAGTTTGCTAAGAAGCCGAGGATGCCTTGTAGTCCGATCCTTGTAGTCCTTGTACTGCATTGTCAACTGCACAAACTTCGCGCTGTAAACACTGAGTGCCAAACCAGAGATTTCAACCTCTTTGGGAAAGATTAAAATGATTGTTGCCTATTTCTGGACCACTCACTCTTAGGGTGAGGTCCCAGACCGTCCTCAATTGTCGGCTGCGCAGCTGTTGCGCATCGTTTTACCTAACTGTAACCTTCAAATTTTGAAGTGTCGCTCTATACCTTATTAGTCCTGGATTGACTAGGTTAACCCTTTATCTTCCGCATTATGAAACAGACGAAAAATGGATTGGAAACATTTTTTGAGTTACTTAAAAGTATTTTTTTAAGGATGCATGTAATAAAAATTATGTGTATCACCTCATCCTACAGTCACTAATGAAGACTTTGTGATGTGGTACTTTAATGCACCACTGGTACAAAAAGGTCGAAAATGATATTTGGACCTTAAAAAAAAAGTATTCACTTTTTATGTTCCATGTATTTTTCCTAAGATTGATGAGAGATTCTAGTGGTAATATACCCTCCCTAACAGCATAACCTGTCAACATGACATCCACAGGATATCTTCAGGATGAAAAGACATTCTACGGACATCTTCAGGATGTACTATGGACAAGTGTTGCTGTTGGAGGGTAACAGCACCCATATCCATAGCATTTCCTTAGGATGTCTTTTTATCCACTGGATATCCTAAGGCTATCATTTGGCGAAAGTGTGCTGTTAGGGTGAAAATCGTGAAAAACGCCGAAAGCACCCTATGAAATCTTTTCTATTACAAAAACGACTCCTTGTAGCGTCTATCGCCTTGCAAGTGAGATTGAAGTGACCATTCTATTCTTATAAATACTTTTGACATAAATTCGATCTTATACTTTTTCTTTTAAACTAATGGTCTTTTACAGTACCGTAGAGAGATAAAGGGTTAAAAGCGGATTCCGAACCACTACGACCACCGATGTCTGAAGCAGAATTCTAGTTCACAAACTTACAACCGAAAGCCGGATGGATCTCTAACACTCGGAGATACAAAATTTATCTTGAAGCTGTTGAGGTTAAAATATTCAAATGGCCTTAGAACAAGATGCGTGTGGCATAATTACTTTTTACTTTGATTTTTACAAAAAATGTTAAATTTAAGTTGAATCACACCCAGTTACGATCTTTTGCAAAGAGGATGACTCGGTAACATCCAGTTAGTACTAATTTCTTTGAACATAGAAGACATTGTGGCCACGACGCATTTTACGTGCCCAAGTCAACGCGACGGTCTTAGGCCGGCTCTAGTATCGAACCGGCAATACTTTTAGAGGGCTGAGGTTGAGTTTTACTTTGCATTAGTGCTGCATTATGAGAAATTCGCGACGGACCACCCCTGAGGGTGGTCCGGAGAC
The DNA here is from genome assembly GCA_963930645.1 of Salticus scenicus. Lineage (NCBI taxonomy): Eukaryota > Metazoa > Arthropoda > Arachnida > Araneae > Salticidae > Salticus > Salticus scenicus. The sequence continues at coordinate 986,917 of CAWVNO010001064.1, forward strand.
ATGCCATCATAATATTGATTCTCCTCGATCCGGTAAACCCCTATTTTTAGATAAGAAAATAAATTTAAGAAATGTTCTAGAACATAAACACACGCATAAAAATAAAAGAAAATAACGAGTGTGCGTAATTGTGGAAAAAAAGAAAAGAAATAAATCCTTTTGAGCCCATCGTTCGTTTCTAATGATGATCAGTGAGAAACATATTTATGAACTCTCCCGTAATAAGCAGTCTCGCAAATCTATCCCATACCTGCAGGCGATATCCATTACCCAGCAGAGTTATTACTTCGTCAGGACAATCCATTAATAAATTCTCCCAAGAACTCATTACAGTCGCAGTTAAGAAATGGTGTCCGCTTTCACACAATTCCTCCACAAATTCCGTTTCCATGCTTGCGCCCCCTCAGAATTCCTCGCCCGAGCTCCGCCCCTTCGGGGAATACATAATCAGGCCTAACCCTTTTAAACACAGAGATTTCTAATTATGACACGCTCTGGCGGACACCGGAGTTCTGCTGCGAATTTCTCTTGCCCAGTTATCACGCGTCTGCGGACACCATTAGCGGAGATGAGTTGAGTTGAATCGACGGAGCGAGGTTTCGGTAATTTTGCCGGATTACCTGCAGAAATGATTATGCCGAGTTTAAGAAGCGTGGGGATAAAATATAAGCTTCGTGAGTTATTTGAAAAAGTTCTTTCAATTATTCCCTCCATATTTTATTTTGAAAATTGCTAAACTAATTTGAGAAATGACAATCGGGAGCATAGCTGATCATAAATATTAAAAAAGAAAAAGTAGGTTGCTTTTTTTTTTCTTTATTAAATTTTCGCCGCATTTTTGATGGGAAATATCTGTGGGTTAACGTGATTAAATTAAAATAATTACTCATTTAATAAACATATAACTATGTAAGTAAACACAGTAAAAGTTGCAAAAACTGGTTTTCAGGTCAAAATAATAGCACATCTCTTCATCAGGTGTAAAATGTAGGCAGCATTATTTGTCAAGCAGAAGGTGTACTCGCATCTGCAAAACATTTTAAAGTGATTTCTAAATAGGGATTTCTCTGCATAGTTGCATTTGTAGTCGATTTCTCAAGACTTCTGAAAAATTCGAAGTCAATCGGACTATTATATGCAGATTTGTAGTGTTGTTTCCATACTTTATTATTCAAGATCAATTCGATACCAATTCTTAATCATGAAACTTTTGCATTGTCGTTGATTCTTGGAACTTTGATCAAATTTCATGTCTATCGGACGTCTGAATGCGAGCTTCCATTACCTTTTCATATTTGATTATTATTATCTGTCAGTTCAGCCTCAGTTTATAGCCATAATATTAATGCGTCGCCGTCGATTCCTCAGACTTCTGCAAAATTTGATGTCAATCGGACAACTAGGTAACAGATTTGAAATATTCTTTCCATACTTTACCATTCATCGTCAGTTCATAATCAGAAAATTTTCGTATTGGCATTGATTCTTGGAACGTTGATCAAATTTCATGTCTATCGACTATCCAGAAGTGATTTTTCATTACACTTTCAATACTTTATTATTCGTCGTAAGTTCAGCCTCTATTAATATATAGTCGTAATATATGCATTGTTGTTGAATCCTCATACTTTGGTATAAATCGAGGTGAATCGGGCTTCTAAATGCAGATTTGTTAGTGTTGTTTCCATACTTTGTAATAGTCATGAAAACTTCGTATTGTCATTGCTTTTTGGGACGTTGATCAAATTTCGTGTTTATCGAATTTGCAGAAATGGATTTGCATTCCTTTTTCATACTTTATTATTCGCTATAAGTACAACCTCAGTTCAATTGTCATCCTATTAATGCATTGTAGTCATTTCCTCAGGCTTCTGCCAATTTCAACATCAATCGGACTAAAAGAGGCAGATTTGTAATGTTGTTACATTTCATAATCATGAAATTTTCTCATTCTCATAGATTCTTGGAATGTTGATCAAATTTCATGTGTATCGGACATCTAGAAATGGTTTTGCATTGCCTTTTATTTTACTTTTTATATTGCTTCAACATTCTATGTTATGTCTTAGTATATATTCATGATATTATTAAATAGTCGTCGATTCCTCAGACTTCAGTAAAATTCGAAGTTAGTTGGACTACTTTGAACCCTTACAGCCCAGATCTTCGTTGGACATCCTTAGGATATCCCGTGCTCTACTGAGCATCCTCAAGATGCCCAGAGGAGAAGATGTGGTATATGGGAGAAGCGGCATTATAGTGCTGTTTCATATTTTTTATTCATTGTCAAGTACTTATACTATATACTAAATGATAACGAGTTAACAATGGCCTCGCTTTAATAGCCTTCCTAGAAGAAATGGTTGGAATTTATGATTAGTTTATATTGAAAAAAAAAATAATAATAATAATAATATTAAAAAAATATTTTGTTGAATTATTTTGCTGATTGATTTTGTAGATTTGCTTTATCATTTTGATAATAATTTTGTTCGGTTAACGGTTAACCAAACCAACTTGCTTTGATTGACCGAAAGAATAGGACTGAAAAAAGAGCAATAGTCGCTGGATATTTCAGTGAGCTTACGTCACTAATATCTCTGTAAATAGCCAATATGCGAGCGATGTACTGAATCAACAAAAACTGTTTATTTAAATAAACAAAATAATTTTGTTTATTTAAAAAATATATTAGTTGAATCAATAAGGCTCCTTGGTTGAAACGACGAAATAATTTGGGTTCTGATTACCAAAAAAAAAAAAATAATAATAATAATAATAATAAATAAATAAATAAAAATGGCTATATCAGCAAAAGAATTCGATTGATTTTACAAATGAATTCGATTGATTTTACAAATTTTTTTGTCATGCCAACTTTTTTTTTTTCTTTTTTGTGCGTGTGTGTATAAGACCCCACAAAAATATATAGATACATTATGGTGTCAGTGCATATCGCTCAATTTGCATTTTGAGTTTTGTATGCGAAATAGACACTTAATTAGAAAGTGATACCTTCTGCAAATTTAACAGTCATTTCTGTAAATAATGTAATTAATGTTCTATAGAATGTTCCCTACTGTTTTTTTTTTTTTTTTTTTTTTCCTTGTTTAAATTTTATATTCAAAATAATCCAAACTTAAATTTTAGGAAGGGAAAAGGCATTTTAATTTTAAAATTTAAAGTTATCTGCTTTCTAATTATACACAGTACGTAAAAATATAAATTTTTAAGTAATTTTAATTGTAATAACAGATTTTATTTTCGTTTATTTCCATTATATTTGTGCATATTAGAGATAAAGATTATTCTGCCAATCTATTGCTTTTTAATTACTAAGGGAAGGGGAAAAAATTATGAATGGAAATTTATGCAAGGCAAAATAAAATTCTCCGTTACAATTTTTATTTATTTATTTTGGTAACTTTCAGCATATAATTTCATTTTTAATTATTTATTATTGTACAAAATTAAATCAGCCCTATTCAATAGTTAATATTGCGTCAAGTAATAATTATGAAAAAGAAATCTATTTTTGAAAACTTAACAATTAAAGTTTTAAATTAATAAATAGATTTCAGAAAAAAAAAAAAAAAAAAGTATCTTGTAATTTTAAATGTTAAAAAAATATCATTTTTATTATTTACAGAATTTTTTTTCTTGTCTTATTATTCGCTAGTTTATCCAGGAAAAACTAATTGGAATCGCAAACAAAGAAATGGAATTTTAAATTTTGCAGATTGTTTATAAAAATTCTCCTAATTCGTTTACGAAAGAACATAAAATTACGCACACATTATAATATGAATAATTTATCAATCAGTTTCTATGTTTTCATCCGAATATCAGTATATTCTATACGCATAATTTAAAGTTGACTTTGCGAAAGATTTTTAATTCGATTTTTGCTTTCGTATTAATTAAAATAAACTTTAGATTTAAACAAAGAAAGAAGGAGGAGATTTTTGAATCAACAATGTATATCATTCTTTGTGAATTATAAATTTATCTGCTACATTTCATTAATTAGAAAAAAAAATTAGGATTATTTGATGCTTTTTTTTCCTTTCTTTGAATAAAAACATTTAATTAAAAAACAATTAAAATTTTGTAGTTTTTAAATATAAATTCTCCAGCACACCGACTTAGGTTCATATTAAATGGATTAAAAATAAATATTATAAATAAAAACATCTACGAAAAAGTTTTTTCTTTGAGTGAGCTGATTAAAATTATTTATTTAAATCACACACACACACACAAAAATAAATAAATAAATAAAATATTACAATTTTTTGATATATTAGAGTCTTGTTGATATATTTTAGAGTTTTTATTGATATATTATTAATATATTAATTAAACAATTTTTTTTTAAATAATTTTTGTCTGATAAATGCATAAAATATATAGTTTAATTAACATAAAACAATGTAAAATAGAATTTTATTGAAATAAAAAAATAATCACAAATTTTTTTTTTTTTTTTTTTTTTTTGCATAATTTTTATCTCATTTTCATTTTCACGGATTTATTTTCATTAAATTGTTTTAAATTAAAACTCTTTTGAAATTAAGAATATTTTGTAATATTTCAAATGGAACAATTTGAATATTGTTTAATTTGATTAAGTATTAGAAGACGTCCTGTATAATTACCACACATTTATAACACACTATAATTTTGAAAAAAAAAAAAAAAAAAAAAAAAAATGTTCTAAAAAAGTTTTTTTAAGTTAATGAGTCATTCCAGTCCCCCCCCCCCCCCCCAAAAAAAAAAACCCTCAGATTTTTATGAAATTCGGCTCATTTTTTGTTCATTGAGAAATGAATGTATACCAATTAATTAGTCCCTATTTCTTTTAGTTTTTGATATACAGGGGTGCAAAAATGTCTAAAAAATGCAAATTTCCGAAATTCTACATTCTACCATATTTTCCTTCCTAATTAATTTAGAGGTAAAAGATTAAATAAAATAATATAAAATAGACGATCTAAACAACTTTATTTTGCTAAAATAATAATAATAATCACCGAAAACATTATCTAATAATACTTCACACAAGTTTTTATTTCAGTTTTAGAAAGTCATTTTTATTAAATAGTTTTATTACAGAGCACTAAAAAACTGAAGCTTAAACAAAGCTTTGTAATCATTCAAATATGACATGTTTAATACGGTATATTATAATTACTCTTTAAGAGAAATCCTGTATGGATATTACTTTCAGTTTTAAATATCTGAACCTCATAACATATTATAAATAAAGCAAAGAGTTTGTCGGCGGAACACATCCGGGTGGACCACTCCTATTTTTGATTGGTCTAGATTTGGTGATGAAAGTCGGCCATATATATATATATATATATATTTTTTTTTTTTTTTTTTTTTTTTTAAAGTAAAAACTGATGGATTTTTTCAAAAGATACTGCATATATGCTATACTTTTTTAAAAGAGTTTTAAAAACTGTTCATTTTTTGTGAGGATATACATCACGTTATTAGATTTAAAAATATTACGTTGCAAAGTTTCACAACGCGATATCATTCGATTGCTTTTATCTTAAAATAAGAGTCCAATATTAAACAAAAACAGTCTAATATTTAAGAATAATGAATAACTTTTTAAAAAAATTATCAGTTTTGAAGTATAAGAGTTGCATTTTTTAAATTACAGCATACTTATTTCCCATACATAATCCATTAAATTTGTAAACAATTGTTGATTCATTCTGAAGAATCATTCACATGAGATCATAAAGCATTGTTGCAAAACGGAAGAAATATTTAATTAAATTTGTAATATGTTATTTTGACTTTTTGACCTTAAAAGGAATTTTTAATTATGTTACAAAGACCAAAATGTGATATAAAAAAAATAAATAGTGATTTAGTTCTTAAAAAAAAAAAAAATCATTTAAATTGAGTGACCAGCGAAGCGGGCGTAGTCTGCTAGTTATTACTATTTTATGAACTGTCGAAAAACACTTTCGAAAATACGATTAAAACAATTCATTTTAAACACTCCTATGAACAAATAAATAAATGGTTTTTTCCCCCCTATTATATGTGTTTTATTTTTGATTATTTATTCTCATGACCCATATGACTTGTAAATAAAAGGCAAACGGTTTTGCTTCAAATAAACTTTTCAAAAAATCTTTTTTTGTTTAAAATCCAATAAAATAAAAATTAATATTAAATTGTATCTTAAGTTACAATCAATTTAAATATTAAACATATATTTCGCTTTTCGTTTTTTTTTTTTTTTTTTTTTAATCAATTTTATATTCATTTTCATGTCTTATCGAAATTTTAATGAAGAAGAAAAATACTAATAATAATAAGAAAAAACATTAAATATATTTGTACACAATCACAGAATATTGGAGATTATTTTTTATTTACGAACAGAAATATAAAATTTATTATTAACGTGTATAATTATACTAATTTCTTTATTATAAAGCGAAATTTCAAAATCCTCGCTTACTTTTTGCTCGTGATTACTGAAATGAATTGTTTTACTTTATTTATAATAAAACTTATATAAAAACATATTTTTAAAAAAATGTTCTACAAATACGAAAATTAATAATTATGAAAAAAATAATAACACTTTGAAGATTTTCAACATTTAAAGGTTGAATTTCATATTTTATTAGACTTTTATAAATCCGTAAACAGTTTTTAGAAAAAAAATATATATATATATATATATATATTCTAATTGAGAATATGTTAATAATAAATAAAATTTTATTATTTAAAAATATTTTCGTCTTGCTTTGTGTCGCAAATTTTACCACAAAAAAAATTATTGAGAGCTCAAATAATTAAATTGTCTTTTTTTATGCGAATTTGTTTTTTGCAAATTTTGATAATTTGTTTTACAAATGAACAAAAGATTGCCTTACATACGATATTCGAATATGAATAATTTATCAAAATCAGAGTTTCTTCGCCTTCATCTTAATATCAATATTTTACTCCGGGTTAAAAGTGGACTTTGAGAAACATTTTTAATTTAATTTTTTACTTTTGGATGCATTAAAATAAACAGTAGCGCTAAAATAAATATGTAAAAAAAAAAAAAAAATGTTAAATTTGCACAGATATATCATTGACTTTGAATTTTAAAATAACTAAATTTCAAAAGCCCCCCCCCCCCTTTTTTTTTTTTTTTTTTTTTTTTGTTATGCATTTTTGGGAAAGGGGTTTTTTAATTACGGTTTTAATCACTTACTTTAACAATTTTTTGAATAAAAAGAAATTAAATTGTTTTTCATATAAATAAATATATACATAATTTATAATTGTGGAAAATATCATCATAAGTATATCAAGGTATATTGCTAGTAAATATAAGAATTTTTTTTTTTAAAGGGGAAAAAGAAAGAAAAGTTATTCAAATAGGTGAACTCGTGTAAAAATTATTTTTATTCGTTTACTTATTTTATTTTGTTTCTTTTTTCTTTTGAAGTCCATTAATTTAGAACTGAAACAAAACAGTATATATGTGTGTGTGTGTGTGTGACTTTTTTTAAAAATCGATTTTTAAACTTCTGATTCTTTTCTGTTCAATGGATGGCAGCACTATTCCGCAGTGTAACAAAGGACGTTTAAGAGGAAGACAGACAAATGCAAAAGTCATTTTCAATTTCTTAACGGGCGCGAGTTGATAGTTGTTGCTTAAATGATGCACTCGTGTCTATTTTTTTTTTTTTCACTAGATGAAAGTTGTGCTATTATTTTGAACCGAAAAAGTTTTTTTTTTTTTTTTTTTTTTTTTTCTCTTGATGTTCGATGGATTTACACGTTTTGAGATATCCTGAACACGATTTGATTGTTTTTAGAAAATGTCTGTCTTTCCCTGTGTGTGTGTATCAACAATTTTGTGGACGCTGTATTTCACGAACCAGTGAACGTAATTTAACAAAACTTAGTATTTAGTTGGAACTTGCCATAAACTGCTGCTGATTAGGTTTGAGGATCAATCGCTCAACAGGTGGCGCTATGATCCCATTTTTTCTAAATTTTTAACATAGCAGTATAGGACAAAATTTCGTATAAATTCACATAATGAGAGTAATTAAAAAAAAAAAAAGTGATTTATTGTTAATAGCAGCAGTAAACTTTAAAAAAAGTTTGTGCATGTGGGAGCATCGCTTTTGCTTTCCCCTCCCCTGGGGAGAAGTACCCCCGGGGGTGTAGATTTTTAATATGGGTATCTTTCGAAAGATCTCGTCAAAACCTTTAAAACGAATGGTTGAACCTTAGATTTGTGATGATTTAAAGCAAAGTTATCGATTTTTTTCTTTAAAATAAATAAATAAATAAATAAATAGTAATAATAATAATAATAAAAAATAATAAAGATCGCCTTTTTTCTAATATTGGCACAAAACTGACTTTGTTCCGGCATTTGTTGTTACAATTCTGCCAGATAAAAATCGTCTGCATTTATAATGGAAAATAATTTAATAATTTAATAAATATTTTGTACTGCATGAATTTGTGTAAAATTATATAGAAGAAAGTCTTGTGGTGGCCGCATCATACTAGTTTTAATTTAATCAGGTTAACTTATAGATGTATCAAACCAAATATTTAAAAAATAAAATAAAAATAATAACTTTTCCTAATATATTTATGATCTGCTATGTGTCTTGATAGCCCTTTTAAAATTATTTTTGCAACTTTCAAAAAAAAAAAAAAAAAAAAGAAAGAAAAAGAAAAAGAAAAGAAATTGGAGTAAACGTTAAAAGTTAACAATAAAAGATAAAAATTTTTGTTCAAGTCGATAACATAAAAATATTAATTAAATGCATATCTCGTTTATAATTTAAATCAGTTTTAGGTATAAACTCTTTTTTAAAATCTTATAAATGAAGTAAAACACACTAATTATTTTTTTTTTAATGTGTGGAACATATTTTTATCAAAAATAATTTAGAATCATCTCGATTAAATCAGTAATATTAAACCGTATTTGTATTGATTCGTTCACTTGTCAATTACAATGACACGGACAAGTTTCTGCCTTTTTTTAGTAGAACGTGTGATACTCACGCGTTTTTTTTTTTTTTTTTTTTTTTCACTCGGCAGTTCAACACTGTAACAAGAGTTTGCAGATGTTGTACATGGAATTTATTTAAAAACAATTTAAAATTTGTTTAGAAACAGTTTTAATTGACATATATGATTGAGTGTGTGTGTGTGTGTGAAAGAGAGGGGGGAGGGGTTACTGCCTGCCTAGATCGAACTTTTAAATATAGTAACCACATTTATTAAAAAAATATGGGCTGTTGTTAAATTTCAAAGTTCATTTCAAATTATTTGGACAGCATTCCTCGCACCTCTCTTTAAAACTTACTCATATACAATTAAACTGTTCCAAGTGACAACCTCATATGAACTTCAAAATATAAGTTTAAATTTCCTACAAATATATGTTTTTAAGTTATGCTGATAAAATAACACATATACATATAAATCAACAGCTAAATATTTGATTTTCGTATTCAGGGGGGCCTCGCAAAGCGCGATATCATACAAAAATTTGAATCTAAAAATTATTTTTTCTACCGTAGCGGTATGAGAAATTCATTTTTATTCCTGAGTAGATTTCGTAAAATGCAGAAGAACTTGCATTCAGTGGAATAGAATGTTTTAATTTAATTTTGGATAGCTTTGTACAGTGTCGCTAATTATGTACACATCGCAGTGTGTACTTAAATTTAGTGCTATAAAATAAAATACATAAGAAACAAAAATAATAACCCAATCTGACATTCCTCTTAATCGTTTTGCAAGTATAACCGTAATATATCCAAATGCTTTTTGTATAGCCCTCCCTGTACACGAATGATCAATCATTCCTGTATCATATTCTACATGAAACATATGTTCATTTCATTTTGTTTACCGTAGTCTATAGGGGTTAAACTGTACTTACCAAAAATATCGCCTATAGACATATTATATTTTAATTCTCTTGGGTGTCCCTGTACACGGACCCTTTGCTTGATCTCAATGAAAAGTTTACATTTAACATCCCTATCTCCTTATATTATTAAAATCTGTGCGCGTCTGTCTGTCTGTCTGTGAGAAATGCCTTGTAAGCGCTAAAGCTCCGGCGCTAATGCTCCCATCACCTCGAAACCGGTGTCGACAGACGCAGAATTTCTTCATCTCGACATCCCGATAATTCGCTAAGCGATGCGACCCTAATTAGCGGAGATATTAATTAAAATGTTGACCCATGTCTACCGAAAAATGACCCAGAATTCATGATTAAATGCTTAAAAAGCGACATTTATACGGAAAAAGTGGAAAATAAATTAGAAATATCAGTCGTATTGTTACAAACAAAATACCATTGGAAAGGGCTTTTTTTCTCAATCCGACGGTTTAAACGGCTTATCGATCGGACAATTAGATTTTTTTTAAATTAATTAAACTAAAAAAAAATGGTGGCAACAAATCAAAACAATTTTCATATCGCAGACGGTCGTCTACAGTCTTGAACAGAAAAAGAAACATTTGGTATTTAATGAGGTCACGAGTTTTGGTACTGCGATTAAAAATTGCAATTTTGAAAAGGCTTCAGTTTTTAAATGTCGCACACAAAACTTCGTATACAGCCCTAACATCACAAGACAACCTTGCAGTTCAAATTTCATCGAATTTCGAAAAAATTTACATTTTAATTGGAAATTAAATTTTATTCTAATACGCATATTTTAAATTCTAATTATGATTAAATTATTTTTAATACGTCATTTGAAAGATATTTTAAAATACTTTTATATTATCGAAAGTGGGATTCAAGATTTCGCACGTTTTGAGGTGTCCTGAATCCGTTTTCTTTTGTATCTCAGCTACTAATTAAAATAATTTCATAAGTAATACATCATTAGAAAGCTTTGTTGATTTGCAATCGTACAGTACATTACAAAAATTTCTACCGCCAGATGGCGCTGTAATATTTTAAAATTTCAATATTTCAATTTCTAATTATGATTATTTTTAATACATCATTCAAAAGATATTTTAAAGTTCTTTTATATTATCGAAAGTTTTCACCAGATTTACACGTTTTGAGGTGTCCTGATTAAGTTTCCTTTTGCATCTCAGCTAATTGAGTTAGACCGTTCAAAATTGGTATACGTAGGTTAATTAGAAGGGGCTAAAAATGTGGGGAAGAAATAGGCGTGCACCGCGCGCGTATCCCCTAACTTGTGCGCGCGCAGCGCGCATGGGACTGCACGGCCGAAGGCAGTGGGGACCCGGTCCGACTTTTTAACTGACGAGAAATGATTTTTTTTATTTTATTTTCATAAGAATAAAAATTTGATTTGAGAAAGAATATGTGCGCACAGCGCACGTATACTTTCACACGTGCGCGCGCAGCGCCCATGGGTTTGCGCTGCCCAAGGCAGTGGGGACCCGGTGTGAGTTTTTACCTGATCAGAAATGATTTTTTTTTAGGGGGCACGAAGGGTCAGGGAAAGAATACGCGCGCGCAGCGCGTGTATCAGCTAACTTGTGCGCGCGCAGCGCGCACGTGACTTCGCTGCCGAAGGCAGTGAGGACCCGGTCCGACTTTGTACTCGATGAGAAATGATTTTTTAAATTTTCTTTTCTTAAGAATAAAAATTTGACTTGAGAAAGAATATGTGCGCGCAGCGCACGTGTGCCCGGATATAAAGTGTCGTCTGGTGTGCTCTTTCGCCAAGCAGGCAACTGGAGGAACTAAGATGTTCTATCGGTGGACCTCTGACTTGCTCTTGGTCTGCTGGAACCCGGTCGGGAATTCAGCTGAAGTGGGGAGGAGCGTTGACGGAACCAATCTCAGCCAGGTTTGGCAGAGAGTTGGACTTTTACGATGTGACCTCTAGAAGCCTTCAGGATTGGGATGTTTTTCAAGAGTCGCCGTATAGTTCTTATACGGAGGACTGGGCATCTGAGACCGGCAGAGTGGGCTGTCCGCTTCTCGGGCTCTCTGGAGGAAACGTCACCTTAAGCTGGAACCGGCTCTTTGAGTCAGGAGATGAGACTCCTGGCTGTTTTCGGACATCACCGGCTCTACTTCCTCTGGAAGGACCCAGCATACATCTGTGCTGGGCAAGTACACCGCCATACAGTTCAGCGCTGCATGGGTGTACCCTCTGAAGGTTCTTCTGGACTTTCAGATTTGAACGCGTGGGTCACTGTTCCTGGTGCCTCTTGCGATGGGTGTAGAGACAACTCTGTCTCTCCTCTCGCACATTGGTTACATACCCACTTGCTATCGATGTCTGAGCAAACGAGGAGCTGGGACAGGCTCTTTGAGCCGGGAGTTGCGCTTCCTGGCTGTATTCGGGCATCACAGGCTCTACTTCCTCTGGAAGGACCCAGCACACATCTGTGCTGGGCAAGTACACCACCATACAGTTCAGCGCTGCATGGGTGTACCCTCTGAAGGTTCTCCTGGACTTTCAGATTCGAACGCGTGGGTCACTGTTCCTGGTGCTCTTTGCGATGGGTGTAAAGACAACTCTGTCTTTCCTTTCGCACAATGGATACACACCCACTTGCTAATGATGTCTGGGTATTTGAGGGGCCGGGACCGGCTCCTTGGGCCAGGAGTTACGGTTCCTAGCTATATTCGGCATCATCGGCTCCACTTCCTCTGGAAGGACCCAGCATATATTTGTGCTGGGCAGGTACACCGCCATACAGTCTAGCGCTGCATGGGTGTACCCTCTGAAGGTCCCCTCTGGACTTTCAGTTTCGAACGCGCGGGTCACTGTACCTAGTGCTTCTTGCGATGGGTGTAAAGACAACTCTGTCTTTCCCTTCGCACACTGATACACACCCACTTGCTGATGATGACTGAACAGTCGAAGATCCCGAGCTCACCCCCTCCCTCCCCCTTGGAGGACTTCATCTGGGCAGGAAACTTTGCTTTCCTCTCCGACTGCCCTAAAGGACCTTCCAGAGACTGGCTTCAAGTTCGGTTTCTTTTGATATTCCTTTGATGTGGGGAATCGAATTGACGCGAGGCAGGAGAGAGTTTCCCTCTGCTGACAAACCCCCTACTGCGATCGAAATTGGGTCTCTTTTGTAAAAGAGCAATAAAAAGTAATGTCCTTCATTGTAAATGTGTGCAAAATGTCAAGGGTCGCTTTCGGACAGTGGATAATTTATGAGTTTTGACGCGCTGCATAGTAGCTAGTCTCTGAAGGAAGCCTAAGAGTCGGGTTCGAACGCGAAGTCCTTGTTTACAAGGCAGTCTACATGTGGCTGAAGGACTAGTTACTAGATCCTAATTGGTCGTATCGGAGGATTCTCCTTCGTCGACCTAAGATTTGAGTGCTCTGTTAACGAAGAGCATCCCGCAATTGCGGTGTGAGATGCATCGATAACAGACACCTTTTTGCGATAGGGTTTTGCCTTACCCGCTTAAGGTTTACTCCCTAGTCTGTTGTTCAACAGCGCCAATCCTCCTGTCAGGGTACCTTCTATTGGTGTCCCGTTCATGAAGCGGCGTGGTTCTGGTACGAGCCGATGCTGTGGCGTCTTTCTCACAAGAGTTCTCTCTTGTTTCGGACCTAGCCTGTTAGGTTAAGTTCCGCCTCTCGGTAGTTTCACCCTTCGGTGGAAGCGGAGGTGCTGACCCCTACTGTTCCGCTTGGAGCGTCTGAGGCTTCTGCCCGGGAGAAGGGCATGTGCTGGTGTTCGCAGGGGCCGGCCGCATTGGCGGTGGGGTGTCCAGCTTAACAAGGATAACGTTGCTGCAAAATTCCTAGTCGAGACCCCGGGCTCGGCTTAGCGATGGCAGAGCGCTGGCCGCTCGGCTAGTTGGTGGGTGTATGGCCCGCCCCGGAGGTTGAGCTATTCCCTCTGGCGAGCGAGCCGTAGCACAGTAGTTGACTGGTGGGGAAGGAAAGTTGGTGCGTCCTCACCGGCAGGTTAGCTGGCGCACAAGGAGGTAGATAGTGACTACGACGGGGTGCCTAATGTTTACTTGGTATCCATCCGGACTGGTCAAGTAACCTTACATGTGTGGGAGCGCCGAAGGAAGTAGTTGACGCCTGGAGGCTACCTTTCCCGGAACCGCCTCCTGGCTATGTTTGGGTTGGCCCTCGCTGTCGTGTGGTTGGGTCCCTGCTGTCGTGGCGTTCGAGGCTTCTCCTCTGGGGACAATCTGAACCGAATGGGCTACTTAGTGAGCCTGGGGCGGTTGGTGGCGCGGCGCAAGCGCCGATTTTCCATTATACCTTCACACGTGCGCGCACAGCGCGCATGGGTCTGCGCTGCCGAAGGCAGTGGGGACCCGGGCCGACTTTTTACCCAATCAGAAATAATTTTTTTTTATTTCTTTTCTTAACACTAAAAGTTTCTGTTAGTGATTCATTAATTTTAGTGATTCATTTGAAAATACTGACCCGCTAGCGGGCGAAGCTCGCTAGTCTATATAATATTTCTCTAACGTGGACCAGTTCCAATTATTTTTTGTCGAAACGATACATTAGTGGTTAATTAATAAAATACGCCAGGATAAAAAATATTTATAAAGGGACAATATTTAAGCATGTGGACTCAGGTCAATGGACTAATGAGAAAAAATGACGACATTTGTATGACATTATTTCACGGAAAAATGTATTTTTAAACGTTGCTTCTTCAGAATCTTTGCAAGCGTCATTTTAAACCTAACAATACTTTAAAGATATATATAGAATAGGAATTATTATCATAAATTGACTTAAAAATGTCATAAAAAAGGAATCTTTATTTTTAACAAAAGATTATGCCAAAATAAATAAAATGCCATTGCAATCTTGGCGATAAATATTTAAAATTTAAATTAGGTGGTGAAACTGTATAATATTTATGGGTTTCAAAAAGGTAAATAAAAAAAGAAATAAAGGGCGAAATTTTCGCACAGGTCTGCAAGTATGATATAATCTAAGAATGTTTTTACTTCCTGGTGCTATTTGTTCTTGTGATATGCTGATAACTGACACACAGAAAGAAAGCTAAAATCCAGTTTGTGGGGTTCAGGGGCCTCTAAACTTATTATAACAAAAACACATCTTCAAATACTTCACAACTTCAACTTGTGACCCATAAATTTTCTCCACCGTACTTGGAAAACGTAAGCAAAGGATACTATTCTTTAACCACATTTCTTGCGACCATGGAAGCCTCTGCGCAAGTGCGGATTGAACGAGTCCAGTGTTAAAATAGGGGTGACTGAGAGAAAACAAGCGATAAGGGAATACCGAATAACTGGATGTTTGCCAAATAACTATCTCTCGCCCAATTTTGCATCCCTCCAAACTTTTGGACTCGACCTCACTGCTAGTCGTAGGAAACGTGGTCGCACTTTTATATTTTATATTTTTTAAGCACAGAGTTGCTGAAATTTTTGTTTCAGTGAAACTTTCTGTGGCTTTCACACACAGTATCTTTGGCTTGAATTTTAAATAGTACCTAAATTTTAAATAATTACAAAAAAAAAAAAAAAAAACTAATTATATATCATGTTTTTTAATTTTCTGTTGAATCGTATAAACTTGACAATTCTATGTATTAATAAATACTTTTTGAAAAATTTTTGATGAATTATCTCACCAACTTGAAAAAATGATCCAATAAAGAGAGCAATTATAAAAAGGATTTCAAACATTTATTCATTGAATAAAGGTATTAAAAAAATGCATTGTCATCGTGTTCTAAGCTATTCTAAAAGTTTCAAATATCTAGCTAGTCGGGTAGTTAGTTAAAAATCGATTGCAAGATTTGTACTGAACAAACAAACAAACGAGAAAGCGAGTTAGTAAAAACATGGTGAAATGGAGTGGGAAAAAAATCGATTATTTTACGCTCTGTTGAACAGCGCTTTTGAAAAATTTTAATTAAAAGGATTAACTTCAAACATTCCTCTGAATAAATAAATAAATAATAAAAAAGAATATTGTATTTAAAATAAATAATAAAAATATTTTATTATTTATGCGACTCTTGCTTGTCCTGTTGTTTGCAAATTTATACCAGAAAAATAATTGAAATCTCAAATAATGATTTTTTTATATATATATTCGTAGTTTGTTTTCGCAAATTCTCCTAATTTGTGTACGGAGAAACAATAGATTTCTGTGCATACAATGTTACAATATGAATAATTTATTAAAAATACTTTACTCGCTTCCATCCTAATATCAATATTCGACGCCGAGTTCAGAATTGACTTTGTGAAATAGTCTTAATTCAATCTTTGTTTTGGGATGCATTAAAATACACTTCAGTGCTAAAAAGCGAAAAATCTCTCCATATTTTATTTTATTTATTTATTATTCTTTTAAAATTAAGGTTTAAATTGACTGTTTTCTTTTATTTTGTTTAACATTCTTTTAAATAAATAAATAAATTAAAAATTGGATTTTTTTTTTTTTTTTTTTTTCGATCTTTGTATTTACAAAATGAGAAAATAAAAACATTAAAAATTCTGTCAAAGACAGAATTTAGTTTATTACGCAGGACTGTTAATTTTAATCTGTAAAATTTTAATTTTTAATTTTTATTAGCACGACAGGACTATTTCTTTCAATCTGGCATTTTGCTTCGTTACCAATTTATAGCTTTCCACTTCGAAAATGCATGCCAATATCCAATTTTATTATTTAATTTCTTACTCTATCTTAAAATATTTTGTGAAATCTGTAAAAACGTTTATATATATATTTCGCTTCTTATCGCTGAGGATCGAACTCACAACCTTCGGGCTCGTAGTTGTGTATTCAGACCACAGAGCCAACGGGTCTTGGCTGAATATTTCCTGATTATTTAGACTTGTGTTTTCAGGTATATATATATATATATATATATATATATATAGTATATATATATTTTCTTTTTTGAAAGGGTGTTAAAATACAAGTATAAGTAGTCCTGTCGTACTTAATTAAATTTTGTCAAGGACAAAGTTTCATACATAGTTTTGATACTCACCACTGCAGTACAGATTTTTTTTCCTTTTCTTTTAATCATTTATTTATTTATTACTTTCTCTTACCCATATATATAGGGTAGAGAAAGTATTGTTTTTGGGTCAAATATTCAAAATTAAGTTTTTGTTATATTTACACGTTTTAAGGTCCCCTGAATGCAAAAAACAGGTTTTTAGTGGTTTGTATGTGTATTTTATCAGCATCTCTCAAGAACAAATAGCAGCAGAAAGTCCAAACTCTGTATTCTATGTGCATCCTATAGGGATGCTACACTAAACTTTTCGTTGAGATGAAGCCAATGGTTCGTGTACAGGGACATCCAAGAGAATTAAAACCCAGATAGCAAGCATATTTCCAGCAAGTTTGATTTACTTTGATAGTATCTTGCCATGACAAATTTGCTGTGAAATTGCCGCAAAGTAGACGGACATAAATCCATCTTTCGTTTTAATTAATATTTGCTGTGTTTTTTCCTTTCACACCATTCATGCTATAAACTAAAATTGCTATGTAAGTATTTGAAATTCAGTAATAGTGTCTGACGATTGATATCGAAGCGGTTCCGCAACGTTATCTTCCTCGTGTTTGTTGGAGGAAGAAGTGTGGGTCTTGCACAATATTCGAAGTTCTGTATTGACAAGGCTTCCGTGAGATATGTGCTATGGTTGCATATTTCTATGCGTATTTTCACACAGTGTGACGTGACAAGAATATCAGTTTGCAATGCCTCAGCAGTTGGTGTGACAAGACAAGCTTGCGTGTTGCAGTGAATTTGCAGTAGTCTTGATACGACAATGCTAACTTTTCTATTAGTTTGCAACTGATTTGCAGGAAATTTGATACAGTAAGGGTACAACTTGCACGACAAGTTTGTTGCAAATTTTGCGTATGGTGACTTCGGAGTTTGCGTTATCTTGCTTCAGTCTTGTTATGAACTTACAAGCTTGTCACGATGAACTTGCTGCAAGTTGGTTGGCTTACAAAGCAAGACTGCTGCAAACTAAAATTGTTATGTGGGAATACATTACTAAGTCATCATTACTAAGTCCTACATGCAGTCAATGAGGGAAATTGCAAGTA
Source organism: Salticus scenicus (assembly GCA_963930645.1). NCBI lineage: Eukaryota > Metazoa > Arthropoda > Arachnida > Araneae > Salticidae > Salticus > Salticus scenicus. Next base: position 1,005,000 of record CAWVNO010001064.1, read on the forward strand.
AGCTGAGTTTAACATATGTAGACTGCACTAAACTAAATTAAATGAATATATATCTTTTACAGGCATAAAAACATGTTTATTTTAGAATATGTATGAATATCATTCATACTGTTCGTTTACAGGGCTAGACGAAATAACTAAAATAGAGTGGGATAATGCTTGGAAATTCATGGAATGCATTTCCTGCTGTGCTATATGTTATTAATATTATATTTAAGTGCACAGCACACTGTGCATAATTTTAGATGATGTACAGGGCTGCCAATAATTAAGCTAAAACATTCTTTTTTATTAAATGTAATTAGTTGATTTGCTTTATTATGATATTTTACCATGTTCAGAAAAACTGTTCAGAAATTAAAAGTAATTTCTCATACTCATGTGGTAAATAAATTATTTTCTAAGCTATTTGTTTTTTTGTATATTGACACGTTTTGAGGTTTCCTGAATAAGTCATGTTTTTAACGTTTAATCTTTATCTATGTCTTTTATATCAGAATAATTAAAAACCAAATAATTTCAATCAATTCAAATGTATTTTAAAGTTAATAAAAGATTGTTACTTGAAAATTTTTTATAAAAATTCATAAGTTTCAAGGAATAGTGCGGGTGAAATTGTCTAAATAATTTGAAGTGAACATTTAAATTTAATAATAGATTTTGAATTCTCTTTAAATGTAGGCGTAATCTTAAAATAGGGGGTTGAGGGGGTGTAGCCCCCCCTCATACAGATTTGTTTGTCAAATGAAGCTTTTTCGAAGCCTATTTTAAATCGTTTTTAACGAACGTTTATCTAACAGTATTCGTTATCTTATCCCTTGTGGTATTGAATTTCAGGGTAAGGGAAAGTCGTGTGAGTGACACACCAGATTATTTTTTATCTCATTTTTTGACCGTAAAACTGGGCCACGTACTTTTTAATATGACTGAGATGGATTCAAATGAAGTGGTGCCACCTCATTTTCATACTTCAGTTCATTTGAAAAAATCTAATGGTCGTGTCGAAAAGTTGTTTGCTCCACTGGATTCCGAAAAATTGCCCCTTTCATTGTATACCGAATTTGTAACGATAAGACTGGCATTTCTACTTTATTTTGGCATTACACAAAACTGGTTTACAAAAAATCCAGATTGAAACTAATAGTCGTCCGTCCTAAAAAAAAGAAAAGAAAAGAAAAGAAGAAGAAGAAGAAAAATTCTATCTAATTTAGTACGACAGAATATATTGTAATTTTGTAAAAAAAAAAAAAAAAAAAAAAAAAGTTATTAGCCACCCTGGTTAATAACAAGTTCGACATTTCTCACCTAATAACCGTTGACAAGCAATTCCCGGCTCTGGCATTTTTCACTTAGTTGGTATAAGAAATAATCAATCTGATACTCCAAACTGCTTAAAATGAATTTTTACGGTTGATGAGATTATCAATAAAATTTCTAAATACTTTAAGATAGTTTAAGAAATGAAATAGTAAAATTGGCATCCTGGCATATGTAAAGTGTGACAACGCAAAATCGCTGTCTGAAAGAAATAGTCCTGCCGTACTAAAAAAAAAAAAAACTATCATTACCGTTTTTACTTTCTTCTATATGTGATATAGAGAAAGAATTGAATTCGCGAAAATTTTCGACCACCATTTTTGGATGTATTTACATGTTTTGGGATGTCCAGAACACGAATTGATACATTTTTGAAAAGGTCTGTCTGTCTGTATCACGATTTTTGTGGACACCGTTGCTCACGAACCAATGAATGAAATTTAACCAAAATTGGTGTTAGTTGGTCCCTGACAAGCTGGTGCTGATTACATTTGGAGATCCATCGCTCAACAGGTGGCGCTGTGATCGCATTTTTTCTAAATTTTTAACATGGCAGTATAGGACAAAATTTCGTATAAATGTACGTAATGAGAGTTATTTTAAACTCGTAATTGTAAAATTAATATGAATTATTGATAATAGTAGTAGTTAACTAGGAAAAAAATTATGTGCATATGAGGGAATCGCTCCACCCCCCTGGGGGGGGGAAGAAGCCCCACGGGGTGTGGGGATAAATTTTCAAGATGGGTATCTTTCGAAAGCTCTCGTCAATACCTTTTAAAACGAATGGTTGAACTATAAATCTGTGATAATTTAAAACAAAGTTATGGATTTTTTTTTTTTTTTTTTTTTTACTTTTAATAAAAAAAAAAAAAAAAAAAAAAAAAAAAAAACGTATATATATTTTCAATATTGTTACCGAGTGAATTTGTATAGGAAAATATAGAAGAAAGTATTGTGGTGGCCACAACATACTAGTTTAATATTTATCGTATCTTTTCCGCCTTCTCTAACTCATACCGTAAGAATTGTTTCACATAAAAACATGAAATTTGTCAGTTTTATACAAAAAATATCTGATAAGCATCACGAAATAAAGCCGTTTCTATGTGAAAGTATTATTTTAGGTGATATTTCATGTTGAAGTAAAGCAAAACTTTTCAGTTATAAAAGTTTTAGAAACTCAAAAACTATTCGTGGAAACCTCATCAGATATCTCTAAGATATACATCACCTAATTACATGCAAGCAGTGGAGACCTGGAACTGACAGTGTAGGCGAGAATGATGCTGCCGAAGGTAACGGGGACCCCAAGTGAAGTTTTAAGCGATTTTAATGATTTTTTTTTTTTTTTTTTTTTTTTTTTTTTTTGTAAAAAGGATTTAAAACATGATTGATTTTATTTATTTATTTATTTATCTTTTTTTTTTTTTTTCTTAAATTCCTTTAAATATAGTGACTAGCGAAGCAAGCAAATTCTGCTAGTTTTAAATAAAAGTTTCCTAAAGCAACAAAAACTATTTTCAAAAGATTCATATTTGTAACCACAAATTTTCATAATTTATTTCCATTTGTTTAAACACAAAACAAAGTAAAACAAACAATACGATATTTTACTTTTTAAATATTCAGAATATTTTTCTTTTTCAATATGCGTTTTACTTGTGTCTTTTAAATATCGATATGCCGAAAACTTAAAAGTTGACTTTTTATGTAGGCTTCCTTTTTTTTTTTAAATATATACTCCAAAATACGCACTTTAAATTCGAGAATTTGGCAATAAAATGAATCCAAAACACGGTTTCCTGAATAAAAGAGGAGCCAATCACACAGGTATCCTCGCTTTGAATTTCGAATGACAAAAATGGAAATTTATTCGGTAGAAAAGAAACAGGATTTTGAATATTTTATGGTATTGGAGAAAATGTATTTTTGAAATGGGTTTTAAATTACAATTTTGAGAAAGAAAACATTCTTTTTTTTTTTTTTTTTTTTTTTTTTTTCACTTCCTGTTTCTAATTAATTAAAAACTACAATAATACAATAGGTAAATTTTCAAATAAAATCGCGCGTATATGTATTATTTTTTAACCACAAACCGAAAAATTCTGGAGTGACTCCACTCGACTTTTCGAACATTAATTTATTAACGGTTGTTTAAGTTGAATAAGCAAAAGAGAAAATTATAATTCGATGTATGAGTACTTTTCTTCATTTAATTATGTTGTTTAGTTTAACACTGTCGCGTTTCAAATAATTTGAGCCCATAGATCATAATGATAAATTTTCGTTGTATCCCTGTAGAAATCTATAAGTGCTAGATTCACCAAAGTCAAAAGGGTTCGTGCTATGGGGACCGAGAACATACATACCAACTTTCAGCTCATTTGAACAAAACGTTTAGACGCTATCGTGTTCACTCACATACATAAATCTCTGTAAATGCTAGAGTCACCAAAAGCTATACAGTTTGTATGATAGTAACATAAAACATGTATATAAATTTTCAACTCAAACGGATAAGGAATTTTGATGCTCTTGCACTTTAAATAATTTCACCCCATAGGCCATAATGATACAGAATTACTTGTTGTGTCCCTGTAAAAAAAAAACTGTAAGTGCTAGATTCACCAAAACCTATACAGAGCGTGAAACTGTGAGCTATACATGTGTATCAATTTTTTGCTCAATTGAATAAGGCGTTTAAGAGCTATCGCACTTTTAAAAATTGGGCCCCATAGGCCATAATGATAAAGAATTTTTCTTTGTGTCCCTGTGAAAAAACTATGTAATTGATTCACCAAAATCAATAGGGATCGTGCTACGGTGACTTACAACATATTTAACAACTTTCAGCTCATTCGAGCAAAGCGTTTAGACGTCAGCGTATTCACTCACACACATACACACATATACGCATACATCATCGTAAAATTAGTAAATATGAATTCAGGGGATCTTAAAACGTGTAGAAACACCAAAAATCTCATACTCGGATTTGTGACATGATTACAATACTTTCCTCATTATAGTGTTCGGAAAGTAAAAATAGCTGTTAACTTTTGTATATCTCCTCCCTGTCTTGTCTGCGGCAATATAAATAGTGTTGTTTTGGATTAAATTATTAAATTAAATATGTTAAAATGTATTAAAGGAATCGAATGTATAATTTATAATAGATTAAGAAAAAGAGGGGAGGAAATTAAACCGATATTTTTACTTTCTCTTACCCATATACATAGTAGAGAAAGTATTGTTTTAAGGTCAAATTTTCGAAATTTGGTTTTTGTTATATTGACACCTTTCGAGGTTTCCTGATTCCAAAAATCATGTTTTTAGCGGTTGGTCTGTGTATGTGTGTGCGTTATCAGCCTACCTCAAGAACAAATTACAGTAGGACGTTGAAACTCGGTATCCTAATTCTACGTCCTACAGGGATGCTACACTAAAGTATTCGTGGAGATCAAAGAAATGGTTCGTGTACAGGACAATCTGAGAAAATACAAATACACTGCGTCTACGGGAGAAATTTCGGGTAAATACAGTGAAAAATCCATAGGCTGCCCTAAACAAAAGAGAATTAACATTTTTTTATATGCATAAAATTTGTTTTGTGTAGATTATGATATGGATATCATTGGTCATTCGTTTACAGGGCTACCCAAAGTATTTGGATATATTATGGTACTGTACTTGGAAATTCCTGGAAATGTATTTCATTTTGTGTTAGGTAATTTTCATATAAGACTAAATTTAAGTACATAACATTGTTTATACTTCATAATGATTATAGACAGGACTACCCAAAATTAAGCTAAACTTTTTTTTTTTTTTTTTTTATATTGATGTAGTTGATGGAAGCGCTTTGATACATTTTACTATGTCTAAGATCACTATTCATGAAGGAAAATTCCTGACCCATACTGTAAACAAAGTACAGTCGGTAACAAAAGTGTCCGAACACTAGCAAAAATTCCTATGTAAAAAAAGTACACTTCGTACGGTTTTGTTAAATAAATCCTTGTCGAATCCTATTCTTAGTGAGTGTAAGAACATGATTCGATAAGGATTTATTTAACAAAACCGTATGAAGTGCAATTTTTTTGCATAGGAATTTTTGCTAGTGTTCGGACACTTTTGTTACCGACTGTATCTTTTAAAGATCTATTTTCTACTCTTATTTTTTTCCCAAAGTATCACGTTTTGAAGTCCCTTGAATATGAAAGTCCAATTTTTAGTGGTTGATCTGTATGTATATTTGTTATCAGCATAACTTAAAAACAAGAACTGCACGAAATTCAAATTTGGTATTTTAAAGTTTTTATTAGGTTTCTACTTGAAAATTTTGGTCAAGATTATCAAGTTTAAAGGCAAATTATTTACAGCCTTGTATTATATATATATATATATATATATATATATATATATATATATAAATGTTGGTACTGTAAATGAACGGGGTGAGGGGACTGCAGCCACCCCCCCCCCCTCTCCCCACACACAGAATTATATATCAAATAAACTTTTCCTAAACTGCTTATTTTAAATTATTTTTCAAGTAGATTTAATATTATTATCTTACCTTATCTAATATGCAACCTATCATTATAGTATTGAGATGTAAGGTAAGAGAAAGTCGTGTGAGTGACACACAGATTATTTTATTTATTAACATTTTGAATATATCCTCCTCACACCTATTATGTTGTTTAATATGCACATTTTTTTAAGGGTGAAAAATTTATTATTATTATTTTTTTTTTTTTAACCATGTTTTCAAATTGATATTTCTCTAAAACGAATTAATATCTTTCCATATATTCCTGCGATAAAGCTAATTTCAAATAAAAAATATTTTGAAATATATGTATGCTTATTTCACAGGGCCGCACAAAATAATTATGATTTTTTAGAGCATGGTTAAAAATAAATTATCGTGCATTTCATCATGTGGTGTTGTTGGGTTTTTTCCCCTCTTTCTTTCTCCCCTCTCCCCCCTCCTCTCTTTTACTGCCATGCAAACCTTAATAACAGTTCTGAGTTTGCATATATAAGTTATAGATAATATACAGGACTATTTAAAATGAGCTGATAAATTCCAAGGAGTGGATTCACTGAATAATTTGAATTTTTTACAAGTTTAATAACTGCCCTAAATGTTTTGTGGTATATACACCCACAGCATTGTAACGGTCCAGTCTCCCCCTCCCTCCTATAGAATGTATATCAAATAAAATTGTTTTTACAAAAATTTTCCACCGTTGTTTCAATTAGTACTTTGTAAATTATCAAATGAAGATATCTTACATCTTAAACTGCAATAATGCCCTATAATATTATAGTGAAAGATTATAGAACGTAGTGCTGGTTATCACATCAAATTATTTATGTACTTTGTGCAATATGTTTATACATAAATATTTATAGTGAAAATAAACCATTACTCTTTCTTTTTTACCAGACGATTCTGAACTCTATGCACAAATACCAACCGAGGTTCCACCTGGTGAGGGCGAACGATATCCTGAAACTTCCCTACTCCACCTTCAGGACATACGTATTCAAGGAGACGGAGTTTATAGCAGTCACCGCCTACCAGAACGAAAAGGTATGATAACGGTCTGTACTAGTCTACCTCATTCACATTTCAAAATACGTGTTCAAATATTTTTACATGGCAGAAAATTGTGGTGTTTATGTATTTATACTGCTTGTCTATGCTAATAAGCATGAACTGCCATATGCAGATCGCAATATGTTAAGTTAATATATAAATATTAAGTCCCTAGCCGTTCGTAGTTTATTTTGCAATACATTCTAGAACTTTTTAGAACCCTAAAAGCACACTTATCCATAGTACATCCCGAGCATGTCCCTTGGATGTACTTCCATCCATAGTATGTCTTGAGGATGAGATGTGCTGTTAGCGAAAGACCTCCACATTTTACCTAAGTCTAGGTCCCTCGCGTTGGCAATTGGTTGTAAAGGCATAAAAAAAAAGGAACAAATTTAATACTAACAAAGCATATTTATTCAATTTGATTTTGTTTTCCAAAAATCGGTTTCATAAAAAGTTTTAACATTTTATTTTGCCGATAGAAAATATAAAAAACAAATTAAATGTATTTTTTGCACTTTACAGCTTAAAAATGAAACATAAAAAGTAAATTTTCGATAAACAAGAACAAATTGAAAGGTTGTTAATTTTCTGAATGTGAAAACGTAATTCACAGGGCATCTCTGAGATGTCCTGTGGAACACAACATTTTCTATGGAAATCTATGCTATAAAGGTTCCCATAGTGGCTGCCAGAGGTTGTAAGAGGTAGAGAAAAGCATTAAACCCCTACATCACCACCACTACTGACTGTCTACGCAAAAACCTAGACTTAAGTCTTTCTAAGGATCTTAGGCCCCTATTCACGTGAATTGCAGAAGAAATCTCAAATTAGACCGGTTAGGTTGACAAATGCGACCCTGGACCAAATCCGGCACTTGCCTTCTACCAGCTTTGAGAATAGAACTTATCGATACTGGTAGAGCTGGTAAAATTATTGATTACACATTTTTTTCCATTTAATGTATTTTACCCAATCGTCTAAATATATACATATATAAATTCTCCGCATAATTTAAATCTTATGCCCTAGGTACCGAATTTTGTTTCAACGTAGCACATTGCACCTATTCTAGCCCAAATTTTGTTTTAACTTTGCACGCAAATTTTGAACAGTGTATCCGTTTAAATTTTTTCACGGTTTTATCTGAAACTCGCGTGGATATGGAACAGGACCCCTTAAAAAGACCCTTTCAGGAAGTTATTCTTCCCAAGTCTAAGACCCTAACGTAATTAATCTGTCTTAACCTAAAGAGACCATAAGGCTCGATACAAATGCTAAATTTTTTTCTTACCACATAAATTCTGCACCAGCACAATTCTTCCTTTATTTCGTACAAAAAGTAAAAATTTTAGACAGTCAAATTACCTGTAATAGTTGAACTTTCGAGCTATGGAAATTGTAATTATATGGACTTGTATTTGTGCATTTAATTGTTTTTATTACCAACTGATATAATTATACTTATTTTTCCCCTCTCATTTCAGATTACTCAACTAAAGATAGATAACAATCCCTTTGCCAAAGGATTTCGGGATACGGGAGCTGGAAAACGGGAAAAGAAGTAAGTTCAGTTCAGTTTACATATATAGAAAATTATAATCTCTGATGGTCCTATTAATAACTTTTAAGAAAGAGAAAATGTAACACTCTCATGCACACAAAATAGGATATAAGGAGGGAAAAAAACAAGTTAATATTGCCTATATAATATCCAGAATGTTTTTTCTAAAAAAGAGGAAATTTTTTAATGTTTGAATAATTATATACACTTTTAATAAAGTCGCTAACGCCGTTACATTTCAATTTAGAGTGCGTTAAAGAAAAAAAAAAGTGTTTGAAACTGTTTCGAAATATAATTTGCTTAAGAAGAGTGTATTTAAAGTGGTCGTTTTTAATCCAATCTATTTTATTTTCTCTCCAAAATATCTTGGGCATGCGCTGTGAAGCACAAGACATCCCTAAGACCTCCTGATAATGATGTTGTACGGAGGTATGTACTCTAAGGGATGCACGTTGAACCCAAAAATTGGCCCGAACCAATTTTCACCCTGTCGACTGCCCAAACAGCACATTTTCTTCAAATGTCATCCACAGGATATCCTGAGGAACAATGTACATTCAATGGACATCCTCGGGATGTACTACGGTTAAGTTTGCTGTTAGGTATGTTCCCCGAAGGAAAATAGCCACAAAAATTTAAAAATTTTTAAATCACGCTTTTACTTAAAAACGTATCAAAAACTCCGATTTAGTGGAAATTGTTTAACCCTACCTACAGTATTTTAAAGTACCATTTGTTTAAAAAGCGTATAAAATCGAAATTATGAATGATATGTGAAAGATATTCATAAGAACAGAACTAGGCGCTACATGTAGCCGATTTTGTTCCAGAAAGAGTTTTATGGAGTGCTCCCACTATTTTTGCTTGGTATTTTGTTACGATCCTCACGTGTGTCATGATTCATTCCTATATTATTTGAAGAATCTTCCATCAATCTTAGAAAACTATAAGGAACAATAAAAGTAAATGCTTTTTTCTTTTTTTACATTTTTTAAGGTCCAAATATATTTTTGGACCTGTATATACCGTACACTGAAGTACCACTTCACGAAATCCTCATTGATTTATATGATGCGGTGATATGAATAATTTTCATGGCTTATATCTTTAAAAAATACTCTTAAGTAACACAAAACCCTAGCAGCACACTTTCACCAAATGCCATCTTTAGGATATCCAGTGGATAAAAAGACCTCTCAAGGACATCCTAAGGAAGTGTTATGGATATGTGTGCTGTTAGGAAAAGTGTGTTTCAAATACATTTTTTGTCTGTCTCGTAATGTGGTAGATAAAGGGTTAAAAAATTATCACAACATTTGAAACAAGCAAATAATTTTTTGCCCCTGCGATCCCCCCCCCCCCCCAACAGCACACTTTCGCCAAATGGTATCCCTAGGATATCCAGTGGATAGAAAGGCATCCCAAGGCTTTCCTAAGGAAGTGCTATGGATTTGTGTGCTTTTAGGGCAATCCAAAGCTTTACACCTTCTCCCCAGGACATCCTCATGATATTCCGAAGATGAAGGGGCATCCCTTGGAGAAGGGGAGAAGGCTTGTTGTTAGAGCTAATCAGATAGATCCCTAAAAATGCTTGCATATCATATTGTCCTCTACTGGGGATTCATGTCCTAAATTTGTGTAAAATTGGTTCAAAGAACTGTATTAGAAAAGAATTTCAATATTTGAAACAGGCAGACAAATTTTTGCCTCTCGTCAGACGAATTTTTAAAAAGTGCTGGCCTATTACAAAACAGACCAGTGCTTAAAGGTTAGGAGGAATAGGCCATGTTCCTCTTGGAACGGGAGGAATGCCCTCCTTAGGAGTCTATCTAAGGTTTCGGCAACTATGGATTTGTGGTCAAAGCATGAGCAAAATCGGTTTGGCAGAATGAATTAAATAATAATCGCATGATTTGTCACGGGCACATAGATTTATGTTCCTGAACCTTCCCTTACTGAGAGCAATCCCCGAAAGTGCTTCCATATTATATTCTCATCGACTACTCTTATCTAAAATTTCAGTGAAATTGGAAGTGGGTTAGAAAATAAATGCAAGATCCAGACAGATAAAACAACGAACTTAAATGAAAACGTGAGAAAAGTCATGACGGAAATTTACGTTTAAGGATAATATAGGAAATACAAATCAAAAATTTAATATGCAAGGTACAAAGCAAAATCGCGAGGAGACCTTTAAATCCGCAACCATGGGTCGCTGACTTATATTGCCAACTATAAAATGTTTTTTAAAAAAGTAATCATTTATGATGGCATGTTTAAATTTAAAAAATATTTATTTTTATTTATTTATTTATTTTTTTTTTTTTTTTTGAAAATTAGAAAAAAGACTAATTTTTTATACAGCCCACAGGTCCCTTTTGCCATTTTTAATGAAAGTTGGCATTCATCCTCATCCTAACAAATTTACAAAAAGATTCACTTTCACCGAGATATTTTAAAGTTTGGAATTTTCCACATTTTTTTCGGCATTCCTTATGGAGTCGGTTAAAAACTCTTGTTTACTTTAATAGGGTATATTTTTTATTTCTTGTCACTTACACAGTAATGCCATACGTCGACGCCTAAAATCATGCTCGAAAAACAACAACAACAATAAAAAGAATGAAAGTCCAACTCTTTACGTCTGGGTCCGGGATCTGTTGAATAGATACGTCAAATTGATTCTGGCAAATGTCAGAGGCATAATGCATGCATAGGGTCGTTCAAAGATTGCTATCGCGGCAATTTTGCAGCTTTAGCGCTAGATATAAAAAATTGCCCAGATATAAAACCCACATAAGCAATTTGTACCCACGTGCCACTCCTCGTTCCATCATGGACATTTAAATATTTATCGAAACACTCATGGTTTTATATTCTGTTTAAGTAATAGTACTAATTGACTAGAATTTTTGTTAACTCACCGGTCGTAAAGTTCTATGTTCGGTCACAGTGGGCGCAAAAAACATGTCTTCCCCCCCCCCCCCAAAAAAAGTGCTTTTTCAAGGGGGAATATATATATGTATATACATTTATATGCATATATATGTAATTTTACTTACATATATGACATATATTTACAACAAAATTATGATTTTACATGGTTTTGTAAAAAAAAAAAAAAAAAGAAAAGAAAAAATTACTTTACACAGTTGATTCTTTTTTTGTAATCAGCGTGTGTATATGAACCAATGATTGCAAAAACGGGATACGTCTACAGTTAAAAAATGGACAGTTCATGGACATACATCCATGCCTATCCTTTTCTATTGAATTTTAATTAAAACGTGGTATTTATGACTGGGATTACAATGACTGGGATGCTGTGTAATTTTTTTCAGAATTTTCAGTTCATATAAAATTGGTAAAAATAATTTTTGTGTCTTCTGTAAAAACTAGATTTTTTGTGACATGTCTCGTTCCTGGAATCAGCGATTCATATAGCACCTAAATGAACCAAAACGTTCGAATTGTACCTGACAGGCACATTTCTTCCAATGGTAACTTCCCCCTCCGTGGAGGATCGAAATTGTGATGTCACTTTTCTGGACCATCCTTAGGGGGTGGGGTGGTGTTCCAGACCTTCACCAATTACCCAAAGAGAGACGATAAAATCAACCAACCCAATGGAAACTTAAATTTCGATTCTGTAACTGTGTAAGGAAAGAATTGAAATACATACATCTATGCGTATGGAGAGGCATTGAATTCATTTTGGTTAAATCGTTGTTACGGCCTTGAAGGGAAGGTGTTAAGCTGTCTTGTCTTCAAACTCTGGTAACGATGCAGATCTTCAAAAGTCATAAATTATCCATTGTCCAAGAGTGACCCTCGAAATTTTGTACATGTTTACAATGAAGGACATTACTTTTTATTGCTCTTTTACAAAAGAGACCCTAGTCCGGATGCAATTATCGCACTAGGAGATTTGTGAGCGACGCCTCCAGCGAGCGGCGACTCAAATACCACATCAAAGAATTATCAATAGAGCCGCACTTGCCGCTTTTTAAGTTGCCAGAGTTTGAAGGCAACTTTAAACAACAGAATACTGAATCGGGTCGGGTTGACAAAATTTTTACTCTGTGGGTCGGGCTTGGGTCGAGTTCAGCTTTCAACAAATCGGGTCAATCATATAATTCAAAAAAACTTTACAATAAACAGAAATTTGTTTGAAATAGTTACAACTGTATGACGGACGTAAACATGCTATATGTACCCATGATTAAATATACGCGTATACCCAGGCAATAGGGACAGTCTAATTTCAATCAATGATTCAAACGCCCGTTCATTTTCGGAAAATGAACTGTAGTCTCTCCAGATTTTCTATTCCACACGATTGTCGCGTATCATGCGTCTGAAACAACGAAAAGTGAGACTAAGTGATTTTATAGCCGAAAAAAAGTCGATCCTACAGGTATATTAATCCCCGAATTTGTCCAATGCAGACATAAAGTACGCAGATTACTCTTTAAGACTACACTGTTAAAAATTTCTGTAAATTTAACGTAAATATTTATCCAGAGACTCTGTAAATTTACAGTCATTCTTAGGTAAAAGTGACTAATCGAGATTCTCAGTCTTTATTCTGTATCTTTACCTAATTTTATTATTTAATTAAAATTAAAAATGACTGTTTCGACTTTAGAAAAAGCATTCCAAGTCCGAAATAGAGTCTCACCCATAATTAATTAAATTAATATTAGTCATTAAAGTGAATGTATAAAAAAAGTTTTTTAACATCTCCGTTTATTTTTCTCTGTCACTTTACGCAAGACTTAAGATAATAGATTACACAGAGTTTTCTGTTGAAATTTTTAACAGTGTACAATCTCGAAAGATTTGGAAGCAATTTTGCGATCACACTATACCATGGGTAAAACATTACACAAACAATGGGCAAATAAACTCATGAGAACTCGTGATATATTCTGTTTTTACATAAAAAGGGGTACATTTATCATTTTTGCTAATTTCCGAATCTGTAATTAAGTAAATAAAGTAACGTAATCGTGAAGAAGTCTATAAAATGATGGTATATCAAATTACACGTTTGGAGAAATCTTAAATTCATTTTCGCCATTTTTATTTACCGTGATGTATGAGACAGATGTTAATGTGTATATTTGGTTCACCTCCAACTTTCAGACGTTTTACAGTAGGTCAACCTCGCACGAACTGTATAAATTTTCATTAAGTCCTATCAAGTGAATTTCGTTGCGCATAAAAGTGAATGGAACTTGTATATTTTAGAATACTGTCACAGTATGACCATTGCCAGAAATTCCGTGATTATTATTTACTGTTCTTTTACAAGGGTATACATAAAGAAAATCTGATAAACTGTAAATTCATTAACATCAAGAGAAAATCTCAAATATTCTATTTCAATTTTTTCCTATAGTTTATTGACTCAGTTACCGATTCAAATAGATATATTATCCTCCCTCAATTTTCAGATGTTCGAAAAATCTCAAACATTCTATTTCAATTTTTTCCTGTAGTTTATTGACTCAGTTGCCGATTCAAATAGATATATTATCCTCCCTCAATTTTCAGATGTTCGAAAAATCTTCTTTAAAATTTTCACGAAGTACAGACCTTAACTTCCACAATAGTGTGGTACAACGACGGCGACATTTTAAGGTGTCAGAAAGAACGAAAAATGAGGCACTGTGGTCTGCCCCACTGAAAATGACGATCCTCCAAAAACATTATTCATCGTCGAATTTGTCCAGACATAATGTATGCAACATCCTTCAAAGATGGCTATCTCGACAGGTTCGGCGACAATTTTCTGGCCTCACCACCAGGTGTAAAATCGTTCACGTTAAACCCACACAAACAATTATACCCACGGGCCGCACCTCGTCTCATTACGAACCCCTAAACACTCTTATTAAGTTAGAGTTAGACGGGCCAGTCGATTGACATTGCCCCGTTCCTCCAATTTTCGTTTTAAATGCTTGCATCCGGTGGCGAGGCGAGTTGAGATGCAAATGGACTGCGTGTTTCGCGTAATAGGATAGGTAGAGAAAGAATAGGATTTTTTTTTTTTTTCTTTGCAGGGGGAAGTCGTGCCTTTAGCGTTAATCTACAAACAGTGATGCCAGGTTGGGGATTTTGTCCCCATTTTGGGGATTTTTGAGGCTTCTGGGGACAATTTTGGGGACCCAATGTTTGTGGGGACTTTTTTGGGGAATTCTAAAATTTTTGGGGCCAAATCTGGGGAGTTCAACATTTTGTCAATGTTGGCAACGTAATGATTTATCCCTATGAGGCGACTAGAGACTTTCAATAGCTTTGTTGTTATTTGGAGATTTTTTTCAAAAATTGCCTTCATTTGGAGGAAAATCTGAGCTTAAATCATAGAAAAATCTGCTTTTTTTTTTTTTTTTTTGAAAAAAAAATTATTTTCCCTTTTTAGTAGAAATCAAGTTGGGGATTTTTTCGAAAAAAAAAACGATTTGGGGAAATTTGAAGGCCTGTTTGGGGAAATAATTTTCGACCATCTGACATCACTGTCTACAAACCCGTGTCCTTAGCGTAAATGTTATAATCCCTCGGTAGCGTGTTTTTAGCCTAAATGCTTTTAGCGCAAATCTGTACTAAGTTAAAAAAAATATAAAGAAATTTAAAAAAAATGAGCTTTAACTATCCGTCACAATATATCCTGACTTAGGATTGGCTATTTAGTTTCAGTAGTAAACTATCGGAAAACAGGGGCGTTTAAAATTTGAAGAAATGTCCTTTATTGCCACATTTATTACAATAAAATAACCTGGTGTATCACTTACAGAATTTTCTCCTATTTCAATACTATAAAGATATATTGCAGATTAAGTCGTAATTCAATCTACTTTACAAATAATCTAAAATAGGCTTAGGAACAGTTTTGTTTCACATATAATTCTGTGTAATAAGGGCATTTGAATTCCCTGCTGTTATTTGTTACTTTCCGAACACTATAGTGAGGAAAGTATTGTAATCATGTTAAAAATCCGAATTCGAGATTTTGATGTTTCTATACGTTTCGAGGTCCCCTGAGTCCGTTTCCACTATGTTTACGATGATATGTGTATGTGTGTGTGTGTATATGTGTGTGAGTGAACACGCTAGCGTTTCGAATGAGCTGAAAATTGGCACGTATATTGCAAGTCACCCTAGTACGAACCTTATTGAGTTTGGTGAATCTAGTACTTATAGTTTTTTTACACGGACGCCAGGAAAAATTCTTTATCATTATGGCCTATGGGACCCAATTTTTAAAAGTGCGACAGCGTCTAAACGCCTCATTCAATTGAGCTGAAAATGTACATGAATATTATAAATCACTGTTGCACTCACTATAAGCATTCTGGTGAATCTAGCATTTATAGGTTTTTATAGGGACTCAACGAAAAATTCTTTATCATTATGATGTATGGGCTCAAAGTTCAGTAGCGTTCAATAAAACGTCCTGAAATATAGGGAGAAAAATACTCAAACACTCTATTATGGTTTTCTCGCTTTTGTTTTTTTAACAATTCCTCTTTCTTTACTTCATCTACAAAACTGTTAATGACTCAATGCTCGGAAAGTCGAGTCGAGTTACTCCAGATTTTTTTTAAGTTATGCTGATAACAGATATACATAGAGATCAATTCCTAAAAATTGGAATTTTGTAATCAGGGCACCACAAAGCGTGATATTACCAAAAAACCAGACTTGTCAAAATTTAGTTGTCAAATTTATAGTTTTAATTCAATTAAGATTAAAAATCTGGTGTGAAACAACCACATGACTTCCATTACCCGCTATTACATGTATTATAAGCATTTTTGAGAGATAATGTGATCAGAAAACATAAAAGTGACCTAAAGAGAAAATCGTTAGAGCCGTTTTTGAGATACCAAATTTTACAAAAAATCAATTATTGACCGGAAAAAAATAATTACATACAAAAGCATATTTAAAAGTGAGTTAAAATGGCGAGTTTGAAAAAAATCCGTACAACCGTTTTTAAAGGAACGCCTTTGCGAGGCCTGAACTTGAGCTATTTATACAGGACGCCTATCAATTTTCCTGAACTAACCAACTATATCATTCGAAAGGACATCTAATAGAGTGCTTATATAGCAAGTTGGAAGAAAATCGTTAGAGCCGTTTTTGAGATACGGATTTACGGTCCCACTTCCGGTTAAACTCAATTATTAACAGGAAAACAATAATTACATACAAAAGCATATTTAAAAGTGAGTTAAAATGGCGAGCTTGAAAAAAATCCGTACAACCGTTTTTAAAGGAACGCCTTTGCGAGGTCTGAAATTGAGCTATTTATACAGGCCGCCTATCAGTTTTCCTGAACTAACCAACTCTATCATTCGAAAGGATATCTAATAGAGTGTTTATATAGCAAGTTTGAAGAAAATCATTAGAGCCGTTTTTGAGATACGGACTTACGGTCCCACTTTCGGTTTCCGATGTCCCACTTCCGGTTTTTCAATTTTCACCAAAATTTGGAAATTTCATCTGTACAACAGATGTATTTCAATTCTAAAGTTTCGTAGATCTATCTTTATTAGTTTCTGAGCTATAATAGCCAGAAAATTCTCCACATACATACATACATACACACACACACACACACATACATACACACTGACCCATTGCCAAAAACCACTTTTTTGGACTCAGGGGACCTTAAAACGTGTAAATCAGGTGAAAACCCGATATCGAATTTTCAGAGCGAATACAATACTTCCATTACCTACGGTAGTAGGGTAATGGAAGTAAAAATTAAAAGCTAAAAATAAAATTTTACTGGCAGTCAATTTTAGTGGATATTAACAAGAATCTCTTCCGCGCAGAAATAATGCTAAATTGAACAATTTGTTCTGGAGCATAAACAAAATATTTGAAAACAAAATTATTTCAAACAAAGTACAGTAAAGCACCATTTATACGTCTTTCAAGAGATTGACGTAAAAGGACGTATAAATGAAAAGACGTATAATAGAAATTTTAATAATAACACTTTGATTACAACGAATTTAATAGCACAGAAGCAAAATTTATGTTAAAATACTAATTAATAAAGTTTATGATAATAATTAGTATGTTACTTTATAACAGAATTTATATTTGAAAATATGATTAAATTAAAAAAAGTAATCTGGTGTGTCACTCACACAACTTTCTCTTACCCTGAAATTTAATACTATAAATACAGGTTGGAGATTAAGAAGTAAGATAACGAGTACTGTTATGTAAACCTTGTTATGTAAACCTATCGTATATTTTATGTAATAGAGATAGTCAACTGGGAAAAAAATTTGAGTATGAGGAGCCTCGCCTCCCCCATCGAGGGGAGTAAATTTTAATGATGGGTAACTTTCAAAAGAGCTCGCCAATACCTTTAAAACGAATGGTTGAACCATCGATCTGCGATAATTTAAAATAAAGTTATCGAATTTTTTCATTTTTAACAAAATTTTTTTTTTTTTTTTTTTTTTAAATTATATGCTAAACAATTGTTTAGCATATGCTAAACTATTGTTTTTTGTTCAGTTGAGTTTTATATGCTAAACAATTCAAATTAGGTTTCGGAAGAGTTTATATGTGTGAGAGGGGCTATCGCCCCCCTCAACCCCCCGTTTCATTAATGCGCCCACATTTATATAGAATTTAATTTGGTTATTAAAAAATAATTTATTAAAATAATTTAAAAAAATTATCTTTTATGATAATGCAGACGGTTTCAATATTAGAGAAGTAGTATAACACTAAATATATATATATATATAAAAAAAAGTTGAATTTATTCTCAATGTTACATTTAAAAAAAAAAAAAAAAAAAATGTTTTTTGTTAAAAATGAAAAAAATCGATAACTTTATTTTAAATTATCGCAGATCGATGGTTCAACCATTCGTTTTAAAGGTATTGGCGAGCTCTTTTGAAAGCTACCCATCATTAAAATTTACTCCCCTCGATGGGGGAGGCGAGGCTCCTCATACTCAAATTTTTTTTCCCAGTTGACTATCTCTATTACATAAAATATTTATTCGTTTCATTTGGTTTAGTGCAGTCTATGGATGTTAAACTCTACTTACCTGCTATTTCCCCCATAGACGTAATGCATTTGAATACTTTTGAGTGTCCCTGTACACGAACCATTGGCTTCATCTCAACGAAAAGCTTAGTGTAGCATCCCTATAGGATACACATTTAAAATACCGAGTTTGGAATTTCTGCTACTATTTGTTCTTGAGATAGGCTGATAACAGACACACAGACCATTCGCTGTAAACATGATTTTCGTATTCAGGGGACCTCAGAACATGTCAATATAACAAAAACTCACGTTCGAAAATTTGACCCTAAATTAATACTTTCTCGACCCTATGGGTAAGAGAAAGTAAAATGAAAAGGAAGAAACAATGATTTATTATTATAAAAAGCGCGAAAAATCATACTATTAATGCCCGACTTGAGTACTAATCATACATCTCATATTTTGAGTATGCCATTTTACATATTTTGAATACATATGAATACACCTTGAATATTAATTTTTTATTGATGATTATACGATTTCTTTACTAATAATAATATACGACATGTTCAATAATAAGTATTATACTCCTTTATTTGCAATGTGCTGGGCATGAACGTAATGAACAACTATGAACATTCTACTCTAAAATTCCGTAAGTTATTCAAAATTCTCGATTTTTATAACATGGAAGAATAAGGCAATATTTTGTATATTGTATATATAATATATATATGTATTATAAATTATATCTTATAACAATAAAACTACCAGACTAATTTTAAGCCATCATTTACGATTCTGGCATTGTCGTATATTATTCATTGTCGTATATTATTATTAGACGTAATTTCGCATTAATGTAATGTAAATAGTCGTATTACATTACGATTATTCATACATTGCATTCATTATGACAAATATTGCATTGGTAATAGTAGTATGAAACTGCATCAAAACTAAAATACGTAACTAAAATTAATCTCGGAGGTACGGTAGCTCAGTAAATAGGTGAGGAATTTCACTATGAACTATGTGCAGTGATCTGCCGAGTTTATTTCCCTTGGCATTGTGACATCGTCAAGGTTTTCTTCTTTTGTACTCGACTGCCAGCGTGAGGTCCGAGGTGCCTCTCTGTCTGCGAGATCCTGAAAACGGACATTCCGTGCATCCTTTCACACTCGCAGATGCAAAGTCCCCGCAATTTCACGCTCCACTTTGACAATGACGTCTTGCGCTCCCAGGCGAAGTTTGTACCCAGACATTTTGACGCAGAGCAAACACCCGTGAACTATTAAACTGGGTGTGGAACTTATATATCTCACGTGCCCGAAAACTTTCTGATCTGTTGTCATCTTGTGGGAACCCCCCCCCCCCCATCAAAATTTTGGAGGACTGAAAAATCAGAGAAAAATTCTAGAGACTTGGATTATGCACTGTGTAGAGAGAAGTCGTTCTCCTGAACTTCTCTGTGATTTTTACACATGCTAGGAATCACATGTATATGGGATGCATGTTTTTACGATTTTCCTGTATGAACAGGATGTTAAATGGAACGGTTATGTACTACTTCGTCTTATTAAAACTTCGTTATATTATTTTACAAGAGTATTTATTTTTTAGTTTCTCTAAAGTAATACGTTTGAATTCTAACAAAAGTTGCAATTCAAGTGATGCCTTTGAATCTGTAACTGAATCCATCACAGCATGAGTATAGTTCCCTATAACTGAAACTTATGATATGAAATATGGAATGGGAATTGAGCAGAGTCCACATAGGACAACTAATTTTAACTTGTATGTATTTCTTTATTTAACATCCAACCAACCTTCCAAAGAGATTTCGAATTTCATTCAGACTTTCGTACTTGTGAATGTCATGAAAAACAGGTAGCTGAAAAATTCCTTTTTAAAAGTAAAATATTTTGGACATCACAAAACTTTATTCAATGTAATTTTTCTGGTTGCGGAAATTACAGCACCATTTACCTTTTAACAAAAACAAATATTTATACCTAGTTTCCCCGAAAAAAAAAAATTAAACATGCAGTTTGGTGTACTTTTAACCAGTAAATGCTAAGATATTGCCATATGGAAAATCGCAGAAGGTGAGTAATAGTAATGCCACCTGTCACCCAATTTACCTAAATTTAGTCAGCATTCCTTTTCATAATGACATGACCCTATTTCATCTTTTTCATCAGATATTTCAATTCGCCTATTAAGTTTGGTGCATTTATATGTTTTAGAAGCTGAGACACAGCTTTCAAGTACACGGGAAAAAATGCAGTATAGCAATGCCACCTGTCGACCGATATAAACCCAAGTCCTATCAGCTTTCGTTTTCATAATGGGCATCATATATACCCAGGTTTGTTCATTTATGCGCCATAGAAGCTGAGTTATAGCCTTCATTTGCAATAGGAAAATTGTAGCACAGCAGCGTCAGCTGTCGCTGTATGTATACCCGAATTAAATCACAACAGTGTTTTATAATAACTCTCTTACATATCAAATTTTGAGCATTTATGCATAATAAAAGTTGAAATATAACCTTCGCGTAATCGCAACAGATCAGGGCTGCTTGTTAAGCAATTGACACCAAAAATTGATAGACAATAATGATATGTCAAGGTGCAACTAAATATGCCTAAACTTTTATGAAATTCTGCTAATTAGTGCTTGAGCTAGAGCTGCCCCAAAATTCTTATGCCTTACACCCCTATAAACAGTGACGTTTCCTAAAAAGGGTCGAATTGGGTTCAGTATATCTCAAATAGTGCGAATCCATCAAAACCTGGAAGTCGAAACTTTTTATAAACCCAATACTACTTTCTACTGGGAAGTATAGAAGAAAGTAAAAATGGTATTTACACCAATGAAATTAAATGTACGCCTGCAAACTTTTCGCTCAACAAGGTTTTTTATTCATACGCTCTCTCTCTATGAGAATACCTTATCGCCCACCAGCATCGCCATGGCAATCACCATCAACAATCGGGTCACGTGAGAGGATGGCTCGCCGCCTCGCACACGCTTTTTCTGGCTACAGAAAAAAACCAGTCGAGCCATAACCTCATTAACACGTTTGTAAAACGGAATTCCATTGTTTGCAATTCTTGGAAAGTGTTAGTTACCCACCTGACTGCTCCAAATGCAAGAATAAAATGAACGACCGCTATTCGAAAAGTGTTCATATAGTGGAGGCTGAAAAAGTATATGGTCAATAGTGGTGTCCCATGTGGAAAACGACTGGCCTTTAATAATTTAGATGTCCGTATATAGAGTCATTGATATGCATATCTGCGTATATTTTGTATTTACGTTGTTGCTTTCAAGCTGAGCTCGTGCCTCCTCTTTTCGTCTGATGAAAGAAGGCGATCAATGATTACGACCCGAAACAGCTGTTGTAGAATTTATATATTTTGTTTATAAATTTTCTGTTCGTTACTTTTTAAAGGGACCCGGCACCCTTCATTTGGCAAAACTGACGGAAATATCAATTTTCTAATTTTTTGCTTAAAATATACCTTGACACAATGACGAATATATCCTAACGAAGTTTCCTGAAAATTCGAGACCTCTAAAATAACATTTAAAGTAATTTAAAGTAGATTTGGAATAAGATTTGGAATATTTTTTCAAAGTTAAAGTGTTTTTTCTGAGTTCGTGTTTTATCAGTATATCCATATGTTCCAAACACTAAAATTTAAATATATATTTCTCAATTGACTTGATTTTTTTTTTTCCAGATGTTCATTATAGTGTCTTTTATAGAACTAAAGATCGGATTTGCAAAATCAAAAGTTTTTTTTTTTTTTTTTTTTTTTTTTAATAGACACATGTAGATCAACATTTTATTTTTTTACTCCCAAACAAATTAACTTTTTAGAAATCCGATTCTTAGAGTTATAGAGGACACTTCAAAGAACATTATATAATATATATATATATATATATATATATATATATATATATATATATTTAGAAGTTGTAGAAAAAGATAGATTTTTTAAATTTTTTAAATTGTACCAGTAGAAATGTCATTTTCCTTAATAAAATCCCTTAATAATATGAAAAAAGAGTATTGTAAAATGCTTAAATAAAAAAAGTTGTTCAAAGGCTAGCGTTTTTTTTTTTTTTTTTTTTTTTTTCCCAAGCAGCGCTCGTTCCTCTTCTGTCCGTCTGATGAAAGAAGGTGATCAATGATTACGATCCAAAACAGCTGTTGTAGAAGATTTGCAATTTATAGATTTTGTTTATAAATTTTTTTGTTCATTACTTTTTAAAACCAATCTTCCGGTGCTTTTTTTTACGGAAATATAAGTATGCGTATATTAATTATGCAAACAATATTTAACTCAAAATTCTGTTCATTCGTATAATTTTTTTTCGAAATATCCTCCATACATGATACTCTAAAAACTAAACTCAATCATCAGAAGAAAGAAAAAAAAAAGAAAGAAAGAAAGAATAGTAATTCGTAAAATAATACTCTGATGGGGCATTCACATGACTTTCTCTTACCCTGCATTTCAATACTATAAAGATAGGTTGCACATTAAGGTGTAGGATAAAAAGTAATGTATAGGACTCTACTTTAAAAGTAGTCAAAATTGACATTTAATAGAAAAGAATATTGTTTGCTTAATTTTGAATAGCCCTGTTTATTGTCTTTAAATTATATACACACCCCATTGAGTATTTAAAAAAAAAAAAAAAAAAAAATCGACCCCAAAAGATTACTTTGCTTACCATACATGTTTAAAAAGAAAGTAAAAATTTAACCAACCCAAGCTAATGCTGGTATTCATGCAATCATCCCTCTGAAGAGAAATAAATCCTTCTTATAAGAATCTTTATTTCACCTGTGTAATGTATTATTACGCCACGTTCAAACCACCTGTTTTTTCTTGCAATGTATGGTATTTTCTTGAAAAGCTGGTGTTTATTACTATTTCCATTTCAAAAGCAGTACTAGGACCTATAGAATGCATCACTAGATCTAGTGGGCGGCGAATATATTTTTCAATTGTGCATTTTTGGATCGGAAAAAAAAAAAAAAAAAAAAAAAAAAACGAAATCTGGTGTGTAACAAATTACAACCAAAACGACTTCCATTACTTACGACAATAAATTTTTACTCTTTTTGGAGATTTTTTCAATCAGCATATATAGTTACGCTCATCACTGACTGACTCTGACACGCTTAAAAAGGCTAAGAGATTTCTTTGGACTCTGTGAAACGCAAGTTGCCACCTCATTTTCATACTTTGGTTAATTTTAAAAAATCTAATTGTCCGATCCGCCGGATTCAGAAAAATCACCCTTTTCATTGGGTACCTTATTTGTAACGAATTTTTGATTAGATTTTTTAAAATTAATTAAAATATGAAAATAGACATAGCTTTAAAATAGACATTTAAATTTTTAATTGTTGCTATTTTTACTTTCTTCTATATGTAATATAGAGAAAGAATTGGATTCGCGAAAATTTTCGACCTCCGTTTTTTGACGGATCTACACGTTTTGGGATGTCCTGAACACGAATTGATAGTTTTTAGAAAATGTCTGTCTGTGTGTCTGTCTGTGTGTCTGTCTGTCTGTCTGTATCATTTTTTTGTGGACGCTGTATCTCACGAACCAGTGAATGAAATTTAACCAAACTTCGTATTTAGTTGCACCCTGACATGAACTGGTGCCCATTAGATTTGGGGATCAATAGCTCAACAGGTGTCGCTGTGATAGCATTTTATGCAAATTTTTAACATGGCAGCATAAGACAAAATTCCGTATAAATGGGCATAATGAGAGTTATTTTAAACTTGTGATTGTAAAATTAATATGAAATATTGATAATAGTAGTAGTTAACTAGGAAACAAAAATTGTGCATGGGGGGCATCGGTTCTACCCCCCCGGGGAAGTAAATTTTCAAGATGGGTATCTTTCGAAAGGTCTCGTTGATAATAGTAATAGTTAACTGGGAAAAAATTTCTGTGCATGTGGGGGCATCGGTTCCCCCCCACCGGGGGGGAAGTACCCACCCGGGGGGGCAAAGTTTCAAGATGGGTATCTTTCGAAAGGTCTCGTCAATACCTTTAAAACGAATGGTTGAACCATAAATCTGTGATAATTTAAAACAAAGTTATCGATTTTTTTTACTTTTAACAAAAAAAAAAAAAAAAAAATCGTATTTTTTTTTTAAACGAAATTAGACCAAACTTGGTATTTAGTTGGTCCCTGACATAAACTGGTGCTGATTATATTTGGGGATCAATAGCTCAACAGGAGGCGCTGTGATAGCATTTTATCTAAATTTTTAACATGGCAGAATAGGACAAAAATTCCTATAAATGTGCATAATAAGAGTTATTTTACACTTGTGATTGTAAAATTAATATGAATTATTGATAATAGTAGTACGTATCTAGGAAAAAAATTTTGTGCATGGGTGGGTAAATTTTGAAGATGGGTATCATTCGAAAGATCTCGTCAATACCTTTAAAACGAATGGTTGAACTATAAATCTGTGATAATTTAAAACAAAGTTATCGATTTTTTTTTTTACTTTTAACCAAAAAAAAAAAAAAAAAAAAAAAAAAAAAATTAGAAAAAAATTCGCAGTTTTTTTTTTTTTTTTTTTTTTTTAAATATTGTTAGTGATTGAATAAGTATTAATTTTTACAAAAAAAAAAAAAAAAAAAAACTTAGAAAAAAAAAATCGTATTTTTTTTTTTTTTTTTTTTTTTTTTAATATTGTTACTGATTGAATATGTGTAGGAAAATATAGAAGAAAGTCTTGTGGTGGCCACAACATACTAGTTTTTTTTCCCTGCATAAAATGAAATATGCCTTTACATGAAAATATATATATATAAAATTTTACATTTGATCATGTATGTGAAAAAATGACGTCTATAAAATAATAATAATTTTAAATTTTAACGTTAACGAAGACATAAATATTTCGCACGGGCTTGCTAGTAAATGAATTATTGGAAGTGAGAAATAAATAATTACAAGATAAAAAGATCTTTTTATATACCATCTTTTTAAATTTTCTGTTCAATCATATAAACGCTACCGAAGGCCGCGGAAACCCGGAGCAATTGGATAAATTTTTAAAAAAATTCATTGCTCACGTGTTTTGAGCTATTATAAAAGTTTCAAATGTCTAGCGAGTCGAGTCGGGAAGTTAGTGAAAAATCGATTGCAAGCTTTGTACTGGTAACGCTGCCGAAGGCAGCAGGAACCCGAAACATTTGGTTAAAAATATTTTTAAAATGCATTTTCACCGTATTCTGAACTATTCTGAAAGTTTCAAATGTCTAGCTAGTCAGGAAGTTAGTTAAATAAATTTTCTGTTGAATCATATAAACGCTGCTGAAGGCAGTAGGGACCTGAAACAGTTGACTAAAAGTATAAAAAAAAATGTATTGTCACTGTATTCTGAGCTATTCCGAAAGTTTCAAATGTCTAGCTAGTCGAGAAGTTAGGGAAAAATCGATTGCAATCTTGGTACTGATAACGCTGCCGAAGGCAGCAGGAACCGAAACAATTGGCTAAAGGTATTAAAAAAAAATGCATTTTAACCGTATTCTGAACTATTCTGAAAGTTTCAAATGTCTAGCTAGTCGGGAAGTTTGTTAAATAAATTTTCGTTCGAATCATATAAACGCTGCCGAAGGCAGTAGGGACCTGAAACAGTTGACTAAAAGTATAAAAAAAAATGTATTGTCACTGTATTCTGAGCTATCCTGAAAGTTTCAAATGTCTAGCTAGTCGAGAAGTTAGTAAAAAATCGATTACAAGCTTTGTACTGGTAACGCTGCCGAAGGCAGCAGGAACCCGGAGTAGTTGGTTAAAAATATTTACAAAATGCATTTTCACCGTGTTCAGAACTATTCTGAAAGTTTCCAATGTCTAGCTAGTCGGGAAGTTAGTTAAATAAATTTTCTGTTGAATCATATAAACGCTGCCGAAGGCAGTGGGGACCTGAAACAGTTGACTAAAAGTATTAAAAAAATGTATTGTCACCGTGTTTTGAGCTATCCTGAAAGTTTCAAATGTCTAGCTAGTCGGAAAGTTAGGAAAAAATCGATTGCAATGCTTGTACTGATAACGCTGCCGAAGGCAGCGGGAACCCGAAACAGTTAGCTAAAGGTATTAAAAATATGCATTTTAACCTTATTCTGAACTATTCTGAAAGTTTCAAATGTCTAGCTAGTCGGGAAGTTAGTTAAATAAATTTTCTGCCGAATCATATAAACGCTGTCGAAGGCAGCGGAACCTGAAGCAGTTAACTAAAATTATTAGAAAAATGTATTGTCACCGTGTTGTGAGCTGTCCTGAAAATTTCAAATATCTAGCTAGTCGGGAAGTTAGTTAAAAGTCGATTGCAAGATTTGTCCCTGACAAACACACAAGAATCGAAGTTAATAAAAACATGGTAATAAAATGAAATTATCATTTTTCAACGGGCGCCTTACTAACTAGCTATTGCATATCTATCACGACATTTGGCTATTGTTTTAGATTTGGCAAATAGAGCTTGCCGGAATAATATGCCATGCCAGTAGCAAATTTGAAAGTAGGTTCATTTGGGAATATCGATAGCTAGGCGCGGCTGAAGACCGAGTAGTAATAAAAATAAATAAGTGACCACAAACAACATTTGTTTCTGAGAGATATAATTAAATACTATCCTTCATCAGAGGAAAAAAAAAAGTAGCCACTTTTTGTATACTTGCAATTCACACAAATTCTTTGCCAGAATATCTTCATTTCAACTACGCAGGGCACAGTGTGTTATTGCGCCCTCAGAGTTCAAAACCAGGCCTTTCGTAAGCCAACCCTTAAACGACCGTTCACGCAACTTATGCACAAAACAGTGTGCAGCTGAATATTTGGCGAATGCTTTTGTTTTTATTTGAAGGAAACAATCGCCGACCTCAAGTCATTCTCGCAACAATGGAAATAAGCTATGGCCATCCACTCACCCACCTGTAAGCTCGCTTCGCCCACTCTTTGAATAAAACGACGGCAGCATTCCAACCTTCCAGGGCGCTGGAACCACCCCCCGAAAACACAACCACCCAGCTGCTTTCTTATGTAAGGGTCTATTTTTCTGACATTTATGACTGCACTGTGTTAAATTTCATCAACTGCACACAGAGAAAAAGATTTGATGAAATTACAAAAAAGTATATTGTTCAGGTCAGTTTGGTTTTTTAAGGGGTCTGGGACACCAAATTTTTTATTATTTATTGATGAATTGCTGTAATTATTTTTTCTGAAATTGGAGCTTTTTTGACGATGAAGTTGAGCAAAAAAGAATCTTAAAAAAATTTTAAATAAAATTTTTAAAATTTAAAACTTTTGATAAATCTAAAATTTGTTATATCTCATGAACTAACGGTTCAATTTACAAACTTTTTTTCACTCTTATATACAGATAAGATTTATCTTCAATTTATCTTCGGGATTTTTAATTAGGAGCAAAACTTTTTTGGTAATCCAAAAGTTATGCATGAAACAAGTACTTTTTTCAAATTAAAATTAATATTTAAAAAATTTATTTTTGTAATCAGAAATCCCGAAGACAAATTGAAGATAAATCCTTTCTGTACATAAAGGTGAAAAAGTTTGTAAATTGAACCATTAGTTCAAGAGATATAACAAATTTTAAATTTATCAAAAATTTAAAATTTTTAAAATTTTATTTACATTTTAAAATTTTTATTTAATTTTTTTTTTTTTTTTAAAGATTCTTTCTTGCTCAACTTCATCGTCAAAAAAGCTTCAATTTCAGAAAAAAATTATTACAGCAATTCATCAATAAATAATAAAAACAAAAATTTGGTGTCCCGGATCCCCTTAAAACAAATTTCCCCTAGAAGTCAAATATCACTTTAGTTGCAACGATAAAATATAATAATATAATAATAATTTTAAAAAAAGTATAGCCGATTTGAAAGAAGCATATATGAGACCTCAAATTGACCAAGTTATGCAGGAGGCCTATCAATTTTCCTAAACTAATCGACTACGGCTTACGAAAGAACACTTAATGGGGTGTTATACAGCAACTTTGAAGAAAATCGTTAGATCCGTTACTGAGATACTGACTTCCGGCCCCACTCCTGGTTTTCAATATTCACCAAAAGTTCGAAAAATCATCTATACAACAGACCTGTCTCAATTCTGAAATGTTCTCATTCTATCTGTATTAGTTTCCGTGATATGATAGTGAGAAGATTCTCCATACACTTATACACACACTATTGCCGAAAACCGCTTTTTTGAACTCACGAGACCTTAAAACATGTAAATCAAGTAAAAACTCGATAACGAATTTTTGGACCGAATACAATACTTGAATTACCTACGGTAGTCGGGTAATGGATGTAAAATAGTTTGTTGTGGCCCCACAACACGTTCTCTCTCTCTCTCTCTCTTTTTTAATAAAAATTACCGCAATGTAAATTATGTATTAAAATTATTTTTCATGATGATTACAGATGATTTTCATCTCACAAAAGTATGACCCTAAAAAACTACAGAAAGTCAATACTGTGTCAATTTTATTATTTGTGGAAAAAAGAAAGAAAGAAATCGATGACTTCGATTTAAATTATGACACATCAATGGTTCAACCATTCGTTTTAATGTCCTGAAATACTTCTTTTGAATTATACTCTGATTAAAAATCTTCACACACACAGAAGTGATGCTATTAGATTATACAGAATTTCTTCCTTATTGACTATTACTGTATAAGTAATTCTTTATTATTTCATAGTGATTCGTTAAAAAAAATTTCTCACATTGTGCACATACGTGACACTAACACATGCACATGCACATATACATACCATTATTCCTTAATTTATCCATTGCTGAACGTGTTAGGTGAAACTTACAAATTAATTTACGCCATTAGCTGAATTTTTCCCGATCTATATTGTATAAAAGAAAGCATGCATTAAATTCATAAAAATTCGACTTTCGGTTTTTGGTAGATTGACGCATTTTCAGTGATCCAAAACACTATTTGACTGTTTTTAGACAAATGCCTAATGTGTGTGACAAAGATTTCGGGTAGCTCAAAAACTAATGAATAAATATTTCTTTCTTTACATATAGTTATTCTATATGCAATTAATTACACTTTCACAAAAATGAATACCTACCAACTTTTGATCTGTTGCGTATCAAGGGTACTGGGTGGGTGGGTGGGTGGGGCGCCCCAGATCTTTGTTCGTGGGGTGGGAGGTCTCCGAAAAAACTTTTAAATTTATGCATCTAGTGAAATTGTCATGCCATTATTTTAACCTGAAACATTCCCTTGAACTTCACTTTAACCGGTAGGTTCCTGTCTAAAGAGCCTTAAATGTACAAGAAAGAAAAAAAAAAAAAAAAAAAAAAAACTAGTTGGCATACGTGGACTCTGCTCAGTTTCCCATCATATGTATGTTCTCATAAATTTCCAGTGCGAGACATATTATTTTCACGTTAAGAGAAATGAATTTGACCAAAGCTTGATACAGTGACAGAATGAACTCCCAGCCTAATAGGCTACCAACCGTTCACTTCGATATATTTATGTTATACTAATCTATTAATTTATTTTATCATGGCCAATTCCGTTGTTTAGTTTTCATGCTACTATTTCCAATGCAACAATCCTCAAAATTCCTATTTATATGAAAAATTTACAATTTCGCTATGCTGGTAAAATCTTAAATTACGAATAACTTACGAAATTTTCCTATTATAGAATAATTGTAGTCAATCATGTTCAAATAGGTATCATAAATGCCATTTTGAAGTTGTCTGATATATTTATGACCCTCAAAATGGACGTTTATGCTCAATTTTGCCCTTTTCTGCCAAGTTAAGTAAATCGTAAATTCCAAATAACTTACGAAATTTTTAAATTGGAAAAATCATAGTCTATGATATTCATGCCAGTATCCTAAATAATATTTCGAAAGTGGTTTGACATCTTTACGATGAAAATATCCTTTAAGATTGACGTTTATGTGAAATTTTTCTCTATTCTGCCATGTTAAGAAATTCGTAAATTCCAAATAACTTACGAAACTTTCAAAGTAGCATGTCTACAGTTAATGATGTTCATTCGGAGTTCAGAACTGATGTTTTAAAACTGTCCTGACATCTTTACAGTAATTTTTTTTTTATTTAATGGACGTTTAAGTCAAATTTTGCCCTATTGTCTCATGTTAAGAAAATCGTAAATTTGTAATAACTTACGAAGTTTTTTAATTCGAATGTTGCAAATGAATAGGGTTCTTGCCTTTGTCGAAAGTAATATTTTAAAACTGATCTGACTTCTCTGCGACTATTTGTTTTTGAGATATCGTATACAGTGTACACAGACTAACAAACTCACTAACGGATTAACAAACTAACACACACCTTACAGACGGACCATACAAATTTTGTCATTTTCGGATTCCTCACACCTGAAAACGTGTAAAAAAGTAAAAATACCGAGGTCGAAAATTTTCACGATTACCTAAGTTCCCCAGACCTATAGTATGATGGGGAACTAAAAAACGTAGAGCAACAACACCAAAACCAAAAACTCATTTATGCAAAGCCTAACTACAGCAAGGCAAGTGGGGCCAATGCCTATGATCCTCTTGCAGGGTTGAGCTTCCAAATCAATGTTAGAATTTACTCCAATGCCTTTTTATAGTAATAAATTTAAGCGGAGAAATGGAAGGGCTCTCAATATATGAGGGACTCCAATTATTAGGGGACCCACAGTGAGACATTTGCCCCGGGCCTCGAAAGTTGGGTGTAGGAAAAACTTTTTTTTTATTATTATTTCGAAATGTAATAGCGATCAAAAGTTGTCTTTTATGTTGAGTAAGAAAAATACTGAGTTTCAGAATTTTTGAAATGTATTTTGAGGGTCCACTTTTACTCCAAAATGTCAAACCATTTGATTACTTTTATTTTCTTTATAACTAATTTATAAATCTCTCTCCTTGTATATCTAATGACAAACAAAATTATTATGTTTCGAATTCGTAAATAATTGTAGTTGTTTTTATGTAATTTCATTCAAAGAGGGCTTTAGTCAGGTTGTAAAATGTTAATTTTCTGCATATCTAGCTTGTTTTCGGGTTAAAGTAGCTTATTTCCTTTTAAAAACCTGTTAAAAAGCTTCACTAAGGCAGATAATGGCCTTGGCACCCAATTTGGCAACCTTGGCGAGAAAATCCTTATTATCGATATACCAAATATCTAAGCTCTATCTCGAATAGAACTGAAGTTATGGAACATTGTCAATTTTCTACGAAGGTATATAAGGAATCGCATCGAAGCCAAGTCAGTGCTGCAGTTTTTGATGCTGTCAGCTGTTATTTAAGCTGTTCTTTCTGGTGAAATTGAAGTTGATACTTGACTTACAGACTTGTAATCGTCTGGAATTTTCTGTCAATAAACTTTTTAGCCTCTGAAAGATTCGCCTTTCTGTCAGAGACAACTCAGGTAACACCGAGTACGTAACAACATAAAAGCAATTTAAGGTCTGTGCAAAGTTTGAATATTATCTAAAAATATCTTTTCATTATTTGATATTAAGAATCTTATATATTAAAACACAAGCGATTTTCCGTAAGACCAAAATCGCACGATTTGGGCATGCGCGGAGGCTGTTCCTGTCTTTAGACGAAACCAGTGACCAATCGCTGAGAGACTTTTCGGATTTTTAGAGCGAGCGAATTCAGAAACCTGAAATAATCAGAATACGGAGTTAGCTCATGCCTTCTTCTGTGGTATCCTGGCGTGGGTTGCTTACGGTGATGGCGAAATTTGTAAATACTGGGTTAGATTTTCACAATTTTCTATTTTTTTTTTTTTTTTAAACAGCAAGGTATGTATGCATTATTATTATTATTATTATTATTTTTTTTTTTTTGTTATTATCTTATTTCTTTTACTTAAAGTTTATACTTTGAATTCTAGAGTATTGAAATATGTGTTCCTTTCCTGTTTACATTTGTATACGTTCATATGAAATGTTAGTGTTAAAATTTTAACCTTCTTACTACTTTGTATGTATTATACGAAATATTACTATTAGCATTTTTTAATGTTTTGTGTGCATATAGTATATTTAAAATGTTAGATTATTACAATTTTCGCGAAATTGCACCTGAATCGAGCTTCATCAATATTTCTGTATTGCACAGAAAATAATATTTTTATTTTTAGTTACTCCCATTATTTATTTCGTTTATTTTTGAATTCTTATTATAATAGTATGAATAAATTTAATCTAAAGTGATTATTTTATGTTTATATGTTTGATGGATTACTTTTAGCGTATGAATTTCTTTTTGCATTCTTGGACGTTCTCAAAACCCCAACTTTGTAGATTATTTTTTGAAATAATGATAATGCACAAACCAATTTCCATCAGGTAAAATCTCGCGATTATTGTAAGCATATATAATTTTTGAATATACTAAATAAGATATAGATGCAGTAGAAAATAAAATGTAAACAATAACATTTTAAATAAACACAGAAAAAACAGAAAAAAAAAAGTAGAGTTTCCAGTGCTATATAATATTTTCAATTTTATTTTGAGCATTCAAAAAGTGCAGTAACTGGAATAACTTAAATTATTTAATGCATAATCATTGCAATTTTTAGCCTTCACACTTCGTAGTTGTTTGTTGTTATAATACACACTTCATATATCCTTTTAACAGATAAATAATTTTTCTATTCTGCACATCTGGCTAACCATACCTTTCGAATGATACCATTTTTAACCCTCTACTTCCATAATTAACATATTAAAAGTGTACCACAAATTTTATGCTTGCCTAATAATATATTATATATATATAATTGAGAAAAATTGTGCTGATTTCAATTTGGCACTGAATTATTTGGAAGTTTCTTGCCAAGGTTTTTCATTTACGCAATTGCGATATCCATTTTTATTCATTACTGAAATGACGATAAAAAGCCGCTGAAGGATCCCAAAACTAAAGCTATACCACAGTAATTTTAAGAAATGAATATAGTAATCTATACTAGGGAATGAGATACAGTGACTGCATGCCTTTATATGGAAGAATAGTCCTGTCGTACTAATTTAAGCTCTCTTTATAATGAATGTAAAAAGTATTTACTTATTACTTTTAGAGGGGCGGAGGGTGGTCAACCAAAAATGACAGCAATTTCAAGGCAAATGTAGTATCACAAAAAAAATTTACAACTCAAAATAGCTCAGTGGTACACCAGCCTATGCCATAATGCAACATCCCAAATTTATCATTAATTTTACGTTTAATATTTTTATTTCTATAAAATATAATTCATACGCTCTTTCTTTTGTACTCACTGACATGACTTCTGCAAATTTAGGTTTTTAAAATTATGGTTGTACTTTAAATATTCATAAACCTGGATTGAATATATAATAAGGATTGGAAAATTTTCCAAAATATTTATGTTTGGTACCTAACTCTTTAAGCTGCGAACAATTTTTGGTTCACAAATAATTATGCTAACATACGTAAGTATCTATCACATTTGATTTACTTTCCATTGAATTATTTTTTAGAATTTAATTTAAATCAAAGTGTTTCATTCAATGCTGTACAGATGAGCGCAGTTAATTCAAGGTTCCTATTAGATTAGAGGTGGGATTGCGAGAATCTTTGAATATTTTGGAAAGTCTCACTCAAAAATATATCATAAGGGGGATTTCGCCCTAATTTTTTCACATTGCTCTATGAGTATTTCATCAATTTTTTAGTTCAGTTGGGTAATATATTAATTGCTTTGAAGCCTGTCGTGATATATTTTTTTAAACTTCTATAAAATTTCTTGATTAAAAAATAAATAAATAAATAAGGGTATATTATGTAATTATTTCAAAATATTTCTTAATTATAAATATCTGTTAAGAGGATATATGAAGTGTGTATTATAACAACAAACAACTACGAAGTGTGAAGGCTAAAAATTGCAATGATTATACATTAAATAATTTAAGTTATTCCAGTTACTGCACTTTTTGAATGCTCAAAATAAAATTGAAAATAAATTTTAAAAGAGATTAAGTAATAACATGAGCAATTCCTTCTGCATTTTTTATGAAAATTTAGATCCTGAATACTAAAGAAGTACCTCTCGATAGTCAAAAAAAAAGGGAAAGAAAATTAACATTTGACATTTTTTTAATTGTTTAATTTGCAATTGTAATTTCTCTAAAAAGAAATTTGCAAAAAGTAAATCATGTAATTTCTCACTTAAATTTCAAATATCCCACTTAATTATTTTTTTGTTTTTGTTTTCAAACACAATAAGGTGTATATGCATTATTTATTCCTCTATGTGTAAAGTTTACGCCTTTGTATGAGTTTAGAGTATTGTGTATATAGCACTGGAAGCTCTACTTTTTTTTCTGCTTTTTATGTGTTTATTTAAAATGTTATTGTTTACATTTTATTTTCTACTGCATCTATATCTTATTTAGTTTATTCAAAAATTATATATGCTTACAATAATCGCGAGATTGTACCTGATGGAAATTGGTTTGTGCATTATCATTATTTCAAAAAATAATCTACATTAAGCTGGGGTTTTGAGAACGTCCAAGAATGCAAAAAGAAATTCATACGCTAAAAGTAATCCATCAAGCATATAAACATAAAATAATCACTTTAGATTAAATTTATTCATACTATTTTAATAAGAATTCAAAATATACGAAGTAAATAATGGGATTAACTAAAAATAAAAATACTTATTTTCGGAGCAATACAGAAATATTGATAAAGCTCAATGCAATTTTCATCAGGTGGAATTTCGCGAAATTTTTTTTTTCATGTTTTTCAAAGTGAATTTATTTATATTAACAACAAACATTAATCAATAATATATTGACCATTTTGTTGGATGACCTTTTGCATCTTTCGGTAAGTTGAAAAATTCCACATTCGAAGAAGCCTTGGGTTTTATAAGTGAAGATTTTAAAAAGCGACATTATTTATCCAACAACCCAATGCTATATGCACACAAAACATTAAAAAATACTAATAGTAATATTTCGTATAAATACATACAAAGTAGTAAGAAGGTTAAAATTTTAACACTAACATTTCATATAAATGTATACAAATGTTAACAGGAAAGGAACACATCTTTCAATACTATTACAATACTCTAGAATTCAAAGTATGAACTTTAACTAAGTAAAAGAAATAAGATAATTAAAAAAAATAATAATAATAATGCATACACACCTTGCTTTTTTTAAAAAAATAGAAAATTGTGAAAATCTAACCCAATATTTACAAATTACCCTATCACCATCACCGTAAACCACGCCAGGTCTGTAGATTTGTCATCAAAAGAGAAAAATAAAAAAAAGTCGAACATTTCCCCCCCCCTGGGGGCAGAGGTTAAAAAACCTTTGCGAGCTTTACTCAGCTCCAAATTACTTCATGGTGAAGAAGTTGTACATGGGGGGACTAGACTCTAATACTAAAAAATCAATTTCTGCGATTTTTGGAATTTTCGATTTTTGAGGAGGAAATTAGTTTGAAAGGGAAATCCGTTCTAGACCCACACATGTAGCACCTCATTTTAAAGGTCTTGAAATTTCATGTAGATTGGATATGTTTGTATACAATATAGTGCGCTCCCTGGTGGTGAAAAATGGAGCTAGGTGATTTTGTAGTAGACCCTATCATGTTACATTTTTTTTAAAGGTCTTGACCGTTGGTGATGACCGTTGGTTTTCCTGACCGTTGGTGATGTTCGTACAGAACACACTGTACCCCTGGTGGTGAAAAATGTAAGTAAAGGATTTTGCAGTTGACACCACCATGTGACACCTTATTTAAAAGGGAAATTCAAGGCAACTGGTGATGTTCGTATATAACATACTGCGCGTCCTGGTGGAGGAAAGTGAATTTTGCGTAGCATGCGCCTGTTATACGGTGCCGCAGCCACAGGCAGCGGAAACACGAGTCAAAGGTTCGTTTGGTTCAAGGTTAATTTTTGGGAATTTTTTCATGTTATTAGCAGTCCGTGTATGCACTGTCACAGGGTAGAGTTTCGTTTGGTTCAAGGTAATTTTTTTTGTTACAGCTGATTATTTTTTTCGTGATGCTTTCATTTAAAATTAGAAATTCAAACAAAATCGAGTTAAAGATATAAAATCCTACAAATTTAAGGTTATTATCATGGGCCCGGGCAACACCAGGCGGGTTTATTCGGTTCCAGATTAATTTTTAGGAATTTTTTTACATTAGCGGCCCGCGGCGCTGCTGAAGGCACCGGGGTCACAAGGCAGAGTTTCATTGGGTTTGAGGTAATTTTTTTCGTGATGCTTTCATTCAAAAACAGAAATTCAAACAAGATCGAGTTAAAGATATAAAATCATATGAATTTAAGGTTCATTTAAGGTATCATGGGCCTGGGTAACGCCGAGCGGGTTCGTTCAGTTCCAGGTTAATTTTTGTATGTTATTAGCGGCTGGCGTATGCGCCGCCTTAGGCCTTGGGGTCACAAATCAGAGTTTTTTTTTAGTTTGAGGTAATTTTTTTGTTACAGCTGATTATTATTATTATTATTATTATTATTATTATTATTATTATTTTTGCGATGCTTTTATTTAAAAATAGAAATTCAAGCAAAATCGAGTTAAAGATATGAAATCATACAAATTTAAGGTTAATTTCTATTTATAAGCATTTTTCCGAATTGCTTTTTTTAAGTGAAATGTCGTAAATTAGATGTTTTAACTTGAAATACATTTGAATAGTGATGCGACAATTTTTGAAACATTTCAGTCAATAAAGTGACCGTCGAATTCGACGGGTTCCAGCTAGTTATAATTAATTATGCGTTAAAAATAAGATTAAATTACCCAGTTATTCGAATTGTATGGCATTTTTTGTGCAACTAAGGACACTTAAGATATTGTTAAATAATATTCAAACTTTACACAGTTCTTAAATCACATTTATATCAACTCCCCCCCCCCCCCTCCATGTTAGATATAAGAAGAGGCTGAGTTTGGTTCTGGGAATTAAAGCCGAATAACTGCATTAGGGTCCTAGGCCTGGGGGTGTGCCTTCAACGGGTCTTTTTAAGGGATCCTAGCCCGTATTTAAGCAAGTTTCGGAGAAAAAACATGGAAAACACGGCAGATGAGTGTGACCTGGGATCGAACCCGACACCTCACGTCTGCCAGCTTTGAGCGCAATACTTCTCGATCTCTGCTGGAGAGGCATTTATATACGAATTATAAATGAAATAAAATTAATCAAATTTTTGACATTTTGGATCAAAAGTGGAACCTCAAAATATTTCAAAAATTGCAAAACTCGGCATCTTTCTTATTCAGTATAGGCAAACTATATCTTAAACGACTTTTGGTCGCTACTAAGTTTCTATTTTTTTTTTTTTTTTTTTTTTTAACTGCACACTATTGTAAGTCCACCAATGTTTTTGATGCAAATGGTGAAAATGTTTTGGTCCAACCAGTGACGTTGGTCAGCCTTCAGATTTTTTTTCCCCCATAATTTTTAATAAGACAGTTTAAGGACGAAATTTTGTACAAATGTGCAGAATATTTTTAAATAATAATTGTAAAATTAAAAATAAATAAATAAATATTTATAATAATATTTAACGACGTAAATTTATATTATATTTTATTTATTTATTTATTTGTAGGAGCCTTCTGCGAGAAAGAAACCTGGGTGGGTGTAAATTTTCAATAGGGTGTATCTTATAAGAGAACTTGTCAATATTTTTAAAACGAATAATTGAACCATAGATTTGCAATAATTCGAAACAATTATATCATTTTATTTTTAACAACAACAACAACAATAAATAAATAAATAAATAAAATAAATAAAAATCCTCAAATTTCACGTCATTGATTTCATTTCGAAATCGAGTGTTGTACTTCACCAATATGAAAAATAGTCTGTATTCATCATGGAAAATAATTCAATAAATCAGGGAAAATAATTAGCACTGCGTCAATTTGAGACAAATATAGAAGAATGTATTAAAATGGCTACAACTTCATCGAATGCATATGGCTACAACTTATTATATTTTACATCACACGAAAAAAAAAAAATCTAAGCCTGTTTTTGTTTTCTGAGTAATAGACATAAAATTCTGTACAAAATAGAATTTAATTTAACACGACAGGACTTATTTTAATCTATTCTTCCATATGAACGCAGACAGTCATTGTGTTTCATTCCCTAGCATCGGTTACTACAGTCGAACCTCGTTAACAGGAACACATTTAACGTGAATTACTTTTAACATGAACTGTTTCCTCAATCCCCGAGAAAACGAAGGATAGTTCCTGAGTTAGTGATAACATGAACTACAGATAATGTGAAAAAAAATTTTATTCTCCATGAAGTTCACACGATAATGAGGTTCGACTGTATATGCATTTCTTAAAATTTCTTTAGAAAACTTTTAGCTCCTATGC
The DNA here is from genome assembly GCA_963930645.1 of Salticus scenicus. Lineage (NCBI taxonomy): Eukaryota > Metazoa > Arthropoda > Arachnida > Araneae > Salticidae > Salticus > Salticus scenicus. The sequence goes on from CAWVNO010001064.1 coordinate 1,044,067, forward strand.
TCCAGCTATGCTATAACTTTAGCATAGGAACCAATTGGCGGATTTTAGATTTTTGTTGTTATTTTGATGAGGAAATAAAATCATTGTCTCAATTTCGTAAGTAAAATTCTTGCCGCGAAACGCCCGAGATACTTCGGTACCAAATTACAAATTTCTCCAAGAGGTTCTGTACTAAATCTATTCTGTTTTTTAACACGATTTTTCTCAATTTTATTTTAATTAGGGTAGGTGCTCTAGTGATTGACATACTCCAGTAATTGACAACTTTCCCGAAATGATTAATAAGAAAACATGATTTACATATAAGAATTTTAACACTGTATGTTAAACACTGAAGCATAGGGTGCCAATAACTGGTAAAATGACAACTAGCAATGTCAAACACTGGAGCACAGGATGCTAATGACTGGTAAAATGAAAAACTGGCAATGTCAATTACTGGAACACTGGGGGGGGGGGGTAATCAAATGAAAATTCATAAAAAAATAATAATAATAGTTATCGAATGTATATATTTTAAAATGTATGTGGTGCTGAAAGTTTTTCATGCCATATATATTAATTTAAGATTTCCAAAAATAGTTTCTGATGACTAAAACATTAAAAACATCAGAAATGGCTCTAAAAGTGTCAATCACTGGTGCACTTACCCGATAAAAAAAAAAAAAGTTTGCAACCCTTTCCCCCCCCCCCCCCCATCGTAAAAAGAAATGTATTTACTTACTTATTCATTTTTGCTAGCAATTAGATTTTTTTTTTTAATAATTTTACAGTTAAAATGAGGTTTTTAGCCAATATCTGATAAACCAATTATCCAATTAAACTAAAAAGTAGATTTTGTTCTGATTAATTAGTGTACCCATTTTTGTAGCAATCGGTTGAATGGTGTAGCTTTGTATAGTGTACTAAAAATCCGGACAGATGTTTGACAAACTTTCAGCTTTATATTTTTAGATAAAACAAAAATATTTGCATGTTCATTCAAGGAAATACATAAACACTGATGACGATCTCGTCTGAAATAAGTGTAGTACGGCTTGTCATGAAAAATAAATAATAATAATAAATAAATAAATATAGACAAATAAATAAATAAATAAATAAATAAAACATCGAAGGTCAATTACGTTTGAAAATATGTGACAATCTCCACTACCACTCGGAGACACTATAACAACATTTCTATTGTATGTACTGCAAAATTTAGCAACTAATGCGCGCTACGCATTCATTTCTAAGTGCCCCTCTTCTATGAAAGGCGACTTCACTCAAACATACACCCTTCGCCCCCTCCCCCCTCTTTTTTCCCAAAAACGAAACTAAATCATAGATTTCTCCCGCTTCCATTTTCCCTTTACTTCCGGGATTGGTTGCCGCTATGATGACACAATACCACCACCGCATTCCGAAACCCCCCCTCTCGCCACCCACGCATAATAAACTCCCTCTCCACATAACTGTAAACCGCGACCTATCCCGCCAATCAAAACGCCCCCGTCTTTTGTCGAAGGCGGGAGAACAGCCGGGAAAAATTCGCTGCAAATATATACAGGCATTTGTGTCCCCCTTTCATTTTTTTCTTCTTTTTTGCCATCTAATGGGGTTGAGGGGACGATATCGATTTCCACCTCCCTCCTCCTCCTCCCCCCCCCCCCTTCCAAACGCACCACATTTGTGGGAACCTTTAAGTGGCAGACGTTTCATCGAAATAAATATAACTGAAGAATGAGCTAGACAAACTAAAATGATCCTCTTGGAAGAGCAGAAATTACACAATGTTTATTTTCTGTTTGACTGTTTCACTGCAAACTGGGGAGTTAAATTTATATTACAGGTATGAGAAACTTTCAAATTCTTGAAAACTTTATATACCTCGTTTTGTTGACGTTTTTACACATTTTGGGATATGGAGAATTCCATCTATAGGATATCAGTTTGTTTATCTATTCAGACATTATATTTTAATGAATGAATAATTTTTGTTGCACCATATCATCATTCATTTTTTTTTTTTTTTTACTTTCTTCACTATATAGTGAGGAAAGTATTGTAATCACGTCAAAAATCCGAATTTGATATTTTGATGTTTCTATGCGTGTCGAGGTTCCCTGAGTCCGTTTCCACTATTTTTACGATGATGTATGTATGTGTGTATGTATATGTGTATGCGTCTAAACGCTTTGTTCGAAAAAGCCGAATGTTGGTGCGTATACTGTAAGTCACCATAGTACGAACCCTATTGATTTTGGTGAATCTAGTACTTATAGTTTTTTTACAGGGACACCAGGAAAAATTCTTTATCATTATGGCCTATCGGGCCAAATTTTTAAAAGTGTGATAGCGTCTAAACGCCTTATTAATCTGAGCAAAAAATTCGTACACATGTTATAGGTCACAGTTGCACCAACTGTATAGATTTTGGTGAATTTAGCACTTACGGTTTTTTTACAGGGACACAAAGAAAAATTCTTTATCATTATGGCCTATGGGACCCAATTTTTAAAAGTGCGATGGCATCTAAACGCCTCATTCAATTGAACTGAATATTTATATGAATATTATAAATCACTGTTGCACTAAATATAAGCATTTTGGTGAATCTAGCATTTATAGGTTTTTACAGGGACACAACAAAAAATTCTTTATCATTATGGCCTATGGGTTGAAATTATTTAAAGTGCGATAGCATCTAAATGCCTTAAAATACTCAAACACTCTATTATGGTTTTCTCTCTTTTGTTTGTTTAACAAGTCCTCTTTCTTTATTTTATCTACAAATCTGTTTATTACTCAATGTTCGGAAAGTCGAGTGGAGTCACTCCAGATTTTTTTAATTCCATTCTTCGAAAAAGTCGACTTTTCGGGTAATAATAGTTATAAGTAATGAAAATAATTCTTTTAAATGCTTTTTAAAGTAATTTTAAATTATGTCCGTCAGTACAAATAAACGTATTAAGTTTGACTTATGATATTCAGGTACGTTCAAAATATCCGCTGGACATTTTCGAATATTTCTGTGTTACTTGGGTATGGTAATTCGTGTAGGAAAAATATAGTAAAATTTTTGTGATCGCCACAACGTACTAGTTTCTTTTATATCTCTTCTAACACTTCTTTTCCCCAAAAGAAAAAAAAAAAAAAAAACGCCTTATAAATTGTCTGCAAAATCATTATTAATTTAGAAGGTTCATCTCGCTTGAACCGGAGAGTTGTAAAAAAGGGCCATTCTGACACCTTCGGACAACTTAACCATTCCGCTCCCCTAATAATTCGGACATTTGTAGGGGCGTTAAGCCTGTTATATGGTTATAATATGCGCATAGAGCAGTGTGTTAATGGCGTAATTTATGCTTGAGGAGTCTTGCTGGAGGGTGTAAAAACTCATGTTTTAATCAGCGAGTACAAATTTAGAAACAGATTTTGATAAGTCGTTTTTTTGTTCTGGTGTATTTTCTCTTTTCGATTTTATACCTGTTTAACAGACCAAGATGGTCGTTCAAAATAAAGTTTATGCCAATTTTGTTTAGTCTAAAGTAAGTATTTAACACTATTAGTATGAAAGAAAAAAAATTGCATGTTGTGGCCACCATAAGACTTTCTTCTATATTTTCTTATACAAATTCACTCAGTAACAATATTTAAAAAAAAAAAAAAAACCGTTTTTTCTTTTCTTTTATTTTTTTTTCCCCGTTAAAAGTAAAAAAAAAAAAAAAAAAAAAAAAATCGATAACTTTGTTTCAAATTATCACAGATTTATAGTTCAACCATTCGTTTTAAAGGTATTGACGAGATCTTTCGAAAGATCCCCATCTTGAAAATTTACCCCACCCCCCCCCCTGAGGGGGGTGGGGGGAACGATCCCCCCACATGCACAGATTTTTTTTCCATTTAACTACTACTATTATCAGTAATATTAATTTTACAATCACAAGTTAAAAATAACTCTCATTATGTACATTTATACGAAATTTTGTCCTATATTGCCATGTTAAAAATTTTAAAAAAATACGATCACAGCGCCACTTGTTGAGCGATTGATCCCCAAATGTAATCAGCACCAGTTTATGTCAGGGACCAACTAAATACCAAGTTTGGTTAAATTTCGTTAAAAAAAAAAAAAAAAAAAAAAAAATTTGGGTAAATTTTTAAGATGCGCTACCTGTTAAGCGATTGATCCCCAAATCTATTCTGCACCAGTTTATGTCAGGGTGCAACTAAATACCAATTTTGGTTAAATTTCATTCATTGGTTCGTTACATACAGCGTCCACAAAAGTGATACACACAGACAGACATTTTCTAAAAACTATCAATTCGTGTTCAAGAAATCCCAAAACGTGTAAATCCATCAAAAAATGGAGGTCGAAAATTTTCACGAATCCAATACAATCTCTATAGTACATATAGAAGAAAGTAATAAATTTGCAGGAAATAAACAACTGTGTGAACGCTATCAGGACATCTGTAATATATATATATATATATATATATATAAATATATATATTTACAGAAATAAATAAATAAAGAAAAACTTATTAGTGTGTAATGAAAACGCTAAAGGAAAAAAAAAATTACAAAATAAAAATGCCAAACTAGAATGTTGTGACCACCACATGACTTTTTCTATATTTTCCTATGCAAATTCGCTCAGTAAAAATAATTTATTAAAATCATTATTTAATAAAATTATCTTCCATGATAATGCAGTACGATTTTCATATCAGAGAAGTAGTATAACACTAAATAAAAAAAAAGGCTCAATACTACATTATTATTATTATTTATTTATTTATTTATTTATTTATTTATTTATTAATTTTTTTTTTTTTTTTTTGGGGGGGGGGGGGGCGAGCTCTTTCGAAAGATACCCATCATGAAAATTTACTTACTCCCCTCGAGGGGGATTCCCCCCCCCCCAGGGAGGATACGAGGCTCCTACATACACAATTTTTTTCCACACTTGACTATCTCTATTACAAATAATTCTTTCAAATTTCATAATGATTATTAAAAACCAATTCTCTTTATGCACATTTATACAAAATTTTGTCCTATACCACCCTGTTAAAAATTTCGAAAAAGCGGGACGGCAACGCAAGCTGTCGGACAATTTTTACCAAAAGTGGATAGGCACTCATTTATGTCAAGGTGCAACTGCATACCAATTTGTATGAAATTCTGTGTAGTAGTTCCTGAGATACAGTTGCCACAAAATTTTGTCACACACACACACACACACAGACCTTTTCTAAAAATGGTCAAATCGTGTTCTACAGCTCTCAAAACGAGTCAATCCATCCAAAACTCTAGGTCGAAAGTTTTTACGAATCCAATACTTTCTCTTCTATTGGATATTACAAGAAAGTAAAAAAAAAGTATGTTTTTTAAGGATAAAATTTTTTAAATTCATAAAAAGTAGTGAAGTTTTACTAGGTGTTGGGGTTAAGAAGAATTGCCTACACACCTAGGCTTACGCAGAAATGCTCTCCATGGGGTTGTTTCTAAGGGGGTCATAGCCCAAATTTCACTAGGATTCGGGACAGCGGTTACAGTTTTGAAAACATTTCTTTCTTCTTTCTTCTTCTTTTTTTATTATTGTTTTTCTGCAAAAAATGTGGATTTTTTTCTGTAATTTTTCTGTATTATAGTAGATAGATGCTCGAAAAGAATTAGTGTCCGTCGATATTTGCCAGGGCGAATTTTAACTCCTTTGCATTTCGTACTGATTGAATTTAGGACACGTTTCACCAGAATAAAGTTCAAAAAAAGAAAAAAAAAAATCATGCAGTACGCATTAATTATTAACACTTTCTAACTGTACGTACTTGTTGTATAAACATCCAGTGTTCTTTGCCTACGTTATCACGCAACAGACAGACAGAAGGGCTTGTATTTATGATCACTCTTAAGCTTTGTTGGAAAGTGTTAAAATTGCTTAACGCAAAAGAAAATGCAGCCCTTGATGTATCTGAATATTTTAGCGTAGCTCTGTAAATCTGAAGGTTAGCCATATCATACAATACAGTATTTTAGCATATTAACAATAATTCAATTTCTTCATGGTTTTTACAGTAGAAAGTTACTTAAATGTGATTTATAAAAATGTCTACATTTTTTGGGATGTTCCTGTACACAAACCAGTTGTACAGGACCTATTAAAGCCATTTTAAATAGAAAGCATTCCATAGTGAACTTGAATAATAGATATCAATTTTTAAAATTTCTGAAAATATTTAAAAACGACGGAGACGGGCCGACGGACGGATAGAAAAATGGACAGTCGTGCAGACAGATACACAAATTGAAATCATATATTCACAGTTAAAAAACATTTAGAAAGTGATAAAAAAGTTTAACATAAACGAAAATCCAATTATAGCAAATTTCCAATAATATTCCTTAATGTAACTGAATGTTTTTGTGTAGCCCTGTAAATCTAATGCTAATCATACTGTATTCTATGGAAATTATTCTTTTGTACATATAAATAACATATTTCAAGTTCATTAAGATTTGTGCAAAATAAAGTTATTAAAATTTGGTTTATAGAAATTCTTCTCATAGAACGCAATGTTTTAGAATACTTTCGGGTGTCCATGCACAGGACCTATTAAAGCCATTTTGAATAGAAAGCATTCCATAGTGAACTTGAATAACAGATATCAATTTTTTAAATTTCTGAAAATTTCTGTAGAGGTATTCACTCCATTTTCAATCGGGAACACCTGATAGTGAACTTGAATAGCATTTATTCGTTTCAAGAAATTCCATGAATATTTACGGGAGTTAGATCATGGACAGACAGACAAACTGAAGTCATTAACACTTTTCAATCTTGTTCGAAAGTGTTAAAAAGAAGAAAGGATATGATTTATTCCTTTTAACACGTTGAGCGCCATGTCAGCCATTCTAGATTCTAGACATTTTGTCATATATCTCTAAGTACTGAAGGAATCATCTTGAAACTTTAGGAGTGTGCAGAACATGTGAAAGTTTTACCCCGAAAGTAAAAGCAGTACCAATAAAAAATTAACACGTTGAGCGCCCTGTCAACCATCGGTGACTGACAGTGTCAAATAGGATATAAAGTAGCGTCAACCATTCATGGTGGATATAAAATAGGATATAAAATTAAAAATATTACATTTAATGATTGAAAATTTATTAAAAATTTGCTTAATTTTTATTTATTACAGGAGGAATCATTACGGAATTTTAATGGATTTTAAGAATCTGCGTGGCGCTCAACGTGTTAACCTTTTAACGTTCATTGATTTCACACTGAAACTAAACATTTGACATCATTTAACTTTTTTTTTTTTTTTTAAGGAACATTTTTCCAATATTATTATCTTTGTTTTAATCAATTTTTAAACATTTGTTCCTTCTAATCCGGTAGAGGACAGCACTACTCCAAAATTGAACAAATGGTGTTTCAAGGGAAGCCAAATGCAGAAGTATAGTAGGTGTGAGTATTCCTTGCCAATTCGAGGATGCACTGGTGCCCAGTTTTTACTTTGCGAACATATACATATATAAGAAAAGTGTCGTAATCATGAAAAAAATCGAATTTGAGATTTTATTGCTTTTACGTCTTTTGATGCCCCCTAAGTTCATTTTTGCTACTTTTACGGTGATGTATGTGTGAGTGAGTGAACACGATAGCGTTCAAATGCTTTGCTCGAAGGAGCTGAAAGTTGGAACGTATATTACAGGTTACTGTAGCACGAACCCTATTGATTTTGATGAATCTTATTACTTCTTATATTATCACTTACAGTTTTTTTACAGGGACACGAAGAAAATTTCTTTATTATTAGGGCCTATAGACTGAAATTATTTAAAATGTAATAGCATCTAAATTCCTCATTCGATTGAGGCTTAAATTTATAAACATGCTATAGGTCATCTTTGCATGAACTGTATGGATTTTAGAGAATCTAGCATTTATAAATGTTTACAGGTACGCAACAAATAATTCTTTATTATTATTATCTATGGGCTCAAAATATTTGAATAACGTTAAATTAAACATAGTATTTGGGAAAAAATACTCAAACATCCACTCAATTTTCCATAATTAAGAAAAGTCAAATTTGTTACAGAAAATTTCTGGTATGAAGTCTCCCACCTAAATCAGAGGCTGGTTGGCAGCGCTGCAAGGGATAGAGATAAGAACCTATTCTTTAATCACTTTTCTTGCGACCATCGGAGCTATTGCGCAAGTGCTGACACAACGAGTCCAGCGTTAAAATAGGGGTGATAACTCTTCTGGTTCAGAGAAAATAGCGATAAGGAAACTATTGGGTTGTTCGGAAAGTAATTTCGTTTTTCCCAGCAGAGGACTTAATAGTATTTTTTTTTTTCACACCATCTTCACAATTAAGCTGCATTACCATTATATATTGTGACAGATGATACAGCGAGGCTTGCTTGTGAAAAAATTCGTTTTATTCTGCTCAATAGGTTTTGACGGGTGCCCTTATCAAATGAAGAAATTCGGAAGCGACATTTTCGGCCTATTTTGTTTTTGCTATCAAAAAGACGAAAATATTGTTCAAACAAGGAAAAAAGTATACAATGTGTATATAGAAAATTTATTTAAAGAACGCCAGCGTCAAAACTGGTTTAACAAATTTTGACGTTGAAGATGCATTACGTTCTGGAAAACCAGTTTATGCTAATGAAGATAAAATAAAGTATTTATTTATGAAAACTGCCAAATAACAACTCGTGAGATTGCTAAGAAAGTGATCAAAGTGGAGAATATATAATTCAATAAAATATTTGTACAATATAAGAAAATAATCTTTTATTTTCAAAGGAAATAATATTATAGTTTTAAAAAATTAAAGAACACGCTTTAATTTACTTTCCTTATTTTAAATAAATGTAATTTTTATTGTTCACGTTTTTTTTTTTTTTTTTTTCTGTCGAAAAAATAATGATAATTTTTTTGGCAACAATTAAATTAAGGAATAATATTAAATATTTTAAATAAATGTAATTTTTATTGTTCACATTTTTTTTTTTTTTTTCTGTCCAAAAAATAATGATAATTTTTTTTGGCAACAATTAAATTAAGGATTAAAATTACATGGCCAATTTATCAGTAATTAGAAGGTTTTTATTTTAACATTTTAATTAATTAAAAGAAAACTAAAACAAAATTCGAAAATCGGGCTTCGAGGTGCATCAGGAGAGGTCATTACGAACCACCATGCAAATTTTTGTAGCTCAGCCATCAGCCGTTTTCTTAAAAAGCTCTGGAAACCATACACAATGGTTTTTTGTTTGAGATATGAAGGATTTTGTGCAATCACGTTTTGCTCCCAGAGAAGTTACAAACATACATACATACAGGTGAAGCTAATATAAGCGTGTTAAAAACGAAATTATTTTCCGAACAACCCAATACAAATAACGGAATATTTACCAAATCTCAGCCTGTCGGCCAGTTTGGCACCCCTCCAAGCCTTTGGACTCGTCTTCAAAGCTGGTTTTCAGAAACGTCGTTACACTATAATGACCTACCATCATAAAGGCCCAAGGTCATGTAATTTTCCTAGTAATTTTTTTAAAAAGCGAGGAAGAGTTAAAAAATCTTTGTTTGGTAACGTTACATAGTTCCTAATATTTTAATTTATTTCTGAGTATTTTTAGCCCCGCCTTTATTTCATACCACTTATTTTCTAAAAGTATTTTTTTTTTTTTTTTTTTTTTTTTTTTTACCGAAGTTATATATTGGAGAAAATTTTTCTATAAATAAAGTGGTGCGAAATAACGCGGGCTAAAAATACTCCGGAATAAATTAAAATGTTGACATCTATATTACCCCACCCTATTACGATTCCTGCATATCATAACTTTTCTGTATCATGAATTTCTTCTCTCGTTTCAGGAGGCACAGCATGTTGCTATCGCAGGACGGAAATTCTCGGGACCGGACTGGATCGGGACTGACCCCCGGCGATTCCAAGATGGAAGACGAGATGACCAGCGATGAGGAGGACGAGAAGGTGGACGTGGGCAGCGTCGCTGATCTCAGGCCGAACCTCTGTTTCTCCGGAGAACAAGAAGGTAATTTAAAATAAATAAAATAGTATGTGCTATATACAACGTCCATATAATACACAACATTGAAAAATTTTTTCCTTGAGGTGGTGACCCGCCCGCTAAGAGCAATAAAGTCGGGAATTTTTAGACTCTCTTTTGAGCATATTCAGGCCTCGCAGCGTTTCTAAAATTTTAGGAATCATTTTGTAACATTGTCACCACTATTTTAAATGAACACTTCTTTATGTAATACTAGCTGTACCCTGCCACGCTTTGCAGTGGCATATGTATGTGGACTGCCTATGTATGAAGAAGGCAAAATAGTTAGCTTTCCAACGTTGGTTGTATTACCTTCATTCACAACTGTATCTCGCAAATGAATGTGTTCTTCGGAGCAGAGTTTGGTCTGATTCAAACTAAAAAATAGCAAACATTCCGTTTCAATTGTTGCATACATATTCACAATGTACTGGTGAAACAACTGACGGCATTTCAAAATATAATGGTCCTCGTTGCTCCGAATCATTAAGCGGTATGCGTAAAAGTTCATTGCGCTGCACTGTTTATTGATTTCTGCACCTTTTACTGAATTGATCACCTTCACATTGAAACGATATCCATCGGCACCATCCCAGAAGATAACTGGACAATTTACTGTGTAAAACAAGCAAAAATTCTTATACGGAAATAGTGCTGTAAAAAAAGCGAGAACGTTGGCACCTATGAGAATAATCTTAAGGCGATGTTATAATTGTAAATGTTGTCATATATATGCATAAAATTATTTCAGTGAAAAGTGTCGAATGAATTCACTCGGGAGAAAAAAATAATTGTAGTGCACCCAAAGAAATTTTTACTTTAAAAAAATAGTACAGTACGTGATATTTAAGCGAACACTCATTCTCAGGATGGATACATTTGTCGAATAGTCATATTTGTATAGTTTGAATTGCCATCTTCCCGTATCTTTTTCTTTAATAACATCCAGTATATTTCTAAACCTATAATGAGAGCAGATGCCAGCTAGTTAAACATTTATGCCATTTCGCATCCAAAACTGGCCACTAATTACAAGTAAATAATGGAACGCTGATTTTGTCTTTAATTGATACGATTGGATTGCTTCAGATTCGGCTTTATTTGCGAGCCAGCAGCTGTATTTGGTTGTGTAACTTTCAGCTCATTAAAATCTCAGAACGACGAGATGCGTCATCGAAATGTATGTTAAAAACACTTGTTGCAATGGAATCGAAAATTTATCTTCTCATTATTTTGACACACACCTCCCAATGTGCACTGTAAAAAAAGAAAGAAGAAAAACTAAGTCTACTGCGAAAAAGTACTGGCGATTTAGGTACCTCACTTTTCGCTGTAAACTCGCAGCACTTTTGTAAATTTGTTTGTGCTGTAAATATTCTGACCCAAGGGGGAAATGAAATAACGAAGCTACTATTTACTCGCAGTGGGAGTTGAACGCCATATCTTCTAGAAGGAAATTCCCTACCCTACCAATCGTGCTGATTTCACGATGAGACAGTTGTTAGTACCCAGGCAACTCGACATCCTAAAAAAATCCAGATAATATTATACTCGGTTGAACCTGCTATCCTCGAAACCTAGACAATTTCAATCGTCTATTTGCTTTTGCCTTTCTTTCTTCCTTTCTTTTTCTTTTTTCTTTTTTTTTTTTTGTCCCTTCTGCAGGTTATTTTTTGAATGTCAAAATGTTACACCTGTAGACATCCTAAATATATATTTTTACGATTCTTATTAGACAGCTAGCTATAGGAGCAATATAGACATCCTCTGGATGTCCGCACACATCCTGAAACTATCGAGAGAAAATCTGATATCTTGTGGATGACAAAACTTGTTCTATAGAGTGTCAAAAAATATTCTCTGATTAGATGTCGTCTAAACTCTAAAACTGTAACAAACTTCAAAAATTTCAATACGAAAATATCAAGCTGACGATGAATATGAAATATTCGCAAATTATCTTATTAACGACTAACAAGTGGCCAAATTTTATTAATCACAGTCACGTGAATTTTCGTTTACAATGAACAATTGGCTGAAAGAAAATGAAAATGAAAATGTCAGCTTTAAAGATTTTCGGGGGGAAGCAACCTTTTAACTTTTATCTTGAATACTTGAAAGGTAATGGTGGTCAAACATAACACTTCTACCTCATACTTCCGCGCAAGATTTCACAAGTATGTCTGATCAGAAAATACACCGAATTTTCGGAGGATAATTTCATCGTATGGCCCGATCAGAAAATCTAACGATGGAGAAGAATGATCAGATAATCTTTTCGCTGTAACCTTCCCGAATTCAGAGGATAGCTCTCGTATAATATGACAAATCCAGGTTTTGTATGGTAATTATAGGATATCAATAGGGCAGTTGCGGTTGTATCGGTATAGTACATGTTTCTGATCATTTTCAAACAGGATGAATCTTATTTACCAATTTAATTTTATTTATTTAAAAAATAACACTACATGATTATATTTTTAGTTAAATAAATATTAGAATTATTTTAAAATCACAAAAGAAACTGAAAAGAGTCTGTGCGTGGGACAAATAGAAATTTAAAAGCACTTTAGAATTTAATTCTACTCTTTTTTAGAAAAAAGGCAAATTATTTGATCATGAGAAAAATTTGTTTGTATTATAGCAAACTCCAATCATTTTCGTCTAAAAATGAGTGCACCAGAAGATTTTTAATTGTTAAATGGGGGATTTGTTAAGAACACATAAAACTCCAAACTCTTCCAAATTTTTAATGCTACTGTTTTACAATAGCTATATTTTTCTTATTTAAATTGAAGAATTTCACTGTTTAAATAAAGTGAAGATTCTTATATGGAAATAGTGCTGTAAACAAATCTGAAAAGTTGGAACTATAGGACTTGCAGCGTTCCTAAATTTTCACCTTCATTTTACTGTATTATCACCACTATTTTAAAGCAAAGCTTTTTTAAATAATGTTTTAGCATTAAAACATTCAATAAAATTTTCTTATTGACGTTAGTGGTAACACTATAATAGAACGTGAGTAAAATTTCAGGACCGCTACAAGACCTGAAACCTACACTGTAAAAAATATGTCCTATTTGCTGCCAGAAATTCTCTTAATTTGAGAAAATACGCGTAATTTACGAAAAAATTACGTTGCCAGAACGTATTTTCTTAAATTACAGAGAATTTCTGGCAGCAAATAGGACATATTTTTTATAATGTAGAGTCTAACCTCAAAGAGATGTCCTAATTGTGAATGCTGTCAGCTGAATGGTCATAATCGTGTTTGAGAAAATACGTACACTGTATGGCTGTATCCTAATATTCCTTGCAGCACACTTTGTTCCAAATGCAATGTAATTCGCAAATACATCGCGCGATCTCATTCAGGTATTGTCTCTTTGTGCTGTGATCGTTGATGGTTGGGTTTTACGTCGCACTAACGCTGCGCATATGGGCAATTGGCGACAGTCTGGGACACACCCCTAGAGGTGGTCCGGAGACATGCCATCACAATTTTGATCCTCCACGGAAGGGACTCTTTGTGTTGTGAATAGTATGTGACAGGACAGCGATACTATTGCAACGTTACATATATTGATAATTACATTGCGACATCACATAGATTTGCATGCACCATTATCATTATGGACCATTATAAACATCTATGAGGTGCTGCATTTCATGTCGCAAATAAAGGACATTTTCATGCGTGCACAACATCCCTGAGATGCTGTATGGAGTAATGGGACGTGCTTGCAATGCTATTAAGCGATAATTTGCCAAAACTAATTTTAAAATTTTCTCTTATTTACTGAAATTTAAGTTTTAGTAACGAATATTATGGAAATAGAACAAATTTCAAACAATTAAGTGTACTATTTACAGATCATCCCGTTTTTGGACAATGGCAGAATACACTGTATAAAATATTGACTATAACAATTACGTCCCAAAGAATGGACAGTAATAAATAATAGGTTAATGTCATACTGCAACGCGTTTTCAAAATTGTAGCAATGAGATTGTACTACATATAAATTCAATTCTTATGTACTTCAATATAATGCACGCTATATTCATTATGATATTTTTCTTTTTTTCGCAGTTTCCGAAGACAACTTCAGATCGAAAGAGACCAGCGGTGAAACGAGCAGAAGGGACTCGCTTTTGTCTGGAACACCCTCCAGAGGATCCTCGCCTACCATCATCAACGAGGTCGGACCTTCCGTCTCGTCTTTCGCTCCAGCTCACGTCATGCCCTATTTGTATTCATCAGGTGTCTATCTACCACCGCCACCCCATCCTGGTTTATTTTTACCGGGAGCTACTTCCACAAGCAGTCCGTTTTCGGGATCTTTTGGACAAAGCCCCTCGACATCCTCTTTTCATCCGAATTTGTTGTTCAATGCCCATTTGGCAATGCTGAACCAGAACTACGCTTCCACATCGTCAGATTCACTGAAATACCCTCATCCGCAGCGGTTCTGGCCATACCCAGTCGTGCCAGCTGCAGCTTCCTCTCAGTCTTTGCATCCTGAACTCAGGTCTCCAGTGTCCGCCAGTTCACCGTACGAAGGCAGTCATTTCAAGCCCTCCAGTTCTCCAGGTTCTGAAGGGGGTGCCAGTTCTGTAGGTTCTTCGTCTAGTGATCTGAAGAACATGGAGAACATGGTGAACGGACTAGAAAGGCAACAGGGCATGCCTGTCACACTGTCTACACTCAGAGACAAATAGGTTATTGTTAAAGATGTTCTATAAATATATAAATAAAGACGCACTATACACAGAAAAAAAAATTGCTTTGTTGAAACAACAAAAATATCGTTAAATCAACCAAATTTTCTTGTTGATATAGCTTCAACAAAACTCTTGTTACCAGAACCCAAATTATTGTGTTGCTTTAACCAAACAGGATTTGTTGGTTACACCAATACATTTAAAATCAACAAAATTATTTTGTTGTTTTAAACAAATAATTTTGTTGATTCAGCTCATCACTCGTTCATTGACTGTTTACTGAGACATGTATGACCTCCTAGTTTATCGAACCATCCAATAACAACTGTTTTGGAACCACTATAGTATCTCCCCACAGCTGAATTTGGTGATTTATTTTTGGCGATTATGGCTAAATCATAAATCTAAAAATCATAAATCATAAAAGATAAAATCAAAAGCTAAATTATAAATCATAAATCATAAAATCCAAAATAAATAGCATGCAGGCTGCCATATTGTATCGCAAACAGCCCAGAACAACATTGTTATCGTTCAAATCGGCGCCAAAGAAAAATCGCCAGATTCAGCTGTGGGGAAATACTATAGTTGTACCACTGTTTTTCTTTTAACTCTATTCTTTTGGTCAATCGAAGAAAACTGATTTGGTTAGATGAACACACTTATTGTTAAAATGACAAAAGAAATCTAAAAAATCAGTCAACAAAATTATTATTTTTTTCTTTTTTCAACAAAGCATATTTTTTTGGTGTACAACAGTCTAGTGAAGTGTAAAGACCCGATAGTTACAGACATGAGCGATGCTATAACTTTTAAATTGTTATAAACACGGAAATAATATCTCGGGAAGCAAAAATGTGTGCGCTTAAAAAATGCGTTTAACTTGTCCATTATACTGCACGTCACAACATCTCTTCAAACCAGAGACATTCTGAATAGTTTTACATAATAACTGCCATAAAGGTTTTTTTTTTTTTTTCCTTTATTTTAATAAGACTAACTATATATTTATAAATATCTAACCGTTTACATTTCATTTGAAAACGACTCAATTATGTCACCAACCGCAATTGTGAGTCCAAATATTTTTATTGCCCTAGTTGGGCACATGATCGAAGACAAAAGCAAAGTCATACATCCAAATTCGTCACAGTGATGCCAGATTGAGGATTTTGTCCCCGTTTTGGAGATTTTTTTAAGCTTCTGGGAACAATTTTGGGGACCAAACGTTTGTGGGGCCTTTTTTGGGGAATTCTAAAATTTTTGGGGACAAATCTGGAGAATTCTTCAACTTTCTTTCAATGTTGGCAACGTAATGATTTATCCCTACGACTAGAGACTTTCAATAGTTTTATCGTTATTTGGGGATTTGTTTTTCAAAAATTGCGTTCATTTGGGGGGGAAATCTGAGCTTAAATCTGCTTCATATTATTATTATTTTTTTATTATTATTTATTTATTTTTTAATTTTTATTTTCCCTTTTTAGTAGAAAATGGTAGAAATCAAGTTGGGGAATTTTTCGAAAAAATCCCCTGATTTGGGGAAATTTGAAGACCTGTTTGGGGAAATAATTTTCGACCATCTGGCATCACTGATTCGTCATACCCTGCTTCGAAGATACGAAACGTCTGTATAAGGGCAAGTTAGACCCATAACTTAAGCACAATTTAAAGAAAAATGTAACATCAGAAGTTTGTATCGTGCACAACAAAAGCAAGATGTGTGAATTTTCAATTCATGTATGTTTGTCTGTAACTTAGAGGCCTTGGAGAAAGTTTATAATCATGAAACGAACATCTAAGGGACATAGAGAGTAAGTAGCACCAATAAGTCATGCACAAGAAAAGACAAGATGTCAAACTAAAATGTCTTCGACAAAGTAATATGATAATTAATACCTCATTATTGGGTCAATTTACGTAAATAAAATCGAAACAGAACAATTGTATTATTCACAATTAAAATCTTAACTATTCTAGAAAGCATAATTTTAATTAAAAATATCGCGATTTTATAGCAGTTCAGGAATTGCACCAAAAAAGTATAATCAAATAATTATTTTTATTTATTTATTTAAGTGATTAGATTAACTAATCTTCGAAGTTCAACCGAAGTGGTATTCAGTAATTGTCACTTACCAATAGATTCGATTCATAGATACCAATATATATACATATATGTATATATATATTCTTACTTTTTAGGACTTGAGAGCGGACAAAACCTAATCTCGCCGGCAGCCTTGGCCCATGTTATTCTATGGGAAAATTTGTTTACATAATGACTCATTACCTAATGAATATTTTTCAATTCTGTTTTCACATTTAGAAAATTCATAAGCGTTAAATTAGTACTTGTTTTCCAAAAATTGATTTTTTAAAATTTTAGTATTTCATTTTGCGATTAGAAAACGAGAAAAATGCATTTTGTGAAAAATCGCATTTTTGAACTCAAAATTAAAATGTAAAAAATAAAAAAAATACATGTTTCAAAAATGAGTACTCATTGAACGGTTATGAATTTCCTGACTGCGAAAACAGAATTTAAAAACATTCATTAGGTAATGAGTCATTATGTAAACAAATTTTCTCATAGAATAACATGGGCGAAGGCTGCCGGCGAGATTAGGTATTGTCCCCTCTTAACTATCATAAGTATGATTGCAATTGGGCTAGTGTCGACGGTATGAATGTGATCCGGATCACATTCAGAGGTAATCCGGGGACATGCCATCAGAATTTTGATCATCCACTGACGGGATGGTTTCCACTCTTCAGCTTTCGTACAGAGACCATAGCCTCCTAAACTAGATGCCTGTCGCGTGGCTCGGAAACTTGCAACAGTTGAAGCGGTAGACAACGCCACCTGGTACATATTGCGTGACCTGGTACAATTGCAGCGACCAAAATTTTTTTAAAGTGGGATATGATATACATAAAAGGCGAATAGAATCGAAGAAATGTCGATAATATATATATCACTTCTTAAAATTATTGGTGAAAGTTGAATAAAAAAGTTGCGCAATCTGTACCAGATGGCGCTGTTTACCGTTTCAACTGTTGCCAAGTTTCCGAGCCACGTGACAGGCATCTAGTTTAGGAGGCTATGACATAGACAGACAGCAAGTTGTTAAACTCTGCAACTCTTGCACGATTTTTTTTTTTTTTTTTTTTTTTTTTTTTTTTACAGAACTGGAATTTGGTAAAAAAAAATTTCACACATTTCTTAATTGAATATAAGTAGGAATAAATTTAATTGTTTATTTGATAATATTTTTTTCACACCCAGAAAAAATGTAATTCAGAGAATGTTTGTTATAGGAATTTTCGCATATACAATTATGTGGGGAAAATGCATTATTTTAAACTCTCTATCATCCCTTAAAGTTTGTTTTTACAAAAACACCAATGGAGGGTCCAGAATCATCGGCCATACCTTCATAGAGGGTTCAGAAACTTGCATAATTACAAAATGGAAAAAAGCATTGAAACAAAAATATATACATTTACTTTTAACCAAATAATTTTAGGGGGAAAAAAACGTATTTCTGATTAATACAGGATGATATCTTTTACTATATGGTGTTAAAATCAATCCAAAATGTTAAAAAATGTATAAAACTTAATTTTAGTGAAGTAAGCATAGATGTTATGGACTTCTGGACTTCTCACATGTAACTGGTCGTTAATTCTTTACAGTCAAGCGTGTTGGACATACTATGGGAAGTGTAATGTTATATCTGTTCAAAATAGTAACACACAGAACTCTAATTATTTTCAGAACTTTCTAGTTTTGATCATTATTATGTTTTATAAATATCCTATAGATATCTATAGCACGACCCATGTCACTCTTTTTGACATCCATTAGATCCAAGAAATCTCCAAATATTCAACAATTGGTCTTGTTAGATCTAGTAGATACTGAAAATATCTAAATCTTGTTTTGATCTAACATGTTACATCTATTCGACATCGAAAAAAGCACGTCTAGATTTCATCTCTATTTAAACATCTATAATAGATATCTATAATGAGTACAGGTTAACCAGAACTTTTAATGGACATTCTTTAGATATTTTGTACCTTTTATGTGTCATTTAGATGTCTAATGGATATCAGTGGCTGCATGGGACCCTTTTTTAATATAGAAAGCAAATTTTTAATATGACAAGCTTTCTTCAAAATTAAAAAAACGGAATAACCCATACTGTTCTAATTTGGATGTCCAATGTCGCTAGACTGTAAAACCAACTGTAAAAAGAAAAGAAATATACGAGTGTATATAGTGTAAATGACAGCAAGGAAAGAAGTTAATTTATGTGATTTCTGTTCATGCATATATACTGAAGAGTGAAACTACATCTGTGATATTTTTCATTTAGTTTTTTGTCAACTATGTAGCTGAACCAAAAAAGCAGAAAGTTACTGATGTTTTTGGTCAACCATTACACTTGAGCGTCGAACATCCGACTGGCAAAATTTTCAAAAATTGTTCGAAATGACCGTTTACGAAATGAAAAAGATTTTTTTTTCCCCTCTCCAATTATAACTATAATGTACAGTAGGAGCGCCAGTTTTTTTGTTTTTAAAAATATATTCGTTTTGGTTTCCCCACTATTGAAATTTTTCATTTTCTAGTAAACTGTATTCAATGTGCCTACGTTCTTTAGAGTTTTCTTTCTTTCTTTTTTTTTTTTTTTTTTTTTTTAATACATGGCTTTTTAAAATTATTGAATTAAAATTAAAATTATAGAAAAAAAAAAATCAATGAGTTCGGAAATTTTTCATAACATTTTGCATTGTCCTGTCCCAAAATCATTCTTTCTTCTATTTAATGAACATGCGTAGGACGATTATGTGATAAATGTAGGTACAAAATAAAACTTTTAAAGAAAACACTGAAAATGTAAATAAATAAATAAAAATCCGATAGTTAAAGGAAAAACGCAAGAGATCGTTGTACGGGAACGAGAACAGTTTAACTGTATAATGTAAGATATGATTCTCAAAACGTACAACTTACGTGGCATAGTGTACCAAGAAACGGCAAGAAAAACAGTATGATCTACTGTAATTTGCAGTTTAGAACGAATTTATTCAGGTAACGGGAAAAATTGCTGTTTCTCCAATATCTCGCAATGCACGATATATTTTTCATGATTACAATATTTCTCTTCAAAAAATTTTTTAAAACATAAGTCTAAATTTCGAATCACGAGAGTTAATCTGTAATTTCGGATGATCGGCGCTCATTTTTTTTTTTTTTTTTTTTTTTTTTTTTTTTTAAATCTGTTTTATGTTTAATATGATCGTTTTGTTTGTTTTGTGTATATGTGTGTATTATTATGTTCAGAGAAGACCGAAAAACTACATACATTACTTAGAAAAAGAAAAAAAAAAAGTTTTTGTATATAAAATTAAACAAAATTTGTTCTTTTATTTCTGGCATTTATGTCAAATTGTTTGTGACGTTTGTAGAGAGAAGTTTAAATTCATATTGTTTATGTTGTTTGCACGCTGTTTTGTTTTTTTTATGTTTGAAGAATCCTATAGGTCAATAAATTTTTATGCTAAAATAATGAACTGTTCATTTATTTGCTTCAACACGCATTTTTACGTGAAAGCGTGAGATGGATCTCTCTTTTTAGAACAACAAAGTAGACTATTTGAAAACTTTTTTTTTTCCATAACAAATTATAAAAAATGCTAAAAACACGTTTTAAAATATATATATATATATATATATAGAATAAAATGGTCCGAAAACGTGAAAAAGAAATTTTTTGAAATGATTACAGTAACAGTTGCGACAGAACGCAATTTCATGTTTTAACCCTTAAATGCCTGATTTTTTAAAAGTCAATTTAAAAAGGTACATACTTTACCATGTAATAATTTTCCATGTAATAATTTTTAGCACTAGCGTTACCTCTACGGAATGAAAATTGAGTTGATAACACTATCAGTAGGTAATTTATTGGCAACATTAGGCACTAGAGTTTCAATATTATTCCAATAGCATTTTAGAAGACAAAATTGGGTACATTTCCGAAAGGCAACATATCGGCATTTAAGGGTTAAGAATGTATGTATGACGTTCAAACTATGTTACCTTCTTTGGATACAAACTTTCAGAAAACTCAAAAACTAATAAAAATCTAGTATGTTGTGGTCACCACAAGACTTTCTTCTATATTTTCCTATGCAAATTCACTCAGTAACAAAAAAAAAAAAAAAAAATAAATAAATAAATAAAAAAAATACGATTTTTGTAAGTTTTTTTTCATTAAAAGTAAAAAAAATACATAACTTTGTTTTAAATTATCACAGATTTATAGTTCAACCATTCGTTTTAAAGGTACTGACGAGACCTTTCGAAAGATACCCATCTTGAAAATTTACCCCCCCCCCGGGGGGGGGAAGCGATGCCCCCACATGCACAGAATTTTTTTCCTAGCTAACTACTACTATTATCAATAATTCATATTAATTTTAAAATCACAAGTTAAAAATAACTCTCATAATGTACATTAATGCGAAATTTTGTCCTATACTGCCATGTTAAAAATTTGGAAACAATGCGATCACAGCGCCACCTGTTGAGCGATGGATCCCCAAATGTAATCAGCACCAGTTTATGTCAGGGACCAACTCAATACCAAGTTTGGTTAAATTTCATTCATTGGTTCGTGAGATAAAGCGTCCACAAAAAACGTGATACACACAGACAGACATTTTCTAAAAACTATCAATTCGTGTTCAGGACATCCCAAAACGTGTAAATCCATCAAAAAACGGAGGTCGAAAATTTTCACGAATCCAATACTTTCTCTATATTGCATATAGAAGTAAGTAATTATTAAATTTTAACTCTTAATTATAGTTTGTTCAGATGTATTACTGATTACCTGGAAGATATGTAGACATACTGTACCTATAATGAACTTAATATTAATTAGAAAAATCTGGTGTGAAACAACCACACAACTTCCATTACCCGCTATTACATGTATTTTATGCATATTTATGGAGATAATGGGATCAGAAGAGAGAAAATTGACCTAGAAAAAGTAGACACCTAAAAATTTTCCGGAAAGAGAAAGTTAATACACGTTTGCGGTAAACGCATGAAAGCTGATACTCGTGTAAAGGCATGTAAAACCAATTTACATAGCGAGTTTAAAAATAATAAAACATAATTGGTAGAGTTACTTTTTGAAATGACAATTTCAGATATCTAAAATTGACCTGCCTAAGCAGGATGACTGTTAACTTTCCTGTAATAACCACGTAATACATGACAAAGGATATCTAAAATGGAGTTAAGTAACAATTTTCAAGAAAATCGTTAGAACTGTTTTTGAGATACAAATTGTAGGAATTTTCAATGCATGTAAATTTCAAGTGGCTCATAAATATCTTAGATGAGTTTTTTAACCAAGTTGCTTCGCCATTTTGATTTCAAGTGGAGACCACTCGAAAATTTCAAAGTCAAATTGTAAAAAGCGTATTCAGAATTTGAATTTTGATGTATACATAGATTACATAAGTGTCTCAATGAAATTTATCCGCCATTTTTAATAAAGTGGCGGATATCTTAAGTTAAGCGGAGCCACTTGAAATCAGGCTACCACTTGAAACTTTAAAATCATAATAACTTCTGAAATAATACTCCAAATCGAACCAAATTTGGACAGTGAACTTATAAATATTTTGAATGAGTTTGCCAATCACGTTGCTTCGGCATTTTGTTTTCAAGTGGAGACCACTTGAAAATTTCCAATTCACATTGTAAAGAGCGTATTCCGAATTTGTTTGAATTTTGATGTATACTTAGACCGTATAAGGGTCTCCACCAAGATTATTTTAACAGCCATTTTTTGGAAAGTACTGGATATTTTATACTAAGCGGGCCACTTGAAATCAGGCTCCCACTTGAAAATTTAAAATCACGATAACTTCTGAAATAATACTCCAAATCGAACCAAATTTGGACAGTGATATTATCATATAATTATCTTGAATGGGGATGTTCCCTGGGAAACTTGTCCCGACATCTTGTTTCTAAATTGCAGCCACTTGAAATCACACTGCCATTTGAAAATATGCCATCATGATAACTTTTAAAATACTAAACTGATTCAAATAAAAGTTGGATAGTGAACTTATGGTTCAAATATCTAGGATAAGTTCACTTGGAGACTTGATCCGCAATTTTATTTCCAAGTGGCGGCCATTTGAAAATTTGTCATTATGGTAACTTTAGTAATACTGAATCAATTCGCATCAAATTTCGGTAGTGGATTTATCATTCAAATATATCAGATAAGTTCGCTAGGCATCTCACTACGCTTTTTTTTTTTCCAAGTGGTGCCACCTGAAAATTTCTTATGACGATAATTTTTGAAATACCTATTTAATTTAAACTAGAACTGGACAATGAACTTATCATACAAATATATTGGATGATTTCACTGGGCAAGTTGTTTCGCCATTTTGTTTCCAAGTCGCAGCCACTTATACTGCCACTTGAATTTTGAAACGCGGCACTGATTTGAACCACAGTTGGACAATGAACCTATGCTTCAAATATCTTGGATGTGTTTGCTGGGCAACTTGTTCCACTGTATTGTTTCCAAGTGGCGGCCACTTGAAAATTTGTTTTCACGGTAACTTTTGAAATACTTAATCAATTCAAATCAAAGTTGAAAAATGGATTTATCATTCAAACAACAAAAAATTAGAAATCTCACGTAACTCGTGAACCGATC
This sequence comes from Salticus scenicus, assembly GCA_963930645.1. NCBI lineage: Eukaryota > Metazoa > Arthropoda > Arachnida > Araneae > Salticidae > Salticus > Salticus scenicus. The sequence goes on from CAWVNO010001064.1 coordinate 1,067,664, forward strand.
TAATTATTGCGTCCATCTTTGGTATATCGATAATAAGTATTTTCTCGCCAAAAGTCGCCAAAAAAGTTGTCATGGGGGAAAAGACGCCAAATTTGGCGCCAAATCTATTACCTGCCTTATTGGATCTTTTTAATGCGTTTTTAAAGAAAAATTAAGCTATTTTAATGCTAAAACAAACTAGAAAAGCAGAAAACTAACATTTTATCAACATACTAAGCCTCTTTAAAAGAAATTCTACCAAAAAAAAAAATATTTTCAAATTTGCAACAATATCTTAGATGAGCAACTTTCTCTTCCATTTTGATCCAAGTGGCAGCCACTTAATTCTTCAACACGATGACTTTTAAGATTTTGAATTTATTCGAACTGTATGTGTACAGTAGACTTATCTCACAAATGCATTTGATATATTTGTCAACTTAACCCACCATTTGTTTTTTCAATGCGCCGTCCACTTGAAAATTTCATATTCACATATAAAGGTATTTATGAACCGATTTGTTTAAAACTCCATATGTGCATGCATAGCCTACATAAATATTTGTACCAAGTCCATTAATAATTTGTAGCCGCCAATTTGAAACAAAATGACGGCTACTTGATAAGGAAAAAGAAACCAACCTACCCTTCCAAATAAGCCGGAAGGACTTGTTTTATATTGAAAAATACCTAACGTAGAAAGATGTTAAATCTGGCAATTTCTGAAAACACAAACAAAACCATAGACACAGTAATTTGTATAATGTAGCATCCATATAATCTCAACTGCTGATTTTTTATTCTAAGAGAAAACTGCCATTAGATGGTACAAATTTGAGTGAATTACTGGTAGATCGAAAGTTTATACTGTTGAAGATATACGTAAATTAAAAAAGGATTTGATTTAAGAGAGTTCTATTTTTTTTTTTCTAATTTGTGTTAAGATCTAATTTCTCTTTTCTTTTCTTTCTTTCTTTTTTTTTTTTTTGTGATTCACATCAGCTGTAATTTGAAGGCATATTTTTAAGCAATAACATAATGCATCCCAATTAAATGAAATTGACTACTTATTAAAAAAAAAAAAAAAAAAAAACTACTGTAATTTAGTGTAGATAAGCCGTACTGGTAGATAAGCCGCAGCCTATTAAAATGTTGCGAGAAGAAAAACAATGCTCTTAGATAAACCGCACCGATTATAAATATTAATTTTATAATCGTTCGTTAAAACTAACTGTCATTCTATGCATTTATCCGAAATTTTGTCTTATAATGCCCTAATTAAAATTATGAAAAAAAAAATGAAATGGCAGCGCTGCCTGTTGAATAATTGTACCTCAAATATAAATCAGCACCAGTTTAGGTCCAGGTCCAACTCAGTACCAAGTTTGGTTAAATTTTGTTCATTGGTTCGTGAGATACAGCGTCCACAAAATTTATGACATACACACACTGACATTTGTCTAAAAATGATCCAGTCGTGCTCAAGACACACCAAAATTTGTAAATTCATCGAAAACCAGAAGTAGAAAATTTTCTCGAATTCAATATTTTCTTCTTATGTATAGAGAAAAAAAGTAAAAAGTCTATGTTCAATGCAAGGCATTCCTATATGTAAAACTTTTTGTACACGACAGCAACGATAAAAGAAAAAGTTTCCAGGTTCTCCTCTGGCACCTATAGAATACCCCTGAGTGCCCGGGCAGCGCAGTATACCCGTTTCAATCGAATTGCCACACTCAGGAATTCCAACATCTGGCACCGACACGTAACGCAAAATTCTGGCACATCCATTATTCAGGGAGAAGCTGGTGATGTGTTTCGAACGAGCCTTTAATATTCGATGAAATGGGAACGCGTTTAGATGTATGTCGCCTTCTCTAACAGATTCGGGAGATTGAATTCGAGCTGGATCTGTACAGCGCCATTTTGTTGTAAATTTCCTTACATTCAGAGGTTACTTGGATTTAGACGGCAAAAAAAGAAAGCATAGTCTCTCTTTATATATATATATATATTACATATTAATTAAAGTATATTTCTATAAAAAAATAGGCGCCAAAGGCAGCACTAAAAATTATATAATTTTAAATAGAAAGTTAAAAAGTTTTAGATATGTGGGCGGGGTTAACAAGAAGAAAATAAAAAACGTTAATAAATACAAAAGCAACTAATTAAAATATCGAAAAAACATCTGCAAAATAACACTTCATGTGAAACACATCCACCCGCTTCCTCTTCAGTGTGTAGGAGCAGCAGAAAAGACAATTTTTAAGAAAATGAAAATAGCCTGTTAACCTGTTAGGCCTGTGTTCATTCTCTTAAAAATTGTCTTTGCTGCTCCCACGCACTGAAGACGAAGCGGATAGGTATTTTTCACGTGAAGCGTTATTTTGAAAATGTTTTTTCGATACTTTAATTAGTTATTTTTGTATTTATTAACGTTATTTATTTATTTATTTTTTTTTTTGTTAACCACGCCCACTTACCTAAAACTTTACTTTCTATTTAAAACTATATATATATTTTTTAAAACATATTAAAAGCCGAGCAACAGACACGAGATCACTGAAACCACATAGACCAATAAGAATAAAACCTCATCCAATTAAAGCAACCTTAGAAGACTGATGTTTAATTGTTGAAACAATTAGTTTTTAATTATCGATCCCGAAACAAAAGATACAAACAAGCAATGAGAAAATAAACAATTAAGACACTATTATAGACAAATTTTAAGTAGGAGTAGCTCAGGAAAGTGAAAAAAAAAACTTATCAGAGGAGACCTTTTTCACCCTTGAACACTCATGTGCGATTTCGTTACGCTAGTGGCTATAGTAGCAACTTACTAGCGGGTCCCCGATCGTACATAAAAAAAATAATAATAATTATATATATAATTTGACGTCGATAGAGTGTAAAATTATTTTCTTCAAGTTGATGGGTTCGACTATGAAAAATTAGAATTTATAATTTTTGCAGAATCCAAGTAACATATTTTATTAGTAAGTTATATGTTCATCACAAAAAACTTTCTTCTACATTTTTCGTATATATATATGTTCACGCAATGCATTTTTTTTTTTTTTTTTTTTTTTTTTTAAATAAAAGTGTTTTCCAGACGATTTTCATCTTAGATAAGTACAACATACTCAATAGCGAAAGAAAGTGAATTTTATGCTCTGCAACCGACATCTTAAAAAAAAAAAATTATTTTTAACGCATTCCAACAAGATTAAAAAGTGTTAATGACTTCGGTTTGTCTGTTTGTGTGTTCGCGGTCTAACTCCCGTAAATATTCATGGAATTTCTTGAAACTGATATGTTAATTATGATCATTCTCTATTGATATTGTGGTGAATAACTCTACTGGTTTGTGTACAGGGACACACGAAAGTACAGTGGGTAATCAAATTTTCCCAGGGGGGGGGACATTTTTTTTGATTAGCTAAAAAATTTTATTAGCGTCGTCGTCTGCTCAGTCACGTGATATAGAAAAACAAAGAATCGAATTCTAATAAGCGAATTCAGTTATAATATTGTTCTTAAGAACAAAAATATTTATTTTTAATATAAAATGAAATAAAAGTAATAATGTGCCTTTGTAAACAGTAGAATAATCGTATTTGTAAGTTTAATAATTTTTGAAAAACACTTTATATGTTTATTTATTTTCACAAGAAAGAATCGATTTTTGTATGTTGTTGTGTCTGTTACATTAACTGATGTAGCAATAAATAGTGGAATGTTTATGGATTATAACTTTAAATTAATTTAAAATGTTTTAAGTTAAATTTAATCGCATAAAGATGTCACAACAAGTTAAATAACTTAGCTACTGGCCGAAATGGCTTTACACCGTACGGTGTTGTACTGTTAATGATATAAATACCAAAAATCAGAGTACTGATGTTCTCCACCAGTATTAGTAACAAATATAAACTAAATGATGATCGTAAATGTATACAGCAAACAAAAGAGGGTGAATAATGATATAAAATGGATTAAAAATGATGACGTAAAATAACACAGATTAAATACAAAAATAAGAATAGAAAATGTGTTATTTTAGCAATCGCTAGATATAGAACACTTCGTCTGCTCTTTGTTTATCTATGCCATGTGACCTCTGACGTAAGGTGGGAAAAGCCAATTAGCGAGACGGAGATTTTTTTTTTTTTTTTTTAACTGTCGTTTTATATGCAGACACACACAACCCAAAAAGTTCCAGTGGCAATACGAAGGCTTTACTAACTGGCCATCATGGAGCACCACAATGTCTTCTCACCTATAGCTCAGTGTTTTCTATCGAGCTCTCGTCGGAGAGAGCGCATACAGAACTGTGTCGGTTGAGCGTCAGATTTCAGGCAAATTTTGCCGATTTAGTCACGTCAAGCGATACAAAATCACTGCTGCTAAAACAGATCCAAGGGAGTCTGTAAACAAAGCAAAACCAACTTAGACATTGAAATTGTATAAACAGCTGTATTGGGTGAGAGATTGGGGAGGGGGAAATGTGCAAAATAATTTCCTTTGCACTATTCGCAATTTAAGAATCTCGGACGTGGCGAAATTTAAGTGGTAAAAGGATTTTCTACCACTAAGATATACAAATGGAATGAACTAAAAGCTATTTAGATCGTTTTTAGAGTTATAGGTCTAAAAAGAAAAAAAAATTGTTAATTCAACTACATATATATATACATAAGGATTTATTAAGCGAGTGAAAGCCAAGCAATAGATATAAGATCACTAAAGCCACAAAGACCAATAAGAATGAAAAAAAAATGTGTAGGAGAAGCTGAGAAAGGTGAAAAAAAAATTATCAGGGGATGAAATACACATATTTAAAGAAACCGAATTTATTAATTAACAGCCTGCGAAACAATAAACTAACTCAACAAAATCTTAACATAAAAACTTAAGCTGAAACGAAATTTATGAAAAAATACTTTAAGAAACTTAAGAAAGGAAGAAAGGAGGCAACACTTGTGATTTGCCTGTGGGTTTAAACTCGTTTCAAGCCGGCAACACTCCCCCAGCCTGCCAAGACCAGAATAGGAGTCATATGGATAAAAAAACAGCAAAATTTCATAGCAGATAAAGAATAATGAAACTATGAAGCAACAATAAGATTTATAGATTGATTACTATGTGTTTAATAGTTTGATTAGAATTTTAATAATGGTTGACAACTCAACAATGAAGAAACTGAAAATTTAATGGAAAAAGAAAGAGTGCATATTAATACAAAGTAAATGCAACAAGCCGCCTGCTCTTTTTTTTATTTTTTTTCACAATCCCATCCAACCATTCAGCCAAATAACACCACCCATCCTCCGTAATCAAACATCTACCTACCCAACCGCCACCTTTTTATTGACTTTTATTATTTTTTAATTTTTTTTTGTTAAGATACACTAAAGTGTACACATTATTATTATTATTATTATTATGTACTGACAGAGACGGTTATGGCTATAAAATATAAAATACAAGGTTTTCAGGAAAACCCATTTTAGCAGTGGCTGTGATCAGTTTATTAATATTCTTGTTTTTATACTTTGGAGATATACAAACACACTAAGGGACAAAAAAAAAAAAAAAAAAAAAAAAAGCCGCACTGCAGAAAAATTGACATATTTTTATTTTATTTGTAATAACTTCAAAACTAATGGTTAAAACAAGTAAAACTGTCATGTTTGCAGAATCCCAAAAGATATGAAATGATACCTTATGTATTTCGATTTGGTAATTTGCTTTATTACACTCTACGAAGTACTTATTAAAAATCTACTTAAAACTTTCTTTTTAAACGTAATATAATAAACATATACTTTGTATTCTATTATGATTTATTGTATGATATAAATAAGTTGTATGTTAATATATGAAATAAAACTATTTATTTCTTAGATTTAAACAATTAGTAAAAATATGTATTCTGCATTGGGTTAATTCCACCTTTATATGGAATGACCGCTTTAATGCGCAATTGCATAGTATTATACAGTGTTTTAAAATAAATCTCAGAAATTTCACTGCGTCAAATATCATAAATATTTTTTTCTAGTCCTTGCAGAGTTGTAGGCTGCAAATTTCGAACCCACCTCCCTCTCCCCCGCCTTTTTATAGACTAAACAGTAAAATATCCTCCTTTGACACGTGTTAAAGATCATTAAATAAGATCACCACCGTCAAGAACAGCATAAAGTTTACTCTCTTATCGCAAAACGTGTACTAAAGGTATGTAACGACTGACGACTACAATGATCTTTAACACGTCTCAAAGCAGGATATTTTACTGTTCATATTTTGCTGCCCAAAACATTTAACGTGGGAGTTATTGAAAACAAACGTCGTACAGTGAATCAGTCAAACTTTCTTGCGAGGGCTTTGAGACTTTACTCCGCTCACTAACATTTTGAAAAAAATTTCACTATATAATTTTTATTATTTGGGGTGTTTTGGTAAGAAACTGGAATCTGGAATATGTAAAAAATAAGAGAAATATTACGAAAAAAAAAAAGAAACTGATTGTTTTTATTAATTTTGTTTTGTTTTCTGGGCACAAATCTCCGCAAATTCCCTCCTTACAACAAATGTTCGTGTTTTAGAACTTTCTACCTCTGTAGCTCCTCAGGTCAGAAGACATTTAACGGTCAAAATAATCATCGTTTCTCTCCAAATCAAACTGATGGGTATAAAATTACTAAATAATGATAAAAATGAGGGAGGGGTATATTGACACGTTTTGAGACTTCCTGATTACCGTAGTCAGGTTTTTTAACGTTTGATCTTTGTATGTGTCTCTTAGAGTAACTTTAAAACGAATTATTTTAGGAGATCCAAATGTTATATCTTGAAGTTGATATAAGTTTGTTGCTGGAAAAGTTTGATCAAGATTGATAAGTTTCAATGAATGTTGCGCGGGAAAATTATCTGTATAATTTTAAGAAAACTTTAATTTTAGTAACAGAATTAAATTTTATATAAATGTAGGTGCGTTAATGAAACGGGGTGTTGAGGGAGTGGTAGCCCCCTTCACACACAACTAATTATCACATAAAACTCTTCGGAAGCCTAATTTGAATTGTTTAACATAGGTTTACATAACAGTACTCGTTATCTTACCTCTTAATCGCCAACCTGTATTTATAGTATTAAATTTCAGGGCAAGAGAAAGTCATGAGAGTGACACACCAGATTATTTAAATACTTTCAAAAATTATAATATTCCTGACAATTGCATTTTGTTTTTAACACTGGGCTCAATAGTAATGTGTACGCGGAGGACGACGTAATAAAATCTGTTCGAAAATTTGCATTTTAAACGATTAAATTGGCGGTTGCAGAAAGAGAAAAGGAAGATATCCGAGTGAAGCTTTTTTTTTTTTTTTTTCTTAGCGCGCGTGTGTGTGTATAAATAAGATTAAAAATATCTTTGAGAAGTTCAGAAAAATGAAAAAAAAAAAATTATCAGGGGATGAAATACACAAATTTAAAGAAACCAGATTTATTAATTAATAGCCTGCAAAACAAACGAATCAATAAAGTAACACAACAAATCTTAATTTAAAACCATAAACTATATCAAAATTTATGAAAAAACAATTTAAGAAACTTAAGACAGGAAGGAAGGAGGCAGGCGGCAAAACTTGTGACTTGCCTGTGGGGTTAAACTAGTTTCACGCTGGCAACACTCCCCCAGCCTTCCACGACCAGAAAAGGAGTCAAATGGATTTAAAAAAGCAAAATTTCAAAGCAGATGAATAACAAGGAAACCACGAAGCAACAAGAGAGAGAGAGACTTAACAAAAATTGTGTTACTAGAAACCAAATTATTTTGTTGTTTTAACCAAACAATTTTGTTGATTCAACCCCATCGCTGTCTCATTGGCTGTTTACAGTTACATGACATAGCTATTAGATTTCTGGTGTGTGTGTGTTTATTTGTTTCGGCCTGCTTCTAATCTGCAATTTTGAATCATTTCCTATTTTAGTATGTTGAAAACATTGTTACTTTCTTCTATATTCAATAGAAGAAAGTATTTGATTGGTAAAAATTTTCAACCTCGGGGTTTTGATGGATTTACACGTTTTGAGAGCTGTAGAACACGATTTGAACATTTTTAGAAATTTTGATTTGAACATTTTTCTGTCTGTCTGTGTGTGTGTGACAAAATTTTGTGGCAACTGTATCTCAGGTACTACTGCACAGAATTTCATGCAAATTGATATGAATTGGTACACATTGACATAAATGCGTGCCTATCAACTTTTGATAAAAATTGTTCAACACCTTGCGTTGCCATCCCGCTTTTTCTAAATTTTTAACATGGGGGTGTAGGAAAAATTTTTGTATAAATGTGCATAAAGAGAATTATTTTTTAAGAATCATTATGAAATTTAAAAGAAATAATTATAATAGAGATAGTCAACTGGAAAAAAAAAATTGTGTATGTAGGGGGCCTCGCCTACCCCCACCTGGGGGGAAGTCCCCCCCCCCCCTCGAGGAGAGTAAATTTTCACGTTGGGTATCTTTCAAAAGAGCTCGCCAATACCTTTAAAACGAATGGATCGATCTGCGATAATTTAAAATAAAGTTATCGATTTTTTTTTTCATTTTTAACCCCCCCCCCCCCCCAAAAAAAAAAAAGTACTTTTTTTTTTTTTTTTTTTTCTATTGTTATACTACCTCTAAGGTGGAAATCGTCTGTATTATCATGGAAGTATTTTTTTTAAATGATAATTTTAATAAATTATTTTTACTGAGTGAATTTGTGTAAGAAAATATAGAAGAAAGTCATGTGGTGGCCACAACATACTAGTTTTTTCGTTGGTATGCAATTAAAATGAAAAAAGCATCTCTCCGAATGCTTTCTATCCAAATCTCTCCAGACCAGTTTTATATCATTTAAAATTCTGGCATGAATATCATATGACTAGTAGCATTCTACTTCTAAAAATTTTCAAGCTTTTCAAAATCTGAAAAAAAAAAAAAAAAAAAAAAAAAGTCACGGCAGAAAGGATGAAATGACGTCTATTATGTTCGCAGATGCCGGGACAATTTGAAAACATCTTTTTGTTGCTGTTTCTGGCTTGGTAAACTCGTCATTCGAAATTTACGATATTCTAAATAGGGCAGCGTAAGACAAAATTTCGCATCAACGTCTATTATGAGGAATATTTTTATCATAAAAATGTGTCAGACCAGCTTTATATCATTTATGTTGTTCGCATGAACATCATTGGAGGTGGTGATTTTTGTAATATAAAAACTTTGTAAGTTTTTCGAAGCTAAAAATTTTCTTAACGTGGGAGAAAGGGTACAATTTCGCATAAACGTCTAATCTGGGGTATATTTTCATCCTAAAAATACCTCATAAAATATCTTTTTTGTTACTAGAATAAACATCATTGACTATGAATATTCGAAAACTTCGTAAGGGATTCAAAATTTACAATTTTCTTAACATGCGAGATCTCATAAAAATCCATCACAATCCATCATCCAAAATTTCAACACAACAATACTCATGTATTGTTGTGTTGAAAATACTAAAAAATTGCGTCACAACTCAGTTACAAAACTAACCCTAATACAAATAACGAAATAACCAGCGGAAAATTATAAGGTAACTGTATCAAATCGAATTTTGGGTAGCCTAGTAGATGGGACATTCCATTCTAGACCTCACTGAGAGATCGGTCGAGGTTATTTCTCCTAATACTTCAGTATGTGTCAAGGCCATGGTGCTTTTTACAATTCATTTATTTACTTTTGAGTGGCAACAAGATTAAAGCCACGGTTTTCTTATAATTTGTTGATATATAGTGGCAACAGTGGTTCTTTGTTTTAATTTGTGTTCGAATGTCGAAAATTGTTCGATGCTTCAGAATTTGAATTCTGTGATGTTTTTTGTGTTCAATAAACTTCTTTTCTGATATTGCATTTACAGTCATTGATATGCTGATAGCATAATTGATATTCTCTTTTGAAAAAGGAATAATGTAAAAGTATGCATGTCTTTATAATAAAAGTTTTTGTTATCAAATATGTGATGGGAAACTTAGCTGAGTCTACCTATGCCCACAAGTTTTGTTTCAGTGCCGTTCTGTTACATCCCCCTCCGCCCCGCTTCCCACATGCAGCACTAATGTGCGGTTGTATGTCATTTAAAAATGTTTCAGCCCTGCAAAAAAGTTCCTTCTTTGTGGGAGAAATTTCGCTGTTCCGGACCTGCCACCGTACGCAATATTTTTGTTTCTTTCCCCCCCTCACCTTGTTACTTACAGCAACAGCAGAGCGAGCGAACGCGATTACCTGAGATCGCTCGAAAATCGTGCTGACGGGGGGCGCCCGTGTGTCTACAGCCCCGGGGGCACTGCATACTGCACGCGCTCGACTCCGCCCCGCTTGTTAGGCCCAAAACTCTTCATTCTTCACGCTTTTTCTCGGGCCACCCTCCCAGGTAGACGCCGGATATAAAGATCGGGGCAGAGGAACAGAGGCCCTTTTTCGAATGAATCGTTCACTGAGAAAGATTATGACGTCATTTTTTTATAAGGTTGCCTCAAAAAAAAAAAAAAAAGTCACGATAGCCATTGTGTTAATTTTGAGAAAACATTATGTAATATTGCATAAATCCTAAAAATTCTTTAAATCCAGATTTAAAATAAATAAATAAATAAATAATCTTACATTCATGTAAATTTGCGCGATTCTTTCAATGATAATTTATAACATGCTTACCAATTTATATCTTAATTGAATGTAGAGATCAGATGTTTTAAACGCTAATGCAATTAAAATAATTCGATCCTATAGCCTGTAATAAAGCAGATTTAGTGTCCCTGAGGGAGGTGGGGGGGGGGGGGGGAAACTGTAAGTTCTGCAGTTATCAAAATCTATACAAAACGTGCGACGGTGACAACAACATACCTACAAACTTTTAACTCCACTTGATAAAGCAGCATTTAAATGCTATCACACATCCAATAATTCGAGTCCATTGACCATAATGTTAAAGAATTTTTCTTTGTGTCCCTGTCAGAAAACTATACAGTTCGTGCGATGGTGACCTATAATATACGTTATAACTTTCGGATTAATCTATCAAAGTATTTTAGACGTTATCGTACTTCCTGACACGCATACACACAGTGTAACAAATTTGTGAAAGATAATGTTTAGTGAATGTAACTGAATTTTGTATCATTACAATTATATACATAACATATAACTTAAATTAATGTCATATAACACGAACGGGTCTCGTGTCGTTTTGTTTTTCCAAAGACATTTTGCGAGTCGGGTGCAGATCCAGTTTACCCGACCTGCGCAAAATTTTTATTGGAAATTTCTCTGTCACCTGAAATGGGGGAAGCTCTTTTCTTCACACCACTTTATCAGTATTTACCTTCTCCGAATGGAAAACGTATTCCGTCTCATCTCTCATTCATCACGTTCTGATCGTCACACGATTGCCTTAATCCCCCCTTCCCTCTCCAACTCCGCGAAACTCCGAAGAAGGAGCCACGAGCATCTGCATTTACGCTCTACTCATAATCAACTGCAATTAACACCGTAATGCTTGCCATCCTAATAACCATACTCATATCGACTCTTAAAAAAAAAAAAAATGGGTTTGGGGGGGGGGGGGCAAAGAAGAGAGAGTTGGTTTGTAGGTTCTTGTGGCAACATTGCAGGGAGAAAGGGGAGGGGGGAGAAGATGATGATCGACGTGGATGATGGTATAATGAAGTGAAGAAAGAAAAATGGCCCGGGGCTGTCACCACCTCGTTCCATAAAAATGTCTTTGATGAATGGCTTGGGATGGAATTTCGACAATATAATTTTGGGATGCCTAATGCCCCTTGTCGTCGTGGCGAGAGGTCCCCCCCCCCATCTCCCCTATGCCCATCCCTGAAAGGTTGAGTGAGAGGGTAGGTAAAGAACAATGTCTCATAACAGAATTTGATTGGAATAGGTGCTGGTGTGGAGTGGATTCATCGTGATTGTTACTTAAAAAAAAAAAAAAAAAAAAAAAACATTTTTACGTGATTTACACTAACAAAAATAAGGGAAAGTTTAAAACTTATTTCATTTTGCAATAAATTATACGATTAAAGTCATATCTTTATCAAATCATCTTGTCATCCTCACTTTTTAGGACCGAAGCCTCTTTCTTTCAGACGAAACAGAAAAAAAAAAAAAAAAAAAATCTCGTTTGGATCAAATTAATAATGATGAGAATTAAATTGAGATAAAACGTGCGAAGAAAAATATATAAATTAATATAGTAATTATTGCTAAGGAACACGATTTTATATTTCAAGGCGACAAGAAAGGGTGAAAATTGTCAAAATCGATGCAATTAAAAATATCTAGGGTAATTATTATATAAAGTAACTAAGTTACGTAATATTAGTTCCCCATCACACTATAGGTATGGGGAACTTAGATAATCGTGAAAATTTTCGATCTCGGTTTTTTGACTTTTTTACACGTTTTCAGGTGTGAGGAATGCGAAAATGACAAAATTTGTAGGATGTCCGTTAGTGTGTTAGTCCGTTAGTCTGTGTACACGATATCTCAAGAACAAATTGTCGCAGAGAAGTTAAATCAGTTTTAAAATATTACTTTCGATACAGGCAAGAACCCTATTCATTTGCAACATTTGAATTAAAAAAACTTCTTAAGTTATTAGAAATTTACGATTTTCTTAACGTGGGAGAATAGGACAAAATTTCACTTAAACGTGCATTAAATGGAAACTTTTTACTGTAAAAATGTCAGACCAGTTTTAAAATATCAGTTTTGATGCCGGAAGGAACATCAGTAACTATAAATAGGCTACTAAATATACTAAGGAAATATTATTTAAGACACTGGCATGAATATTAATGATAAGAATTTTCCAATATAAAAATTTCGTAAGTTATTGGAAATTTACGAATTTCTTAACATAGCAGAATAGAGCAAAATTTCACATAAACGTCAATCTTGAGGGATTTTTTCATCGTAAAGATGTCAAACCACTTTTTAAATATTATTTTAGATACTGGCATGAATATCATAGACTATGATTTTTCCAATTTAAAAAATTCGTAAGTTATTTGGAATTTACGATTTACTTAACATGTCAGAATAAGGCAAAATTGAGCATAAACTTCCATTTTGAGGATCATAAATACATTGGACAACTTCAATAAAATGACATTTATGATATTTGTTTGAACATGATTGAATACAAATATTCTAATAGGAAAATTTCGTAAATTATTCGTAATTTAAGATTTTATCAACATAGCGAAACTGAAAATTGTTCATATAAATATGCATTTTGAGGATTATTGCATTAGAAATAGTAGCATGAAAACTAAACAACGGAATCGACCCTGATAAAATAAATGAATAGATTAGAATAAGATAAATATATCGAAGTGAACGGTGGATAGCCTATTAGGCGGTGATTTCGTTCTGTCACTGTATCAAGCTTTGGTCAAATTCATTTCTTTTAACATGATTATAATATGACCCACTATATGACCCACATGATTATAATATGACCCACTACATGATTATAATATGACCCACATGATTATATAACCCACTAGAAATTTATGAGAACATAAATAGGATGGGGAACTGAGCAGAGTCCACCTATGCCAACTGGTTTTTAAAATAATACAGTCGAACCTCGTCAAAGTGAATGCTGAATTACTTTTAACATGAACTGTACCACAATCCCAGTCAAAATGAAGATTAGTTTAGTTATATGAAGATTAGTTACTGATAGCATGAACTACTGATAATATGAAAAAAAAAATTATCCCCCTTGAGATTCACGTTAACGAGGTTCGACTGTACCATGGCTTCAGCTCTTCAAAGATTTAAAAAATTTTAAACTTTAAATTTTTTTTTGTTCCAAATATCGGCAATAACTTACAGCGCTCCTTCCTAATTTGTTTTCGCCCGATCCTCTTAAAAATTTGCGTCAGTGTTAATCAGAGTATATTTGTCACAAAACAAGGCATTCACTTTGAAATTCAATAAAATTATTACAGTTATTACGAACTCTTAAATTCATTCAATTTTTAAATTTTTTCAAAGTCAAAAGCAAATCTTCAGGCTCAGATTTAAAAACCCAAAGTGAAACTAGTATGTTGTGGCCACCACAAGACTTTCTTCTATATTTTCCTAAACAAATTCACTAATTTATAAAAATTATCTAACAGGCAAATGATTTTCATCTTAGCGAAAACTAGCACTCAATATCCAAAGAAAGACAGTTGTCTATAAATAACATTTTTAAAAATGTGTTTTTATAATTGTTATCTCATATTTCCAGTTTCGTACAGTTATATACCATACAAGATGAGATATAGCCTTCCCGTTACCGATGAAATTTCCAGTACAGTAGCACCATCTATTGGCCTATAAGCATCCAACTTGAATCAGCATAATGTCTCATAATGGTCTTATCACATATAAAGTTTTGTTTGATTATACACAATAGAACTAGAGATATAGCATTTTCTTAAATTGAAAAAATCGCTGTCTAGCAGCGCCACCTGTTGAGCGGCTGACGCCAAAAACTGATAGGTACTAATTTATGTCAAGTTACATGTTCATATAAATTTATATGCAATTCTGTGCAGTAGTCCCAGCCTTTCCTTAAATTGCAGAAATCGCTGTACAGCAGCGCTACCTGTTGGCCAATAAACATCCAAATTGAATCAGCATAATGTCTCATAATAACCTTTTTCTATATGAAGTTTTGTTTGATTATGCGCGACAGAACCTGAGATATATTCTCCCTTAAACTGCGGAAATAGCTGTGTAGCAGCGCTACCTGTTGAGCGGTTGACACAAAAAATTGATAGGCACTCATTTAGGTCAAGGCTCACCTACATATAAATTTATATACAATTCTGAGTTTAGTTCCAGAGATACAGTTGCCACAAAATTTTTGTCACACACGTACAGACATTTTCTAAAAATGGTCAAATCGTGTTCTAGATCTCTCAAAACGTGTAAATCCATCGAAAACCGGAAGTTTACGAAACCAATACTTTCTTCTATTGAATATAAAAGAAAGTAAAAAGGTTACAAGACAGCATCATTCTGATTAACTTGCTGAGTTTTCATTGAAAGAATTTGAAAATAAACTTATACTGGAGCGTGTTATTCACAACGAATTAATTGAATAATGTTTTTTTTTTTTTTTTTTTTTTTTTTTTTTTTTTTGTGGGTCGCGTGTCAGAAGCTACGGGTTTGGGTCGGGTTACGGTTCGAAAGTTTTCTTGCGGGAAGGTTGCTTGACTATACCCTAAAGGCGACAGCGTAGAAAATGCATTGTTTCATATATATATATATATTGAACATGAAAAATCAATATTTCAAATAATCCTAAATATATCCGTTGTTCGTATGAAAAGTAATGACAAATTCTTTTGAAAACTACTCCAATCGAAAATTTACCGATGCTCTTAGATATGCAAAACTATTATCTCTCTATATAAAAGAACACTTCCTGAGTGAGTGAGGGGGTGATCTATCAACGCCCAGACCAAACCCCTGGACCTAGAAGCATGAAATTTTGTGACAATGTTCTTTCTATGACGTAGGCATCCACTAAGAAGGGATTTTACAAAATTCGCTCCCCAAGGGGGGGAGGGGGGGCAAAACGTGATTTCACAAAATCCTTCATATCTCAAACAAAAAAACAGATATCCGTAAAATTTTTGCTTTAAAATATAGCTAATACAAATGTCAAAAAACCAATTTCTGGAATTTTCAAAATTCGGTCCCCAAGGGGGGGGGGGGGTGGGGGGCAAAACGTGATTTCACATGCGTAAAACGTGATTTCGCATAATCCTATATATCTCAAACAAAAAAGTAGATATGCGTGAAATTTTTGCTCTAAAATATAGCTAATGCAAATATCTAAAAATCAATTTCTGGAATTTTAGAAATTCAGCCCCCGGGTGGGGCAGCAAGGGGGGGGGCTAAGGGGCAAAAAGAAATAGAAATACAGTCAGGGCGTTCAAAATTGATACAGATAGGTTTTAGAGGCCTGCAAGTCGAATGAGGATATTTTCGATTGTGTAAAGTTATTAGGAGGGGCAGGAAAGGGGGGAGGGGAGAGGGGGGGCAAAAAATAAAAATAGAGTTAGATCGTTCAAAATTGATATATAGAGGTTTCCGATACCTACAAATCGATTTCGGATATTTTCGAATTTGTAAAATTATTAGGAGGGGCGGGAAGGTGGGTGGGGCGGCAAGGGGGGGGCTATGGGGCGAAAACAAATAGAAATACAGTTAGGCCATTCAAAATTGGTACAGATAGGTTTTAGATGCCTGCAAGTCGAATGGGGATATTTTCGAAAGTGTAAAGTTATTAGGAGGGCCGGGAAAGGGGGAGGGGAGAGGGGGGGGCAAAAAAATAAAAATAGAGTTAGATCGTTCAAAATTGGTATATAGATGTTTTCGATACTTACAAGTCGATTGCGGATATTTTCGAATTTTTAAAATTATTAGGTGGGGCCGGAAGGGGGGGGCTATGGTCAAAAACAAATAGAAATACAGTTAGGCCGTTCAAAATTGGTACAGATAGGTTTTAGAGGCCTGCAAGCTGCAAGTCGAATGGGGATATTTTCGAAAGTGTAAAGTTATTAGGAGGGCCGGGAAGGGGAGGGGCAGAGGGGCAAAAAAAAAAAAAAAGAAAATAGAGTTAGACCATTCAAAATTGGTACATAGAGGTTTCCAATACCTACAAATCGATTGCGGATATTTTCGAATTTTTAAAATTATTTGGAGGGCGGGAAGGGGGGGGAGTAGAGCGGTAAAAAAATAAAAATAGAGATATATCGTTCAAAACTGGTGCATAGAGGTTTTTGATACTTACAAATCGATTGCGGATATTTTCAAATTTGTAAAATTATTAGGATAGACAGGAGGGGGGGGGCGAAGTGGGAAAATAATAGAAATAAGGGTTAGAGCATTTTGGGAATTTTTTCCGAAGGCAGTGAGAACCCGGTGCGACATTTTTCCTACTCAGATTTTGTTTCTCTTTTTTTTCACGTGATAAAAATTAATGCAATTTTGAGAATTCATTATAGTGATTCATTTAAAAATAGGGACCAGCGAAGCGGGTCCTGCTAGTCTATATATATAAAAGAACACTTCCTGAGTGAGTTAGTGAGTGAGGGGGTGATCTATCAACGCCCAGACCAAACCCCTGGACCTAGAAGCATGAAATTTTGTGACAACGTTCTTTCTATGACGTAGGCATCCACTAAGAAGCGATTTTACAAAATTCGCCCCCCAAGGGGGGGAGGGGGGGGGGCAAAACATGATTTCACAAAATCCTTCATATCTCAAACAAAAAAAACAGATATCCGTAAAATTTTTGCTTTAAAATATAGCTAATACAAATGTCAAAAAACCAATTTCTGGAATTTTCAAAATTCGGTCCCCAAGGGGGCGGGGGGGGGGCAAAACGTGATTTCACATGCGTAAAAACGTGATTTCGCATAATCCTATATATCTCAAACAAAAAAAATAGATATGCGTGAAGTTTTTGCTCTAAAATATAGCTAATGCAAATATCTAAAAACCAATTTCTGGAATTTTAGAAATTCAGCCCCCAGGTGGGGCAGCAGGGGGGGGAGAGGGGGGGGAGAGGGGGGGGCAAAAAATAAAAAGAGAGTTAGATCGTTCAAAATTGGTATATAGAGGTTTTCGATACCTACAAATCGATTTCGGATATTTTCGAATTTGTAAAATTATTAGGAGGGGCGGGAAGGGGGAGGCGGCAAGGGGGGGCTATGGAGCAAAAACAAATAGAAATACAGTTAGGCCGTTCAAAATTGGTACAGTTAGGTTTTAGATGCCTGCAAGTCGAATGGGGATATTTTCAAAAGTGTAAAGTTATTAGGAGGGCCGGGAAAGGGGGAGGGGAGGGGGGGGAGGCAAAAAAATAAAAATAGAGTTAGATCGTTCAAAATTGGCAGATGTTTTCGATACTTACAAATCGACTGCGGATACTTTCGAATTTTTAAAATTATTAGGTGGGGCGGGAAGGGGGGGGCTATGGTCAAAAACAAATAGAAATACAGTTAGGCCGTTCAAAATCGGTACAGATAGATTTTAGAGGCCTGCAAGTCGAATGGGGATTTTTTCGAAAGTGTAAAGTTATTAGGAGGGCCGGGAAGGGGGGGCAGAGGGGCAAAAAAAAAAAAGAAAATAGAGTTAGATCATTCAAAATTGGTACATAGAGGTTTCCAATACCTACAAATCGATTGCGGATATTTTCGAATTTTTAAAATTATTGGGAGGGCGGGAAGGGGAGGGGAGTAGAGCGGTAAAAAAATAAAAATAGAGATATATCGTTCAAAACTGGTGCATAGAGGTTTTTGATACTTACAAATCGATTGCGGATATTTTCAAATTTGTAAAATTATTAGGATAGACAGGAGGGGGGGGGGCGAAGTGGGAAAATAATAGAAATAAGAGTTAGAGCATTTTGAGAATTTTTTCCGAAGGCAGTGAGAACCCGGTGCGACATTTTTCCTACTCAGATTTTGTTTCTCTTTTTTTTCATGTGATAAAAATTAATGCAATTTTGAGAATTCATTATAGTGATTTATTTAAAAATAGGGACCAGCGAAGCGGGCGTTGCCTGCTAGTCTATATATATAAAAGAAGACTTCCTGAGGGGGTGATCTATCAACGCCCAGACCAAACCCCTGGACCTAGAAGCATGAAATTTTGTGACAATGTTCGTTCTATGACGTAGGCATCCACTAAGAAGCGATTTTACAAAATTCGCCCCCCAAGGGGGGGAGGAGGGGCAAAACGTGATTTCACAAAATCCTTCATATCTCAAACAAAAAAACAGATATCCGTAAAATTTTTGCTTTAAAATATAACTAACACAAATGTCTAAAAATCAATTTCTGGAATTCTCAAAATTCGGTCCCCAAGGGGGGCGAGGGGGCAAAACGTGATTTCACACGCGTAAAACGTGATTTCGCATAATCCTATATATCTCAAACAAAAAAAAACAGATATCCGTAAAATTTTTGCTTTAAAATATAGCTAACACAAATGTCTAAAAACAAATTTCTGGAATTTTCAAAATTCGGTCCCCAAGGGGGACGGGGGTGCAAAACGTGATTTCACATGCGTAAAACGTGATTTTGCATAATCCTATATATCTCAAACAAAAAAATAGATACACGTGAAATTTTTGCTCGAAAATATAGCTAATAAAAATATCTAAAAACCAATTTCTGGAATTTTAGAAATTCTGCCCCCAGGTGGGGCAACAAGGGGGGGGGCTATGGGGCAAAAACAAATGGAAATATCAGTTAGGCCGTTCAAAATTGGTACAGACAGGTTTTAAAGGCCTGCAAGTCGAATGGGGATATTTTAAAAAGTGTTAAGTTATTAGGAGGGGCGTGAAGGGGGGAGGGGAGAGGGGGGGGGGCAAAAAAATAAAAATAGTGTTATCGTTCAAAATTGGTATATAGAGGTTATCGATACTTACAAATCGATTGCGGATATTTTCGAATTTTAAAAATTATTAGGAGGGGCGGGAAGGATGGTGGGGCGGTAAGGGGGGGGGGCTATGGCAAAAACAAATAGAAATACAGTTAGGCCGTTCAAAATTGGTACAGATAGGTTTTAAAGGCCTGCAAGTCGAATGGGGATATTTTCGAAAGTGTTAAGTTATTAGGAGGGGCGTGAAGGGGGAGGGGGAGAGGGGATGGGCAAAAAAACAAAAATGAAGTTAGATCGTTCAAAATTGGTATATAGAGGTTTTCGATACTTACAAATCGACTAAGGATATTTTCGAATATGTAAAATTATTAGGAGGGGCGGGAAGGGCGGGGGGCTACGGGGCAAAAACTAATATAAATACAGTTAGGCCGTTCAAAATTGGTACAGATAGGTTTTAGAGGCCGGCAAGTGGAATGGGGATATTTTCGAAAGTGTAATGTTTTTAGGAGGGCCGGGAAGGGAGGGGGCGGAGGGGCAAAAAAAATAAAATAGAGTTAGATCATTCAAAATCAGTACATAGAGGTTTTCGATACCTACAAATCGATTGCGGATATTTTCGAAATTTTAAAATTATTGGGAGGGGCGGGAAGGGGGGAGTGGTGGGGCAAAAAAAATAAAAATAGAGATAGATCGTTCAAAACTGGTTCTTAGAGGTTTTTGATACTTACAAATCGATTGCGGATATTTTCGAATTTGTAAAATTATTGGGATAGACGGGAGGGGGGGGGGGCGAAGGGGAAAAATAATAGAAATAAGATTTAGATTGGGAATTTTTTCCGAAGGCAGTGAGAACCCGGTGCGACATTTTTCCTAATCAGATTTTGTTTCTCTTTTTTTTCACGTGATAAAAATTAATGCAATTTTGAGAATTCTTTATAGTGATTCATTTAAAAATAGGGACCAGCGAAGCGGGCGTTGCCTGCTAGTATATACATATACACTAAGCGACAAAAAAAAAAAAGGCGCACTTGTATGTTTTCCTTTTCGCCTTCTACAACCGCCAATTTTATCGTTTAAAAAGCAAATTTTCCAACAGATTTTACTATGTTATCCTCCACATACACTTTAGCTTTGAGTCCAGTGTTAAAAACAAAATGCAATTGTCAGGAAAATTGTAATTTTAGAATTTATTTCAAAAATGGTAAGAATAAGGCAGTTAACGATGTCACAAAAAGTATTAAATTTTGAATGAAAATCAAAAACTATTTTAATACGTGAGATGGCAAAATATTTAATTGTTAACGAAATATTGGTAAAACGGTTTTCAGCAAGATATAAAAGTTTTTGGCCGTTTAAACTGGAAATTTGGTTTTAGGTGGCCACTCTGCTCATCCAAGCGAGATGACCGTAAGTTAAAAAGCCATTGCTTATAAAATCGGTTTGTATTATATTTAGAGCATAAAAGAGCTTCAGAAAAAGTGTTTAGTTGCATAATTTCTTTAATTACAGTACAACAACAAATAAACAAAGCAGGTTTAAATGACAGAAAATTTTAAAAAATTCCATTCTTACGAGGGCAAGTAGGAAAGCAAAAACATAGATGGCTAAAAAAATTAAAAAAATGATTAGTTAATTATTGGGCTGAACTGGTTCTCTCTGATGAGTCAAGTTTAACTTATTTCGAGCTGAAGAAAACAAGCAGATCTGACAACGAAAATATGACCGACTTAATGAAAATCGCACTTTTAAAACAGTGACACATTCTCCGTACATTATGGTACGGAGGTGCATAACTTTTCAAACACTCGGGAAATTTTTTATGCTCGAAGGATCAATTAACTCGAAATAAAACACAATCTGCATAAAAGTGGTGCCTGACCGACTATTTTGGAGGTATCTTGGACATTTCCGTAAACTGCATTTGAAGGTAATAAGGCACCTTACTACACGGCGTCTGTGGTAAGTTTATTCACTTCAAATTGTCAAAATTTCTTATACATTCCCATGAGAACCTATAATTCTGTAAGTAATCATATCTTTTTTCACTTTAAGTTAAATACCACAAAGGATATACTAGTAGAATTTCTTCTTTACCATAGATGGAAATAGTCAAAATCGCGATCCGCTCGAAAATATTTCGTCTATAAAAAGGCGGGGGAGAGGGGAGAGGATTCGAAATTTGCAGCCTACAAATCTGCAAGAACTAGAAAAAATTACTTGTGATATTTGGCGCATTGAAATTTCTGAGATTTATATTAAAACACTGTATAAAACTATGCCATTGCGCATTAATGCAGTAATTCCATATAAAGGTGGAATTAACCCTATGCAGAATATATATTTTTAACAAAAAATTGCTTAGATCTAACAAATAAATAGTTTTATTTCATATATTAAAATATAACTTGTTTATTTCATATAATAAATCATAATAGAATGCAAAGTGTATGGTTATTGCATTATGTTCAAAAAGAAAGTTTTATGCAGATTTTTAAAAAGTACTTCGTAAAGTGCAATAAAGCGAATTATTAAATCGAAAATATACATAGGTATCATTTCATACCTTTGGTATTATGCAAACAAGACAGTTTTACTTGTTTCAAACATTAATTTTAAAGTTATTACAAATGAAAAAGGTATAAGTCATTTTTTCTGGAGTGCGGCTTTTTTTTTGTCGCTTAGTGTATATATGCAGAATGGTTGGTTAAAAATAATTCTCATTCACTTTGATACGAAATTTCCTCCTTATACTGCTATATTAAACGTTATGAAAAAATGTGACGGCAAAGCTACCCTACCAAGACCATGCAGGAAAGTGTACAATGAGACATCACGACACTCACAAATATAAATTTGCAACATTCTACAGGCGTTTTATTTTGAAAAAGGCGATATACAAAATCCGTTTCGCAAATCGGGATTACAATAGTCCTTGTAATACAAGGAGATAAAAACAAAGGCGTTATAAATAAAACTCAAAAAAAAAAAAAAAAAAAGCAAAAATTTAGATCATATCGTATAGGCTTTATTTTTTTTAAATCTGTAACATATTGTCATTATAACTTTTTTTTTTTTAGCTATTGCCAAAGAAAATAAAGAATACAGCATAATTTCTCTAAGTCAGTTCCAGGGGAAAGTGTCCAACTTATAGGCGTGCTTACATTTTACGACTTAATTAAACTGTATCTATGCATGCCTTTTAACTTTTAATCACATCTAAATATAACATAATTAAGTATTCACGACTTACGTACAAAAATTTAATGGCCAATTAAAAATCTAAATGTAAACTATATTGTGGACATTATAATATTTTCTTCTACAATTTTTTTGTAAAAAAGCAACATCTAACAGTTAACTTGCACGAAAATTTAATCAACATTGCTTCTTACAATAAAGATTTTGCATATGCATTTTGGTGCAATTTTATCGAATAGACGCTGAGATAGTCATATGGAAAAATCGCAGAATGTGAGTAAAAGTAGCACAACCTGTCTGCTGATATACAACCCAAATTAAGCTAACATTAATTTTCATAATGGTCATCTCACATATGAAGTTTGATGAATACAAACTGAGATATAGTTTTCCCGAAAACTGCAGGATAGCAGCGACACCTATCGGTTGGTATGCACCCAAATTGAATCAGCATTATTCTTCACTATGAACCTCTCATATATTAAGTTTAGGGCAATTATTATACAAAAATTAAAATTTGGTCAAAAAAATAAAAGTGACAAATGAAAAAGAACCCTAACAACCATAAAGTATTGTCTATTGCCCATTTTAAAATAGTCTAAAAGTCAAAACATGCCTGTAGGCTCTCTGCTGCATATTTCCTAAAAAAAGGGACAAGGACAATGCATGCAAACCAATAAAAAGAAAGGCTTTTGTTTTGTGTGCTAAATTGCAATAATTTGTGAATGTTTCAACTGAAGAAAAGAAATTTTTATAAGATAAGACAGAGGTGAATATATTGCGACAAGAAACGCTGCTTTTTAGATATTTACAGCTATTTCTTCAAGTGATGTGTCAAATCTCTAAAAAATGTGAAAAAATTGAAGTTTCATTTCTTTTTTTCCCGTCTCATTGTGTAAAAGTGTCCAACTTAGGGTAATATTTAAATCTCTAGCTTAGTTTCCAAAGGGGTGCCCAACTTATAGAGGTTGGACATACTGTTATTCCTGTGGATACATTCCGTTCCGAGAAAAAGTGTCCAACTTAGAGGGGTGTCCAACTTGACAAGTTTCACTGTATATCACAGGATCCATTCATTTGGATGCTGAAAGATATAATCATCTAAACGATAAACTGTTTCAATGGGTTAATTTTTCAGCTTTAAACTTATACTACTGCTGTTAATGAACTGGTTTACGTAACTTCTGCTGGGTCACTGGACGCGTCCTTATGAATGAATGTTAAAAACCCGACCTGCCAACCCGATTGAAAAATCCGAACGGAAAGACAAACCGCAACTACTGTACGCAAATGAAAGGACAACAGGGAGTAGAGCAGCGGTGTATTTATTAATTTCTCCCTGACAAGCGATGAGCTCCTTTCATCGACTCATGAATGAACCCCCCCCCCTCTCCCCCAAATCTTCATTAACCGGCTCCCAATCCGGTTTCCATTCGAAGCCTCTTTACTCGACGCGATCTTTCGATGCAGGGGGTCTTCCACGACGGGCGCCAACAATACTTCCCTCCCAGGAGTAGGTACCCCCTCTCTTTCTTCTGCCAACAATGGGGACAAGGGTCAACAGAAAAAACAAACACTGCGGTTAATTTACGGATCCTCCGAAACTGCCAATATTGGGATTCCTGACCCACGTTTTTTTTTTTTTTTCCCTTGCGAATTCACGGCGCCTCGTTTACACGTGAGTGTTTTAAATGAACTTTTTGGTACTCCGTTCATTTGCATAATCTCGTTGTAACGTGTTTCTGTTTATATTATCTTCGGTCCGCTCATTGTCGGAATGGATTACGATCAGAGTCGTGAATTGTCCCTACTCATCCAGTCACAAGATCTTGTTAGAAATACACCTGATTTTTGAAATAAAATTAATACAGTACAGCACCGTTTATACAGTCGGTAACAAAAGTGTCCGAACACTAGCAAAAATTCCTATGTAAAAAAAGTACGCTTAATACAGTTTTGCTAAATAAATCCTTGTCGAATCCTATTCTTAGACTGACTAAGAACATAATTCGACAAGGATTTATTTAACAAAACAGCATTAAGTGTACCTTTTTTATATAGGAATTTTTGCTAGTGCTCGGACACTTTTGTTACCGACTGTACGTCTTTCAAGGGACTGACGTAAAAGGACGTATAAATGAAAAGACGTATAATAGAAATTTTAATAATAACACTTTGATGACTACAAATTGAATGACACTTCAAAATTTATATGAAAATACTAATTAATAAAGTTTCTTAAGTTAGTAACTTGTACATATATTATATATATTTTTTTAAATATAATAATTAATAAAAACAAATAAACAAAAAGATTTGTAATAAAAGGAAATGTGAGAAAAATCATACTAATAATGCATGACTAGGTACTCATTACATATCCTATATCGAGTATTATGTTACATTTCTTAAGAACTATATGAACATATTTCAGAAAGTTTTGGAATGGAAGGCTGATTTTTTATACCAACTATGTGAAAAATACCAGAGCCAAGAATCGAACACGGGCCTTCCGCTTTACGTGCGGATGCTCAAACCATTGAGCTACCCTGGGTGATTACCAGCTAGGCATTTCTCACATAACATTCGTTCGCAAAGTCACCGAGTCTGTAAACACAGCTATATCAAGTGACATTAATATTCATGGCACGACTCCAATAGACCACGAAATTTTTTAATTTAATTTAGAAATTTATTCATACCCGGCTCTGGTATTTTTCACATAGTTGGTATAAAAAATCAGCTTTCCCCTCCAAAATTTTCTGAAATGAACTTTAATGGTTGATGAATAAATTTCTAAATTAAATATATGAACACATTTCGAAAATTAATTATATCTTTAATAATAAGCATACGATTTATGTCCATGCAGATAGTTATTTAATAACATTGGAAATCTTTAATATTCGTCTGATTGGCTGCTTGTCTATGAGTATTAAAAATTCTACTGTGAATTCAATGGATTCTTCCATCAGTATTCTTCTATCTTTCCTGTGTTCCTTCCTTTATGACGCTTTCTAGGAAAAATCAGTCTTATTTAGAATGGAAAATAAGGACAGATGGCGAATTTTAGTAGAGTGGAAAAGACGTATAACCGATATGAGTGGCGTCTAAACGAAGAATTATTGCATTAAAATGAACAGGAATGAATTGGGATTTCACTAAAAGGACGTATAAATGTAACAGAAGTATAAACGAGACGCGTACAAACGGTGCTTTACTGCATTATATACCTTTTCTTGCCGAAAACGTCAAGGAGGTCCTTTCTTCCTTCCTGTGTATTTCAGTGGGATTTTTGTTGCCTCGTATTAATAAGGGTGTGCAATTCAACAATGAACTTTTTCGAAATCTACTCTCTGAATATGTCGCCTTTTCTCTCAGGAAGCAATTTAGAATAAATACACTGGTGGACAAAATTAAAGCAACAACCGTTTTTCTCGTTCTCTTCTTTTGCCCATAATTTTTAAACAAATAAACATAGGAGCATAAAATTTGGATGGCCTGTTCGCTATTCTATTATTAACCGAATTTTATGTAGCTTTAGCATAAGATTAATATTTAAGCTAATAATGATTTATTTTTTCTCTCAAAAGTAAGCTTTGGAAAAAATGAAAAATTTTCATTATTTTAGGAAAGAACACTTAATGGAAAATGGTCATAAATAAGGATGCATTAGACATAGGTAAAGACGCACATGCCTTGAGATGTTAAACTAAATCTCGATTTTTCTTTCTGTATTAACTTTTCTTTTAACTTTTATAATGGATTTAAAAAATATATATATAATTTGTAAACTATGACACTATGAGCATCACCAGAATAATAAAAATGTCGATAAATAGTTTTATAATGAACATTTTATTCAATTTTCATGTTTGTATGTATGTTTTGTAAAAAGCTATTCACATGCGAAAAAAATAAACAGAAATGGGAATACAGGTAGAATGTTTTTTGTTTGTAATCTAACATATGGATGCATGTGCCTCTTCACCTATCTCTAATGCATCCTTTACATCACTTTTCATTAAGTGTTCTTCCTAAATTTATTGAAAAATTTTCAATTTTTCCCAAAGCTTACTTTTGAGAGAAAAATGAATATTTATTAGGTTAAAAATTATTACATATGCTAAAGTTAGATAAAATTTGGTTAATAATAGGATAACGAACAGGCCATCCAAATTTTATGTTCGTATGTTTAGTTGTTTAAAAATTATGTGCTGAAGAAGAGAACGAGAAAACAGGCTGTTGCTTTAATTTTGTACACCAGTATAGATAAATAACATTTACATATTTCTTTTAGAGATTGAAAAATACAGCCTTAAATTTGCTTAATGATATAAAATACAGTAAAGTACCGTTTATACGTCTCTCGTTTATACGTCTTTTACATTTATACGTCCTTTTAGTGAACTCCCGATTCATTCCTATTCATTTTAATGTAAAATTTTTTCGTTTATACGCCCCTAATATCGTTTATACATATTTTCCACAATTTTAAAATTAGCAAAATTTCTCGATCGGTCATTTTCCCGTTCAAAACAAGGTCTAAAATTCGTTCCAAATATTAATTTACGAGCATCTGAGCTGTGATACTGATATCATGACTTAAGAATTATTCACAATCGATGAACTAATTGAAAAAAAAAAAAAAAGCCTGATGCTAATTTAAGAACCCACAATGATCATGTAGAAAGAGAAGAAGTTCACATATCTTTCTTTGAAGGCGCAATGGATTGGATTAGAAAGTCTCGAATTTATTTTGTTTGTCAAAACAAAAGTAAAAAAAAAAAAAACATTTAACGAATTCACTTCAATTCACAATGCAGCATTCACAGACAATCAGCACGTCAACTAAAGATTTTTTAGTATAATTCAATAACTACATGTGTAGACATAAATCGTTCAATTCTTATTAAAGATACGCAATATATATAATAGATACTCAAGATGTGTTCATACAGTATACAAGTGTAATGCAATGTATAATTAGTAAATTATTAAAAGGAGACTTGGTGCTGGATTATAAATCAAGTAAAATCTACAACGTTAGGAACGCCAAAGAGAAAATAATATAATATGTATAATTAGTACTTAAGTCATGCATTAATGATTCATTTTTTCTCCCTTTTTATGATAAATATAAATATATATATTTTTTAATTTAATTATTATCTTCAAACCTAAATTCTATTATAAAGTGCAGTTACTATCTTAAAAAACTTTGTTAATTAGAATACACATAAATTTTGCTTCAGTACCATTAAATTTGTAATAAATGTTTTATTTTTTTAAATTTCAGTTATACGTCTTTTCATTTATACGTCCTTTCACGTCAGTCTCTTGAAAGACGTATAAACGGTGCTTTACTGTGTTAAAATTTATTTTGATTTATTTATTTTTCAATTACTTCCCATGATAAAAAGCGGCGTTCACTAAGAGTGGACGTTGGTACCTCACTAATGATGGATGTTGAAAATTGGTTCGTTGAAATTACTGTCTTAGAGTTGCGTACATGTGCATTGAAATATGATAATAATAATAAATATGTTAAACTTTCTCGTAAACTATTAAAATAAAATAAAATCAATCAATTTTTTTTTTTTTTTTTTTTTTTTTTTTTTTTTATAAATATTACATACAGCTGAGTTTTTTAATTTGCCCTCGATTTTACAATATTACAGTTTATCATTATTATTCTACACAAACTTGGGCTTAGGCATTACTTTGTGGATTAATTGATAAGTTAATGTTTCAAAAATATTTTTCTGTTTAAATGTTAAAAATTTGAATGTCGTTTCAATATTCAAATGCAAAAAAAAAAAAAAAACAATATTAATAACTTATAAATCAATCCAGAAATTAATGCACAAAGTTGTATAGACTATGATAAACTTAAAAATGCAGTTTAAAAAAAGAGAGAGAGAGAGAGAGAGAGAAGTAGTAACCCCCCCCCCCTACAAATTCAGTAGTTTTTGAGAAATTTTAACATGCTGAATGCTGATACATTTTACAATGCTTATGTATGTTAATTTTTGCAACTGTAAGACAATTTCTATTCATAGAAATAATATTTATGAGTTACATGGAATTAGTTGTATAGTTTTTGATGTGTAGGGAGTTTTGTGACGGGTGTACAGGAAAACACAAAAGATTTGGAATACTAGGGACGGTAGGGTACTGGGCAGCTATGACATCCGTTTTGGGCGTTACCCCCTGAAAAATCAAGGCTCTTATAAAGTATGCGGATAGAAATTCATTTTTTCGTAGGAACTGTCACCACTGCATTTTACTTTGTACAAAAGGAGAGGGCGGAAGATGAAAATAAAAGCTTTTATTTATTTATTGTTATTTTGTAGTTTTGATTTTTTTTTTTTTTTTTTTTTTAATTATCACAGATCAATGGTTCAGAGACCATTCGTTTTAAAAGGTATCGACTAGGATTTATTTTAGTACGGAGGACTATTAGTTTCAATCTACTGATAAAACGCTGTCGCCAGTTTTACCATGGTTGGACATTTATCGAAATCGAAAATATAATTGAATAATTTGAAAACGATGTTATAATTTGACAAAAAAAAAAAAAAAAAAAACACAATAGTTTTCCGTATTAAACTAAATTCTGCTTTTGCCAGAATTTCATCAAAAATCGTTTTTTTTTTTTTTTTTGGGAGGGGGGAGGAAAGAAAAAATGAATAATAATCAGTATCGGAAGGAAAAGTTGAAGCCCTTTTTTAGACAAGAATACATAATTTATTTTAATTTTTAATGGCTGCCAAATAGTTTACGAGTTGATTTTAAAATTTTTTTAAATGAAAAGAATTTCACGCGTAAATATTAAAATTGATATAAAACTTGCAAGGTAAAATTGACGTCATTATAGCTCTAAAGGTTTTTTTATTTAATTTTTTTTTTTTTTTTTTTTTCCTTATTTTGCAAGTTTACATCCTGGATGGGAGGAGTGTCTGCTGTAGGAGAAGAGATGCTCCTCAAATACAGAACTTTCATCCTTGACTATTTCTATTATTTAAACTATTTATTTAATTTTTTTTTAAATAGGTAAAATAATTGTAAATTTGCATATGTATTGCCCGCCACGAAACTTTCTTCTCTATTTCCCCATATACATCTTCGCAGTACATGTTATTAAAAAATTATTATCAAAATCCTTTTTCATAACGAATACCGACGATTTTCATCTTTGAGAAGAATAACTACTCATCTATGTTCAAACAAAATAGATTTTTTGCAAGTCAGAAAATATCTTAGAAAATGCACCCGCCCTCCCCCCTCCAAAGTTTCGTTTTGTTAAAAATTAAAAGAAATTGATTACTTCGTTTCAAAATGTTACAGATCTGTATTTTAAATCACTCGTTTTAAAATGTATTGACGAGTTCTTTTGAAAGACGCCGCTATTGAAATTTTTCACTCCTTGGGAAGGGAGGGGGGCGATTTTCCTACATACACACAACTTTCCTAATTTACTATTACTATTATCAATAATTCTAATTGATTTCATATTCATTCCTTAAAAATAATTCCCATTATGGACATTTGCATGAAATTTTGTCCTGCGTAGTGCTATGTTAAAAATTTTGAAAATATGGGATAGTAGTGTCACCTGTTTGATGAGGAATCCGCAAATGTAATCAGCAGCAGTTTCGGTACACTCAGTGCCATGTTTAGTTTCATTTCGTCCACTGGTTCTTCAGATCACTAAATGCCGAAAGAAAGTCAATTTTTTGCCAATATCAAAAGTTTTTTTTTTTTTTTCGTCAAGAGATAAAAAAATCTATAACTTTGCTTTAAATTATGACAGATTTGTAATTCAACCATTCGTTTTAAAGGTATTGATGAGATCTTTCGAAAGATACCCATATTGAAAATTTACTCCCCCCGAGGGGTACTTCTTCCCCACGGGGGGAAGCGACGACCCCATATGCACAAACATTTTTTCCTAGTTAACTACTACTATTATCAGTAATTCATATTACTTTTACAATCACAAAATTAAAATCTCTCTCATTAAGTACATTTATACGAAGTTTTGTCCTATACTGCCATGTTAAAAAATAAGATTTCATTTAGAAAAAATTAGAAACCCTGGATAATCTCAGAGATACGACAGGTACTTAGTACGCATGCTCAGTGGACAAACGCTTGTCCAGAATCCCTCTTGCTACAGTAACCTTTTACAATGCTTGGCGCTGATCGCGCATTTTGGTGATTTATCGGTGTAAGTTTTTTAAGATATTCTCTAAAGTAAAGCAAAAAAAAAAAAAAAAAAAACATTTCTTTGCAATCAAACTAAAATACATTATGCAGTACGTTACATTCGTTTTATTATTATTATAATTATAATTATTATTTAAATTTCGTAGTTATTATTTAAATTACATTTTTATATTCATAGAAATAATTTACACCATCTTATCTATCATACTGCATATCAAAAATTCTGAATTTTAATACTCTTTAGTTTTTAATAATATACTATGCAACTGTAGTCTAAAAATATATATTTATACAAACTGATAATAAAAAAAAATAATAATAATAAAATCATTTTTATTTATTTATTTAATAAATAATTTATTTTATCAAATTTGTCCTTGTAGTTAGTGTTAATAAAGTTAATCGATATTAAGATTAATTAGTAAAAATTTGATGATTTAACAGTTAACTTGATTTGATATATTCATTTGAGAGATGACCGTTTAGCTTTATGATTAATTTTATTTATTGCAATAACTTACAAATGTATACATTCTCACTCTCAGCACATTAAATGTTTAAAAATTGTTTTAGTTGGTTTATAAAAGGTTTTTCAGGGGGTCAAATGTTTTTGAGACTGTAACATTAACTTTGCTCTCAAAACTGGTAGACGGGAGATATCAGGTTCGATACCAGGTAGCACTCACTCATCGGGCTAACTTTTCGAAATTATCTGCAGTTTTCTCCGAAACAAGCGTAAATATGGGCTAGAACACCTTAAAAAGACCACCCCTTACTTAAGTTATTCAACCCATAACTCGTCCTTTCTTTTGTAGGCAACTGGCACATTAACACCAACATATTTTTCTTAAAATAATTCAGTTTAGGAAAATTGAATTAGTTTAATACTTAAAAACATACTAATATTTTATAGTTAAATGCATAATCATTGATAATATTAATATTTGTAAAAATATTTATTAACTTTAAAAGTTTTATACATCCTTATTGTTCATGTCAAAAGTTTATTTTTCTTCAAATGTAATACATACACATATATATATATATATATATATATATATATATATATATATATATATATATATATATATATATATATATATATACATATATATATATATATATATATTTTTTTTTTTCGTATTATGTACCTTTGAATAAAGTATGATAAAAAAAAAAAAAAAAAAAAAAAAAGATAAAAAAATAACGTATCTGATAAAAAGAAATATGACACTTAATAAATAAATAAATTAATTAATTAATAAAGAAATAAAGAAAATAAAGAAATAAGCACTTATAATTTTACAACATAAAATTCTAACATATGTTAATCTCATAAAGAATGATTGATTGGTTGTATGGCTTAAGACTGATTGACTACTCTAGGGGCCTAGGCCTACAGGAGAAATGCCCTCCGTCGGTGTGTGTGTGTGTGTGGGGGGGGTGTCCTAAGTGAATCTAATTCGTATTTACGCGAGTTTTAGAGAGAACTACGGAAAACTCCGAACGGCTAGATCGATAACGCGTTTTTTTATCGAACCCGGCGCTTCCCATCTACCAACTTTGACCGCAGTTCCGCTTGGCCACCATAGAGGTATTTACTTCTATTAATGCCTGGAGTATTGAATTTAAGCTTTATGCATTAAATTAATATACTAGCCTTTATTTATATACTCCTGAAGAAATTGAAAAAAAAAAAAAAAAAAAACTAAATAATTAAATGGCCTTTTTATTTATTAGTTATGTATTTTTAACTCTAAAATTTCCAAAAATATGCATTACTCTATCAATTGTATTTATATCTAAATGTTTGTTATATTAATCAAAATAATTTTTAATAAGATCAGGTAAAACAAAAATAAATAGATAAATAAATAAAATAAGTATATATTAGTTAATGTTAACTTACATAATTTATTTTCAAAATTGTTCTAAAAAGAAAGGGAAAAAAAGCCGCACGTTAAAAGTGCGATTTTTTCCGAAAGATGTTGGCTGTGTAATTATTGAAGTTATCGCCAAATACGAAACTGTTTTAAGAAAAGTACTTATTTAGAAAAGAATTGACGAAAATCAATGAAAATTTTTATTTCAATTCATAGGAAAAACATTCAGGAACATGAAAATTTGCTTCAAAAATTTTTAATTACATTTAATTAATATGAATTATAAGCATTTTTGAAAGTCACAATTTCTCCCTGCCTTATGTCTATGGTAGCGATGCGCGAAATCGCCTCGGGCGGTCAAAGGGAGCTTTCCACCAATCAAAAAGTATGAACACCTTGTCGTATCTCTCAGTGAAGGGTCGCTAGAAAAAATAAGATTTCTGCGCCACCTGTTGAGCAATTGTTCCACAAATCTAATAAGCACCAGTTTATGTCAGGGTCCAACTCAATACCAAGTTTGGTTAAATTTCGTTTATTGGTTCGTGTGATACAGCGTCCACAAAATTCGTGATACACACACACAGACAGACAGACATTTTCTAAAAACTATGAAATCGTGTTCAGGACATCCCAAAACGTGTAAATCCATCGAAAACTGGAGTTTGAAAATTTTCACGAATCTAATACTTTCTCTATATACATTTAGAAGAAAGTAAAAATCTATTAGGGCTAGATTCACAAATATCAATAGAGTTCGTGCTATGATGACTTATACGTACCAGCTTACAGCTCATTCTAACCAAGCAGTTAGACGCTATCGTGTTCACTCACATATATACACACGCATACATCGACGTAAAAAAAAAGTACAAGATAAAAAGAGCTTTTTATATACCACGTTTTTAAATTTTCTGTTGAATCCTATATACTTGACAATTCTATGTATTTATAAATACATAAAAAAAAATTTTTTTTGATGAATTATCTCATCAACTTGAAAAAGAAAATTATCCTATGCGTCATAAAGAGAGCCATTATAAGAAATTTTCGAACATTTATTCATTGAATAAAAGTATTAAAAGAATGCATTGTCATCGTGTTCTGAGCTATTCTAAAAGTTTCAAATGTCTAGCTAGTCGGGAAGTGAGTTAAAAATCGATTGCAAGATTTGTACTGGACAAACAAACAAGAAAGCGAGTTAATAGAAACATGGTAATGAAACCTGGGGTCTTCAAAACGTGTGAAAACACCAAAATATCAAAATCTGATTTTTCTCATGAATACTTTTCTTTACATATATTATATACGTTCAAAAAGTAAAAAGAAACTAATACTAGTATGTTATGGCCACCACATGACTTTCTTCTATATTTTCCTATACAAATTCACTCAGTAAAAATAATTTATTTAAATTATTATTTTAAAAAATTATCTTCCATGACAATGCAGACGATTTTCATATTAGAGAAGTAGTATAACACTAAATATCCAAAAAAAGTCAATTTTATTGTCAATATTACATAGAAAAAAAAAATTTTTTTTTGTTAAAAATGAATAAAAATCGATAACTTTATTCTGAATTATCGCAGATCGATGGTTCAAGCATTCGTTTTGAAGGTATTGGCGAGCTCTTTTGAAAGATACCCATCATGAAAACTTACTCCCCTCGAGGGGGGGGGGGGTGGCGAGGCTCCTACACATACAAAAAAAATTTCCCAGTTGATTATCTCTGTTATAAATAATTCTTGTAAATTTCATAATAATTACTAAAAAATAATTCTCTTTATGCACATTTATACAAAATTTTGTCCTATATCACCCTGTTAAAAATTTAAAAAAAGCGGGATGGCAACGGAACCTGTAAGACAATTTTTAATAAAAGTTGATAGGCACTCATTTATGTCAAGGCGCAATCCATACCAATTTGTATGAAATTATGTGCACTAGTTCCTGAGATACAGTTGCCACAAAATTTTGTCACAGACAGACAGACATTTTCTAAAAACGGTCAAATCGTGTTCTACAGCTCTCAAAACGTGTCAATCCATCAAAAACCCGATGTTGAAAATTTTTTCGAATCCAATACTTTCTTCTATTGAATATAGAAGAAAGGAAAAAGTAAACACGAGATTTTTTTTCCTTAAAAAAAAAAATAAATAAAAATAAATAAATAAATAAAAACGCTTAAAATTTACTTTTTGCATCTGAAATGTTGCCACTGTCTTATTTTTCAAACCCTATCGTGAACGACTGTGAAAAGAGCCGAAAAGTGACTTTTAACTTGTACTCCGAGCACAAAACAAGACGAATCGAGTGCGTTCCGTTTTCTCGTATCTAACAATTCTCTCCTCGCGTCAAAACCCACGTATTCCCACGTCTGCAGAGAGATCGACAACAGATTGCAGAGTCCTCATCTCTTGGCATCTGTCAGATTTATAAATCACCTCCAAATTATCTGGGGGAGGGGTTCGAACCCGAGATTACCATCAGGGTTCCCCTTCTCTGTTTGTTTTACTTCCACTGATAGGGTCAACCTTTTGCTATTTTTATTGCTTCCTTCTTTTTTTTTACGAACGATGGTATACCTGGATATCGTCTGCTCATTCCCCCCCAACAGGTATGAAGTTTCTTTTTTTCTTTCCATTCTTTTTTGTCACGTTGTAATTGGGTGCGCTGCCATTAATGAGGAAGGTGGGGATCTGGCAGGGTGGCTGAGAAAACGTTTCTTCTAGATTCGGATCTAAAAATCAGTTTGAAGATTTCAGGTAAAGCACAATCGAATTCGTAGGAGAGCCCCGATGGAGCGAAAGCCTCGGTTTCATTGGGAAGTTTTAAAATAGGGTTAGTTTGATTGTTTGAAGCATGGTTGTATCTAATAAATATATATATATATATAAATAAATAAATAAATGATAGATAACGTAATAAAATTTAATCCTAAAATTTAGCAATTAATATATCTAAAACAATACCAACACACAAAAATATAGAACTGAATTTAACTTAGAGGAAAGACTGACAGAAAATTGTTGCGATTCAGATTAAGAACCGATAAGAGACAATAATAACTTAAAATACTTACGCCGACATGAATGATAATAAAAAAGGACCCTTAAACTTAATGACAGAGAAAACAAATAATTAAGCACAGAAATAATTGGATAAAAATGCTTAAAATTAGAAGTAAGATACTCTTCAGGGGGCGAGTACTTCATAAAGCTGTGAAAGCTGCGTCGATTTCGTAAAACAATATAGCTAATCATAGCAATTTATATCATTTCAAGCCCCAATCGAAGCAGCAAACCATATAGAATGAGAAATTAAGTGAAATATTAAATTAAAACAAAGATTAAATAAAAACTTCATGGAAACCAGAGAGAAAACTAGAAAGAAGCATTGTAGCCACCACGGAGTAGTAGCCACATGTAAAACAGTTAACACAAACTGGAAAATAGGATGATGCCAACAGAAAATGAAATTAAAAATAAAAGCTTTGCAAAAATCGATTAATCGAATGAACTTCAGAGCATTTTCATTAACGATAAAATACACAGAGTAATTATTAATTGAGATAGTCAAAATTGATTTTAAAGTTAATTAAAGTTTAATCCAGTTAGAGTTAATTTAAAATCTACGCAAAACAAGAATGATTAAACCGTTCAAAGGAAAGGATTAAAGAAAGAATACATAAGTCAGTAATATATATATATATATTTCTAAAATAAGTTTTGCGTTTAGTGGTTAAAGAAACTAAGTGGTTAAAGAAAAAAAAAAAAAAAACTTTATTTTACTTTCTTTTACCTATATGTATGGGTAGAGAAAGCACTGTTTTTAGGTTTAATTCGAAATCGAGTTTTCGGTTATAGTTACACATTTTGAGCTATCCTGAATCCTAAAATTAGGTTTTTAGCGGTTAGTCTGTGTATGCATATGTGTTTATCTGTAATGGTCTCTTTCCAGCGTCGTCTGCTCAATCACGTGATATAACAAAACAAAGAATCGAATTCTAAGAATCGAATTTAGTTAAATATTGTTCTTAGGAATAAAAGTATTAATATTTAACATACATTTTCTCTAAGATGTAAATCGTCTGCATTCATCATGCTAGATAATTTAAATAAATAATAATTTTAAGAAATTATTCGTACTGAGTGAATTCGTATAGGAAAACATAGAAAAAACGTCTTGTGGATATAATAATAAGACATACTAATCTTGTATGTAACTGAACTATTTAATTTTTTTATATCTCAATTACAACATGCGAAACTAAACTAGTATGTTGTGACCAACACAAAACTTTCTTCCATTACTGATTAAAGTTATTTTCTATGTTAAATGCAAACGATTTTTATCTCAAAGTAGTATAACACAAAATATACAAAAAAATCAATTTTGTCCCAACTTTATTTTATTTTATTTTTATTATTTATTTATTTATTTATTTATTTATTTATTTTATTTTATTTATTTTTTTTGGGGGGGGGGAGTAAAAATTGGGGAAAGAAAAAAAAAACGATAACTTTGTTTTAAATGATCACAGGTCTATGGTTCAACCATTCGTTTTAAACGTATTGACGAATTCTTTCAGGAGATACCCATATTAAAAATTTACACGGGGGGAATGGAAAAAGGGGTTGATTTTTCTAAAGAATTTTTTTTTTTTTTGTTCTAGTTTACTACTACTGTTACTAAAAATTTATATCAATTTTATAATTACATGTTAAAAATAACTCTCATTATGTACATTTTTACGAAATTTTATCCTATACTGCCATGAAAAAAATTTAGAAAAAAGTGAGATCCCAGCGCCACCTGTTGACCGCTTATTCCCCAAACCTAAACAGCAGCAGTTTAGATCAGGGTGCATCTCAATACCAAGTTTGGTTCAATTTCGTTCAGTGCTTCGTAAGATACAGCGTCCATATAATTTGTGATACACACACACAGAGAGAGACTAACAGACAGACATTTTTTAAAAACAGCCAAATTGTATTCAGGACATCTCAAAATGTATAAATCCATCGAAAACTGGAGTTTTAAAACTTTCACGAATACTTTCTTCTTAAATGTATAGAAGAAAGTAAAAATGTGTAAATTCAAAATTTACGTATTTTTCAGTAAAAAAAAAAAAAAAAAAAAAAAGGAAAAAAAAAAAAAGCCTGTTTTTTATTCAAATTGTCTACAGCAAATGGTGACATTTTTTCATTTCTCTCCTCCTAATAAAATCTAGATAATGAAACATATATAAAACATAACCTATAATATAAGACAAACTACTTTAAACAATATAAAATGTGGCGAGAGGTGAGGGCATATTTTCATTTTTCAAACATTTTTAAAAAGGCATTTCATGATATCTATGTAATGTAAATACATGTAATATACATCTTATAATTATATGCCTAAATCAATTTGATAATTAATAAGTTACAAACTTTTGTATTTAGTGATGACCATAGAAGCTAAGTTCATTTGAAGGTTGACAGGCAAGACGGATGGGATAAAATCTGCGTCTCTCCCTTCCCACCCCCCCCCCACCCCCCCCCCCCAAAAAAAAGCACCAGTTTAAAACTTTTAAAAACATCAGTTTAAATATTTTTCTGCAAAGCACTTGTAAAAACATCGCTTGTAAAAACAAACACTTTTTTAAAAACATCGGTTTATTATTATTTTTTTTTAAATCACCTCATATATATTAAAAATTATTATTATTAAAACACATGCAATAGGAAATGATTTAAAAGCCCCCCCCCCCCTTCCTGAATTCTCATCAAATGCTCCCATTTATACAAATGTTTAACACACTGGTTTGTTAACTTTTTCTTAAATAGTAAATTCAGGCAGAAAAGGAAATTTCATAGCATTGAATCAATCCATAATTGGGGAAAAAAAAAAAAAAAAAAATTCGATATCGAATTTCTACCTGATTTGCATGTTTAAAGTCTCCTAAATCAAAAAAGTTTTTCGATACTGTTCGTTTCGAAACTAATTATTATCAATTTTCTTTTTCTTTCTAAGAAAAGAAAGAAATAGAAAAAACGATTTTAATGAAATTCTGGCAAAAGCAGAATTTAGTTTAGAAAAGAGGACTATTAGATTTTTTTTTTTTTTTTTTTTTTCAAATTGTAACATCACTTTTAAATTATTCAATTATACTTTCGATAAATTTTCGATTTCGATAAATGTCCAACTATCGTAAAACTGGTATAGCAAAAATCCGTCCTTTAAAAAAAAAAAAAAAAAAAAAAAAAAAAAGTGTAAATTAAAAATTTTTTAGAATTTTTCGTCTTTTTATAGAATTTGAGAGAGTTCGTAATAAAGGTAAATAAATAATTTCTTGATTTCGGAATGAACACCCAGGTTTGTGACCAATAAATACACTTGGTTGACATTCATACAAATTTTTGAAAGCATTGGAAGAAAACAATATTGCATGGAACCTGTAAGTAACTGGTAATTCCTGAAATTTGGAATACGCGTAAAATAAATTGAGCGTTTAAAATTTCATAAAAGCCTTTAAACAATGTTTGAGGAATTGTCAGAATGTCATTGTTTTAAAAATATTTCATACATTTTAAATTAATTACACTGTTCGGCATGAAAATTGCTTCTGTCACCTTTTTAGCATATTTTTATGTAAAATGACCTCCTGAATCCGAATTGGACGCGCATTTTGCCCTGTCACCCACATTTTTTTAGGGACGGTCCCCTATTTTTATTTCTTTTCGGTCATTTTATGGCTATAAATTTGATTATTAGGAGGGGGGAGGATTATTTTAACCGTAAAATATCTTCTGAAGGGCTACAGAGGGAAAATTCTAAAACATCAACATTTGCGACAACGGAAAATTTTCGGGAGGGATTTGACACTGAAATTTTGTATTACATATCTTATATTTTTACTTTCTTCTATATTCAATAGAAAAAAGT
Source organism: Salticus scenicus (assembly GCA_963930645.1). Lineage (NCBI taxonomy): Eukaryota > Metazoa > Arthropoda > Arachnida > Araneae > Salticidae > Salticus > Salticus scenicus. The sequence continues at coordinate 1,107,402 of CAWVNO010001064.1, forward strand.
ATTGGATTCGTAAAAATTTTCGACCTCGGGTTTTTCATGGATTTATACGTTTTGAAGGCTGTAGAATACGATTTGACCATTTTTAGAAAATGTCTGTCTGTCTGTCTCTCTCTGTGTGTGTAACAAAGTTTTGTGGCAACTGTATCTCAAGAACTACTGCACAGAATTTTATACAAATTGGTATGTAGTTGCACCTTGACATAAATCAGTGCCTATCCACTTTTGGTAAAAACTGTCTTACAGGTTACGTTGCCATCCCGCTTTTTCCAAATTTTTAACAGGGTGGTACAGGACAAAATTTTGTATAAACGTGCATAAAGAGAATTATTTTTTAATAATCATTAAATTTATGAAATTTACCAGAAATATTTATAATAGAGATAGTCAACTGGGAAAAATTTTTTGTATGTGTTGGAGTCTCGTCTTCCCCCCTGGGGGGGGAAGTCCCCCTCGAGGGGGGTAAATTTTTATGATGGGTATCTTTCAAAAGAGCTCGCCAATACCTTTAAAACGAATGGTTGAACCATAGATCTGGGATAATTTAAAATGAAGTTATCAATTTTTTTCATTTTTAACAATTTTTATTTATTTTTTTAATGTAATATTGACAATAAAATTGACTTTTTTTTGGATATTTAGTGATATACTACTTCTCTAATATAGAAATCGTCTGCATTATCATGAAAGATAAATTTTTTTAAATAATAATTTTAATAGATTATTTTTACTGAGTGAATTTGTATAGGAAAATATAGAAGAAAGTCATGTGGTGGCCACAACATACTAGTTTTAATCTGTTATTATGTTATTTTTTTAAATTTTAAATGTCTTTGTTTTTAGGTGTTAAATTAATTCTTTTCATTCATCAAATCAAATTCATGGTCATAAAATTATCGAGCAGGAAAAAAAAAAAAAAAATGATGAAGGGGTGGTGTCCGGAGAAAACAATGGGCGACTGGGCAAAATGGGAGTCCTATTCGGTTTCAGAAGGTCATTTTACATAAGAATCAGCAAAAATGGTGTCAGAACTCTATTTTTTTTTTTTTTTTTTTTTTTTTTTGCAGAACAGTGTTATCTGGATATATTTAATTGCATCGACTTTGATAATTTTCATCATCCTTGGTCTCCTTAAAGGGTTAAACTTAACTTAAATGATTCCCTAACAACCTCCTAAAACAGCATTCCTAAAAGGAGTCGAGAAGATTTCAGACTCCTTCGACCAGACGTGGTTATGACCAGGCGTCTCTTGGGTCAGTCGGCTGTTTCTGATGCGATTTCTATCTTTTCAAGATCCAAATTTGTAAACAAGCCCGTTTTAGTCTGTGTCCGAGAAACCCTCCGGTGGATGTCTCTGTCAAGTTTCCAAACATGAGCCATGACTTTGCTCTCCTCCTCCAGCACATTCCTTGGTGTTTCAATTAAGCAGAAGAACTTCTAAGCTCTATTACTGAAGGAGGATCCCGGTAAAAAGGGCACCCGTAAGGAAAAGAAAAGGAAAAAAGGACAATTTTTCAATTTGCAAATCACAAAAACAATGAATTTAAAAAATCAGTTTTATGTTACATTTTTAAAAATTTTCAATTAAATTGGTACAGCATTCACTTAGTATATACCTGGGGAAAGGGGAATCTATGATAGAGTGGTTTTAAAAATATCCTTTTTTCATCTACACCCCCCCCCCCTTTACCCCCCTCGCTCGGCTATATATAACACTCATTGGGATTTTCGTAACGAGTAAGTAATAGTTATAGAGATATCCTTAAAATTGGTAACAAGGTGATAAAAAAAAAAAAAAAAAAAAAAATCCCCTCTGTCGTTCCCCCTCCCCCACCCCCCTAAACCCAAGTATGTGCGACATTGAAATTTTTTCATAAATAGTAAATAATTGTTATACAAACTTCATTTAAAAAAAATCACTAAGAAGATGATATAAAAACAATTATTTTCTTTCAATCTGCTCCTAGAACGCCCCCCCCCTCTCCCCTTTCCCTAGGTCCTGTCTCATTATTGAGCGTGCTTCGTTAAATAGGATTCACTCATAATAGAACTTGATTCAATATAATATTTATTACACATAATTTTATTTAGTGTATAAACAGAAAGTTTTAGCTTACACTTTAAACTAAGTGAATATTGTACTCCTTTAATTGAAATTTTTAAAAGTGTAATATGAATATCACTTTTAAAATTCATTATTTGATATTTATTGTTTTTGCGATTTCCAGATTGCAAAAGTGCTTTTTTTTTTTTTTTTTTTTTTTTTTTGTGTCCTTTTATCCGAGATCCATTAAAGGAAACTTGGAATCCAGTTATACATTAAAAATTATTAGTTTCTTATCACACAACTAAGGTTGTTTTGAACACGATTCAGTCATAATCAAATTTCATTTAACGTAATATTTATTGCACATAATTTTGTTTAATATGAACACAAAATTTTAACATCATGCTTTTACTATTTACATAAGAAGGTGGGGAAATTTTTCGACTTCCTTTTTAAATCCCTAAACTAGAAATATAGATTTCCGAACTATTCAAGGCACGCCAATAAGCTGAATAGACGAAATAATCGAGACTTTCTAGTCTATACATTTCTAGATGGTGAAACAATATTCTGAATCCTTTGTATTGCGAGAAATTCTAGCTGGATTTCCTAGAATTGGGTCATACGTCAAGATTATAGTTGCTAAAACTCGTCTCTAGGGCTCACATGTATTAGCAGAGATTTCTAAATAAGTTTGACCTCGATAATATAGGCAAACTCTATAGAATTCTAATAGGGGTTTCTAGAACTCGCTTTCAAAGAGGAACTAGAATTTATAAAGATGACATGGAACTATTTTTTTTTTTTTTTTAGAGCCTCAGTTTAGATTCTAGATGTCAGTTACAGAATTTTTTCTCAGTGTGAGATACTCTGATGACGATCTGATCCCTTTTAGAAAATGTCTAGGCTTCTGTGACAAAACTTTTGTGGCAGCTTTAACTCAAGACCCAAGTGCACAGAATTTCATACAAATTTATAAGTAGTTGCACCTTGACATAAATGAGCGCGCTCTCCACTTTTACTGAAAATCTAACAAGACGCGCAGTCAACACCTTTTTTAATAATTTGTAATACATGCAAATGTACACAAGAAATTTATTGTCAACCAATTTTTGTGAAATTGAGTTTTTTGTAACAGTAATAGTCAATTAGGAAAAACTGATATTTCTAGGACCGTCGCTTCTCCTTACCCCGGGGGAGTATAAATTTTCAATATGGCCATCTTTCAAAAGAACTCGTCAATATCTTTAAAATGAATGGTGAAATAGTAAATCTGGGATCATTTGAAAAAAAGCTGTCGATATATTTTTCCCTTAAAAAAATAAATAAATAAATAATGCATTTTTGAGATGGTATCTGTGGGTCACAGAATAAATTTATTTTGGATATCGAGGTATTATAATTCTTTGAAATAGAAATAATCTCCATTTCACCATGGAAAATGATTTCAGTAAATAACTATCAAACCAATGCGAAATTTTCGCACTTTATTTATTTTCTTCTTCTTTACATTTAAAACTTGAAACGCATATATTACCAATTTCCCCACCTAATTTGAATAATTATTATTAAGTTCGCCATAAGTCAAATTATTATTAGAACCAAATTAATATTGTGCGATAGTGAAAACAAAACCATTCAAAGAAAGGTTTCAAAATATAGTTCGTATTTGACGATCCAGTTTTCATACTTGCGCAACCCAAGTTAAAATCCATGCTAGTACCAGCAAAGAAAATAAGCTAGTTATTGCTATGTTTTGCTTTGTCTGCTAGATTTTCATGCTGTTATATGCTTTATAATGCTAGCCAGCATAAAATGCTATATTAGCTAGCTTACACAGCAATAGCACGACAAGCTATATACAAGCATTTTATGCTTATTTGTTGTTTAAGCTTTTCCAAAGCCTGGAGAGGTATGTACCTTAACAAGCTATTATGTGCTTTTCTATGCTTGCCAGCGTAATATGTTATGTCGGCAGCTTAAGTAGAAATAGCATGGCATGCTAGATGCCAGTGAGAAGTGAGAAAATAGCAACAAAAAAGCATCTGTTGGTTGTGAATTACTGCTAGTATAGCAGAAATTTCAAGCAAATAGTAGTCATAATTACTGCTGGACCAGCAACATACTGTTCAAGCAACAGAAGCTGGATTATGTATGCTGGACAAGCAATAAACTGTGCCAATACACACCATGACTTGCTCGTAATTTTGGTGGAACCAGCAAATATTTTTGGTATTTTATGCTATTTTACATGCCGGGATACAGCATTTAATGCTAGACTAGCAAACAAATACCAGCAAGAATTTTAACTTGGGAAGCAATGTACAGTTTTTGTGTAAGACCCCAATGGCGACTTTTTTTTTAGTATAGGGCCCTCATAGCATTTTTTGTTCCGATGTTGGCGATGCTTTTTTACTTATTTATTTTCACATAATAAAAACTGGTACCTATCTTTGTTATATTTTTCATTATTGCATTTTTTAGTCAAAGTTTGACAATAATTCATAGTCTGTTTATATATTTAAAGTATTGCTAGCTTTAAAATGACGCGTGCAAAGATTGTAAAGATGCAATTTTTAAAATGCATTTTCCTATAAAAAAATCTTATCCATTGAACAAAGTCCGCGTGCTTAAACATTGTCGATAAATATTTTTTTTTTTTTTTATCCTCGCGTATTTTATTAAATATGTCACTATCGTATCACTTCAACACAATTTAATCGTAACTGGACCACGCTAGAGAAATATCGATATAATATTTCTTTAACGTGGACCAATTATGATTAAATTTTGTAGGAAAGATACGATAGTGATTTAATAAAGTACGCGAGGATAAGAAATAATACATAAGTAATATTTAAGCAAGCGGACGAAGTTCAGTGATTTAGTAATAATAATAAACATTTGTCTGATGATATTTTACAGAAAAATCTAATTTTAAAAGTTGCATCTTACAGGCGTCAAAGATTTAAAGATATAACAAAATAGGAACTCTTGCTATAAATTGACTAAAAAACGCAATAATAAAAAGTGTAATCAAAATAAATACTTAGTGTTAAAAAAAATAACAAAATGAATAAATAATAATTTAAAAAAAAAATAATTACACGCCATTATGACAGAAAAAATTTGAAAGTCGCCATAAGGGTCCTGTGCTAAAGTTGTCCCTTGGGATGTATAACTAGGTCGTCAAAAAAGATTTTTTTTTTTTTTTTTTTTTTTTGAAACTTTTTTTTGAAACTTTTTTTTGAATGATTTGGTTCAACTATCATTTGCGTTTCATCCCACAAAAACTAATAATAATTTGGCTTCTGAGGAATTAAAATTGAGTTGTGAAATTGGTATAAAACTTATAAGCTGCAAATTTTAAAGGTTAAAATAAAAAAAAAATCTGGTTTAAAACAATTACACGACTTCTATTACTCACTATTACACGTATTATATGCATTTTTTGGTGGTGATATGTGCATTTTTTGGAATTTCCCAATAAGAGAAACTTGATACACGTGTAAAGACATTTAAAACAGACTTTTCATAGCGAGCTAAAAAAAAAATAAGAAAAAAAAAGATAGAATTATTTTTTTAAACACTAATTTCCGATATTTAAAACCGAACTTACTAATCAGTATGACCGTTAATTTTCCTGTAATAAACACGTAATACACAAGAAAGGATTTATGTAACCATTTTTAAGAAAATCGTTAGAGCCGTTTTTGAGACACCAACTTTTGCTAAAACTTGGTATACTTAATTATTGACCAGAAAACTATAATTACATACAAAAGTATATTTAAAAGGGAGTTAATAGAGCGAGTTTTAAAGAAATCCGTACAGCCGTTTTTAAAGGAACACACTTGCGAGAGCTGAAATTGAGCTATTTATACAGGACGCCTATCCATTTTCTTGAACTGACCCAACTCTATCATTCGAAAGGACATCTAATAGAGTGTTTATATAACAACTTTAAAGAAAATCATTAAAGCCGTTTTTGAGATGCGGACTTACGATCCCACTTTCAGTTTCCGATGACCCACTTCCGGTTTTTCACCAAAATTTGGAAAACTCATCTGTACACCAAACCTGTATCAATTCTGAAGTTTCGTAGTCCTAAAGTTTATTTTATTAGTTTTATTATTATTAGTTTTGGAGAAATGATAGACAGAAGATTCCGCACATACATACACATACACTGACCCATTGCCAAAAACTACTTCTTTGGACTCAGGAGGCCTTAAAGCGTGTAAATCAGGTGAAAACTGGATATCGAATTTTTGGATCGAATACAATACTTCCATTACCGGGTAATGGAAGTAAAAAATAGACTGCGAAAATTTCGCATGGGTTTGCTAGTTACTGCATGAAATTGTACTGCATGAAATTGTTTAGAAAAATATAAAAGAAAGTTTAGTAATGGCCACAACATGCGTTTTTTTTTTTTTTTTTTTTTTTTCCAAAAAACTAACTAAATTTCTCCTAACCGAACTTGGTCCACAATCGATAGAAGCTGAATAATTCATAATTGAAGGACCCTTCCTTTCGCCCAGAAAATTGATACGTGAAATTTTCCGGCGTGTTCTCCTCTCAAAAATAATTAAGGCCCACTCCCATTCATTGTCATTGTTACTTCTTTACCCAGCCTTTCTCCTTTCCTCTGTTTTTTTTTTTTTTTTTTTTTTTCTTTCTGACTTCTACAATATATACAGGCTTTTTTTTTTTTTTTTCTCTCTAACTTACGAGTTTTGGAAGCTGCTTGTCTTTCTTTTTTTTTTTTTTTTTTTGGTAGTCTTGTAGCCCAAAGTCGATGAATTATTCAAAGAACATGGACTCTGTAAAAAGAACAGTTTTTGCTGTATTTTATCCGGTTTTCCTCTAAAGAGTAGGAGTGTCAGGGATTTTTTTTTTTTCTCCTTCGATTCCCTTTTTCCCCAATCCATCACCGGAGTTGGTGTTTTCTGTTCCACTTCTTTCGCTGGAGTTCTCTTTATCTGTAAGAGGGGGAAAAAAAAAAAAAAAAAAAGAGTTGAGCTGTTAGATTTGTGAATGTCTTGAACTTTTAGTAAATTCGAGCATAAAAATATTTGGGTGCTGCGATAAATTATAATCTTTTCTCTCGGTTAAAAAAAAATTCGAGTGGATTTCAGACAATGATGCATAAAAATTATTGATATTAGAATAATTTGGAAGGAATTGGGTTGTGGGAATTAAGGCCAATTGACTACACTAGGGTGCTAGACCTGAGGGGTCTTTCTAAGGGGTCCTAGCCCGTATTTACGCAAGTTTCGGATAAAACCATGGAAAACTCCGCACGGCTAGATCGACGAGTGCGACCTGGGATCGAACCTGGCACCTTAAGTCTACCAGCTTTGAGCGCAGAACCACTCAATAATTCGGAAGAAATATCTTTCACAGAGAAGAATTTTTATTCGCACAATTTATTCAAAAATTTCCAATTACCTGTTGAAAATCTAGAAAACTCCTAATGGCAAACATCCAAATTTATTCCCCACATTCTATAAAACGAGTCACTGCAGATTGATAGAAAATAACCAACAGTGATATATATATATATACAGTAAAACCTCTCTAAGTTGGACACCTACGGTTCCAGGAAAAAGTGTCCAACTTAGAGGGGTGCTTACATTTTTCGATTTAATTAAACTGTATCTATGCATGCCTTTCAACTTCTAATCATGTCTAAATATAACATAATTAAGTATTCATAACTTATATACAAAACAGGATTAATTTGCCAATTTAAAATCTAAATTTAAACTGGTACATTGTGACCATAATAACACTTTCTATATATACATATATATTTTTTTTAACAGCGCCATCCACCAGTTAATATGTACGAATATTTAATCAATATAACTTCTCACAATAAAGATTTTGTAATGCATTTTGATGCCATTTTATTCAATAGACGCTGTGATAGTAATATGGAAAATCGGAGAATGTGATTTAAAGTAGCACAACTTTGTCTACTGATACTGATATATTCCCAAATTAAGATAACATTAATTTTCATAATAGCCATCTCACTTATGAAGTTTGGTGAATTTATTCGCTCTAGAAACTGAGATATAGATTTCTCGTGAACAGGGAAAACTGCAGCATAGCAACGACACCTGTCGATTGATATGCACTCAAATTGAATCAGCATCTTTTTTCACTATAGATAGATCTCTCACATATTAAGTTTAGTGCAATTACACACTCAAGTAAAACTTGCTAGAAAAAATAAAAGGAACGACAAATGAAGAGGAACCCTAACATCTGAAATGTATTGTCTAATGCTCATTTCAAATAGTCTAAGTCAAAACATGCCTGTCGGCTCTCTACTGGATATTTCCTTGAAAAAGGGACCAAAACAATTCCCGCAAATCAATAAAAAGAAAGACTTTCGTTATGCGCCAAAATTGAGCAATTTGTGAAATTTTCAAATTGAAGAAAAAAAAATTATATATATATATTTACAAGATGAGATAGAGGTGAATACATTGTGACAAGAAACTTTTTTTTTTTTTTTTTTTTTTTTTAAAGATATTTACAACTATTTCTACAAGGGATAAGTAAAATTTCTAAAACAAAAAAGGTGAGAAAATGGAATTTTTATATCTTTTTTTCCTGTCTCATTGGGTAAAAGTGTTCAACTTAGGACAGTATTTGAATGTCCAACTTCCAAGTTAGAGGGGTGTCCAACTTATAGAGGTTGGACATAATGTTAATCCTATGGATACATTTCGTTCCGAGAAAAAGTGTCAAAATTAGAGGTGTGTCCAACTTATAGGGGTGTCCAACTTGACAGGTTTCACTATATAATTTTTACTCTAGGGGGATTTTCCACTGCATTTCAATTGGTCAAATGTAGTCACTGTTTTAAGAATGACAATTTAATGATAGTTTCTGTGAAATTTTTAAAACCCCGAATTTCAGTGTTATTTTCAGTTACCATAGCAACAAAAATTTTATTTGAATGCAACGTTATTTATGCAGTATTTAAATATGGATTAAGCATTCATAGAACATTTTTGTTCTGTTTTGTCCGGTTTTTCCTTTAAAGAATATAGGAGTGTCAGACTTTTTCTCCCTTCCTCTTCATTCGATTCTCTTTTAGCCCAATCCATTGTATTCTCAGGAATATATATGTATATATATATACTAATTAATTCTTATTGGTTATTTTGGATTTCGGTAGCATTGAATGATACGTTATTGGTTGCTAAAGCTCCTTTAAAATTAAATTCATTAATTTCTAAAAAACTTGATCCTCCTCCCCCCAAATTAAAATCTGGTGTTTATGAAATCCCATATAAAGTGGATAATAAAACTAACTACTATATAGGTATGACTAATAGACCTTTTTGTGATAGAATGAAGGAGCATATTGCAGATTTAAAATATAATAGACCCAACACAGCTTTTTCACGAAATTATAATACTAATCCCATTGACCCCGATTTTGAAAATGCCAAAATAATTTACAATACTGACAATAGAAACCAAGCACTTCTTTATGAATCATTCGAAATTATTAAAAGAAAATCAGAAATTTGTAACGATTCCTTATCCGTAACCCCCCCTCTCCTCAATTTGGCTTCATTTTTTGGGCTTAAATTAATTTATGGTTACCCTGCTTTAATTTAGTTCTGGCAACCCCGCAATTTTGATATTTTTAACCTTTGCTTTAGTAGCTCATTATCCTTGTCTTGTAGTGATCATGTTTCATGTTCCTTTGAGTGTTTTAGCATATTTTTAAAAATGTATATAGTATATTTTTACAATTTGTGTAATCATCTGTTAAATGTTTTGAAGATGTAATTGTGGTATCATGTACTTAAATTTTCTATGTTTATGTGTTTTTTAACATCATTTTTCCCTGAGGAAGGCTAATGAAGGAATTTAGCCGAAACGTTGGATTTAAAATTTATTAAAGTTTATAAGATTGATATGCTGAAAGTTATTTATTACTTTTTCATAATTATAAAAGCAGCATATATAAAAAAGTGGAATAAATATATCTGAATTGATACGTTATTCTTTTACTACGGTTTAAATAAATTTTTATTTTAATTTTCAAAACGTGATGTATTTTCTTAAATGTCCGTAGAAGTTTTACCATTTTGGAAGATCATGAATTCATGAAAAATAATCTGGTGTGCCACTCACACGACTTTCTCTTACCCTGAAATTTAATACTATAACTACAGGTTGCAGATTAAGAGGTAAGATAACGAGTACTCTTATGTAAACCTGTGTTAAACAATTCAAATTAGGCTTCGGAAGAGTTTTATATAATAATTAGTTCTGTGTGAGGGGGGGTGGGGATACCGCCCCCATCAACCCCCGTTTCATTAATGCACCTACATTTATATAGAATTTAATTCGGTTATTAAAAAATGATTGTTTTTAAAAAATAATTTATTAAAATTATTAAAAAAAAAAAATGATTTTTTATAATAATGCAGACGATTTCCATATTAGAGAAGTTGTGTAACACTAAATATATATTTTTAAAAAAAGTTAAATTTATTCTCAGTATTACATTTTTTTTTTTTTTTTTTTTTTTTTTGTTAAAAATGGAAAAAAAAACTTTAACTTTATTTTAAATTATCGCAGATCGATGGTTCAACCATTCGTTTTAAAGGTATTGGCGAGCTCTTTTGAAAGATACCCATCATGAAAATTTACTCCCCTCGAGGGGGGGGTTCCCTCCCAGGGGGGGGGGAGGCGAGGCTCCTACATACCCCCCCCCCCCCAAAAAAAAAAAAAAAAAAATTCCCAGTTGACTATCTCTATTACAAAAAATATATATTCGTTTCATTTTGTTTTGTGCAGTCTATACATGTTAAGCTCTACTTACCTGCAATTTCCCCCATAGCCGTAATGTATTTGAATACTTTTGGGTGTCCCTGTACACGAACCATTGGCTTCATCTCAACGAAAAGCTTAGTGTAGCATCCCTATAGGATACACATTTAGATTACCGAGTTTGGAATTTTTGCTACTATTTGTTCTGGAGATAGGCTGATAACAGACACACACAGAGACCATTCGCTAAAAACATGATTTTCGTATTCAGGGGACCTCAGAACATGTAAATATAACAAAAACCCACTTTCGAAAATCTGACCCTAAAACAATACTTTCTCGACCCTATGGGTAAGAGAAAGTAAAAAGCAAACTGAGAAAACGCAGTTTAAAGATTTCCAATCTGTAAAAGTAAAGTATCCAAAACCACAAAATTGTTTCCTGAATCTATATATTTTATGGAAAAATCCCAATGTAGTTCAATTTATAAATATTAAATCGAAATAGAAGCTTTTATGTAAAACTTACTTCTGTGTGGTGAAAAGTCATGGGTGCCAAATGAACGTAAACTAAACATGCATTGAAATTTCACGTTGACTTTTAGACAGGTTTTACAGTAAAAGAATGTGAAAGAACTTTATAAATAGGCAGTATATTTTGTAGTACAAGAATATCCCATTAAAAAATAAAATTTATCGAATTATTTTTTCATTTTTTTTTTTTTTTTTTTTTTTTTTTTAATGACACTCTTAGAATAGATCACCTTTTAACTTTAGTGAGCAATTAAAATAAATATTTTATTTCGCTAAACAAATTTAAAACTTCAATGTTTAATGTCTAAATAGGAATGTCTATTTTCTTTTCTTTTAATTATTACTATTATTATTAAAATTTATTTATTACTAGCTGTTACCCGTGACTTCGTTCACGTAGAAATTTTGATGTGTATGCGTGGGAACTGACGGTTTGATCATAATATGTAATGTAAAACCTTATCATTGTGGTGCTGTGCAAAATAGAGTCTGATAAAGTATACTCAAAAAAATTTGTAACTCATTGAAAGATCTACGGGAAAAATATACAATTTATTTTTATTTTAATACCGATCTGTATACAACATTAAATGACTTATTATTTTCCGTCAACACATGCAAGTTCTGGGCACTTGAAACACGTGAACAACCAACATATAATTGACCGTGTGAGAAGCATGGAGTTCCTAAATGAATGCCTGCCACTTTTAAGGTTTGCCCCTGGGATTTGTTGATCGTCATTGTAAAAGCCAATTTCAATGGAAATTGCAATCTCTTGAAATGAAATGGCAAGTTGTTGGGAATAATAGGTATGCGGGGAATCAAAACGCTGTCTCCTTTAGCAGTTCCTGTAATAATGGTACATTTTATAATATTAATACCCAGCTCTGTGATACAACTCGTCTCTTGACTTCTAGCTACTTTCATAGCCCGAGCTTTATTATTTCTGTTGGAAAGCTTAGATTTGCGTTTCCCGGGCATTTCGAAAAACTATCAAATAATAATAATAATAATAAAACCCTTAAAAGGGAACTAAAAACAAAGTACTACTATGAAATAATAACAAATCAAAAGAATTAAAACTACTAACAAATAAAAAGTAAATTATAATTCAAAAAAGTAAGAAAACGCACGTTAAATGACAAAGTGAAATAAAAAGTTAAAAATGAGAATAGTAATTAACCAAAAATATTGAACGTGTGATGCTTTCTACTTATCTATATAATATTTCTTTAACGTGGTCCAATAGGGCAGTTCCTTGTTTGTAAACAAACATCTCAACTTTTATGAGTGGTTGGCAAAAAAGCTTGGGAAAAGCATAGCGATGGAGGATCACCAATATAGTAAATTGCGCGGGAAAGTCGAGCGCGCTTTTTTGCCAACCACCAGACGTCACGAGGAAATGCTCTATTACGATATACATGGGGATAAAAAATAATATTTATAAATGGACAATATTTACACACGTGGAATAAGCTCAATAATTTAATAAGAAAAACTGACGACATTTGTCTGGTAAGAGTATTTTATATACTTCATGCTTAGTTAATAGTAGTTGGTATATATAAAAATAAATAAATTAATTAATGTGTAAACTTGATCATGGTACAGCCTTAATGCCCTTGGCGACTTTTGAATTTTTGTTGCCGTTTTAGACCAAAATAGAATTTATGCGATTATTGTTCCTATACGCAAGAGAAGTGTGACGTCACTGACCGTCCGTGGATGCAAGAAATTTGATTTCCTATGTTAATCGCCCATTGGATTTTTTGTGAAAAATTATTAAAAATCGAGGAAAATTATTTCCCGATTTTAATCCCCATATTTGGGTATATATATATATATATGCAATTAGTTAATCATGTGCATGTGTTAGATTGAGTTATTTTGCTGTCAAATTGACAACATTTTAATTTTAAATTTCAAAACTCTGTCGTTCTTGGCGCTTATTGTATTTGGTGATCAAACACGTAATACGAAAATATACACGCCAGATGCATATTTTCGTAATATGCATAGTACGAAATATTGTTTCATATTATTCATTACTATCTTAATATAAGTTGTTAAAATAACTATGATTTTTGAAAGGAATTAAAATATGTTTGCCAGATAATTTGGCGATATTTTTTTTTTTCTGCAAAGGATGACCGATATCAAATCTATTCCGCTGCAACATATTAGTATCTTTATCAGACACTTTATTTAGACATTTGAAAACAAATTTGACATCAAATTATGATAGAATATTTATCACTTTCCTTTTAATTAGTATATTAGTTAGATATTTATTGTGCAAATATCATCCTTTGAAATGAAATGTTTGTGTTTTCAATCGAATATGGAAGTTTGCCATTTTTTTTCTAGAGTTTTGAAATTAAAAATTCAAATTTTGTCAATTTTACAACAAAAATAACTTAATCTAACGCATAGCCATGATAACTAATACATATCTATACCTAAATATGGGGATTAAAATCGAGAAATAATTTTCCTCGATTTTTAATAATTTTTTACAAAAAATCCAATGGGCGTTTAACATAGGAAATATTTTTCTTGCATCCACGAACGGCCAGTGACGTCATCACTTCGCTTGCGTATTTCTTTCTATCTTTTCCTTGGCGAAAAATGTCCGATCTACTTCAGCATCAAAATTAAAAAAATTGTCCAGAATTATAAATAACAAAATACCTTTAATATAATGATGAATTAGCTTTTATGCCAAGCGTGTTCATCCGCCGTACTCAAAAAAAAAAAAAAAAAAAAAAAAAAAAAAAAAATCTGAAGTTGAGGTATATAAAAAAATGCTATGAAATAAAATTCAGAAGAAATATCTTAGATTTGTAGTATTACTATTTTATTTTAAAATTATAAAGTGTCATTTTCTCATCGACCAATTTAACATTTAGTAATTTTTTATTTTTCGTGTGAAAGCATATTTCATTTTATGTTGAAAAATAAATAAATAAAAATACCTCGTAAACTTTTTTGGCAACAATTAAAAATTTAAATGGCTTTTATTAAGTCAATTACCGGTTTATTATTTTCAAAATTACCGTTTTTTTTTTTTTAAAATCTAATAAAATTTTCGGTATAAATAGTAGCCTATGTTCTATTCCAGACTATTCTACATCTCTGTACCAAATTTCATCCAGAACCGTTTAGCCGTTGTGGCGTGATTGAGTAACAAACATCCATCCATCCAAACTTTCGCATTTATATATTAGTATAGATAAAATGCCTGTGTCTTTCGGCGTGTATCACAAATTTTGCGAATAATGTATCTCACAAACTAATGAATCATCCGCAACACCATTTTTGCATATTCTTATGTAAAATAACCAGCTGAATCCGAATAGGACGCCCATTTTGCCCTATCACCCACTGTTTTTTGGGGACGGCCCCCTACTTTTATCACCTTTTCGGTAATTTTATGGCTATAAATTGGATTTGTAAGGGGTGAAACGATTATATTAACTGTTAAATGTCTTCTGAAGGGCTACGAAAGTGAAAATTTCTAAAGCATGAAGTAGCAAGGGGAAAATTTATGGGTGGGCGTGGGGGGGGGGGAGAGGTGGAATTTGACACTGAAATTTTAAATTACATTTATTATATTTTATTATTCAATTAATATTATTAATTATGCATTTTTTTTTTATCTTAAATGTTAAAATAATTATTTCCATTCTGCAAATCAAATTCATGGCCATAAAATTACTGAACAGTGATAAAAATTGGAGAAGGGGGTGACGTCCCGAGAAAACGGTGGGGGATAGGGCAAAATGAAAACCCTATTCGCATTTAGGAGGTTATTTTACTTAAGAATCAGCATGAATGGTATCGGAGTTCGAAAAAAAAAAATTTTTTTTTCAGCGCAATGTTATTTGTACTGTGTAAATTTGTATAGGAAAATAATGAGGAAAGTTTCTCGGTCGCTACAACATACTATATGAAATTAGTGTAGCAATTTTCAAAACAAAATATGTAGCAAACGTTGATACCAAAACAGCATGTGTGCATGTACAGGGTGTCGCCCATAAGTCTGTGGACATTTAAAAAATTTCAAAACTATTGAATGAATCGATAGAATTGAAAGCAGTTTGCGAAAAAGTCATTCTCGTGATAAGGGATTTTTTGGGGGTAAAGAAAAAGTAATAATTAAGCTATTGGTCGATAGACGGCGCTGTGCATGACACAATCACACATTTTTATGAAAAACTGTACTTATCCTATTCCATGGGTCCGTCGTCACCACACATGACAGTTTTCAAACGAGTTATAACACTGCTCACTGCAGCTTTTAGTTGACGGTTTCTACCTGAGGGAAATTATCACCAATACCGCTTTATCCACCCAGTCAGTATCGCCATTAAAACTTCATATGCAGGCACAAGTAGGAGATAAAACAAGAAGTAAGCTGTTCTAATCGCAAAATTGTGCAATTTATAGGACTTTCATTTGCATATTTCTCTTTCACATACGTGCTAAAAAATTAACTATCTTCGACAAAAAATACCTTTTTCTTTATCTTGAAAAAAAAAAAAAAATCCTTATTCACAAGAATAATTTTTCGCAAACTGCGTTCATTTCTATCCATTCATTCAATATGAATTTTTTAAAGCTCTAGAGACTTATGGGTCCCCCAGTATATAAAAGAAAGTGCACGTGTTTGTACATGTGTACAGGGTAGAGGTCTGCACGGGCCTGAATTTTGAGGCCCGGCCCGTACGAAAGCTTTGCTTACCCGGCCCGGCCCGTTTATTCTTTGCTAGTGTACGGCCCGGCCCGATTCAAAAATGTTTTTTAAAAAAATGCATGTCTTTTCTATATTAAAGATTGTTAGTATGCGTTTTGCAGAGGTTTTATATAGCGAAGCAATAGAATCTTCTTTAACAAAACTGCTGAACTTTTACAATTATATATAAACAAAAGTTCATTATGACAGACGTACAGAAGGTACAAAGACAGACAGAAAGTCAAATTGAAAATATTAGCACTCATCAAACAATATAGGATGGTATTTAAAATGATTACTATTACTAAAAATGCACTGTAATGTATCCGAATCTTTCATGTGATCCGGTAAACAAAATTTTAATGGCAACCCAACCACATTCAATAGAAAAGAGGCTTTTGCACATGCTAAAAATGACGCTACTTTCATCCAGTGCCCCGGAGAAAAGAAAAAGGAGCCTTGGAGAAAAAATTACAGTGAAGGGATTTTTATAGCCTTCATACCACCTAAACTCTACAGATCATAGGACACAAAGCCCTATACATAGTAAAGTATCTAATTTCTTTTAGTCCGTGTGCGCAAACAAGCAGTGCCAAGCATTCTATTTTGAATAGGAAACGATCTAATATTACTTTAAATAAAATATACTAATTTCGAGACATGCTAAAAATATTTGCGGAAAATCAGATCGCGAACAGACAGACCGTAGACGATTAAACTGAAGTTACAGACATCTTTTAACAAAATAAAATTTCATGTAACATACCAGCCTGTAAAATTATGTATGATAAATGACTGAAGAAATATTTTATCATTTTCCTTTTTCGTTCATTAACGAGAAAACCAGAAAAAAGTTCGGCCCGACACGGCCCGGAAAAAATTTCATCCAGGCCCGGCCCGGCCCGAGTATTACACAAACAAATTGAGTCCGAGCCCGGCCCGTGCAGATCTCTAGTACAGGGTGCAAAATATTTGTCATTATAGGCAATCGTTCATCAAAGAAATCATACCCTAATTTCCTACGCATATAAATAGCAGGTCAAATAAATCGGTATTACTCCAGAAATCAACAGACAAACTTACATCAGCTCCGAGTGCAGAAGAACATTATTTTATTAAACTAGGGGGCTCTGTCCACTGCTCGCTCAGCTCACCAACCCCCGGTTCACTTCACTTATTAAACCCTGTTAGGCTTTTCACTGAATATAGGAATATATAGTGTACAGCACAAAACAAAAGCGCAGAAAAATATTATAGAATTTCCCATATTTAATGTCAAATTAAAATAAATAATATTTAATACCACTATTTTTTGTTTTTTAAATGAAATATTATGCTTAAAATTATGCTTAAAAAAAAAAAAAAATCATAATATCTGGACCATTTTGTTTTACAACTTTAGTAATCGCATATGACTCCCTTGTCAACTTTTTAACTTTTGTCATTATTTGGCAATTTTTGGGGGTAGTTGGCTCAAATCAGTTTTAAAATATTACTTTCGACACTGGCAAGAACCCTATTCATTTACAACATTCGAATTAAAAAACTTCGTAAGTTATGAGAAATTTACGATTTTCTTAACATGGGAGAATAGGACAAAAATTCACTTAAACGTGCATTAAAGGGAAACTTTTTACTGTATAAATGTCAGACCAATTTTAAAATATCAGTTTTGATACCGGAATGAACATCAGTAACTATAAATATGCTACTTTGAAAATTTCGCAAGTTATTGGAAATTTACGAATTTCTTTACATGGCAGAATAGAGCAAAATTTCACATAAACGTCAATCTTCAGGGATGTTTTCATCCTAAAGATGTCAAACCACTTTCTAAATATTATTTAGGATACTGACATGAATACCATAGATTATGAATTTTCCAATTTAAAAAATTCGTAAGTTATTTGGAATTTACGATTTACTTAAAAGGGCAGAGTAAGGCAAAATCGAGCATAAACGTCTATTTTGAGGATCCTAAATACATTAGACAACTTTAAAATTACATTTATGATATTGGTTTGAACATGATTGAATACAAATATTCTAATAGGAAAATTTCGTAAATTATTCGTTATTTAAGATTTTATGAACATAGCGAAATTGAAAAATTTCCATATAAATATGCATTTTGAGGATTATTGCATTTGAAATAGAAGCATGAAAACTAAACAACGGAATTGACTCTGATAAAATAAATTAATAGATTAGAATAAGATAAATATATTGAAGTGAACGGTGGATAGCCTATTAGGCGGGGATTTCATTCAGTCACTGTATCAAGCTTTGGTCAAATTCATTTCTTTTAACATGATTATAATATGTCTCGCACTAGAAATTTGTGAGAACATAAATAGGATGGGGAACTGAGCAGAGTCCAACTATGCCAACTAGTTAGGTGAATTTTTGTCTTGCCATAATTAGAAATATGAAATGTGTCCTAGAAATGTCTAATTCTGTAATGTTAAAAAATTATCAGTGCGAAATTACAAGATTTATAAATGAGTTTGATTTTGACTCTATTTGGAACAACTTGCAGGTTGGTCCACAACTTTATTTGGCGATTTTCTTTTGATGATCACGGCAAAATGCGATTTTCGGAAGTGGTTGCCATGGGTTCAAAACCTGAACAAAGCGAAAACGCGTCTCTTTTGAAATGTATACATAAAAAAAAAAAATGAAGCTTATTTTTATCATTAATAAAACAAATATTTGAAATTAACTTTCCTTATACTTTGCATGAAAAAATAACAAGAATCATCAATATGCATAAATATATATATTGTAAAGGTAGAGACTCCGACTCCAATATATCATTGAAAGAGACATTTCAGTACAAAGAAGCAGACAGTCTGGGGCCTAACGGCTCGCAGCGGAACATCTCTCCTTTGTAGAAAGGTATGTCCGTTTCCCTTTGATGAACGTGGGAAGCCGCGTGCCTTGAGAACTTTTCCTTCGAGAAGAATTCAACGCGTCAGAACCGATGATGGAATTTCGAGCGAATCAGGGCCTGCATCTGAGATTTTGTTTTCAGAAAAACACGCCCAATACGAACTGTAATTTTTACGATGAGAGACTGAAAACGGGAGTTCACTGCCGGAGTTTGGAAAGGCAGGATTCCCAGAGCAGGTCGGGCTAGACCTCGGGAAAGGAACTGATATTTTCTGGAAAAGACTGCAGAAGCGGTCACGGACTGATGAAAATCACTGTGGACTTTATCTGATATTCCTTCCAGCCTTATACTGTAGAACCCACTATCTTATTGAAAACCATTTCATATCGATGAAATCCAGCAAAATTTGTATATATTGTAAATTTCTAAAAATTAATCTAGTTAAATTAAAATTTGGAAAAAATATAAAGTTCTTGTTCTGATTAGTCAAGTAAATAATTCTCTTCCACGCTACAAGATACTACAATATATATGCTTCCGTACATTTGAACCATTTAAATGGTCTGCATTAGCTGAGAAAATACCATTATATAAACCAGATTTCCTAATCGACATTTTTTCAAAAATTCCAAAATAATTTCCCTCTCTAAATAATTGACTGGAAATAAATTCTAATACATTCACCTTCTTTTCCGAAAATAAACCTATCTTTCGTTAAATAAAATAGCAAAAATAAAATAGAATACTGGTTTAAAAACATTTAATAAAGGATCACATTTTAATTTTTCCGTGGAAAATGATGTCATGACAGAAGAACAACATCATAGAAACTTTTTTCTACGGTGGCAAATAGAGTATCTTTATAAACTCGGAGTGTTTACTTAATAACTTCGTTAATTAAAATGATACAGATTTCTAACTACCTGAAGTGCTTTCCTTGAAGCATTCGGAACACATTGATATATCTCATGATGCAGAGCACTTTGCCCTCCGCGAGGAGATGATGTCGCAGACAAAATAATGTGACGCTAGCGACAGTTACATTTTTTTTAATATATAGAGATTTTTATTAAATTTCTGATAAAGAAATAGTTTCGTTTCACCTGCGGATTATGTGTGAAAAATGAGGGAACCTCAAATCGCGAAATGTTTTAAAATGAAGTAATAATGCTTGTCACAATCAGAAATTCAATTTCGAAAATGTTACAGAATCGTACGATTTTATATTGTATCCAGGTCTCTACATTGGCATAACAAAAATTCTGGTGCATTCAACAACACGTCTTCCATTACTCACTATTACACTTATTACAAATTGCATCTAGTTGGATATAGTGGCGTCAGAAGATATAATAGCTGACCTAAATTATACGGATGCCTACCATTTTCCTGTAGTAACTTACTAGTACAAACGTCGCATTAGACTTTCGTTATGCACAAATAGACCGCATTATGTTTGTTTTGTTATTTTTCTGTCAATGTTATAATTTATTTTACATAACTGCCAAGTTTTTAAATTTATTCCGGAATGTTGTTGGCTCGGCCTTTTTTCACACTGTAATCTTTTTAGAGTAAGTTTTTTCATATTTAATCCTCGTTATATATTGAAGAAAATTTTTCTACAAATATTACGGTGTAAAAAAAGGGCGGTGCTAACAACATTCCGGAATAAATTAAAAAAACCCTGGCAGCTATGATTTTATTTATTTATTTATTTTGTGCAAGGTTAAATGTATCCTACACAACAACTGAAAAATCTCAAGAAATGTTAAGCAGGTCGATATTTGTAATGAACTGAAAGAAATTCACTGAACATAACGATTCTAAATTTGTGATACGAACATACTTGCCAACATCCTAATTGATATTCCGTAGTGTTGTTTGTCCCGCCTTTTTTTTTTTTTTTTTTTTTTTTTTTTTTTCACACCAGTAAATTTGTAGAGTAATCGTCTACAACTCCAATGACGATTGAATAAGAAGAAAAAAACTTTTTAAAAATACTGGTGTGAAAAAGTAGATGGGGCTAACAATACTCCGGAATATTAATTAGGATATTGGCAGGTATGTATGACTTTCAAAACATGCTGCAATCGACCCTTTCTTGAAACTAACTTCACTGGTGGGGAAAAATGTATAGTCAGCAATAACATTAATTGAAAAGGACCCAAGCGGGATCAATGAGCAAAAACAGGGCATCCGACAAATTTCGAAAGCATTGCGTTTTAGGAGAGGCAATAACTTTACATAAATTTTTATAGAAATTGAAATATACTGTTCAGGTTCACTATCAGATCTTCCCTATTGATAATGGAATAAATACTACCACAACCACTGGTTTATGAGCACGGACATCCGGAAAATATTCCAAAGCACTGTGTTCTGAGATAGGTATTTCTTATAAACCTTATTTTAATACCTTTGCGCAAACTTAAAGAAATTGAAATAGGTTATTCATACGCACAAAGGAATGCTTTCTATAGAATATAGTATGACTAGTATTAAGATTTACAGAGTCACACAAAAACGTTCAGTTACATTAAAAGCTATTATCGGAAATTTACAAGAACTGCATTTTCGTTTAACCCTTTCAGTCGCAGTGTTCCCGCTGATGGAACACCTAATTTTAATTCTCAAGTGCAAAAACTCATCCCGGAAATTTTTTAGCAAAAATTTACATTTATAACATACCAGAAAAGGCCCTTTTTTTAACTTGAAAATTTAAAATTTCTTGTATTTTAATTATGTTCGTAAATTCTGGTGGCAGTATAATTTAAATGATCCGAATTATCTTGCACTGCAAAGGGTTAAAGTACTCCGGAATAAATTGAAGTGTTGGGATCTATGCAACTTTTACGAGTTTTTGTTGTCGATAATGTTTACTTATAAAGTGATTTATTTATTAAATTAAATATTATTTGAATTGAATAAGGTTTACTTACAGATGTTTCAAACCGAAAATTTCTCGAAAAGGAACAATGCCAATTTTTTATTTTTTAAATATTTATGATCAGCTATGTGTCTAAAAGCCATTTTTAAAATTAGTTTAGTAATTTTTAAAATAAATTAAGTAGTGAACGTTAAAGGGTTAAGCATTTTTAACGCTTTCTAACGATTTTTTAAATAGTGAGCCTGAATTGAATTACTTGTTTGTCTAACTGTCCGTCTTTCCAATTCCAGCGTTCGTAAATATTTACATAATTTCTTAAAAAAATTTATCTTTATTGTTATTTTATCTTTATGATTTATCTTTATTGTTAATACATCGTATCTGGATATAGTAAGCTGAGGTTCACGCTTGCTCGCCAATGAGTTGTAGTTAAAGCCTAAAAAATGCCTTTCGTGGCAACGGAACGAGGTCAAAGTCGAAGAATTCTAATACGTTGGTGTGGCGACTTCACCACTCGATTAATTACTATGATAACCAATATTTCATTAGAAATTTATGTTCATATTAAAAAAATTATGCGCGCAAATTATATATATATATATATATACAGGTTGTTCTTTAACAGTTAGTTGTAGGGAGACAAAGGCGCCCGTTGAAAAATGATCATTTCGTTTTATTTATTTCTCACTTCAAATAATTCATTTGCTAGCAAGCCTGTGCGAAATTTTCGTACTTTATTTATCTCTTCGTTACCTTTAAAATTTAAAATTATTATTATTTTATAAACGTCATTTTTTTAGATCATCATGACATCATATAGACGCAAATTTAACATTTTGTATTTTTTTTTTTTTTTTCCCCATATGAAAGCATATTTTCTTTTATGCTAAAAAAAAAAAAAAAAAAAGGTAACAATTAAAAATTTATATGTCTATTTTAATGCTGTCTATTTTAATATTTTAATTAATAAAAAAAAAATGTAATCAAAAATTCATTACAAATAAGGTACCCAATGAAAGGGGCGATTTTTCTGAATCCGCCGGATTAAACAGTTTATTGAGCAATTAGAGACAATTAGATTTTTTTTAATTAACTAAAGTATGAAAATGAAGTAGCAACTTGCGTTCACACACAGACAGAATCCCAGGAAATCTCTTAGCCTTTTTAAGCGTGACAGAGTCAGTCAGTCAGTGATGAGCGTAACTATATAGGGTAGGTGCTCCAGTGATTGGCATGCTCCAGTCATTGACATCTATCCCGAAATAATTAATAAATAAGAAAAATAATAAAATCCTATACTTCACATATAAGAATTTTAAAATTTTAACAACAACACTGGAGCATAGGGTGCTAATAACTGGTAAAATGAATCACTAGCCGTGTCAAACACTGGAACATAGGGGCCAATGACTGATAAACAGAAAAACTGGCAGTGTCAATGACTGGAACATTAAGTGGGTGTCCAATAAAAATCCATTAAAAAAAAATTGTTATCAAATGTATATATTTTAACATATGTGGTTCTGGATGTCTTTCATGCCCTATGTACTAACTTAAGATTTCTAAAAATAGTTTCTGATGACTAGAACATTAAAAACATCAGAGAATGCTCTAAAAGTGTCAATCACTGGTGCACTTACCCTATGCTGATTTATATACAATGTATTTGAACCGTCTATGTATTTACACCCGTTTTCAAATGATTTGGATGAATATTGTACCGCTATCGTGGTACATACACATAGACACACACACACACAAATTCTTCAGTGTCATTTGCGTAGTTCTCTTTGACGTTTCGGCAATAAAAATTTAAATGAAAACTATCGATCATACTTTTCTATTTTAGTGAGGAATATCTGATAACTTCATGCCCCGACGTATAACACTAACAACGTATTTGTCTTGGTGTTTCACTTTTCTTTTTTTCCTGTTTTATTATGAGGATTTTTATCCCCTTCTTATTGGAGATGAGCAGGCATCTTACCTTATTTTTTTCTATCGCCACACACAGGCAAGCGCTCGTTAAAAATCGTTCTTTAGCTCAAAAGATCTACAGCCACTTTTAATCTTCATCTACTGGCAACAACAAAGCGGTCCGTGCCGCAAACGTTATCGCCCAGCGCCATCTCCCGTGTTGACCGCCACAAATTGAAATCCAAGTCTACAATCGACATTCTTGTGCTTTCTTTTTTCTTTTCCCTGCACCGTGTATTTCAGATTTGTGTGTGTGTCTAGAAATCCGATATCTGTTTTCGGACAGGTAATCCCCTAAACGTGTCACCGACAAGCAGCGGGGTGGTCCTCTCCTTTCGCATCACGTAGGTTCTTGGTGGATGGTTTATATAAGCGCCTTCCTTACTTTCCTCATTGTTTTTTCTGGTTCGGTTCATAATGTAGACTGTAAATTTCTGCCTGCCTGCTCGCGTCTGATCTTTTGCAGTTACCTGCCCGCCGAGAAAAGAAAAAAAAAAAAAGGAATGTCGAGCTGATAGGAATCTGCTCGTCTGAAGCCTCTTCGAAAATGGGTGCCAATCTCCACTAGTGCCATTTGTACGTCTTTTATTAAACGTCGACTTAGTATAGTTGAAATTCATTCGTATTCATTGTAACACAAATAATTATACGATAAAAAACTTTTCATATACCATGTTTTTAAATTTTCCGTTGAATTATAGCTATAGAACTACATTAGCACTTTATCACTGCGTATAAAATTTTTAAAGGGATCGTGACGTCCATTTTTGTGAGATGCATCATTTAACTTTTTACAATTTTTTAACGTTCACGTTTCATTAAATGTATTTATTTTAAGGTCGAAAGAAAATGAACTTTTTTTTTTCCCATCAATTAAATTATAGCAAATATTTTAATGGCTATTTTTACTTTCTTCTACATGTAATACAGAGAAAGCATTGGATTCGTGAAAATTTTCGACCCCCGTTTTTTGATAGATTTACACGTTTTAGGATTTCCTGAACACGAATTGATAGTTTTTAGAAAATGTCTGTCTGTCTGTCTGTGTGTGTGTATCACGAAATTTGTGTCCACTGTATCTCACGAACCAATGAATAAAATTTAACCAAACTTGGTACTTAGTTGCAACCTGACATAAACTGGTGCTGATTAGATTTGGGGATCAATAGTTTAACAGGTGGCTAAACTTGCGATTGTAAAATTAATATAAATTTTTTATAATAGTAATAGTTAACTAGGAAAAAAAAAATTTGTGCATGTGGGAGCATCGGTTCCCTCCCTCCTAGGGAGGGGGGGGGGGAATTTTCAAGATGGGTATCTTTCGAAAGGTCTCGTCAGTACCTTTAGAAGGAATAGTTGAACTACAACTATAAATCTGTGAAAATTTAAAACAAAGTTATCGATTAGAAGGGTTTACTATTACGTTCTAATAGCGTTTCAAAAGTGTTTCACGCATTTGCAGTGAATTCTATTGATTCTTTGATTAGCATTATTCGATCTTTCTTGCGTTCTTCCATTTAAGAGGTTTTCTTGGTAAAATCCGTCTTAATTATAATAGACAATGGTGACAGATCGAGAAATTTTGCGAATTTCAGTAAAGGAGAAAAGACGTGCAACCGACATGAGCGACGTATAAAAGAAGAATTTTTGAATGAAATAATTTTTAAAATGAATAGGAATGAATCGGGACCTCACTCAAAGGACGTATAAATGTGAAAGATGTATAAACGAGAGACGTACAGTCGGTAACAAAAGTCTCCGAAAACTAGCAAAAATTCCTATATAAAAAAAGTACACTTAATACAGTTTTGTTAAATAAATCCTTGTCGAATCCTGTTCTTAGTCAGTCTAAAAACAAGATTCGACAAGGATTTATTTAACAAAACAGTATTAAGTGTACTTTTTTTATATAGGAATTTTTGCTAGTGTTCAGAGACTTGTTACCGACTGTATAAACAGTGCTTTACTGTATATATAATCGTCATCCATACGGTTTAGGATACCGTGAATGCACTGAAATATTTTCTTTTATCAATTGACACCATTTTTATTAATTACACTGAGCTGGGAAATTTTTTTTTTTTTTTCTCCTGCGAAAATCGACTCCTGCTTGCTGATTCTTTATGTGAAATGACCTCCTGAATCCGAATAGGACTCCCATTTTGCCCAGTCACCCACCGTTTTCTCGGGATGACACCCCTCCCCTAATTTTTATCACTGTTCGATCATTTTATGGCCATGAATTCGATTTGGAGAATGAAAAAGAATTCATGTAACACTTAGAACAAAAATATATAATGCTTAATAAATAATATTAATAATAGATAAAAAAAAAAAATATAAGAAATGTAAGAAATGTAATACGTAAATTCAGAGGCAAATCCCCCCTCCCTTCCTAAATTTTCCCCTTGACGCAAATGTTCATGTTTTAGAATTTTCAAACTCTGTAGCCCCTCAGAAAAGGTTTAACAGTTAAAATAACTCCCCCCTCCCCTCCCTTAAAATAAAATTTATAGCCATAAAATGACCGAAAAGTGAAAAAAAAAAAAAAAACATGGGTCCGTCCCTAAAAAACGATGGCTGATAGGGCAAAATGGACGTCTTATTCGGATTCAGGAGGTCATTTTACATAAGAATCTGCAAAAATGGTGTTGTGGGCAATTTTAATGCCGAGCAGTGTTATCTGCAAAATGTAACACATTGCGCCCTGGAGGTTCGAACTCACGACCTTTGAGTTAGCATGACGCTCTAACCAAATGAGTTAACGGGCAATCGAAAGACTTTTTCCATTTACGTTTCTATCCCCAGTGTCGATCACTTCAGAAATTTATATATTTTGATTCATTATTAAAAAACTATACTTAATCTAAAGTTCGAAAATCGGGCTTCGAGGTTCATTGGGTGAGGTCAAAACGTACAGCCAAGGGAAAATCTATAGCTCTACGAACAAAGAAACACATACGCACAAACATCTTGTTTTATTATGAGACTACAACATTTTCCCTTATATTTTACATTTGGAAAATCGGCACCCCTCCAAACGTTTAGTAATACGAAAATCTTATTACAGATTCTGTAAGTACCCCATTTGAAAAAAAAAGTAAAATCACAAATGCAAATAAAACTTCAATGTCGTTATACAGCCCTAACTTCTGTTTAGTACCCCATATTCTTTCACCCCACATTCCCCATCTCCCACAAATAGTTTTTAAAAAACCCCTTACGTTCAATAACCAACAAAATACAAGGAGAGAGAGAAAAAAAAAAAAAAAAAAAAAAAATTGCTACCGCTTGAAAGTTAAACTTTCACTCCCTGTTTACCAAAGGTTAACAAAAAAGTGCATGCACAAAAAAATTCTTAGCAGAATATGCATAACAGAAAAAAAACTGTTCTTACAAATTTTTTTTCATGATAAAGAAAAATCTTTTTTTTTTTTTTTCTTCCCCAAAGGTTAATTAAATTATGCTACAAGTTGACGTATCTAAAAAAAATCTTCACACTAATTTAATAAGGGATTTTTTTTCTTCGCCCAAGATGGATGTCTCAAATTTGTGGCCAAATGAGCGATTAAATTGATTAATCTTTATGAGATAAGAGGAATGAGCATTTAACTAAAGATTCAAGAAATGTGTTTACACTTTAAGATACCCCTTCTCTCCCCTCCCTCCACTTATACGGCGGTGAAAGTTTTTAGATTCTCGAGTCTAAATTTTTTTAAAGGTTTTGCGATTTTTTTCTTTTCTATATATATTTTTTTTTTTTTTTAAAGGGGGGGGAAGAGGGGGTTATTATTAAAAATAATGAAATATACGTTAACTTATCTTCTTTACTCCCTAATTTTATTAACAGCATATACATTATTTAAGTAAATAACATTTTCTAATAATGATATAATGGCTCAAATTTTCTTAAAGAGCAAAATCAGTCACTTTATTGTGAAACCTTTTATGTTAACTATAAGAAGACAATAATCTTCTAACTATGTGTATACCTACGTCACTAAATGTTGGTGGGTTGGTTTAAGGCCGATTGGGCCACAAGGGTCCTAGGTCTGCAGGTGGGATGCTGTCTGTGGGGGTTCTTTCTAAGGGTCCTAGCCCGTATTTACGCGCATTTCGGAGAAAAACCACTGAAAACTCCGAACAGCTAGGTCGATGAGCGCGACCTGGGTTTGAACCTGGCATTTCCCATCTACCAGCTATGAGCGCAGAACCGCTCGTTCACTAGTGGGCCTTATCACTAAATAATGATTATAATTAAAGAAGAGTCTTCAATCCCTGCTGCGCTCCGGGCATCATGCTTGGGTTGTGATCTTTCTAGATGGTGAACCCTGGAAGAGGAATACTGTGATAATGTAAAACAAAACTTTTTCGTATTATAAGAAACGATTAGTCGTTGAATGATGAAACTCTGTATTTCAAATTGTTATAACATTCAATAATTAAAAGTTTACATATACATTCCCACATACAATTCTCTGTTGTTCACTTTAATCTCACTGCACGGTGCTAGACGTCGCATGTAGCTGTTTTTGTTTCAGAAAGGATTTTGTTGAGTGCTGTCGCTATAGGTATTGTTCACGATCTTCACGAGTGATAATTTATTCCTTTATTACCCAAAGATGGTGTAGGCAGTGCTGCCAGATTGAGGGAAATTTTTATTTAACAGCCACCACTAAATTTTAATTTAAACGGTTTGTTAATAGTTTCGCAACATCTTTTAATGAAATTTTCGATGTGATTAGGCAATTGTTAAAAGTAAAATTTAACGGTGGCAGTTGAATAAAAATTTCCCTCAAATCTGGCAGCACTGGGTGTAGGGGTTAAAGCCGATTGTCTACGCTAGGGACCGCTTGTGGGGGAAAACTGTCCGTTGGGCCCTTTTTACGGGAAGCAGCCCTTATTCTCGCGTATTTCGTAGAAAACTACGCAAAACACCGGAAAGGTGCGCTAACGGGCGCGACCTGGGATCGAAACGAGCACTTCTCGTCAAACAGCTTAGACAGCATAACCTCACGGCAGTGTTGGACATAATTGATTAAAAAGTAATTGAATTACAATTGAATTACAATTATAATTATTTTACTGTCAATCAATTAACAAGCAATTGATTACAAATAAATTGAATTACTTATTCAATTTATTTGTAATAATTCAATTTATTCGTAATCAATTACTTGTTAATCGATTGACAATAAATAAATAAATAATAATTGTAGTTTAATTGTAATTCAATTACTTTTTAATCAATAACTAGTATCGCCCAGTGGTCGAAACTCGACCATTTTTTTTTGCAAAGCGAGGCAAAGCAAAGTTATTGCCTTGTCCTAAACGGAATGCAATTGCAACACAGCTGCGGCAATTGTTTGCCGATATTCACTCTAACTGAATTAGCAGAGATTTACTTAATATAACTATTTCTCTCTGTAGATGTTAGCCTTTCCTGAAATGAGAGAAAATCGCAACGTGAAAACGCCCCTTGTTGTGTGATACAGCCCAGAAGCTAATAGGTACCATGTCAAACCAAGGCCCAACCAAGCATCAAATTCTGTTAAATTAATTCGATTGGTTTATAAAGTACAGTGTTTGTACAAAAAAAAAAAAAAAAGATATTTTTCAAAAATGGTCGAATTGAATTCGAGAAATTTCAAAACGTGTAACTTTATCGAAAACCGAAAATCTAAAACTTTTCTGAATCTTAGATTTTCTACTTATATATGCAGAGGAAAGAATAATAAATCCACTTAAAAAAAAAAAATAAATAAATAAGTAGTCAATTTCACTTAATTAAAATGCAAGGAAATCTCAAAACGTGTAAATTCATCGAAAACCGGAAATCAAAAGCTTTTATGTATCTTCTACTTGCTTCTTCTACCGACAAAAGCTAGCAATAAAGACACTTTTATAAAAAATAAGTAGCGTATAGTGATGCTACAGTCGGTAACAAAAGTCTCCGAACACTAGCAAAAATTCCTGTGTAAAAAAGGTGCACTTAATACAGTTTTGTTAAATAAATCCTTGTCAAATCCTGTTCTTAGTCAGTCTAAGAACATGATTCGTCAAGGATTTATTTAACAAAACTGTATTAAGTTTACTATTTTTATATAGGAATTTTTGCTAGTGTTCGGAGACTTCTGTTACCGACTGTACATTATACAAATTACTGTGTCTATGGTTTTATTTGAGCTTTATGAAATTGCCAGATTTAACAACTTTCTACTTTTAGGTATTTTTAATGTAAAGGAATACGTGTATAAAAGGGAAAAATGGGGGAAAATGCATAAAAAATAAATGTATTTTTAAATACCTTCTTGACATCGTAAGAAAATAATATTTGTATTCGCACCTTCCGACCATACCTTTCGAATGATACCATTTTCAACCCTCTACTCCCATAATTAATATGTTAAAAAGGGACAACAAATTTTATGCTTGCCTATTAATATATAGATGCCCAACACTGCCTCACGGCCACTAGTGAGCCACTATTACTTTAAGAATCTACCATCCATCTTAGGAAAAAAAAAAAAAAAAGGAACATAAAAATTAAATACATTATCCCCTTTTTTAAGATCCTAATATCATTTTCGACCTTTATGTACCAGGGGTAAACTGAAGAACCCCATCTCTAAATCTTCATTAATTTCTAGAATGAGGCGAAATGCGTAATAGATAAATCTGTACTGATAAGTATGAAGGATTTAAGTCCAAAAATGTCGATTTTGAGTTAAGTACATAGTCAAACTCAAAAGAACATTCTCTATCGATTGGTATAAAGGATTTAAATCCATGTCATTGAGTCTTTGAGAAAATCCATTGGTAAAAAAAGATTCAAGTGAGAAATTTAGCATTCATCTTTGTATAAAATATTTAATTCAATTTTTTCCCTTTATTAAATGAAGATTGACAATCACTGAACGGTATAAAGGGTATAAGTCAACATAATCCCTTTTTCCAAATCGATTCTTCTGATTAGTTTTTAGTTAGTTTCACTTTACTTTTCGTTTCCTGAAAAATTAAGAATATGGACTTAAATCCTTTATAATCCTTTATCAGTACAGAAATAAGGGTTAAGGAAGAAACAATTACAAATCCTAATGTAAACATGTTAAGTGGATTTAGAAAGTCCAGTTTTTGAGCACATATGTACACAAATTCGCAGGAATAGTCACTGTTAGATTTGTTGCATTTCTTACAACATATGTTATTGATTTGTTGATCTTTATTTACAAGTTTATATATTATTTACCAATGCATCTGTAAAGAACTGCCTTGTAACGGTAAGATTCTCCTGCTGGATACCCCATTTATAAATTTTATGAGAAGAATGATAGAAAGAAGAATATTTACAATCATGCCACATTAATTAAAATAGGATTAAAATACCGTGCAATCAATTTCTAGAGAGCAAAACAACTTACCTTTTAAAGCAGCCTCGTTATAATCTCAGCCTCTTGAAAAATACCGCAAGACAGATAGGTTCAGGAAGACAGTCCCTATAAATCGATTTTGTTTAGTAAATCGAGAGTTGATTTTCCACTAACAACTCAATTCACGAACTGTACTGCTAATCACATTATCAAAACACAAAAATAAATTAATAAATCGAAAAATATATATTCACATCACAAACCATTACATGGTGAAAACTTGTTGTGAACAAACTATAAATTGTTGCCAAACTATAAATGCATATTTTATCCTTAGAAGAGTGAGTGAGTGGGTTTTACGGGACACCAGTGCAACACTAGGAGTAACTGGCGACAGTCTACAGTAGGTAACAAGTGTCCGAACACTAGCAAAAATTCCTATGTAAAAAAAAGTACATTTCATACGGTTCTGTTAAGTAAATCCTTATCGAATCATGTTCTTAGACTGACTAAGAAAGGATTCGACAAGGATTTATTTAACAAAACCGTATGAAGTGTACCTTTTTTACATAGGAATTTTTGAGAGTGTTCGGACTCTTGTTACCGATTGTACCCTTAGAGGCATTATTTAAGGTCCAGAATCAATGGATTTTAAGTTCTACTAAAGCTATGCAATGCGTAATTTGCGACGGTCTAGAATGCAACTCTTAGTGACTCTTAGCAACTCTTAGTCGATGACAAGTTTGATCTCTCGCTCCCGAGCTTCGGTAGGTCAGTAGGTAGGTAGGGTTTAACGTAGCACTAGTATAGCTCTATGGGTAATTGACGATGGTCTGGGAAGCACCCTCAGGGATGGTCCGGCGACATGCCATCCGCAATGTCCTCCATGTTCATATTAAAATTATATCTTTGGGGGTCGCCGAAGCGGGAGAGCCATCCCTTCCATGAAGGATCAAAACTGTGATAGCATGTCTCCAGACCACCTCTAAGGGTGAGTCCCAGATCGACGCCAATTACCCATTGCGCAGCCCTAGTGCGACGTAAAACCCAACCAACCAACCAAAATCGCTCGCCAGCCCAGGTTGTCTTTTCAGTTCATGTTATAAATCCTATCGCATGCCAGTTGTCCACTGTGTGCTCTACAGCAATGACAAACCCAGTCCTGCGCTATCTATCCCCATCTTGACGACGACTTACAATTGACTGCAAATCAAGCATACGAGTCTGATATCTCAATAAGTATAAAGCACTCCAACTGGTTAATGTTGTCAAACCTTTTTAATAATTTGGAACTGATAATGACAATTACCAATTAATCCTAAAAATAAGTTTATTTTTTTTATTAAAAAATGTACTTATTAAACATTATATTATGATATAATATTTGCCGAATTGTTTAACAGATAGGAAAAATAAATAAATAAAGGAAAGGAGTTTGAGTAAGTTTAACGTTGCACTAGAGATTCACAATGGGATATCGACTTTATTGGTGCATCGTCATTAAACCCTTCGCAGGAGACCACTACAAGAGTAGTAGACAGGGTAATGGGTGAGGCGGAAGTGACGTCATCGAGGGGGGGGGACCGGAAGT
This sequence comes from Salticus scenicus, assembly GCA_963930645.1. Classification (NCBI taxonomy): domain Eukaryota; kingdom Metazoa; phylum Arthropoda; class Arachnida; order Araneae; family Salticidae; genus Salticus; species Salticus scenicus. The sequence continues at coordinate 1,140,246 of CAWVNO010001064.1, forward strand.
GACGTCACGAGTGGAGTTGAGTTGTTTCCCTCCTGCTGATGGAGTTGAGTTGTTTTCTTCCTGTTGGTGGAGTTGAGTTGTTTTCCTCCTGTTGGTTGAGTTGTTTTGGTTTCGGTTTCTCGTCAAAGATGACGAGGGTTTTTTTGATGGGTTGGTTGGTTGATTCTCGTAAAAGATAACGAGGGTGGCAACACTGAGATACTTTTTTTCAAAATGGCAACGTTTCTTAGTTTCGGAATCGGGACTTGTAAAATTTTTAGAGTTTTTAGAATCTGGACTTGTAAAAAATTTGAGGATACTGCGATGAGTGACGTCAATGGGCGCCATCTTGTTTTTCGAGTTCCAACTTGAGATCTGCACGCGTTGAAATGATTATTTTGTAATTAAGAATGTTTTAATTAAGAATTTTACGAATTCATTAATTTCACTTTGATCTGACCGCTAGAGGAGAAAGATATATGTGTCTTTGTGACGTCACCATTCATGTGGGAACTTGAAACAGTCCGAACATGTAAGGATCTGCTGAGATGGTTATTTTAATTTCTGTAATTAAGGCAATTTTTAATGAAGGTGTAATTAATGTTTCCATTAAAACGAATTATTTTTGCTGACGAAACTCCATAAAGGTTTAGAAAATGCGGACTTGTAAATTTTTTTGGGAATGGGTTCAAAATGTTTGTCTTTGACGCCGGTGTATTCATTAGATATGTTTTAATTAAAATTCTAATGAATAAGTATGCCGCGATTAATATTGATTGGGTCTGGCCGTTATTGAAAGAAAACATGCGGCGGCCATATTGCATCGTGACGTCACGCCGATTCATGCTACGGCTTGAACGAGGGGGAAGTAGGGATGGTGTGTGACGATTTTATTTTCGTGGGAGGGGTCAAAGCGTACTGACCAATCCCAAGTCGGATGATAACGGCGTCATTGGGTGTAACTGTAACCTGCAGAGGAAAAAAGTTTCGTTAACACGGATTGGCATCAGCGGGATATTTCACTTCCTTGTATTTTCTTGTGGGTGTTGCGTGGTGATTTTCGTGCTTTTGAATTCTTCAAAGTGTTTGTGGACTTAGACTTTATTTTTGGATTAAAATGAAAAGATCGTGGCCTAAGTTTGATGATTTAACTGACTCGAAGCGTAATAAAACAGCTTTGGATGTTAAAGGAAACAATTCTACACGAGCGTTTCAATCAGGTGTGCGGATAAATTCGAACGGTGATACAGGATACACATTGAATTGTTTGCCTCAAAGTACAATTCATCTGGGAAATGTGAACTTTATATCTGTGCAGGAGTTTCTCGGACAGACCCGTGTTCACGTTAGGAAACATGTGTTTGATGTTGATGGATTTATACATCCTACGAAACAAGGATTGTCTTTGTCTCCAGATATGTGGAGAGTTCTGTGCGCTAACATAAACAGTGTGACTGATTCTTCAGGTGATAAAACAATCATCGTGGATAATCGCATTTGTGTCGCCAAACAATGCAAAGATGGAGAGAACGTATATGTTTTTCAAGAACTGTTTCAACGAAAAGATTTGTCTTTTCAATTTGTGCCTAAAAGTGTAGTGCTTACCGCAGCAGAATTTCAAAAGCTTATGGAATGCAGGTCTGCTGTAATGGATAAGGTAAAAAAAAGTCTTGTTTTATATACCTTGTTCAGTTTTATTCAAAAAGAAGTGCAGTTAGTGAATCGAAATTTTGCAATTGTGGATTATAGCATACGATTTCCAGAATTGTTTGAATCTTTGACAAAGTGCCTGACTACAGCTATAACTCTTAAAATAAATGAAGTTATGAACTGTTTTGGGTGTCGTGAAACAATCGCAGTGGATTTTATGCATGATTGTAAGACAAGGACTAACGCTGAGAACTTTGCGGACTATTTTGATATCGCCTTTTTCAAATTAAATTGGCATGATATTGCCAAAGATTTTGTGCATAAAAATTTAAATGCAGATTTGGATACAATTGTCAATGAAGAGGAATTTTTTGGTTATGTTGATGTTAGTGTTTTGTTGAAAAATGTTGAAAAACTGTACATTGATAATGAAACTGTTTTATAACTTTTTAATATGTATTTTTTATTGAATAAATATTTGTTTAGTTCTCTTATTTTGTGTTATGTTTTTATTTTTAAGTTGTGTTCAATTTATTGATTTTAGAAAATATTGTGTGTGATTAATTTTAGAAAATTATAATAATAATAATAATAATAATAATAATAATAAATGAAAATGTATATGCATATATATATATTTAAAATAAAAATATGTGTTCATTTTAGGTTTGAACACCGTGGAATTAACATCAAATTAAAACTGCTGGGGAAATGTCTAAGGAACTTAAGCAGCTGTATTGTGATCCTGCTTTACCCGGTAGCTTTGGGGGAGTTAATATTTTGCAGCGTGTGCTAAAGGGAAAAGTAACATCTAACGCTATTAAAACATGGTTAGAAAAAAAAGATTCTTACACTTTACATAAACCTGTAAGGCATAAATTTTCAAGAAATCGAGTAATTGTAGGAGGACTGAACGAGCAATTTCAAGCCGATTTAGTAGACATGCAGTCTTTATCAAAATTTAATGATGGTTTCAAATATTTATTGACATGCATAGACATTTTATCAAAATATGCCTGGGTTATTCCTTTAAAAGATAAAAGAGGTAATACAATTGTGAAAGCATTTGAAAAAATCTTTTCAGATAGACTCCCCGTTAGGCTTCAAACAGACGCTGGGAGTGAATTTAAGAACCGGAATTTTCAAAACTATTTAAAAAATAAAGGGGTGCATTTTTTCACAACCTATAATTCGACAAAGGCTTCAATAGTGGAGCGTTTTAATCGTACATTAAAAACAAAAATGTGGAAATATTTTACTGAAATGAATACGAAACGTTACATTGATATTATTGGAGGTTTAGTTCAAAGTTACAATAAAACGTGGCATCGTAGTATTAAAATGGAACCAGAAGCAGTGACAATGGACAACCAAAGTCAGGTCTGGAAAACATTGTACGGAAACAAGACGTCTATTATGCCAAAATCTGCATTCAAAATAGGTGATACAGTTCGAATAAGCAGACAAAAATTGCAATTTGAAAAAGGATATGAGCAGAATTGGACAAGAGAAATTTTTACAGTATATAAAATTATTAAAAGAAATCCAATAGTGTACAAGTTAAAAGATTTAGCCGGAGAGGAGATAGAAGGTACTTTTTATAAAGAAGAACTTCAAAAAATAACAGATTCGGGGTATTATCCTGTGGAAAAAGTTTTAAAAACACGAAAAAATAGGGGAAAAACAGAATACTTTGTAAAGTTTCAAGGTTATCCAGAAAAATTTAATGCATGGGTAGAAGATGTAAAAATGATATAAAAGGAACATGCTTCGTTCTTTCTTTTCATTTCTGAAAAGATGTCGTTCTACATAACACTAATCAGTGACAGCTCTTTGAGCTTTTTCCCACAGAATAAAATATCTCAATTTACAACCCAATTGCCGAACCCTATTAATCTGAATGGAGAATGGGAAATGGCTTTAGTCGATTTTATCTATCCACATACTTGGTTCAATGTTCGAAAAGATAATAATTTATTTGGTTTTGATTTGGGGGATGGAAAATTATTAGGTAGAAGAGTTCCCCCCGGTTGTTATGAAACAATACCAGACTTAATTAAAGGAATGACATTACCATCGCATAAAAATAAGATAGATTTTAATTATGATCCAGTTACAAAGAGAGTAAAAATAAAGACAGATAAAAAATCAAAAGTTATACTGCATAAAGGTTTGGCGCATTTATTGGGATTTGAAGCGGGGGAATATAACGGTTTGCAGGAAAGTCCTTTTGTGGCCGATCCCAAAACTTCTTTTCCGGTCATGTACCTCTATTGTGATCTTGTTGAACCACAAATAATAGGTGATGTACAAGCGCCTCTGCTAAAAATTGTAACTGTTGAAGGAAATGATGGAGAAATTATTAATGCCCATTATTCAAGACCCTTTTACTTGCCTGTTATTCGTCAACATTTCCAAACGGTACAAATTGATATACGGCTTCACTCTGGAGATTTGGTACCTTTTGAGAGGGGTAAAGTGTTTGCTACTTTACATTTTCGTCTGAGACAAATCCTATAAAAGAGCAATTCTTTGAATGATAACTTTCATTTTTGTTTCTGTTTGCAAGAAAGAAGGACCAAGAGGAAAAAAAAAATGTTAGTACCTTATACGTGTTGTACAAAAAAGTTTGAAGATTATTATGCAGCGCAAACTGGTAAAGGTTTACCATATTACAGAGGGACAATTTTACAGAGAGGGCACGGTATAGGTGGATTTTTTGCCAAGCTATTTCGTAGTGCCATGCCTTTGTTGATAAAGGGTGCAAAAACTGTCGGTAAAGAAGCTTTACGAACAGGCACTCTGGTTGCAAATGACATGTTATCGGGTGAAAATTTTAAATCTTCCCTGAAAACTCGGGCAAAAGAAAGCGGGAAGAAATTAGCCAAAAAAGCAGTTCAAAAAGCAGATGAAATGATTGGTCATGGAAAGCTTAAAAGGAAGCGAAAAGCTAGCCAACGCTTCATTTCATCGAAATCACGAAAGACGCAAGGACGTGATATTTTTGACTAGTCACATACACGAAAAAACATGGCTTTTTTATTACAAGATTCTCCAGAATGTGTCAAATCCGAATTAGAATTATTTTCTTTACCGCCGACTCAGACAGTAATCGAACGTGGTCAGTGGGTAGAGTTTCATCCACTTGCTAATGTTTTTGATGGAGGTCCTGTGGAATTTAATGTTTCTGGAAGTGGAGAAGAATATATTGATCTATCACAAACTCAGTTGTACGTCAAAGCAAAAATTTTAAAGAATGACGGTTCATCCCTCGACGCTAAAAGTAAAGTGGGACCGGTAAATCTATTTTTGCATTCCATGTTTTCTCAAGTGGATATTAGTTTAAACGAAAGACTTGTTTCATCTAGCAATAACACTTACCCTTACAGAGCCATGATCGAGAAGTTCCTTAATCATGGTTATGATGCAAAAACTTCTCAACTTTCATCAGAATTATTTTTTAAAGATACTGCGGGTCGTATGAATGTTTTTGATACTGCCGATGCAGAACCCAATGAAGGTTTTAATAAACGAGCAGAATTGTTTAAATTCAGTACAGCGGTTGACATGATTGGACGATTGCACCTGGATATGTTTCACCAAGAAAGACTTCTTCTTAATATGGTAGACGTGAAAATTAAACTTATTCGTAGTAAACCAGAATTTTGTCTGTTAGGGGATGAAGCTGAATTTAAAGTTTCCCTGGAGCATGCCTCTTTGTTTGTTCGCAAAGTGCGTGTAAGTCCCGGTGTTGTCCTGGGACATGCAAAAAGTCTAGAAAAAACAACAGCCAAATATCCTATTAATAGAGTACTCTGCAAAGCATATTCTATCCCTGCCGGGAATATGAGTTTTGTTCAAGATAACGTTTTTACAGGGCAAATGCCAAATCGAATTGTCATTGCGTGTGTTGACAACGATGCATTCAACGGTAACTATAAAAAGTCTCCCTTTGAATTTAAGCATTATAATATCAATTTTATAGGGGCTTATGTTGATGGTCAACCTGTGCCTCATAATCCACTTCAACCTAATTTTGAAAAAAAACTATTCATCCGAGCTTATCAAAATCTATTTTCTAATACAGAAAACAAAGGTTTGTACCTTTCAAGATCTGAATTTTCAAAAGGATATTCTTTATTCCATTTTGATTTATCGCCTGATTTATGTGATGGTTCACATCTAAATCTTATTCGTCATAGTAATTTAAGATTAGAAATTAAGTTTGGCGCAGCCTTAGCACAAACAATCACTTTGTTAGTGTATGCAGAATTTGAAAATTTAATCGAAATCAACAAAGCTCGGAATATTCTTTATGATTTTGGAAACTGATGGATTCATCGCAAATACATAAAATTTTATCTCGTGATCCTGTTTCTTCAAAGTATTTCATTGGTGTTTTTCCTTCCGACAAAATACCTATTATTCAAAAATTTCCCTGTGCATTAGTGCTCAACACAGATAAACATTATGAAAATGGAACCCACTGGCTCGCAGTCTACATTCAAGATAAAAAGACTCTAGACTTTTTTGATTCCTTCGGATTACCCCCCACGAGCTATGGAGAAGACATATCAAGTTTTGCTAAAAAATATCCTCGAATTCGTTGGAACCAGTCAACTCTTCAAAGTGTAACTTCGAATGTTTGTGGACAATATTGTATTTATTTTATTGTGAAACGATGTCAAGGACTTTGTATGAAATCTGTTGTATCTGTATTATCTAGAAAAAAAAATGATTTCCGAGTTTTTCAGTTTGTGAAAAAAAGATATGGTGTAAATATTATTTTTAAAAAATAAAATTTTTATTTACAAAATATGTCTGTGTATTCTTTTATTGTTTTTATCAAAATAATAATAATAAAAAAATTAATTTTAATATAACGAAGTTTTTTTTCTTTTTTTAGGAGAAGAACCTTTATTTAAAAGTTATAAAATAAATACATAATACTTTAAATTTTTCAATTTATTTTAGCTTCTAAAAGAACTTCCCAAATCTTTGCGATTCTGATGAGAAAATTCGTTTAGGCTAAAGATAATAATTATTTTCCATATTTTTTAAAAGTTTACTTTTTTGAATAATTTAAATGTTATTCGTAAATTTCTCTCTCTCTGTCTTTTTTTTTTTTTTTTTAATAAAACGACAATTTACATAAATAAAATTTATGAAAATATTAATTCAATAGGTTTTTTCCTTAATTTCACATGTAAATAGTGAATGTTATCATGTAGAAAATAAAGTTTATGTTGTCTGGATAATCTATGAAATATATAAATATCGAGATTTTTACATTTTATCTTCATTTATAAAAATGGAACAGTTCAAGTTAGTACATCCTTCGACTTGTATTATTAGTGGACCGACTGGTTCGGGAAAGACTTTTTTTGTTAAAAAATTAATTGATTGTAGATTTTTTCACCCTATGCCCTCCTCTATTATTTACTGTTATGGAAGTTATCAGCCACTTTTTGATTCGATAAAAAACGTGCATTTCGAAGAAGGATTACCTTCTAATATTAGCACCCTTGAAAATTCTTTAATTATTATAGATGATTTAATGTCTGAATTATCTAATGATGTACGTTTAAGCAAACTTTTTACAAAGGGAAGTCACCATCGGAAACTTTCTGTTATTTTTATCACGCAAAATGTGTTCCACCAGGGTAAGGAAATGCGGAATATTAATTTAAACGCACATTATATGGTACTTTACAAAAACCCTAGAGATAAAAGCCAAATAATGCATTTAGCCAGGCAAATGTTTCCTGGTAAAACAAAGGCATTTCATGAAATTTTTAGCGATGCTACTTCTTCACCTTTCAGCTACTTATTAATTGATTTAAGACCTGAGACCTTAGAGCGCATGCGTCTGCGCACCGGAATATTTCCAGATGATAAACATTATGTATATGAACCTCGATAAAACCATTTATTCAAAGAATTTCAACGCGGGAACATGTCTTCTGTTGTGATAGAATTTGAAGGTTTTCAGTTGACGTCAAACTATTTTATAGTCAAGGAACTGGCTTTTTATGCCGTGGAATGTGGCTATCATTCCCAATGGTCTTTTCTTCCTCCTTACCCGTGGCAAAAATTATCCGTCAAAAATAGAAAGTCGTATGCGTGGTTGACTCGATACCATCATGGACTACATTGGGATAGCGGAGAATTTCCCTATTCAGTTTTAAACCTTATGCTTTCATCTTTATTTATTTCTTATAAAGTTATCTATACGAAAGGTTTAGAAAAATCAAAATTTTTAGAAAAATATTCTGGACGAAAAGTTTTTAATCTGAATGATTTTAATTGTCCAAAAGTCAGATTCTCAGAAGGCAAGGTACTGAAATGTCCCATCCATAACCCACTTGTTAAGAATTGCGCTTTAGTAAAAGCTTCTTTTTATGCTGAGTATATAAAAGAAAGAGTATGCTTATCAAATGCCATTCCTGCTCAAGATGTCAACGATCGAACATCTAAAATTGTTAAACAAGACAAAAAATAAATCAGCATTTCTAAGAAAGTGCCCAAACAGTGTTATAAAAGGAGTGTGTGAATGCGCCTTGAATCTTTTAAAAGGTAACGTACCTGTCAACAAACGTCAAAAAGGCAGACTAATCCCCTATAAAAGAACTCTTCGACGATTAGGGGATAAGAAAGTTCCTTTGTTTAAGAAAAGACGACTTTTAGTACAGAAAGGAAACGGTTTTCTCTCTATTCTTCTACCAGCTGCAGTATCAGTGTTAAGTTCCTTAATAAATGGAGTTCGCACGTAAATACAGATTAATTCCATTCAACCAGGATCAGCAATTTACAGAAGAACACTTATCCGATTTAGATAAACAGATTACAGATATTTTAAAGAAAAAAATTAATGATGATGAAAAAGCGAAGTTATACGTGCAAATTTTACAAAAGTTTGTCACTTTCCCCACTGTTAACAGTATGAATCCCCCTGAAGAAGAAAAAGTAAAAGAAGAGACTCTTAAAAACACTATTGACATAGAAAGTAAAATCCTTCAATCTGTTCCAGTAAAACATAAAATTATAGCCCAGCGAATAATCGATTTTTTAAAAGAAAAGAAAATTAGCTGGACGGAAGACAAAGAACTTTTACTAAACAACAAAGTTATTCCTGGTTCAAATGTAATTCAACTTACTAATTTCTTATTAAGAAACAAAACTAAGAAACCTGCGGCTTTTGAAGAATTCAAGGAAATACTTAATGCTAACAATTTTCCTCGAGATTTTATTAAAAATGCTTATTTAACAAGTGTTAAAACTATGTATGCTAAACCTTCATCGAAGGGAAGAAAAACCTCTTCTAAACATTGGTTGAAAATATAAAAAAAAAAAAAGTTTTGTAAATAAAAAATGTAATTTAAATAAAAATATTTGATTTTAACTTATTTTGTGAATGATATTTTTTTTTTAAACATGAATAGTGTTTTTACATTTTAGTTTACCCTTTTTAAATCTTCGATGTTCTCATTCCTGAAAAAATTATACTGATCAAAAACATTTTATATAACAGGTCAAAACATAAGTAATAAATCAATCTTAAATATAAAAAACAAGTCATAAACTTAAGGAACTAAACCGTTTATTCATTATCACTAAAGCTATTTACAAATAAATTGAAACAAACTACTCAGTATCCATAGGGTAATGTAGATAGGTCAGGCTGTATCACTCGCTTATCATATACAACTCGATATAGTTTTACTTCTGACTTATTCACAACTTTTCTTTTCTTGGCTTCCCTGCAAATTTTTCTTGGATTACACAGAGGAACTGGATCTTGATCCATGCTACATACCATAGATTTAATGGTATGGAAATTCAAAAGTTGAGCATTGCTGAAATTCAGGGTGAAACCCCTAACTTTACAGAAAGTCTTTCCGCTTTCCGTTTGAAATGCATAGTTCTTTGGACCTCCTGTGGAAATAAGAATGAATAGTATTACAATTTAAAAATATGAATTAATTTTAAGACATTATATCTGTTAACCACTAAACAAATTTCTTACCTGACACGAATTTCGTAATTACATCTCCGTTAAGCTCGTCTGTGAACTCTCCCAAAAAATTACCGAGAGGCGGATCATTTTCAGCATTCTGTGCATACACAATGGAATCAGTGTCATGATAAAGCACGTCTCTCTCTAATTTATCCATCTCAGAATAAAGTTTTATCCTTGCCCACGCTGTAGTAAACGCTGCAAGAAAAATGTTGGTGGTGGTGTCCTGCTTTATAAATTCCTTATTTTTTTCCCACTGTATGGCCGCCACTTCATTTGATGGGAAGTAGACGTCTTTAATCTATAAATAATTAAAAAATGCATTTAGAACTATAAAATGTAAAAAAGTTGGTTATAAACAACATTAATAAAAAAGATAGACGCTTACTTTCTTGGTTTTATCAATAAGCATCTTGTTGAACTGAGGTACCGTCGTAACAAATGTCAGTTGAGTTTTATTTATGTTCATCCCCCATCTAAATGTAAAAATGAAATCATTACAGAAAAATAAGTATACAGTAAATGAAAAGAAAAATACAAATAAAAAAATATTAGAGTAAAATAGTATTTAAAAAATAATACGCACCGCCCCCAAAAACTATTCAAAGCCAATTTTGCTACTTGACGACGTCCGGGATTTTTCGATATTTCTGTAGCACTCAATTTTACGCCTTCTTTTTCTTCATAGCACTTAATGTAATCTATTTTATCTTCTTCTGTTTGACATTCGACAGGCCACCCGCTGCTCTCTTGTTTAATCTTTAGAAAAAGATCAATATATGATCTAAACAGAGACGAAGAGGTATTTTGGAAGTGATAAACTTCATACATCTGAAATAAAAAAAAATCACTTTGAGTAAAAAAAACAGAAATTTACGAATAACATTTGAAAAAAAAAAGTTATAAATAACTACCTGTTCTAAGCGATATCCCTTTTTCAGAGCCAATTTTAACTCCTCTGTAACCCACGTTCCTGTGAGAGCGCGATCTTCATCGGAATGAGTACAGGAAGTCTGCTGCTTTGTTTCTGCACAACACCTACATAGAGGAAACATTAGTTTTCCATTACATCTATAAGGCAATACCGGAAGGTATAATTGTTTTGGAGGTACAACTTTGCACTTTACAATTCCAAAGTAGTTATCTATGTTATCGAAGTCCTCGGTTATAATTTCTGGGTGACCAACGGGATACATGCAGTATTTATTAACCTAGAATAAAAAATTAAAACAATTATAAAAAAATACAAATTTAGAAAAGTAATCAACGCACTACGGAAATAACTGCAAACAATACGACTTACCCAAGGATATAACGAAGTAAAATCCACATACTTCGCTCTACCTTCGAAAAACAACTTAACCGCATTCGTTCTACCTCCAAAAAACGCATCTCGGGGGTTCAGTCGGTCGTGTAGTTGGTGGGTTTTTAAAAAGGACTGAAGTTGTTGGTCTTCTTTCTTTTTCTTGTCAAAGTCGTGCTCCCACATCTCTACGACTTCAAAACCCAGAGCTTTTAATTTTTCTGTGGTTTCGTTAGTGTTTTTTCGCAGTGCCCCCATGGTGACACCTTTCAATGGGTGTCTGACATCCGCATCAAAACACGTTTCACATCCATGGTAGAAACATCCCTGAAAAAAATGAAGGTAAGTTTCTTTTTTAAGTAACATATAAAATTAAGAAAAAAAAGATATTTCCATTTAACTTACATGAAACTGATAGACAGTTTGAGTTTCTTCACAAAAACCATCCACACTGATGCCTTTAATTTTACATTCTCCTTTGAGAGTCAGAGCATGTTGAATCTTTAGGTTTTCAGAAAATGACAAGAAATCTAGCCATCTTATAGAATCACTGCTAAAATTCGTTTTATTAACATAGCCATTAACGGGAACCATAGCAATGGTCGATGGTTGGAGGTGTTGGCTTCTATAAACTGCCATGCATGCGGCGGCAATTGTAATGTACCTAAAATAAATATTAGAAAAAAATCAAAATGAAATACTTAGATTAAGGGAAAACAAGGACAGGAGAAACAAGAAAACACGAATACGTACCGAAATGGGTCGACATTCGTAACTTCAATAAACTGACTTCGAAATTCCATGCAGCATCTGCGCAAAATATCTACATCAGATCTGTAAAAGAATTTTTTTTTTTATTTTACAAAAAAAACAAAAAACAAAATAAATTATTTAAGAAAATTTAAGTACTTAATTCCTAAATACCTGCAATAAGTCAGCATCTCATGCTGAAAATCAAATAACATATCTTTATTCGCTTCATGCCAAGTCATGAATGTTTCTCGAGCTACAGGCGTCATCATATCTGGGCCATAGAAATGTGGATCTGGAATCCTTCCAACATATGATTGATTCTCAGGAGAATTATACAGATGGGGGAAATACCCTTTTTTCAATTCGGAGAGACCAAAGCAGGCTGGAAGTTTGCTCAATGCCATTGGTAAAAAATTGATAGAATCAATTATCCTGATATTAAGTGCTTTGTGAAAAATCGACATGATCATAGACCCATTAGGAATAACTTCGGGTGCAGTTCCTTGTTCCAGAAGCCATGCCATTATGAATTGTCCATCGAATCTAAAATAAAATAATAAAAATTAACAACAAATACTAAAAATTAACATTGAAAAAAAAAAAAAAAAAGAAATTAAACAAAAAATAATTTACCCTTTCATATTGTGGGCTATAGCTGTAAACCCTTTGTGTTTTACAGAAAATAGCCATGAACAAAAGTCGCTACAAGCATTATAACCTTTAAATACGGCTTCTCTACCATCTGCGTAATGTGCAACCGCGAAATTTACAAGGTGCTCGCCTGAAGATTGATCCGTCTCGAAATCAAAAAAAATCAAACTGTCTGAAGAATCCTTCGGGGGAACCTTTTGCAAAAAGCAGAGATGGTCCTCATTCTTCACAAACTTCTGACATGAAGGGCATTTATCTATTCCACAACGATGGTTTTCTTTTGAACAATTCCGTCTCTTAATAACTTTACTGCAATCTCTGCATTGGTAAATCTGAAATAAAATAGGCACATATTTACTAAATAATGAGTCACATAAACATTACTTAAAAAAAGAGAATATTAAAATATAACTCACTCGATCACACATTGACATCACTTGCTGACCTACCACTGATTTGTGCGTCAAAAAACAGTCCTCTGATTTACAAAGTCGATCGCAGTCTGTACATCGTTTCGGCTGATCCGGATTGCACTGAATTCTTCGGCAAATGTGGCAGGATTCAGTGCAGTTGTGGTCCTCAATGTTTTTATACGGCTTTTCACAAGCTTCGCAGTAAAAGTCCGTTGCGAAAAATCCTTTCAAACTCTTTATCACGTCAAAATGGTTGTTGTGTAGCCATAAATTCACCCTCTTTCTTCTTGTTGCACCTTTATAAGTCAGCTAAAAAAAAATTATAATTGCATAAAAACATACAAAATTTGCACCATAAATTAAATAATATCAGAGATACATTGAATCTGAACATAATGAAAGAATTACCTTGTTTAAATTATCTGTCGAAAAAACAGCTATTTGCACATTCAAATATTGTTCGAATTTTTGAATCTCAGAATATGTACAAGGGCCTAAAGGTACACCTGCTGACTCATGAAGTTGTCGGACCCTGTTTGTCCGGACGTCTTCTATCTCTTAAGGTGTTAATGGAAGTTTTGTCCCCTTCTACATGAGCCAAACCATAAATAATCGCTTTGGCGCAGCAAAGTCCTTCATCATCTTCTGGAATTGCTAGAATGGAATGTTTGCGTAGGCGATCCAACTCAACATTAACGACTTTTCTTATCCGGCCAGCACCGATATCCCTGCGAATTGTTAATACATCCACAGAAAATCCTTCATCTAATTTTATTTCTGTTTTTGATTGTAGGACTTTCATGACAGCAGAAATAATTTTTTCAACCGTAAATTCAGACACGGGCATCAGACATGTGGATATCGGTTTGTCCAGTCCATCGGCTTGAATGCAAAAACGAATCATGTCCGAACTGTTTAAGTCCTCAGCCGTACGTCTTAACAGAATCGTAAAGAGATCACGCAAAAGAGATGCACATAAAGTCTCTTCACGAAGCTCTTCAGGAATGCGTGTCGTGTCAACTCGTGCTCGAATGCATACTTCTTCGCCCTTATATTTGATGTTTCGGCGTCGACCGCGTTCCTCTAATACAATGGCATTCTTCAACTAAAAAGAAAAAAAAAATTAGATCTAATTCACAATTCAGATGATTACAAAATAAAATTCAGAGAGAGAACATTACTGAAAAAAAATATTTACATTCACGTGAGACACATTCGCCATGAAAACTGCTCCATTACTAGAAGTACTCGGATGGCTCTAATGAAAAATAAAAGAAAATAAAATAAGTTTCATTAGCAATAAAATAAAGTCTGTAAAATAGTTAAAAAAATAAATATAAATTTTGCAAAAATTCATACTTCAAATCCCGAGCCAACTTGATAATAGAGTGGTAAAGGGAGTGGATTTTCTAAAAATATTTGGGAACATTCATCTAAAATCTATAAAAATAAATAACACATTATTAAGGTCTAAAATAAAATCTCATTTTAAAAAATATGAAATATTATTAGAAATATAATTGAATAGAAAAAAAAAATATTTACATCGTCGTCTTGTTCCAAAAATTCCTGATCCAACTCATCGATTATCTAACAATAGATAAGAAATGTATAAGTCATTTCACAAAAAAAAAAAATGTGTATATATATATGTACATATAAAAAGACTTATTAAAAAATCTGAGAAACTTACTTCATCATCCGAATCTCGCAAAGGAAAAGAATCATCCTCAAATAAAATCTACATAAGAAAACAAATGAGTTACATTTTATTTCTAGAATGCACTGAATTTTTCAATTAAAATAAAACAAAGAAATAATAAAAAAAACTAGCATTAAAATACAAAGAAAATCAATTTTTAAACAAAAAGAAATTTCTGAAGACAAGCATTATAAAAATCAAAAACGCACAGACGGTATCAATAAAAAAACGCACATGAATACATAAAATATATAAAAAGTAATTTAATAATAATAAAATAAAATTACTTACCAAGCTAGAGGATCTTTTAAGGCCTTTATAGTCCATAACTCGAAAATTAAATACTTAGCGAATAACAATGTAGCAACGTAGAACCACGAGGCAAAACAAAGCAAGTGAAGAATCCCCGCTGATGCCAATCCGTGTTAACGAAACTTTTTTTCCTCTGCAGGTTACAGTTACACGCAATGACGCCGTTATCATCCGACTTGGGATTGGTCAGTACGCTTTGACCCCTCCCACGAAAATAAAATCGTCACACACCATCCCTACTTCCCCCTCGTTCAAGCCGTAGCATGAATCGGCGTGACGTCACGATGCAATATGGCCGCCGCATGTTTTCTTTCAATAACGGCCAGACCCAATCAATATTAATCGCGGCATACTTATTCATTAGAATTTTAATTAAAACATATCTAATGAATACACCGGCGTCAAATACAAACATTTTGAACCCATTCCCAAAAAAATTTACAAGTCCGCATTTTCTAAACCTTTATGGAGTTTCGTCAGCAAAAATAATTCGTTTTAATGGAAACATTAATTACACCTTCATTAAAAATTGCCTTAATTACAGAAATTAAAATAACCATCTCAGCAGATCCTTACATGTTCGGACTGTTTCAAGTTCCCACATGAATGGTGACGTCACAAAGCTACACATATATCTTTCTCCCCTAGCGGTCAGATCAAAGTGAAATTAATGAATTCGTAAAATTCTTAATTAAAACATTCTTAATTACAAAATAATCATTTCAACGCGTGCAGATCTCAAGTTGGAACTCGAAAAACAAGATGGCGCCCATTGACGTCACTCATCGCAGTATCCTCAAATTTTTTACAAGTCCAGATTCTAAAAACTCTAAAAATTTTACAAGTCCCGATTCCGAAACTAAGAAGCGTTGCCATTTTGAAAAAAAGTATCTCAGTGTTGCCACCCTCGTTATCTTTTACGAGAATCAACCAACCAACCCATCAAAAATATCGTCGTCGCCGTTCACGAGAATCAACCAACCAACCCATCAAAAAAACCCTCGTCATCTTTGACGAGAAACCGAAACCAAAACAACTCAACCAACAGGAGGAAAACAACTCAACTCCACCAGCAGGAAGAAAACAACTCAACTCCACCAGCAGGAGGGAAACAACTCAACTCCACTCGTGACGTCACTTCCGGTCCCCCCCCTCTATGACGTCACTTCCGCCTCACCCATTACCCTGTCTACTACTTACAAGCAACACTGCAAACCGATGAAACTCTCATATACGAAACCCTCAACTGACGATTATCTGGCATACATCTGGGTGGTCCGAAGACTTACCCTCTAAGTAGAACTGTAATATCGGCCAATATCGGGTTTCGTTGGGCTGGCCAGTATGTACAAACGGTAACGAAAGTATCCGAACACTAGCAAAAATTCCTATGTAAAAAGAGTAGAGTTAATACTGTTCTGTTAAATAAATCCTTGCCGGATCCTGTTCTTAGACTGACTAAGAACAGCATTCGACAAGGATGGATGGATGGTTGGGTTTTACGTCGCACTAGTGCTGCACAGATGGGCAATTGGCGACGGTCTGGGACACACCCCTAGAGGTGGTCCGGAGACATGCCATCACAATTTTTATCCTCCACGGAAGGGATCATGATTCAACAAGGATTTATTTAACCAAACAGTATTAACTCTACTTTTTTTATATAGGAATTTTTGCTAGTGTTCGGATACTTTTGTTACCGATTGTATGTCAAACTGTTCTTCTAATATATATCGGCCGATATTTGAATACGTCGAACCTTTAGGGAAAAAAGAAAAGAATTATTGCACTTATAACGTTACTAAAACTGCTTACTGTTCTCGATTTTTTACAGATAAAATTTATTGTAAACTAAAAATTAAATGTTGAACTTTTCGGAAAATCCAAAATTCCATATTAATCATTATCGGGCAATACTGGACCAGATTAGTGAAATGTTTGATCTGTTTCCGACGCTTGAGATTTTTGGGTGATATTAAAAAAAAGGATCAGTTATTTTTCCTCACTTATCTTAAATTCATTACATTAAAAAAAAATAATAATAAATAAATAAATAATCTATTTAGAAGACAAATACGGACTTACTTTTTTAAATACCTTTTTCCTGTATAAACAAATAAATTATAGACATTGACTGGATATCATTAAAACAGTGCTTTGTACAAACAATTTTTTCTGCCAACTAATTTTACGATTGTCAAAACGCGTATTTTAAAAACAAGGGGGTTTAAGAGACTAAAAAGGGGAAGACTGTTTCGTGCCCATTACATTTCTAAAGCAATTCTTGTCACCCTTCATGTAAAAGTTTGATAAAAGGGCCGCGTAATTTCTCTTCCGCTCTTCTTTCGCAGCAAGAGAATTAAAAATTTAAAAATCGTTGCGCGCAGACTTGAATTGTTTCATAACTATCGCCGGATCCGAAAATAAATAAAGAAATAAATAAATAAAGAACAAAAAACAAATTGAAACGAAGTCAAAGAGAAGTAAGTTGAGCGGTTTAAATCACAATTCGAAATATTAAAAAAAAAGGGGTTTTAAAAACGAAACTAAAAAAAAAAAAAAAAAGCGCAAGGAAAGGCGGTTTGATCTTTGAGGTTCTTTCTTGCCAACGTCTTTTCGCGTAAACTTTTCACGAAAGAGGCGCGTAATTTCTCCCCATTTTTCAGTATAAGAATTTTTTTTTTCTCTCTCTTTAAAGAGGTGTGCGTGTGAGGAGGGAGAGGAAGGCGTGCGCATATCGAATTCAATTCAATAGTTGAAGCGTCGGTGTGCATACGCTAAAAGAAAAAATTACAAATACACGTTGGGGAGAAGTGAAAGAGGAGCGAGTTGAGTTGTTCAGTTTATGATTCAAAATCTGAAAAATCGACTGGCGTTTACATAAAATAAAAACAATCCCCCATCCCCCCCCCCAAAAAAAAAAAAAAAAAAAAAAAAAAAAAAAAAAAAAAAGGCGCAGAATAAAATGGTTTACACTACACTGCAAATTCTTTGATCAAATTCTGATAAGAGAGAAAGAAATATAAACTGCCGATTCAATTCGGGTTAAATAAAGCAAGAGTTTTTTCCCTTTCTTTTCTTTCTTTCTTTTCTTTTTTTTTTTTTTTTTTTTCTTCTGTATGTTTAAAGAATAACGCACAGTCGGTAACAAAAGTGTCCGAACACTAGCAAAAATTCCTATGTAAAAAAAAAGTACACTTCATACGGTTTTGTTCAATAAATCCTTATCGAATCATGCTCTTACACTGACTAAGAACAGGATTCGACAAGGATTTGTTTAACAAAACCGTATGAAGTGTACTTTTTTTTTACATAGGAATTTTTGCTAGTGTTCGGACACTTTTGTTACCGACTGTATTACATTCATATACATTTTCGAATTGCTGTTTCCAATGGATTGAGACATTTTGAAATGTTCTGAACACGACTGGATCATTTTCAGAAATTGTCTGTCAGCGTGTCTGTGCTAAAAATTGCGGCAATTCAATATCAAGTTCAATAACTGATGTGTAGAATTTCGTAAAAGTTTATTTTTAGTTGCACCTTGACACAAATAAATGCCTAACAACTTTCGACGAAAATCGCTCCACAAGTAGCGTTGCTGTGCTGTGATCTCTCCCGTTCATGGGAAGGCAATATCTCAGCTTCTGTTACGTCTAATTACACAAAACTTGATATATAACAGGCTCATTGCGGACTGAATTTAACGGCCCTCTTCACTTACCGTCGCCGGAAGCCCGAGCCAATGTTATTCTATAGGGAAATTTTCTTTACAAATAACTTATTAACTAATACATATTTTTAAATTCTGTTTTCACATTCAGAAAATTCACAGCTGTTAAATGGACAGACCTTTTTAAAAAATGTATATATATATATATATATATATATTTTTTTTTTAATATTTTATTTTAAAACTGCAAAATGAAAAAATTTCACCTATTGAAAAATCGTATTTTGCAGCTACAAAATAAAATATAAAAAAATAAAAAAATAATTTTTTGAAAAAGGCCCGTCCATTGAACAGCTGAAAATTTTCAGAATGTGAAAACAGAATTTAAAAATATGCATTAGTTAATAAGTTTTTTGTAAAGAAAAATTTCCCATAGAATAACATTAGCTTCGGCTTCCGGAAGCGGTGAGTGAAGAGGGCCCTTAAGTGTATATACTACCTGACAGTAGCGAACTATGCTGCAATTTCTCGTCAATGGGAAAACTATCTTAGTTTCTACAGAGCATAATTGCATTAAGTTTGACAGGTGAGAGGATTTTTATGAAGAATTATAGTTTGTAAATTGTGTGTATATAGATGCCAAGTTTCCGTTATTATTTTAGGGAGACTTCATGCGGGAAAGTTTTTATTAAATGTTTTCAGTATATTTAATTTTATTTATTCGTCAAAAATATGTGTGACAAATTTCTTTTTAAAAATACTGGTCATAAAACTTAATCAAAAATTACAAATGTTGGCAACTATGGGTGTATTTCGCTCGATAGGATGAATCACTTTTTGCTATTTCCCATATTTTTCAACATCTGTTGATTAAAATTGCACCAAACTTCTTACGCAATATGATTGGGAGAAGTTCAGATTGAATTTTTCTTCTTGTTGAACGGCAGATGGCACTGTTATTTAGAACGATATAGAAGATGTAATTTGTAAAATGAGAAGGGTAAAAGAAATTGATGTGTGTCGTACCAGGATATTTTCATTTCTAAAAAATAAATCACATTCGGAAAAGACTAGTAATGTTACGTTACGTTCATCACAAAACTTTCTTCTATATTTTCCTATACAAGTTAACGCAGTACAAGTTGCACTGAAAATATATATATATATATATATATATATATTTCAGCCCCGATACCATTCTTACTGATTCTTATGTAAAATGACCTCCTGAATCCGAATAGGACGCCCATTTCGCCCAGTCACCCATCGTTTTCTCGGGACACCACCCCCTCACCCCATTTTTATCACTGCTCGGTCATCTTATGGCCATCAATTTGATTTGGAGAATGAAAAAGAATTAGTTTAACACTTAATCACAAAAAAATATAATGTTTAATAAATAACATTAATAACTGATTAAAAAATATAAGAAATGTAATACATAATTTCAGGGGAAAATTCCCTCGAAATTTTCCCCTTCTCGCAAATGTTCATGTTTTAGAATTTTGCCCTCCGTTGGGGTCTTTCTAAGGGATCCTAGCCCGTATTTACGCGAGTTTCAGGGAAAACCGCATAGAATTCCGAACGGCTAAGTCGATGAGTGCGACCTGGGATCGAACCATGCACTTCCCATCTACCAGCTGTGAGCGCAGAAACGCTCGGCCGCTGGTGGGCTGATATTTTTCAGGAAGTGAATATTTTCTTCTTATGTATAGGGAAGAAAGTAAAATAAAAATATAAATGTTAGCTATTTAAAAACCACGACGTTACTCGCCTATGTTTTATTCAATTACACCCGAATTTATTCGAGATTCAAAGAGCGGAATTCAGTTTAAATAATGCAAGATTTGTTTTTTAATTTCCATTTTCCTCAGATACGGCGCTCATTCGATTGACGCCCGTGGACGAAAAAATGAGCAGATACCACCAATACTGTCAAAAGAGAAGATGAGTGAATGAAGGAATGCCGCCTAATTTGCATTTTAAAAATTTACTGTCTTTCTGAAGCGAGTGAATTCGAGTTCCTCGATTTGTTGTAAAGTAACGGCTGTAAAAGGAAACCACTGCGTTAAAATGATTTGCGCCAAAGAAGGGAGAACACATGAATATTTATTTATGGACTTCAGTATATTCGGTCAGCGCAGAATTTCCACAACATTCTTTTCTCATTCGATTTTTGAGGCACTCTTGTTTCCATGACATCTTGTCCACAATAAAATAATTTTATTTTATTTTTTTATTTATTTTTTTATTTATTTTTTTATTTTATTCTATATTCAATAAGAGAAAGCATTGGTTACGTAAATGTTTTCGATGTATTTACACGTTTTGAGCTGTCTATAATACGATTTGACCACACACAGAAAAATAAAATGGTCACAATGACCTGGCAAAATGCTCAGTTGACAATACAGAATTGACTAACTTAAATAGCTGACTAGGATAGCTCAGTTAAAAAGTGTATTACACTGTAAGGAAATTCAGAAACGTTACTGTTATACATCGGATACGTTCCAGCACTGTAAAAAAATAACTATTACAAGCTGCAAGAAACTCTCTGTGATTGGAGAAAATAATTATTTTCTCCAATCATAGAGAGTTTCTTGCAGCTGGTAATAGTTATTTTTTTAACAGTGAGGCTTTAATAACTTTGGAGCAGGTTACTGAGAATAACAGATTTTCGTCCATGAAACGTTCCTGGTTTCAGGAATGTAGTATTATTTTGAATGTCGGTATATTTCATGGTTGCTGATATTTTCAACGAACATTAGTGGTAAATATTGGGCACATTAGCCGCCGAAAATTTCCCAGGAAAGTGCCGGATTTTTTTTTTTACAGTGTAGCTGAACTAGTCTCCAAAACAATACCCCAGACTAGGAAGGTTAATATTATCAGACAAAGAAGGCTAGTCGACAATCATAATTATCTGACCAGGCCGGTTACTTAACAACCACAGTTGCCAGACAAGGCAAGTTAGTCAGAATCTACACTTGATTAAGATGGTTAGTCAACAGCCAACAGGTATCTTACTAAGCAAGCTAGTCAAATTTCAATGAATATTTGAAGAGGCGGGTTAGTCGAGACTATTTACCTGACTAACCTGACTGATAATATTTGAAAAGGAAAACTGGTCTTTGACTAAGCTGCCTCGTAATATTTGAGGAGGAAGCTTAGTAAAATAAAAATAATAAAAAAAATTACTAACCTGTCTCATAAAATTTGAGACAAATTAGTCAAAATCCCTCATATTTTATGAGGAAGAGGCCTCATGCTTGTTTGTAGGGGCCTTTGAAAAAACATTGTTATTAGTCTTGACTTCACTACATTTGTAATCGTTTTTTTTTTTTTTTTTTTTTTTTTTTTCCTTCGTGATGTTCAACATTGAAGAAACATTTAAAAAACTTTTTGGGGAAATATTACTTGTCCATCATTTAGAATAAAATACTCACAGCTGCCAACTTCTTCAATTTATTCCGGAATGTTGTTGACATTCGTCCCTATTTTCATCATTAGCATATTCTTTCTAGAGTAACTTTATTTAGCATGTAATTACAATTAAATATGAAGAAAATTACTTTACAAAGAATATCGTTTAAAAAAAGGGCGGTATTAAAAAGAAAGTGTGTATGTGACACAAATTTCGTTGTAACTGTATCATCTTTGGGACTACTACGCAGAACTTCATGCAAATTGGTACGTAATTGCACCTTGATATAATTAAGTGCCTATAAACATTTGCTGAAAATTCTCCAACGGGTGGTGCTGCCATTCCGCTTTTTCTAAATTTTTAATATGATGGGATAAGGCAAAATTTCGTATAAATGTGCAAAAAGGGAATAATATTTTAAAATTCATTAGGAATTTAAAAAGAACTATTTAAAATAGTGATCGTCAACTGGAATTTTTTTTTTTTTTTTTTTTTTTTTTTTGTATGTGTAATAGTATTACATAGCAGGGGGGGGGGGGGTAGCACATTTTCATTATGTGTATCTTTAAAAAGACCTCACCAGCATTTATAAAACGAATGCTTGAACCATGTGATAATTTAAAACAAAATTATTGATTTTATTCATTTTTAACACCCCCCCCCCCCCGCAAAAAAAAAAACAAAAAAAAAAAAAAAAAAAACGCATTTGGTTTTTAAAGATGCTATATAGAGAATAAAATACTTTCTTTGGATCTTTAGTGTTATATTACTTCTCTAGAATGAAAATCGTCAGTATTCATCATGGAAGATAATTTTAATAAATTTAGAGGTTACATTTAAACTGTTAAAATATAAATTGGTAAGACTATCCTCGATGCAAATAAATAAAAAATAAAATTTGTATAATTTCCAACCGTGTAAATACGGGGTTCTCTTCGAAAGACTCATACGGAGGGCTAAGGACCCAAGCATTGTCAATCGGCCTGACTCCCAAACACCCAACTCTAATTTTTATCCGAATTGAGAGATTTTAGACTGAACTCGTAACCACACCATCTATAGCCAATTTTTTAATTTTTATTCAAATGGGTTGAAAATTTGTGATTTTTGTTGAAACAAAGATTTTTTTTCCCCCGAGATATTTTTTTTAATTTATTTATGATAATTACACATTCAAAGATTCACAGACCATCCGCTAAAAACTTGATTTTCATATTGAAGGAATAGCAAAACGTGTAAATATATATATTAAAAAAAAAAGTCAATTTCGAAAATTTGACCACAAAAGAACATTTTTTCTAATACATATGGGTAAGAGAAAAAAAAATGTAAATAACATTATTTAAAAAAAAAAAAAGTCAAGTTCATTGAATTAATCTCGTAAAAAAAAAAAAAAAAAAAAATCTTAACATATTTATACAAAGTTTTGTTCAAGAATTAAAAGCTCATAAATCCAAAATTAAATACTCACACACACCAAAAAAAAAAAAAAACTTTGTGATAAGATTCCCCCCCCCCCCCCCCCCTCAAATACAGGACCTTTGTGTAAAAGAAGAAAAAAAAAGGAGAAGCAGCTTCTCTGTGGTCTTAAATCAATCTAATTGCTCATTTATTCACAAATTTCGGAGATCAGTCTTGGGAACACACAAAAAAGTTTTTTTTTTTTTTTTTCGTTACTTAAATTTATTAAATTAGAGTTAAAATTACTTTTTTTTTTTCTTTTGACTTGAGTCACATAACTTTTTTTTGCGTAATTTAATTAACCTTAAAGAAAAGAGAGAGGGAAGGTGCTTTTTTTTTTTTAACTAAAGACAGAGAGAGAGAGAAAAGAGTATGGCAATTTTTTTCCCTCGCATTTTTATCGAACTAGCTGTTTTTTTTACACGCGTTTTTTTTTTTTTTTTCTTGTTAACTTTTATTAAACATCGAGCGAAAGTTTAACTTTCAAATCAGTGAGAAAAAGTTTGTTTTTCCTTTATTTCATTGGTTATTTAAGAGACATTTAAG
Source organism: Salticus scenicus (assembly GCA_963930645.1). NCBI lineage: Eukaryota > Metazoa > Arthropoda > Arachnida > Araneae > Salticidae > Salticus > Salticus scenicus. Next base: position 1,164,133 of record CAWVNO010001064.1, read on the forward strand.
ATAATTAAGAACAACTTGTAAAAGGGGAAAAAAAGGGGGGGGGAGAACGATGGGGAAGCTTTTAATTTATTTTGAAATTACTTTCTTCTACAAAGATAAATACTGAATTCTTGAAAATTTCTGACTTCCGGTTTGGCACATCTCGAGATACGTCATTACCGCGATTTGACCCCTTTTAGAAAAAGAATGTGTGAATAAGAGAGAGAATGAGATAAAGATAAAAAATAATAATAATAATACGCTGTAAAAAAATACACGCGATTTTAAAAAATATTTATATTTTGTTCGGTTTTGACATAACTGACTCTGATTGGATTTTAGCATATATGGCATATAGGTGGTGCAGCCTGATGAAATTTGATCTATTTACCGAGAGGCTATATCTCAACTTCTATAGAGTAAAGTACTATAAGTACCAAACTCTGTGTATAAGGTAACTATTATTAAAAAGAAAAAAGAATAGAAAGAAAAAAATACTGATTTAATTTGGAATTTGGATGCATATCAGCTGACAGTATGCACGCTGATAAGTTCCTCATTTTATGATGTGTTTGACAGCTATATCTCAGCTTCTAAGACATGATGCCGGATCATGATGTAAATAGGCGCCCATTAAACGTTGTCATCTATCGACATCCAACAGGTAGCGCTGCTGTGCTGCCACGGAAAGGTTATATCTCAGCTTCTATAGTGTAGAAGAGCACCAAACCCTGTTAATAACAGGCAATTATGAAATATAAGGCTGATTTAATTTCAGTGTATATCATTTAACAATACGGGTTGTTTAATTACACTTTTAATGATATGCTTCGTAGTAATATTTCAGCTTCTACAATACGGAATATCAAACATGATATATAAGATGTGTATTTAAAAACATAATATTGACTAAATTTTGTTACCTATTGCTTGTGATATGTCAGTGCTTTTGCTCATTTTCTGCGATTTTCCACATGGTTAATAGTATAATCTGCGCAGAAAGTAAGCTAAATATTGAATATGGATATCTTTCAAGAGAACTCGTCAATAACTTTGAAACGAATGTTTAAATCTGTGATAATTTAAAACAAAATTGTCTGTCTTTTTTTTTTTTTTTTTTTTTTTAAGACTGAGGACGATGTGTCTCAATCTACGGATTTTTACGATACCAGCATTACGATAGTTGGATATTTATCGAAATAAAAAATTTATCGAAAATATAATTGAATAATTTCAAACCGATGTTATAATTTTGAAAAATAAATAAATAGTAAATAAAAAACTAACAGTCCTCAGTACTAAACTAAATTTTGCTTTTGCCAGAATTTCATCAAAATCTTTTTTTTTTTTATTTTTTTTAAATAGTAAAAGAAAAGAAAATTAATAATAATCAGTTTCGAAATGACAGTATCGAAAAAGTTAAAAAGAAAAAAAAAAAAAAAAAAAACTACTAATTTTTTTCAAATGCTAACAAGTTTATTCATGATTCTAACATATTTTTTAATTTAATCAATTGAAAATTTGAAATGTAATGCCTTTTAAATTATTAGAGATATCGATATTAGGATTATCTTTTTAATACACGCACACGTAAATAGTATTTTAATTTCATAATACATATTACGATTTAAATCGGGGATAATTTCTTCCCTTCTATAGAAACTTAAACATTTATACAAATCCCTTATATGGGATTTTTTTTTTTTTTTAAAGCTTTAATGTTTGGTTCCCCACAAATATTTTCATCCAATGCTTCCCTTATTTATTCTGAAATATTGATGAATATTCAGAATTTTGACCATTTTTATTTCTTTTGTACTTTAAGAAACCAATACTTTCAAAGTTTTTATGAGTTAATTATCGCAAAATAAAATAAATTTAGAAAAACTCTTATCTCAGAACTTTTTACTTCCATTACCCTACTACCGTAGGTAATGGAAGTATTGTATTCGGTCTGAAAATTCGATATCGGGTTTTCACCTGATTTACACGTTTTAAGGTCCCCTGAGTCCAAAAAAGTGGTTTTTGGCAATGGGTCAGTGTGTATGTATGTGTGTGTGTGTGTGGCTATTATAGCTCAGGGCTTCTGGCTATTATAGCTCAGAAACTAATAAAGATAGAGCTACGAAACTTTAGAATTGAAATACGTCTGGTCTACAGATGAAATTTCCAAATTTTGGTGAAAATTGAAAGACCGGAAGTGGGACATCGGAAACCGGAAGTGGGACCGTAAGTCCGTATCTCAAAAACGGCTCTAACGATTTTCTTCAAACTTGCTATATAAACACTCTATTAGATGTCCTTTCGAATGATATAGTTGGTTGGTTCAGGAAAATTGATAGGCGTCCCTTTTAAATAGCTCAATTTCAGGCCTCGCAAAGGCGTTCCTTTAAAAACGGTTGTACGGATTTTTTTCAAACTCGCCATTTTAACTCACTTTTAAATATGCTTTTGTATGTAATTATTGTTTTCCTGTCAATAATTGATTTTAACCGGAAGTGGAACATCGGAAACCGGAAGTGGGACCGTAAGTCCGTATCTCAAAAACGGCTCTAACGATTTTCTTCAAATTTTCTATATAAACACTCTATTAGATGTCCTTTCGAATGATATAGTTGGTTAGTTCAGGAAAATTGATAGGCGTCCTGTATAAATAGCTCAATTTCAGGTCTCCCAAGGGCGTTCCTTTAAAAACAGCTGTACGGATTTTTTTCAAACTCGCCATATTAACTCACTTTTAAATATCCTTTTGTATGTAATTATTGTTTTCCGGTCAATAATTGATTTTTTTTTTTAAAGTTGGTATCTCAAAAACGGCTCTAACGATTTTCTCTTTAGTTCACTTTTATGTTTTCTGATCGCATTATCTCTCAAAAATGCATATAATATGTGTAATAGTGGGTAATGGAAGTCGTGTGGTTGTTTCACACCAGATTTTTTCTAAACTTTTCTTTTTGACGCATTTTTCTATTGAATGGATAATATTTACATTATACTATAAATATTATATGAAGTTTTGCTCACATTTTCTCTTCCGCTCTTATAATTTCAGTTCTCGCGTTTGAGGAATATTAATTTATCAATAGGTTAAAGAATTAAAGAAGTTCCTTCAAGGAAAAACATAAGGGTAAGGGATAATCTAGCATGTAGGGATGGCCGAGCGCTCAAAGGCGCAAGGCTCAAGTGTGAGCTTCCTCTGTCGCAGAGGCTGAGTGTTATGGTCCACAAATGTGGGCGTGAGTTCGAATCCCACCTCAGACCTTTTTTTTTTCTTCATGTTGCGCGAAAATTGACTTTTTTTTAGAACATTTAGTGTTATATTTCTGTGAAAAGAAAATTTTCTGCATTTATAGTGGAGAATAATGATAATTAATGATAATAATTTAATCAAAAAATTCAATTAATAATTTAATAGATAATTTGTACTGCGTAAATTTGTAAAAAAGAAAAAAAAAATGTTGTAGAATTAAAAATTGCGTTAGTCACAATGTATTAGTTTTATTTATATATCACTTTTCTTGCCATGTGGGATAAATTCAAAATAATGCATGGTTAGAAAAAGCAGTGTTAATGGCACACCATATTATTATTATTATATTTATTTCTCTCGATTTATAAGTCCTGTTTGATTTTTCCTTCTACCCCTGTTCTTTTGATCTTCCCCCTTACCCCCTTTTTAATAAACTGTAAAGCTCCTTGAACGTGACTGCATATGAGAGTAACAGTTCTATTCTTTCTTTCCCTCGCCATTTTTAAATTTTATTAAAACACATAAATCACCTTCGTAATTTTTTGTCTTCTGCTTTTGAATCCTCTTTTAAATACACTTTCTTTGATTTTTAGGCGCGATTTCTTTTTAATTTTTCTTTCCGCACCACAATTTAACTTGTTAATGAGCCGATATCCTTTTTTTTTTTTTTTTTTTTTTTTTTAATATTTAATTCTCTTTGATGAAAATGAGAAATGTGGCACGGTGTTTGGAATTGACACAATGAATATATATATATTTCTCCCCAGAAAAATTGACACTGACTTCAAAGGCCGAAAAGTCACTTTTTTTTTTTTTTTTTTGCTCGTTTTTAAATAATTCAAAAATTGGTTGGGGAAGGTAAAAACTTAGCGTGATAGTTTATCGCCTTAAGATTTTTATTTTGACAGTAAAAAAAGATTATTGTATAAATAAACTAAGAGAGTATGTTTTTAAACATTTAAGATAAAAAAAAAAAAAAAAAAAAAAAAAAAAAAAGAGGGGGACATATTTAAAAAAAAAAAGGGGGGGGGATGATGAATGTTAATATTAGGAAGTGTTTGATCTTGGCAAAATTCAGAAAGAAATGAAATTGTTTAAGACATGAAAGGCGATTTCAATGTAAGTTTTAAAAGTGAGGAAAAAAAGAGGGTATGATTATTTATTTATCGTATTAAGAAGGGAGCAGAATTTCTTTCACACAGAATATGTATATATAAAGTGAAGAATTTAATAACGGTTATGAAATTTAGCAGTTAACAGATACATGATAATACCAACATACACTCACATAAAAGTTATTGTACTTATTAATTTTTAAAGTTAACAATTCAGCTTACATGAATATAGTTGGCATAACATACATCCAGTTAGTAAAGCTAAATAATTATAAGAGCATTATCAATTAGATAATAAAAGTAATTATTAATTGGATTATAAACTGAAATAATACACAAATGTTTAAGCGCATTTGCAGCTATAAACAAAGTGTATGCATTTTTTAAATTAAAGGTAATGCAAAAATAGGCCAAAACATGTATATTTGTAATTATATTATTATAATATATATATATATATATATATATATATATATATATATATATATATATACACACACACATAGAGAGAGAGAGAGAGACTTTTTGCTGCACTGTAGACCACCTTGAATAAAGCAGGATGTCTGCAAATGTTTTAAAAAAAAAATTGATGTGAAACAACCACAAGACTTCCATTACCCACTATTATATGCATTTTGGGGAGATAATGTAATCAAAAAACATAAAAGTGACCTAAAGAAGTAAACATAAGATTTTCACAGTAAGAGAAATTTTATACACATATAAGACATATAAAACGAAGCTTACATATAACGAGGTAAAAAATAAGAGAATTCTTTGAAATAATTCTTTGAAACTTACATGTTACTCAAGCTCTGGGATGTTCCCTATTGAATACGAAGTCAATACAACCAGTGTTTTGTGTACAAAGACACTCGAAAGAAATCCAAAACATTGTGTTCTATGAGAGGAATTTCTATAATTCGTATCTTGATACCTTTATTATGCGCAAATCATTGTGACAATAACATTAATTATTCATATGCGCGCGCGCGCACACACACACACACACACACACACAAAATGATTTCTATACAGTATAGTCTGAAAAGCAATAAGGTTTACAGGGCCACATAAAAATATTCAGACACATTGAAGGCTGTAACAGGAAATTGCTAGAATTCCATTTTCGATTTTATTAAACGATTTCAACACTTTTTAACAATGTTTTATGCGATTATGAATTCATTTAAACTACAATTTGTTTTTCTGTCCGTCTTCTAGTGGCCACCCTTTTCAAAAACGGCGGCGGACATGGTCAACCAAGGTACCAAGATAGGGTCAATGTACAGTCGGGGAAAAAAAAAACGCAGCACTCGATGTAACTCCGTTGCTAATCAATGCACAAAAATGTAATAGGTACCATTCGACGGGGAATTGGAAGTAGATTCAGAAAATGAACGGGAATTTTGAACTGGGGGTCGTCTACACATTAAAACGCGCACCAACTTTGATTTTTTCAATGGTAATGCCCCATTTTTATTTTATATTTGAATTCCTGGGATCGCAACAATGCGAAAAAGTATATTGGTTGTATATTTTGCTTATTTTTTCACAGAGTTATAAGCGTTCAAAGTTTGAAGGTGCTAATGTTAAATTCATATTTCAAACTTTTATTAATATCTTCACAAAAAATAACTTGATCGATATAATTCTTTTTTTACGAGATACAGTGAAGAAACCCAAACATAATACATCATTAATTTTGATTCTGAAAAATATTTTTAATTCTGAAAAATATTAATAAATTCATATTCATAAAAATTATGAATTATGACCTATATTAATTTTTACATAAAATGAATCCTAATGCTGAAAAATATGGGTGTGCAAATTTGCAGCTCATTCCAGTTATTAGTTTTAGAGATATAAATAAATCTTTCTTTAGGAGTGGTTTAGGGGGCCGTCTCTTAAAAATTTTTGAATGAGATAACGAAGCAAATCTTAAAAAATAACGGAGAAAATTGAACAAAATATTTTTATTTTTTATTTAAGGGTCAAATTATATAACAACAACGTCAAATGCAAAGAAATGAAACAAAAATGTTGATTTTTAGTCATTTGTGTTAGTATCAAGAATTCCTGTTTTCTAAAGCCCCGCCTTTTATCGTTCTTCTAAACAAAACAATACAGAAACGAAAAGTGAATGTGACTTTGAGTATTCGTGTTAAACCCCTTATTTTACATTGACAAAAATATACACAAGCGGTATTTACTTCATCGATTACTGGTGATAAATTTAGAATCCTTTAAACGAACACTAGAAGAAAAAAATTAACTAAATAGGCGGGGTTTACTGTTTGAAATACTTTCAAAATAAAATATTTCAAAACAAATTTTCTGTACCACAATTATATTACAGATGGATATACATTATAACTATGTTCTTTCTAATTAATATATTTCTATCCATAGTATATTTTATTGCAAAAATATGAACACTGGGTACATGCTTAAGAAATAAGTAACACACGAATTACGAAAGAAACGCCCACTGGCATTGTTACAGATTTTCAAATGATGTGAATCTACGTCAGCAGTCGCGAAAGCGTTAATTAAGAAATTATATTTTCATAGAAATTATAAAACAAATCGTACAGTTCCAAAGAGTTCAACTGACCCAAAACTGGTAAGTGCTATTAAAATTGTTTAATATTTACTTTATGAAACCTTACAATAATTTATCCGAAAAGATTTGGTTTATGCGTTGTTGTATATATATAGCTATATTATTTCAGTTTGTATATTATGTTACACGTACGAAAGAAAATTTAAGCTTTATTGGTGATCAGTATATCCATGATAGGTACTTTTTAATTGTAAAATATTGCACTTTTATAAAAAGTATTGTCTGACCAATCGTAAGTGTAATGTATTTAAATATACCTAAAATTATCTAAAAAAGTACTAAAGTATATACATATCCAAAAAACTAAATTCATGATAATTAAGATACTGCAAAGGTGTTAATATTTTTATTTCGTTTTATAACTCTTTTTTTCTTGAAATATTTCCGGTGTGAAACAGTATAATTTTGTTTAGTTCTTGTAGGATCTTAATTTTATTTTTCTATATTTAGAGATAGCCCCCTAACACATTTTTGATCATAACTCTATAAATACTAAAGATAATGTGTACAAACAGTATACTTTTCCGCACTGCCAGACTCTCAGAAATTTGAATATGAAGTCAAAATTGGGTGTTACTATTAAAAAAATCAAAGTTGGCGCTCATTTTAATATGTAGATGACCCCTAATTCAAAATTCGACGACATTTTCAGAAAGTGCATTTCATTTCCTGTTGAATGGTGTCTATTAAATTTTTCTGCGTCAATTAATAACGAAATACCATCAAGTGCTGCGTTTTTTTTTTTTCCCCGACTGTACATATAGATTTTAAAGCAATCTTGTTCATAAGTGTGTTTTTTGTGTAAGCTGGAAAAATTCAAGTAGCCGTCGCTTTGAAAGAAAATGGCGGATCAAGTTGGTCAAAAGAATTCATCGAAGATATTGCTAAGATATATTCACTGCCCACTTTGGTTCAAATGGATTCATGGTATCTGAAATGATCGTGATGACACATATTTCGTTATAGACAGACAAACTATAATTAATTGCTATAAAGTAGATATTTAAAGGAATCAATCAAAATTAACAGGAGAGGGTGAGCGGTAGAAAATTATTTATCTCTTGAGAATTTAACTTTTGTCCCCTATTTGCTGAAAGTTAAAAAAAAAAAGACCTGAAAAAACTTATGTTTTTACATACGAAAAAAATAAAAAATAAATGTTCTTCCAAACTTTTTATAGGAGGGGACGAAAGAACTTTTTTAAAAAGTTGATTAAATTATGCTTAAATTTGTGGGGACTCTTTCAAGAAGTTGACTAATTTAATACATTTAGATTAAGAGTGGGGATTTTTTTGGCTCTCCGTGGGCAAATGAGCCATTAAACAGATTAAAAAGCTTTCTTTTTTTAAAAAAAAAAAAAAAAAAAACAGGTAATTTGCTTACCTGTTTTTTTTTTTTTTTTTTTTTTTTATGGGTTTTTAATTTGGAAGTAAAACTTTGTTCGAGTCTGTGAGAATTATTTTACTTTCTTCTGTATATTCAATAAAGAAAGTATTGGGTTCATAAAATTTTTTGACTCCCAGCTTTCAATGGATTTGTGTGTTTTGATATATCGTAAACGCGATTCCACGGGATTGGGGGGGGGGGGGGGGGGGCTAAGTTGTCACACATATTCTTTATAAATTAAAATTTAGTTTAAAATAAAAAAATTATTATTGATAATCAAATTTTCTTTTCGAGAGTTTTTTCTCCGAATTTTCACTGCAGATCCGACTCACTTGGTGATTTGCCGCGTTCAGAAAAGAAGTTCCCTCTCTCAGTCCCGAATAAATAGTAAGAATGATACAATTTTATATGCTGTATCATTTCTGCTATAATGAGAAGGTAATCTTCAAATAAAAAATAATTTTATCCTACAGCTGTGCTTTATTTTAGAAAAACAGCATCAATGATCCTCACCTTCTTCCTGGAAATGAAACCTGAGAATCCACTATCCGAAAGATCTTACCTCACAGCAAAGGTTGGGGGGTGGGGGGGGGGGGGGTGTTAATTTTTAATATTAATTATTGATACTTAAAAAAAAAAAAAAATTCTTCGATAATTTTAGGAGGAATTGATACTATTTTATCATGGTCATAGATACATGGCTGGACCCAGGGGGCTTGGAAATACGGTGGTCGCCATTGGTGACCAATATATTTTAGCTGGCAACTATGTTTTCAATTTTAAGGAAACTGAACATATGTATATTTTGGTAAAGAAATTGGTCTTATATAATCGGACTCCAATTCTACTCCCGATATAAGTTAACTCTCGCCGTTTTTATTCCCACTCCTCTCACCACGTTTTAAGACACTGTGTTGAATCGATGCACTATTTATTTACCAAATCAGTGTTAACCCATGGTTCACGTAACACTTGTGTTCGAGTTAACAGTCCCTTAACCTGGGTTAAAAAGTTTTCGCATTCACCATCCGTGGATTAGTTGACCCCAGAGTTATCTGTAAGAGTCTCGCTGATTGGTCAATAAAAACGCAATGAATTAAAAAAGTAAACAAGAGTGTTTTCGCTGTAATTGTAACATGCTCATTTAACACCAGAGTTAACCCACCAATTGAAGAGGATTAAAAAAAGAGGGTTAAATCGCTGATTTTGCGTGGTGAATACCGATTTTGAGATAACCTAACTATATTCCCGGGTTAACATCAGCGTTAAAATTTGGTGAATAAGGCTGTATGGGATTTACACCACTTTTCTCCATGCCTTTTTTACAGCTTGATCGGTTTTTATGCATAGAATTTTATTTTCTATATTCAAGTAAGTTAAAAAAAAAAAAAAAGTCGGGGGCATACTTTTTACTTGCTACCAGAAATTTTTTCTAGCGACCATTTTTTTTTTTTTTTTCTCAAATTCCTAGCGCCCTGGCTGGATGCATATTTGTAATAATTTGAATAGAGGTTTTTTTTTTTTTTCCAATGCTACGTATGTTACATACATAAGAATAAAGTATGCTTTATAAAATTTGCATGTTTTGAAATGTCCGAACACAATTCACCATTTTTAGACAACTGTGTGTCTGCGTATTAAAAATCTTGCAAACATTGTATCTCACTAACTATATAAACAAATTCAGCCAAACTTGGCACTGATTTGTACCTTTACCTAAACGGGTGCTGATTACATTTGGGATCCATGGCAGGCGGAGTTCCATCCTTTTTTTTTTTTTTTTTTTCAAAATTTTTAACACTGCAGTCTAGGACAAAATTTCGTACAAATGTGTATATAGTGAGAGTTAATTTAACTTTTCAATGTGAAATTAATTAGAGCATTTTTTTTTTTTTTTAAACAACAACAGCAAAAGGCTGACATTAGATATCAGTATCGCTTTCATCCGCCATATGAAAGATAATTTTAATGCTAAATGAATTTATAGGACAATATAGTGCAAATTTTTGCGATGGCTACAACATACTAGGTTTTTCTTTCCTTTACAATATAAAATGCAGCGATAACTTTTTTAGACTAATTTACGTGAATTTCTATGAGAAACACATAAAAGAATAATTTGTAATGGCCACTATATATTAGTTTTTTCCCCCTTCTCTTCATAATGAGTCGAATAATGTAATTATAGCGGACCTCAAACGTGTAATTAAAAAACAAAACACAGTTTCGAAAATCCGAAAACAATATTTTTTCGATACTTTATATACGTAAATATCCCTTAAAAAACTTAAAAAAAAAAAAAAAAAAAAAAGCTTTTCTGCCGCCCTTTACCCAAAATCTGGTTTTAACTTTAGGGGAATAAAAAATAACAATCACGCGGCTTCCATTATCCATTATATGCAAGTTATGGAGATAACGTGGTCAGAAGCTATAAAATTGACCTAACAAATCAGACACCTACCAGTTTTCCTCTAAGATAAAATTTATACACGCGTAAAGATATATAAAATAGATTTTAACGAGTTAAAAAAAAAAAAAAAAGCCGGTAGATGGTTTTCTTTTGAAGCACTTATTTAGGAGATCTAAAACTGACGTACCTAATGAGGATGGGTAATATGACTGTTAATTTTCTTGTAATAACCATGGAATACATGCTAAAGGGATTTATATAGCAATTTTCAAGAAAATCATTAGAGCCGTTTATGAGATGCTGACTTTGAGAAAAACTTCGCAAACTTAATTGTTGACCTGAAAACAACAATTACATACAAAATCATATCTAAAAGAGAGTTTATAGGGCGAGTATGAAAAAAATCCGTACAGCCGTTTTTAAAGAACGCACTTGCGAGACCTCAAATTGGTCTACTTATACAGGGGCCTATAAAATTTCATGAACTAATTGACTATTATAAACGAAAGGGCATCTAATAGAGTGTTTACATAGTAACTTTGAAGAAAATCGTTAGAGACGTTTTTGAGATACAGACTTACTGTCCTACTTCCGTTTTTAAAATTTTCACCAAAAGTTTAAAATATCCTCTGTACATCAGACCTAACTCAATTCTGAAGTTTCATCGTTATACCTTTATTAGTTTCGGAGATAGGATAGACAGAAGATTCCCCATACACCTACACACATACTGACCAACTGCCCAAAACTCCTTTTTCGGACTCAGGGGACCTTAAAACATGTAAATCAGGTGAAAGCTTGATATCGAATTTTCGGACCGAATACAATACTTCCATTACCTACGGCAGTTGGGTAATGGAAGTAAAAAAGAGGTCAGAAAGTTATCTGATATCATTCGAAGAATCCGCCCCCTCTATATACGTTTTAATGAATATCGATAATAAAATCTATAAAAATTTAAGTGTTTCTACAATTCATTACCAGAATGGCAAAACAAACCACAGACATATTACTTTCAAATATACCACATGAAGTTTAACTAAAATTTCATAAAACAAATCATTCAGAAATTGAGGGGGCACAGTCTTCAATAATGAAAACTAATTTTATCTTTAAAATTTGTTCTGAATTTTGTATTAATTCACACTCCTACAATTACTTTGTAAAACACAGCCCTCTGTACCCTCTCAATTTCTGAATAAAACTTTGTGAAAAATGTATCTGCAGTAGCAAAAATATATACAGATAAATATTCATGTTTTTCTCTCTCCGCGCGAATCACTTTATCTCAGCGGTTTCCGATACACCTTCTAAAAATGTCGGAAAAATTTGGATTTCCCCACTGGCTCAAAAGAGTCAATTTTAAAAAATGCAAATTACGCAGCATTTCCCCCCTCTCGCTTATTCGAACAGTATCGCTCACTGCAACTGCTAAGCTTCGGCTCCAGGCGACAATCTAATGAAGCAAACACACGGCAAGAAACGTCGCACTAAGAAAGGAAAAAAGAAAAAAAAAAATTCTTGCATTATTTAACCCGAATTGAAAAGGCAGTTTGTCTTTCAATCTCTCTTTGCAGAATTCAATGAAAGAAAGAATTGGCAATGCAGCGTAAACCCTTTTACCTTGCGCTCTTCGGATTTCGTTTTTATTTTTGGTAGCACCCATGCATTTTTCTGCTTTTGAATTTTAAATTGAACAACTCAACTCGCTCCCCTTTGACTTCGCTCCGATGTATTTTTTAGTTTTTTTCTTCTCGCGTACGAGTCGACCACTCCAAGAATTCAATTGGACTCGACAAGCAAACACCCCCCTCTTCCTTTTTAAAAATTCGTCTTATTTCAGGAAAAAGTGAAGGGAGAGAAATTACGCGCCTCTTTTGAGAAAATTTAACGAGAGCAGGCGTCGGCATCAAGGCCAAAAAATGACTTCAAAGACTTGCGTGAAACAACTTCTTTTTTTTACCCACATACGTTTAACGTAGTATGTTAGGAGTGAAATCTAAGAATTGAATTTAAAATGACTTCATACCGTCCGATTCAGCTGAAATTTTGTACACATGCATAATTCCGATGATAATACATAATCAAGCAGTAATGGACTTGGGGAGTCCCCAACGTACGTTCAAAATTTCTTTTCGAATTTTACCCACTTCCTATCGCCCGACTGAGTTGAACTTTTGCATATATGCAGATTTGCCAACATTTTAATTTATGCAGGAGCCTTTTTAGCCCCACCTTTATTTCATACTGCTTTTATTTTAAGAGTAATTTTTTCTTATTTTATCGTAATTATATATTGGCAAAAAACATTCTATAAGTAATGTGGGGCGAAATACAGTCCGTTAAGAAATTATAAAACCACTTTAATTTTATAAATTATAAGAAAAATAAAGATTCTAATCATAATTTAAATACATAAAATAACATATTGCTCTATATTTTTTATAATTAGTTTGCAATAACTTGGTATTATGCAATACACGTTTAATTAAAATATATATTAGAAATAAGTGAAAAATAACCTGTTAAGAAAGTATAAGACCACTTGTCAAAAAACAAAATTGTATAAAAAATTAATATGATATTGGTCCTCCATTTTTTCTGATGACTTCAAACACTCTGTTTTTCATTGAAGTAACCAGGTGATTAAGTTCAGTTATAGAAATATTGTACCATTCTTTTACAATGGCTACTTCCAGTTCATTGGCAGATGAAAATTGTTTATTATTAGTATAAACTTTGCGAGATAATATACCCCATAGGTTTTCCATGGGGTTCAAGTCTAGACTTCGACTTGGCCACGGCAAAACATTAATTATTTCTTTTTTAAACCACTCCTGCGTGGATTTAGATGTATGACAAGCAGCACTGTCCTGGTGAAACAACCAGTTAGCACCACCTAATAAAAGTCCAAACGGTATTATATGATCATATAGTATAGACTGATATTGTGTTGAGTTCATATGACCCGAAATCCTCTGTAAATCACGCAACCCCACATAACTGAAAGCTCCCCAAATCATTACTGATCCTCCACCCATTTGTCGACTGAAGCATTCTTTTGGTTCCTTCCTCAAGTCGTGCCAATAGTGTTTGTAACCATCGGGACCATCAAGGTTAAATTTCTTTTTATCAGAAAATATTATTTGTTTCCACTCATCATTCCATGACATGACATTTTTAGCCCATTTTAATCTTTCTTCTCGATGGCATTTCAATAACTTTGGTTTTTTCTTCAATTTCATAAATTTCGCATTAATATTTAATTTAAGACTCTTCCAGACTGTTACATGTGAAGTTTTCTTGCTGAAATGTTTCGAAATTACACGAGTTGAAAGACCTTATTTAGTTGTCAGTCGAAAACTTTGTCTATTACCACGTGCTGTCAAAATATTTTTTCTATCAGATCATTTTATTTTGTTTGAATAATCTTTTCTAATTATGGCATTATGAATGGCAGTTTTAGAACGTTTCATTATCCTCGCAATATCTCTTTCAGATTTACCAGAAACTTTATAAAATAAAACTTTTCTCACTTCGCACTCCGATATTTTTTTACCTCGAGGCATCGTCAAATTAATCGTCTATAACACATTCAAAACCTAAGCCTTTGCTTCTTAGGTAATGCTTTTACAAAATACTGACGCATGCGCTTCATATTGAGTTTGACGTCATGTATAATATGCTAATTTTCTCAGGTGGTCTTATAATTTTTTAACAGTCACTGTCTTTAATTTTTAGAAAAATGAATAAGTTTTAATGAAATTTAATTTAATTTTAAAAGTTGGAATTAGTATAGGATGCGTTTTCTTATCAATTTTAAATACGCAACTAAAAATTTGCATATTATGCTCTCTTCTTCAGAAATGCACCAATACGCTTGTGGTCTTACAATTTCTTAACGCACTGTAAAGGTGGGGTTAAAAATGCTCCGGAATAAATTCAAATGTTGGTAACTATGCGTATGTATATCAGTACAAAAAACCCTTAACGGGTTAAAAGTTTGTGACGCCGCTACTTTATGGCTGTAAGAATTTGAAATATGAGTCTTAAAAATAATGATATCAAATTTTAAGTGACGCTTTGGAATTAGTTAAAATATACATAGATTTTCTTATTTGATCATTTACTTTCTACTTTTATTTATATTTATAATGCAAGCGTAATATTTTACCATGTTTTTATTAACTTCGATTCTTGTGTGTTTGTGTGTTTGTGTGTTTGTCAGGGACAAATCTTGCAATCGATTTTTAACTAACTTCCCGACTAGCTAGATATTTGAAATTTTCAGGACAGCTCACAACACGGTGACAATACATTTTTCTAATAATTTTAGTCAACTGCTTCAAGTTCCGCTGCCTTCGGCAGCGTTTATATGATTCGGCAGAAAATTTATTTAACTAACTTCCCGACTAGCTAGACATTTGAAACTTTCAGAATAGTTCAGAATAAGGTTAAAATGCATATTTTTAATACCTTTAGCCAACTGTTTCGGGTTCCCGCTGCCTTCGGCAGCGTTATCAGTACAAAGATTGCAATCGATTTTTTCCTAACTTTCCGACTAGCTAGACATTTGAAACTTTCAGGATAGCTCAAAAACCGGTGACAATACATTTTTTTATTACTTTTAGTCAACTGTTTCAGGTCCCCACTGCCTTCGGCAGCGTTTATATGATTCAACAGAAAATTTATTTAACTAACTTCCCGACTAGCTAGACATTTGAAACTTTCAGAATAGTTCAGAACACGGTGAAAATGCATTTTTAAAATATTTTTAACCAACTACTCCGGGTTCCTGCTGCCTTCGGCAGCGTTACCAGTACAAAGCTTGTAATCGATTTTTCACTAACTTCTCGACTAGCTAGACATTTGAAAACTTCAGGATAGCTCAGAATACAGTGACAATACATTTTTTTTATACTTTTAGTCAACTGATTCAGGTCCCTACTGCTTTCGGCAGCGTTTATATGATTCGAACGAAAATTTATTTAACAAACTTCCCGACTAGCTAGACATTTGAAACTTTCAGAATAGTTCAGAATACGGTTAAAATGCATTTTTTTAATACCTTTAGTCAAATGTTTCGGGTTCCTGCTGCCTTCGGCAGCGTTATCAGTACAAAGATTGCAATCGATTTTTCCGTAACTTCTCGACTAGCTAGACATTTGAAACTTTCAGGATAGCTCAGAATACAGTGACAATACATATTTTTTTTTATAGTTTTAGTCAACTGTTTCAGGTCCCTACTGCCTTCAGCAGCGTTTATATGATTCAACAGAAAATTTATTTAACTAACTTCCTGACTAGCTAGACATTTGAAACTTTCAGAATAGTTCAGAATACGGTTAAAATGCATTTTTTTAATACCTTTAGCCAACTGTTTCGGGTTCCTGCTGCCTTCGGCAGCGTTACCAGTACAAGGCTTGCAATCGATTTTTCACTAACTTCCCAACTAGCTAGACATTTGAAACTTTTATAATAGCTCAAAACACGAGAGCAATGAATTTTTTTAAAAATTTATCCAATTGCTCCGGGTTCCCGCTACCTTCGGTAGCGTTTATATGATTGAACAGAAAATTTAAAAACATGGTATATAAAAAGATCTTTTTATCTTGTAATTATTTAGCTTCAAGATCAGACAGATATATAAAATACACTCACCGATGCTTTTTCATTTACATTTCAAATTCAAAATAACAGTTTTAAAGGGAATGATATAAAAATTCCAGTGGCGCCTCGGTGTTATTTTAAAAGATTTGTTTTTAGATTCCACTAAAACTACTTTTGTTTTGTCTAATAAAGTATATTTACATATTGAAACAGTGCTTTTAATTTTCAAATATACTGTCAAATAATTATACTTTCACTGAGTTTGCATTATAAATTAAAATTATTTATTTCAATAAATTGATTTATCTTTTGCATCACGCTATCCAAAACATAGTATATCATAGTATCCAACTGAGTGAAAATTTACGCAAAGAGGTAGTGTGACGTAAAGAAAACATTTACACAGATTTTACTTGCAGTTTTGGATAGCGAGACGCAAAAGATAAATCAATTTATTGAAATAAATAATTTTAATTTATAATGCAAACTCAGTGAAAGTATAATTATTTGACAGTATATTTGAAAATTAAAAGCACTGTTTCAATATGTAAATATACTTTATTAGACAAAACAAAAGTAGTTTTAGTGGAATCTAAAAACAAATCTTTTAAAATAACACCGAGGCGCCACTGGAATTTTTATATCATTTCTTTTAAAACTGTTATTTTGAATTTGAAATGTAAATGAAAAAGCATCGGTGAGTGTATTTTATATATCTGTCTGATCTTGAAGCTAAAAATATTACGCTTGCATTATAAATATAAATAAAAGTAGAAAGTAAATGATCAAATAAGAAAATCTATGTATATTTTAACTAATTCCAAAGCGTCACTTAAAATTTGATATCATTATTTTTAAGACTCATATTTCAAATTCTTATAGCCATAAAGTAGCGGCGTCACAAACTTTTAACCCGTTAAGGGTTTTTTGTACTGATATCATTACTTTTTAGGGGTCATTGATCAAAAAATAAAAACAAGTCCTTCTGGCTCCTAGGAAGGGTGAACTGATTTATTTTTTATTATGAAGTTGCTACCATTTTTTTTTTCAAGATGGCAGCTACAATTTATTAATGGACTTCATGGATTTATTAATGAAGGCTTGTATATATGGAGTTTTAAGCAAATCGGTTCATAAAACCTTTCTAATGTAAATTTGAATTTTTCAGTGGGCTGGCACAGGGAAACAAGAGGGTAGATTAAGTTGGCAAATGAACATAACAAATACATTTCTGAGATAAATCCAGACTACAAATTTAGTTTGAATTAATTCAGTTTTTCAAATGTTATCATGCTGACAAATTTTCAAGTAGCCTGCCACTTGGAAACAAAATGGAGAAGCTTCGCACTAGAAAAAAATATTGAGTGGGATTCTCAAACTCTTTAAAATAATAATAACAATAATAAGTGGGAAATTTCAAATTTAAGTTAGAATTACGTAATTTACATTTTGCAAGTTTCTTTTTAAAGAATTACAAATGCAAATTAAACAACAACAAAAAAAAAAAAAAAAAAAAAAATCAAGTTAATGTTAAAAATGGAAATTTATTTATTTTCTTTTCCCTTTTGAGACTAAGTATAGATACTGCTCCAATATTCACAATTTTAAATTTTCATCAAAAGTGCAGGTGAAAATTATTTCATAAAAATATTTAGTGGAAGAAAATAGACAAAATATAAATTAAGCTCTACATTTCTATAATTTTAAAAATAAGATAAAATCATTTGGAGAAAAAATTTATGGAAAATACAAGTTAAGCTGAAGTTCATAGAAGTTAAGTAAAATACAAGTTAAGCTTAAGTTTTATGGAAAATACAAGTTATATATGTATTTCTGTTTAAAAATTAAAAATCTCTTTTTAAAATACAGTTAGAGTTTATTCATATATTTACTTTTCAGACTTTAAAATGATACACATTTTAAATATTAACATAATCAAACTATTTTTTTTTTTATTATTATTATTATTATTTAAAGCAATAATGGCTAGGGGATGAAAAAGGGGATAAATACTAAAAAAAAAAAAAAATATATATAAAAAAAAAAAAAAAAAAAAAAAAATTAAATTAGAATTAAAATTTATGAAAAATGTGTCAAATATAGCAATTATTGAAAAACACATCAAAATAAATAAATAACATCTTTACTTTAAAACCAATAATAGTTTATTTAAAAAATATAATTCTCTCTTTCTTTCTTTTTTTTTTTTTTTTTTTTTTTTAATTAATTATTTTCTGCATGAAAAATTCCATTTCATAAATATATTTACAACAACAATAAGAAAAAAAAAAAAAAACTCCTTTAATTTTAAATAATATTTCTACATGTTTCTAAGCAATTAAAAGTGCCCCCCCTTTTTTTTTTAAGAAAAATAAAATAAATAAAATATAGGAATGTATATGGTTTCAATATAAGTTACGAGATGGCGCCACTAGATGGCCAAATTATTACCTTCATGATAAAACAATATACATTCCGATATTTAAACTATTTTTCTTAAAAAAAAAAAGAAAAAAAAAATCACTTTTAATTGCTTAGAAACATGTAGAAATAATTATTTAAAATTAAAGGAGGGTTTTTTGTTTATTGTAGTTGTAAATATATTTATGAAATGGAATTTTTCATGCAGAAATTAATTAATTAAAAAAAAAAAAAAAAAAAAAAAGAAAAGAAAGAGAGAGAGAATTATATTTTTTAAATAAATTATTATGGGATTCAAAGTAAAGATATTAATATTTAAAATATGTATCACTTTAAAGTCTGAAAAGTGAATATATGAATAAACTTTAACTGTATTTTGAAAAGAGATTTTTAATTTTTAAAAAGAAATATATACATATATATATATTTGCAAAAGTGTATGTTTTAATTTAAATTAAAATCAAAAGATGGCACCAAAACTGCATTTGCTGTTTTTTCCTATTCCCTGTGCGGAATATTACATGAATAGGAATCGCAAATGATTGAGCTACTACAAAATCGATGTTTATGAATTATTAAAAAATTTTTGCTTTAAAAAATTGTAAATTCATCATTATTATGATAAAATGGAATATCTAAAATTACAAAATACTTCCTTATTTAAAATGTTATCTAAATACTTTTTTGACTAAATATGAAATTTTAAATTCAAAAATATCTTTTTCATAGCAGAAGAGAAAATATATTTAAATGAATTTGACTTAGTATATATACAATAAATATATAAAAAATGTAATAAAGTATTTTTGCGTTAAAAAAAAGGAAAGTTTAAATAATTCATTGACTGCATTCACGTTGGTCAGCCAACCAACGTGCCTTGAAAGTGAGAACCGAATTACGACATTTTCGCTGAATAAAAGCATGCATTTTGGCGGAGTAATATAGTTCTATTTTTAAAGCAACTTTTACAAAAAACAAGAGTTTTCCTGAAAAAAACGAAAACGTTACTAGATTCAGAAAGATCCCATTAACAACATATATTAATTAAATTAAAATCGTTCGTGCGGTTTTAGAAATATTTTTTCATTACATCCTTGCAGCGTACACCACACATTTTCCCTTTTTGGCTTTAAATTGAGATTCAGATCTCAAAACATACTGCATGTAGAAACGTAAAATTTTCAGGATAGATTAAGACCGACGATAAAAGACTATTTTGAAAATATCAGAACAAAATATGGCATATTTGCTGAGATATTAAGTGTCGGCTTTTACAAATCTCTTTGATGTCAAACTAGGCGTATATATGAGTTCGCAGCGTTCCGTCCGTTTGTCCTTCCGCTTGCGTCACTCGAAAAACTGCCGTTTTTCATGATTATCCACATCCGCTGAATTGGAATTTTTCTCAAGCTTTGAAATTACAGAGTAATTAAATTATACATATGCATAATAATACGCAAAAATGAAATTTGCTGTGCGTTTTAAAACTAATAATATATAAGAGTAAGCGGTGAAAAGTAGTATTGTTCGAAAACTATGGTTAATGCAACGAGATAAGTAAATTAGAGTGCTGATTCAATGGATAAAGGATAATCTTTCCGTGATTCAACATGAATCACGTGATATGAACCAATAGATTGCTATGTTGGCCCTTTATCTCTGTTTTGGCATTTAAAATTTCAATTCGGCAAATTATCATTATTATTAGGTAACACGACAGTCCTATGACGAAAATAAATTGTTTTTTTAAATAATTTTTCACATATTTCACATTATAATCTATATATATAAAAGAGCAGAGTCTGTGTGTGTGTCCGCTATAGAATCCTAGGCCGTTTCACCGAGCGGGACCAAATTTGGCACGGTTAATGTTTACGACCCGAGAAATACAACGCCGCAAGCGATTTTACAAAATTCGCCCCCCAAGGGGGGAGTGGGGGCAAAACGTAATTTCACAAAATCCTTCATTTCTCAAACAAAAAAACATATATCCGTAAAATTTTTGCTTTAAAATATAGCTAATAGAAATGTCTAAAAATTGGTTTCTGGAATTTTTGAAGTTCGGTCCCCAAGGGGGGCGGGGGGGGGGCAAAACGTGATTTCACATGCGTAAAACGTGATTTCGCATAATCCTATATATCTCAAACAAAAAAAATAGATATGCGTGAAATTTTTGCTCTAAAATATAGCTAATGCAACTATCTAAAAACCAATTTCTGGAATTTTAGAAATTCAGCCTCCAGGTGGGGCAGCGGGGGGGGGGGGGGGGGCTATGGAGCAAAAACAAATAGAAATACAGTTAGGCTGTTCAAAATTGGTACAGATAGGTTTTAAAGGCCTGGAAGTCGAATGGGGATATTTTCGATTGTGTAAAGTTATTAGGAGGGGCAAGAAGAAGGGAGGGGAGGGGGGGGGCAAAAAAATAAAAATAGTGTGAGATTGTTCAAAATTGGTACACAGAAGTTTTCGATACTTACAAATCGATTGCGAATATTTTTGAATTTGTAAAATTATTAGGAGGGGCGGGTAGGGGGGTGGGGCAGTAAGGGGGGCTATGGGGCAAAAACAAATAGAAATACAGTTAGGCCGTTCAAAATTGGTACAGATAGGTTCAAGAGGCCTGCAAGTCGAATGGGGATACTTTCGATTGTGTAAGGACTGTGATTAGGAGGGGCGAGAAGGGGGAGAGGAGGGGGGGCAAAAAAATATAAGTAGTGTCAGATCGTTCAAAATTGATACATAGAGGTTTTCGATACTTACAAATCGATTGCGGATATTTTTGAATTTGTAAAATTATTAGGAGGGGCGGGTAGGGGGGTGGGGCGGTAAGGGGGGCTATGGGCAAAAACAAATAGAAATACAGTTAGGCCGTTCAAAATTGGTACAGATAGGTTTAAGAGGCCTGCAAGTCGAATGGGGATATTTTCGAAAGTGTAAAGTTATTAGGAGGGGCGAGAAGGGGAGGGAAGAGGGGGGGGGGCAAAAACATAAAAATACAGTTAGATCGTTCAAAATTGGTATATAGAGGTTTTCGATACTTACAAATCGATTGCGGATATTTTTGAATTTGTAAAATTATTAGGAGGGGCGGGAAGGGGTGAAGCGGTAAGAGGGGCTATGGGCAAAAACAAATAGAAATACAGTTAGGCCGTTCAAAATTGGTACAGATAGGTTTTAGAGGCCTGTAAGCCGAATGGGGATATTTTCGAAAGTGTAAAGTTATTAGAAGGGCCGGGAAGGGGGGGCAGAGGGGCAACAACAAAAAAAAAAAAATAGAGTTAGATCATTCAAAATTGGTACATCGAGGTTTTCGATACCTACAGGGGTAGGGGGGTGGGGCAGTAAGGGGGGCTATGGGGCAAAAACAAATAGAAATACAGTTAGGCCGTTCAAAATTGGTACAGATAGGTTCAAGAGGCCTGCAAGTCGAATGGGGATACTTTCGATTGTGTAAGGACTGTGATTAGGAGGGGCGAGAAGGGGGAGAGGAGGGGGGGCAAAAAAATATAAGTAGTGTCAGATCGTTCAAAATTGATACATAGAGGTTTTCGATACTTACAAATCGATTGCGGATATTTTTGAATTTGTAAAATTATTAGGAGGGGCGGGTAGGGGGGTGGGGCGGTAAGGGGGGCTATGGGCAAAAACAAATAGAAATACAGTTAGGCCGTTCAAAATTGGTACAGATAGGTTTAAGAGGCCTGCAAGTCGAATGGGGATATTTTCGAAAGTGTAAAGTTATTAGGAGGGGCGAGAAGGGGAGGGAAGAGGGGGGGGGGCAAAAACATAAAAATACAGTTAGATCGTTCAAAATTGGTATATAGAGGTTTTCGATACTTACAAATCGATTGCGGATATTTTTGAATTTGTAAAATTATTAGGAGGGGCGGGAAGGGGTGAAGCGGTAAGAGGGGCTATGGGCAAAAACAAATAGAAATACAGTTAGGCCGTTCAAAATTGGTACAGATAGGTTTTAGAGGCCTGTAAGCCGAATGGGGATATTTTCGAAAGTGTAAAGTTATTAGAAGGGCCGGGAAGGGGGGGCAGAGGGGCAACAACAAAAAAAAAAAAATAGAGTTAGATCATTCAAAATTGGTACATCGAGGTTTTCGATACCTACAAATCGATTGCGGATATTTTTGTATCTTTAATATTATTGGGAGGGGCGGGAAGGCGGGAGGGCGTGGAGGGGCAAAAAAATAAAAATAGAGATAGATCGTTAAAAACTGGTGCATAGAGGTTTTTGATACTTTCAAATCGATTGCGGATATTTTCGAATTTGTAAAATTCTTAGGGCGCTCATATATATGCATTCGCACGTGCGCATCGCGCACGGGTCTATGCTGCCGAAGGCAGTGGGGACCCGGTGCGACATTTTTCCCGATCAGAGTTTTTTTTTTCTTTTCTTTTTCACATGATAAAAATTAATGCAATTTTGAGAATTCATTAATTATAATGATTCATTTAAAAATAGTGACCAGCGAAGCGGGCGTAGCCTGCTAGTAATTAATAAAATACTTTTTTTTTTTTCTCATCATTTCCCAAGAAAGTTGTGTTCTTAAAGAAAAGTTAAACTTTTAAAAGAGCTAAATTTAACAACAAATAACTTATCAACTATTGTTAAGGGCGCTCTTCACTCCCCGCCGCCGGAAGCCGAAGCTAATGTTATTCAATGGAAATTTTTCTTTACAAATAACTTATTAACTAATACATATTTTTAAATTCTGTTTTCACATTCTGAAAATTCCCAGCTGTTCAATGGACACACCTTTTCTAAAAAATTATTTTTTAAAATTTTTAAATTTTATTTTGAAGCGGCGAAATACGAAATTTCAATATGTGAAATTTTTTCATTTTGCAATTTCGAAATAAAATATTAAAAATTAAAAAAATACATTTTTGAAAAAGGTCTGTCCATTTAACAGTTGGGAATTTTCTGAATGTGAAAACAGAATTTAAAAATATCTATAAGTTAATAAGTTATTTGTAAAGAAAATTTCCCCATAGAATAACATTGGCTCGGGCTTCCGGCGACGGTGAGTGAAGAGGGCCGTTAAATATTTTGTTGGTTAAATTTCGACGACACGAAAAAGAAAAAAAAAAGGAAGAAGTAGAATAAAAACTAAAATGATTTAGAACAAAAAAATATTAAACTACATAAGTAAACAAAAACACTGGCGGTTAGGATTTTCGTTTAGTACAATGTCCAAACCGTTGCCATAGAAATTTATTGAAAATAAGCCTGTTACCAAGGGAACCAAGGCATTAAGTGTTCCTCTCACATGACTCATGTTGGACCTCGTCAGAGTTACCATTTATCACTCTACCTTATTTATCTCGTTGGGTTAATGCCAACGAGATATATAAAGTAGAGTGATAAATGGTAACCCTTGAGAAGGTCCAAGATGAGTCATGTGACATGCTCTCTTTGCACCTGCGTATTCGGTGGTTGCCTTGGTAACAGCTCATTTTCAATAAATTTCTATGGCAACGGTTTGGAGATTGTTCTTCGCATAACTCATAAACGCCCATGTTTTTGTTTACTTACGAAGTTTAATATTCTTTTGTTCTAAATCATTTTGATTTTTATTTTACTTCTTTTTTATTTCGTGTAGTGGAACTTCAACCGACAAAATGCTTAAAAATAGTTGAAAAATTATTATTTGTTGTTAAATTTAGCTCTTTAAAAGTTTAAATTTTCTTTTATGAACACTTTTAAACTTTGTTGGGAAACGATGAAAAAAAAGGTATTTTATTATTTATTGAAATGTGAAATATGTGTAAAATTATTTTAAAAACAATTTATTTCGGTCATAGGACTGTCATGTTACCTAATAATAATTATAATTTGTCGAACTGATATTTTAAATGCCAAAATAGCGATAAAGGGCCAAACACAGCAACCTATTCGAGCATGTCACGTGATTCATCTTGAACCACGGAAAGTTAATCCTTCATCCATTGAATCAGCATTCTAATTTATACATCTCGTTGGTTAATGCATGTTGCAGAGAAAAAAAAGTCTCATATGATGCCAAGAAAGCAAACAAAAATACCTTTATTTTTATACATATTTTTCACTTTATTCACATAATCTTTTGTGTTCAATATTCCAAAATGGAAAGTTGTTAAATCTGCATGTGTAGTTTTTCAAAATGCAATCCAACTCCTCGCGATTTAGCTTATTTTCTGGATTCATTTCTCTCTCCTTATTTTTTAAAACTTTAAACATAATTCTGCTCTCTAAAATTTCTGGAGTGAGAATCGCACTTCTTTTTTTTTTTTCTTTAAGACACCAATTAAGGTGAAAAAACACTATCCGCGATTGTAATGAAATGCTCGCCCTCTGGTGGGCTAAGGTGAAATTAACAATAAAACTGGACGGATAGCTTTCACGTTTTCGTCGAAACACCATTGCTTGCTGCTGCTGTACCAGGTGTATAAACTTAAATCCGCTGTTTGCGTATAGATGGCGCTAGTGAGTGTATTAACAGCGGACATTTAAATGTCTTATTGTTTTTATATTAGTTTGACGTCTGTTCACATAAATCAGTGCAAATCGTTAGTGATTTCATATAAAAACATTAATTTTTCTTCGTGTAAACATGTCTCGTTTTGTACCAAAAAAAGAGCATATGCGGGAAGCTCTGCTTTTCTGCTTCAATTTGAAGAAATCAGCTGCCGAATCGCATAGAATGCTTGTGGAAGCTTATGGTGACAGTGCTTTGTCAGAAACAACTTGCAGAGACTGGTTTCGTCGGTTCAAAAATGGCTATTTTGACTTAATGACAAAGAGCGTGAAAATCGGCCCCGAAAGTTTGACGACCATGAATTACTGGACGAAGATGATACCCAATCGCAAAAAATGCTTGCCGAGAAGTTAGGTGTCACTCAACCAGCCATTTCTATCCGTCTACATGCCATGGGAAAGGCCTTATTATCAACAAAGACATGACAAACTGATTTTTCTTCATGATAACGCGCCAGCACACACGTGAAAATTGGTCCAAAATTATCTCAAAACACTTAACTGGGAGGTGTTACCCCATCCCGCTTAATTCACCAGACCTGGCTCCTTCTGATTATCACCTGTTTTCATCAATGGGCCATGCACTCGCCGAACAGCACTTCGTTTCTTACGAAGACGTTCGAAAATGGCTGGACGAGAGGTTTGCCTCAAAAGATAAGGAATTCTTTTGGCGTGGAATTCACCAATTGCCCGAAAGATGGGAAAAATGTATAGTTAGCGAGGGAAACTATTTTGAATAAAATTTTGTTTTGCTTTATATAAAAAAATAAATGTGTTTTTATTACTAAAAAACAGCGGATTTAAGCTTATACACCTGGTATAGTCGATAGGATGAATAAATCCGGCAAAAAAGATGACACATGCTGCTGTGTGCTACAGTGTAACTCCAATGGATCAAGAAATCCGGAATTAAGCTTCCATTTGTTTCCAAATGACAAATTTAAAATTCCAGTTGGCTCCGCTAATGGAAATAAAACTTTAGTTAGTAGAAAGTCTGAATGGATTAGACGTTTACGAATTGGGAAAGAAGTATCGTCAAGTATGACTGTTTGTTCGAAACATTTCGCACCTGAGGATTTCACAAGTAATAATACGTTTAATTTTGTTTTAATTATAAAATATTTTAGATAAAGCTGATCGCTTGATAAAGCTTCGCTAACGAGCAAAAGCAAAACGATCCCATTTCATGGATGTCATGGAACAACTACAGTATTGGACCACAAGTGCATTTGGTGATTATGGCGAAATGTCGTTTATGCAAATGGTTGCGATAGATTCCAAGCGTAAACAAAAGCGTATTTTATTGCAAAGAATCCAGAAAGGCATCGTTATCGTTCAAAACGGTGCCAAAGAAAAATCGCCAAATCCAGTTATGGACCAACTCTATAGTTGTACCTTTGTTTTATTTATTTATTTATATTTTTTAATGAACCTTTATTGTAAGATAACATATAGACGCAGTTAAAATACAGTGGAATTATTAACCCTTTCACTACCAATATATTTTTTTTCTGAGAAAAATAAAATAAGTATTAAATAATTTATCTGAAGTGGTCCATTTAATAGACAGTGAATTTTTTCAACTGACATTTCTATCCACCTATTCATGGTAGTTACAGGTCTAAAAAACAAGAACAGAAAACATTCAGAAAAAAAATTTCATATTATATTTTAATTTAAGCTTGGGACATATAAGTCCCAGTGGTAGCGAAAGGGTTAAATAATAAAACGCAATAATTTTCATTGCATCCTATTATGCAATCGATTTTCCATGATGTAATGGCGAAGAAAGAACAATAATAAATACACGTGGCTATTATATTTACTAACAATTCCAGTTGAGAAAGCGCCATCTATCGATCATTACAAACGCGGATTCCCTACTGGAAAATGTGACATTGCTGACTTTTTGTAAAAGCGTGACGTGTAGTCACTCGTTCAAAATTATTGGCGCCATCTATTAAGCATGTTTCGAATGTAATATTACGAACGATTTTCAGCTGATCTTAAAGAAAAGATAGTTCGATAAATATTAAAAACTTTTATTATACAAGTAACAAATCGAAGCGTTTTTATTAGTAGAAAATACCGAAACCTTTATTCAGTGAGAGAGAGAGAGAAAAAAAAAATAAGTAAAAGAAGAAAGAACAATGCAACTTAATGCATAACTTCCTAAACTTTATAAATAAATACATATTATAATTATTATTATACTCATTAGGTATGTGAAATTTTCAAAATATTTACTCTACATTTTTTACTAATAGTTAAAATCGACAGCAATATTAGTATTCCTAAACAAGCGAGCAACATACTATGAGCTAAATTATATATGAAGTGTAATAGCGTAAAATTAAACAACGGGGAAAAACACTCAAACCCCTTATTATATTTTCCACTTTTGCTTATTTAACTGCTTGTCTTACTTTAATTTATTTACTCAACCGTTCATTACTTAATGTTCCGAAAGTCGAGTTAAATCATTCCAGTTTTTTTTTTTTTTTTTAAGGGGAAAAAAAAAAAACAGTCAAACCCAAACATATTAAATAACTTGGAATAATATCACTCTTAATGGAGAGTGAAAATTCCACTCTTTTCAAAAGCGACTTTCACTCTTTAGAAGTTGGCTCCATTTTCGCAAGTTGGAAGAGTGACTATGCCACTCTTTAAGAGTCAGAACTTCTATTTTAGAGATTGCCTAAGAGAATCACTCTTAGCTTCATTTAATTTTCTTCTTCTTTTTTATCGTCTGTCTTTTGGTAACTGAAATGAGTACACTGTAAATAAGATTCAGAAACGTTCCGTTTCGGAAAAGGCAACTCGTGGATCGATTCGTTTTGGGAACGTAAAGTTTTTATTTACAACATGACTCGTTTCAGATCTGCAACAATATGAACCTTTTTGGTAATGAAAGAGGATTCGTTTTTAGGAAATCTTTTATTATAAATAAAAGATTGGTTTCGTTGAGGAAAATAACCTTTGAAACGAATAGTTTTGTAACTTTCGTTCACCAAACGGATTGATCCGTTTCAGTTTTTTTTTTTTTTTTTTTTTTTTTCTTTTACAATATGCACATTGAAGACACCAGATTACATTCTATTAAGCAAACTCGAGCAACTCTAAGAGCAGAACTTTAAAAAAATTTAATTGATTTTTTTTAGGTAAAACCCCCGATGTCGGCGCAAATCAAAATTTTCGTGCACACGTGCATGCACGGAGAGAAAGTCTGTGCGTTGCCATGTATGTACTCGTTTAAGAGCAACCATGTCCTGTACTATGGAAAATATTTTATTCTACTTTATTTTAGGTTCGGGTTACGACGTTTTTACCACAGATTGAATAAGATTGAGGGGAAAACATAGGCTCACACAAACCGAACCAAAATAACTATGAGAATTAGTTAAAGGCTTGGCTCACTCAGGTTTTATAATTTCAAGATATGCCGTAGTTCCATTCAATCGTTTACGCATAACATATCACAAACATATAACATTAAAATGTTTTGCAACACGAAATTATAGATAAGAAAGCTCAATTTTTTTTAGTAGTTTGTACAAAATTACATCTATATGAAACAATACAGGAAATACCCCAAGTGTAACATAATATTATTTCGTTAATTTTCAAGCTCACGGAATTTTTTAAACTACACACAAAATTATAAACTTCTGTTTTTGAAAAAGTCTGATTTCTCGTTAGAAATTTCGAAATAAAACGATCATTTGTGCTTTTACGGCCCGGCCCGTTTTTTGAGAAATTTCATCATAGTTTTGCTGACCATAGGCCCCGGTCCTTGCAGACATACAGACCTTTAAAATGAAGAGGAGTTTAATTTGTGGTCGGTTCCCCCGATTCGACTTCTCATTCAGGTAGGATCTTCGGGCGATAAGGGCGCCACCTGGCTCGTTAACCCCGCAACCTGAGTGATAGGCGCTAACAACTCGCTACCCCATCGTTACCCGAGATCAGTTCAAAGATAGAGCAATCTGAGCAAAAGGTGCAATACGACTTTCCTTCATTCGTAGTACGGGCATGCATTTAAATGAATGCGCTTAATAAAAATTCTCTCTGAAATAAAATGTTTCAAAAATTGGAGAGAAAAATCTGTACACATTTATTTTTTCCTGTATATCTGTAAGAAAAAATCTGGAGCGACTCCACTCGACTTTTTGAACGTTAAGTAATTAACGGTTGTATAAACAAGTAAGAAAAATCATTAAATAAAAGACAAAGAAAATTATAATAGGGTGTTTGAGTATTGTTCTCCATATAGTGAGTTGTTTAAGTTAATGCTACTGTACTTCAAATAATTTGAGCATATAGATCATAATGAATTATTCATTGTGTCCTTATTAAGGGAAAAAAATAATAATACTTTAAGTGCTAGATTTACCATAATGTATACAGTTCGTCCAACAGTGATCTATAACATGTATATAAATTTTCAGCTCAATGCAATAAGGCGCCTAGACGCTATCGCACTTTAAATAATTTGAGCCCATAGGCCATAATGATAAATAGTTTTTCTTCGTGTCCCTGTTAAAAAAAAAAAAAAAAAAATCATTCGAGCCCTGATACTATTCTTGCTGATTCTTATGTAAAATGACCTCCTGAATCTGAATAGGACTCCCATTTCGCCCAATCACCCACCTTTTTCTCGGGATGCCACCCCGTCCCCCAATTTTTTATCCCTGTTCGCTCATTTTATGGCCATGAATTTGATTTGATGAATGGAAAAGAATTATTTTAACACTTAAAAACAAAACTAGTTGACATAGGTGGACTCTGCTCAGTTCCCCATCATATTTATGTTCTCATAAATTTCTAGTGCGCGACATATTATAATCATGTTAAAAGAAATGAATTTGACCAAAGCTTGATACAGTAACGAATGAAATCCCCGCCTAATAGGCTATCCACCGTTCACTTCGATATATTTATCTTATTCTAATCTATTAAGTTATTTTATCAGGGTCGATTCCGTAGTTCAATTTTCATGCTACTGTTTCCAATGCAATAATCCTCAAAATTCGTATTTATATGAAAAATTTACAATTTCGCTATGTTGATAAAATCGTAAATTACGAATAATTTACGAAATTTTCCTATTAGAATATTTGTATTCAATCATGTTCAAACAAATATCATAAATGTAATTTTGAAGTTGTCTCATGTATTTAGGATCCTCAAAATGGAAGTTTATGCTCAATTTTGCATTATTCTGACATGTTAAGTAAATCGTAAATTCCAAATAACTTACGAATTTTTTAAATTAGAATAATCATAGTCTATGATATTCATGCCAAATCCTAAATAATCGAAAGTGGTTTGACATCTTTACGATGAAAATATCCCTCACGATTGACGTTTATGTGAAATTTGGCTCTATTCTGTCATGTTAAGAAATTCGTAAATTTTCAATAACTTACGAAATTTTTATATTGGAAAATTCATAGTCATTAATATTCATGCCAGTGTCCTAAATAATATTTCAAAAGTAGTCTGACATCTTTACGATGAAAATATCTCTCAAAATTGACGTTTATGTGAAATTTTGCCCTATACTGCCATGTTAAGAAATTCGTAAATTTCCAATAACTTGTGAAATTTTCAAAGTAGCCTATTTATAGTTACTGATGTTCATTCCGGCATCAAAACTGATATTTTAAAACGGGTCTGACATTTTTACAGTAAAAAGTTTCCTTTTAATGCACCTTTAAGTGAATTTTTGTCCTATTCTCCCATGTTAAGAAAATCGAAAATTTCTAATAACTTACGAAGTTTTTAAATTCGAATGTTGCAAATGAATAGGGTTCTTGCCAGTATCGAAAGTAATATTTTAAAACTGATCTGACCTCTCTGCGATCATTTGTTCGTGAGATATCGTGTAAACAGACTAACACACTAACGGACTGACACATTAACAGACACCCTACAGATAGACACCATACAAATTTTGTCATTTTCGGGTTCCTCACCCTTGAAAACGTATAAAAAAGTCAAAAAACCGGGGTCGAAATTTTTCACGATTACGTAAGTTCCCCATACCTATAGTATGATGGGGAACTAAAAATATGTATAGTAAATATTAATATAATTGATTAATAAAATGTAATACATATTTCAGTGGCAAATACCCCCTCAATTTTCCCCTTGCCACAAATGTTCATGTTTTACAATTTTCTAACTCTGTAGTCCCTC
Organism: Salticus scenicus; assembly: GCA_963930645.1. Lineage (NCBI taxonomy): Eukaryota > Metazoa > Arthropoda > Arachnida > Araneae > Salticidae > Salticus > Salticus scenicus. The sequence continues at coordinate 1,195,663 of CAWVNO010001064.1, forward strand.
AGAATATATTTAACAGTTAAAATAATTCTATACCCCCTCCCCCCCCCCCCCCTATTGGCCCATCAAATCAAATTTATAGTCATAAAAAAACGAAAATTGATAAAAATAGGAGGACTTCCCTACAAAACGGAGGGTGATAGGGCGAAATGGATGTCCTATTCGGATTCAGGAGGTTATTGTACATGGGAATTTGCAAAAATGTTAGGGCCTATTGTCATGCAGACCGAGTAGCTGAAGCATTTGCTTTTGGTAGTCGAGCCGAGTTGTTGGTAGACTTCATTTCTTTAAACAGGAAGATAGTACGCCTCTAGTAAAAATGTACGAGAACAAGTAAACTATGGAGAATGAACCGAGTCCACCTATGCCAACTAGCTTCTTTCCATATTATTTCAAAACAATCTGGTTAGAAAATAGTTCTTTGTCTTCCAACAAACATTCCCATGCCATACCGTATATAAATATTCTCTCGCCTTTTACGGTCGACTCGTTTTCGAAACAATTTAAAGCAGCATAACACCCTGGAGCACGGTATCCTGTTCCGGCGACATTTATGGCACCCTTTGCGACATCGGGATTTATGGAGGGAGCTGCCGTTTTTATCGCCTGACAAATGCGTACGACAAGCCGCACTTGACATGTCCGGATAAGATGGAACCGATTTCGGACTGGAACAGGGAATTCTTTCTCGAAGGTGTCGTGTCTCCTGTATGTGTCGAGAATAGTTAATTTGTTCTCAGTCTGTGTATACGCTGTAACTCAAATAAAAATCCGCTGTTTTCTGACTAGATCTCATTTTTTATTTGCGAAACTTAAAATACCTATGAAAGTCTTGTAGTCATGGGAAAAAATTCGTCTGAGATTTTAGTTCATGAATGCGCTTTGAGGTTTCTGAATTCATTTTTTAATATTGTAACACCTAAACAGATAGACCGATTTTATTTTATTTTATTTTATTTTTTAAGAGCTTTGATTTATTAATTGGGAACTTTTTTAGCTATGTCTGAAGAAAAACTGACATTTTTAAAAAGTCAAATAAATTAGGATTCCCCCCCCCCCTCTCCCCCAGGCCATTTCGCATTGTTATTTTAAAATAGGCAAGCTGCCAATTTTCCTATTGCCATTTTATTTTAGATGATAAATCACGCTGATTTGAATTAGAATAATCATTTAACAAATTTTAAATTAGATTTTTTTTTTTTTTTTTTTCTGAATAGTGAATTTTTTTTAACTGAAATTCGTTATGATTTCACAGTCTAAAAACTTCTAAATTCGGCTAAAAGTGTTTTATTAGGAAAACAATAATAAATTAAATTCAATGACAGCCACACACTGACATTTTAGATAATTTGAGAGTTAGAAATCTAACTTTCAACTGATAAATACTTAATTTGTATTTGATTTATAATTACATTACATACGCACATTCATCCATGCACCTTTCACACATGCACCTGTGCGTGAATACGTACATATTCCGCATACACGCATACAGATGCAAACACACATGCACGTCACACAAACACATATACATACACGCAGTAAAATGATGTTTCGCTCCTGCGATCATAACCTTTCCCTCTATTTACAAGGGAAATAAGGCAAAAAAATTTTTATTTCAAAATGTACAACGGATGTGAATTATGTACATGGATTCAAAAGTTCAGCTCATACGAATGACAAGAAATGAATGAAAATTCATTCACCTCAATCAGACGGAAAGATATGTGTAAACAAATTTTAAACTGAAGGGCTCACCTGTGGCCTTCAGCGCTCAAAGCTGGTAGATGGGAAGTGCCGGGTTCGATCCCAGGTCGCGCTCATCGACCTAGTCGTTTGGAGTTTTCCGTGTTTTCTCTGAAACTCAAGTAAATGCGACCCTACGGAGGGTATTGCACCTATAGGCCTAAGACCCTAACGTAGTCCTTAAAGCCTACAACCAACCATCGAACTGAAATTAAGGGCCCAGGACCCCACCCGTAAGTCCGTTACAATTTGAGAATGTATTGTCATTAGAGTATGTATGCAAGATGTAAAATAATAATTAAACACGTATACAAAATGTCAGATGATGGGTAGCAATAGAAAATTCAATTCTTAGATTTGATCCACGCACATATAAACAAAATATGTATGGGCCCCCATGGGCCAGCACTGAAATAAACGTGCATTGTTGGTCAATAATTATAATTCGCAGTTGGCTGTGCTGTAATTTTCCTCAGAAAATTTTTACAAACATTGTAAAACCTTCTACCATGATTTGGCGAATCTTGATGAAAAAAAGCACCCGATCAGTTTATCACACAGCAGCTACCCTGTTTCAATTCAACTTAGCACAAAATTTTTAACTTTATAAAAAACAAATTTATCCATAGAAATATATTCCAATTTCCCCATCATAGGTATGGCTCCTGGAGAAAATAGGTGGACCGTCCCCTGTGATCTTTTTCGTTGAATTCATAATTCTGTTCAAATAGGTTCCTGCGTGGACGACCCCTGTCTTTCTTATCGGTGTCACCCAACATAAAAATGGAATCGCGGTTTTGTGTTGCGAGATAGATCGAAGTCCATAGCCGCACGTCCCAAGTTTTACGATCTTTGAACGCCGTGAAAAGAAAGAATGACGGCGAGCGCCATCCCATCTATTCTCGGTCAGTCAGGACGCGCATGTGCGGGGCGTTTGTCAAGCGATAATGGCTGACAAGGAGCTGTAAATTAAGAGCAGCTTCAGACACTTGCTCTCTTTTCGGATGGCCCGACCTCTTGCAGTCTCTTACTACATCTCAAAAGACAGTATCGAAAGAAATGATCGTATACATTGTAAAAAACTCATTTGACCCCGCCCGGTAAGCCGAATAAGAAAAAAATTCAGGCCATCACAAAACTTTCTTCTCTGTTTTCCTATACAAATTCGCCCAATTCAAATTATTTTCTGTGAAGAATACAGACGATCATCATCTCAGAGAAATATAACACTCAATAATAAGTACAAAACTTTGAATAAAAACCATAAAATGCAATAAACTCGCAACAATTGTTTCGGGTCGAAAGAACACACATCCCTTCGTCAGGCGAGCGAAGTAGGCACGAGTGGCAATCAAAAGCACAAATCAAAGCGGCAACGCACAAAACCGTTTTAAGTGAAGAACAAAAATATGTGAGGATGAATGTAAATACATAAACACTAGAGTGATCAAAATTATCAAAGAAAATAAAAAATAAATAAATAAATAAGATTAAAAAATATAACAAAAATCTAAAAGTATCAAAATTAAACGAAAATCGGAGTTATGTGAGTAATTTCCAAGCATGTGAGTAATTTTGATACTTTTAGATTTTTAGAATTTGTTACATTTTTTAATCTTATTAATTTATTTTATTATTCTTATCACACAAGTATTTATATTTACATTCGTCTTCATATACTTTTGCTCTTCACTTAAAACGGTTTTGTACGTTGCCACTTTGATTGCAGCACCTGTGCCTACTTTGTTCGCCTGACGAAGGGTCGTGTGTTCTTTCGACCCGAAACGTTTATTGCATTTTGTGGTGCTTATTCAAAGTTTTGTAATTATTACTTTAAAAAGCCAGATCTGTGGTGCTTTCTTATTATGACACTCAATGTCGAAAGAAAATCAATTTTGTGCTCTACAAATGAATCACAGGAAATGCTTTATTTTACTTGTATACTTATTTATTTATTCTCAAGGAATTTTGTTTGTTAAAAATGCAACTTTGTTTCAAATTATCACAGATCTGTGGTTTAACCATGTGTTTTAAATGTATTGACGAGTTCTTTTAAAAAAACACTCATATTGGAGTTTTACAACTTAGAAGGGAGTGATGCTTCTACGTATGCATTCCCTCCTCCCTCCTCAGATGACTATTTTAAGGTCTACCCAAACATAAACTTGTATTAAATTTCGCTTATTGATTCCTGAGATACAGCGTCCACCAAATTTTCGATACACGCACAGAGAAACAGACAGACAGTCATTTGTCTAAAAATAGTCAAATCGTGTTCAGGACATGTCAAAACGTGTACATGCACGGAAAAGCGGAGGTCAAAAACTTTCTCGATTACAATACTTGTTGTAATAATATTAAAATTATATTGCGTAATATATTGTATTAATATATTATTTAATCAAGATATTTAAATTTTGTTTTCAAGAACAATCTTAAAAGTATAAAATATTTAAAAATAATTACGTCTCGTAAAATTCTATTAAATTTTAATTACACTAAAATTCGAGACAATTATAATATACCATTAAAATATACAATTAAAATATTAAAATAAACAGAATATAAATTTATACGTTTCGAGCCTTATTTTAGGCTCCTCTTCGGTAAAAACATCATAAAAGTAAACGTTGAGACGAACGGATTTCTTCTACAAAAGCACAGCGTATTCGGCAGGGACTGCGCATGCTTCAGAATGTAGTTTTGAATACCAGCCCTCAAGGAAAATTCTAGAAGGATAATTTAAACAGTTAGCTACAATTATTTTAATATTGTCAAAATGAGGTAAAGGGTCGGTTTCTATGGCATGCTGGACAATTTTAGAAGGAATATCGCGATTTTTGAAATTTGTTTTTTATGGTCAAGAATTCGAGTATGAAGGGAACGTCCAGTTTCACCAATATAAACAGAATTGCAAGATTTACAAGGAATTTTATAAATAACCCCCCTGTACGGGAAAAAAAAAAAAAAAAAAAAAAAAAAAGGTGTGTGTGTGTGGGGGGGGGGGGGGGGGGGAGGATAACAGGCTTAAAATCATAGATATAGTAATAAGACATAGATTGACCAATGAGGGGGGAAAAGTGATGCCTTTTCATTCGGAAAAAGACGGCCATTTTACTCTCTTATGGACATCTTTTCCCGAGTGAATATACACGGGAATAGACAAAGATAATTTAGCAAATAAAATGTATGTACGAAAAGAGAATGAAAAACCCCAGATACCCATTTTTCGTTCTTTCCCCTTTCTCTCTCTCTCCCTCTTTTTTTTTTTTATTTTTTTAACTGTACTCTAGTATATTCATGTCTGCACAAAACTGACTTTCTTCCTTTTGGTAATTATTATTATACTTTTTGAGATAAAAATCGTCTGCATTCATCATGAAAAACAATTTTAATAAATTATAATTGAATAAATTATTTGTATGGCGTAAATTTGTATAGGATTATATACAGAAGAAAGTATTGTGGGTAATCACAACATACTGGTTATATACTAAAACTTCTGCGGCTGCTAACTACATTTAAAAGAATTTTGAGAATTCCATATTACTTACTAATATAAAATATTAAAAAATATTAAAATTTAAAAAAGCATTCCATTAAATATGAAGACAGTAATTGTTTCATCATAATAATAACAAAGCAACTGATTATAAAAATTGTATTTTACATAAATTACTTGAATATAACTTATTTTTGAAAACTTATCCCATTTCTTTTCTTATATTTATTAAAACACTTAAAAGCCGCGCAATATTTCGGCATTTTCAAAATTCATTACCATTTTATTCTATTATTATTTTCGAGTCTTAACTCTCTAATGGCTGATGCCAAAAAACTTTTTCGGCATCCAAAATCTTTGCTCGTTAACATGGGGATGATTGATCTATATAAATTACTATATCTATGCTTTACGAATCAGAAACTGAGATTTATAGGAAACAGATATATTAACAGTACGTGAAATTTTTGCTATAGATTCAGAAATTTTTTTATAGTATGGAATAGTAATGAAAGATTTAGGTCATTTGGAAGAGTTAATATCATTAAGAGAGTTAGCAATTTTTAACTTATTTAGAAACAGGCGCTGGCTTACTTTTCTGTGAACTTTGAGAAACTATATGAATCACTATTCATCTCTCTCTTCCCACTCCGCGACAGTGCTATAATAAATGACCGCGACTCAGGAAGGAGTATTTTAATACCCCCGAATAATCAGAGCCTGATTACGACCTGCTGGGTCCCAAGGCCCAGGATGATTTTGGTGCCACCCCCCCCCCCTCCCCCCTTCCTCGCACAAGTTAAAGTTTAAAGTTTTATTATTATTTTTATTTTCTTTTGTTTGTGCACTAAGTTTGATTGCTGGCAACAAAGTTAAGACATCACCATCATAAGAAATTAGTTTTCACTTCTTTTGCAAAGAGAATTCAAACCATTATTATTATTATTATTATTATTATTATTATTATTATTGGAGGAGGAAATATTTTTCTTCTATAACTGTTGGAAATCACTTCCATAAAAATATAATTTTTTACATTATTTAATACTTTATAATGCTGTTTTTTTTTTTAAATCCTAATCTATCTCATTCATAACCATACAAAGTCAGCGGGTATGTAAATATTAATACATGACCAAATACTATTGAAAATGCAAAGATATTTTCCATTAGTATGCTACAAAGTTCTTTAATTTATATTATATAACTGTAAGTCTGTCAGTGAAACTTTCTCTGGATTTTTAGATCCGCTATAAAAAATTATATCCATTCAACCGATCTCCACGAAAACTGATACATTTCATATTCTAGCTAATACTGTATTTTTTAATTTAATCGGATAATTGGTCAAAGGGTATTTAAAAATACCTGTTTTCAACTAAAGATTATTATCGTTAGATAACTTTCAATTAATTTTTTTTCAGGAAATCTTTGCAGAAAATAGCACTTTAAATTTAAAAACTGTTTTGATGCCCCTAGATAAAGGTGCCCTAGGCCGAGGCCTAGTCGGCCTGTGCAATAATCAGGCCCTGCTAATAATGTTAAATTGATTAGACTTAACCCTTTATAAAGCAGACGAAAATTGTATTTGCCTATCACTTCATCATACTAATAAATGAGTATTTTGTAAGGGGGTTCTTGAGTGTACGTACACAGAGGCCGAAAAAGATATTAGGACCTTAAAAAAGTATAAAATAATATTTACTTTTATGTTCCTTTAATTTGTTTTCAAAATGGCTCATCACCTAATGTATTTTTTTTAATCCTTTCATTCCCAATTTTTTCCCTCCATAAAACAATAAATCTTATGTTTAGTCATAAATTTATTTCAAGGGTAACATTTATATATATATATATATATATATATATTAAGAGGAGTAATAGCAGCGTAAGGATTAATATAGCTAACAAAGCAACAGAGAGGCGTTTGTTTATATTTAATATAACCACTGATGCCATTAAAAATCATAACTTTTCAATCAATAAAAGTATCAAAATTTTGCAACAGAGAGGTGTTTGTTTATATTTAATATAACCACTGATGCCATTAAAAATCATAACTTTTCAATCAATAAAAGTATCAAAATTTTGGAAAAAATACATATTATAATTAATTAAAATACAAATTATAAACATTAAAAAAAAATTATAAGATTAAAAAAAAAAACTTTTTATGTACCCTGTTTTAAATTTTCTGATGAATCATAGAGCTCTTATCAATGGGCATAACATTTTTAAAGTGTTCATGACGTCCATTTTTGGGAGATGCATCATTTGACTTTTTATAATTTTTTAACGTCCACGTTTAATTAAATGCGAAATGTCAAAAGAAAATAAACTCGTCATTTTTTTTTTCAACAATTAAATTAAAGCTAATATTTTAATGGCTATTTTAAAGCTATTCAGATGTTATTATTTTCATATTTTAATTAAATATATATATATATAAAACTAATCAAAAATTCGAAAATCGGACCTTGAAGTATTGTGTTGTCACCGGGTTCTGAGCTACTGTAAAAGTTTCAAATGTCTAACTAGTAGGGAAGTTAGTTAAAATTCGATTGCAAGATTTGTACCGAACAAACAAACAAACAAGAATAAAAGTTAATAAAAACATGGTAAAATATTTCAAACAGTTAATTTACTTAACCTTTTACATCCCAAATTACGTTATTTTTGGAAAAATAATTTGAAACTTTTTATTATATTTCTTTGTTGCAAGAGAAACATCTCATATTAAATTTAGCTTAAAGTATAGCTTAACTATAGGGAAAGCTTAAACTATAGGGACTTTGAAGTTCCAATGAAATCCTGTAGTAAATTTAAGCTATATTAAGGACTTTTTCGGATGGAACTTTAAAGATCCGGTGGGATACAAAAGGTTACTCCGTTTTCCCATTTCGAAAATTCGCCATTATTAGACGGATTCCCGTTTTTTAAAAATTGATTTTTTAAATTTTTTTTTAATATTTCATTTTGAGGCTATAAAGTGGGTTAAAACTACACTTAGTTAATTTTTCTCGCTTTAGAGCTTTAAAATGAAATATTAAAGATTAAAAAATTTATTTTTTAAAAAACGGGATTCAGTTTAATGATCGTGAGCTTTCGAAAACTACATTCTGAAAACTACATTAAATAATGAGTCATTTTTAAAACAAATTTCTCCATAGAATAACATGGGACAAGGTTGCCCTCCACTTTAGGTGAAGGGCATCACCCTTAACTCATCAAATAACACTGCTCTGGAATGAAAATCGCCCCCAACATTATTTTTTGCAAATTCTTATGTAAAATGACCTCCTGAATCCGAATAGGACTCCCATTTCGCCCTATCACCCACCGTTTTAAAGGAATACTCCCTATTTTTATTACTTTTCGGTCATTTTATGGCTATCAATTTGTTTTGTAGGGGGGGGGGGGTATTTCAACTGTTAAATCTGTACTGATAAGTCTAAAGGATTTAAGTCCAAAAATGTCGATTTTGAGTTAAGTGCATTGTCAGACTCAGAAAAAAATTCTCTATCGATTGGTATAAAGGATTTAAATCCATGTCATTGAGTCCTTGAGAAAATCAATTGGTAAAAAAACATTCAAGTCAGAAATTTAGCATTCATCTTTGGAAAAAACTTTCAAGTCAGAAATTTAGCATTCAACTTTGGTATAAAATATTTAATTCAATTTTTCCCCTTTATTACATGAAGATTGATAATCACTGAATGGTATAAAGCGTATAAACCAACATAATCTCTTTTTCCTAATCGATTCTGCTGATTAGTTTTTAGTTAGTATAACTTTATTTTTCGTCTCCTGAAAAATCAAGAATATGGACTTAAATACTTTATACTTATCAGTACAGAAATATCTTCTGAGGGCTACAGAGTTGGAAAATTCTAAAACAGGAATATTTGCATCAAGAGAAAATTCAGGGGGGGGGGGGGGGGAGGGGATTTTCCACTGAAATTATATATTACATTTATTATATTTTATTAATAAATTATTATTATTATTATTTATTATACTTTATATATATTTTTGTTTTTAAGTGTTAAAACAATTCTTTTTCATTCTTCAAATAAAAATCATGGCCATAGAATGACCGATCAGGGGTAAAAATTGGAGGAGTGTGTGGCGTCCCGAGAAAACGGTGGGTGATTTTGTAAAACGGGGGTTATATTCGGATTCAGGAGGTCATTTTAAATAAGAATCAGCAAGAATAATATCAGTGCTCGATTATTATTATTTTTTTTTTTTTTTTCAGCCCAGTGTAATTGAAGACAAAACTAATAAGCTATACAAAGTTATTTATTATTTAAGTAGTAACCTATGATTGTGTATTGTGCCCATTAACGATCAATGATTAAATATTTTCCATTACTTAAAATAATATTTTCTTCTGAGGTACAGAGAAGGAAAAATAACAACGTTTTCCTTTATTTTAAAACTTAATTTTAAAAATATTTGATTCAGAAAATTACGTTGTTTCTACCAAAATAAAATTTCACCAGAGAAGCGAGCTTAATTCAATAAGCGGAATTGTCAGAACCCTCGTAGCTTATTTCATTATTCTCTCTCTCCCCAAATCAATCCAAATTCCATCAAAAAAGGAAACAACAAAACTCGCCTAAACACTTCTTTCATGCATAAAGACAAATTTTGAAAACAAAAATTATTCACTGTTTTCTTTATTTCTCTTTCACCCCTCTCCCATTGAAAGTATTCTGTATCTTACAGTTTTTTGTCACTAACAATTTACATATGACTGGGCAAAATCAAGGTACACGACGGACGGTCCAATTCTCACAAACTTTACAAAATACTCTTTAAGAAATTTGGAGTTGAATAAAATGTAAAACAGAAGTAAAAATAAATGAAGTCCAATACACATTTTTCATTTTATAAATTTTAAACTGTCACAACTCTGCTTTAAACTCTTTTTCACATATATAAGAATTACTTGGCAAACCTTTTTTGAGTTACTCAGTGTATGAAGAGTTAAAAACTCGATTGCGGTCTTGTTCTGTGTTCTACATAATTGATTTAAACACTTACCATCACGGGTTAGAAAAAGGATGATTCTATTCTTTCTTTCAGGCGAATGAAACTAACCCGTAATAGGTTCAAATATTGTTATCCGAAAGACCTTTATAAAGAATGTGGCATTTAAATAAGTGTAACGGATTTTGTCGTAAGGAAAATTAAGTTTAACGGATTTTCAGGTAAGTTAAAGAAAGAAAATAATTTCATGTGTCACTCACTGGACTTTCTCTTACCCTGAAATTTAATATTATAAATACAGATTGAAGATTAAGGGGCAAGGTAACGAGTAATGTTATGTAAACCTACGTTAAAACAATTCAACTTAGGCTTCGGAACAACTTTATTTCACAAATAATTCTGTGTGAGGGGGGGCAGTAGCTCCCCTCAACCCCCCGTTTCATTCTTGTACCTACATTTATAGAGAATTCAAATCTGTTATTCAACTCAAAAATTCATTTAAAGTTAACCAGACAACTTTCACACGCAACATTCCTTGAAACTTATAAGTCTTGATGAAATTTTCCTAGTAACAAACATATTAACTTCAAAATACAACATTTGGATTAGAGGTCTGTACGGGCCGGGTTCGGGCCGAATTTTTGAATTTGCTCTCGGGCCGGGCCGGGCTCGGGCCTAAAAAATTTTTTCAGGCTCGGGCCGGGCCGGGCTCAGTTTTTATGCGTATATTCGGGCCAGGCCGGGCCTGAATGAAATTTTCTCCGGGCCGTGTCGGCTCGAATCTTTTTCTGGTTTTCTCGTTAATCAACGAAAAAGGAAAATGATAAAATATTTCTTCAGTCATTTATGTTACGTAATTTTACAGGCTTGTATGTCACATAAAGTTCTATTTTGTTAAAAAAGTGTCTGTAACGTCAATTTAATTGTCTATCAGTCTGTTTGTCCGAAATCTGATTTTTCGAAAATATTTTTAGCATGCCTCGAAATTAATATATTTTATTTAAAGTAATATTAGATGGTTTCCAATTCAAAATAGTATACATGTCACTACCAGTTTAGCGTACATGTACATAACAAAAGAAATTAGATACATTACTGTGTATAAGGGTTTGTTTCTTATGATCTGTTGAGTTTAGGTGATATAAAAAAGGCTATAAAAATCTTTCCGCTGTAACTTTTTCTCTAAGGCTCCTTTTCCTTTTCTCCAGTGGACGAAAGTAGCATCATTTTTACCATGGGCAAAAGCAACTTTTCTATTGAATATGGTTGAATTAACATTAAAGTTTTGTTTACCGGAGCACATGAAAGATTCGGATACATTACAGTATATAAGAGAAAATGGTTGAAAGTGCATTTTCAGTAGTATTAACCATTTTAAATACCTTCCTATATTGTTTGATGAATGCTAATATTTTCGATTTGACTTTCTGTTTGTCTTTGTGCCTTGTCTATAATAATGAATTTCTGTTTATATATAACTGCCTTGTAAAATTTCAGCAGTTTTGTTAAAGAACGTACTATTGTGTGTTTATATAAAACCTCTGCAAAACACATACTAAAAATTTTTTTTTTATAAAAAGGCATTCTTTTTTTTTTTTTTTTTTAATTTTACATTTTTTTGAATCGGGCCGGGCCTGATTTTATCGTTTTTTGTCCGGGCCGGGCCATAAACCGTTAAAAAATATACGGCCCGGGCCGTGTAGGTAAAGTTTTCGTACGGGCCGGTCCGGGCCCGTGCCTCGAAATTCCGGCCCGTGCAGACCTCTAATTTGGATCGCCTGAAATTATTTGTTTTTAGTTTAATGACTGTTTTTAGAAACGATTGTTTTTAGAAAATGTCTGTGTGTCTATCTGTATGCAACACAAATTTTGTGGACGCTGTATCTCACGAATCAATGAACGAAATTTAACCAAACTTGGTATTTAGTTGGACCTTGACATAAACTAGTGCTGATTAGATTTGTGGAACAATGGCTCAACAGGTGGCGCTGTGATCGCATTTTTTCTAAATTTTTAACATGGCAGTATAGGACGAAATTTCGTATAAATGTACATAATGAGAGTTCTTTTAATGGTGTGTTTGTATAATTAGTGTGAAATATTGATATTAGTAGTAGTTTACTAGGAAAATTTTTTTGTGCATGTGGGACCATCGCTCCCCCCCCCCCCCCCTGTGTGGTGGTACTTTATATACTACCTGCTCTTGAATAGAGACTTATCTTAATTCTATTTAATAAAGATGACTAGGGGCTGCACTTAATACAAAACAAAAGATGTTAACAAATTGTAATCGTATGAAAACAGTGATGAGTGAACCCTAAGGCTTCGATCTGATCATACATGGGTACATACCAAGTATAAGATAGATTCAATTTTTATTTTATTGTTTTTATTTATAAGATATTTTAAAATTCAGAATAAAGATTTAAAGTAAAACATACCCAGTCTTGAAAAAAGAAAGGCAGCATTCAATTGTGCTAATTTAAAGGTATTTATTAATTGGCTTCTTTATTTTCCAGAGTGTAGAATGTGTATAACCATTACAAATCTCAAATCTGTAATAACATAGCCAGTTTTCTTTAAAAGAAATCAATGCAAGATATTTCACAAAAATATTTAAAAAAAAATCATCTCCGGTCATTTTCACAATTTAGTTTCAAGTCATAATAACAGTTAACCCCTTAACGCGCGGTGTCCTCGCTGCGAGGACGCAAAATTTAAGATCCAGCTGCAAAAATTCATCCCGGAAATTTTTTAACAAAAACTCACGTTTATAACATATCAGAAAAGGCCAGTTTTTTAAACCTTAAAATTTAAAATTTCTTTTAGTTTAATTTAGTTCATGAATTCCGGTGGCAGTATAATTTAAATGTTTCAAATTGTCTTGCGCCGCAAAGGGTTAATAATAAAAAATCTTTCGATGGAAAAGATTTAAAAATGTATCAGGGTGTGGGACCACATATAAAAAATAACGGTAAAATATAACGCACGGACGCAAGCGCCCGACCATGCTTTTCTGCACCAAGGTGGAACACCAACTGACTGATTTTTAAATTTTAAAAATCGCTCCTAAAGAAAAAACAGGTCCGCACACCTAAAATCATGGATACGCGATTTTGATTCGTTAATCGGACCGCAAAAGTAACCAATAAACAGTTCACGCACGCAAGAGAAACAATCGCGGATTCTCCCGTTGACAAGTGTCGCGGGAAGCAAACTTTACAGGGTGCGTTGAGCCAGGAACAAACGACTACGATGAGATGCCTGCAAAACGATGTATTTTGACATAGGAATTAAACAAGAGGTGATGTATTTACATCACACCCTGGGGGAAAGTAATTCCCCCCCCCTCCGGGGTGAGTAAATTTTCAATATGGGCATCTTTCGAAAGATCTCGTCAATACCTTTAAAACGAATGTTTCAACTATAGATCTGTGATAATTTAAAACAAAGTTATCGACTTTTTTATCTTTTAACGAAAAAAAATTTAGAGAAAATCTTATTTCTTCTGATTTGCAAAAAATTGACATCTTTCGGCATTTAGTGATAATATATTACTGTCAGATAAAAATCGTCTGCATTTATAATGAAAAATAATTTGATAGTTTAATAAATAATTTATATTGAATAAATTTTGTGTAAAATTATATATAGAAGACAGTCATGTGGTGGCCACATACTTAGTTTTCGTTAAAAAAAAAAAAAAAAAAAAAAAAAAAAATGGATAACTTTGTTTTAAATTATCACAGATCTATAGTTCAACCATTCGTTTTAAAGATATTTAGGAGATCTTTCTAAAGATACCCGTATGGGAAATTTACTCCCCTTGGGGCTGTACTTCCCCCCAGGGGGGGGGGAGAAGAGTTGCTCCCACATGCACAATTTTTTTTTTCTAATTTACTACTACTATAATAAATAATTCATATGAATTTTTCAATCACACGTTAAAAATAACTCGCATTATGTACATTTATAGGAAATTTTGTCCTATATTGCCATGTTAAAAATTTGGAAAAAATGCTATGACCGTCTGTTGAGCGATTAACCTCCAAATCTAATCAGCACCAGTTTATGTCAGGGTCCAACTAACTACCAAATTTGGTTTAAATTTCGTTCATTGATTCGTGAGATACAGAGACGACAAAATTTGTGACACACACACACACAGACACACAGACCGACAGTCAGACATTTTCTAAAAACAGTTAAATCGTGTTCAGAACATCCCAAAACATGTAAATCCATCGAAAACTGGAGTTCGAAAATTTTCACGAATCCAATACTTTCTCTATATTAACATACAGAAGAAAGAAATAATTATAAGATTTAAAAAAAAAAAAAAAACTTTTTATTGTACAATGTTTTTAAATTTTCTGTTGAATCTTATAGAACTACATTTGCACTTTATCAATGTGTAGAAAATTGTAAAGTGATAATGAGGTCATTTTTTGTGATATGCTTAATTTAATTTTTTACAATTTTTTACTGTTCACGTTTAATTAAATGTATTTATTTTTATGTCAAAAGAAAATAAACTCGTAATTTTTACTTTCTTCTATATGTAATATAGAGAAAGTATTGGATTCGTAAAAATTTTCGACCTCGGGTTTTTGATGGATTTACACGTTTTGAAAGCTGTAGAACACGATTTGACCCTTTTTAGAAAATGTCTGTCTGTCTGTCTGTCTGTCTGTCTGTGTGTGTGACAAAATTTTGTGGCAACTGTATCTCAGGAACTACTGCACAGAATTTCATACAAATTAGTATGTAGTTGCACCTTGACATAAATTAGTGCCTATCCACTTTTGGTAAAAATTGTCTTACAGGTTGCGTTGCCATCCCGCTTTTTCTAAATTTTTAACATGGCGATATAGGACAAAATTTTGTATAAATGTGCATAAAGAGAATTATTTTTTAGTAATCATTATGAAATTTACAAGAATTATTTATAATAGAGGTAGTCAACTGGGGAAAAAAATTTTGTATGCGTAGGAGCCTCGTGAACTCCCCTGGGGGGGAAGTCCCCCCTCGAGGGGAGTAAATTTTCAAGATGGGTATCTTTCGAAAGGTCTCGTCAATACCTTTAAAACGAATGGTTGAACTATAAATCTGTGATCATTTAAAACAAAGTTATCGTTTTTTTTTTTACTTTTAACAAAAAGTAACTTGGAAAAAAAATGGTATTTTTTTTAACGAAATTTAACCAGACTTGGTATTTAGTTGGCCCCTGACATAAACTGGGGCTGATTAGATTTGGGGATCAATCACTCAACAGGTGGTGCTGTGATCGTATTTTTTCTAAATTTTTAACATGGCAGTATAGGACAAAATTTTGTATAAATGTACATAATGGGAGTTATTCTTAACCTGTGATTGTGAAATTAATATGAATTATTGATAATAGTAGTAGTTAATTAGGAAAAAAATCTCGGGCATCGCTTCCCCCCCCAGGGGAAAGTACCCCCCACGGGGGGGGGGGTAAATTTTCAAGATGGGTATCTTTCGAAAGGTCTCGTCAATACCTTTAAAATGAATGGTTGAACTATAAATATGTGATAATTTAAAACAAAGTTATCGATTTTTTTTTTACAAAAAAAAAAGACTTTGAAAAAAAATCTTTTTTTTTTTTTTTTTTTTAATATTGTTACTGCGTGAATTTGTATAGGAAAATATAGAAGAAAGCCTTGTGGTGGCCACAGCATACTAGTTTTTTTGTTGTTGGCAACTATGAAATTATAGCTAATATTTATTTTCATATTTCAATTAATTAAAAGAAAACTTTGCAACGTAACTTGATGTATAAAGTGTCCACACAAAAAATGAAAAGTTTTTAGAGCTCTTTTAAAAAGTATAACATCTATGCAGTACTAAAACCCGAATAAACTACTACGTCAGAAACGCGAAAGAAAAAAATTTGAAGAATTTAAAAAAATTAGAAAAATATTTCAAATTTTTTTCTTTGGCGTTTCTGACGTAGTAGTTTTAATATTCCAACGCCAAGTCTCCTGTTTTTATCAATGCAGTACCTTTTAAAAAAATTCATGAGTTTTTACTAAAAGAAAAAAAAAGGCCAACTTTCACCACCAAAGTAGTTAAATCTAGACCCATCAAAAATAGGAGAGGTCCACCCGGATGTGTTCTCGACAAACTCTTTGCTTTATTTATATAGACTTATATGTAAATAAATATATTTCTATTTGTGTCAAAGAAAACTGTGAGCATGAATTTTGATACAAATATAAACCTCGCACCATTGTATTAAAACATCTCCCTATATAACAGTTAAATTATTTTAGAAACGGATTAGATGGATTTAGTCTAAATAATTATAAGATAAACTTTTTATAAACCATGTTTTTAAAGTTTCTGTTGAATAACAGCTATAGAACTACATTAGCACTTTATCAATGCGTATAAATTTTTTAACGTGATCATGACATCCATTTTTGGGAACTTTTAGCAATTTTTTAACGCTCACGTTTCATTAAATGTATTTATTTTTAGGTCGAAAGAAAATGAACTCGTGAATTTTTTTTGGCAACCATTCAATTATAGCTAATATTTTAATGGCTATTTTTAAAGCTATTGGTAGGTTATTATTATCCTATTTTAATTAATGAAAAGAAAACTAATCAAAAATTCGAAAATCGGGCTTAGAAGTAGTATGTTGTTATCGGGTTCCGAGCGATTGTGACAGTTTCAAATATTTAGCTAGTAGGGAAGTGAGTTATAAACCGATTGCAAGATTTGTACCGGACAAACAAAGAATCGAAGTTAATAAAAACATGGTAAAATGCATGCAGTGCAGCTAAAAATAAATTTCCTGAGAAGGGGGTAAGATGAACTCCCTTCCGAGGGGATCTAAATTTCTGAATATGGGTATCATTCAAAAGAACTCGTCAGTACCTTTAAAAGGAAGGTTGAACCACAGAACTATGATAATTTAAAACAGAGTTATTGATTTTCTTAATTTTGAACGATAAATAAATAAATAAATAAGTAAATTTAGTGTGTGGGGGGGGGGGATTTTCTCTTGTCGGCTCAAAATTGACCTTATTTCGGGATTCAGTGTTATATTTTTGTGTGATAAAAATCGTCTACATTCATCATAAAAAATAATTTTAATAACTAATTTGTACTGCGCAATTTTGCGTGGAATAACACAGAAGAATGTTTTATGTAAGCCACCAGTGGCGTATCCAGGGTTTTATTTCGGGGAGGGCTGAGTTAAATTCACTATCTATTGATGGACCAACGACATATTCCTTTTCTACCCTACAGGGGTCGGAAAAAGCAAAAAGGGAAAATCAACGGAAAAAGAATAACAAAAAGGTTTTTTTTTTTTTTTTTTTTTTTTTTTTTGTACTTTATCGCCCATTTTTGTACTTTAAGAAATTTTTATTTTTGAACACTTTCTGCAAAATTTTGGACGAGGCTGCAACCCCGTCAGACCCCTCCTCTTGAAATGCCACTGTATAAGCCACAACAGATTATAGTTTTATAAGAATGTATCCGAATATTTTTCTGTGTTTCTGTCCTTTTAACCCTATCATCGATGCAAATTACGTCCTATTTTTTGGAAAACATTCAGCTAAAAAAATCTGGAGTGACTCCACTCGACTTTCCGAACATTGAGTAACTAACAGTTTTGTAGATAAAATAAAGAAAGAGGAATTGCTAAACAAACAAAAGAGAGAAAACCATAATAGAGTGTTTTTTTCTCCATATATCACACGAGGTTTTATTTAACGCTACTGAACTTTGAGCCCTTAGATCATAATGATAAAGAATTTTTCGTTTTGTCCCTGTAAAAATCTATAGATGCTAGATTCACCAAAATGCTTATAGTGAGTGCAACAGTGATTTATAATATTCATACAAATTTTCAGCTCAATTGAATAAGGCGTTTAGATGCTATCGCACTTTTAAAAATTTGGTCTCATAGGCCATAATGATAAAGAATTTTTCTTTGTGTCCCTGTAAAAAAGCTGTAGTGCTAGATTCACCAAAATCTATACAGTTGGTGCAAATGCGACCTATAACATGTGTACAATTTTTTTGCTCAGATTAATAAGGCGTTTAGACGCTATCACACTTTTAAAAATTTGGCCCCATTGGCCTTAATGATAAAGAATTTTTCTTTGTGTCCCTGTAAAAAAACTATAAGTGCTAGATTCTCCAAACTCTATACAGATTGAGTATCTGTGACCTATAATATGGGTATAAAATTTTTGCTCAATTGAATAAGGCGTTTAGATGCTATCGCACTTTTAAGATTTTGGTCCCATAGGCCATAATGATAAAGAATTTTTCTTGGTGTCCCTGTAAAAAAACTATAAGTGCTAGATTCACCAAAATCTATAGGGTTCGTACTATGGTGACTTACAATATACGTACCAACTTTCAGGTTAATCGAACAAAGTCTTTAGACGCTAGCGTGTTCACAAACATACACACATACACACATACACACACACATACATACATCATCGTAAAAATAGTGAAAACGGACTCAGGGGACCTCAAAACGTATAGAAACATCAACATGACATGATTACAATACTTTCCTCACTATAGTGTTCGGAAAGTAAAAAACCTCTATTATATAAAATATTGTTATTTTATTTAAATTAGGATCTTTCATAGATTTAAATATTGCATAAAAAAATTACTGGCATATGCTTTAATTATAAACAAAACTTTAGTCTATCAATATAAACGAATGTCAGATGTAATTAAAAAGCCTACTTTCGAAAAAGAAATCACTATTTTACAAACATTTTCACTGTATAAAAGAAAGTAAAATAGAAAAACCAATACAAACTGGAAGGCAAATAATTTTCACATAGAATATTTAAAACATTAACGGCCCTCTTCACTTACCGTCGCCGGAAGCCCGCGCCAATGTTATTCTATGGGGAAATTTTCTTTACAAATAACTTATTAACTAATACATATTTTTAAATTCTGTTTTCACACACAGAAAATTCCCAGCTGTTCAATGGACGGACCTTTTTTAAAAAATGTATTTTTTTAATTTTTAATATTTTATTTTGAAATTGCAAAATGAAAAAATTTCCCATATCGAAAATTCGTATTTTGCAGCTTTAAAATAAAATATAAAAATATAAAAAAATAATTTTTTTTAAAAAGGTCCGTCCATTGAACAGCTGGGAATTTTCAGAATGTGAAAACAGAATTTAAAAATATGTATTAGTTAGTAAGTTATTTGTAAAGAAAAATTTCCCATAGAATAACATTAGCTTCGGCTTCCGGCGGCGGTGAGTGAAGCGGGCCCTTTAGTATTAAAAATTACGTAACTCTAATTATACTTTAAATTACTTTGAAGAAAAAAGAATCCCGTCCAATCTGTGTATTCAAAAAGATTGAATTCCTAAAAACAACATAAAAAAAGTCTTGGAAAAAAAAAAAAATCTGGAGTGACTCCACTCGACTTTCCGAACATTGAGTAATTAACAGTTTTGTAGATAAAGTAAAGAAAGAGTAGTTGTTAAACAAACAAAAGAGAGAAAACCATAATAGAGTGTTTGAGTATTTTTCTCCATCTATTACACGTTGTTTTATTTAACGCTACTGAACTTTGAGCCCATAGATCATAATGACAAAGAAATTTTCGTTGTGTCCCTGTAAAAACCTATAAATGTTAGATTCACCAAAATGCTTATAGTTAGTGCAACAGTGATTTATAATACTCATATAAATTTTCAGCTGAATTCAATAAGGCGTTTAGATGCTATCGTACTTTTAAAAATTTAGTCCCATAGGCCATAATGATAAAGAATTTTTCTTTGTGTCCCTGTAAAAAAACTGTAAGTGCTAGATTCACCAAAATCTATACAGTTAGTTCAACTGTGATCTATAACATGTGTACAATTTTTTTGCTCGGATTAATAAGGCGTTTAGACACTATCACATTTTTAAAAATTTGGCCCCATAGGCATAATGATAAAGAATTTTTCTTTGTGTCCCTGTAAAAAAACTATAAGTGCTATATTCTCCAAAATCTATACAGATTGAGTATTTGTGATCTATAATATGTGTATAAAATTTTTGCTCAATTGAATAAGGCGTTTAGATGCTATCGCACTTTTAAGATTTTGCTCCCATAGGCCATAATGATAAAGAATTTTTCTTTGTGTCCCTGTAAAAAAACTATAAGTGCTAGATTCACCAAAATCTATAGGGTTCGTACTATGGTGACTTACAATATGCGTACCAACTTTCAGGTTAATCGAACGAAGCGTTTAGACGCTAGCGTGTTCACCCACAGACATACACACATACACACATACACACATACACACATACACACATACACACACACATACATACATCATCGTAAAAATAGTGAAAACGGACTCAGGGGACCTCAAAACGTATAGAAACATCAAAATCTCGAATTCGGATTTTTGACATGATTACAATACTTTCCTCACTATAGTGTTCGGAAAGTAAAAAAAAAAAGTTTTACGGGTAAACACGCGGATCAAAAATGAATGAGAACCCTTAGTACCAGGGGCGGATTTAAGGGGGGGCTAGGGGGCTGAAGCCCCCCCCCCCAAAACACTGTCATTCATAATTGAATTTTGCAATTGTAAATTTTTTATTGGTCTAGAATAACACTTTGAAAAATCTTAGCCCCCCCCCAAAAGTCAAGTTCTGGATCCGCCACTGCTTAGTACCGTACCCCTGTACCGAACGCGATGCAGAACTCTACACTTTAAAATAGAAAGTTGCATCCCCATCTCGACAGCGCGGATGTTTCCAGCTAGCAGAGTCTTGTTGCAGTGAAACGTGTTCTACAGTGAAACAACCGCAATCGGATCAGACTGGAGAAGATGTATTACAAACTGAAGCAAACAAAAATAATTCACGATACTCCGCTCCCAAGTTATTATTAATGATTGAAAGCATAGGAATGGCAGTTAGAATCTCGAATGAAAAAGCACGCGGTTTAGCATAGTTTATGAAAATTTTCAAACGCATTCGGCAGTTTTTAGTTCCCCATCATACTATAGGTATGGGGAACTTAGGTAATCGTGAAAATTTTCGACCTCGGTTTTTTTACTTTTTTACACGTTTTCAGGTGTGAGGAATCCGAAAATCACAAAATTTGTATGGTGTCTGTCTGTAGGGTGTCTGTTAGTGTGTCAGTCCGTTAGGGTGTCAGTGTGTTAGTCCGTTAGTTTGTTAGTCTGTTTACACGATATCTCAAGAACAAATTGTCGCAGAGAGGTCAGATCAGTTTTAAAATATTACTTTCGACACTGGCAAGAACCCTGTTCATTTGCAACATTCGAATTTAAAAACTTCGTAAGTTATTAGAAATTTACGATTTTCTTAACATGGGAGAATAGGACAAAAATTCACTTAAACGTGCATTTAATGGAAACGTTTTACTGTAAAAATGTCAGACCAGTTTTAAAATATCAGTTTTGATGCCGGAATGAACATCAGTAACTATAAATATGATACTTTGAAAATTTCGTAAGTTATTGGAAATTTACGAATTTCTTAACAGGGCAGTATAGGGCAAAATTTCACATAAACGTCAATTTTGAGAGATATTTTCATCGTAAAGGTGTCAGACTACTTTTAAAATATTATTTAGGACACTGGCATGAATATTGATGACTATGAATTTTCCAATATAAAAATTTCGTAAGTTATTAGAAATTTACGAATTTCTTAACATGGCAAAATAGAGCAAAATTTCACATAAACGTCAATCTTGAGGGATATTTTCATCGTAAAGATGTCAAACCACTTTCGAAATATTATTTAGGATACTGGCATGAATATCATAGACTATGATGATTCCAATTTAAAAAAATTCGTAAATTATTTGGAATTTATAATTTACATAGCATGTCAGAATAAGGCAAAATTGAGTATAAACTTCCATTTTGAGGATCATAATTACATTAGACAACATCAAAATTACATTTATGATATTGGTTTGAGCAGGATTGAATACAAATATTCTAATAGGAAAATTTCGTAAATTATTCGTAATTTATGATTTTATCAACATAGCGAAATTTTAAATTTTCCATTTAAATCTGAATTTTTGAGGATTATTGCATTGGAAATAGTAGCATGAAAACTAAACAACGGAATTGACCCTGATAAAATAAATTAATAGATTAGAATAAGATATCTATATCGAAGTGAACGGTGGATAGCGTATTAGGCGGGGATTTCATTCTGTCACTGTATCAAGCTTTGGTCAAATTTATTTCTTTTAACATTATGATAACATGTCTCGCACTAGAAATTTATGAGAACATAAATATGATGGGGAACTGAGCAGAGTCCACCTATGCCAACTAGTTTTTTAGAAATTGCTTTTTTATCCACTTACGATTTTTTACTTTCCCCTCTCTCTCTTATATATATATATATATATGTGTGTGTGTGTGTGTGTGTGTGTGTGTGTATATAATTAAGAAAGTTAGAAAGTTATAAAATTTAGCTAATAATAGATACATTTTTGAAACCAACTACACTCAAAAAAGAGTTAATTTAAATCAAATTAAATGTTAGTACTCCTATTTTTCTTATGATTTCAATTTACATTCCTTTAATTAAATGACTTTGTATATATACAGGGTGACCCATAAATCTGTACACATTTTAAAAATTCATAACTATTGAATGAATATGCGAAAAAACATTCGCGTGAAGGGGTATTTTTTAGTTCCCCATCATACTATAGGTATGGGGAACTTAGGTAATCGCGAAAAATTTCGACCTCGGTTTTTTGACTTTTTTTACACGTTTTCAGGTGTGAGGAATCCGAAAATGACAAAATTTGTATGGTGTCTGTTAGTGTGTCAGTCCGTTAGTGTGTTAGTCCGTTAGTGTGTTAGTCTGTTTACACGATATCTTACGAACAAATGATCGCGAAGAGGTCAGATCAGTTTTACAATATTACTTTCGATACTGGCAAGAACCCTATTAATTTGCAACATTTGAATTAAAAAACTTCGTAAGTTATTAGATATTTACGATTTTCTTAACATGGGAGAATAGGACAAAATTTCACTTAAACGTGCATTAAATGGAAACATTTTACTGTAAAAATGTCGGACCAGTTTTAAAATATCAGTTTTGATGCCGGAATGAACATCATTTACTATAAATAGGTTACTTTGAAAATTTCGCAAGTTATTAGAAATTTACGAATTTCTTAACAGGGCAGTATAGGGCAAAATTTCACATATACGTCAATTTTTAGAGATATTTTCATCGTAAAGATGTCAGACTACTTTTGAAATATTATTTAGAACATTGTCATGAATATTAATGGCTATGAACTTTCCAATATAAAAATTTCGTAAGTTATTGGAAACTTACGAATTTCTTAACATGGCAGAATAGAGCAAAATTTCACATAAACCTCAATCTTGAGGGATATTTTCATCGTAAAAATATCAGACCACTTTTTAAATATTATTTTGGATACTGGCATGAATATCATAGACTATGATTTTTCCAATTTAAAAAAATCGTAAGTTATTTGGAATTTACGATTTACTTAACATGTCAGAATAAGGCAAAATGGAGCATAAACTTCCATTTTGAGGATCATAAATACATTAGACAACTTCAAAATTTCAACATTTATGATTTTGGTTTGAATATGATTGAATACAAATATTCTAATAGGAAAGTTTCGTAAATTATTCGTAATTTATGATTTTATGAACATAGCGAAATTGTAAATTTTTCATATAAATCTGAATTTTGAGGATTATTGCATTGGAAATAGTGACATGAAAACTAAACAACGGAATTGACCCTGATAAAATATATTAAAAGATTAGAATAAGATAAATATATCAGGCGGGGATTTCATTCTGTCACTGTATCAAGCTTTGGTCAAATTCTTTTTTTTAAACATGATTATAAAATGTCTCGCACTAGAAATTTATGAGAACATAAATATGATGGGGAACTGAGCAGAGTCCACCTATGCCAACTAGTTCTTATTTATTACAGGATAGAATCATTAAGGAACTTTAATGGATTTTATTAAGAATTCGCATTACGCTCAATGTGCTAACATATGGCTGAACTGCATATCAATTTCGCATTATTGCCAACTGTTACGCTTTTTGGCTACTGGAAATTTTTACGCATTTCTGCAACAGTTTTTAGTCATTAAATTAAACAAGAATTTCATTAAAATTTTTCCGGTAGCCAGTAACGATAGTTCTGTAATTGTTCGGAATTCTCAAACCTCAAAACGTGTAAAAATGTTAAAAACCGAACCAACTTATGCCGCGGAACTAAAAGAGAGAGGTAAAGAAATTTACTTCACTATTGATCCATTATTTTGTGACCATTACCTCTCGTACTTGTATTCGAAGTTGGAAGAAGATTTCTTTTGGTCGCTCGATTTTCCTTTGTTTTCCACTCCTTTGGCGATTGTCTTCTTTCCGCTCCGTCGCCAACCACAACACTTCTCTTCATTTATTTCTCCTTTAAAGAATAAAGCGTCATGAATGAAAGGGAAAACAAATGAACGCACTTGGCTGTACAGATTATTTTGTGCGAACAGCACAAAAGGTGGATCACTTATTCATTGAATTACTTTCATGAAAAGGGGCATCAGTGCAAATCTTTTTGGAATGACAGAATCAAGGCCGGACTTTATAGAAAGGACTAAGAATAGATAACTAGTATGTTATGGACATCACAAAATTTTTATCTGTGTTTTCCTATATATTTACGAAGAACATATTATTTATAAAAATTATTTTCCATGATGAATGCATAATAGTAAAGTCAGTTTTGTGCTCACTGCTAGTCTTTTTAGTACGGAGAACTATTAGTCTCAATCTACGGATGAAACGTTGTCGCCAGTTTTACGACGGTTGGACGTTTATCGAAATAGAAAATTTATCGAAAATATAAACGAATAATTTGAAAGCGATGTTATAATTTGAAAAAAAAAAAAAAAAAAAAAAGGAAAAAACTAATAGTCCTCCACACTACACTAAATTTTGCTTTTGCCAAAATTTAATCAAAATCTTTCTTTTTTTTTTTTTTTTTTTTTTTTTTTTTTGAAAAAGAAATAAAAGAAAAGAAAATTAATAATAATCAGTATCCGAAACGGACAGTATCGAAAAGTTGAAGAAGTCTTTTTTTAGAGAAAAATACATCATTTCTTTCAATTTTTAATTGTTGGCAAAAGAGTTTACGCGTTGATTTTAAATTTTTTTTTGAAATGAAAAGAAATCCGCGCGTCAATATTAAAATCGATATAAAACTAAATTAAAGTTGTAGGGTAAAATTAACGTCATTGTATCGCTATAGTTTTGTGTGTGTGTGTGTGTGTGTGTTTAATTATAGACTTTGATTTAGGAAGGTTTCACTGTATTGTAGGGACTTTCGCAAAGACGTTTTTTTTTTTTTTTTTTTTTTTTTTTTTTTGAAAGATACTTATGCATATGAAATTTATATCCCAGGGTATGAGTTAAACGATGTCCTAGATTTAAAAAAAAAAGATTTAAAAATGGCTGAATATTAAATATAGGGTGCTCCAAAATTACAGTGACAAACTTTAAAAGGAAATAAAGCATATCATAAGGGTTCAGAATTCACAGGAACGCATGTTCGCAAATGTCATCCATTAAGTCCATTTAAAAAGTTTCCATTAAGTGAAATTTTGTCCTATTCTCCTAAGTTAAGAAAATCGAAAATTTCTAATAACTTACGATGTTTTTTAATTCGAATGTTGCAAATGAATAGGGTTCTTGCCAGTGTGGAAAGTAATATTTTAAAACTGATCTGACCTCTCTGCGACAATTTGTTCTTGAGATATCGTGTACACAGACTAACTAACTAACGGACTAACACACTAACAGACACCCTACAGGCAGACACCATACAAATTTTGTCATTTTCGGATTCCTCACACCTGAAAACATGTAAAAAAGTAAAAAAAATCGAAGTCGAAAATTTTCACGATTACCTAAGTTCCCCCTACCTACAGTATGATGGGGAAATAAAAAATTCCTTTAGAGCTATAATGACGTCCATTTTACCCTGCAAGTTTTGCTTTTCACAAAATTTTATATCCATTTTAATATTGACCCGGGAATTTCTTTTCATTTAAAATAATTTAAAATCAACCCCTAAACTTTTTTGGCAATCATTACAAATTAAAATAAATTATGTATTTTTGTCTAAAAAAAGGCCTCTTTAACTTGTTCGATACTGATTCCTATTAATTTTCTTTTCTTTTCTTTTCTTTAAAAAAAAAAAAAAAAAAAAAAAGATTTTGATGAAATTCTGGCAAAAGCAGAATTTAGTTTAGTACGGAGGACTAATAGTTTTTTTTTTTTTTTTTTTTTTTTTTTTTTTTCCAAATTATAACATCGCTTTCAAATTATTGAATTATATTTTCGATAAATTTTCGATTTCGATAAATGTCTAACCATCGTAAAGCTGACGACAACGTTTTTTTTCCGTAGATTGAGACTAATAGTCCTCCGTACTTAAAAAAGAAAATGAAAAATAAAACTTTTTTTTTTATTATTATTATAACTCTTAAGGTATAAAACCGAATGCAAGGCCATTTTTAGGTAACTAATGGCAACAACATGCTAGTTATTTTCTTCTTTGTAAATAAGGAGAAAGTACTGGATTCGTGAAATTTTTTGACCTCCGCCTTTTCATAGATTGACACGTTTTGGAAGTTCCTGACCACGACTGGTCCATTTTTAGACAAATGTTTGTCTTTCTCTACTGTCTGTATCACAAATTCGGTGGACACTGTACGACACAAACCAATGAACGAAATTTGCTAGTAACTTCAGCATTTGTAGCATTTCATTAGTTGTCAGAGGCATCATCCTCAGTGCCCACAGTGTCATTTTATCCTTCCAATGCTTAAACAAAGTGTCATCTGATATCACCCTATTGTCTAATACGGGCTTAAGGAGTTAAGCCTAACTATTTTTAATTTTTCCTAGAATCCGCTTCCATCGCTTAAACTGATCCCGAATTTCAGAAATTTGGCGAAGTGAGTACGGCGTTCGCAAATCCCTAAAATGTTTGTTAAATTGTTCCCAGTCCATTAAAAAGAAAAATTTACAGTTTCATGTTCTGGACACGTTTTATCAATATTTATTTTTTTACGATTAACAAAAAGTAATTTCCACCACTAACCATAAGCTTTTAACGGCATGATACTAGCACATGCAAATGACAACGCATCGCTTAGTGTGTGAAATTGAGAGTTAAGGCGATATTAAAAAGAAAGAAAAAAAAATTGTAGTCTCTAGTATATTAAACTAAAAAGTGTGGAAGAGAAATGTTAAATATAAAAAGTTACAGGATGCTACCTCAAATTACCTCTAAGCTGCTAAGCTTTTTTCTAAATTTTAATTATGGAAAAAAAAAAAAAAAAAAAAAAAAAAAAAATCGATTGAGAGATTGCCATTTCAAAAGTGGAAACAGGAAAAACGGGAGTGGAAGATAACTTCGGGAATGGGGGTTGTTGTCGAAGCAGGGGGTCTAGCACCAACACATCGGAATGAATTCCACGTGGAAACTTTCCGACATCGGAAATGCGAGTTTCCACCAAAAACATTCCGATATGAATTTTAAGCGCTAGCATCACACCATCGGAAACGGCCTTCGGATTTCTTATAGAGCGAAATGAAAACTGTCGGCATCGGATTGAATCGACCAATCACAGAAAAGCAAATATTTTCTAATAACGCGAGCGTGTGGCATCATAGCTTCATGTTTACATTTTTCTCTCGCGTACGTTTTTCGATGTTTTAAATGTTTTGTTGACATTTCTTTCGTTACTTTTCCTTTAAACTTTCCTTAGATAACAAAATAATACAATTCAGTATGTTTTAAATATATATGTATATATATATATCATAATGAAGTAAGATTGTGAGAATACACAATGTAAAAAGAAAGAAAGCATTTGATTTGACTGTCGATAAGAAGCTGTAAAATGTATTTGTTGTTAGATTTATTAACTATTACTTTATAATTTGTAAACAGCTGAGTCAACTAAATACTATGAATATTTCAATTCCTATTTGTTTAAAAATATTACTCCTTCAACGCCTTTAAATACCGATTGAAATACTGCACATAACACTATTTCAGGTTAAGATTTATTTTATTTTATGGAAAAATTTATCTCATTTTTCAGTTTTAAACCTATTTGTATAAATTTAAGGGCCACTTTTTTTTTAACTTACACTACTTTAATATACTCTTTAAATATATATATAAACAATCTGTATAAAGGGGAATTTAATAACTTGAGTGAAATTGTATAACTCAGCATTTGTTTACATATTTTTTTTAAATGTTAACAAAAACTATCACATCGAATTGCCCTCTGTGAGCCAAAACTTAGTATACTTTCAAGTTCCAACGAATTTTTTTTACTTTTTTAAAACGTAAAATCCAAAGTAAAAAATATCTTCATATCAACATATTTTTTTAAAAGTATATTCCTGAAGCTTAAAAAAAAAAAAAAAAATTAGTAATTGTGTAAGGGGGGTTATTGATGAAAATTAAACACATGGTATAAACTTAAGTACATAAATTAATGGGAATACAAGAAATTTTAACAACTTATACTGAAACTGATAAAAACAGTCCTTATGTAATAATATATTGCTCTTTAATCACCTCATTAATATAACAATGTTAATGACAATATAATTGTTTTTTGCAAGTCTTGAACTTGTAAATTCACTTAGTTTAATGTTTATTCAAGAGATATCGAATCAAACAATGAAAGTTATAAATTTATATTTTGTTATAAACACGACATGTATGTGCAATACACATCTATTTTTTTTTTTTTGCATTTTGTTTGAGAAAGAAAAATAATTTGGGGGAGAATCTAGTTTAGGAGTGCCATTTCGCAATTTTTTCAAAATTTGCCATAGTGGCAATATTTTCCATTGTATTTCAATTGCAACCATTGATCGTCTACATAAAAAAAGCACATTTTTCGGTGAACCAAACAATTTACTGTGTACGGTAAAAAAAATTTTTAGAGGACAAAATTAAAAAGAATAGTACATTTAAAATCACAAAATTTAATAAATATACGAGATTAAAGTTAAATGTGTTTTGCATTGCACTAGCGCTACACTATGGGCAATTAGTGATCTAAATACATCAGAAATAAACAATTCAATCCGAGACATTATATCAAAAGTTAACTATATTATTATAAAAATTTTCAAAGAATAATTCATTTAAAATTTACAAAGTTATAACCTATCACAAACTAGTATGTTGTGGCCACCACGACCTTCTTCTATATTTTCCTATACAAATTCAGTCAGTAAAAATAATTTTTAAAAGTTATCTTTCATGATAATGTAGATGATTTCCATATAAGAGAAGTAGTATAACATTAAATATTAAAAAAAAAAGTCAATTTTATTCTCAATATTACATTTTTTTTTCTTTTTTTTTTTTTTTTTTTTTTTTAAATATGAAAAAAAATCGATAACTTTATTTTAAATTATCGCAGATTGATGGTTCAGCCATTCGTTTTAAAGGTATTGGTGAGCTCTTTTGAAAGATACCCATCAATCATGAAAATTTACTCCCCTCGAGGGGGATTTCTCCCAGGGGGGAGGTGAAGCTCCTACATACACAATTTTTTCCCCCATTTGACTATCTCTATTACAAATAATTCTTTTAAATATCATAATGATTATTTAAATCAAATTGGAGTGTACAGGTTGATATTTTTTATTTATTACCAACTATGTGAAAAATACCAGAGCCGGGAATCGAACCCGGGCAATCCGCTTAACGCACGGATGCTCTACCACTGAGCTACCCTGGCCGATAACCAGCTAGGTATTTCTCACATAATATACGTTGGCAAAAGTCACCGAGTCTGCAAACGCAGATATATCAGGTGAAACAATAATAATCGTAGCACAACTCCATAGACCACGAAATTTCAATTTAGAAATTTTTTATTCATGAATTCATCAACCGTGAAAATTTATTTAAATCAAATTGGAGTGTACAGGTTGATATTTTTTTATTTATTACCAACTATGTGAAAAATACCAGAGCCGGGAATCGAACCCGGGCAATCCGCTTAACGCACGGATGCTCTACCACTGAGCTACCCTGGCCGATAACCAGCTAGGTATTTCTCACATAATATACGTTGGCAAAGTCACCGAGTCTGCAAACGCAGATATATCAGGTGAAACAATAATAATCGTAGCACAACTCCATAGACCACGAAATTTCAATTTAGAAATTTTTTATTCATGAATTCATCAACCGTGAATATTTATTTAAATCAAATTGGAGTGTACAGGTTGATATTTTTTTATTTATTACCAACTATGTGAAAAATACCAGAGCCGGGAATCGAACCCGGGCAATCCGCTTAACGCACGGATGCTCTACCACTGAGCTACCCTGGCCGATAACCAGCTAGGTATTTCTCACATAATATACGTTGGCAAAGTCACCGAGTCTGCAAACGCAGATATATCAGGTGAAACAATAATAATCGTAGCACAACTCCATAGACCACGAAATTTCAATTTAGAAATTTTTTATTCATGAATTCATCAACCGTGAATATTTATTTAAATCAAATTGGAGTGTACAGGTTGATATTTTTTTATTTATTACCAACTATGTGAAAAATACCAGAGCCGGGAATAGTTGGTAATAAATAAAAAAATATCAACCTGTACACTCCAATTTGATTTAAATAAATATTCACGGTTGATGAATTCATGAATAAAAAATTTCTAAATATCATAATGATTATTAAAAAATAATTCTCTTTATGCACATTTATACAAAATTTTGTCCTATACCACAATGTTAAAAATTTAGAAAAAGAGGGATGGTGACGCAAGCTGTTGGATAATTTTGACCAAAAGTTGATAGGCCCTAATTTATATCAATGTGTAACTACACACCAATTTTATGAAATTCTGTGCAGTAGTACCTGAGATACAGTCGCCAAAAAATTTTGTCGCACACACACAGACAGACATTTTCTAAAAATGGTTAAATCGTGTTCTACAGCTCTCAAAACGTGTAAATCCATCAAAAACCCGACGTCTAAAATTTTACGAATCCAATACTTTCTTCTATTGAATATAGAAGAAAGTAAAAATATTAACAGGGTTTTTACTTTCTTCTATATGTATATACTTGCTGGCTTTGCCCGCTTCGCTGGACATTATACTTAAATGAGTTGTCAAAATTGCATATCATTATTAATAACCTAAATTCTCGCTGTTTCGGTAGAGTTTTTTCTCGCTCTCAATGTGAGGAGTCCGGGTCCCCACCACCTTCGGCAGCAACTTACCCGCTTCTTACTTCCCTTTCCCAGTGTGTAAGTTGAATTTTTGTATTGTAGCATTCATATTACAGCAAAACCAAAAAAAGAAACATTATTGAATACCCCAACCTAGCAATGCATAAAATTTTGTATTGCAGCAACCACTATCAAGCTATAAACAAGAAAAAAAAAAAATAAAAGACACATCTGAATACCCTAACCCAGTGGTCGGCAAACTCATTATTGAACAGAACCAAATGTACACAGTACAACGATTAAAATTCCACTTTAGAAATTTAATTCATTAATTCATCTACCATGAAAATTCAATTTATATAGTGGAGTGTAATGTTGATTTTTACACCAGCTATGTGAAAAATACTAAGCCAGGAATTAAACCCGGGCACTCCGTGGCTTGATTTGATTCTCGGCTCTGGCACATTTCACATAGTTGGTGTAAAAATTAAAACTTACTCTCCATTTTATCTAAATTAGATTAAAATTTCTTTTGTGAGACATTTTTTTTTTTTTTAACTTTATTCATATTGGCAGGTTCATTGTTATTAACATAATTAGGGTATAAATTAAAATAGCTATTGCATCTCTGCAAGTAAAAATCTTGGTGAAAAGCTACTTCAGTTGCAAGTTCCAATTTCACCAAGGGTTAAGAGCTATACTAAAGCTGTTCCATTTCTTCAGCATGATTTTTCTTAATTTCATTTTAACTTTATTTTTTACACTTTTATTTTATGAACACATATATATTTTTTTCCAAATTGTTTTTTTCTTTTTTAATAATTTTAACATGTTCACGCCGGCGCATTCTTCTCAAAAGCATCTGAGCACTAGCCAATAATTCCGATATCAAAAAAGTATACTTAAAACTGTTTTGTTCAATAAATCCTTATCGAAACATGTTCTTAGACTGACTAAGATCATGATTCGACAAGGATTTATTTAACAAAGCAGTATTAAGTGTACGTTTTTTGGACAAGGATTATTGCTAGTGCTCGGATACTTTTGCTGTGAGCCACAGGTGGACCATGCCAGCATGAACGTGTTAAAGTTAAAATAGTTTTTTTTTTTATTTAATGTATTTTGAGTCAGTTATCCAGTTGAACTGTCATAGCTGTACTGTTGATACTGTGAAAGCTAAATTTTGTCCTGATTAATGTACGTACTAATTTTTGTAGCAATTGGTTGAATGGTGTAGCTTTTTATAGTTAATTACAATTAATATTATACATTATATATAGGCTTGACTCAAGGTAGGCTACTGAAAATTTCTACGCTAAAACCCATTCTTGCAAAACAGTTCTGTTACTAATGTATTGTTTAGCAATTTTTTTTTTTTTTTTGTCAGTGTTAGCAAGATTAATAAGCATACCAACAGTAGTAGTTATATAGGTACTATGTTAGGGAGTGTTGAGAGTCCCCCCTTGAAATTTATAAATTTATCGAAAATTTTTTTTAGTTGTGCATCATTAAGGCTGCTTACTCACTCTTACGATTTCCCCGTCTCAAGTCACCAAATACCATGCAAGTCTATGGTGAAATTTGTTTATAGAACTGCTCATTACCTAATTGATATTTTTAAATTCCGTTTTCACATTCAGAAAATTGACAACTGTTAAATGAGTACCCGTTTCCCAAAAAGTGATTTTTTTTTTTTTTTTTAATATTTTACTTTGCAGCTCAAAAATGAGAAAATTGCATTTAGTGAAAATTCACATTTTTAAACTCAAAATTCAAATTAAAAAAATTTTGGAAAACCAGTACTCATTTAATGGTTGCGTATTTTCAGAATATGAAAATAACAATTAGGTAATGTGTAATTTTATATTTTTTTAATATATAACATCTTTGTGATTGGCTTTTTGACGTCAAAGTATTTCTTGACATGACAAGAGTGAGTATAATACTGTTTTAAGCTGTCAAAAATTGTAAAGATAAGCTTAAATTTTCTAAAAAAGTTCTTTCATGTGTAAGTTTGAATATAATTATTATATTGTTAAATTAGCAAATCTTAATCAATTTTTAAATAAATAATAAAATAAAAAAAACCTGCAAAATTTCAAGGGGGGGGGGGGAGGCACAACCTGAAAAAAAAAGTTGTTTTTTAGTAAAATTCTGAAAGCATAGTTTTAAAGTTAAAAAAAAAAAATACGCTTATTAGAATTTTCCAGGGGGGGGGGGGGTGCCCCATTGTGTCAAAGAATGGAAATTTTCAGTTTATGTTCTTCCAACATGCACATGAAATATCACATCTCTATCTCACAGTTTATTCACCTGAAAGGCAGTTGTGTGAGCTTTATCATAGCATAGCGAGTACTTGATTTTTCTCAAATACTGTATTTTTGATTTGTGTCACTTTTTTTTTTCTTTTTTTGCTAAAGTGTGATGTGTCTGACGAAGGTATGTTTTATTATTTTTATTTCTTCTATTTGTAATGTTTAAAGTGAAATAAAAAAACGAAAAAGATATTTTTTGGTCGTGTAATTGCATGAAATACTATTGTATTGTCTTATTGGGTTTCGACTAACTTGTAATAATGTTATATTCCGCTTTAAATTCATCGCTCATTATTCAATTTTTAAGCATTAATACTTTGGTAATATTAGTTTGTCCTATTTGTCTGAGGTTTAGGTTTATGGTAAATACTTTTTCTCTGATTAAAATAAGTTTCTTAATAACATTGCTGTTTTCATGTACTTTAATATTTTAGAATTTAGATCATAATGTTACTATTACAACTAATATTGTAAATAAATTTAGTTTCTGAAAATAATAAGTACAATAAAGTATTCATATTTTCACCAAAACAACAATAATAATAATAATAAAGACTTGTTTTCTTATGTGAAAAGCTGGAATTTATTATAGGATAAAGTCGATTAATTTTAAGAAAAAGTCATTACTGTTAAAACGTTTAAAATACTTTAAACATTTTACTTCTCCCTTTTGTAAACATAAATAAAGAAGTGCTTGTTAAATGTGAAGTAATTTTTCTGATTTGAAAATTTTCAAACCTTCATTTTTTTTAAAAGGCAGATAACTAGTAGGATATGTATATTGCAAAAAATAATCTTCACCTCTTCAGGGTTTAAAGAGATACTAATATTATTTTAAATGCAATTTTCTTTTTCATAATGTTATTTACAAATATTGCTAAAAACTAATGTTTTATATTTTTAGCTATTAAAATGACAGCTTCATGTAAAAATTTTAAACATCTTCATACCAATCAAACAAAATAATTACAGCAAAAAATTGTAACTGTGTAAAATTTGTCATTTGTCATATTTTTACAAGGCTGATTAAGAATTTGTAAATGGTCTCTTAATTCTCATTTTTATTTATTTGGTGGGGGGAGTATAGTTGTGAAAATATATTCTAGCACCAAAAATGTAAAAACTATATAATAAATTAATGCTACTTTTTAGTTGTACAGTTTAGAAAAAATGCAATGTGACACTCTTAATTTTATTGTTAAAAAATGAAAATTCTCAAATAAGCAGTAATACAATTTATTCACTGTATAACAAACATCTTTAACATTAAATATTAGCCAAAACTAATACTGGAAAATGAGGTGAAGATTATTTTTTGCAATATGCATATACTAGTTATCTGCCTTTTAAAATCAATGAAGGTTTGAAAATTTTCAAATCAGAAAAATTACTTTTCATTTAACATTTAACAAGCGCTTCTTTATTTATGTTTACTACAAAATGCAGAAGTAAACAAAGGTTTGAAAATTTTCAAATCAGAAAAATTACTTTTCATTTAACATTTAACAAGCACTTCTTTATTTATGTTTACTACAAAATGCAGAAGTAAACAATAAAGGTTTGAAAATTTTCAAATCAGAAAAATTACTCATTTAACAAGCACCTTTTTATGTTTACGAAATGCAGAAGTAAAATGTTTAAAGTATTTTAAACATGTAAAGAAAAATGACTACACACACCTTTTACTTAAAATATTATCGACTTTTTTGTATGGTAAATTCCAGCTTTTCATATAAGAAAACTTTTTTTTTTTTTTTAATCTTGTTTTGGGGAAAACATGAATAGTTAATGATGCTTTATTATTTTCAGAAACTAAATTTATTTACAGTATCAGTTTTGTAACATTATGATCTAAAATATGAAAGTATATGAAATTAGCAATGTCATTAAGAAACGTATTTTAAACAGAAAAAACATTCACTACCTAAATCTGACACAAACTAGTATTTCCCTCATATTAATACTTAAAAATTGAATAATCGGCGATGTATCTTAAAGCGGAATATAACATTATTAAAAGTTAGTGGAAACTTAGTATCAGATAAAACAATACATTAAAATTTGATGCTGTTATGCGATCAAAAAATATCTTTATCGTTTTTTATTCTACTTTAAACATTACAAATAGAAATAAAAATAAAACATACCTTCGTTTCTGCAGTATTTTGTTGCAAATGAACGCTGAACGGCCGAACTCTTCAATTTGAAGCTTTCAAAGCACTAAACAACACCTAACGAAAAAGAAAGATGGACGACGCCATTGCTAATATGCTATCGGAATGCTGATTCCACTCGGAAAAAGTCTGACGGAAAGTTTGGGAGGGTTTCCACTGGTCTTTTCCGATAGCAAAAGCAATCCGATATGTTCGTGCTAGCGAAAGAAGAGAGGCTGTCGGAATATGACGTCACATCGGAGAAACTCCGACATGGAAACGATTCCGCTAAGCTCGTGGTAGACCCCCAGGAGCGGAATTTTCCGGTTTACAAAACTTCGAAGCTCTTTGTCGTCTAAAATAAATCTGATGTGTAGTACACCCCCCACACCATTTTTTTTTTTTTTTGTATATTAACAGTTGTTGAAATACATATGCAAATTTTTGGTGAATTATACAATCCCTTTTATTTACTTATTTTTAAATTCAAGAAATATGCGCATTTTTGGGGGCTTTCATTGTTTTCAAATATTT
This sequence comes from Salticus scenicus, assembly GCA_963930645.1. NCBI lineage: Eukaryota > Metazoa > Arthropoda > Arachnida > Araneae > Salticidae > Salticus > Salticus scenicus. The sequence continues at coordinate 1,232,239 of CAWVNO010001064.1, forward strand.
ATTTATTGAAATATGTAGGACATTTATACATTTTTAAATAAATAAATATATTTTTATTACTAACTCTTTTTATTGGAAAAAGGGGGTGGTCAATTACTAGATATCTAAAATATTATGAATGCTAATAAATGACTGTTAAATTTCCATATATCTCAGTAACTGAACAATGTTGTTAATTACTATATGTATGAGATGTTTCAATTAAGTTTTCGCAGCGAATTTTTAAGTTTGCGAAAAATTCTAGCGTTCGACTTCAATATTGTGTTTGGGATTCGATACTTTAATTGGTTTAGAAAGAATGTGGAATTATTTCTGGACAAAATCGTCGAAAGAAATTAGTTTGCTGTAAGAAAGGATGTATGGGTGGGTGAGTTTAACACCGTACTAGAGCTATACGCTATGGAAAATTGGTGACGGTCTGCAATTCTTGGAAAGGGGATACAGGAATGTGTTTGTTAGTAGGTGGATTGGCGTTAACCGATATAAATTAATATGATTTATGTATTAACTTTGAAACATAATTTAAATATAAAGTTTTACAAAAAACTTACTTCAAGCGATTTTTAAAATGGAAAATTGAAATGGCGGATGACTAACATGACCATGATCATTTGCTGGATGCAAGTGGTCAATTATTAGCAAAATCTCATTTTGAAACTATTATTGTGAATAAGAAATTTTTAGAAAAGAGAATAAAGAAATGTTTCTCGGTTATTAATCCTTATACAGGGTGATTCAGAACTATTGTTTACAAATCTACATGGCGGATAGAATTACTATAACAAGTAAGAATCATATAGGGACATACGGTCGCATGCGCAATCCAGGCACGCAAAAGGGTGCTAGAGGTCGACATAGAAGCTAGATACCCTATATTAAAAAGAGACTGGACATTTCCGGAAAGTCGGCCATTTTAGTGCCAAATTGGAGCGATCCCCGTATAACGTAATGCTTTTTTCTTCGCTATCGACACTCTACTATACAACATAAATGGAAGAAAATTGTATTAAATTTGTTCAGAAAGCAATGCAGAATATAAATATGAAATTTTTTTTCGTTCTAGAAAAAATAGATTTGAAGAAAAATGCATTTTATTTTAACTTTCGGTAAGATATGGTTAGTTATTCAACTCCGATCGGAAAACAGATGAATTTATTGTTATATATTTCTATATTAAGCAAAATACGTTGATTGTGAAAGTAATTATACCTTATTTTTTCTGAGGGCATACATTTTATATTTAAAAAGTTGAAAAGTTTTTAACAAAAATAGGGTAATCTTAGTTTTTGTCAAGTATTTCATGAATAAATGTAAAACTACGGCAGAAGAAAGGAAATTATTTTTTATTATTTTATAAAAATATTTATGTAATATATTTACCAGCTAAAAATACATATTTTATTTATTTCAAATACACGTTATTATTAATAATAACGTAATTATTTATTTCTGTAAAAAATATTAACCGATAACATACCCTCCAACATACTAATTAATATTCCGCAGTATTGTTAGTCCGGCCCTTTTTATCCCACCAATAAATTTTCATAGTAATAGTCTCCAAATGCAATTGCGATTAAATAAGAAGAAATAATTACAAGATAAAAAGAACTTTTATACACCATGTTTTTAAATTTTCTGTTGAATCATATAAACGCTACTGAAGGCAGCGAGAACTAGGAGAAATTGGATAAAAGTATTAAAAAAATTCCTTGCTATCGTGTTTTAAGCTATTATAAAAGTTTCAAATGGCTATCTAGCCGGGAAGTTAGTTAAAAGTTGATTGCAAGCTCTGTACTGGTAACGCTGCCGAAGGCATCAGGGTCCCGAAGCAATTGGTTAAAAATATTTTTGAAATGCATTTTCACCGTATTCTGAACTATTCTGAAAGTTTCAAATGTCTAGCTACCGGGGAAGTTAGTTAAATAAATTTTCTGTCGAATTATATAAACGCTGCCGAAGGCAGTAGGGACCTCAAACAGTTGACTAAAATTATTTAAAAAAAGTACTGTCACCGTGTTCTGAACTATCCTGAAAGTTTCAAATGTCTAGCTAGTCGGGAAGTTAGTGAAAAATCGATTGCAAGCTTTGTACTGGTAACGCTGTCGAAGGCAGCAGGAACCCGAAGCAGTTGGTTAGAAATATTTAAAATTTGCATTTTCGCCGTGTTCTAAACTATTCTGAAAGTTTCAAATGTCTAGCTAGTCGGGAAGTTAGTTAAATTTTGTGTTGAATCATATAAACGCTGCCGAAGGCAGAAGGGACCTGAAACAGTTGACTAAAAGTATTAAAAAAATGTATTGTCACCGTGTTATGAGCTAGCCTGAAAGTTTCAAATGTCTAGCTAGTCGGAAAGTTAGTGAAAAATCGATTGCAAGCTTTGTACTGATAACGCTGCCGAAGGCAGCAGGAACCCGAAACAGTTGGCTAAAGGTATTAAAAAAATGTATTTTCACCGTGTTCTGAACTATTCTGAAAGTTTCAAATGTATAGCTAGTCGGGAAGTTAGTTAAATAAATTTTCTGTCGAATCATATAAGCGCTGCCGAAGGCAGCGGGACCTGAAATAGTGTACTAAAATTATTAGAAAAGTGTATTGTCACCGTGTTGTGAGCTGTCCTGAAAATTTCAAATATCTAGCTAGTCGGGAAGTTAGTTAAAAATCGATTGCAAGATGACAAACAAACAAATAAACAAACAAACATACATACAAACAAGAATCGAAGTTAATAAAAACATGGTAAAATACTCTAAAAATATACTGGTGTTAAAAAGAAGGCGGGGATAACAATACTACGGAATATTAATTAGTATGTTGGAGGGTATGCAATAATAAAAAATAAAAAATTGATAAATAATAATTTGTAAAAATATTAACTAATATTTTTAGAAATTAAAAAATGTGTTTATTTATTTTATTTAAATTTGCTTATTTCATAGATTTTTTTCATTTTTTAGTTTTAAAAAATATTATGTAAATAAAAATAATAACTTACTTAAATATTATTTATAAAATTTATTATGGCAAATATTATTTAAAAGAAATTTATATTTCATATGCTAGTAAATAATATATACCTTATTTTCTTTATTTTTATCAATTTATTTTAAGAGAACGGATACATTTTGCGTACTAATAAATAATCAAAAAATATTTTTTTAATATAGTTATTTTAAATATGTATTTTAAAATATATTAGAAAAATGCATTTAGATCTAACATATTAAATATATCGTAAAATAGAACTTAAAAACTAATAGCAAGCAAATAAATAATGTAATTATCTTATATGTTAGGAAGTTAATACGTAAAATAGCATGCAATAAGAGAATTCAAAGTATTTAGAACATGATATAAAATAAATAATTATGCATTTTTGTCTTTTAAACATATTTCAAAATTAAGGTAATTTATTTCCCAACAAAGTAAAAAATGTAATCAATAAATTCTCCTCTAGTTATGACGTAAAATAATCGAAATTTCTTCTCAGTGTAATGTGGTAAGCAATGGAGCAGTAGGCACTAAAATGGAGGATTTCGTCAAAAAGCCGGCACGCCAATGTCCAGTCTCTTTCTGATACAGGGTCTCTAACAGAAGCCAGGAAATCTGACCAGGATGAAGCGATACATGAATAGAGAATTGGCGGATATGGATATCGTTTACAGGGCAGCTAATTGCATTGAACAGACGAGGCCACCTCGTTTACCAGATCTGTCTCCTTTTTACTTTTTTCTTTGGGATTAGATGGAAACCTTAATGCATGAAATCCCGTGAAATGGAAAGTGGATTTAGCAGCACGTATCGTTGCCGATGCACTAGGCTTTATTGCGAGCGTGCATCGATCGATGCATTGTCGTAGCTAGACGTGTAATGCGAAGCTGCGGGCTGCCACTTCGAAACCTGCTTTTAAACTTTATTTAAACAAAAATTTATAACTCTTTTTTATTGAATAAATGATTGTTATTTGCGAGCTGTCTCGCATCTTTCAATCTCTGGCTTCATAGGAATAAATTAATGCACCTCATTTCAGTGAGAGTTTTTTCTCGAAAGCAAAAGTCGTACCAGTAAAAAATTGAAGAAAAATAAAAATGTTTGGGATCACCCTGTAAAAAGTAATGTTTGAAATGCGTTCCGGCATATGATTACGTGGAATTTTCTTGTTATAAATTTTTTATGAAGGTACCACAATTATTATGGAGATAAAACTTAAAAAAAAAATAATAATAATAATAAAAAATAAATAAATAATAAATTAATTTTAATAATAATACATAGGAGGTCCTACAAAATACTGACTTCAATTACAATTTCGAATCTCTTTGAAGCATTTGCGAAAATATATTTTCCCATTGGATTCTTGCTTGTTTTTGTGTTCCTGACTTGCATGTACATTTTTGAACAATAGTTTTAAATCCCCCTGTATATAAATTATTTCTTAGAAAATTTTTCAAAAATGTTGCCATTGATTATATTTATTAGAAAATAAGATAAAAACTTTGAGAAATTTCCGGTAAGGGTCTTGAGGGGTGCAGAAAACTAAAATTCTAGTAGTCATCTGGCAAATATGACTGTAATATGCTTCTTACTTGAAACAGTTTTTTTGAAAACCTGTTTGTATACAGGAACTCGCACAAGAGAAAGGCAATCTACTGCATGAAATATATCTTCAAAACTTATTTTACTATCTTTATATAATACATGAAACATAACGAAATGAATATTTATGTGTAAGTTTGTTTATAGGGTCGCACAAAAGTATATAGATGTAATTAAATGCATTATAGACTATAAGAAAAAACAGATGAAAGTGCATTTTTAGTTCTACTACAATTTTCTTTTTCTTATAATGACTAGGGGGCTCTGCCCCCTGCTCGCTCCGCTCACCAACCCCCGAGGAAGGCTTCGCCTCCCCCCGACTCGCTTCGCTCATTATCCCTGCGGGATTCTACCCGACTATTCGCAACTTTGCCTTCCATTGAATTGGAACATAACACAAGAGAGTTGAACAATATTATAAAAATCTACCATATTTGGTATCGCATTGAAATACACAATATTTAATATTATATCGTGTATAATATGTCAAAAATCTGTTATAATGTTCGACAATTTAATAACAATTTGCCATTATTTTGAGAGAGAACATAAAATAAACAACCATAGCACTAATTATTTAGAACAGAGAGAAATTCTTGACATCTAAATCATTTAGTGTTACAACTTTAGTATATATCATATACGATCGACTTGTTAAATTTTTGTCACTGTTTGACGATGAATTTTTTGGGTGTTATTGCTTGATTAAAGAAATTATGAACTTATTTTTTCTAATGTCTGTATTTTTTTTTACTATTGAATTTTTTTAGTTAATTTAGGACAATATGTAATACTCTGCATTTATTTCCAGCGTACAGCAAGGTTTAAAATGGTGCTTCCAACACTAAAGATGCAACTTTTTAAAGTGCAATTTTTCTAGAATAGGATTTAGTCAGGTTGAAGATAAATATCTTATGCGATTATTGCAATTATTTTAAAAATTTCATTAGTAGTAGTAGTACGACACGACAATTTCTGTCAGATAGCGATTTTGCATTGTCGCCACTTATTGTATTACACCATGAAATTTCCAAGATGCCTGTCAATATCTGATTTTACCATTTAATTTCTTAAACTGTATTAAATACTGAGGAACAACTTCAGTATATCCCCACATCGACATTTTGCGATTTTTTGTTGGCGATTATGGCTAAATATAAATGATACAATCATAATCTAAATCATAAATTATAAAACATAAAATCATAAATCCAAAATAAACAACGCATATAAGCTGCCATATTATATCGCAAACAGTCCAGAACGACATCGTTATCGTTCAAAACGATGCCAAAGAAAAATCGCCAAATTCAGCTGTAGGGATATACTAAAGTTATATCAATACTAAGGAAAAAAAAAAAAAAATTATTTATATAGAACATCCGGTTCTTACGTATTATCGCAACCAGGTTGGCGCGATTTGTAAGTTTGAGTAAGAAAGTTATTAGTATTAATTAAGTTATTATTATTATTAGTTATTATTATTATTAGTTATTATTATTATTATTAAGTTGTTATTATTATTATTAGTTAAGTTATTAGTATTAGTTAAAGTATTTCACGGCATTCAATCTAACCAGTAAGCAAAATAATTTCTTTACGAAAAACCACGTATAACACGTAGAGTTGCCGTAAGTAGGGTCGCCAAATTGGAACAACTATAGTATTTCCCCTCAGATAGATTTGGCGATTTTTCGTTGGCGATTATGGCTAAATCATAAATCTAAAAATCATAAATCATATAGCATAAATGATAAAATCGTAAGCCAAATTATAAATCATAAATCTAAAATAAATAGCATGTAGGCTGCCATATTATATCTCAAACAATCCAGAACGACATCGTTATCGTTCAAATCGGCGCCAAAGAAAAATCGCCAAATTCAGCTGAGGGGAAATACTATAGTTGTGCCATTCCTACATTCCTTTATATATATAAAAAAAAAATGTCCTGTTGTATTAAATTCTGTTTTCTGCAAAGTTTTATATCAATGCTTAAAAATCAGAAATAGGTTGCGGATTTTATTATCATCATTATTATTGCACTATTTTATAATTTATCTCTATAGGAAGGCATGGCTAGAGTGGCTAATGGCTATTGTGGTTGCGTAAATGAATTCCTTGGCGAAAAACGTACGAGCTTCATTTTTAAATTTTAAAAATCGCTAAACTGGTCATAGTAAAGATCTATCCTATTAAATACTATAGCATTTCCCCACAGCTGAATTTGGCGATTTTTTTTTTTTTTTGGCGCCGATTTGAACGATAACGATGTCGTTCTGGACTGTTTGCGATATAATATGGCAGCCTGCATGCTATTTATTTTGGATTTATGATTTTATGATTTATAATTTAGCTCAGGATTTCATCATTTATGATATATGATTTAGCCATAATCGCCAAAAATAAATCGCCAAATTCAGCTGTGGGGAAATACTATAGTTGTTCCAAAATGTCTGCGCTTAATCTCTAACTCTATACCAATAATTGTTTAACATAATCATGGTATTCATTACTAAATCTTTTTCGCCTAACGTTAAAATAAAGGAACAACTTCAGTATATCCCCACAACGATATTTGGCGATTTTTTGTTGGCGATTATGGTTAAATCATAAATCTAAAAATCATAAATGATAAAATAATAATCTAAATTCTAAAACATAAAATCATAAATCCAAAATAAACAACATATAGGCTGCCATATTATATCGTAAACAATCCAGAGCGACATCGTTACCGTTCAAAACGGCGCCAAAGAAAAATCGCCAAATTCAGCTGTGGGGATATACTGAAGTTATACCATAATATAAACTAAAATAAAAATATAAACTAATTTTCGTTTCATCTTTATTAAATTTTTACGTAATATTTTTAAAATATCGGTTATTTTCAAATGCTTTGCTATCCGCGATTGTAATGAAATGCTCGCCCTCTGGTGGGCTAAGGTGAAATTATCACACCACTGCATATCATCATATTATGCAATCGATTTTCCATGATGTAATGGCGGAGAAAGAACAATTATTAATCCACGTGGCTATTATATTTACTAACAACTGCAGTTCAGAGAGCGCCATCTATCGATCATTACAAACGCGGATTCTAAATATTTTTTTCTTCTCTCGAGCATCTCAAAGCTGTCAATTATTGAATTTTTCTTATTTACACCATTGATCACATTTTAATTTTCCTGAGGAAAGTGACGTCAGAGACACAGAAAAAAAACGTCATAAGAGAAACTTTTCCCTCCGGTGGCAAATAGAGTACCTGTATAAACCCGTGTTTTTACTTAATAACTTCGTCAATTAAAATGATAGAAATTTCTAAGCAGCTGAAATGCCTTCCTTAAAGCAGTCGAAATACACTGATATATCTCATGACGCGGAGAACCATGCCCTCCGCGAGAAGTTGCTGTCGCAGACAAAAAAAAATTGATGCCAGCGACAGTTACTTTTTTTTAATATATAGAGATAACAAGATGGAGTACACTATGAAGTGCCTACCGCATATGTAATTTTTAGACAATATACAGAGTTACACAAAAGCAATTTATTTTATTTTTAACTCCTTTAAATGTAAGGCTAGAAAAAAATTTCGCGAGATTTTTTTTTTTTTTCATAACTGAAAACAAGGTATTTTTAAGATGATGAAATGCAATAAGTGCAGACAGAATCACGTAACGGGGAAGTATACGCACACGTTCCCTCAGAACCTTCTCATTTTCCATTTCTACACATGGGGGGGGGGGGGGGCTTTTCATTTGTTATCAGTTTATATATATATTAATTTCCCATTGAAAAGTTAAAAGAATTCTAACTAGGGTAAGTGCACCAGAGTGATGGACACTTTTAGTGCAATCTCTGATGTTTTTAATGTTCTGGTCATCAGAACTTTTTATTTGACACCCACTCAGTGTTCCAGTCATTGACACTTTACCAGTAATTTCCACCCTATGTTCCACTGTTTGACACTGCTAGTTATTCATTTTACCAGTTAGCACCCTATGCTCCAGTGTGTGACATAAAATGTTAAAATTCTTATATGTAAAATATATGCTTTTATCATTTTACTTATTTATTAATTGTTTCGGGATAGATGTCAATTACTAGAGCATGTTAATCACTGGAGCACCCAGGGACCGATTTACTCACTTGGAGGCCCAGGGCACTCATGTTCAGTGGGCCCCTTTTCCTCGTACTTTAATATTACAATAAACAAAAAAAAAAAAAAAAAACGCATATTTTTGATTCATGAGTCTAAAAATTCTCTTTACTTCACTTCACTTTTAATTTTATTAGTAAGAGTAAATCCGATGCTTGTCTATCGAATAAATGTACGTCGCACCTGTGTATCTGCTCTGCAGTGCGTGCCTTGGATTTAGTTAGCCTTGGTAAGAGTTTGGTATGCAGTAACGATAGTATGCAGTTGTATTTGCGTTTAGCGAAAATATTGCAATTTTTCTGAGAGTTTCTTTGAAAGATCATACCGCCGATTTATAAAACAGCGCAATAATACCTCCATCCATTGACGAAAAAACAAAAAACAACGATCCTTATAACAAATGTGGAAATTTTTCATTTTAACTATTTTTTTTTTTAAATATATGATGGAATTTCTTAGAGGCCCCCTCAGTGTGAGGGCCCAGGGCACATGCCCCGAATGCCCTGCCTTAAATCAGGCACTGGGAGCACCGCTATATTCTCTTCTACATTTATACGAAATTTTGCCCTACAATGCTAAATTAAACTGGGTACTCTGGAACTCTGATTAGTTCTCTCATCCTATATTTGTTCTCATAAAGTTATATTACAGGACATACGATATTCAAGCTAAGAAATATAGCCTATAAGTTAACACGGTCGCAGACTGTAAGGCTCCACTCTATCCGATTCGAGACATTTACCTTATCCTAATTTATCATTTAATTTTATTAGGGACAGTTTCATATTTCAGTTTTCCCGCTAATCCTTAGTATTTTCAATCCAATAATTCCCATCATGCAAGTTCATGGAAAATATTGCCGTATTCTGCTATGTTAAATAAAAAAATAAAAGAATAAATAAAAATTCAAATAACTTGCAAAGTTTTCAAAGTAGAATATATTAGTTTATTTTGAATAAAATATTCACCTATTAAGTATGCGTGAGTAAGTTTTTACCTCTTATTCAAACTTTACCTTGAGATATTTATTTTTCAATATTATATCACTTGTCAAATAGACATTAGGTAAGTAAAATTTCGCTTACCTGTAAATCTTCTTACTGGAAAAACTGTTTTTATATTATCTTACTTGACTGGTGATTGTCTGCATTCTCCAGTTTTTTTATTCTGGGACTCAGTACTCATTCTGTAATGAAATCTATAACATTTTATATTAATCTTTGGTGAATTGTATTCATGTAAAAATTAATCAATAATTGATTTCTTGAATATTTATTGTAGTATTATTTTTATGGAGCGAGCTCGAAGCTCGCTCTTACTCGAAGAAGCACTTACATTCGTAAAACTAAACAAGTTTCACAGAGGCGAAAAAAGATACATCAGATTCATCTACATTTAACCCGCAGGGTGTGGCGAGAACGCGGAAACAATTGAGTTTAATACATCTACATATCACGTACTGAAAATGAGAGTTCTTTAAATGAAAAAGTTTCTAGGTTAATATTAAATATGAATTTCGGAGTCTATAATGTTCTAACATCCCCACTTAGACTCTGAAAGTCTTTTTTTTTTATTTAGTTCAATAGTTTGTTTCTATGTTTAACAAAGATAGTTCTGGGTAAAGCCTTTGTGAGGATGTCTGCAATCATAGTTTCTGTAGATTTATAAACCATTTGGATTTTTTTTCTCTTTAATGTTTTCACGAAGCAAATGATATCGTATATCTATATGCTTCGTTTTATGATGGTACTTGTCACTTTCTGCTAATTTAATGCAGGACATATTATCCTCATACAAAGTTATTGGTTCCTCTTGATTTAAATCTAGTTCGTGCAATAAATTCTTAATATATATTATTTCTTGTGCAGCGTTCGCTGCGGACACATATTCAGCTTCAGCGGAGGACATAGCGATGCAATTTTGTTTCTTTGAGCTCCATTGAATGGGATTTCTTCCGACCATGAACAGGTTTCCTGCGATTGATCTTCTATCGGATGCATCATTTGCCCAATCTGAATCTGCATATGCCCTCAGGATAGGTTCTTCTTTATTGCTAAATGTTAATTTTAAGTTTATTGTTGTTTTTAGATAGCGTATGACTCTCTTAACCGCCTCCCAATCCTTTGATCTGGGACACTCATTCCTTCTGCTTAGAATCCCCACTGCAGCGCTAATGTCCGGTCGCGATACCGTGGCTATGTAGAGTAGCGCTCCGATAGCTTGTCGGTATTGGGTGTTGTGCGGTAGAAGGTTTTCGTTATCGACTAACTTTATGTAGCCTGGCTCCATGGGAGTATCTGTCGGTTTCGCATTTTCAAGCCCAAATTTGGTTATTAGTTCCATTATTTTGTTTGTTTGGTCGAGCGTTATCGTATCTTTACTGGGTCTTTCTAAATTTATACCTAAATAATACTTAGCTTCGCCTAAGTCTGTCAACGGATATTCTTCTTTCAATTTGTCTATTAACATGTTTATAATTTTATTTTCACCCGCAATTAATAAATCGTCAACATAGACTAGAACATACGTTGTTGAATTATTTTGTTTTCTTTTATAAAGACATTTATCGTACTGGCTTTGATTGAAACCTAATTTGCATAATGTATCATTTAATTTCTGATTCCAAGCCCTCGCGGCCTGCTTTAACCCATAGATGGCCTTTTTCAACTTACAAACCTTATGCTCTTCGCCTGGTGCAGCATAACCCTCTGGTTGCTGCATATATACATCCTCCTGTAATTCCCCATGTAAGAAAGCCGTCTTAATGTCAACATGTCTTAAACTTAAATTTTTGTACAGGGACATTGCTAGAAAACTTCTTATGGTTGTGTGTGATGCAACAGGTGCAAAGGTTTCATCATAATCAACGCCATATTTTTGGGAAAATCCCTTGGCTACCAACCTCGCTTTATATTTTTCTACTAGTCCCTGATTATTGAATTTTGCCTTAAATGCCCATTTACTACCAATTACTTTAGTTCCTGGTGAGGCTTCTACTAATTCCCATGTTTCGTTTTCATTAAGTGAGTTTATTTCCTCTAACGTGGCTTTAATCCAATTTTCTTTCTCTATGGGATTTTTCATTTTCATTATATCGTCCCAACATTTCGGTTCTTCAATTCTTTTATTGTTTACTGTGAACGTAAATCTATCAGGTGGTACCCCCCTATTAGATCTTTGCGATCTTCGCGGTAAGTCTTGTGAATTATCTGACAAACTGCTATCATCTGTGTTTTCTGCTTCCGAGTCTATTATCTGCAGTTTTGGTGATAATTTTATGTTATCAGGCCTTTCATCATTATTTTTTAATGTTTCATTATTTATTATTTCTTTATTTTCATGTTCTACAAATTTTACAGTACGACTTATAATTATGTTTTTACCATTCGTACAAATTCTATACCCTTTACTCCTATTATCATACCCTACAAATATACCTTGCTGGGCGGTATCATCTAATTTTCCCCTGTGTACCTTTTGTACATAAGCATAGGCACGACAACCGAAGGGTTTTAATTTTGACAGGTCAGGTTTTCGACCCGTCCATAATTCGTAGGGTGTTGATTCACACGCGGAAGTCGGGAGTCTATTCTGTAAGTAAACAGCCGTATTAATTGCCTCACCCCAGAAAGAATTCGGTAAATTTCCATCTTTTAATAAGCAACGTGCCATCTCAACCAAAGTTCGATTTTTACGCTCAGAAACGCCATTCTGAGGAGCCGAATAGGGGACTGTGAATTGATGGTCTATTCCTAATTTTCCTAAATATTCATCAAATTCTTTTCCGGTGTATTCCCCTCCATTGTCTGAGCGGATTGCCTGCAAAGTTCTCCCGAATTTATTTGTAGTCATTGCTATGTATTGTTTTAATTTTGATAAAACTTCGTCCTTACTTCTTAATAAGTATATAACGGTAAATCGACTCAAGTCATCTATAAATGTCAAAAAATAATACTTTCCACCGACCGTGGGGGTTTTCATCGGCCCGCATAAATCGCTGTGAACCAACTCTAAAACTTTTGTTGCCCTAAATTGAGCCTTTTTGGGATAAGGATTGTCAGTTAACTTAGATAATATGCAAGTTTCGCATACACTATCATGTTTGCAATCATCTAGTTTAATCCCTGTTGCCATGTTTTTGTTTACTAACTGTTTTATATGATTAACATTTCTATGACCCAATTTAACATGCCATTTGTCTATGCAGTTTTTGTTTTCGCACGTTTTCACAATGTTTATGGTGTGTGTTGTATCTGAATTTATTTTACATTCATATAAATTATTATTGATATACCCTTCAATACATGTTTCGCCTTCATGCATTATTTTGCATGATCTATCTTTAAATACTGCTATACACCCATTTTCTGTTGCCCCTTTCACAGATATGAGATTTGTCTCAATATCCGGTACATACAAGACATTTTTTAACAGTATGGTGTTTTGTGTATTATTTGAATTTATGGTATGTAATTTTACAGATCCATGTCCAAACGATTTTATTTCCTGCCCATTCGCGATCGTCACGCAGGAGGAGCTAGGATAGAATTCATAAAATTTACTTTTATCGTTACTTACATGTGTCGAACACCCTGAATCAATATACCACTTATCTGATTTCATACCCATATATAATGTAAATACCTTATTTGATTTATTTTTATCAGTTGCCGAAGTCTGTGTTTTGTCTGCGTTATCTCTATCATGAGAGCACATTGCAGTTCTAAAGGGCTGTCTGTTTTTGTTATATCTATTATTTTGTTTGGATCTCGAGTTATTTTTTCTCTTTAGAATCCAGCATTCGTCGATATCGTGATTATTTCTTTTACAGAACTTACAGAATTTCACGTTTTCATTTTTTGTTTTAGTTATTTTCAAAGCTGAAATATTGTTTTCGTGTTTATTTTCTTCTCTCTTTAAATATTCGTCGATCAGTTTGGATCGGATAAACTCGGGAGAAAGGTCTGCTTCATCTCTACTTTCCAAAGAAGTAATTAATACATCATAAGATTGCGGCAGAGAACAAAGCATTAATGCTGATAGATGCTGATCGCTTATTTGTTCACCAATTGCTATCAGCTTGTCGCGCGTTTGGTATATTTTAGTGATATGCTCTGTCATATTACCTCCTTCACTTAATTTAATGGAATATAACTTGCGAAGGAGAAATAGTTTACTTGAGAGCGATGACCTCTCATGTATTTTTTTAAGAGCTTCCCAGCATTCACGAGCTGTGGATAGGTTCTTAACGTTTACTATTTGAGAGTCATCAACTAATAAATTTATAATTGCACGCGCTCTACGATCCTTAGACCTCCATGTATCGGTTATTGGCGTTGGAGGCTCATCACTTATAACTATGAATAAATCATCTTTTTGTAACAAACTTTCAACTCTAAATTTCCATATGTCGTAATTATTTGCATTTAGTGCTTCAATGTTGGTATCTTTAAATAAGTTCATTTTGTTTATTTAATTTATTTCTCCAAAATAGTCTGTTTGAAAAAACAACAGTTTGTTTCAATTCGTTAATATATAGGTATATAAGTAGACAGTTATTATTTTTTTTTTATTTTAAAGATAGTTATCAGTGTTCGTAATTTATTTTTCACCAAGAATAGTTTATTTGAAATATAAACAAATATAAACAGTTTTTTTTTTTTTGTGATATTTCTCAATGTAAAGTATATAAATGTCAACTGTTTTTTTTTTTTTTTTTTTGTTTGTTTCAGCAAGAATAGTTTCTTTGAAAAAACAGTTTATCGAATCATACTCATAATCTATTAGTTTATTTTGAATAAAATATTCACCTATTAAGTATGCGTGAGTAAGTTTTTACCTCTTATTCAAACTTTACCTTGAGATATTTATTTTTCAATATTATATCACTTGTCAAATAGACATTAGGTAAGTAAAATTTCGCTTACCTGTAAATCTTCTTACTGGAAAAACTGTTTTTATATTATCTTACTTGACTGGTGATTGTCTGCATTCTCCAGTTTTTTTATTCTGGGACTCAGTACTCATTCTGTAATGAAATCTATAACATTTTATATTAATCTTTGGTGAATTGTATTCATGTAAAAATTAATCAATAATTGATTTCTTGAATATTTATTGTAGTATTATTTTTATGGAGCGAGCTCGAAGCTCGCTCTTACTCGAAGAAGCACTTACATTCGTAAAACTAAACAAGTTTCACAGAGGCGAAAAAAGATACATCAGATTCATCTACATTTAACCCGCAGGGTGTGGCGAGAACGCGGAAACAATTGAGTTTAATACATCTACATATCACGTACTGAAAATGAGAGTTCTTTAAATGAAAAAGTTTCTAGGTTAATATTAAATATGAATTTCGGAGTCTATAATGTTCTAACAGAATACTCAAGGTTAGCAATATTCTTGCCACCATCGTAAATGATATTTTAAAACCCCTTCAACATTTTTACAATGAAAATAATCATCCGTATGATACACGTCTATGTGAAACTCTTGCCTTTTATTCTCCTTTGTGAAGAAAATTGTAAATTTCAATGACTTACTAAGTTTTAAAATTAGAATATTGGAAGCAAATAAAGTTCTTTCCAGTTTAAAAGTGATATTTTAAAATTGGTCCGACTCTTCTGCGATCATTTTTCCTTGAGGTATCACCCACACAGTCTCACAAACTGAAACCCCTACAGAAGGACATCTTTTTTGTGATTTTCAGATTCTTCACGTCTAAAAACATCAACCGACTCCTGAATCCCGGAGTATTATTCTCACTTTTCCGGGTTTTTTTTTTTCCAGTTTCCATTCTTAAAATGGGCAGATCCATATTACTGAAAAAACATGAGAAGTCTGGCTTTCGTTCTAACATTTTAACAGTGCCTCAAGTCCTCCAAATAACGTATCAGAGGCCCCCAAATAACGTATTCTATTGTTGAATTTAAAAATAAAAAAATCTGGAGTGGTTCCACTCGACTTTTCGAACCTTAAGTAATGAACGGTTGTATAAATTAACTGAAGTAAGACAAATCGTTAAATAAACAGAAGGGAAAACTATTATAGTGTGTTTGAGTATTTTTCTCCATTGTTTAATTTTACGCTATTGCACTTCAAATAATTTGAGTAATAATTGATCATAATGATAAAGAATTTTTCGTTGCGTCCCTGTAAAAATCTATAAGTGCTAGTTTCACCAAAATCTATACAGTTTGTGAGACAGTGACTTATAACATGTGTATAAATTTTCATTTCAAATGATTAAGACTTTTAGACGCTATTGCACTTTAAATAATTTGGGCTCATAGACCATAATGATAAAGAATTTTTGTTTGTGTCCCTGTAAAAAAAAAAAAAAAAAAACTATAAATCTCAGAATTCACCAAAATCAATAGGGTTCGTGCTAGGGTGACCTATTATATACATACCAAATTTCAGCTCATTCTAAGAAAGCATTTAGGCGTTATCGTGTTCACTCACACAAACACACATCATCGTAAAAATAGTAAAAACGAGCTCAGGAATCCTCAAAACGTATAGAAACATCAAAATCTCAAAGTCGCATTTTTGACATGATTACAATACTTTCCTTATATATGTATGTTCGGATAGTAAAAATAAAGCGTTGTTATGCAAAGCAAAATTCGCATAATATATCTCAAGAAACCACAATTCTCAAATAAAATTCCAGACACAGGAAATTCCAAATGACATCTGCTTTCAAAAAATAAATAGCAGAACCGGGAAATTCCACCCCTGCTTTCACAACAACTCCCATTCCAGCAGCTTTCTCCTTCTTCAAATGGCATCTCCCCATCACTTTTTTTTTTTTTTTATCCATATTATTTGGTTTAAAAAAAAACTTACCAGCGCCGTCTAAATAACAGTTCGGAGGTAATTGAGGTAACGACATGTATACTTTTTTTCTCCTTAGCGTTTTCTCCTCCATACTTTTTAGTTTAA
Source organism: Salticus scenicus (assembly GCA_963930645.1). Lineage (NCBI taxonomy): Eukaryota > Metazoa > Arthropoda > Arachnida > Araneae > Salticidae > Salticus > Salticus scenicus. The sequence continues at coordinate 1,248,947 of CAWVNO010001064.1, forward strand.
TATGCTCAGAGCCTACATTTTATTTAAATTCCTCCCCCTCCCCCTCTTTTAATATCGCCTTAACTCTCAATTTCACACACTAAGCGATGAGTTGTCATTAGCAGGTGCCGGTATCCCGCCGATAAATGTTTCTAGTTAGAGCCCGGAAATTTAAAAAAAAGGATTTGGAAAAAAAGAAATAAGGATAAACAGAGAGAGAACATAAAATCGGAAATTGTTGTATGGCGGAGCTCTAATGGACTCGAAGCAGTTCGGGAAACAATTTCGGGTTATTCAAAATCGCACCTATCCTCGCTGAATTTCTGAAAATTATAATCGGTTTAAAGAACACCGATAACGTATGTTTTGCAATAGACAATTTGCACGTTTTCTGATTTTATTCTTATGTAATAGAAAATGAAATGGTAAGAAAATAAATACATGAATTTTCTTTATTTGAAATCTAATGACTGATTTATAACAATTTTAACGTCGCACTATTTACTCTATCGAGAAAACGCAGTATAATTTATCGTGACGCCACTCTTTATGACAACAAACAGAAGTAATCGTTGTTTACATTCGATTTCTTGCTTTGCTTTGCTTTGCTTTGCTTCTTGAATCAGAGAAATAGGTTTTGTACGTTATAATAATGACGGATATTAAAAAATCGTTGTATAAATATTGTATTGTACCATTTTGCACTAATACAATGGTTAAAGCTTCTCAAAAGTTATTCATTAGCGTTCCACAGAATCGTATTAAAGGAAAACATTATACAACCACCATGAAAAGAAAACAATTGAAAATAATGATAATGGAAAATGGTGATAATGATAATAAACGATTATACGATGAAAAAGAAATGCTCAGAAATCACATAAACAATTGATAATTACGAAAGTTAAAACAAATTGCTGCTTACTAACCAGGCTGACAGAATGTAAACATTGAAGCGTCATAAAGTGTGACGTCAGGCAGCGTTTTGAAGTCAAGTGATTTCTGGTTAATTTTAAAGTTATTTTTGAAATGAATAAGAACTTTTTTTTGCATTTTTAATAAACTTTTTGAAATTTGTGGGCCTAAAACTATCAGAAAAATATGATTTTGTTCAAATCCCCCATGTGTGCAAATTGTCCATTGTAAGCTTGTGGTCTAAAAACATTGTTTGATTATGAAAAATCGCAGTACACCTGACTACACAACTATCATTTCTATATTATATAGAATATATGCTAATGAGCTTTTACACATTCATTTATGATGGAATAATTTCATATATTGTGGTGAATACAGGTTGCACTAGTTTATATTTTTGTACAAAAATTAAGGGAATTTACTTGTCTATATTTTAAGCGAATTTACTTGTCCTCCATTCCAGGTAACTAGAAAATTTAATGAAATTTTTCGAGATGTTTGTGTGAGTCTTTAGACCAAGAAGTCAGTGGAGGGGCCCCGACCCCAAATGGATTTGTGCTTCCCGCAGTTGTAAGGTTAATCCCCCCTGTGTGCAAATTCCTCATTATCAAAATTTATCGTAAGATTCGTTTTAAAATAAAATGCTATAAAACTGGCAAAATACTAGAATACAGGATATATGTGGTAGGAAAAAAAATTGGCAGGGAAACAAATTTATAAGGGAGGTGTTACCATTCTTTTAAAATACGTTAAAACAAAAGCACGGCATTTATGCTAATTCGACTTCTTTCAACACAAGGAGCGCCTTTTCACAGCTAAAACAGTCGGAGCACGCGATTCTAGACGGATTTTCGACGATTCCTTGATCAAAAACTTTTGTTTCTTCAATTCCCAGTTTTTGCTTTTCTCTCCTCCCCCCTCCCCCCTCTCATTTTCGAGCGCTAAATGAGAAATAGTCACGTGAGGGTAATTTTCCAAAACGATGCGAAGTTTTCTTTTCGTGGAGGTGGAAAAGCTTCGCCTGCGTGAATTCAGACAGGTAATATTTCTTTTTTTAGATCACGCACATCTTGCGTCTGAATGTGCGATTATTATAATTTTTATATAGGAAACAACATGGGGTGGGAATTTGAGTGTAATTATTTTTATTTATGCTGTTATTGATGAATAATTTCAGTTATAAAGCGTGCCGGTAGCGCCATCTGTTATAGAAAAAACAAGAAATTTGCCTTGATTCTTCTTACATACCAATTAAAAATTTAAGCTTTTATTACTTTCTTCTATATGTAAGAAAGAGAAAGTGTTGGATTCGTGAAAATTTTCGAACTCCGCGTTTTCATGGATTTGCACGTTTTGGGATGTCCTGAACACGAATTGATAGTTTTTTGAAAATGTGTGTCTGTATGTGTGTATCACGATTTTTGTGGACACTGTATCTCACGAACCAAATGAATGAAATTTAACCAAACTTGGTATTAAGTTGCACCCTGACATAAACGGGTGCTGATTAGATTTGGGGACAATCGCTCAACAGGTGGCGCTGTGATCGCATTTTTTGTAAACTTTTAACATGGCAGTATAGGACAAAATTTCGTATAAATGTGCATAATGAGAGTTATTTTAAACGTGATTGTAAAATTAATATGAATTATTGATAATAGTAGTAGTTAACTAGTAAAAAAAATTGTGCATGTACCCCTGGGGGGGGGGGGAGGGGGTAAATTTGCAAGATGGGTATCTTTCGAAAGGTCTCGTCAATACCTTTAAAACGAATGGTTGAACTATAAATTTGTGATAATTTGAAACAAAGTTATCGATTTTTTTTTTTTAACTTTTAACAAACCAAAAAAAAAATATATATATATTTTTTTTTTAAATATTGTTACCGAGTGAATTTGTATAAAAAAATATAGAAGAAAGTCTTATAGAAGTCTTATAGAAGAAAGTCATACTAGTTTTTCCGATCGAATTCGATACACAGAAATACAATTATAAATTTTAGAAATGTAGTTATAAAAGCCCGTCTGCATGAATCAAAGGAGACACACTAAAAAAAAAAAAAAAAAAACGGAAGCTTTTACAGCAAAATGTGCTGGCACCCATATTGCCAGCATATTCTGCTGTTAAATAAGACAATTTACAGCGGAAACATCTGTAAAGAGAGACTCTTTTACAGTTGTTTCTGCTGTAAATTACTTCTTTTTTACTTTCCCCCTTCATGCACCCATATTGCCAGCATATTATGCTGTAAATCTACCGTTTTTTCTTACAGTGCAGTATATACATATGTTATACATTTATACATTAAGAGGGGACAATACCTAATCTCGCCGGCAGCCTTGGCCCATGTTATTCTATGGGAAAATTTGTTGCGACCATTACACATTACCTAATGAATATTTTTAAATTCTGTTTTCGCAGTCAGAAAATTCATAACCGTTAAATGAGTACTCACTTTTGAAAAATTATTTTTTTTAATTTTTACATTTTAATTTTGAGTTCAAAAATGCGATTTTTCACAAAATGCATTTTTCTCATTTTCTAATCGCAAAATGAAATACTAAAATTTTAAAAAATCAATTTTTGGAAAACAAGTACTAATTGAATGCATATGAATTTTCTAAATGTGAAAACAGAATTGAAAAATATTCATTAGGTAATGAGTAATTATGTAAACAAATTTTCCCATAGAATAACATGGGCCAAGGCTGCCGGCGAGATTAGGTATTGTCCGCTCTTAACCAAATTTATGATACTGCGCTGAACTTTGACTTGAACTAAGGCTGATTACATTTGGGTATCCATCTCTCAACAGGTAGCAATGTAATTCCAATTTTTTAATATAATAGTAACAGTAGACTTGAAAAGAGTCCATCCCCATCCCCCGGAATGTGTGAATTGTAAATTCATAATACAGGCATATTTCAAAAGAACTCGTCAATACTTTTAACCTTTTTCCTTTTCGCTCCCGTGAAAATGACGGAATGAGGTTTCGCTCTCTATTTCTCGTTTCCGTAAGATTTCCGGGCTGTAGTGATGAAATGTAACGCACTAAAAAAGTGCAAAAACAAACCATTTCTGATACCTTGAAATTTTTTGAAATGAAAACTTCTTTAGGCGCGTTGCGCACTTTTGGATGAACAAAAATCATGAAACTCGCGTCATCGTCAGCGAAGGCTTTCCACGAGAAGAAACATATTTTTTACTAATTTATATTATCGAAAGTGGAATTCGAGATTTAAGTTAATTTACACGTTTTGAGGTGTCCTGAATGGGTTTTCTTTTGTATCTCAGCTACTAATTAAAATAATTTCATAAGTAATACATCATTTGAAAGCTTTTCTGATTTGGAATCGAACAGTAGCTTACAGAAGTTTCTACCGCCAGATGGCGCTGTAATATTCGATATAATTTATTATGTAATATTCTGTATAATTTCGATATTTCAATTTCTAATTATGATTAAATTATTTTTAATGCATCATTCGAAAGATATTTTAAAGTTCTTTTATATTATCGAAAGTGGAATTCGAGATTTCACCTGATTTACACGTTTCGAGGTGTCCTGAATCAGTTTTCTTTTGTATCTCAGCTACTAATGAAAATAATTTCATGAGTAATCAATATTTTTACCTAATATAAGGCTTAGTTCGTTTACTTTGGGTAGCTACAAATAGTGTGCCGAATCCTATAATACAGATCCTAAACACTTCTTTTCAAGCCAAAAATAATTCGAAAATAATAATCTAATAGCTCGACGATACAATTCACAAGTTACTTAGTTTTCACTTCTATCGGCAGTCCCCAAAGACTGCTTCGATTTTTTTTTTTATTTCTTATTTTACACTCTAGATGGAAGCAGCACACTATTTAAAATGTAACTGGAGATAGTAGATTTATTTCAAACCGTGAGCACAATCCAATTTTAAATTTTTGTAATACTCATTTTGTAATCTTAGCTCAGCTAGGCTTTTGTACTCTGTGGTAAAATATATTTTTTAAATTGTGTACATTATGAAGTCAGAATCACAAAGTGACTCGGATCATAGCCTCCTAAACTAAATGCCTGTCGGGTGGCTCGGAAACTTCGCAACAGTTGAAGTAGAGACCCTATAGGATAAGAGACTGGACATCGACCCGCCAGATGATTCGCCACGTTTGTTCAGCCTGTGATATGCGATACCATTATGCTCTGCAAAATTTCAAATGACACTCTCCAAGGCTTTCTAGAGATGCACAACAAAGTTTTATCGAGATTTTAATTAAAAGGAAAGTATCAGACGCTGGTAGAAATAAATTACGTCTTACGCCGATCGAGTGGCTTTTGAACGAATGACCGCCCTATTGGTTCAATGTCCAGTCTCTCTCTATCCAGAGTCCCTAAGTTGAAGCGGTAGACAGCGCCACCTGGTACAGTTTGCGCGACTTTTTTATTCAACAGCCACCAAAAATTTTAAAAGTGGGATATGATATACATAAAAGGCGAATAGAATCTAAGAAATGTCGATTATATATATCATATATCACTTTTTAAAATTATTGGTGACAGTTGAATAAAAAAATCACGCAATCTGTACCAGATGGCGCTGTCTACCGCTTCAACTGTTGCAAAGTTTCCGAGCCACGCGACAGGCATCTACTTTAGGAGGCTATGCTCGGATTCTAATTTTAGTATAAATGCATCTAAGCATGATTTGGAAATAAGTGATATTTATGAAAGTTGGGATAGAGAATCTGAGAACAATGTACTTACACATATAGCGTTGAATCTCAAATAAAATTCTTTTCATAAAATTCTCTTTTAATTTTTAGAACACTATCTTTTTTTTTTTTTTTTTTTTTTTTTTCTACTTACTGGAAAACTAACATTCAATCATAATAACCCTTATTGTTGTTTTTTCTGCAAAATTCAATTTTCTTAATTTCAAACTAAAAAAATTCCAAAAAATTAAAAATTGAATACATATATTGTTTATACACTTTATTTTACACAATTTTCTTGAATAATAAAAAAAAAAAATTGAATACATATATTGTTTATACACTTTATTTTACACAATTTTCTTGAATAATAAAAAAAAAAAAAAAAAAAAAAATAGGCACTTTTTTTACCGTTTTCTTGAAAATTACAAAATCGTTAAGGGGTTAAAACGAATGGTTGAGCCTTAGATCTGTGATAATTTAAAAAAAAAAAAAAAAAAAAAAAAAAAAAAAAAAACTTAGAGGGGAGAGAGGGGAAAAAATAAAATAAAAAAAGCATTTCCTCGGGTTCGGCACAAATTTTTATTTATTTTATTTTATTTTTATTTTTTCGACACTGAGTTTTTCTGAGTTTTTCTGAGTTCATTTCTCTGAGAAGAAATTCCTACATTCATCATGAAAAATAAATTCAATGAATAACAATTTGAATACATAATTTCTACTGCAGGAATTTGTATAAGATTACATAGAAGAAAATCCTGTGTTGGCCACAACATTCTAGTTTTACAATTTAAAATCGTTTTCACGAAAGGGGAATAGAGAAAAATCCCCGACAGCTGATGCTTGTTAGAAAGTGTTTACGTTTTCCTCAAAACTTTATTTTTTGTTCGAGGACAGTGACAACGCGTCGTCGCCCTCATTAGAGGCATCGTCGGTTTGTTCACAATGGGATGACGGTGTCGGAACAGACACCATCGTCCCTTTCTTTCCGGACACCCCCAAAGCCGACAAAGTTCTCACGCTGCAATTTTTAATCCCGTCCAGCTCGCTTTAAACAGATGCTGCCCGATTTTCCGACCCGCTGCCCTTCAAAGAGGGCAGATGGGCACGCCGCCCCGAAAGAAAAAAAGAACCCCCTCCTTAATCCCTTACAAACATTCCTTCTGTCTCCTCTCTTTATCTGTATCATTTTGTACATCTCGATCGTCTGAGGGCTACTAGGATCCATTTGTACGCCTCGCTATCTGACAACGATTGGTTTTTCAAAACAGGATTTCCATTTTTCAGAATTGTTTTCAGAATTTGTGATTTTTGAGGTATGTGCTTACACTCGGGAAACTTCCTAATAAAGATAATAATAAAGCAGAATTTCAATTAAATGTAAGCATTTTTAATTTAAACACGCTTTAACATAGAAATAAATTATAAGATAAAAAAAAAAAAATATATATATATATATATATATATATATATATATAAACCATGTTTTTAAATTTTCTGCTGAATCATATAAACGCTACTGAAGGCAGCCGGAACCCCAGCAATTGGATAAAAGTATTAAAAACATTCCTTTATATCGTCTTTTGAGCTAATATAAAAGTTTCAAATAGCTATCTAGCCGGGAAGTTAGTTAAAAGTAGATTGTAAGCTTTGTAGTGAAAACGCTGCCGAAGGCAGCAGGGTCCCGAAGCAATTGGATAAAAATATTTTTAAAAAGCATTTTCACCGTATTCTGAACTATTCCGAAAGTTTCAAATGTCTAGCTACTCGGGAAGTTAGTTAAATAAAGTTTCTGTTGAATCATATGAACGCTGCCGAATACAGTAGGAACCTGAAACAGTTGACTAAAAATATTTAAAAAAATGTATTGCCACCGTGTTCTGAGCTATCCTGTAAGTTTCAAATGTCTAGCTAGTCGGGAAGTTAGTGAAAAATCGATTGCAAGCTTTGTACTGGTAACGCTGCCAAAGGCAGCAGGAACCCGAAACAGTTGGCTAAAAGTATTAAAAAAATGCATTTTCACCGTGATCTGAACTATTGTGAAAGTTTCAAATGCCTAGCTAGTCAGGAAGTTTGTTAAATAAAATTTCTGTTGAATCATATATACGCTGTCGAAGGCAGCGGAACCTGAAGCAGTTGACTAAAAGTATTAAAAAAAATGTATTGTCACCGTGTTCTGAGCTATCCTGAAAGTTTCAAATGTCTAGCTAGTCGGGAAGTTAGTGAAAAATCGATTGCAAGCTCAGTACTAATAACGCTGCCGAAGGCAGTAGGAACCCGAAACAGTTGGCTAAAGGTATTAAGAAAATGTATTTTCACCGTGTTCTGAACTATTCTGAAAGTTTCAAATGTCTAGCTAGTCGGGAAGTTAGTTAAATAAATTTTCTGCCGAATCATATAAACGTTGAATTATGATAGCTAAATAAAAAAAAAAAAAAAAAAAAAAAAAAAAATCGAGGCCGTTTTTATCTTACCTTGCAACTTGCCAATCTTGATAAAAATTTCTTAATAGCAAGCTCACACAAACTTCAAAATACGAAATTTGAGTTTGCTGCAGTAATTTGTTTTTGAGTCATGCTGAATATACAGACATATATATACACCCCTGTTTAAAAGTTTAGCAAGATTTGCAAACGATCATTTTTTTTTTTTTTTTCAAATTAAAAACTTATCTCTCAATGAAATGTTTTCAAACACTGGGTATTTAAAGAACTGGGTCCTCCTCATGTTTTTCAGTGAAGATTGGTTTAAGACAACAGTTACGGGGCAGTAACAAATTGAGCAAAATTAATAGTGTTTGTGATCACCCTGTATCGCTAAGTAAACGGAATGAGCTGTAACTTTAGGATATGTTAACATAGACCCAGTTCAATGTGTGGATGAATTTGTGTGATGATAGCATGTTAAATAAGAGATATAAGCATTTATTTTAAAACTATATATATATATATATATATATATATATATATATATATATAACATGCTTTTTATTTATAATATGCAGAGTTTTTAACGAAAATTATTCCCACTTTCAGATAAATTGGAAAAACACCTTTAAAACAATATACTGCAGTCGGAATACAATTATCTTAAATATCTCATGAAATATGAACATTTTTATGAAAAACGTGTTTACGCGCATGTACGAAAGATTTTTTATTGCATAGGTTGAAAGCTAGGTGTATTGGGCAACTTTTATCAAAAGTGCATTTGAATAGAATAAAAATTAAGATAATTCCACAGAAAAGAACGAGCTAGATTTTAGATATTTTCCAAGAGTTGAAATTTCTTAAAGGGTTTTTCACATGGCGCGTCATTAATTTTAAGATCCAATTATTTCAACCACTTAGGAAATGTTCTTTTTTGTAAAAAAAAAAAAAAAAAAAAAAAAAAAAAACACTTATAATTTCACAAATCATAGTAAATAAACAAAAATATATTAGAGTTATAAGCTTATAAGGGATTTTTCCCTGGTAAATTGAACTGGGTCTATATTAACATATTCTAAATTTACAGTTCATTTCGTTTACTTAACGATACAGTGTGATCATATAAACACTATTAATTTTGCTCAATTTATTACCGGCCCCTTAAATGTGTTCTTAAACCAATCTTCACTGAAAAACATGAGGAGGACCCAGTTCTTTAAATACCCAATGTTCGAAAACACTTCATTGAGAGAGAAGTTTTTAATTTGAATAAAACTGATCGTTTGCAAATTTTGATAAACTTTGGAACAGGAGTGTACTTATACACAGATCAGCCGCTAAAATTTTATATTCTTATTCATGGCGTGATATTGTACATAAAACCAGGGTTGAAAATAGAAATTAAAAAAATTATACAGACACGACATTATTTCATTATTTAAAACATGAAAATCTGACATTGACAGATTTTAATTTAGTGCCAGAGGCCTACTGCTAAACTTGTTAATATCGACAAATTCTTCTTTAGTTAATTCGTGACGATCTAAATTCCATGATAAAGTTTTCATTCAATCAAACCAATGTGTTTCAGCTGCAGATACTGTAACAAATAACGTTGGAAGTCCAAACTGTCTTATAGCCGCAAAGCAACGTTTTTTCTCTTTTTCCCAATGAGAGGGAGGTGTGCCTTGGGGGGGGGGGACTCATGTCAAAGGTGTGCCTTGGGGGGGGGACTCATGTCAAAGTTGTATCTTGGGGGGGACTTCATTCAATAAATCCCCATTCAATAAACCGACTGAAATAGGCCCTTAGCACTAATTAAGAGTGTATTATAAAAATTCGACAACTGTACCGACTGAAATAGGCCTCTATCTTTAAAAAATATTTTGTTTACAGTATGGGTTTGAGAAATTAATTCTTCTTCCTCAACCGTGTTTCTCCCCATAGTTTAAACATGCTTTAAAATAGAAAATAAATAAGTAAATAAATGTAAATATAAGAATTCAATTCATTTTTCGTATTTTATAGCTTAAAATAATAATAATAATTGATAATAATTAATAATAATTTTTTTTTTTTTTTAAACAATAAATTTGAGCTATGTTGCGAATCATTTATATGAGAAAACAGAATTTAAATACTTCCGCATACATAAATAATAATTATAATAATAAAAAGAACACAATAAAAGCAAAAAAAAAATTCTGCTTACATTCTTTATAAACAGAATTTAATTTAGTACGACAGACCTTATTTTAATCTATTCTTCCATATACAGGCATGCAGTGACTTGTATTTTATTCCCTAGCATCGGTTACTCTGTTCATTTCTTAAAATTACTTTAGTATATAGCTTTAGCATACAAGGCCGTTGACGACTTTTATATTTTTGCTGTCCTTTTGGCGACGAATTAAAATGGATATCGCAATTACGTAAGTAAACATCTTGGCGAGAATCGACCGAGCTATTTCAGTGCCAAATTTCAAATTTCGAATAGAAGAGAGGAGGGTATTATGGAATAGTTGGGAAATATGGAATACCGAGGTTTCGGCTCTGATTAGTGCTGCTATCTCTTCAAAATACTATGAATTACTCAAGAAGGATTCCCATGAAGCAATACAGTAAGAAGCAACCGCTTGTTGCTGTCGTACCATTCTCTATATAACAAAGTATGTTCTGTGATTTTTAAAAGTTTTTGCAGGTAAGTTTTCAAACATTTAAACTTACTAGTACACATGTGATTTGAACATTGATGTTAAGCATAATGTATGCTCAAAGAATTGTATTTTGTTATACATTGGTCGTTTTCTAGCTGAAAATATTTTGTCCACCTATTTAAAAGTTCATTTTTAAAGATGGCGTGTCGGGTATTATGGAATACTAGGTATTTCATAGTATCATCTGAAATTGACTTCATGTATTCAACTAAAAAAACAGAAAATATAGATGCCGAATGTATCTTCTGTCACAGAAAATTCTCTGAAGATGATTTTATGAAGTCTAATTAGTTTTTCTATGGTTTAAACAGTTTAAACCACCTATTCCATATTACACGACTATTTCATATTAACCTCCATTTGTAACTTTTTTTCAAAGTAAACTTTTTATAACAAAAAATTTTTTTGGATTTTATTTTCATTGACAATTTATTACAATTAATTGCACTACGTACTCATCATGATTTTGGGGTTTTTTTTATTAAAAACAAGTAAAGTTATTTTAAGAAATGTAAATGGTATTCCATAATACCCTCCTCTCATCTATTTGTTGGTTATATTCAGAAGATATCGCTAACAATTATTCAGAAGCCAACATCAATACTTATACTGCCCACAAATATTCAGAAGCCATCCAATTTATGAATGGCGAGGGTCTCGGATACCGAAATCGGCAATCGGTTTTTCTATACGATCAAGGATGAATTTCTCACTTATCAGTAGGTTTTGAAAAATGTAAAAGTTTTTACAGATTTGACATAAGGTAGTTTAAGAAATTGAATGGTAAAATTAGATATTGAAGACCTTCTGAGCAAATTCAAAGTGTAATGCGACAGTGGCGGATCCAGAACTTTTTTTTTTTTGCGGGGGGGGGGGGGGGGCTAAGAGTTTTCAAGATGTTATTTCGGATCAATGAAAAATTTACAATAGTGACATTCAGCTGTGAATGTTAGAGCTTTTTTTTTTTTGGGGGGGGGGGGTCTTCAGCCCCCTAGATCCGCCACTGTAATGCGACAACGCAAAATCGCTGGCTGAAAGAAATAGTCCTGTCGTTCTAATAAACCATGCTACAACTTCAAAAACATATGAAGCATATAATAAAAATTAATCTTTTTATATTTTTATTTACAATTTCCCATTATTCTAATTTATATCTTCAACTACTTCGACTAAGAGAAGTATCTCGCAATACTATCTGAGCTAAGAATTTACCTCAAGAACCTGACAGATTGTCATTCCCCAAAACACCTAATACACCAATCTGTTCATTCTATAATTGTTAACCCAACTATAGTTAACAACAGATTTTGGAATGAATACATAAAAGTTTTGAAAAAATTTATTATTAAAAAAATTATTTATTATTGAGCTCATTCAGTGCCAAATTTCAGATTTCGTAAAAAGGCAGCTCTATACAGAAGCCGTTCTATTTCTTTAGCACGATTTTTCTCAATCATATTTTCATTATTAAAAAAAAAAAAATAAATAAAAAAAAAAAGTGTTTGCATCTTTTTTTTTTTTTTTTTTTTTTTTTTTAAACATAAAAAGAAAATTCATTTATTTATTTATTTTTAGCATCAATTTGTTTTTCTGCTTTAAATAATTTTTAAATTAAAATGGGGTTTTTACTTAATATATTTTTAATCAATTTTCCGATTGAGGTAAATAAATACAGCGTTAGCTACATTTTATCCTTATTAATAAATGTACAGATTTTTGATAAAATCTAATAATCCGGCAGATACAATGAAAACTATCGTTGATTTTTTTTTTTTTTTTCTTTGTCTGCAACCGCATCTTCTCGCGCTCCTTTACGTCATCAGAGGTATCAATTTTTGCCGAATACTCCAAGGTAAACATTTCAGTTGCTTATAAATTTCGCATCATTTTAATTAACGCAGTTAAAACGTCGAGTTTATAAAGGTACTCGATTTGCCACCTTGAAAAAAGTTTCTTTTATGACGTTGTTTTTCTGTCATGATATGTCGTTTTCCACAAGAAAATTAAAATGTGATTCCTGACAAAACTGTTTTTTATTAACACTTTTCAAGTGTTTATGCTAACTTCTGTTTGTCTATTTGTTCGTGTTCTAACTACGGTAAATACTAACAAAATTTCTTGAAACTGATACATGTTATTGAAGCGTACTGTTGTACAATCTCTATTGAAAATGAAGTACCATAGCCTCCTAAACTAGATGCCTGTCGCGTGGCTCCGAAACTTGGCAACAGTTGAAGCGGTAGACAGTGCCACCTGGTACAGATTGTGCGACATTTTAATTCAACTGTCACCAATAATTTTAAGAAGTGATATGCGATATATATAATCGACGTTTCTTCAATTCTATTTGCCATTTATGTATATCATATCCCACTTTTAAAAATTTTTGGTGGCTGTTGAATAAAAAAGTCGCGCAATCTGTACCAGGTGGCGCTGTCTACCCTTTCAACAGTTGCCAAGTTTCCGAGTAAAGCGACAGGCTAACTAGTTTAGGAGGCTATGGCAGTACATAATCACCACTCGTTTGTGTACAGGGACGAAAGGAAACTTTCGAAAGCACGTTTTATAAGAGGTATTTCTATAAACCCTATTTTAATACCTTTACTTTGCAGAAATCTTAAGGAAATTAAAATATGTTATTCAAGTTCACTATTGGATATTTCCCATTGAAAACAGAGCCAACACCACCAATGGTTCGTGTACGGGGACACCCGAAAGTATTCCAAAGCATTGCGTTCTAATGAGAGATATTTCTACAAAAAATATTTTAATACCTTTATTTTGGGTAAATATTAATGAAATTGAAACATGTTATTCATTTGCACAAAATAATGCTTTCTATGGAATATAGTATGATTAGCATTATTAGGGCCACACTAAAATATTCAGTTACATTAAGGACTATTATTAGAAATTTACCGGAATTGCGTTTCTGTTTACATTAAGCATTTTTAACACTTTCTAACAATTTTTAAGAGTTAATATGATTTGAATTGGCGTATTTGTCTGACTGTCCGTCTACCCGTCCGTAAATATTTTTCAGAATTTCTTAAAAATGATTTACGTTATTCAAGGGCACTATGAAATGTTCCCTATTTAAAATAGAATTAGTAGGCCCAGTACTATTGTTAAGTGTGTAAAAAAAAAAGGCTAACACTGGAAGAGACAAAAGGCCGAAATTGACTAGAAAAAGACATCCAAGAGCGAGAATAGATGGGTTGGGGCATTAAACCTATTGTCGAGGGTTAATACGTCTTGCTTAGTATGTATAGTTTGTATACAGGGACACACAGAAAAATGCCAATGCAATGCATTTTAGGAGAGATATTTTTATAAATCGCATTTATGTAACTTTCTACTGCAAAAATCATAATGAAATATACATTTATTGTCAATATGCTAAAATAATGTTTTGTATAGAGTATGATATGCTTAACATTCACATTTATAGGGCTACACTAAAATATTCAGATACATTAAAGGCTGGAGTTGCATTTCCGTTTGTGGTAAGAAATTTTAACACCTTTCAACAATTTTTAAGAGTGATTATCAATTCAATGAGTCTATTTGTCTACTTTTTTTGTCTTTCTGTCTGTTTGCTGTGTGATAACGTAGGCAAAGAACGATAAAAGTTAAATTATACAGTACAGTTGGAAAGTCAACAGTAAGTGGAATGTTCATTTTCTTTGTGATATAAAAAACTTTGTTATCTTTGAATCTGGAATTATTAGAAGATTAATTTATTTGTGTTTAAAACTCATGTAGTGTATTACGGTTATTCTTGCTATTTGCTCATTGTAAATTATAGTTAACTTTATAAGTACGCGGTTAAAGCACGATTTATGCATCATTCCTTTTTGACTCATGCATTTACGAGTTCAAGTCAAAAAGTAAATTACACCCGAGTAAAAAACGCCGCAAAATAAAAAGCAGATCAAAATAAATATTTTTTTTATAAAAAAAAAACATAATAAAAAGTTATTTATCGGTGTATTTCCTAAAGAATTTCAGACATTTATTACTCCGTACGATTGTTTAAAACCAGCTTAAATTCAATAAAGCCAGTTTAATTTTTAAGATTCTAAATTACTTGAAAAATAAATAAATCCCATTCATAAGTAATATTTTTGACACGCGTGGCATAATTATCACTATACAAATTATACCGCGTAGCCTGCAAACTTGCTTATGACCATTTTGTGTTTCTACAAACTGTCTATTTAAGCAACAATGTGTTTAACAAATGATAGGGTTACTTCCCTTCACAACAATCACATAAAATTAATAATATTGAAAATGAACAGATAACATGATCCTACACAACAATAGTGTCATGAACCAACAATGTGAAACAAACAATTATAAATTAAGAAACACGCAACAATGAAAAGTCTTTGTAATCGGAGAACGAACTGCAATTAGGTTGTAATTTGCGATTACTGTACGATATAAAAGTGTTTTTCGGCGATCCATTTTTGTTTAGACTATTCAATCATGGATTATTTGGTACAACTATAGTATTTCCCCTCAGCTGAATTTGGCGATTTTTCTTTGGCGCCGATTTGAACGATAACGATGTCGTTCTGAACGGTTTGCGATATAATATGGCAGCCTGCATGCTATTTATTTTGGATTTATGATTTTATGATTTATAATTTAGCTTATGATTTTATCATTTATGCTATATGATTTATGATTTTTAGATTTATGATTTAGCCATAATCGCCAAACTCAGCTGTGGGGAAATACTATAGTTGTTCCGATTATTTTAGAGAAAAATACCGTGCAGGCCTCATCGACTTTAAAACTTATAACAGAATGTGAGAAATCGTAGCTTATCTCGAGCAATAGGGTTACAGTCTCATTGGAAACATCGGCGACGGCTAGTGCAGCTCGGTTTTTAAAGTGAAACATGTAACATTGGATGAAGAATTCGCAGCAAAAGTTGTTGAGAAAAAGTACGCCACTGACGGAGAAATCAATGAATGGAAAACTTTACATAATCAAAATATCTTACCAGTATCAGACATCCAGTACGCCTACCATGCTGATTCTTATATATTTTTCACTCCTGTAATATCCTAAATCTTCAGAACAGAAAATCTTTGAATCGTCATTCATGGCAGACCAAAATGCCTTAAAGCAAGCAGTAAACTGGTTGAAATAAATTTTATTAGCTATAGACTACCTACATAATAGAGGATTTTCTCATAACGACATTAAGTCTATAATAATGTACAGTCGGTAACAAAAGTGTCCGAACACTAGTAAAAATTCCTATATAAAAAAAAAGTACAGTTAATACTGTTTTGTTAAATAAATCCTTGTCGAATCATGTTCTTAGTTAACATGATTCAACAAGGATTTATTTAACAAAACAGCATTAACTCTACTTTTTTTTTATATAGGAATTTTTGCTAGTTTCGGACACTTTTGTTACCAACTGTTCTTATATCGGATAGTGAAAAAGCAGTTGTAGCAGATTTTGGATTTTTATTTCCTCATGATGCCATTCAGAAATATGGAACTCCGATTATATATCGTTGTCCAGAAGGTCGACTGACTGAGTCTGGATTGACGCCTGTTGACGGAAAAAGTTGGATACGTGGACTGTCGGAATGCTTGCATTCGAATTGTTCACAAGAATGTCTCTTCTTATCGAATTGTCTAAATCAGATCTTTATTTCTCTTGCTGGTTTACGGATACCTATCCCGTTTTGCAACAGAATCTACAAAGAAAAATTTTCGTAAAGTGGATGCAAAACACCTTCCCAGCTTCTAAAAACTTCTGAAACAGCGGATGACATCATCTATTTTATCGCTTCCTGTTTGAATGTAGTTACTGAGAAACGTCCTTCCATCCGTCAGTTGCAACAACACAAACTCTTCGGAGGCACATGGAAAAATGAAATTTCTGAATCTGGAACCGATATATGGAAAAATAGAGTGAATGTTCGGCAATTCAACGAAAATTTGGCGGCAAAACGAACTAGAATTAATTCCAGTTCACCTAACTGAAGAATCATACTGTAATTAGTCTAGTGAAAGTAATATTATTTGTACGAATACTGTATTAGATACTGAACCTAATTCATTAATTTTGAACAAAACACGAATGAAAGTAAAAATTCTGAGGAACATACTGGAGATAATATCAATGAAAACCCTTTGCTTCATTCTGATGTTACACTTTCCGAAAGCAATGAGTGTTCCTTAACGACAACTGAAAAGACTAACAGTATTGCTACTTCTCATTTCTCAAGCACTCCAAGAAAATCAGCCTATATCTACAGTTCCCAGTAATCATATCTCCTCATATTTTACAAATGCATCAACAGTTACAAATACAGAATATAATTTTGAATGGGATCTCTTTAAAACCATGAAGTTTTCTCTTTCTCTATCAGCTGAAACACCCTCATAAACACTCATTGAAAATAACTCTCATAACATACCAGATCTCACTCAAGAGCTAAAGGGTCGTCGAAAAATTAAAGCATGGTGGAAACGTCGCAAAAACGCCGTCGTCATATTGTTTATAACTTGTTTTCCTTGTGTGGAAAAACTCTAGCAAAATATAATAATTTTTATTGACATATTATCGATTGTGACTACCAATTATGACTCACGAATGTGACTCCCAAATAGGACTCACGAATGTGACTGCCGATTATGACTCGTGGATGTGACATCATCGAGTTTGTCTTCTCTTAACATCATCTATTACATTCTTGTCCTTTTAACAACTTTACATCTTCCTTTCTGCCATCAGTAGCATCCTGGAGCAGCCTTCTTTCAACATCATTTGTAACATCTTGTCTTCTTAAACTCTAGATTATCTTTCTTTTGCCATCATTAACATCTTGAAGCAGCATTCTCTTAACATCTTGTCATCTTTCTTTTGCCACCAGTAGTAACATCATGGAGTAGCCTTCTCTTAACATCATCTGCAACTTGCTGTCCTGCTCTTAACACCTCGCCATCAGTTAATATGTATCGGAGTATCCTTCTTTTAACATCATCTTCAAAATTTGTTTTTTTTAACATCTTGGCTTGTAATATTAGTAACATGCAGCAGCAGCAACATAAAATAAAATCTACCGAAAGCAGACTTTTGTAAAATAAAGCAGCTTTAAATAAATGAATTTTATATACTTGATAGGGATTTATTCAATTATTATATGAAATATATTTTTTGGGGAGAATTGCATGCTGATATATCTTTAAGTACAGCCTAAAACCCATTTCTTTCTCTCTTTCTTTCATTTTTTTTTTTTTTTTTCATGGAAACTTTTTTTTTATATCATATTATTCCTTCTTCTTGTTCTTTTTTTTTTTTTTTTTTTTTTTTACTTTCCGAACACTATAGTGAGGAAAACATTGTAATCATGTCAAAAATCCGAATTTGAGATTTTGATGTTTCTATACGTTTCGAGGTCCCTTGAGTCCGTTTCTACTATTTTTACGATGATGTATGTATGTGTGTGTGTATGTCTGTGAGTAAACACGCTAGCGTCTAAACGCTTTGTTCGAATAAGCTGAAAGTTGGTACGTATATAGTAAGTCACCATAGTACGAACCCTATAGATTTTGGTGAATCTAGCACTTATAGTATTTTTACAGGGACACCCGGAAAAATTCTTTATCATTATGGTCTATGGGGCTAAATTCTTAAAAGTGCGATAGCGTCTAAACGCTTTATTAATCTGAGCAAAAATTTTGTACACATGTTATAGGTCACAGTTGCACGAACTGTATAGATTTTGGTGAATCTAGCATTTATAGGTTTTTACAGGGACACAACAAAAAATTCTTTATCATTATGATCTTATGGGCTCAATGTTCAGTAGCGTTCAATAAAACATCGTGTACCATAGGGAGAAAAATACTCAAACACTCTATTATGTTTTTCTCTCTTTTGTTTTTGTAACAACTCCTCTTTCTTTACTTTAGCTACAAAACTGTTTATTACTCAATGTTCGGAAAGTCGAGTGGAGTCACTCCAGATTTTTTTTCTTTTCTGACCCATTTACAGAAGAGAAGGTTTTTTTAGTGCTAGAGCCCTATTTCAGTCGGTACAGTTGTCGAATTTTTATACGTCACTCTTAATAGTGCTAAGGGCCTATTTCAGTAGGTTTATTGAATGGGGATTTATTGAATGAAGTCCCCCCCAGGCCCAACTTTGACATGAGTCCCCCCCAAGGTACCCCTATTTCAGTCGGTACAGCGTTGTCGAATTTTTATAATACACTCTTAATAGTGCTAAGGGCCTATTTCAGTCGGTTTATTGAATGGGGATTTATTGAATGAAGTCCCCCCAATTTGATTTACTTACTTTGACATGAGTCCCCCCCCCCCAGGCCCAACTTTGACATGAGTCCCCCCAAGGCCCAACTTTGACATGAGTCCCCCCCAAGGTACAACTTTGACATGAGTCCCCCCCAAGGCACACCTTTGACATGAGTCCCCCCCAAGGCACACCTCCCCCTCATTGGGAAAAAGAGAAAAAACGTTGTTTTGCGGCTATAAGACAGTTTGGACTTCCAACGTTATTTGTTACACAGTGTCTGCAGCTGAATCACATTGGTTTGATTTAATGAAAACTTTATCATGGAATTTAGATCGTCACGAATTAACTAAAGAAGAATTTGTCGATATTAACAAGTTTAGCAGTAGGCCTCTGGCACTAAATTAAAATCTGTCAATGTCAGATTTTCATGTTTTTATATATATATATATTTTTTTTTTGGAAACAAATTTTCGAAAATGACTTTTTGTTAGCTTTAAACGTTTCTAGGTCTCTTGAATTCAAAATTACTGGGTGGATAAAGCGTTATGGGTGGAGATGTTTTCCCTCAGGTAAGAACCGCCGACTGAAACTGCAGTGAGCAGTGTTATAACTCGTTTTTAAACTGTCAATTGTGGTGACGACGGACCCATAGAATAGGATTTATATGGCTGTAAATATTCGCATGCGAATAAGTGCAGTTTTTCATGAAAATGTGTGATCTGGTCACTCACAGCGCCCTCTATAGACAAATAGCTTAATTATAGTTTTTCTTTAACCCCTCCTCCCCCCTTCCCCCCCCCCCCAAAAAAAAAAAAAAATCCCATTCAAGAGAATGATTTTTTCGTTAACCGCGTTCAATTCTATCCATCCATTCAATAGTTATGAATTTTTAAAATGTCTACAGACTTATGGGACACCCTGTATGTACACATATATAATAAAGATGATCTATTATATATATAGGATAAAAGAAATATCGCCAACTGCTTGAAACAACTTGGCGCCTAAATACCACCAGTGTCAGAGTGATGTGCACTGTTAAAAATTTCTGTAAATTGAATGTAAATATTTATCCAGAGTCTCTGTAAATTTACAGTAATTCTTAGTTAAAAATGAATAATCGAGATTCTCTATCTTTATTCTGTATTTTTACTTAATTTAATTTTTTAATGAAAATTAAAAATGACTGCTTCTACTTTAGAAAAAGCATTCCAAGTCCGAAATACATTCTCACCAATAGTTAATTAAATTAATATTAGTTATTAAAATGAATGCATAAAATAAGTTTTTTAACATCTCCGTTCATTTTTCTTTGTCATTTTACGTAAGACTTAAGATAATAGATTACACAGAGATTTCTGTTGAAATTTTTAGCAGTGTGTTAAAAAACCTTATTCTCCAAAACGGTATGTAATCGCTCGAAACGATAGTTTGAGACACTTCAAAAAAGAAATTTTCATCAGTTTTTAACAAAGTTAAAAAAAAAAAGTATTTTGGACTTCAACGTGTCCGTCCGCGTTTTAACTCCCGTAAATAATCATGGAATTTCTTGAAACGTATATATATGTTATTCAAGTTCACTATGAGCTGTTCCTTTTCGGAAATGGAAATCACCACTGGTTTATGTCCACCAGGAACACCCAAAAATGTTACAAAACACTGCACAAATCATAATGAAATTGAAATAGGGTATTCATATGCACAAAAAAAAAAAAAAAAAAAAAATTCTTTTTACACAATGTAGTGCGATTAGCATTTACAGTGTCATACAAAAATATTCAGATAGATTAAGGGCTTTTATTGGAATAAGCGTTTTTAATACTTCCTAAAAATTTTTAGAGTGATTGCGATTTTAACTAGTGCGTGTGACTTTCGGCCTATAACTGCTTGTCTTTTCACTTCAGCAAAAGAACATGGAGTGACTCCACTCGACTTTCCGAACATTAAGTAATGAACGTGGTTGTATAAATAAATTAAAGTATAAAACAAGTCGTTCAATAAGCAAAAGTGAAAATTATAATAGGGGGTTTGAGTACTTTTCCTCCATTGTGTAATTTTACGCTATTGCACGCCCTATAATTTTAGCCCATAGAACATAATGATAAAGAAGTTTTCGTTGTGTCCCTGTAAAAAATAAGGGCTACATTCACCAAAATGTTTTTCCGTCTGACGGTTGTGTGATCACATAGGCAAAGTACATTGGAAGCTCGATGCAATGAGCGAGTACAGTTGGAAAGCACTAATAATCTATGTGAACAGCATGATTTTTTTCGTTTTTGTTATTGTTAAAGTAATATATACAGGGTGTTTCAAAAGTCCCACATCCCCTTCCTAACTCGAAAATGAGTCGGAATTGTGAAAATTGGCGAAACAGGTGTTCAATGAATTTGAGTGGGACATCTTTTGGTGAAAAAAGTTTTAGTTCACATACAGAAGAAAAAGTTGTCAGTTTACAATACAGAATTGACTAACCCAAACAGCTGACTAGGAAGTTTGAGTTAAAAAGTGTACTAGCTGAACTAGTCTCCAAAACAATACCCCAAACTGGGAAGGTTAATATTATCAAATAGAGCCGTTTTAACTGATAATATTAACCTTCTTAGTCTGGGGTTTTGTTTTGGAGACTAGTTCAGCTAGTGCACTTTTTAACTCAAGTTTTCTAATCAGCTGTTTGGGTTAGTCAATTCTGTATTGTCAACTGACAACTTTTTTTCCTGTGTGGGAGAGCTAGGGGGACCGCTAGGGAGGGCAACTTTAAATTTTCAAATGGAAAGGTATGACTTGTGATACATTCCTGGAAACGTCTCATCAACACAATAAATTTGATATAAATAGCTTCGCCTTATGATGATTATTAAGGATACACGAGTTTTTACACTTTTGAAATGGGAATTTTATACTTATGTATCTCCTTTAAAAATTATTGCGGGACAAATCTATTTAGATCAAATTCATTGTCTTGAAGAAGCGTTTCCAGGGATGCATCACAAGAGATACTTTGCCCGAAAATGTTTGGGCCCGGGCAAGGGGGTGGTAGGAGAGCCGCTAGGGAGGGCAACTTAAAAATTTCAAAGAGGAAGGTATGTCTAGCGATGCATCCCTGGAAACGTCTCTTCAAGACAACGAATTTGATCTAAATAGTTTTGTACTGCAATGATTATTAAAGGGGATATATAAGTATAAAATCCACATTTCAAAAATCTAAAATCTCAAGTATCTCCTTTAAAAATCCTCGTAGGGTGAAACTATTTGTATCAAATTCATTGTCTTGAAGAGACGTTTCCAGGGATGTATCACAAGACATACCTTCCTATTTGAAATTTTGCCCCCTAGCCCCTCCCCTCAGGACGCAAACTTTTTTCACCAAAACAACTCCCTCTCGAATTTATTGAACATGCGTTTCGCCGTTTTTCATAATTCCGACTCATTTTCGAGTTAGGAGGAGGAGGAGGAGGGGGGGGGGCTTTTGGAACACTCTGTATATATAAGTTTCAATGTTTTGAAAATTTAGTTTAACATTCCCCAGCAAAGTAAAGCAGCCTAGGAAAGTCTATAAAAACTGGAGACGACGCAGATTTGCAAATTCAAAGAAACAGCGTCTTTAGCAGTAATAAGCAACATTTCTACTTTATCGGCCCGACAATCAGTGGTCCCTCTTCCTCACCCCCACTGGAGTCGCGCATTCACATGTCCCACGTGATTAGAGACATCTATTTCATGCTAAAACTAACACCCTCTCGAAAACATCAGGACCTAGAGACCTCCAGCGTCTCATCCACCCAAACGACATCGATACCCCAACAGATGGAGGGGACCCCCCTCTCAGTCGTCGGGGCCCCTTTTTGAGATGGATATCCCCGGCCCGCTATGATGAGCTTATTGCCGCATGGATGGACCGGGGATCTGATGCTTTTAGGGTAAATGCCTAGCGTCGTCTGCCGTATTGGCCGGAACACACAAAGATGACAAATAACGCTTTCATGTTAGACACAGATCTGTGTGTGTTTAAGATCGGTCGTAGAGGGAGGAGGGGGGGGAGGGAGGTAGAGATCCGCATTCATTACAGAAAGTGGTTTTATGTTTTTTTGTTAGAGAATGAGGGATAAGTCTAGGCTAGATTGTTCAAGTCGTTTATTATGGGTGTTTAATTCACTGGTTCTCAAAAAGTGGGTTTTAAATCATATCTGAGTTATGTAAATTTAGAGAAATGTGTGCCCAGAAATTAAATATATATATATGGCATGCAACAACCACACGACTTCCATTACCCATTACTACACATATTATACACTCTTTCTGGAGATACCCTGGTCACAAGATAAAATTGGCCTAACAAACCACACACATAACAAATTTCTTGTAAGAACAAACTAATACATGTAAAAGAATTTATAGAGCGACGTTAACGATAATCAATAGAGCCGTTCTTTCGCACTTTCGAGATCTAATACTCCGACTTAATCAGGAAGTTTGTCAATTTTCCGGTAGTAAGGTAGTAATACAGGCGAAAGCACACCTGGTAACGGGTTTATGTAGCAGATTTGAAAAAAAAAAAATCGTTTGAGCCGTTTTTCAAATGCCGACTTTCGGTGCCACTTCTGATTTTTCCCAAAACTTGGCAAACTCATCTGTTAACAGGAAACCAACAATTATATTCAAAAGGAAATCTTAAAGGTGGTAATAATAGCGAGTTCGAAGACAATCCATACACTGCAAATTCATGTGTCTCAAAATTCAGTCCCATAAGTGTTTTAAATGGGTGATCCTATTTTAAGATGCAAAATCGTGTCTTAAATTTTTAGACACGTAAGATGTCTTAAGTTAAGACATGTGGGATAAATGTGGGAAAAGTGTAGCCTATGATATTTCGAAACGGTTTCTTTTCTTTTTTTTTTTTTTTTTTCCTTTTCTTTTATTATTATTTTTAAAACATACATTTAAAGGGAAACAAACTGTACATGAAAACGAGAAAATTGTGGTTGTTTTATACTGAGATGTAGGAACTCATACGGCATTTTTTTTTTTAAATCAAATTAAAAAGTTGCATTTGCGTACAAATCGTTTAAGATTGCTCGTTTACAAAGTCGATTTCTTTTTATTTCAAAATTCAATTTCATAAAGCTAACTAGTTGGCATAGGTGGATTCTGCTCAGTTCCCCATCATATATGTGTTCTCATAAATTTCTAGTACAGAACATATTCTATTCATGCTAAGAGAAATGAATTTGATCAAACGTTAACAGAATGAAATGAATGAATGAATGACACAGTAACAGAATGAAATCCCGGCCTAATAGGCTACCCACCATTCACTTCGATATATTTATCTTATTCTAATCTATTAATTTATTTTATTGGGGATCAATTTCGTAGTTTAGTTTTCATGCTACTATTTCCAATGCAACAATCCCCAAAATGCATATTTATATGGAATATCGCCCCATTTTGCTATGTTGACAAAATTCTTGAATTTCAAATAACTTACAAAATTTTCCTATTAGAATATTTGTAGTCAATAATGTTCAAACAAGTATCATAAACGTTATTTTGAAGTTGTCTGATCTATTTAGGATCCTCAAAATGGACGTTTATGCTCCATTTTGCACTATCCTGCCATGTTAAATAAATCGTAAATTCCTAATAACTTACGAAATTTTTAAATTAAAAAATTCATAGTCATGCCAGTAACCTAAATGATATTTTAAAAATGTTCTGACATCTTTACGAGGAAAATATCCTTCAAAATGGACATTTATGCGAAATTTTGTCCTATATTCTACCATGTTAAGAAATTCGCAAATTACGAATAATTTGTGAAATTTTTTTAGCAGCCTGTTTATAGTTAATGACGTTCATTCCGGCATCAAAACTGATATTTAAAAGCTATTCTTACATTCGTACGATAAAAATATTCCCTTTCATGCACGTTTAAGTGAAATTTTGCCCTATTCTGCCATGTTAAGAAAATCGTAAATTTCGTATAACTTCTGAAATTTTTTAATTAGAATTTTGCGAATCAATAGCATTATTGCCAGTGTCATAACTAATACTTTAAAACTGGTCCGACCTCTCTGCAATTACTTGTTCGTGAGATATCGTGTACAAAGATTAACATACTAGCACACTAACGGACTAACAAACTAACAGACACCCTACAGACCCATTTTGATATTTTCAGATTCCTCAGACCTGAAAACGTGTAGAAAAGTGAAAAAACCGAGGTCGAAAATTTTCACGATTAACTAAGTTCCCCATACCTATAGTACGATGAGGAACTAAAAAGGTACAAAATATTATTAAATGAAGTGAATGTGAAAAGATACAAACACCATATGCGTATTGCTTAAAATAGAATCTGTATAAAAAATTTGCTAAGTTAATACAAGTGTCTGAAATTCTAAGTGTCTGAACTGAATTTCTAGGTATCTAAATTGTAAAATGTTTTAATTTCAAAGTGTTGAAACTGTTATGTGTCTGAATTTCAGGCTTATCGATATTATTCAGGCTCTTAACTTCGTCTATTTTTATAAAGATATTTATGAGCCTTAAATTCAGAAGCGTCTGAAATTTTGTACACTTACGTGTTTCAGACACTTTTGTGTCCAAATTGGCATTTCAGATGCCTTTCTGCGTCTGAATTTAAGACACTTCTATTTGCAGTGTAGAAGTTCTAAAAATAGTGAGCGTGGAAATCATAAAATTTCAAATATTTATGGTTACATGGAATTAGCTACATACTTTCTGCTGTATTAAGTGTGTACTAGAACACAAAAAAGTTAAATGTATATTTTTTAAGTGCATTTTATCATCGTCGCACTGCATTTGACAGAAAGAAAAATCTGATGTGGCCACCACATGACCACCTTCCTTATACAACCATAGAAATACAGTGCGGGCACATATCTTAAAACTACCAGTGAGGACGCGTCCAAAATGTTGAAGGGATGCCAGCTTGAAATTTGGAAAACATCCAGAAATTCCGCGCTCTGTTATTGCTCATTTTCTCTGAGTAAGATGACTGTCACCCCTATTTTAGCATTGGACTCGGTAAGTTAGCACATGCGCGGATGCGTCCATGGTTTCATGAAATGTGGTCGAAGAATATATATAATTTTATGAAAACATTGACAGTTTTATGTGAGGTAACTGATTCATAAATAAATAGGCGGGTTCCAGTTCACGAACATCCCTTTAAAGAAAAAAGGAAAAAGAAAACCCGCCATTCGGAAAAAAAAAAAAAAAAAAAAAAAAAAAAACTAGCTGGCATAGGTGAACTCTGCTCAGTTCCCCACCATATTTATGGTCTCATAAATTTCTAGTGCGAGACATATTATAATCATGTTAAAAAAAATGAATTTGACCAAAGCTTCATACAGTGACAAAAAGAAATCCCCGCCTAATAGGCTATCCATCGTTCACTTCGATATATTTATCTCATTCTAATCTATTAATTTATTTTATCGGGGTCAATTCCGTTCTTTATGTTTCATGTTACTATTTCCAATGCAATAATCCTCAAAATTCATATTTATATGAAAAATTTACAATTTCGCTATGTTGATAAAATCGTAAATTACGAATAATTTACGAAATTTTCCTATTAGAATATTTGTATTCAATCACGTTTAAAAAAAATATCATAAATGTAATTTTGAAGTTATCTAATGTATTTATGAAGATCCTCAAAATGGAAGTTTATGCTCAATTTTGCCTTATTCTGACATGTTAAGTAAATCGTAAATTTCCAATAACTTACGAATTTTTTAAATTGGAAAAATCATAGTCTATGATATTCATGCCAGTAACCTAAATAATATTTCAAAAGTAGTCTGACATATTTAGGATGAAAATATCTCTCAAAATTGACGTTTATGTGAAATTTTGCCCTATACTGCCATGTTAAGAATTTCGTAAATTTCCGATAACTTGCGAAATTTTCAAAGTAGCCTATTTATATGTAGTTACTGATGTTCCTTCCGGCATCAAAACTGATATTTTAAAACTGGTCTGACATTTTCACAGTAAAAAGTTTCCATTTAATGCACGTTTAAGTGAATTTTTGTCCTATTCTCCCATGTTAAGAAAATCGTAAATTTCGAATAACTGCTGAAGTTTCTAAATTCGAATGTTGCAAATGAATAGGGTTCATGCCAGTATCGAAAGTAATATTTTAAAACTGATCTGACCTCTCTGCGATCATTTGTTCTTGAGATATCGTGTACACAGACTAACAAGCTAACAGACACCCTACAAATTTTGTCATTTTCGGATTCCTCAGACCTGAAAACGTGTAAAAACGTCAAAAAACCGAGGTCGAAATTTTTCACGATTACCTATAGTAGGATGGGGAACTAAAAAATCACGATAATACGATTATAGATGCCGCCGAGACAAATATACTAGTTTTTTCAGGAATAGTACTCAAAGAATTGTTACAGAATATGTCATTGGCAAATGCACAGTTTAGAGTACAACGAAAATCATTCGAGTATAGACGGCCCAGTTTCCTTCTCTTTAGCAAAAATTAGTATCAGTAAAAGATAAATTTTACTAAAATAATTAACTCAGTTAAAATTGAGAGAGGGTTTCTGGCTATCCTAAAACAATATTTGCTTCAAAAAATTTATGGCTAATCTCGCCATACTGCAAATTTGTAACCAGCGTAGATTTTTGGTTCAGGCATCGAATTTGGCGTCTTGGCGAACGAATTTGGAGAAAATTTGTAGTTTAGGGTTGGCAAAGTTTGGAAGCTCTAACTTCATTAATAAGAGATATCTGGAATATTCTGGAAAAATTCATTGGTTTATTGCGAAGAACTAAATTCTTCGAAAATTCTATAAACGAATCACAAAACTATTAAAAAAAAAAAAGATTGATCGTTGATGATTGTAGACTAGAAGTTGCCTATATCATTACGTGTTACTTTCTACACGGTACAGGGATGGAACACGGGCGCAGAATTCATACCGGAATCTGTTTAAGAAATTTCTCTACCTATAATATCGTTGATTTAAGAAGTAGAAAATTTTCCTACATTGATAGTGGTATGAATTCTGCGCCCGTGTTCCATCCCTGTATCTTTTACTTAAAAATCTTGTATCTTTTACTATAATACCGTGACGGTATTATATTAAAAGATACAAGATTTTTCATTTCCACGAAGGTGAGCTTTGACTTAGTGTAAAATTAGGCATTCAAATGAGGCGAAAACTGTACCACAATGGAAATCTAGTACTGGAAATTTTCTAGAGACCTATTCGTTTCTCGCACCTTGAAAATTTCATAAGCCATTGACAGTACTTTCGATAAATTCAAATTCCATCCAGACTTTGAAATATTCGGTTGTTACTGATTTAGCAAAAATTATGCTCTGCAGTGTATTTTTAACAATGTTTATTTGATTTCTGTAGTAAAAATGCTCATTTCACTGGATTGTTTCAAGAATATTAATTTTTGCAGCACAAAAAAGAGATCTGTTCAATTGTTTACTGAATATTAATTAAAAAGAAGTGCATTCGTCGATTAGAACTTGCGTATTTCTTGAAGAATTACTTCCTATACACGTAAATGTCGACAACGTTTTTTATCAATATATCATTACAGGCTCTATCTACGGGCTGAATATTCATTAAATGAAATACATTCGTCGGATAGAACATATTTTTTTCTTAAAGAATCAATTTCGACAAATTTCAGAACAATAAAATGACGGGCTCTATCTACGGGCTGAATATTCATTAAGTAAAATGCATTCGTTGACAAGAACCTGCTTATGTCTTTACGAATTACTTTCTACACGCAAAAATGTCTTCAACTTTCATAACAATATCATTACGGGCTCTATCTACATTCTGAATATTCATTAAAGTGCATTGTAAAGTGCATTACTTGTTCGTGAGATATCGTGTACAAAGATTAACATACTAGCACACTAACGGACTAACAAACTAACAGACACCCTACAGACCCATTTTGATATTTTCAGATTCCCCAGACCTGAAAACGTGTAGAAAAGTGAAAAAACCGAGGTCGAAAATTTTCACGATTACCTAAGTTCCCCATACCTATAGTACGATGAGGAACTAAAAAGGTACAAAATATTATTAAATGAAGCAAATGTGAAAAGATACAAACACCATATGCATATTGCTTAAAATAGAATCTGTATAAAAAATTTGCTAAGTTAATACAAGTGTCTGAAATTCTAAGTCTCTGAACTGAGTTTGTAGATATCTAAATTGTAAAATGTCTTAATTTCCAAGTGTCTAAATTGTAAAATGCTTTAATTTCTAAGTGTTGAAACTGTAATGTGTCTGAATTTCAGACATATCGATATTATTCAGGCTCTTAAGTCTTAATTTCGTCTATTTTTATAAAGACATTTATGTGTCTTCAGACGCGTCTGAAATTTTGTACACTTACGTGTTTCAGACACTTTTGTGTCCAAATTGGCATTTCAGATGCATTTCTGTCTGAATTTAAGACACTTCTATTTGCGGTGTAGAAGTTCTAATAAACAAAAATAGTGAGCGTGGAAATCGTAAAATTTCAGATATTTATGGTTACATGGAATTAGCTACATACTTTCTGCTGTATTAAGTGTGTACTAGAACACACAAAAGTAAATGCATATTTTTTTAAGTGCATTTTTTTAACATCGTCGCACTGCATTTGACAGAAAGAAAAACCTGATGTGGCCACCACATGACTTCCTTATACAACGATAGAAAAATATATATTTTTATGAAAACATTGACAGTTTTGTGTGAGGTAACTGATTCATAAATAAACAGACAGGTTCCAGTCCACGAACATCCCTTAAACAAATAAACAAAACTACCATTCGAACCAAAAAAAAATCACGATATTATGATTATAGATGCCGCCGAGACAAAAATACTAGTTTTTTTAATGAATAGTACTCAACGAATTGTTACAGAATATCTCTTTGGCAAGTGCATGGCTTAGAGTATACAAATCATTCGAGTATAGACAGCCCAGTTTTGTTCTCTTCAGCAAAATTTTACACCAGGAAAAGATAAATTTTACTAAAATAATTAACTCAGTTAAAATTGAGACAAAATTTCTGGCTTTCCTAAAACAACATTTGCTTACTTTGAAATCTCTATGATGGTAGCTCATATTTAATGGCCAAAACCGTTGTATTTTCGGTCATTATGAACCTAATTTTCCTAAATATCTCCAAAACGGAAAATGATATAAAGTCCAAAAATGGAGGCGCACAACTAGATATTATAGCAAACCTATATGAATTTGCAACGTTCTACATCTAACCGTTTTTGAGTTATGGGAGATACGTTACAGGCTCTATCTACGGGATGAATATTCATTAAAGAAAATGCACTGATTGACAAGAACGTACTTACGTCTTTAAACATAACTTTCTACAGGCAAAAATGTCTTCAACTTTCATAACAATATCATTACTGACTCTATCATTAGCTTTTTTTTTAAATCTCTATGATGGTAGGTCATATAAAATGGCCAAAACCTTTCTATTTTTGGTCATTATGTACTTAATTTTCCTAAATATCTCCAAAACGGAAAATGATATAAAGTCCAAAAAGAGAGGTGCACAACTAGATGTTATAACAAACCAATAAGCCTATTTTTAATATTAATGGAACAAATATTTAAAATTAACTTTCCTTACTTTGCATGAAAAAATAAAAAGGATCATCAGTATGCATAAATATATATATATATATATATATATATATATATATTCTTCCCGTACATTTAAACCATTTAAATGTTCTACAGTTGCCGAGATAATACGATTATATAAATCAGATTTCTTAATCCCCATTTCCCAATCATTATTCGCAAAAAAGAACATAAAAAAAATATGTATGTAAAGAAAAAAAAAAAAACTGATACATCAGATTTATACTTTTCTTCTTTAACACTGACTGTTAAAAACAACTTTTCAAAGCTCCAAGTATTGCGCAATACTATTTGTGAATTCTCCCCCTCCCATCGAACTATGTCACGTGACTCACTCAAAAAAGAGAACTATGATTAACTTTTTTTGTTTTAGTTAGAAGTGTGGTATTGCGGTGTGCAAATATGTAGCAGTGGCTCTCTAGCCGATTAACCAAAAATGTTAAAATTAATCAGTTTCATTTATTTTGTAAATAGCTATTTCTTTTGTGTGTTGTGTACATCGTAATGTGTCCGTGAAATTAAAAATTATGTTTTAAGTGTGACAATGAGTCAAGTCATCTTCTTTATAAATTTTAAGAACAACATTTCTGTTTTTCGGCGCCATTGCGTTTTGCAAGAAAAATAAACAAGTGAGCTTTCATTATTATTGCGTAATCGCTTTCAGTAAAAGCGAAAAGAAAAAAGTTTTGTTTACTTTATCATTAATTATGACACTTTAAAAGATTAAATAAAGGTTGTTGTATAAATATTTTAATCTTATTGAAAAGATTTATTTCTGATAAATGATCATAGAATAAATATTATTTTCTCTTCAACACATTTACGAATTATAAAATAATAAGCAACTCATAATACATAATAATAATAATGAAAGAATGAATAAACAATTTTTTGTTGTTGTTGAATAAAACGAATTTTACACAGATTTGTTTATAATAAAGATATATTAAATAGACATCTTGTTTGTTTTGTTGAATTGATAATTATATTTTTATCATTTGCATTAAAAATAAAATTTTGGTGGAATCTGTACATCAATTTGAAATATCTTGTATTTTCAATTACTCAGAAATGTTTCAGGAAGAGTATTTCTTATTTACTTTCAAATAATTATTTGAAAATAGGGGTTAAAAGAGTTATTATTTCCTTTATATGTCCTTTATTACTTTAGTTCTTGAATTTATTTATTGAATAAATTGGTTAATTTAAGTTGTTTAACATATAACAATAATATATATATATATATATATATATATATATATATATATAAGTGATCTCTGTGATTTATATAAAATATTTTGGGCTATATACGTTCGCGTACTGCACATTTTTAGATATATTTTAAATTATTAAAATTCAGTTTAATCATGTCTTATATGGCTAGAGGAAAAAAACAAGATCTAATTGAATTAGCGGGCGAATTAGATATAAAAATAGATGAAAATTTAAAACTTTTAGACATTAGAAATGCTATAGTGGAAAGTCCAGATTATGATGCTGAATTCACAAAAGAATGTTTGAATCGTATCATACGGGATAGGAAAGAAAAAGAAGATTTTGCGCTGAAAGAAAAAGAATATGAAAGGTTATTTGAACTAGAGAAAACCAAATTACAGGCACAAGCTAGTGCTGCTCCTGATGCAGTATTACCTACCATGGCCATTTCTTCCGTAGACACAAGCATGCCAAAATTAGAAATAAGCAAATTAATCCCAAATTTCGATCCGAAAACCGCTGATATAACCTTATATTTAGATTTATTTGAAAAACAATTAACATTTTTGAAGGTACCAAAACCAAAGTGGGTCGTATATCTTGTAGGTCTTTTGCCAACTGATATCGCCAAACTAATTGCAAAAGAATCAGTTGATGATGCTCAGAATTATGATAATGTTAAGGAAATTCTCTTAAAACGTTTTAAATTAAGTGCTGAGAAGTTTCGACAACTTTTTGCCCAACACCGTAAATGTGCAGAAAGTACATGGCGAGATTTTTATTTTGATTTGCAAAACTATTTTGATGGGTGGCTTAAAGAATCTAAAGTTTCATCGTTGGAAGAGTTAAAAGATTTAATATTGGTAGATCAAAAAAAAAGAAAGCTCCTCAAGAATACAAAGAACATTTTTTGGACCACTGGAGCGAGTGGAACAATCCTCTTGAACTTGCCGATAAACTAGATTCATATGAAGAACTTAGACTAGTAAGAAATAAAAATGTTAGAAAGGAATCCCCGAAATTCCCACATCGAAATACTTCCCAAAATTCAAGAAATCACCCCCAAAATTCTAAAACTGCGTCATCGAGAGATTATACGAAAAATGAAGATCGACCACGTGTTAGTTGCTATGGTTGTGGCAAACCAGGTGTTATTAAGGCTAAGTGCTCCGCCTGTTCCCCCTCTTCTAGGAAAAGTTCAGCTGAGTTCAAAACTATTCACCTTCAGTCATTATCTATCGAAGAACCTCAGTCGACACTTATAAGAGTAAAAATTAATGGAATAAATGGAATAGTGTGTGCTGACACTGGAGCCAGTCACACTATAGCTGGTGAAACATTATATCACCTCTTAACAAAACGAGGTGTAGAATTTGAGAAAACTTGTATGAATGTAACGTTAGCTGATGGTCTCCAAAAAGAAACTGAAATCTATTCAGCCGAAGTAGATGTACAAATTGAAGGACGATCTTTTCGAATAACTTTGTTTGCGTTACCTACTGCAAAGAATAACAGAACCTTGTTGGGAAATGATTTTTTGCGTACTGCTGGAATCGTTTTGGATATTCGAAATAATATATGGTATTACCATGATAATCCAAAGCAGAAATTTGATTTCAGTGAAGATGATTTCAGGCCGTCTGAAAATCCCGTATATTCTGCTGAAGTTAACGAGCTTATGTTGAAAGAAAATGAAGGAGCCCATCTTTCTGATGAACAAAGGTCAGAACTGAATAATTTATTGAATGAATATGAAGATATCTTTGAACCAGGGGAAGAACCGACTAACAAAGTTCAACACTATATTGACACTAGAAGTAGTCCTCCTGTCGCAGTACCGCCGTACCGCATGTCCCCAGCAAAGAAAGAGATGTTGAAGAAAGAGCTAGACGAGTTGTTAGCTAGCCGAACAATAGAAGAATGTGAATCTCCTTATGCTTCACCGGTGGTATTAGTACCTAAGCCTAATGGTCAAGTACGACTTTGCGTAGATTATAGAAAACTAAATTCTATTACAAAGACTGATAAATACCCATTACCCAGAATTGATGATCTTCTTCACGAAGCTAAACATACCCCTTTTATGTCAACCATTGACTTAAGGAATGGGTACCACCAAATTGAAGTAAATCCTGCGGACCGTGACAAAACTGCGTTTATTTGTCCCTTTGGAACTTTCCGATACCGGAAAATGCCTTTCGGCCTCAAGAACGCCCCATCAACATTTCAACGTATGATTGATAATTTTAGAAATTCCTTAAAGAACATATTAGTCCTTTCCTATTTAGATGATATTATCATCTTGTCTGAAACTTTTAATGAACATTTAGATAATTTGAGTGCAGTTTTTAGGAAATTACGAGAATTTAAGTTGCACGCTAACCGTGAAAAATGCAATTTCGCTTGTAACCGTGTAAAGTATCTGGGACATTACATTACTAGTAAAGGACTTGAAGCTGATCCTGATAAAATTGCTGCAATTCAAGAAATACCAGCTCCAAAGAATGTAAAGCAACTGCAGTCCTTCCTGCAAACTTGCTCATGGTATAGAAGGTTTATCCCAAAATTCTCTGAAGTTGCTAGACATTTGACTAATTTGACGAAGAAAAACGCTGTTTGGGTTTGGGGAGAAGAACAAGAAACATCTTTCAGAACCCTAAAACATCTTCTAATGAGTCCACCCATCCTCAGTCAAAATAATCCAACTAAACCATACATATTAAGAACAGACGCTAGTAACTATGCCCTTGGTGCAGTTTTGTTACAAGGCAATGGAGCAGAAGAACATCCGATTGAGTATGCAAGTAGGTTACTCACAAAGGCCGAAAGAAACTACTCCACGACCGAAAGAGAGGCCTTGGCCATCGTATGGGCTTTGGACAAGTTTCGTGCATATATTGACGGTCAAGAAGTCACTGTAGCAACCGACCATCAACCTCTTAGATGGTTAATGAACTTAAAGTCTCCAACAGGTCGCCTCGCGCGATGGGCACTACAGGTACAATCCTTCAACCTGAAGATAGAATACGTGCCTGGTAAGGCTAATGTTGTTGCTGATATGTTGTCCAGACCTTTCTGTCCACACGAAGAAGGAAAATGTGAAATTTGTTCAATTTCAATAGATATCCCTCCGCGAAGTCAAAGAGAAATACGAGAAGAACAATTAAAAGATGAAGATATAAAGAAAATTATCGAGTCTTTGGAAAGTATAGATAAGAATGAAGATTTCGCTAACTGGAGTAGTCGTGGTTACTTGATGAATCAAGGCGTTTTATATAGATATTCTCCCGAAACAGAATCAGAAGAAGCGCAATTAGTAGTCCCGGTTCAAGAGCGAGAAAGAGTGTTAAAAGAGCATCATGATGCACCCTCAGCTGGACATTACGGAATTGAAAGAACATTCGATAGAATCGCAAAGCGGTACTACTGGACTGGTATGCGAAGATATATTACAGAATATATTAAGAATTGCCCCGATTGCTGTCGTTATAAACCTAGTAACCAGAAGCCATCTGGATTATTACAAACACCGATCTATAATCAACGATTTGAATCCCTTTCAATTGATTTATTCGGCCCTTTACCTAAAAGCAATGAAAAGAAATGGATCTCCATCATAGAAGATTGTGCCACCAAATGGGTGGAACTATTTGCATTAACTTCCGCAACTGCTGAAGAGTGTGCGATCACTCTAATAGAGGAAGTGTTCCTTAGATATGGTTTACCTAGAAGGGTAATAAGCGACAACGGGCCGCAGTTCGTAAGTGCTGTAATGCAACAAGTTTGTTACATCCTGGGAATCGCACAAACCCTAACTCCGGTTTATCATCCACAGGCAAACCCTGTGGAAAGGAAGAACAGAGATCTAAAACCCCGTCTGGCCATGTTGGTTGGGAATGATCATACTACCTGGAGTGAGAAGCTACCAATAATTAGATTTGCCCTTAACACAGCAAAATGTGATTCAACCGGCCAGACAGCTGCATATCTCATGTTTGGGCGAGAACTACGTACTACCGATGATATTGCGCATGATTTCCGAAGTGTTGTTCACAATGATAATTTCGTTCCCGAAATAACACCGTACTTGAAGAAATTTGCCAATTTCACTAAACAAGTACGAGATCAAATTGAGGAAAGACAAGACCAGCATAAACGCTATGCAGACAGAAAATTTAAAAAGGCTCCTTCTTTCAAGCAAGGTGACAAGGTATGGGTTAATACCCACCCCATTAGTGACTCTAGTAAAAACCGAACTTCCAAATTCATGCCGAGGCGCGATGGCCCTTATACAATTTTATCACAGAGATCACCAGTTTCGTATACATTAAGTACTATAGATAATCCTTTTACTCCCATAGGGAATTACCATGTATCCGCTCTTCAGCCATATACAGGTCAGGACACTACTCCTGTTCGTCCGATCCAAAGGAGAGGTCGACCGACGAGGACTACAACCTCAACTAGTAGAAAAGATAGTCAACCACGAGAACGGTTGCCCAAACGCCCTGCTGTGCCCACCAGGAAGCAACCCCCCAGAAAAGCAAGCTGTATACCGAGGACGACGTACACAGCTTGAGGGGAAGTCTGTAAAGAAAAAAAAAACTGATACATCAGATTTATACTTCTCTTCTTTAACACTGACTGTTAAAAACAACTTTTCAAAGCTCCAAGTATTGCGCAATACTATTTGTGAATTCTCCCCCTCCCATCGAACTATGTCACGTGACTCACTCAAAAAAGAGAACTATGATTAACTTTTTTTGTTTTAGTTATAAGTGTGGTATTGCGGTGTGCAAATGTGTAGCAGTGGCTCTCTAGCCGATTAACCAAAAATGTTAAAATTAATCAGTTTCATTTATTTTGTAAATAGTTTTTTCTTTTGTGTGTTGTGTATCATCGTAATGTGTCCGTGAAATTAAAAATTATGTTTTAAGTGTGACAATGAGTCAAGTCATCTTCTTTATAAATTTTAAGAACATTCTATTCTGCATTCGTTGTTTAAATGTATATATAAACAACTAAGAAATTTCCAGTAATAGAAATATTTTTTTTTTTTTTAACAGCAACATTGACATTGATTTTATTATTTTTTCCATCATGGATCACATTTTAATTTTCCCGTGGAAAATGATGTCATGACAGAAAAAAAATTGTCATAAGAGAAACGTTTTCTACGATGGCAAATAGAGTACCTTTATAAAGCAGACGTTTTTAGTTAATAACTTCGTTAATTAAAATGATATAAATTTCTAAGCAGCTGAAATGCCTCCCTTGAAGTATTCGGAATACACTGATATATCTCATGACGCGAAGAACCCTGCCCTCCTCAATAAGTTGCTGTCGCAGACAAAAAAAAAAAAAAAAAAAAAAAAAAAAATGACGTCAACGACAGATTTTTTTTTAATATATAGAAAAAACTTACCTGCGGCGAGGATAATACTTTTTATGGGACCCATGCATGAGCTTAATTTCAATGCTAAAATTATGTAGTTGAGTGGGTGGGTTGCCCCAGAATTTCTCGTAGCCAGGATAAAAATGTGTTCCGACATTGTGGGTTTATTATTATTATTATTTTATTTACTTTTTCCGTCTATGCGAAAACATTCTCCGACTAGAAAAGAGACGCCGTACGGTTCTGGACCATTACCCAGTTCTGCTTTGAAAATTTCATCATAATTAAACCATAAGAAAAATAACCCCAATAATGGGACGTTATTTAAAGAAAAACTTCTGCTATGTCTTCCTTCTCGGCGATGTCCAACAATCGAACGAAATTGAAGGAAATAGCATTTCTCTCAAAACGAGCTTTTAATTTGCAATTTGTGCTGCGAGGCATGAGAGAGAGAGAGGGGGAGGCAGCTCATTAGGCACATCATTGTGAAGTTAGTTAATGTCCATTCAACGCACTTTATTTTGGTCTCGAGTGGACGGGAATTAGGTATTTTTATTCCTTTTTAATCGCTGCCATTTGTAAAAAAGAAGTAGTTGTTTGTGACGCAGTCCGCATCAGTGCGTACACTCAGAGAAGAGTTTAGTTGTATCAACATAAATTTGGTGTGCACA
Source organism: Salticus scenicus (assembly GCA_963930645.1). Classification (NCBI taxonomy): domain Eukaryota; kingdom Metazoa; phylum Arthropoda; class Arachnida; order Araneae; family Salticidae; genus Salticus; species Salticus scenicus. The sequence goes on from CAWVNO010001064.1 coordinate 1,286,950, forward strand.
CAAAAAAAAAAAAAAAAAAAAAAAAAAAAAAATCAGAAACGTGTTATAATCATAGATATAGTAATATATGTAGATCTATCATCTCCATGTTATCGAGCAAAAAATTTTGATGCCGAAAAAAAGTTCTAAAATCAGCCATTAGAGAGTATTGAAAAAAAGAATAAAAAGAAAAATGAATTTGAAACTGTACCTGGAGTTTTTCATTCACCTTTAGTAAATGAATTATTCATAAATTTTATTTACAAAATTATCCGTGTGTATTCCTGTGTGTGATTGACTCGGGAAAAGGCAGCCATTAGAGTGACTTTTCCCGAAAAAAAGGCATCACTTTTTTCCTCTCGCTGATCAATCTATGTCTTATTACTATATCTATGGTTACAATAGATATTATGGTTAGATTAATAAAAAGAATTTTTCTTGCTATTCCAACAAATATATTTTGTAAAATAACGCAGAACAGAAATATCAATATTTACAGAACGTTAAAAACGCCAATGTACATAGTTGTTAAGTGCAGATTGCAGTTTCGGTAGCGTAAAGCGTGCCGTCATCAGTGCAGAATGATGAAGTGGATTACATTTACATTAGCGTTTTTAACGTCGTGTAAATATAAACAGTCTAACCTCGTTAACGTGAACACTATTAACGTGAATTACTTTTAACATAAACCGTTTTCTCAGTCTCCGTAAAAATGAAGATTACTTTAGTTACAGGAAGATTAGTTACTGGTAGCATGAACTACGGATAACATGAACAAATTTTTTTATCCCCCTTGAGATTCGCGTTAAAGAGGTTCGACTGTATTTTGTTTTCAAAACAAAAGTGATTGTTTTACTTCTAATAAAAATTTGGTTTAAAACAACAACAATAACCTCAACAAAACGCATTTTATCAAATTCCTTGTCTGGGTGTTAAATTTTACCTGCAGCCTCTATGTACAGTCGTTAACAAAATTGCCCGAACACTAGTAAAAATTCCTTTGTAAAAAAAGTACACTTCATACGGTTTTGTTAAATAAATCCTTATCGAATCATGTTCTTAAAATGACTACGCACAGGATTCGACAAGGATTTATTTAACAAAACCGTATGAAGTGTACTTTTTTTGCATAGGAATTTTTGGTAGTGTTCGGACACTTTTGTTACCGACTGTATATTTGACATATTATGCCTAATAGAGATCACAGAAACACCCCGGAAAAAAAATAAATAAATAAATAAACTCTTTGATTCAAACAAATATTTTTGGTGCCACAACAAAAATTTTGTGACGAGAACACAAATGATTTTGTTGTTTTAACCAAAACAGTTTTGTTGCTTCAGAACGTAGCTCGCTCACTGGCTATTTACAGTGAGATGTAAGACGTTGGTAATCAGACTATCCAGTCAGGCCCCGACTTACGGCAGGGCATACGGGGCAAATGCCCTGGGCCCCCCTTCTGGAAGGGGCCCCCCTACAGGCGAATACAGAAATTCTGCAACCTAAAGACCTCTTATGCCACTGCAAGGGGGCCCCCCAGAATAGGCTTGCCCCGGGGCTGCAGGTAGTCTAAGTCGGGCCCTGTAATCCAGTGACGGTAATTCTTCTTTCAACCCTATTTTCTTTCGATAAATTAAGGCAAGTTGATTTGGTTAACTGAACCAAAATAAATCTAAAAATCAGTCAACAATATATATTATGATCCAAAAGTCAGGACAAACTTTAAAAATGAATAATTTGAAAACGAATCAAGATACAAAGATACAGTTTGCACCAAACGGATGGAAAAGAAGCCGGGTTTTGTGTGGCAACGAAAAAAAAAATACAGTTCTATTGGCGACCAACAGATGGCGCTGTCGGATTTCTGATGAAGGAGTATGCAAAGCAACAAACGATATAAAAAGGAGCAACTGCAGCAGGTAATGGTAGTCGAAGCATCGCATTCTCAGTCGCTACTTTAATCACGCATGGCCTCCAAGATCTCCCGATCTGACACCCTGTGACTTTTGGCTGTGGGGATTCTTGAAGTCAAAAGTGTACCGCGACCAACCCGAATCACTAGCAGCACTGAAAGATGCCATCCGCCAAAATGTGTGTGCCATAACGCAAGAAATGCTACTAAATCCTGTGAATGGTGTGGTGAATCGTCTCACAGCTGTACTTCTGAATGATGGACAGCACATTGAGCATTTACTGTAGTAGTACCAATTAACTGTAATTATGCTGACTTGTAAGTTGTCAACACTTTTTTCATTTGTAAATCATCTTTTGGTGAATTAAAACACTATAGCGCCATCTGTTGGTCGCCAACAAAACTAATTTTTTTTTTTTCGTTTCCACACAAAACCCGATTTCTTTTTCATCCGTTTGGTGCAAACCTTATCTTTGTATCTTGATTCGTTTTTGAATTATTCGTTTTTAAAGTTTGTCCTGACTTTTGGATCACCAGGTATATATTTTAACAAAACATATTTTTTTGAAATTATAGAATTAAAGAAAAAGTTTCTTTACATTTTAAAACAATTTAATCACGTGTTTTGTTACTATAAATAATCCAGAGTTAAAAATGGGTAAAATTATTTAAGAAAGGATCAGAGAAATTCACACTGAATGAAGAAATGTGTTCAAGGCGCACAGAAATTCGCGCGCGCAGAAAAAGGCGCAGAGAAATTCGACAATTCATAGTGTTTACCAAAGTTAAGTGGTACAAAGTAATGCTAAAAAATGTCCACCTACCGCAGCGCCCATTACTTGTAGCGGGCAGAGAAGAAACCAGCAGCAACAGATTACGACTTGACCTAAAAAAAAAAAAAAAAAAAAAAGTATACAGTCAAACTCAACATTTACATTGCGGGAGGTTAGACGTTAGCGAACCTTAAAACCCAAATTTGCATGCAATTGTTTTCTCAGGAAAACCAATAGCCTAATCATTTTTACTTTTTTCTATGTTCAATAGAAGAAGGTATTGGATTCGTAAAAAGTTTCAACTTCTGGTTTGCGATAGATTTACACATTTTGAGAGGTCCGCAATACCATTCGACTATTTTTTGAAACGTCTGTGTGTGTGTCAAAAATATTGTGGCAACTGTATATCAGTAACTACTGCACAAAATTGCATATACATTCGTATGTAGATGCACCTTGACATAAACCAGTGCCTATTATTTTTTTTGGTGCCAATCTCTCAAGTGAGGGTGCTACTATATAGCTGTTTCCGCAGTTTCTATTGCGTATAACCGAACAAAACTTAATATGCGTAAAAAGCTATTATGAGACATTATGCTGATTCAATTAGGGGGCAAAACGGTCGATAGGTGGCGCAACTTTATTGTCTCGGAGAATGGGAAGGAGGTCATCTGCACGGTAAAAATTCATTTCTGTTGGACATTTAATCTAATACCTCTCTGAGATGAGATCGCCTGCATTTATGATGGGGAAAGGGTAATTCATACTGCGCGAATTCGCATAGGAAAATAGAAGAAAATTTTGTGATGGCCACAACATACTAGTTTCTAAAATGTTTCCGGTATGAAATAAATAATATATGACTCTAGCAGCCTTAATTTGGCTACAGTCGGACAGACAAATTATCCGTAGAGGTTACACAATCTCACATGGTATATGCTTTGATGTCTACTATAAAACGACGGAAAATTATAGATTAAAGGAAAAAGGCCCAAACAAGTCGCCTCTTCTGCAATTATTGCCGCATTAATGAAAGGTTTTGTGACGTTTCATCGCATCCGGAATTCTCGATGTCTCAGACAATCGAGAAATCCGATCCCGGGCGAAACACGATCTTGGAAGTATCTGACATGAGCGGGGTTTCGTCGGCACCCATCACAAACACGAGGAGTGTCCGATATCTCTTTCGTCGACCCTGTCGGCACTTTTAGGGTTTTACAGGTAACGGGAAACCGACTTCGACTGAAGAGGAGAGCCTAATCAGAGCATTCGGATAAAATGAAAGAAAAGTTCGTACATATTTTAAAGGGGTGCGCCTTCTATTATACAATTCTAAAAATAATGTGTTGTGCCCATCACAAAAATTTCTTGTGCACAAATTCACGCAGAATATACAGGGTGTTTATTAAGTCCCGGACCCATTTTGATGTTTAATAACTTATAAAATAATGAAGATATAAACAAACTTATGGCATTTATTGATGGAATAACTCATTTTCTTTTCAGGTTTGAATATCTTTACTTTTGTAAATATCGTCTGCGCGTGTGGTTAATTTCAGATAATTTCATTTTCCAGTCTAAATATCTGTAGTTTTCTAAATATCGTCTGCTTATTAATTGCATTTTTCTCTCTTTTGTTTTTGGCAACTAAATGCAATCAACAAAGGGATTCCCCAAAGGTTAATGTGTGATGTGGACTAATGCACGACCGAGTCATTGGGCCTTTCTTTTTTACAGAAAAGACGGTCTCATCAGTCGTATACTTAGACATGTTGGAAAACTTCGTATTTCCACAACTAGAAGAGCTTCAGCCACATGTCTTTTTGCAACAAGATGGTGCACCACCTCATTGGGGTACCATCGTTCGTACTTCTTTGAATGACCATTTTCCAGGAAGATGGATTGGACGAGGAGGTCCAATTCCTTGGCCACCCAGATCACCTGATATAACGCCGCTGGACTTGTTCCTTTGGGGATTTGTAAAGGACAATGTTTTCAGGAGGAGAGTATCGAACATTGATGACCTAAACGTCAGAATTACAACCGCAATAGAATCTGTGGATGCCGACATGCTTGCCGCTACCTGGCGTGAAACTGACTATCGACTTGATATTCTCCGTGCGACGAAGGGGGCACACGTTGAAGTTCATTGACAAGGGTCATGAAACTTTTTGAGTCTATCTAACCATTCATGTTATTAATTTTAATCTATCTTTATTATTTTATGAGTTATTAAACATCAAAATGGGTCCGGGACTTTATAAACACCCTGTATATTAAAATAAATATTTATTAGAATTATTTTCCATGATGAGTGCAGACGATTTTAGAATACAATATACAGTAAAACCTCTCTAAGTTGGACACCTGCGGTTTCAGGGAAAAGTGTTCAACTTAGAGAGGCGTCCAACTTATAGGGGTGCTTACATTTTTCGATTTAATTAAACTGTATCTATGCATGACTTTTAACTTTTAATCATATCTAAATATAACATAATTAAGTATTCATAACTTATATACAAAAAATTATTAATTTGCCAATTTAAAATAATCTAAATTTAAACTGGTATATTGTGGTCATAATAACACTTCCTTCTACATTTTTTTTTGTATATTAGCGCCATCCACCAGTTAATATGAATGAAAATTTAATCAATAAAGATTTTGCATATGCGTTTTGGTGCAATTTTATTCAATAGACGCTGTGGTAGTCATATGGAAAATCGGAGAATGTGATTAAAAGTAGCACCACTTTGTCTACTGACACTGATATATGCCCAAATTAAGATAACATTAATTTTCATAATAGCCACCTTACTTATGAAGTTTGGTGAATTTATTCGTTCTAAAAAATGAGATTTAATTTTTCCGTGAACGGGGAAAACTGCAGCATAGCAGCGACACCTGTCGATTGATATGCACTCATATTGAATCAGCATCTTTTTTCACTATAGATAGATCTCTCACATTTTAAGTTTAGTGCAATTATACACTCAAGTAAAACTTGGTAGGGAAAATAAAAGGGACAAATGAAGAGGAACCCTAACAACCGAAATGTATTGTCTATTTGTCTAATGCTCATTTTAACAGCCTAAGTCAAAACAGGCCTGTAGGATCTCTATTGGATATTTCCTGGACAAAAGGACAAAAACAATTCATGCAAATCAATAAAAAGAAACACTCTTTCATTATGCGCCAAAATTCAGTTATTTGTGAACTTTTCAACTGAAGAAAATAAATATTTTTTTTACAAGATGAGACAGAGATGAATATATTGTGACAAGAAACATTGTTTTTTAGATATTTACAGCTATTTCTATAAGGGATAAGTAATATTTCTAAAAAAAAAAGTGAGAAAATGGAAGTTTTATATTTTTTTTCCCTTGTCTCATTGGGTAAAAGTGTCCAACTTAGGACAGTATTTGACTGTCCAACTTATAAGTTAGAGGGGTGTCCAACTTATAGAGGTTGGACATAATGTTAATCCTATGGATATATTCCGTTCCGAGAAAAAGTGTCCAACTTAGAGGGGTGACCAACTTAAAGGGGTGCCCAACTTGAGAGGTTTCACTGTACTAGTTTTCAAAAGAATTTGGCAATACCTTTTAGAGCGAGTGGATCAATCGCAGATCTGTAACAATTTGATACAATCTTTGTTTCTTTTTTTTTTTTTTTTTTTTTTTAGGTAGAAATTTGTAAATAGTTGTAATTATTTTTATGTAATTTAATTTGAAGAGGCTTAATCAGGTTATAAATGTTAATGTTTTGCATTTTTAGCTTGATTTGGCTTTAAAATAAGTTATTTTCCTTAAAAACCCATGAAAAAGTTTCACCAGAGTACGCAATGGCCAGAAATTCCTTATCGATATATAGATTATCTAAGCTGTAAATCGAATATTACACGAGATAGAGGGAATATTCTGGAACTATACGAGACCATATAAAGGAATCCCATTTCGGGCATCAATTTAATTTTACGTCAAGCTGCTTGACGTGTAAAAGAGCCCTGACTGGGCCTCTGCTAATAATACAGCTAAATCCTGTGTGTTATGCTCATCGTACAGTTTTATGCTGTGATTTTTATGTCGTCAGTTGTTATTTAAGCTGCGTTTCCTTGTGAAATTAAAATGGATAATTGTTTGACAGGCCTGTATTCTGTAATATCCTGTAAATTAACTTTTAAGCTTCTGTAAGACCTGTTATTCATTCAGGGACAATTAAAGAGTGCGCAACAAGAAAATAAAACAATAAATAAATAAACAAAATCTGGAAAAATATTTTCTCAGATGTCGTTTGCACGACCCAGATTTTCTTTCGATATTTAGTATTGTTACTTTCTTATATCTACATACGTATATATATAGAAAGAAAGTATTGGATTCGTGAAAATTTTCGAACTCCAGTTTTCAATGCATTTACATGTTTTGGGACGTTCTGAACACGATTTGACTTTTTTTTAGAAAAAGTCTGTCAGTCTGTGTGTTCATCAAAAATTTTGTGGATACTGTATCTCACTAACCAATGAACGAAATTTAACCAAACTCAGTATTTAGTTGGACCATCACATAAACTGGTGCTGATTAGATTTGTGGAACGATTGTTCAACAGGTGACGCTGTGATCGCTTTTTTTCCTACATTTTTAACATGGCAGTATAGGACAAAATTTCGTATAAATGTACATAATGAGAGTTATTTTAATGGTGTGATTGTAAAATTAATATGAATTATTGATTATAGTAGTAGTTAGCTAGGAAAAAAAATTGTGCATGTGGGAGCATCGCTTTCCCCCCCCCCCCCCCCCCTGAGGGGATGTACACCCCCGTGGGAATGGGTATCTTTCGAAAGATCTTGCCTGTACCTTTGAAACGAATGGTTGAACCATAGATCTGTGACAATTTAAAACAAAGTGATCGATTTTTTTTTTTTTTTTTTATCGGAAAAAAATTGGAAAAAAAAAAGTATTTCTTTTGATATTGGCAAAAAATTGACTTTCTTTCGGCATTTAATGATATAATTCTGTCATATAAAAATCGTCTGCATCTATAATGGAAAATAATTTAATAAATAATTTGTATTCAATGCATTTTGTGTAAAATTATATAGAAGAATGTCATGTGGTGGCCACATATCATACTAGTTTTTCTTTGAAAAAGAAATGATCTACATTGATAATTTTATTAAATAATTTATACTGCGTGAATTCGTATCAATTTTATCAGAAAGTGACCGATTTCAGTGGCATCGTTTCTTTTCATTATCTATCTACAGAGTGTATCAGAAATGACATCATTGCGAAACAGTGAAAAATAAAAAAGGTGAAACACGTAGTATGTTGAATGGACAGGTCTGGAATTCCTTTTACGCTTGTTTTCAGAAATAGTTCTAAGATCGGTTAATAGGTGGCGCCACAGGTACATGAGACTTTAAATAGTAATCAGAAGTACAAAAGTTCATTCATCAATCCATATCATTGCTGATACATGCGAGTGAGTCATATCGAATTACACTAAATTTCGGTTATCCGCCAGCGCAGGAAAGGGGCGGGAACAAGAGAAGGGTTTAATCAACAATAATTACAAGATAAACCTTTTAAATACCTTGTTTTTAAATTTCCTGTTGAATCATAGCTATAGAACTACAGTCGGTAACAAAAGTGTCCGAACACTAGCAAAAATTCCTATGTAAAAAAAGTACACTTCATACGGTTTTCTTAAATAAATCCTTATCGAATCATATTCTTACACTGACTAAGAACAGGATTCGACAAGGATTTATTTAACAAAACCGCATGAAGTGTACTTTTTTTACATAGGAATTTTTGCTAGTGTTCGGACACTATTGTTACCGACTGTACATTAGCACTTTATCAAGGCGAATAAAATTTTGAAAGTGATCATGACGTCCATTTTTGTGAGATGACTAATTTACTTTTTACAATTTTTTTAACGTTCACGTTTCATTAAATATATTTATTTTTAGGTCGAAAAAAAAAAAAAAAAAAAAAAAATGAATTCGTCATTTTTTTTTTTTTTTTTTTTTTTTTTTTTAGAAAACTAATCAAAAATTCGAAAATCCGGCTTCGAAGTATTGTGCTGTCATCGGGTTCCGAGCTATTCTGAAAGTTTCAAATGTCTTGCTAGTAGAAAAGTGAGTTAAAAATCGATTGCAAGATTTGTACTGGACAAACAAACAAGAATCGAAGTTAATAAAAACATGGTAAAAGATAAAAATAAATGTTTTTTTTTTTTTTTTTTTGAGAAAATAAAATGTAGATAGTAAAGAACTATGATTCTTTTTTATTTTCTGTATAGTACAGTACGCTATCAGACATGCTAATACTTTATTTCGGAGCATTTTGTAAGTCCCAATCCTCCCTTTTTCCCCCCTATATCACTTTTCTTAAATGATTTTTTTTTTCCTTATTTCATCGTCATCACAAATTGGAGAAAGTGTCTCTGCAAATAAAGTGGTGTGCAAAAAGGGCGGTTGTTTATAGTGCTCAGAAATAAATTACAACTGCTGTCAAGTCTGCGGTGCTGTTTAACTTGGTGTATAAATTAGCTTTAAGATCATACCTCGGCTTCATCGAATGTGCATTTTTCTATTTTGTTTCATATGCGTACATTCACGTTTTTGAGCTAGAATATTTTTCTCTGTCATTTCCAACCTTTTTGCGGTTTATCCGCGGTTTCCATTATCCGCTAAACCCATGCTATTCAGTTATGCGCATAATCGAGTCCTGTTATAACTGTAGTTATTACAGGAAAAGGAAAAACACCACATCGTATTCCTTGGAGTAAAGTGTTTTTATTGTATTGGAATACTACTGATTAAGGGGGAAGGTCTGGCGATAACAAAGTGAAGCTTTAAAAAATTTAATGTTAAGAAAGGTCAAAACCATAAAACAATTCTTAATTTATTCCTGTAGAAAATTCCAGACCTGTCTGTCTAACAACATACCACTTGTTTCACCTATCTGTCCTCGCACTGTTTTGCAGTTATATTCCATAACTGCAAAACAGTGAGAAAAAATTCAAAGTTCGAAAATTCTTTCTGGAACTCCCTGTATATATTATTCAAAGCTTGTTCTTTGCATAATATTCATAAAATATTTTGTTATTCTAGTTTCGATTAGAAAGAAATGAGGTCTAAGGTCAATGGATATTATTTTGATGAGGTTGGATTGGTTTTAAACAGGACTTCGGGTTTCGAACATGAAAAATCCGACCCGTGCGGTCTATACGACTTTGTTAGCAAGCACATCGTAATAAAAGCGGGAAATACGTAGTCAAATCTCTCTCTCTATAGATTATTACAGATTTCTCTTTATTAAATGTTCTGGAAATTAAATCCTCCCGAATTACGCCCATTCAAAGTACTGTCATTTGCAAAAGTTTAAGACCGGTAGCCGATTTTCAGTATTTTAACACATTGCATCAATTGGCACAGATTATTGCGTCATCTCATGTGATTATTGCATCAGACGCGTTCTACTGCTATAAATGAAGGTTACCGGCACGTTTATCGCCGATTGTTTATTGGATTTTGTCGTAGACAGTGCTGTTGTGTAATTATTGTAATGGGTAAAACACTGTTACAGAAAGGTCAGAAATATTGACCCTGAATAAAATTGGATTTTCTGAACGTCAAATAAGTTCGAAGGTAAATGTGAGCAAGACAGCTCAACGTCAAGCTATTAGTAAATTTAAAATTTCGGGAAAATTTGTAGACCTTAAGAGAAGCGGTCGCCCAAGAAAACGAGTGCACGTGATGATCATGTGATAAGGAGGATGATCGTACGAGATCCAAGAACCTCCTGCAATACGATTAGACATTCTCTGGCTGCAAAAGGTACCAACGTCAGTTTGAGTACTATTTCAAGACGTTTGGCCAAAGATTTTGGTTTATCATCCCATAAACCTGCAAGGAAACCTCGACTTACTCCAAGTAGGAAAAAGAAACGACTCTTAAGGTCCATAATTTTCCCGAAAATTTAAATTTACTAATAGCTTGATGCACAGCTGTCTTGCTCACATTTATCCTCGAACTCATTTGACTTTCAGAAAATCCAATTTTAGGCAGGGTCAATATTTCTGATCTTTTCGTAACAGTAAGTGACGATTTTTCACCCATCACAATAATTAAACAACAGCACTCTCTACGACAAAATCCAATAAACAACCGGCGATAAACGTGCCGGGCACCTTAATTTATAGCAGTAGAATTTATAGCAGCAACCAGCACACGAGATGACGCAATAATCTGTGCAGATGATGCAATGTATTAAAATACTGAAAATCGGCTACTGGTCTTTAACTTTTGCAAATGGCTGTAGAAAAATTTCTCCCTTGATCAGAATAAATTTTATTCTTTGCACTGCAATTTTTTTTTTTTTTTTCATTCGATCCACTTACCGTACGAAACAATTTGTGTCTTTAAAAATTTAGAAAGGGGGAAAGGAAGGTATCTACGTTTATTTCTTTCCAAGATGCCAAAGTGGGGTGCTAAAGTTGTCGCTGTGGAGGGTGGATGCAGGCGCCTGTAAGAGTCACCTGCTGAAGTCTACTGAACACTCCCGGCGCGAAAATCTTAAATTGAATTTTAATGCTTTTCTTCTGCAGAACTTTAAACAACAGAATGTCATCGCCGGCAGCCTTGAAGATGGACGAGCTTCGTGGGGAAATTTTCAGAAAGTTATTGTAAGAGGATCTAACATTCTGCATATTACAATCATGAATTTAAGGATATTTTCATTATTTTTCTTATCTCAATATTTAAAATATACAGGGTGTTTTGAAAATGTTGACCGAGGCTCCTAATTCCTTAAGCATTAATAATAGACATACATTATAAATTGAAAAGTTGCGTAAGAAATGATGCGGAATTTTGTAGAATAAATTACACATTTCTGGAATTCCATTTCTCGAATTGGGCCTGGAATCCAGTGTTGCCAGATTGCGCGGCTTTTTTATACAGCAGTCACCAATGATTTTGAGAAGTGATATTTTATGCACATAATCGACGATTAATCGTCTATTACACAGGCCTACAAAAATGAAGTTGACAAAATTTGATTTGGTGATTTTAGCTGATCTTTGTTTTTCGATGTGCTGAAACCATAAATGCAGCCCATTTTTCTCCATCACATATAGATTTTTGTCAATACAGAGTGCTTACTGGCACAATTTCTTACATACACCAAGGATGGTGTATGTAAGAAATTGTGCTACTACCTGTGTGCAACCAACCTATTGTTAGGAAACAATAGGTTGGTTGGTATGGTTTTGCGTCGCACTAGTTCTGCGTTATTACAACAACAGGTAGCCATGATTAATTAATCATGGAAACATACTATAAAACTTTCCATATAATTATATTGGTGGAAGAGTAGTGGAAGAAATTGTATAGGCAGGCACCCTGTATTGCCAAAATTCTATACGTGATAGAGAAGAACTAGCTTCATTTTCGGTTTCAGCACACCAAAAAACATAAAGATCAGCCGAAATTATAAAATCAAAATTTTACATGTCGACCTGAGTTATGTACATCAAACATCACTTCTCAGAATTATTGGTGATTATTAAATATAAAAGTCTCACAATCTGGCGACATTGCTGGAATCATCAACCAGCGCTTACTAATTCCCATCTAGAATGTCATAATTGTCGCTATGTCGCCATTCTGGCATGAATCTACTTACCTATTTATAAAGATAATTTTTACTTGAGAGATTCTCTTGATTTTTGGTCTTTCAACTCCCTCCCCTTCTAGAGCCCTTTTAACTGCTACTAAAAATGTTTTCTATTAAAATACCATAGATATATAGTAATGTATGTAGATCTATCATCCCCATGTTATCGAGCAAAAAATTTTGATGCCGTAAAAAAGTTCTAAAATCAGCCATTAGAGAGTATTGAAAAAAAGAATAAAGAGAAAAAGGAATTTGAAACTGTATCTGGAGTTTTTTCATTCACCTTTAGTAAATGAATTATTCATAAATTTTATTTACTAAATTATCCGTGTGTATTCCTGTGTGTGTTATTTACTCGGGAAAAGGCAGCCATTAGATTGACTTTTCCCGAAAAAAAAGGTATCACTTTTTCCCTCTCGCTGATCAATCTATGTCTTATTACTATATCTATGTAAAATATATGGTTAGAGAAAGCAGTATGGAGCGCCATGCCAGATTATTATTATTATTTTCCATCTGTATTACATTTTTGTGAAAAATGTATCAGCTAAATGCCTTTCTTGAATTTGTTACTTTTTTTGTATACATAAGAAAAAAGTGTTGAATTCGTGAAAATTACCGACACCAGACATTCGATGGACTGACACGTTTTCAGTCCTAAACATGATTTTAGCATTTTTAGACAAATGTCTGGTGTGTGTATTAGTAAAATTTTGTGAATGCTGTATCTCACAAACCAATGGATGCACTTTCATCAAAATTGATATTTGGTTGCATTTTAACTTAAATGGATGCTGATTAAAATTTGCAATATATCTCTCAACAGGTAGCGATGTTATTCTGCGATTTACACTCATTTAAGGGAATGCTATATTTCAGCTTCAGTGTAGAAATGATTCAAATTTGGTATGCGAGATAAATGTTCTATAAAACTATGTTGATTGAATTTGGATGCATATCGGCCAGAAGTTAGAGCATTTTTCCCTTTAGCTTCTGGTGCACAGAAATGAATCAAAGTTGATTTGTGAAAAAAAGGCATGATAAAGCAGAATGCTGACTTGATTTAACAGTATCGTCGGCATGGGGGGCTGCTATGATACGCCTTCTGCGATGTCCCCTATGGCTATAGCTCATTATCTATTTCTTAAAACTGCACCAAACTTCTTGTGTAGAAATTTTATTATAAAAAACCTATATGATGATTATATTTTTGCGTATGTCAATTAACACACAGCACATCTTCTCCCCCGTGACATCTTCAGAACATCCTGAGAATGAAAGAACGTCCCAGGAACATTTTCTGGATGTTCCTGGAATACTTATTCCACAGAACATCCTGAGGAGGTCCATAGGATTTCCCTTTTATCCACAGGACATCCCGAGGATGCCTTTCGGAGAAGATGTGTTGTTAGGGAGTATGCTGATAAGGTTTTAAAGGACTTTACAGAATGACATAGAAGACAGGTTTCTGGTGGCCATAAAATGCTAGTTTTCATCGGCATTAAATTTTGCTGAAAACTATCAGCTAAATGCCCCTTTTCAGTTTGCTTATAAATCATTCTGACAAATTCAGGACTACAAATAGAAAATTTATTTAAAAAGAAAGTTTCTCGAGCAGTGAGATTGCCAAAGTGCACTATAAAAATTTCTCCGCTTTATAAAATTGTTCTCCAGCCGAGACTCCTCGCTTTTGAAATCGGATGGTTTATGGATGCGTCGCAGAAAAAGAAAAAAGAAAAAAAAGAAAAAAAAAAAAAAACGGGAAAATCTCCACTGACCGTGCGACAGAAAACCCGGAGTTCTGGACCATAAATTCCGTCGCCTGCCTGAAATGTGCGGTCCCGAATCGAGGGAGAGGCGCCTGAAGCGAGGACGCGCCACGCAGAAGGCGAATTCTTGAGTCCTAAAAAGCCTCTTAAAATTGAGCCTCTCTGTATATGAAAGAGGTCATAAAAATGCAGAAGAGGTAGACAGACTGTCGCATCGGTTATTTTGCTTTAAGAATTTGTTGTACAGTGCCCGCCAAAAGTTCCTTCTTCACCCTTGCATATCGGGAACTACGCGTCGGGATTTCTGATAACTTAAAAGGAAAAAAAAGTGTTCAATCAATTTGTGGGAGGACCTCGTTTGGTTAAACATGCAGGGCTATGACCCGTAGAGGTGCCAATACTTATTAATTTCAAATGGGAAGGGGTTATTACTTTCTCTTACCCATAAGGTAGAGAAAGTATTGTTTTTGGTTAAATTATCGAAAGTGAGTTTTTATTATATTTACACGTTCCGAAAATCAATTACCCTGAATCCAAAAATCATATTTTTAGCGGATAGTCTGTCTGTGTCTGTCTTATCAGCATATCTCAAAAACAAATTATAGCAGAAAGTTCAAACTTGGTATTCTAAATGTGTATCCTATAGGGATGCTACAGTAAGCTTTTCGTTGAGATCAAGCAAATGGATCGTGTACAGGGACACCCAAGAGAATTCAAACACATTACGTCTATGGGGTAAATTATAGGTAAGTAGAGTTTAACATCTTTAGACTGCACCAAACCAAAATGAAACGAGTATATATTATTTATATGCGTGAAAACATGTTTCATGTAGAATAGGGTATATAAAAATCATTCACTATTCGTTTACTTTAGGGCTACACAACAATCTATAATTATAATGCGACAATTACTTGAAAATGGATGGAAGTGTGTTTCAAGTTGTGCCGTGTGTTATTAATATAGGATTATATTTATGTGCACCGTGTGATGTGTACATAACTTTCAGAAGATATACAAGGGTTGCCAATATTTAAGCCATAACATTCTTTTTTATTTCTTAGTGGAAGTGTTTTACTATAATATACTATTATCAAATAATATTTTACCATGTCCAGGACAGTTTCTCAGGAATTAAAATTAATTCCTCAAAGCTATATATGGTAAATAATATGTTTTTAAGTTAAATATTCATCGATTGGTTTACACGTTTTCAGGCTTATATTTTGAGCTTTATATTTACACGTTTTGAGGCTTCCTGAATACCGAAGTCAAGTTTTATAGTTTGATCGTTGCTTTTGTCTGCTTGAGTAAATTAAAAAACAAATAATTTCAGGCGATCCAAATGATGTATTTTGTTACTAGAAAAGTTTGTTTAAGATTGATAAGTTTCAAGGAATGATGCGTGTGAAAGTTGTCTCAATAATTTTAAATGAACTTTTGAACTTAATAACAGATTTGAATTATCTACAAATGTAAGTATAATAATGAAACGGGGGGTTGAGGGAGGTGGTAGCCCCTCTCACACAGAATTATTTGTCAAATAAAGCTGTTCCGAAGCCTAAGTTGAATTGTTTTAACATAGGTTTATACATAACAGTACTCGTTATCTTAACCCTTAATATCCAATCCGTACTTATAGTATTAAATTTCAGGGTAAGAGTAAGTGGTGTAAGTGACACACCAGATTATTTGTTATCTAATTAAATAATGTGGTGTGACACTCACACGATTTCAAATTACCCTGCATTTGAATACCATAAAGGTAGATACATATCAAAGTATAAGATAGTAACTTATTACACGGAATGTTATTACACATGTATGTTACATACACAAATATATTATGCATACATATATACACATACACCCACTCAGGTCTAAACATATCCAGGATTCCATCTTTTTCAATACATGCGGCAAAGAAATTTTGGTTTCCTAAATAAATGTGAAAAATCTACTTGTATATAAAACTCCCGTAAACGCATTTTGTTACAACAGATGTTTTCTATAATGGTGTTTACGGCTATATCAGTGAAATGTTACAATATACGTACACTGTCAAAAAAATGTCCCTGTTTGCTGAAGTTTGCTGCAGAAATTTTCTGTAATTCAGGAAAATACGTTCTATCAACGGAAAAATTACGTTGATAGAACGTATTTTTCTGAATTACAGAAAATTTCTGGCAGCAAACTGCAGCAAACAGGACATTTTTTTGACAGTGTATTTTCCAAAAAGGAATAAGAAAATCAGCTAAATTCGAATTTTTATGACAGCCTTCAGGTTAAAGTTATAGGGTGACCCCATTAAAGTATTTTTATAATAGAATAGCGTTAAAAATTACCGGTTTACGATAGTTTATTTTTATTTACTCATTTATTTATTTATTTTTTTATTCTAAGTAAATGAGGAACATAAGACAAAAATTAACGTGCTACAATTTTTCCAAAGCTATAAAAACGATTTCATATCATTTATCGTCGTATGTGGACCGAGGACTTACAGTTATTCTAGTTGAGCTTGTAAATTTGATGTCTCACTAGAATTATACAGTGACCCATTGACGACAGTATGGGATCCAGACGTTCTGAAATATGCCATTCAAAATGGACTCTATCGGTTTCTGGGTTCGTGGATAATCATCTATTTACACTTCTTATCTGATTTCTCATTTTTGATTTCATTGCGAATTTCACCATAAAATGCAAATATTTCCCCATGAGTACGTTGCAGTTTTCCCTGCAGTGGTCCGCGTGGAGGGTTTCGGGACATCCTACTGACAAAGTCTATTTGGATCCTCCTCGGCATCCCACTCTGGTAGAATTGCGCGATGCGCAGTAGTTGAAGATGGACCACACGCTGTCTCACCCTCTATCCCATTAGTCGAGAGAAACACGAGTTCCTCACTGACAAAATAAATAAAAATAACATAACATGTAAACAAACACCATAAATTGCAAAAATAACTTACAACAGTTGTCCCGGGTTGCCTGTTTTGTTCTCATTTGCTTAAATAAATAAGTAAGTAACATCATGATTCTTAATAGCAATGCTATTCTAATATAAAGGTTCTGGGAGGTGGGGGGGGGGGGCTTGCAGTGGCATAAGAGGTCATCAGGTTGCGTGAATATATTATGACCCATCACCGCGGCTGAAAATATTATATGTCCACCTAACCCCCAATAAAGGCTTAAAATATTTTGCTCGCTCTTTTCTCAACACTCCCTAAGATATTGTGTGCGCTCTTCATCAGCCTGAACTCCGCCCTTAAGCGCCCCCTACACCACTGTTATTAATGGAAATTACACTAGAATTTATTTAGAGTCAAAACGTCATGTAACGTCAATGGATCAGGGAGTTTTCATTCAGATTATAGAAGTCTCTGAATAAACCAATTGTTGAGCTTCATATTTTTGTTTACTGCTGTATCAGTCGATACTAAGCACTTGAATAAGTAGATATAACATAACAATAACCAGATTTATGACTAATGTCGATTATGAATGTCTCTGAAAAACGACGAGCTACTAATAATTTTAATGATTTTTTTTTTTTTTTTTTTTTTTTTTTTATAATGTAACTCATTCTTTTCATCTCTTTTTACTTCCTTATACAAAGTATAAGGAAGTATAGTAATCCCGATTTGCGAAATGGATTTTGCATTTCACATTGTTCGAAAACGAATGATCGCTGAATGTTGCGAATTTATACGTGTGACTGTCATGATGTCTAGTTGTACACCTGCAAGTGTCGTCTTAACACGAGCTCTCGTTTTACAGATATAAGGGACTTTACAAGTTTTTTCGTGACGTCTGTATGTATGTGTGTGTGTGTGTGCGTATGTCGCATAACTCAAAAACGGTTGGACGTAAAAAGTTGCGAATTGGTACATAGGTTTGTTATAACATCTAGTTGTGCACCTCTCTTTTTGGACTTTGTATGATTTTCCGTTTTGGAGATATTTAGGAAAATTAGGTTCATAATGGCCAAAATGTATCAAAAAATGGTAGTAACTCAAAAGCGGTTTGGACAAATCTTGCAATTTAACTGACTTCCCGACTAGCTAGACATTTGAAACTTTCAGAAAAGTTCAGAACACGTTGACAATGCATTTTTAAAAGTATTTTTAGCCAACTGTTTCTAATACCTGCTGCCTTCAGCAGCGTTTATGTGATTCAACAGAAAATTTATTTAACTAACTTCTCGACTAGCTAGACATTTAAAACTTCTGGAAAAACTCAGAACACGGTGACAATGCGTTTTTTAAATATTTTTAGCCATTTTTTTCAGGTAACTGCTGTCTTCGACAGCGTTTTTATGGTTCAATAGAAAATTTATTTAACTAACTTCCCGACTAGCTAGACATTTGAAACTCTCAGAATAGTTCAGAACACGGTGAAAATGCATATTTTAAATACTTTTAGCCAATTTTTTCGGGTCCCTGCTGCTTTCATCAGCGTTACCAGTACAAATCTTGCATCAGTTTTTAACTAACTTTCAGAAAAGTTCAGAACACGGTGATAATTCATTTTTTTAAATATTTTTAGCCAACTGTTTTGGGTCCAATGACAATATTTTTTAACATTATGTATATTTCTAAAAGTGTATAAGGAAGTCATGTGGTGCCCACATCAGATTTTTTTTTTTTTTTTCCCCGAAAGAAGGAGATACGCAGAGATGGAGGGGAGAGCTTTGATAGCTAATTATTTAAAAATGAAAGATTTGCCGTCACATTTTACCTTTTGGCATCTACTTAACAAAATTCCTATATATGCCTATGGGGGAACCCCTTCGAGAAAGGGGCCCGGGGCAGCTGCCCCGCATGCTCTGCTGTTAGTCAGGGCCTGCTAATTAGAGTCACCTTAGTATTTTGGTTTAATATAACACTGAGCTAAACCCATTCGATAACTTATCGAAACTGTTCGCTTACTTGAAAGTTGAAGGTGTTAATCTTTCCTGCGAATAACAACACGAAACACCTGGGTTCTATCCCTACTATACATGGATACTTTTCGGTCTTCATAAGATTTTCTTAAACTCTCCATCTAAAATGTGTTCTGTTCATTTGATCGAAGTTGACAGACTCTAATTGTTCAATATCATCGAACAAAATTAGAATTCAAAAATGCATCATAAAAAATTTTAGCTACCCTTATAGCACGACCTCCATAGAACGTTCTCAAGTTGTCAAATGCTCCAAAGAGCATCCCCAAGATATCCTGAGGAAAATGTGTGCTATATGGGGAATAATACCTACCAGATATCGACCAGACACCTCAGTGGCAGAGAACTAAAGCGCGTTATAACAAGAACTCAAGTTCAAATCCTCAGCTAGTTATTTTTCGCTCTGGTTCATTCCGCCTTTATGCCAAAAATTTTGTAAGAATGCATGTAAATACTGGTCCGCTAGGGCCTGTACCCTGCCCGATCCACGATTTGCAAAACAAAAATGAATTTGAAACAGGACAGTGACAGGTTAACAAAACAAATAAGAATTTTCAAGCGAGGTCACCGAAACATAAATGGCCTTTGTATTTCAAAGTCTGCAAAAGAAAAGAAGATTATTTTTCCCCAAAAAAATTAAAGTTTAAGACTAAAAAAAATGTGTTTATGAAAAAAAAAATTAGTGGACATCTTATAACTTCATATAAAATTCATAATGTTTCACCTATCTGTTAAATAAGTACACTTGATTATCTGAAAATTAATCTTGAAGTAATGGAACATTTTCCTATGGATACTATGGAATTCCACAATACGCTTCCTTTCTTCTCTATTCAACAGAAGAAAATTTTGGATTCATTAAAGATTTCAACTTGTAATTCTCGATGAATTGACATGTTTTCAGAGCTTCAGAACATGATTTCATCATTTTTAGAAAATGTCTGTCAACCCATCTATCTGTGCGTGTGAGAGAGACAGACAAAATGTTTGGGGCAACTGTATCTCAAGAACTACTGCACATAATTGGATATAAATGTATATGTAGATGCACCTTGACCTAAATGAGTGCCTAGCAACTTTTGGTGTCAATCGCTCAACAGATGGTGCTGCTATGCAGTGAATTCCGCCATTTCATTGAAGGCTATGTCTCAGATTCTGTTTTGCGTATAATCAAACAAAACTTGATATATCATAAGGCTATTATGAGACATTATGCTGATTCAATTCAGTCAATAGGTGGTGCTGTTATACTGCAATATTCCCTGAGAACAGGAAGGCTATATCTCAACTTCTATGGCATATAAGTGTACGGAACTTGATAAGCGAGATAACTATTATGAAAACGGATTTTTTAAGATGTTATTTATAGAGAATAAAACTATCTTTCTTTGGATATTTAGTGCTAATTTTCTCTAAGGTGAAAATTGTCTGCATTCATCATGGTAGATAATTTTAATAAATAACAGTTTTAATAAATTATTTTTACTAAATGAATTTGTATAGGAAAATATAGAAGAATGTCTTGTAGTGGCCACAGTATACTAATATTAATATGTAGATTTCAACAGTATGGAATTCAATCAGTATGAAATGAGTTCATTTAGTAAATACTATGTCAGAAGATCATTATAAAAAAGATATGTGTCGTAAAAACGTTTGAAATTGCCGGGAAAGACCAGCCACCTAAACCTAAGTAATCTTAAGTTTTACCTTTTTTTCTTTTTTTTTTTTTTTTTTTTTTTTTTGTCCTTGAAGGCCGTGCTAGACATACATTTTTAATTTTTGCTTCGATCCGAACCGAGCCAGTGGCGGATCTGGGGGATTGGGGGGGGGAGCACTGACCTTCACAACTGAATATTACAATTGTAAATTTTTCATTGATCTAGAATAACATCTTGAAAAATCTTAGCCCCCCCCCCCCCAAAAAAAAAAAAAAAAAAAAAAAAAAAAAGTTAATTCTGGATCCGCCACTGAACCGAGCCAAGATTACTACCGCTTTGGGTAGAGCTGGTTTGAGCCTTATTTTCGATTTTACCTCGGGCCGATCCGGAGCTAGATTATTGCTATGCGGGACGGGGCTGAAATTTTATGCCCGTGCACTATCTCTTTGGGAGGAGAGGTGCAATGAATGCCCTTACATTTTCCTTTTTTTTTCGGGGGGGGGGGGCGGGATAACTATTACTATTTTAATTTCATGTCCAAATTATCATTACGTACATTTATACGAAATTTTGTCCTAGCCGTATTAAAACCATGGAAAAAATTGAATAGTGCTACCTGTTGAGGGATGGATCATCAAATGGAATCAACACGAGTTTGGGTCAAAGTCCAACTCGATACCAAGTGTGATTCAATTTCTTTCAGTGGTTCATGAGGTGTAGCATAGACAAAATTTGTGATACACACACACAGAGAGAGAGAGACAGACATTTTCTAAAAATGGTCAAATCGTGCTCAGGACATCTCCAAACGTGTCAATTCATCGAAAACTGGATGTCAAAACTTTCACGAATCCAATACTTTCTTCTTATACATATATATAAAGTAACAATCATTGCAAATCTGAAAATTGAAACTGGACATATAAAGATTGCTGCTATTAAGATTTTCTGAAAAACCTCTTTTGAAAAGCCCCCTCTCTAAAGGGTCAGTTTTCTAGGGCATGGTAAGCGGGCCCTGTAAGGGTGGTTTCATTTTATTTGCTAATTGTTAACTAACATCGCTGGGACAAAATTACATTTCTCCCGTGAACATTTTTTATTCCCCCATTATCACTGAGGAACAATTTATCAACCTTTAAAAATGCCTCGGTTGCCTGCATTGGATGTTCCAAAACCACCTCTGTTAACATTCCTTTTCTGCTAGACCTGCCCCGCGCAATTTTTCGATACCCTCGCCCTCCTCTCCCCGTTGTCTAAAATCGTTTCTCGTCGCCTGGTTACACGCAATGAAGTGCTGCCACCCTGCTCTGAGAAAAAAAAAAGTCCTCACATGCCAACCAGTTATCCGCAAACATATTAGAGCAGACGAAATTTTCAATATCGGCCGGTTAGACATCTACCCCCCAAACAAATTAAATGGCAGAGCCAACGCGCTCGAAACTTGGAAAATCACGTCATATTTTGGTGACGTGTCACGGTGGCCTCCCCCCTCCCTCCTGACAAATTGTACTTCTCACGAGTGGGTGAACATATTATTGGGCAAAAGAGCGGCAAATCACAAAAGAGGAAAATTTCGCAACATAGGCTATACAAGAGGGGGGGAATACCGAAGGGGAGCAGTTATGTTTGTGGAGGAGCCATACTGTTTTCTCGATACAACCCTCCCCCTTGTATAACAACCACTACCACTCTATCGAACCTTGTTCCCCCGTTTTATATTGATGGAGAGATGACAAGAAAGTTTTTGGTGCTGTTCGCATTCTGTGACGCGTTAAAAATTGTAAGTAAAAAGGGTTTTTTGCTAGATTAAAAATGTCAGGCAGGAAAAAAAAGCAAGGACACCCACGTTTTTGCATTAAAAAATCTGGTATGTTGTGCCCGTCACAAAATTTTTTTCTTTATTTTCCCATACGAATCCATGCAGTACAAATTATTTAAATTTTAACTTGTCGAATTTTTTTTACATGGTAAATCACATACTCTCAGAAATAGTCGAACTTTCTAACATATATTTTTGCTTTGAAACATGATGTGGGACTTTTATTTTTATCTTTAACAGAAGCTAATACTAGTTTTTCTTTTTTGCTTCTTCTGCAATATATTCTTTTTTTTTTTTTTTTTTTTTTTTTTTTTGTTACTGGTGTTGCAGTTAAAATTGCTGGTGCACCTTTATTTGTTGAATTGTCGCCTTGCTCAAGGGGGCCGCGGTAGCCCAGTCGGTAGAATTAATTCGTAATTTTAAGATTGCGGGTTCGGTACTCGAGCCGGCCAAAAACCGTCGTGTACACTAATGGTGGCTGGTGCACGTAAAATTTGTCGTGGCCGCAATGTCCTCCATGTTCCCATCAAAAATTATACCTCTGGGGGGTCACCGAAGCGGGAGAGACATCCCTTCCGTGGAGGATCAAAATTGTGATGGCATGTCTCCGGAACACTTCTAGGGGTGTGTCCGAGACCGACGCCAATAGCCCATCTGCGCAGCACTAGTGCGACGTAAAACCCAACCATCCATCCATCCTTGCTCAAGGAGACTTTCTGTAAGGGACGCCACTCGAAAAATGATACTATTTTAAACTGGTGATTTTCCCTTAGTGATTGAGATGGGCTTGATTGTATTATCTATTATATACAATTCTCCACCATTTATTTTCTTCCTCTTTTAAAAATATACGCTTACGTGCATAGTTTGGGCTAAATCCAATAGTTGATTTATTATCATTTTCCAGTTCAGGTAATTAAAAATTTTTATACCTTTGTATACAGCGCAATACGAGCTGTTTTTTCAAATGCCTGGTAGTACCTTGAAGACTGAACAAATAGATTTTTTATTATACACAACGCTTTATACATGCCTGCTCCATAAATGAATATTTCATTTTTAACACTTTCTAACGTGGTTGAAAAGTGTTAATGACTTCGGTTTGTCTGTTAGTCTGTCCGCACTCTCACTCCCGTAAATATTTATGAAATTTTTTTAAACTGATATATGTTATTCAAGTTCACTATCAGATGTTCCCTATTTAAAATGGAGTAAATACCACTCATGGTTTGTGTACAGGGACACCCGAAAGTTTACCAAAGCACTGCGTTCTATGAGAGGTATTTCTATAAACCAAATTTTAACAAGTTTACCTTGCACAAATCTTAATGAAATTGAAATATGTTATTCATATGCACAGAAGAATGCTTTCTATAGAATATAGTATGGATTAAGATTTACAGGGTATTTTTCTTAATACGAATGGTAGTATTAAGATTTACAAAGGGCCACGTAAAAATATTCAGTTACATTAAGGGAAGTTTGCTGAAATTGCATTTTCATTTACATTAAGCGTTTTTAACACTTTATAACAATTTTTAAGTGTGAATATGATTTGAATTTGTGTATCTGTCTGCCCGACTGTCCATCTGTCAATCCGTCCGTCTGCCCGCCTCCAGCGTCTGTAAATATTTTCAGAATTAAATATATATATATATACATGTGTTTTTCAAGTTCATATGGTATTTTTCCCATTTAAAACGGCAGTAATAGGTCCTGTACAACTAGTTTGTGTACAGAGACACTAAAAAAAAAAAAAAAAAAAAAAAAAAAAAAAATGCATTGCGTTTTAGGACAGACATTTAAATAACTTTCTACTGCAAAAATAATGAAAATTTGACATTCATTAGCTGAAATAACGTTTTGTATAGATTATGATAAGGTTAAACTTCAAATTTACACTAAAATATTCAGATACATTAAGAGCTGCAATTAGAATCTAAGGCCTGCATGCGTTAAACACTTTTAACACTTTCCATTGATGTTTAAGAGTGATTATAAATTCAATTAATCTATCTGCATGCGTTTCAATCCTTCTGTCTGCCCGTTTTGTGATAACGTGGGCAAAGAACACTGAAAGTTATACCGTACAACAAGTATGTAGAGTTAGAAAGTGTTAATAATCAATGCACACCGCATGATTTTTCGTTCTTGTTTCACTTTACTTGATTTGTGTAACTATTCTTACTGCGACAACTGCACACTTTTAAAAATAAATTTTATCTTCATTTATCTACAATATACATATATATGTAAAAGCTATGTGTATTATTAATTTTTAATTGCACTATTTAATTCAAGTTTGTTATAGTTGTATGATATTTGTAAAAATAAAAGAATATAAAAGTAACAATGTTTATTAAAACTAAATAAAAAGAAACCTCAAAGTAAATTGCTTGCTTATTCATCTTTGAAGAGTATAATAAATCTAGTTAAGGTTAACGCTGGAATTTGTAAGTATAATATATAAATAACACTTCAAAAATGTAGATTATATAAATTAGTTTATTAATGCCTCATTCAACATATAATGTTCGATTTAAAAAAGCGTATACTATATAGAACAGGAAATCGATTCCTGCTGGTCCATTTTACTCCATGTGGAACTCGAGAACAAATGTTTAAAAAAAAATAAATCCTTTTAAAAAATGCTTTAGTTAGATTAAACATAATAAATAGATTATCTTAGCTCTTTATAGTGCTGAATAATAACTTCCAGATCACAATTCTTAAATAAGAAAAGAAAAAATAATAATTAAGCTGTTCGTTGATAGAGGGCGCTCTGGGTGAACAGGTTACGCATTTTCAGGAAAAACTGTACTTATTCGCAGGCAAATGTTTACAGGCCTATAAATCCTATTCCATGTGTCTGTCGTCACCACACATGACGGTTTTCAAACGAGTTATAACACTGCTCACTGCAGCTTCAGTCGGCGGTCCTTACCTGAGGGAAATCATCTTCACCCCTAACGGTTTATCCATCCCAGTCAGCGTCGCCATGAAAACTTCATGTAGGCACAAGTAGGAAGCAAAATAAAAAAATAAACTGTTCTAATTGCAAAATTGTGCAGTTTATAGGACTTTCATTTGCCTATTTTTCTTTCACACTCGTGCGAAAAATTTAACTATTTGTGTATCGGCGACAAAAAAAAAAAATTACTATTTTTTTTTTCCTTCTTCTTTACAAAAAAAACCTCTTTTACGAGAATGATTTTTTTGCAAACCGCGTTCAGTTCTATCAATTCATTCAATAGTTATGAATTTTTAAATTGTCTACAGACTTATGAGACATCCTGTATGTATATATATATATATAAATCAATTTTAGAAATTTTCACTAAAAACTATACTTTTTCTTCTATTATATGGGTAAGAGAAAGTAGTAAGACAATAATCTCTAAAAACAATTAATAACTTTTGATAAACCATGTAATTTTTAATTTTCCTAATTGCATTGCATTCAGATATCCAAAAGATTTCCGTATTATCCAATTCTTGTCCTAACTAAATGAATTGCTATTCATCTCAAAAAAAGATATGTTATATAAGAGAAAAATCTTTTCCTATCATAATAAATTCTGATTATTTATTTATTTCATTTTAGCTTAATTTTATCGCTCCTTCCATTTCCAAAAAACTCGAAATAAGAGAAAGCCATAGAAAAAATAAATAATATATGCAGATAACTTTACTTAAAATGGAAATTGGAATAGAGGAAGTGGTGGTGGGGGAGGGCAGACGAGTAACTCAGAGAGAGAGAGAGAGAGAAAAAAAAAAAAAAAACCTCCTTAAAGTAAAACAAAAACCCATTAAGGAATCCGTCTTGTTTTTTTTAAGGACGAGTTACTTTAAATTCATCTACTCCATTCCATTTTTCTAATTGTTCTTCATTGCTTTGTTTCTGTACTCTTTTTCCTCCTCGGAGATTGGGGAGGATGCCACAAATTACGTAATTGGGATAAAACCGTCGCCAAATGCGGCGCCACTTGGCTGCGGAATCCAGAGGAGATGGCGTTCTAATTGGATTCGTTTTAATAGAGAAGAGTCGATAATTCATGCAAATAGAATTGTTACCGAGAGAACGCTTCTAAAGTGAAAATGAGAAAAGGCAATTAAGTTTTTTTAAAGTCTTAAGTAAAAACAATTTGTACATTTTTTTTTTCTCTCTTTTGGATAATATTATTAAAAAAAAGAACCTCGAAAAGCATTTAAAAAAGTTAAATATATATTTTTTTTCTCTTTATGGTAATTAGAAAAAAAATCCTTTAAGAGAGTAAATTTAAACGAAAAAGTTTAAAATACAAATCTTATCGATGGTGCGGCCATCACAGCCATCATTTGTAAATGAAAGGAAAAGTTTAGCGGGGCTCGATAAAATTCTTAGATGGAGAATTTATTCCTCAATAGCTATTTTGTTTAAAGTTGTGTATGAGACTAACAAGCCAATAAGAAAATTGCACAGTTTTTATGAGTTTAATTTTTATTTATTTATACATTTTTAAGTGTAGAATTGTTTTTGTATAAGAACGAGAAAGAAAAATAACATAACGATGTCTTTTGGCAAGGTTATCATAGAAAATTCTCGTTAAGCAAAAATTTAAAAATTGGATAATGGTTATAGTGGTGTATCCGATATTGCTCTTTAAAACTGAAAGCAAATATCTAAAATTCTTACAGTTAGGGAGATGCGGACCTAGGGGCTGTTCGGAATGTAAAAATTTCCTCAATTTGTACATACATGCACTGTAAAAAAAGCTGCAGTAAAATTACGGGCAAAGCCCGGCAGCAGAGATTCCAGAAAAAGCCCGTAAAAAAACATTTAGACGATGAATGATGTATCGTCAGTAATTTTACGATGTGATGAAACATACAAACAACCATTTTAAATCAACAAATGGGGTGATGACAACCATTTTTGATGACAATTCGCATGTGCATTCCTCATGTTTCCTAGACCTCAAAAATGTATGTTTTTTATTTAAAAAAAATTTGTTGTGTGATATATAGGCTATTTTTGTTGTTGGCAACAGCAAAAATTGGGTACTTTAATGTTTTGCCTTTTTTTTTCTATCAAAGCAATAGAGCTCAACCATAGCTCATTCGAAAGCTAACATAAAGGTCTTTTTCCTTATCCTTATGGTATCAATAAATTTCAAAATTAGAAGAAAAGCTCATTTTTCATGGTCAAAATGTGTGATGCAAAATTAATTTTGTACCACTTTTGAAAATTTAAAACTCATGAAGGGCTTGGAATAACAAGCCTTCTTTTTTTCTTACATACATATGTAGGGTTACTTATTGCATTAAAAAAAATTGGCTTGTTACTCTGAGCCAATGACAAAGTTGCTCGCATATTCATTATCATCATCCATTTCAGCCTTTATCAATCCACCGCAGGATGAAGGCCTCTCCCAACTGATTCCAAACTGCCCTGTTTTCTTCATTCTGCTCTACCAAACACCACAATTTCATCTCTCCAACGACACAGGGGTCTCTTCCTCGGTGTTTTCTTATCTCTTGGTATCCAAAATTGGACTTTGGTGGTCCATCTATCCTCATTTCTTCTCGCAAGGTGTTCAAGCGTTCAGCCCAGCTCCCTTTTATTGGAAAAAATTCGGCCAATATAGGGTAAGGCCATGTGGGGGCAAGGCATTTTTTTTTTTTTTTAACTTGTCTGATTTTAAGTACTTCTTACCAGCTTTCAAACAAAATAAAAGATTGCCTTGTTATTCAAAGGCATTTGGCAGCTTTAGGAGTTCTGAATTTTCAAATAATCACTTTGAAACAACATAATTATTTTCATACTTCTTAATATTAGCGTTTAGTGAAAGGTAATTTTATACTTAATTGCTAATTTTAATAAGCTGATTTAAGATTTTTAACACCTGGGGGATGTAGAATAATTAACTCAATTCTCAAAGCATGCAAAATTAGTCTGTTCGGTGGTTTGTGGTCTGACAAATGTTCACTCATCACCTGTGTGATATTATGGCATCTTCCCCGCACAGACCATTTTTCGGACGGAGTCAGGATTTTCAAAATAAGGTTTGGTTTTTATGACGTGATTTTTTAAATGATGTTCCAGGTCCTTTAGGATATTAAAAAAAAAAAAAAAAAAAAAAAAAACCTTTTCGGCAGGCTTAAATGCAAAGATAGATTCATTTACTTTAATGTCACAAAAGTAAAGAAATATTACATATGCATTAACACATGCTTAGCCATAGTGGCTTTGTTCCCACACATTGCATTATTTACAACGCTATTCTGTTTTCAAGAAATTTAATTTTCAACTACAAAAGGGTTTTATTCATTCTACTTAAAATTTTAGGCTAGATTTCTTGGTCAGTAAATGTTTCATTTTTTTTTTTTTTTTTTTTTTTAATCCAAGCTCATAACCCTTCAACAAATAAAAGCTATTAAGATATACAATTTGGTAACAAATTTTGCGATTTAACAATGAAATTTATGATTTGGCGGCAAAATTAGTTGGCGACGAAATTCGTTATTTTATGACAAAATTTGGCGAGCTTGGCAGTGGAAAATGGCAGCTTTGGCGTCATTATATTTTCTTCCCACGCGAAAACCTCATATTTCTTCACAGACCAATAACTTTTTTCCACAAAATAAAAAGTCAAAGGAAGCTGTAACGTATTACTCTCAATTTCAACCATAAATTTTAAATTCTTGCCTAAACCGGCGTTCTAAAGTATTCACCACAAACGATATTTTTGCTAATACTAACGTATTATTTCAATTTTATATTTTTAAATGATAATTAAAGCTGTGGTTTTTATATTTTCAGTGATCTTTTTTATTGTTTGCACGTGATGTAAGCATCAGATTATAAATTTAAGCAATGGACAATATTCCTCCTTTGGGTTCGAGACTATAAAAAATCAGCTGTTTTCGGAAAACAATCCTCAACTCTACCATAGCAAAGCATTGTGGCCTGCAAATTTTTATCTTGCAAATACAGATTATATGAAATTGAAGTAAGAGTGATACAGTGATACCTTTGTTTTGTTTTTAATTCAGTTTTAGTAATATACTTTAATATTAATCAACCTATGTAATATTAAAAGTTGCCATGTGAACTGGGGCGATGTTAACAAATTTAAATGGATGTTCCATTTAATAAATTCCTTTATTGAAGTGATTGAAATTCTATTTATTTAAGCTTTGATGTCTATATATATGTGTGTGTGTATAAAATGTTCTTATTAATCTTTTATTCATTATATAGATATATGTATGCATACATAAAATGTTCTGCAATTTTACGATATGGAATAGTCTTAACTTTACCATTCGATTCACTTGTTTACATTTTTCTTTTGTTCTTGTTTGAACAGATATCTGATCATTACGTTTCATTGGAGAAATATTTAGGAAAATGTTATGCGTAACAGTAAAATGACATCTTGAATCTCATTTGTTTACAAAATATCGGCCACGTGTTCGGCGATTTTACCTACTGTGACGTCACAGGAATATTATCTATTAAAGCTGTAGAAAAGTCGGCTTCATCACAATAGACGAAAAATCACTTTTTAACTTGTAACTTTTAAGCAATTGAAGCTATCGAAAAAGTTTAAATACAAAAATTGTTCTTTAGAGTAAGGCGGTAATTTGCCTGACTTGAAGTTATTTTCTATTTTCAATATTAGAGAAATTATGGGCAAATGCGTATTTCCACCCCACCATTTCCACCCCCTTTGAGCTAGATACCCCACCTACAAACTCGACCGAGATTTTGACAACATATCCCGAGCTGGTTAAATTTAAATAAAAATTACTCCAGTTACCGTGTTCAAAACTTAACTTGGGAAAAAGCGACATATTATGTGTATACATATATATATAAACTTTTGAACGGAGGAGGGTTTTGAGTTCTAGGTGTCATGATCGGTGAAGATATGAAGAAATTTTCCAAAAGTCGTGTCGTGAGAACCATTGCAATAGGTACAGATTTCCTAAAAGGAATCCGCCTAAAAGTGTATCCTATATTTTTCTTCGACATCATATACTTTTATTTCCAACATAGAGCATTTAGGGTTGTTATAGTGCATTTGGGGTTATTCATAATTTATTTACTCTTTATGTGCAGAAAGACAAGTTTACATTTAAGAATTTTTAAAAATAATTTCATGTTCTACCTTTAACAAGAAAAGTGTTTCACCAAAATATTTCGTAAATATGTATATATTTTGACCTTGGAATGAAAAATAAAAACTATATCAAAGAGTAAATTTTAAGTGATTTTACAGCAGAAACACTGGCTTAGCAATCTAGTCCTTTCGGAGTTAAAGAAGCAACTGAGCTATTGAGCAATTGCATGTGATCGAATCTTTTGTCTTACACTATGTTGGCCAAAATTTTTTCCTATAAAATGGAGATGGACTGAATACTTTGCGAGAAAAAAATGATGATAGATGGACCACCAAAGTCCTATTTTGGATACCAAGAGATAAGAAAACACCAATGAAGAGATTACTGTGTTGTTGCAGAGATGAAATTCGTAAGTTTGGAAGAGCAGAATGGAGAAGAATTGTAGAAAACAAGGCAGTTTGGAATCAGCTAGGAGAGGCCTTCATCCTGCAGAGGGTTGATAAAGACAAATTGATGACCGTGATGAGGAATATGCGAGCAATTGGCAGCACTTTGTCATTAGCAGAGAGATAGCCACCAGTAGTCACTGTTTGCCTACAAAGAACTGCTCATGCATGTTGTCTATTCCAGTTCTAGCTGGCAAATACATGTTCACAAATGAACACAGGTAGGAGTATGTTAAATTACTATTTATAAGGTTAACCTAAAACCATGAAATAAGAAAAGTGCATAATAAATAACATTTACCAAAAAAAAAAAAAAAAAAAAAAAGACAAAGGCTTGTTATGTGAAGGCTTGTTCGTGAAGGGCTTGTTATTCCAAGCCCTTCACGAGTTTTTAAATTTTCAAAAGTGGTAAATTTGCATCACACATTTTGACCTTCAAAAAATGAGCTCTTTTTCTAATTTTAAAATTTATTGATACAACAAGGAAAAAGCACTTTATGTTGAGCTATAAAGTTTTGATAGAAGAAAAGTTACAGCTCATAAGGTAAAGTATTAAAATACCCAATCTTTGGTGTTGGCAGCGACACAAATAGCCTACATATCAAAGATTTTTTTTTTTTTTTAATAATATATATATATATATTTGAGATCTAGGAAGCAATGGGAATGCACATGCAAATTATTATTAAAATCAAAAATGGTGATGCAACAACTTTTTTTGAAAAGTTGCTGATTTAAAATGAAATGACCCACCTGTAAAAAAAGTAGTATTGACCGTAAAATTAAAAGTTGAAGTTTGAGTTTTTCGAATACTTTTAATACTGAACATTTTTAACGTTCAAATTATGCATAAAAATTATTTTCTTTGAAGACGACTGTTTTAAAATCTAAATTTGCTATTTTTGACAAAATTAAGAAGTCAGTCAATTCTCATATTGGAAAAACCTGGATGCAGGAGTGACGTGAAGTCGATTTTCAGAGAAATCACATTCCTGTTTACAGCATCAAGATTGCCTCATCCGTGTTTGACAGCATTGTGAATAATACACATTACCAGCTGGGATTCGACATCGTCACACTGTCCATCACCTGCAGTGATGGTATGGGGTCCCATTGGATACACGTCTCGATTACTTCTTGTTCGCATTCCCGGCATTCTGAGTAGCGCCAATAAATTTCAGGTGATTTAAGGCCCGCCCCTCTTCCCTATATTCTAGGCCTTCGTAACGCAATATTTAAGCAGGATAATGCACGACCGCAAGTTGTCTGTATTGTCTGGACCTTCCTTGATACAGAATGTGTTCAACCGTTTCTCCGGCCAGCGTGTTCTCCCGATCTCGCACCAATGAAAAAGACTGTTTAATCGTTGAAAAGCCCGCCAACACTTACCATCAACTACGGTCTATGAACTGTGGCATCCTGTTGAAGCTTCATGAAGTGCTATACCCGAATATTTCAGCCAATTGCTGTTCGATTCAATGCCTCGGCGGATAACTGTAGTTATTGCTAATAGAGGTCGCTGAGTATGATCGGATCATTTTCAGAAAATGTATGGCTATGTTCGTATCTGTGCGTCACATAAATTTGATAGACGTTGTTGCATCTCGCGAATGAAAAGACAGAATTCAACCTATCTTTATATTTGGTTGATCCTCGACTTAAATAGGTGCTAGTTACATTTTAAACATAAAGCCCAACAGGTGGCGCTGCCATGCAGAAAGTACTTCATTTACGGGAAGTCAGTACCTCAGCTTTTACGACCTATAGATGCACGAAACTTTGTATAGGAATAAAAATTAATTCTGCTTTAATTTGGGTGTTTATTGGTCCACGAACGGGCCGGTATTACTTTTTGGATCTTCTAAATGGCTAATTTCAGCATCTATTGGTGAAAATTGTATCAAACTGCAAGTGTAAAATGAAAGTATGCGAGAAGCTACGTCCATTCAATTTTTCTGCCTTTTAACCAGGCTATAACCATGCTATAAGCATCATTTGAAGAAAGTTTTGAGACGGTCAAAGCATACCCATTTCATTATTTGATCAGCATTAAGCATTTTTCCTCCTGTTTCTGCCATAGGAGGCGTTTTGTCGCCAAATCTAGAATCCCATCCCAATCTCTTTGGATGCGGTTTTGTTATCCTCTCACTAATGACATTTCCTCTTTTCCTGATTCATTCGTCCCCCGGGATCCCAAATTAAGAGACACGGGATCATCAGGGGAGTCGTTCTTTTTACTTCATTCCGGATAAAAGTCTCCAGATTAAAGAAGTTGTCGGAACTTTTTTAAAAGTCTAAAGATCGCTCCGCCGATATTTCATTTTGTTCATTTGTTTTTTAAAAGAAGCCAGAAAATTTAGATTTCGGGGTCGATTGCAAAAAGGTTATTTTCAGGGAATAGGCAGGATAACAGAACAAACTAGTATGTTGTGGCCACCACAAGACTTTCTTCCATATTTTCCTATACAAATTCACTCAATAACAATAATATAAAAAAAAAAAAGAGTGCGATTTTCTTTCAAAGTTTATTTTCGTTAAAAGTAAAAAAAAAGTAGATAACTTTGTTTTAAATTATCACATATTTATAGTTCAACCATTCGTTTTAAAGGTATTGACGAGACCTTTCGAAAAAAACACATCTTGAAAATTTACCCCCCCCCCCCTGGGGGGAAGCGATGCCCCCACATGCACATTTTTTTCCTAATTAACTACTACTATTATCAATAATTCATATTAAATTTACAATCACAGATTAAGAATAACTCTCATTATGTACATTTATACGAAATTTTGTCCTATACTGCCATGTTAAAAATTTAGAAAAAATACGATCACCACCTGTTGAGCGATTGATCTTCAAATCTAATCAGCACCAGTTTATGTCAGAGGCCAACTAAATACCAAGTTTGGTTAAATTTCGTAAAAAATAAAATAAAATAAAATTCTAAGTTTTTTTTCGTTAAAAGTAAAAAAAAAAAAATCTGGAGTGACTCCACTCGACTTTCCGAACATTGAGTAATTAACAGTTTTGTAGATAAAGTAAAGAAAGAGGAGTTGTTAAACAAACAAAAGATAGAAAACCATAATAGAGTGTTTGGGTATTTTTCTCCATATATTACACGATGTTTTATTGAACGCTACTGAACTTTGAGCCCATAGATCATAATGATAAAGAATTTTTCGTTGTGTCCCTGTAAAAACCTATAAATGCCAGATTCACCAAAATGCTTACAGTTAGTGCAACAGTGATTTATAATACTCATATAAATTTTCAGCTCAATTCAATAAGGCGTTTAGATGCTATCGTACTTTTAAAAATTTAGTCCCATAGGCCATAATGATAAAGATTTTTTCTTTGTGTCACTGTAAAAAAACTGTAAGTGCTAGATTCACCAAAATCTATACAGTTAGTTCAACTGTGATCTATAACATGTGTACAAATTTTTTGCTCAGATTAATAAGGCGTTTAGACGCTATCACACTTTTAAAAATTTGGCCCCATAGGAATAATGATAAAGAATTTTTCTTTGTGTCCCTGTAAAAAAACTATAAGTGCTAGATTCTCCAAAATCTATACAGATTAAGTATTTGTGACCTATAATATGTGTATAAATTTTTTGCTCAATTGAATAAGGCGTTTAGATGCTATCGCACTTTTAAGATTTTGCTCCCATAGGCCATAATGATAAAGAATTTTTCTTTGTGTCCCTGTAAAAAAACTATAAGTGCTAGATTCACCAAAATCTATAGGGTTCGTACTAGGGTGACTTACAATATGCGTACCAACTTTCAGGTTAATCGAACAAAGCGTTTAGACGCTAGCGTGTTCACTCACAGACATACACACATACATACACACATACATACATACATCATCGTAAAAATAGTGAAAACGGACTCAGGGGACCTCAAAACGTATAGAAACATCAAAATCTCGAATTCGGATTTTTGACATGATTACAATACTTTCCTCACTATAGTGTTCGGAAAGTAAAAATCGATGACTTTGTTTTAAATTATCACAGATTTATAGTTCAACCATTCGAAAGGTACCCATCTTGAAAATTTACTCCCCTCGAGGAGGGACTTCCCCCCCCCAGATGGGGGGGGGGGCGAGGCTCCTACAGGTACAAAATTTTTTTCCCAGTTGACTATCTCTATTATAAATAGTTCTTGTAAATTTCATAATGGTTACTAAAAAATAATTCTCTTTATGCACATTTATACAAAACTTTGTCCTATATCACCCTGTTAAAAATTTAGAAAAAGCGGGATGGCAACGCAACCTTTGAGACAATTTGTACCGAAAGTGGATAGGCACTCATTTATGTCAGGGTGCAACTACATACCAATTTGTATGAAATTCTGTGCAGTAGTTCCCGAGATATAGTTGCCACAAAATTTTGTCACACACACACACACAGACGGACGGACAGACAGACATTTTTAAAAATGGTCAAATCGTGTTCTACAGCTCTGAAAACGTGTAAATCCATCAAAAACCCGAGGTCAAAAATTTTTACGAATCTACTTTCTTCTATTGAATATAGAAGAAAGTAAAAACCAGAAGTTATTTTTGCGGAATATTTAGGTAATCTGACTACAAGTGTC
Source organism: Salticus scenicus (assembly GCA_963930645.1). Taxonomy (NCBI): domain Eukaryota; kingdom Metazoa; phylum Arthropoda; class Arachnida; order Araneae; family Salticidae; genus Salticus; species Salticus scenicus. Next base: position 1,322,666 of record CAWVNO010001064.1, read on the forward strand.
ATTAATAGGGTGTTGCAGTTTCAAAATTTTCTTCTATATTTTCCTATATAAATTCACTCAGTACACAAAATACCAAAATTAAGTACTACAACACTCAATGTCGAAAGAAAATCAGTTTTGTGCTATACAGATGACATTTTAATTATTTTTTTTTTTTATTAAGTTTCAAGTTACTGCAGACAAACTATCCATTTTAAAGATATTGAAAATTGTCACCCACGATGCCTTAAATTAAAAAAAATCTGGTTGGCTATTATTATATACAAATACTTATTATATCACATTAAAAAATTAAAAATAATTCTTATTATATACATTTGTACAAAATTTTGTCCTATACTGCCCTAATATAAATTATGAAAAAATGGTATGACAGTGCCACCTACTGAGATATATCATTCCCCAAAAGTCATCAGTTTAGGTAAAAATTCAGCTCAATACAAAATTTGGTTAAATTTTGACTGAGATACAGCATCCAAAAATATTTCTATTCAAACACACAGATTTTTGCCTAAAAATTGTCAAATCGTGCTCAAGACACCCCAAAAAAATATCCCATATATACATATTTACAAATGACTAAAATTTATCAATAAAATTGTATCAATCTTTTATAATACTGCTGTCTGTTATTTACTTTAAAATTGTTCAATGTTCAGGTAACACTGAGCAGCATTATAAACTATTGAATCTAAATCTACGGATTTTTACGATACCAGTTTTACGATAATTGGACATTTATCGAAATCGAAAATTTATCGAAAATATAACTGAATATTGAAAGCAATGTTATAATATGAAAATAAATAAATAAATAAATAAATAAAATAAATAAAAATAATAGTTCTCTGTACTAAACTAAATTCTGCTTTTGCCAGAATATCATCATTTTTTTTTTTTTTTTTTTTTTTTCCTTTAAGAAAAAGAAAAGAAAATTAATAATAATCAGTTTCGAGACGGACAGTATCGAAAAAGTGTTTTTAATAATTTTGAATTAGGAAAATGAAATAAAAAATAATATAAGATTTATAAATGGACAATATTTAAGCTCGTGGACTCAGTTCAATGATATAATAAGAAATAAATGACGACATTAGTCTAATGAGATTAACTTTTTGTTATTAGTATTTTTTTTTCTTTTGAATGCATTGTTACAATTGTGACTAAGCCTTAAATTAACTAAAAAATTCAATAATAAAATTATAGGTATTTAAAAAAGCTACTCGATTTTTTTTTTTTTTTTTTTTTTTTTTTTTTTTTGGGGGGGGGGGGGTATTTTATAACTTCGTAATATATTCTTCGATTTAGATACTTTTCTTGGGCTGGAATAGATCCCATTGTATCTTTACGATTTAAACAGAATACAGGGTGCCAACAAAAGTCTGTCCAACTCTTTTAGCTACTTAACGACAACAGCTATAGTCATAAGTAGTGTAAAAAGGGGGGTTCAGCGACACGGTGGTGGCGTAGTGGCGTATTGTGGCGTAGGGTGGAGGCGCGCCTCCACCCTGACACCACTACGCCACCACCCTGTCGCTCAACGCCCCCTTTTTACACTACTTAGTCATCATCTTGGACGAGGGGGGTGTTGCCACCGGAAGAATAGAAACTGCGTGTTGCCACCGGAAGAATAGAAACTTTAACTATCATCTTGGATGAGGTTTGGTGGGGGCATCTATCGGGAATTTTGAGGAGATAGATTTATTTTCCTAAATTTCGGACTTAGTATTTTTTTCACAATTTTGGGGACTTCAAAATTTTTTCGAAGTTTTGCGGGAACGTCACGATCTTTTGGGACTTAACCTGAAAAGAGATACATACAAAATTTACAATTAGAGAAATAAGTGAAAGGAAAATGTATAGAAAAAAGTAAGAAAGAGAATACAAATTTAAGAAAAAAGGTGGAAAGAATAAAGTTAGAAAAAAAGAGAAAGAAAGAGTTCACCTTGAGCGCCTGGGAGACTGCCCTCCCGAGGCCCTGCGGTGCCCCTTTTCACTCCGTAGAGCAAGGCGGGAGTTAGTTCCTTTAAAAAAAATAAAAATAAAAAATAAAATAAAAAATATCAACCTGGTGAACTCATCACATAGTTTTCTGAGGTTCTCTTCAAAGCATGGGTTCAGACAATCTTCATAGGTGCAGGAACAATCTTCATGGTTGCAGAAACAATTTAAAATATATACAGGGTGCAGGAACAATCTTCATGGATGCAGAAACAATTGATATATACAGGGTGCAGGAACAATCTTCATAGGTGCAGAAACAATTGATATATACAGGGTGCAGGAACAATTTAAAATATATACAGGGTGCAGGAACAATCTTCATAGGTGCGAAACAATTTAAAATATATACAGGATGCAGGAACAATCTTCATAGGTGCAGAAACAATTTAAAATATATACAGGATGCAAGAACAATCTTCATAGGTGCGAAACAATTTAAAAATGCTACAAGGTGCAGGAACAATTTAAAAATATACAGGATGCAGGAACAATCTTCATAGGTGCGAAACAATTGATATATACAGGGTGCAGGAACAATCTTCATAGGTGCGAAACAATTGATATATACAGGGTGCAGGAACAATCTTCATAGGTGCGAAACAATTGATATATACAGGGTGCAGGAACAATCTTCATAGATGCGAAACAATTTAAAATATATACAGGAACAATCTTCATAGGTGCGAAACAATTTAAAATATATACAGGAACAATCTTCATAGGTGTGAAACAATTGATATATACAGGGTGCAGGAACAATCTTCATAGGTGCGAAACAATTGATATATACAGGGTGCAGGAACAATCTTCATAGGTGCGAAACAATTTAAAAATATACAGGATGCAGGAACAATCTTCATAGGTGCGAAACAATTTAAAATATATACAGGATGCAGGAACAATCTTCATAGGTGCAGAAACAATATATACAAAAATTTTCACTATGGATGCTGCGGTATTCTGTAATGGCCATAAGCCAGACTGGTGATTCCATCATCTAGTAGATACCTCTTGTCATCAAAAGGAGATAAACACTTTTTGTTTTGATTAACTGTATAGAGTTGATGACGTTCTTGTAGGATTCTGGTTTGTTGCTCATAAGTGGCTATCTCCTTTTGCAGGCACTCTTGGTAGTCTTGAACACTTAATTTTTTTCTAACAATGGAGGTTGATATGCCTTTTGCTGTCTTCTTTTCACCACCAGCTGACTGTATGGCATACATTTTTGGCTTTAATCCAATGAATTTGTAGGCAGCTTGACTGTGGAGTTCGTCTTTAAACTTTCCAAGGACCTTTTTGTTAGTTGTAGAATATAGCGAATGATTTTCTGGATACTCTGAGAAGTCAAAATGGTGCTGATCTTCCTTCATATCTTCGTACATGTTGGCTGTCTGGATACAGTACGTCAAGGAGTCTGTATCCGTGAACAACAAAGTTGCACGACTTTCATACTTTTTCATAACGAAATTGTAATGAAAGTCGTACATGAGCAACTTTGCTAATTCAAGGATACAGAAACCCACGTATATCGGTCTATTCATCAGGATGGTGGGTTTTGTTCTCTCCACAGCTACGAGGTTATTGCAAAATTCTTTAAAAGTTGTAAAATTCGGTGATGCAACTAATTTTTGGGCTCTGACTTCATTGTTACACAGTTCTATGTTACGACGTTTTCTCAAATTTTCGATGGTCTTTCCATAGACGCTATTGTTCAACAGTTTAAAGAAATAAATCTTTCTCAAAGCTGTTCTTTGCAGATTTTCGTTTTTCTGTGTTGAAGTCTACATACTTTTTTAGCCAGGGTGCTTGTCGAAATTTCAAAACCTTGTTCACTTTTAATAGCTTCATTCCAAGTTTTAGGTATAACTGTAGATTTCTGTAATGTACAACATATTCTGATTTATTGTAGAGGTTTGGAATGAGTTTGGGTGTTCCTGAATACTTTTGGTTCTGCAACAAGGACTTGGCATAGGTGGAGAGCATTTCTTCTGTCACGGTCATTCTTTCAGGTGCAAGTGGGTAGCTATTGTGGAGGTCATGCAGATTTGTCGGGTACTCCAAATTCACTTCAAAAATGAAGCCTTCAGCTGCATCTTCGGGTATGTTCATGATGAAATCTTCAGTAATGTGAGAGGGATCCATCCATTGAAACTTGCCATAAGGCATGTACTGGGACATAGCCCAACCGTAAAGGTTGTTCGCATCCCAGTACATGATATAACTAGAGGGCTTACTTGAGTCGTAGTGAGGAGTGTGCGGGTTGTTTGCAACAGCGAAACGGTGTGAAATCTGCGACACACCCCCGCGCACCCCTTTTTCAATAAACAGCAGCATGTTGATATCCGTAAGCAGCTCTAGCTTAACATCAGTCATCTTCAGACAGGCTTGCCAGGACAGTCCAGGAGAGGTGTATAAATGGGCAGCATCGATGTTATAATAGTGTAGGCAAAGACTTCTGAAATTTTGGAACACATCGGCAAGAAGCAAAACATCTGTCTTCACATACAGGTCGTGATACTCGCCGAGGTTTCTTATCTGGAAGACTTCCCATACGTTTTTTGCATGTTGATAATCAGCCTCTTCAACGGCTTCATTCGTAAGTGAGTTGAAAAACGCTGAAGGAGGCGGCAACACTGTTTCTTGGAATTTGTCAAATCCGGTGATGTAGTCATAGGGATATACTCCTTTTCTGGTGAGGAGACTTAGATCGGTACTTGATTCAAACTGGTCTTTTAGAATTTTAAACTGACTAATATCCAAATTCTTCACCAACTTTTCTAACGAAGCAGGCAAAAATTGGAACGAGTCAAGAAAGACGAGCTGTACAGGACTGTCTGGTTTCTTTAAAGTGAATGATATATATTTTTCTAATGTTGTTGCGATGACTTGTATCTGATGGTCTTCAAAATGGCCTAATTCTGTCATGATATGATGGGCATCATAGTTCTTTAAGTTGTGGAAAACCACGGGAATCTTCTTTGGCTGCTTAAAATTGAGATTGCAGCTAGCATGGGCGGCACCTCTAAAAACTCCAGTTTCGTGATTGTGATCTCGAACTTTAATGCATCCGGGTAACAGGGGTTGACGACATATGCAGCACCTTGTTGCATTTTGGAAGGCCTCCTCTTCTTGGGCAGAGAGCTTCATTGGCTTAATTTCTTGGAGTTTTTCTTCAAGGAGATCTTTTTCCATGAGGATATTTTCTAGAAAATGCTTGACTGCATTCTCTCCTCGATAGCTAAAGATGGGCTTGACGGCTTTGCCATCAGACCCTACGATTACATAAGCGTAACCGCAGGGTGTATGGCGGGCTGTATGTTGCAGGTAGGAGTTTGATGAGGATGGAACAGCAGATGCAATAGGCTCGAGCAAACTTTCAAAATCCGCATAGATGATATAGCTGATAGGGTGTTGAAGATGGGTTCCCGTGAACTCTAATATATTTTTCTCCTTGCTGGGCATCTCAATGGCTTGAGCTGTGTGTTTTTTGCAGTTTGTTTCATGATCTTTTAACAAAAGTTCTGTTGAAAAACCATGCAGGCATCTATAACAATAATACTGTGTGCACCGATGTTTTGTGCGGTCTCCCATTAATCTGGAAAAGTTCCGGATTAGACAATAGTGGTGGGCACCTTCCTCGTTTGCCAGGAGTAATAAGTTGATAGCTTCAACATCTTCTACTTCGGAAATTCTTAAAATGGTCACTTTAGAGTTTTCGTAGCCGAAGACGTTGATTCTAAGATTGTTCAGGTTTTCTATGAGGCCTATTTTTGAGATGGGAACAGGGTACTGAACATTACCCATCTTGATTTCCTCTTCATGAGGTAAATAGTGGGAGACTCGTTCGGGTTTTCTTGTACGATCCAAATTCAGTTTGTGTGCTAGCAGACACCATAGGAAGCACTTGTTATCGCTGTTCTGTATATTTAAGATGGCTTTCTTGGCAAGCAGTTTCGCTGGCAATTCTTGATAGCTACTCGCTCTCAAGGGGTTATATTTAGCAGACTTGAATTCTAGGTAGTAGATGTTTCTCAGCACCCACCCGGAACCTCTCTCTAAGAACTCTTCGTAGTTTTGAATAATCTTCATGAATCCTACACTTAATTGATCATCAATTAAATCAGGAGTGTGTTGCTGGTAGCAGGGTGTTCTGAAGTAGGCATCCATAATTTCCAGTTCTCCTTCGGCTGTCTCTCTTTCAAAGCAGACTTTTATTACCAGGTACCACTTGATCGAATCTTTCTCATACAATTCCTGTAGGATGTTTTCATGTATCTCGGCACGAATAGACTCTAAAAAGATTTTCACATCGTACCGAGTAGCTTCAGTAGGTTCAATGAGCACCGTCTTAAACGTGTTCAAAGCTTGCGTATAGGGTCGTCTTCGAGAGAGTGGTGGAGGAGTCGTTTTCGGTTTCTTCCGGCTCTCACTTAGGCTATTTGAATGCTGGAGTCGCATATGGTTCATTAATGATGACTTAGAGGAAAAGGTGGACTGGCATTCTTTGCAGGGGTAGTTATGACTCTTTAGATGAGCGTTGTACTCGTCCAGGCGACTAAACTTTCATTGACATGTAGCACATTGATGGGTGGAAGTGTCAGCATCATGCAACTTCTTATGTCGGTTTAAGGCATCCTTTCTGGAGAACTCCTTCAAACACACAGAACAGGAGAAACCCTATAAAAGAATAAAAAACGATTTTTTAATTAAAGTGTCACAATTTTTAATCAAAGTGTTACAATTTTTTGAAATATCACAAAAACTTTAAGAAATAATACATACCTTAGAAGGACCGGGCTGAGGATCTACAGATTCTTGTAATTCACTCGAGGAGTGATGCGATTTTCGGTGTCTGTTTAAAGCATCCTTTCTGGAGAATTCCTTATGGCAATTGAGACACACGAACATTTTCTCTGTGTTGTGTGTTTTCTTGTGCCTAGTCAAATCACAATTCCTCGCAAACGATTTCCCACAAGTAGGGCAAACAGGTTGAATCTATAATAAGAAAGACATTTTTTTTAACTTTTGTAAAAGGGACAATTTTTCAAACTTTTCTAAAAGGAAACACTCTCATTTTTAATGCAAAACAATACATACCTTAGAAGGCTCAGGTTGGGCCTCAGGTTGGGGTTCAGGTTGGGCCTCAGGTTGGGGTTCAGGTTGGGCAGCGTCGTCCCATTGGGGGTTTCGCCACTCCTCGTCATTCATCTCGGCAACATCACACAGCATATGAAATTCGTCATCGGGTATACCGAAGGAAATACCCAACTGAAAATAAACGAATAGGATGCAACTTTAAAAAATTTTAGAAAAATAAATTCTTCTAGTTAAAGATTTGATATACAAAAGGTTATACAAATCTAACTTTTATACAACATAAATAAATTTAATCTATTCGATGAGTCATTAAATAAACGAATCATTTTATAAACATAGGATGCAACTTTAAAAATTTTTAGAAAAATAAATTCTTCTAGTTAAAGATTTGATATACAAAAGGTTATACAAATCTAACTTTTATACAACATAAATAAATAAATCTATTCGATGAGACATTAAATAAACGAATCATTTTATAAACATAGGATGCAACTTTAAAAAATTTTAGAAAAAATAAATTCTTCTAGTTAAAGATTTAATTAATCTAACTTTTATACATACACGCTACCATTTTAATAATCCAAATACACTATTTTATCTAAACATAGGATTAGGTATGCAACTTTAAAAAATTTTAGAAAAATAAATTCTCCTAGTTAAAGATTTAATAAATCTAACTTTTATACATACACGCTACTATTTTAATAAACCAATACACTATTTTAACTAAACATAGGATTAGGTATTCAACTTTAAAAAAATTTTTTGAAAAATAAATTCTCCTAGTTAAAGATTTAATAAACAAAAGGTTATGCAAATCTAACTTTTATACAACATAAATAAATTGAATAAGTATAATCTAATTGATAGCTTATCAAACGATGAGTCATCCTAAACATGTCTGAACACTAACATTTTATTGTATAAGCTATGCGATGACTCATCAAACGATGAGTCATCCTAAACATGACTGAACATGAATCTACTTGAACACTAACATTTTATTGTATAAGCGATAATTACTATATAAATCACAAAGTATAGGATGTTGGAAATTAAATAAACAACACTAGTTGATGAAAATTATAAGTAAACTGATTTTCTAGATAATAATTAAATTTTTTATTTATAATGAATGCAAATTAAGTTTCTCATAAGTAAACAATAATAATAATAACTTTTTGATTTGAATAATATAAAAAGCACCTTTAAACGAAGTATGAGTCATAAATTTTGTAAGGAAATAAATTATTAGAATAATAAATTTTTAGTTTAAACTTATGAGAATAAGTTTTAATTAAATCTTCTAATTAAAAAGTTTTTCACTTATAAAATAATTTCTATGTCATATGATTGTAAAAAAATAAACTTATTAAAATTTCTATACAAAGTTTTTCACTTATAAAATAAATAATTTCTCAGCATAAACAAGTTTTACACATACTTAAATTTCACTTTATGTAGTTTATTGAATGAAATAAAATAGATTTCGCATTTATCAAATTAAAGATTCGAAATTAAATTTATGTTTAACATAGAATAAATAAAATAGATTTCCCATTTGTCAAAATAAAGATTTGAAATTAAATTTATTTTTAACACGTATTATAAATAATTTCTAAGCATAAACAAGTTTTACACATACTTAAATTTCGCTTTATGTAGTTTATTGAATGAAATAAAATAGATTTCGCATTTATCAAATTAAAGATTCGAAATTAAATTTATGTTTACCACATTATAAATAAAAAAATAGATTTCGCATTTGTCAAAATAAAGATTTGAAATTAAATTTATTTATAACACATATTATAAATAGATTTTCACTTATAGAATAAATAATTTCTAAGCATAAACAGATTTTACACATACTTAAATTTCACTTTATATAGTTTATCAAAATAAAGATTCGAAATTCGATTTATTTTAAACACATATTATAAATAGATTTTCACTTATAGAATAAATAATTTCTAAGCATAAACAGATTTTACACATACTTTAATTTCACTTTATATAGTTTATTGAATGAAATAAAATAGATTTCTCATTTATCAAAATAAAGATTCGAAATTTAATTTATGTTTAACACATAATAAATAAAATAGATTTTCACTTTGTCAAAATAAAGATTTGAAATTAAATTTATTTTTAACACATATTATAAATAGATTTTCACTTATAGAATAAATAATTTCTATGCATAAACAGATTTTACACATACTTAAATTTCACTTTATATAGTTTATTGAATGAAATAAAATAGATTTCTCATTTATCAAAATAAAGATTCGAAATTCAATTTATTTTAAACACATTATAAATAAAAATAGATTTTAGCATAGTGTAAATCAAATTTATTTTTAACACACATTATAAATAGATTTGAAACTCATTCTATTTTGCATAGTGTCAATCAAATTTATTTTTTAACATATCGTAAAAAGTAATAATAAATTAAAGAATTCTTATTTCAATTTAATATCTCATATTTCACTAAAAATGATTAAACACAGTTAGAAAATCAATGATTACTAGATAAATATATACTTACTGCATTTTCAACATCCATAGCTTGATTGTCGTTGGTGTATCCTTCCATTATAGAGGTACGGGAAAAGCACAATATACGATGCGGTAAAAACACAGTAAATGTACGGGAAGAAAATTTCGCGAACGTCGCTAAAGGAGAGAGCACAAAGTACGTCTTGCCTAGACAGTAGATAATCTACGAATGACCCGAGAATTGAGTTGCAACGGCTTATCTAGATAAGGGGTTTTCCCCCATGCGTCACCCTGACTCACCTCTGTAGATCTTACGAGAAACTTCTCGAATTCTGATTCACCATAGAGGTTGATTCATTTGCATATTTCCCCTCGTGGATTTTCCAAGGTGAGTCACCTCCTCCGTGTTCGTACAGGTATAATATCTTACGGGAGATATGAAACATACTCATTTGCATATTTCTAATGAAGAGATAATGTCTACACTTTTAATTAATGGAAAATAACAATTATTATTTCAATTTGATTATTAAAAAAATTTTTTTCAAGTGGATTGTTTCATGAATAAATGATTTTATTATATGTTTTACGAAATAAAATATATCTTTTCGAAACAATATTTTTCCCGAATATAAGTTATTAAATGCATAGGAAATGGTTTTATTATATGATTTAATAAATATACCTTTAAAATAATTAAATCCCTAGAAAGTGAATCTTTTAAAAATATGTTTTATGAAATAAAATAGTCATTTCAAACTTATAAATTCATTGAATCTTTTATGAAATAAAATATTTCTAATTAAATCTTTTAAGAAATAAAATCAATAAAATATTTCAAAGACAGACAGACACAGATATTCAGTTTCAATCTATTTATTGAAATTCCATAAAAATATATACACACATTACTTATTGGATACAATTGTTTAAAGAAGTCGTTTTCATAAACACACATTACTTTTTGGATAAAGTATCTTCAATATATTTTTCATACAAGGTCATATTTAATTGTTTAAAGAAACCGTCGTTGTAATGACAGGAACAATTAATTTTTTTAACAATAACATGCATATTTAATTTTAAAAGTATTTCTTCACGATATAATTGATATTTTTCAAACATAGATTTCATTAAACACTCGTGTGAATTTTGATCGTCTGAATTAAAAACACATCCGTCACATTGAAATAAATTTTCAATTCCTAACTGAATTTCATACACGATAAAATCGAGTAAGATTTCCTTAGCACTTTGCTCATTTTCATGAGAAATACACACAAGGGGTTTATTTAGAATTAACATAGGAAGTTGAACGGTGAATATTGCATCAATAATAAAATGAGTTATTCTCATTTTGAGTTCTCTAAGCCTAAAAATTTGATCCTTGGACAATTTAATGACATTCGGTTTTAAATAAAAGCCAGAAGGATTTAAAGAAAACATTTGCTGTAAACTACAATTATCCTCATCTATGTAAGCCATTATTAATTGATTGTTAGAAATAAAACTATCATTTACTGATTCAAAATTAAAATTTTCAATCTTACTTTGAAAATAATACCATGTCTGAGCTGTCATTACAACGCCTTCTTTAGTAGGTATCCATTGACCTGTATGTAATTCTTTAAAATTACGAATGTGGATTCTCACATTAAAATTCTTTTCTATTACAATTTGTAAAAAACTGCTAAAGTTTAAATTAAATTCACCTCGTATAGGATCCCAAGATTGTTCACGTACCCATTGGTTTAACCAATCATTCACATTCAATTCTTCACACATGTCTTGAGAACAGTTTTTTGTAGAAGTATCACAATGAGAGTTTTTTGAAGTATCACAATCAGAGTTTTTCAAAGTATCGCATGCACTAGACGAAGCATCACTTATATCAAGTCTTGGTTTCTTTAAAGGTGGCATGATAGGGTTGGGTATTAAGTGACGAAAAGTCAGGCTGATTCTCATATCTTTGATGCTAGGATTCGGTGCAATGCCGTGGGTAAACAGTTCGTTCGTAGGCTTTAACATACTGTAGAGAGAACCATGTTCTAATGAAATCAAAGTAGAAGGTGTTTTAGGCTTCTTGAATTCAATTGTTCGTTCGGCACCAAAGCTGAGGACTACGATAGGGAAAGTTGCATCTAATCCACTTTCGTTGTCTTTATGTTGAGGTATGTAGCTGTATCCATTGCTGTAGAGGTTTAGCAGAACATAGTTGAAGGTAGAAGCCGTCCATTTTTCCACTCGATCCCGCAATTCCAATACCAGACGTGTCCAAGGGTTAGCAGGCACATGAGTTCCGCTGAAGGCATAACTCAAAGTTGAATCGCCGTATCCCAGAACTTGTCTTTTAGGCTTAAAACTTTTTCCATGAATTCTAAAGGTTGGCGTGTAGAAAGGTAAAGTTTTTAACTCGGCAAAATACCGATCTGCTTGTTCCTTTTCGATGAAGTTTGAAACATACTGGACATTCAGTCCGTTTTCCGTGAAACTCACTGCAGACATGACGAGACAACCAACACACACGAAATCAAATGGTAGACTGAGCCGTGATCGCTGATAAGCAATCTCTGATAAGATAAGACTCTCGTCACGTGACCAGAGGTAGCCAATCAGATAACTCGTGACGTCACTCACCACGTGACTGAGTATAGCCAATCACATTACTCGTGACGTCACCCTAATCACGTGACCTCGCGTCGCTGATAAGAACTCTCCTTATCATTCATTTCTCTCAAGGCAGCCGTTGGAGTAGGACGTGTTTTCAGGTAAGTGTATTTTATTCTATAAATAATCACACGTATGGATCGATACAAATTCATTTTATTTAGTATGTTTCCCAGGTTACAGGGTTGAGTTTAACAACAGGTTTTTTTACAATAAGTTTCTTTTTCGGTTTGACAATGTTTTTTCTTGAAGACAAATATCGATTCTTAATAATACTTTGGGGTACTCCCATATCTTTCAAGGCTTGCAAAAATTCACTTTGTCCTGTAATAGGTGGTTTTTTATTCACAGAAAAGATGAAATGAAAGAGTTCCGCTAAATTAGAATGTTCCATGGTCCTTCCGTTGTAAGTAATCTCTCCTTTCGGGTTCCACTTAAACTTGTTTGAATGAGACTTGAGAAAATTTAATAAGGCTTCGGCTTGTTTCTTCATGGGTTTAGCTACAGACGATAACACAAAGGTTTCATAGTCTTCTTGGGGTTCTTGTTTTATAGACTCCACTTGTTTAGGTTCCACTTTTTCAGGTTCTTCTTCGAGTTGTTTAGACATCCAAGGCAAATTATATTCTTGCAAATCCATTTTTCTTTTTAAGAGTTCGTAGTAGTGCTGAATTTTTTCGTGATCCGGTAGAGAACTATTTAATATTTTAGCCATAGCTAAATCAAATTCCGTCATTTGCTTTTTAGAAGGCGTATGCTTAGAAAATTCTTCTTCCGGTACTAACGCATACTTAGCTGCGAATTCCATTGATGATGCCGGTTAAAACAGACAATGCAGCCGGAATTAAAATATTTAAAAATCCACCGTGTTGAACAATCAATTTTCTCTTGTTGGATAAACTTCCTTTCTTGGTACCAATTTTTCGAAGAGTCGTCTTATATTTCCTTAAAGACCTTTTCTGATGAGAGGAGAGAGGCACGTTTCCTTTTAATACGTTCAGGGTACATTCGCAAATAGCCTTCACAGATCGAGTCGGTAATTTTTTTAACAAATGCTTGCGTAAGGTTTGAGGACAAGACTTTATAAGCTCCAAGTCTCGAAGTTGTTTCCTCGTTAACGTCATGATCCCAAATGAATTAAAATCGGTAGGGCTTTCCTTTTAAACCTTTTTTAGGCTCGTACACAAATTGGGTTTCCCCCGGTAATATACGCGTTCTGAGTCGCATTCCTTCGGGGGTTTCATTCCTTAAATCCACCAACAAATAAGAGAAGGGCTGTTTGGTAGCATCCTCGAACACTTCTTGAAAAAACTGAGTTGATCTCGGGTATAATTGTCTGCCCAAGTGCGTAATTTGGCTCATGTCCCGACGATTTTTAAAAAGTACTAAGTATTGACTGTTTAAGGAAATACCTCTCATTTCTTTACCTTTATGAAAAAGGTTTTGAGTAATAAAGATAATACTTAAATTTAAATGGTGACTTCCTTTGGTAAAGAGGTGGGTTAATCGTTCATCACCCCCACATTCCACCATTAAATCATCTAAAATCATTAAAGAATGGGTACCTAAATATTCCCGATAATTAGAAGGAAACCCTTCCACGAATGTCACGTCGGGAATTTCCTCGTGAAGCTTTTGAGAGATGCCGTAAAACCAAACGACTTTATCGGGTTGAGGGTTAAACATACGCCGTCGTTCTGCCAGTAAATCCCGCAGAAACCAACTCTTACCGACCCCCGTGGGGCCTGCTAAGAGCATTGTAAAAGGGTGTTGAAAGCGTGGAAACTCCATTCTAAATAAACACAGACACATAAGTTTACATTATAAATAGTTTTTTATTGATAAAAAGGAGCACGTGTACGAAATCGTTTGGATACAAAATTATAGACTCTATGGTCGTTACATATATTTTCAGTTACAAACTGCTTTAAAAAATCTTTCAAAGTTTTGCCACGACATCGGCAATAAATATAATACACACAAAATTGACCACAAACAGCTGTCACATGACTTTGCAGCGGAAGTGGATTAAACACCACTCGTGAAAATTGAGATACATAGTTCGATATAGGTCCTTTAAAAAAGTTCGGCTTGTTTCCATAGGAATCAAAGAATTCCGCTTCTGTAGGGGAGGATAGGTAGAATGCCACCCAGTGGCTTCCGGCTTCTGTAGACTTGTCCACGTTGCATACAAAACATGCAGGATAACGCTCGATCTTCTTGGGTAATTGATCACTGGGGAAAACACCGGAAAAGTATTTCTTGGTCACTGGATCGTGGGATAAAATAGTCTCGATTTCTATAGAATTCATTTTCAGTTGGGGAAGTCACACAACACATGTCGTGTTTTACTAATTTCTATAATGTTTTCAAATTCCGCATACACCAATACAGTCGTGGTTCTTTCTAAGGAGTCTGCAAACTTGATTTCAATTCGTAAATTTCCTTGATGCTGTAGATTCAGATGGGGTCCGTCACACATGTCAGGGCTCAGGTCGAAAGCATACAAAGTATGTCCGTTCGCAAAGTCCTCTCGGGTCAGATAAATGCCGGTATCCCGATTAAATCCCGAAAACAAACGATGATACGCTCTTATATAGTTATTTTCTTCGAAATCCAATTCCAAGGGTTTGCTGGGTACGGGTTGTCCATCCACGTAAACACTTAAAAAGTTGACCTTGTGATGATAGAAATAAAAGGGATTTAAATCATATTGACCAGTGTAGGCACTATTTTCTAAAAGTCCAATAATAATTCTTTTCGGCATGCCTCCTAAAAACACATTGTCTTGCATAAAGGATTTACTTCCGGTTGAGATCGAATAGGTCTTGCATAACACTCGATCGATGGGATACTTTGCTGTACTTTTCTCTAAGGCCTTGGCATGACCCAGTAATACACCGGGGCTCACTTTCACTTTACGTATGAAAATAGAAGCATGTTCCAAAATCACTTTGTAGTTGGGAATGGGTTTCGCCGCATCAATTTTACACATTAAGGAAAATTCAGGCTTGCTTCGGGTCATCTTAATTTTCAAGTCAACCATATTCAATAGCAATCGATTTTGTTGAAAAATATCACAATGCAAAGGTCCAATCATATCTAACGTTTTGCTTTTATTCGTGAGTGCGTAACGTATCTTCAATCCGGGGTTGTCTCCAGCAGGATCTGTAGCAGCCAAATTCTCATCTTTGTAAAAACATTCGCAGGTCAATAAACTTTTCTTGGCATCTTCTCCATAATTCAACAGCGTTTCAATATAGGCGCGGTAGGGGTAGGTGTTACTCGACGAGGAGATCACTCTTTCGTTCAGGCTAATATCCACTTGAGAAAACAAGGCGTGTAAAAATAAATTCACGGGGGCAACTGCATCCGTTTCCGCTAAGGGTGATCCATCAAACTTGGTAATTTTCACTTTCACATACAGGTAGGAAGCCGATAAATCAATATAGTCTTCACCATTTCCGGAAATATTAAATTCCACAGGTCCTCCGTCTCGAATATTCGCAAGAGGGTGGTATTCAACAAAGTATCCTTTTTCAATAGCCGTTTGCGTGGGTGGGATCAAAAATAAATCCAATTCGGATTTCGCACAGGCAGCAGAATCTTTATGGATGAGTCCAGACATCTTTAAGCGAAAATATCTTGTACCTTCACTTTCTTGGCTTTACGTCGAATGACTGCTTTGGTAGAACGCTTCCTCTTTTTATACCGGCGGCCCGATCCAATCATCGTCTTCACTTTAGTAGCGGCTTTGTCGGTTAACGTCTGTCCAGCTTCTTTTAATCTTCGCTTGGCGGCCATTTTAATGTCTTCTCCACGAGACAGGTCACTTAACACGTTCACGCCTGAATGAAACAACTGCTTGCCGACCGCTTTCGCTCCCGATTTGAAGAGGGGTACTGCTGCACGAAAAAGGGATCGAAACAGTCCACCGAATCCATATCCCTTTTGTAAAGTAGTGCCTTGATAATAATTTAGACCACTACCTGACTGATGGGAATAGTAATCTTCAAAAGATTTCGCACAACACTGGTAAGGAACAAACATCACGAGAGGTATTTTTGACGAAAGTGAAGCTTCACGTACGAGCGCCCACGTTCAAATGGCGTGAGTTCGCCGAGGTGGTTCCTTATAACGATTTCCAAAGAGTCGAACGATTTTCGGCTGACAGGTAAATAGTGTGGTCGGTCAAATGTCTCACAAATCATTTCTCCATCTTTTCCCCTCACATTGACAATTCGTAAAAGGGGTGCTAACACATCTCCAATAATTTGGGGTTCGACAATATCCGAATAAACCAGCAATACTCTATAATGCGCACAGGGATCTGCGACATAGGTACTAAAAATAGTTTGCTCGATATTTATATCCGGCGAGGCGATTTCACCTGGTTCGAATCCCAACATCTGCGCTATCCCCTCATGCAATATCAGTTTTGTTTTATCTTTCACGTTAATACACACCTTTTTCGTGTGCGGATCATAAGTGAAAGAAATTTTATTTTTAATCTCTTCAATAGACATTGCTTTTAAAATGTCATCAACCGATTCGTAAAAGCCAGGGGGAATTCTTCTACCAAACGGGGATTTCTGGTCATTCAAATCGAAACCAAATAAATTATTATTTTGATTCACATTATACCAGGTGTGAGGGTAAATAAATTCGACAAGGCCTACTTCCCATTTCCCTTTCAATTCAACAGGGGCGGGTAATCGCGTAATAAAATGAGAAATTTTATTCTCAGGAAAATAATTCCGGGAACTGTCCGAAGGTAACGTCACGTAGAACGACATTCTTTCAAATGATCTTTCAACAATCCAAACACTTGTTTTATAAGGCGAATAAATCAGAGGATGGAATCCATTGGTCAAATTTGCTAGGATAACCTTTAAATTTCACTTTGTATTCCACACGCTTTTTCCGTATCCGCTTATCTAAAATCTTTTCAATCGTATAATTCTCTTTTGGTTTCACTTTCTGAAGTTCTTGAGGGTAAAAGGTTCCTTTAATGGGTTCTTCTAACAGATCCTTGATTCGGTAGACGGGAGGGTCTCTTCTCACACATTCAGTCACCACAAACACTTCTTCCGTCCAGTTCGTTTCATATCCTTTTTCGAAGGTTAATTTCTGCTTGGAAACTCGTACAACATCTCCCGGTTGAAACATGCAGGGTTTTCTTTTCGCATTTTGCATGTCACCGTATAAAGTATCCCATACATCGCTTTCATTTTCAGCGGTTACTTCAACTGGAGCTCTCTTGATACTTGAATGGTAAGTATGATTATAACTGTGTAACAACTGATCCAACACGTCTAAATAGCGGTAGGTATGATTATGGGTAAAATATTTCCACATTTTCGTTTTCAAAGTTCGGTTAAATCGCTCCACGACAGATGCTTTCGTATTGTTATTCGTCGTAAAAAACCGCACGCCTTCTTCTTTCAAAAATTTTTGAAAAAGTCTGTTTTGATACTCTTTTCCGTCATCCGATTGCAGGGACTTGGGTTTCCTCGTTGCAAAAATAGACCGGAACGCCTTTACAATATCTTCACCCCGTTTTTTCTTCAAAGGGACCGCCCACGCAAATTTAGACAGAATGTCTATACAAGTCAGGATGTAGCGGTACCCTTGATTGAACTTTTGCAAACTGCCGAGATCCACTAAGTCGGTCTGCCATTGTTGATCGATTGAATACACTATCACTCGATTGGTCGGGAACTTTCTTCGAACAGGTTTGTGCAACGTGTATGCATCGACTCCGCTCAGCCAGTCCTGAATCTTCTTCTTCGAGATTTTGCCTTTGGCAGCACGAAATAAGGCATTTACACCACCAAAACTTCCCTCGTGACTTGGATTCTGATACACCTCCATCGTTACAACACAAAATTTTATTATGACTCACATTCACACGAAAGCGCATCATACCTTCCTCGTACGAAGATACTTTTCAGAATGACTCACTAGCGCAACGCCTCTCTTTATATACCTTATAAGTGCACTCACAAGCATAGCTTCATGGTTTGATAAATAAAACCCTTATCCACTTATCAAGCCGTGAAACTATTTTACCTTCGGTTCGAATCTAACCCCCTGCAAAAATTCGAAAAAATTTTGAAGTCCTCGAAATTGTGAAAAAAATACTAAGTCCCGAAATTTAGGAAAATAAATCTAACTCCTCAAAATTCCCCCTTCTCCCCGATAGATGGCAGTACCAAACCTCATCCAAGATGATAGTCAAAGTTTCTTGTCTTCCGGTGGCAACGTAAAGTTTCTATTCTTCCGGTGGCAACACCCCCTCGTCCAAGATGATGACTAAGTAGTGTAAAAAGGGGGCGTTGAGCGACAGGGTGGTGGCGTAGTGGTGTCAGGGTGGAGGCGCGCCTCCACCCTACGCCACAATACGCCACTACGCCACCACCGTGTCGCTGAACCCCCCTTTTTACACTACTGTCATAAAAGTGGTATTCATGTGTAGTAAAGTGGTTATGCGCTACGAGATTGTCACTTACAGAGCCACCTGGTGAAAAACAGTGGAGCTGGCATTCCTATCTCGAAAATGGATCAAGATAGGAGAAAATGTGAATTACAAAGTTCTAGAGCATCATCGAATCAGTACGAAAAGACAGTCTGTAGACATTGATGCTGAAAACATAACGCTTTAAAAGTGCATTTGTTTGTTCCCAATTTCCTATACTATACACACAAACTACGTTACGCACGTTATAGCGTTGCGGGGGACACGTATGTTACGTATAGTTCAAAATACGGTCACATCGATTAGCGGATAGTCGTTTTTAACAGTTTCCATAAAGGAAGAGGTTCTTATTCAAATCGTATGTTTCTGTAGTTGTTGTTCGTTAGCTTATAACTTCGCAACAGC
This sequence comes from Salticus scenicus, assembly GCA_963930645.1. Lineage (NCBI taxonomy): Eukaryota > Metazoa > Arthropoda > Arachnida > Araneae > Salticidae > Salticus > Salticus scenicus. The sequence continues at coordinate 1,341,825 of CAWVNO010001064.1, forward strand.
AGCTTTGATTTTTATGCTTTTTTTTTTTTTTTTTTTTTTTTTTTTTTTTTTTTTTGTAAAGATCTTGGCTTTAAAATAGGTCCCATTACGATTTTATTAAGATCTAAATAACGAATCCAAAATAAATCCAATAACGGATCTACAAAAGTCCGTTCTCACTCTTAACTGCCCCGTGAATAAATAATTTCGAGATGGTGTGTAGCGTTTTTTGTGCACATTGGAGGACACTTCATACATTTTTCAGTGACATAATCTCGAAACTGCCATTTTTTTTTAAATTGTGTCACTTTTCTCCCGGGTAGCGATATGTAAAACAGCCGTCGAACATCTTCTCACGTTCTGCTATATGAATACATTTCCACTGAAAAGAAAAAAAAATCTTTTTGTAAAAAAATAGAATCGACTTCAAAAAACAAGCATTATTCACTCTACTAAAATTAAAGACATAAAATGAAACTGTAAATTGTGTCTAAAAGTATGAAATAAATTCCTTCGCCAAACAACAGAAACACTACAATCAGCTTATATAGTTACCCTCACCCGTGGCTGATTCTGTCACACTTTAGGCTTAAGAAACAGGCTTAAGAGATTTCCATGAACTCAGTCTCCTAATTTTCATACTTTAGTTAATTTTAAAAAAATGTAATTGTCCAATCGACTAGCTGTTTAAACCAACGGATTCAGAAAAATTACGCCTTTCATTGGGTACCTTATTTGTAACGAATATATAATTAGATTTTTTAAAATTAATTAAAATATAAAAATAAAAGCTTTAAAGTATATTTTAAAATTTTAATTGGTGCCTTTTTTTTTTTTTTTTTTCAGCATAAAATGAAATATGCTTTCCCGAAAATAAATAATATTATAGTTTTAAAAAATTAAAGAACACGCTTTTATAGAAATGTGAACTAAAAAAGCACAAAATATCTATCTTAATATTAAAATGCAGGGTAAGAGAAAATCGTGTGAGTGACATACCATAATATTTACATACATTTAAATATTTAATTAAAATAACTTAGAATTAAACAAAAAACATTTTTAAAAAATCTCCCCTGACTGGAATCGAACGCTGGACCTTTAGGTTCGTAGCGCGGAGCCTTACCTCAACGCCACATCGTTCATGTAGGGAAAGTATTTTTTTTACAATATAAATTTTTTGTTTGCTCCCAGAGCAGTTACAAACATACATACATACAGGTGAAGCTAATAAAAGCGTGTTAATAAATAAAAATTTCCTGATGATGCATATGAAAAAAATGACGTCTATAAAATATAATAATTGTAAAGGTAACGAAGAGATAAACAAAGTGAGAAAATTTCGCACGGGCTTGCTAGCAGATGAATTATTTAAAGGGAGAGTGGGAAATTAAATAAAGCGGTTATTTTTCAACGGACGCAGCCCTACAACAAACTAGTTAATCATATTTTTTTTAATCAGCGCAAAATTAAATAAAAATATATACTTTTATTGAATACGAAAATCAAATTCTATTGAAAATATACATCTTATTTTGGCATCTGCAAAACGCAACCGAAATCTACTTTGATTCAAATAAATCAGCAAAATTTTCTAAACTGCAAAAGTTTGAAAAAAAAAAAAAAAAAACTCTAGTATAACTTTATAGAAACATAAATACCGTATTGCGAAGGATGTTCACTGTTCTATGTAGATATTATTAATGGACCAATTGTATACAGTGGTACTGATATATATATATAAAGGAAACTATGATCCTTCGAGACAACAGCGTTTCTAGCTATCAGTCTAAAATTTTATTTACTTTTGCGCCGTCTTCAAAAGTTATGATTAATTGTAGTGTTTATGTTGCTTGGCGAAGGAATTTATTTTTTACTCTTAGGCTCAATCTTCAAGTCCATTTTATGCCTTTAATTTCAGTTGTCTGAATAATAGTTGTCTTTTAGAGTCAGTACTATTTTTCCACAAAAAGTTTTTTTTTTTTTTTTTTTTTTTTTTTAAGTAAACAGTTTTTTAGACTCTTAATATTTTGGTATAGTATAAATTTTTAGGTATATCTTGTAATTATTGAGTTAAAAAAAAAAAAAAAAAAAAAAAAAAAAAAAAATCAATGTTTTCTTCGAAGCTGGTAGCGCTCTATACCGAGTAACATATAAACTAGTTGTATCAAGTCAAGAAGAAGCAATGGCGGTATTCAAGCTACTGCAGTGTTACACATCCGAATAAAATTCTTAGAAAAAGTGGGTTTTATAAAATCTGTTATAAGTAAAGCACTAGCTTTCCTATTTATTTAGATACACATTCTTTCATGTATAGAGATATTTTAATAAAATATGTTTTTAGATGTATACTGCACTTGCTAATTAGTTCCCCATCATATTATAGGTATGGGGAACTTAGGTAATCGTGAAAATTTTCGACCTCGGTTTTTTGACATTTCTACACGTTTTCAGGTGTGAGGAATCCGAAAATGACAAAATTTGTATGGTGTCTGTCTGGAGGGTGTCTGTTAGTCCGTTACTCCGTTAGTCTGTGTACACGATATCTCAAGAACAAATTGTCGCAGAGAGGTCAAATCAGTTTTAAAATATTACTTTCGACACTGGCAAGAACCCTATTCATTTGCAACATTCGAATTAAAAAACTTCGTGAGTTATTAGAAATTTACGATTTTCTTAACATGGGAGAATAGGACAAAAATTCACTTAAACGTGCATTAAATGGAAACATTTTACTGTAAAAATGTCAAACAAGTTTTAAAATATCAGTTTTGATGCCGGAATGAACATCAGTAACTATAAATATGCTACTTTGAAAATTTCGCAAGTTATTGGAAATTTACGAATTTATTAACATAACAGTATAGGGCAAAATTTCACATAAACGTCAATTTTGAGAGATATTTTCAGCGTAAAGATGTCAAACCACTTTCGAAATATTATTTAGGATACTGGCATGAATATCATAGACTATGAATTTTCCAATATAAAAATTTCGTAAGTTATTGGAAACTTACGAATTTCTTAACATGGCAGAATAAGGCAATATTGAGCATTAACTTCCATTTTGAGGATCATAAATACATTAGACAACTTCAAAATTACATTTATGATATTTGTTTGAAGATGATTGAATACAAATATTCTAATAGGAAAATTTAATTTACGATTTTATCAACATAGCGAAATTATAAATTTTTCATATAAATATGAATTTTGAGGATTATTGCATTGGAAATAGTAGCATGAAAACTAAACAACGGAATTGACCCTGATAAAATAAGTTAATAGATTAGAATAAGATAAGTATATCGAAGTGAACGGTGGATAGCCTATTAGGCGGGGATTTCGTTCTGTCACTGTAGCAAGCTTTGGTCAAATTCATTTTTTTTTAAACATGATTATAATATGACTCGCACTAGAAATTTGTGAGAACATAAATATGGTGGGGAACTGAGCAGAGTCCACCTATGCCAACTAGTTTTGTTGTGTTTTTCGGCGTCCAGTAATATGACCTAAAATAGATGGTCATGTTGTCGGGTGAAATAATCCATTACGTAAATAGTTTTGAATCCATAGTGTGGACCGTTATGAATCCATTATTTGGTTTAAATGGGTCGGAAATAGGCATTATTTAATTTATTTTTGACTATATTGTGAGTCTTATTATATCTATTATTTTTTGATCAATTTTCAATTATTCCTTTTTCTTGTTTTCATTTTTTTTTTTTTTTTTTTTTTTTTTTTTTTCTTGCTTAAAGTTACTTGAGACACTTTTTTCTTTTCTTTTTTTTTTTTTTTTTTAATAAGTAAATATTTAAGCGTAAATTATGTTCGACTGTAAAACTTATTTTAATTCATTATTCATTTAACTACTTTTATGTCCTTTATTTTGCAAGTTAAAAAACAATTTCAATTATTTTTAAATGAAGACTTAATTCAAATTTTAATAATAAATTTTGATTGTTTCACGTTTTTTTTTTTTTTTTTTTTTTTTTGTAATTATACACATTTTAAAACATTGAAATCTCGTTGCCAAACTTTAACCGTAAATTTTACTGTCAACTAGATAAATTTATGTCAATTAAATGGTAAATAGCGAAAAATACAGAAAATAACATTAAATAATACGATTAAACTTTTGCAGCGAAGTTTCAGTTTTTTACAGTGCAGTAAAAACTTTCGCTAAAAACATGATTTTCGTATTCAGGGGACCTTAAAACGTATCAATATAACAAAAACTCGCTTTCGAAAATTTGACCGTAAAACTATACTTTCTCGACCCTATGGGTAAGAGAAAGTAAAAAAGTTTACTTAAGATTTGTAAAACTATATACAGCTAGACTTTTAAAAAAGTTAAGATTTCGATCAAAAATTAGCGTACAGGAAGCATTTCGATTAATTCATAAATTTTAATTAACATCACATTTAAATTTTTATTATTTATAGTTTTATATTTTTAATGTGGAAACACATCCGTCTTACTACGCAATATTTCATGGCTTATGTATTTTTTTTTTTTTTCCTTTAAATTATCATTCACTGTCTTGAATAAGATTTTAACCCTAACAGTACACTTATCCATAGTACATTCTGTGGATGTCCCTTGGATGTATTTTCATCCATTGGATATCCTGAGGATGTCTTGTGAATAAGATGTGCTGTTAGGGAAGTAATCTCTAAATGTGGATAACATGTTAAATTTAAGAAGACTTCTTAATTATTTATTATGTATGAATTTAAATGTAAATAATTATAAGGTGAAAAACTTTTTATAAACCACATTTTTAAATTTTCCGTTGAATCATAGCTGTAGAACTACATCAGCATTTTATCAATGCGTATAAATTTTTTTAAGTGATCATGACGTCCATTTTTGTGAGATGCATCATTTAACTTTTTATAGTTTTTTAACGTTCACGTTTCATTAAGTGTATTTATTCTTATGTCGAAAGAAAATGAACTCTTCATTGGCAACAATTCAATTATAGCTAATATTATAATGGCTATTTTCATAGCTATTAGGAGGCTATTATTTTCATATTTCAAATAAAATGAAAAGAAAACTAATCAAAAATTCGAAAATCGGGCTTCGAGGTATTGCGTTTTCACCGGGTTCTGAGCTATTGTTGAAAGCTCCAAATGTCTAGCTAGTCGGGAAGTTAGTTAAAAATCGATTGCAAGATTTGTACCGGACAAACAAACAAAAATCGAAGTTAATAAAAACATGGTAAAATAAAAAGTAAAAAATAAAAATTTTACAGATTGAAAGGCTTCACTAAACTTTTTTTTTTTTCTTTTTAAATAAAAATAAAGTAAATTATGTTTTATATAAAAATAAAATGTATGTCTATAAATATAGTCTTGATTACTGCGCTAATACATACAGTCGGTAACAAAAGTGTCCGAACACTTGCAAAAATTCCTATGTAAAAAAAAGTACACTTAAAACTGTTTTGTTAAATAAATCCTTGTCGAATCCTATTCTTAGACTGACTAAGAACAGGATTCGACAAGAATTTATTTAACAAAACTGTATTAAGTGTATTTTTTTTTTTTTTTTTATAGAAATTTTCGCTGGAGTTCGGAAACTTTTGCTGCCGATTTCACATCTGCGTTACGAAAGCAATATCCCTTTTATCACACCGTACAGCTTCAACACCAATCCAGGAATTGATAGCTTTGTTACAAAGAATATCTACTACGAGTAGATAGTAGATATTCTTTGTTTGTTACTGTATGTTTCTTTCTCTCTCATGCCCTGTCGTCGAATTAATTTCGTGTTGACGATTTCTTTATTAATTTTCCTGCATTTTATACATTCCCTTGCCCCCCCCCCCCCCCCCCCCACACACACACACACACTTCTGATTGTGCGGGAGTTTTATTAATTTTGTTTCCCATGCCTTTTTCATGAATTTTTTACTTTTATCTGCTTTTCTTTTCCACGATGGTATATATATAAAAAAAAAAGTGGTCTAGGTAAAGAGAAAGAAAAGGATTGTTTTTATACCACCTTTTTCGACTAAAATTATTGCAATTTTACACACTAACTTAGAAGGGGGGGGGGGGAAACCGCTTTTCTTTGTGATAATTTTTAGGGATATAGGAGGGAAAAAAAGATGCCTTTTATACACTTTATTTTTTAAAATACAGTCAGACCTCGTTAACGTGAATCTCAAGGGGGATAAAAAATTTGTTCATGTTATCAGTAATTCATGCTATCAGTAAATAATCGTCCTATAACTACACTAATCTTCATTTTGACGGGATTGTGAAAACAGCTCAAGTAAAAGTAATTCACGTTAACGAGGTTCGACTGCATCAACTTCGTAAAGCTATTTAGAGCTAATAACGCACAAATATTAGAAGGGAAAGTTAAAAAGCTGAAACGCCAATGCTATAGAAATGCGGGGAAAATTAAATAATGTATCATTAAATAAGCCTAAATGAATCCACTGCCTTACCATGCACAGAAAAGAATGAAACGATAGGTGGAATGAAATTTTATGCACTATTCACAATTCATTCAAGCCCTATGTAACAGAAAAGGAGTCTCGCGATATCCCATTATTTACAGGGGGAAAAAAAGAAAGACACCCATATTGTAAATCGCCTGAAAAGAATAACGTCAACAATGCTTCAAAAGCAAAATGCGTTCCAACACAAAAGATCATTTATCCAAACATTTCACCTCAGTTCCGACAGTAGAATGATACGCCATTCTCTTGATTCCGCACAAACCTTTGCCAACAATTATAACATCACTCATTTCAAAAAATAGAAAAAAAAATTCATGACATCTAATTCTGCGCTTGAATTAGATTCCGCTTTTTGCAGGGAAAAAAAAGAACACGTTTTCCATGCCGCCGCAGACGATTTCTGCAGAAGATGATACGCAACACAACTCATCTCGGAATGTCAAGCCTGTCCAATGCGTTTTAAATTACGAATAGCTTTTTTTTTTTTTTTTTTTTTTTTTTCAGTTCAGAAGAATCAAAAACGTTCCTGTTGTGTATAAATTAAGGAGGCAAGTATGAAAAAAGGTTAGGTATTATTTATTGAAATTTCGTGTCTAGCCAACATCGAACAGTTCTTCCGCTTTGTTTACGCCATTCTCTATCGAGAATTATTTATGCGAACGCGGGATCCGAGTATTTTCTGGATAATTTCGTGCGCGGAGGTGTTCGGTTTTGCAGTTCCTGGTTAACTAGGATTCTTCTTTTTGGACTCTATTTGTTGTTATTTGACAAATTTATTGGCATCACCGACATGGCACGGGTAACGCAGAGGTGTTCAGGAAGTTTAGGCCTTGGGTGACCGAAATCGCAGCTATCGGGAAGAACGCATATCTCATTCACGTTGTCATGGCGCTGATGACAGAGACAGACAGTTGGAAAGCTGTAGATTTTTCTAAACTCTTTTGCCAGGTTTTTGTATGTTTTACGAACAAAAATGGGAAGTCTTCTAAAAGGTCATGAACGTTTGACTGTTAAATTTGTTTTTGGTTTCAAGTACAGGTTCTTGCACCGACATGTCCTAACGCATATACCGACCTCCACACACTTGAAAGTATAACAGCATCAACTTTTCATTAATAAAAATTTCCCCGGAACTAACATCACATAACTATGCAAATGTATTAAAATAAAGAAAATAAGTTTTTATTCTCGGTTTGGAAAAAGTAAATAAAATAGTAGAAGAAGGATTATTTAGCAGAAAAATAAGAGACATCACCATTTCAAAAATGTATTGAGAGAAATACATTTTACCTGCGATTCGAAACAAAACAAGTCTAAATGGTAATTTAAAAGACTAGATGCCATTCTGTGTAAAGACCACCCATAGGCAATTTGGTTTTTTTTTTTTTTTTTTCTCCTTCTCGGCCCCCATTATCAATCGACGAATTACAGTCAAAACATTTAGCTAAATTAGAGTAAAAGTAAGAGAAAAAAAATCTGGAGTAACTCCACTCGACTTTCCGAACGTTTAGTAATTAACGGTTGCTTAAAAAAAGTTAGAGAAGTCGTTAAATAAAGAAACGAGAAAATTATAGTAGGGTATTTGTGTATTTTTCGCCATATATTATTTCGCACACTATTGCACTTCAAATAATTTAAGCGCATACGTCATAATAATAAACAAATTTTTCTGGTGTCCCTGTAAAAAACCTATACGTGCTATATTCATCGAAATCTATAGGGTTTTCGAAATTTTTAGTTAATTTGAATAATGCGTTTGGACGCCATTGCACTTTAAATAATTTGAACCCATAGACCATAATGATGAAGAATTTTTCTTTGTGACAATGTAAAAAAAGAAAAAAGAAAAAAAAAAAAAAAACTTTAAGTGCTGTATTCACTAAAATCTATACCATTCTTGAGAGGGTGATCTACAATGATTGGTGAAAAAAAAAGTCACTAAAAGAAAAAGCCCGGAAAAAGAGTCACTAGAAAAAATGCCCCGCGAAAAAAGACACCAGACAAAAAAAAAATGTATTAACAGAAAATAAATAAATAAAAATGCGTTTTCAGTTTTGAAATGCGCTTTAAAAGGTTCTATGAATGTTTTAGAGTGAGCATGACTGTCTTTCTGTTTGTTCGCCTGTCAACCTCTACGATCATGCTCTAATTTCCGCTAATATTTATTGAATATGGTTTGAAGCTGGTCTATGTTATACGAGTTTCCTATGGCATATTCTGTGTTGAAAATGGTATAATGAGCGCAATAATAACTTCAAAAGCACTTATAATTTATAATTTAATAGTAGTAGTGTAAAATTTAATAATAGTGTTTAGACAAATGTCTGTCTGTGTGTACATTAAGCGACAAAAAAAAAAAAAAAAGCCGCACTGCAGAAAAATTGACTTATACCTTTTTCATTTGTACAATAACTTCAAAACTAATGGTTGAAACCACGGAACTGTCATGTTTGCATAATATCAAAGAGATGAAATGATACGTATGGACATTTTCGATTTAATAATTCACTTTATTACATTCTACAAAGTAATTATTAAAAATCTACACAAAACATTCATTTTAAACGTAATATAATAAACATATACACTTTGTACTGTACTGATTTGTTATATGATATAAACAATTTATATTTTAATACATGAAATAAAACTATTTGTTTGTTAGATCTAAGCAATTTTTAATAAAAATATGTATTCTGAATTGAGTTATTCCACTTTTATATGGAATTGCTGCTTTAATGCACAATGGCATAGTATTATGCAGTGTTTTAATATAAATATCAAAAATTTCTTTGTACCAAATATCATAAATAATTTTTTCTAGTCCTTGCAGAGTTGTAGGCTGCAATTTTTTAATCCTCGCCCCTTTCCCGCGCTTTTTTATAGACTAAACATTTTCGAGCGGATTGAGATTAGGACTATTTCCAAGTCTGATGAAAAAGAAATTCTACGATATTTTTTGTGGGTTTAACTTATGTTAACTATGTTTAACTTAAAGTTAAAAAAGATATGACTGCTTACAAAATTATAGGTGCTCATGGGATAGGATAGGTAGTTTTAACAATTTGAATCGAATAAACGCACCACAGACGCCCTTTAGTATGGTGCATTATCATCTTGAAATTCTGTTTGCGGGAATGTCTGTGATACCTTCAAAATAGTCGGTCAGGTGCCATTTTTATAATGGCCGCGTTTTATTTCGAGTTAATTGATCCGTTGAGCATAAAAATTTGCCCGACTCATTGAAAATTTATGCACCTCCGTACCATAATGTACGGAGAATGTGTCGCTGTATTATGAATTCAATTTTCAATAATTCGGTCACATTTTTATCATCTTACTAGTTTTTTTTTTATTTTTTTTATCAGCCCGAAATAAAATAAACTTGATTCATCAGAGAAAACCAGTTCGGCCTAATAATTTACTGATAATGTTTTTTAATTTTTGGCCAACTGAAGTCTTGTTTTTTTTTAAATTCCTTTCCTTAATAATGCCTTTTTTTGCAGATTTTCTGGTTTTTAACATACTTTGTTTAATTGTTCCCGCACTGTTTTTGAAGAAATAATTTTTCTATGCACTTTTTAAAAAATATTTTCTAAGTTACGAGCATGTACAAATCGATTTTTTTAAACTTTTGTTTTTTAACTTTCAATCACCTCGTTTGGATGGGCAACATGGTCGCCTAAAGACACATTTTTCGTTTAAACAGCGAAACATTTTTGTATGTTCCTAAAAATAATCTCGGGAATATTTCGTTAACATTTAATTAATTCGGCATCTCACGTATTAAAATATTTTTTGACTTTCATTCTAAAATTAATACTTTTTGTGGCATCGTTAAATGCCTTATTCTTACCATTTTTAAAATACTGTCTAAAATTATAATTTTCCTGACAGTTGCATTTCATTTTTAACACTGTGCTCAATCCCAAAGTGTACGTGGAGGGCGATGTAATAAAATCTGTTCAAAAATTTGCTTTTTAAATGATAAAATTGGCGGAAGGGAAAAAGAAAATATCCAAGTGCGTTTTTTTTTTTTTTTTTTTTTTTTTTTTTTTGTCGCTTAGTGTATAAAAATGTTTTGGTATTCTGTATCTCACGAACCAACGGACGAAATTTAACCAAACTTGATATTCAGTTGAAAATTGACTTAAATGAGTACTGATTACATTTGTGGAACAATAGCTCAACAGGTGGCGATGTCATTCCACTTTCTTTTATCATTTTTAATAGGGATTACAGATCAAAATTTCGTATATGATGTGCAAAGATTATTTTACAGTTTTCTTTTGAAATTAATAAAAAATATTTATAATGATAACCATGAACCAAGTTTTATTTTATTTATTTATTTATTTATTAATGTAGGGGATTCGTTTCCCCTCTTCTTGGGTGTAAATTTTCAATATAGGTATCTTACGAATTAGGTTGAATGGTTGAATATTATATAATTAAAAAAAAAAAAAAAAAAAAAGTGATTTTTTTTTTTTTTTATCTTTTTTTATCATAGATTTTCAATGAGTTGAAAATCATCTGTATTCGTCATGTAAAATAATTGTAATAAGTTATTGGAATAAATAATTTGCCTTGCGTGAATTTGTATAGGAAAAGAAAAAGAAGAAAATTTTGTGATGGCCACAACATATAAATTTTACAGATATTCTACGAATAACAAAACATATTTCTTTTATTTTTAAAGCATATATATAAAGAAAATCAGAGGGAGGGGGTGAAATGGATTAATATATATATATATATGTATATAATTTGAATAATTTAATTCCTTTACAACACTCAGCAAATGAAAGATAGATGAAAATACCAACAATGAAATTTGAAATGAGATGTATTACGTATAAAATTATTGTTATATATATATAAACATATTATAAATGATAGTTTCCTAATAAAATTTAGCCTTAATATTTAGCAATTAATAGATACAATATAATACCAACACAACAAAAATAGAACTGATTGTAACATAGGTAAGACTGACACAAAAATGTTGCGATACGGATTAAGAACCAATAAGCGACAAAAACAATTTGAATTACTTACGCTGAGATGAATAATAATAATAATGAAAAAAAAAAAAGGGACCCTTAAACTTAATGACGGAGAAAGTAATATATATATATGAGCTTGTTATTAGGATTTAATATTAGAGGATTTTTTAAATTACTTTCAAATTTTTAATATGTAATACTACTAATTATACATAACAAATTTTTCATTCGAATGCGTCTGAGATTTAGCCGATATCTGTAAATAACTTGGCGACAATTGTCGCTATTTTGTAACTTATTACTGGATCGGGCCTTTCATCTCTTTTGAAATAGACAGTTTTCTAAAAGCCGCTCTTTCTCATGTTTTGGAGGATTAAATATACGTTCAAAGGACTTGGATGGAACCACTTAATTATTGTATCATCTTAAATTTCGCTACATTAACCTTTTAAGAAGTAGACTTCATTTTTCCGCCATCGAAATCCGACCGACCACCCATCGAGGGCATCCGAGTCAAACATGCACTCTTTTCACACAAATCGAAATAAACAATCGACGAGAGAAAGACCTCACAGTCGCCGAAAGAGGTGAAGCTTTACAGGAGGTCTCAGAAGTTCGGTCTGGTGGATTTAAATGAACGAAAAAAGGTTTTTCGCTTCTTTCACTGACCTCAGACGGCAACGCGGACCCCCCTGCGACACTCGGCTCCAGAGCCGGGACCCACAAAGGGTCCGCTCTCCGTGGGGACCCACGGGCCGCCAAAAGCAAGTGAGGTGGCGCTAATGATGGCACGCTGGGCGCTCCGGATATGTGAGATCGCGGATACCGATACAGGAAGAGAAGACCGCGAGGCGGCGGCGGCTTGTTACAGGACAAAAAACAAATAGTAAATAGCTGCGGAATAAGTAGAGTTTAATGTGATGGAATGACTCAAATTGAAGCAAATGCAAGTGTAAAGTTAGCTTTATTAAAAACTAGTTGGCATAGGTGGACTCTGCTTAGTTCCCCATCATATACAGTGAAACTTGAATAATTCGAAATTCTGGATAATTCTAATTTTTTTAGTCAGTCCCTTGAATTTTGTACTAAAATAATGTTAAAAAATCATGGATAATTCAAATTCTATTTTTATAATTCGAAAATTTCCCGCGATTACCTTTAAAATATTACAGTAAAATTTCTGCCCGAGATTTTTCTCAGCTAAAGTTGCATTATTTTTTTAACAGTCTTTCAAAAAAAGGATAAAGAAATACAAGAGTAATTTCGTAAGTAGTGCATCAGAAGATAGGGTCCATTTGCATGAAATTTGAGGGTTTTTTTCATTGAAAGTCATGTCTAATGTACAAGATTCTATTTTTGTATCAGTTGATAGGTTGAAGTCACATGATATGACACAAAGATTGTACTCAAAGAGGCAATCAAAAATATCTGACTATTTTTTAAAAAGTGTTGAATAATTAAGCTCGTTCAAAAATATTGATTTAATTTGTGGGTGGGTGGGTGAATGTAGCAGTATTCTTAGATATAAAGTTTATGTGTTAAATCTTTGATCGTAGAGTTTTATTTTTTTAATTTATCTCTTCTTTTTGACAAAATAGTATATGTAATTCGAATTTTTGGATATTTCGAATTTTTCTCTGGTCCCTTCAACTTCGAATTATCCAAGTTCTACTGGATTTCTAGAACAGGACATTCTCTTAACATAGTTATCATGTTAAGAGAAATGAATTTGAAAAAACGCTTGCTATTCACTTCGATATATTTATCTTATTATAATCTATTAATTTATTTTATTAGGGTCAATTTCGTAGTTTAGTTTTCATGCTACTATTTTCAATGCAACAATCCTCAAAATGCATATTTATATGGAAAATTTTCAATTTTGTTATGTTGATAAAATCTTAAATAACGAATAGCTTATGAAATTTTCCTATTAGAATATTTGTAATCAGTCATGTTCAAACCAATATCATAAATGTAATTTTGAAGTTGTCTAATGTATTTATGATCCTCAAAATGGAAGATTATGCTCAATTTCGCCTTATTCTGACATGTTAAGTAAATCGTAAATTCCAAATAACTTACGAATTTTTTAAATTGGAAAAACCATAGTCTATGATATTCATGCCAGTATCCTAAATAATATTTCGAAAGTGGTTTGACATCTTTACGATGAAAATATCCCTCAAGATTGACGTTTGTGTAAAATTTTGCCCTGTTTTGTTATGATAAGAAATTCGTAAATTTCTAATAACATTTCGAAATTTTTATATTGGAAAATTCACAGGCAGTGATATTCATGCAGTATCCTAAATAATATTTCAAAAGTAGTCTGACATCTTTACGATAAAAATATCTCTCAAAATGGACGTTTATGTAAAATTTTGCCCTATACTGCCATGTTAAGAAATTCATAAACTTCCAATAACTTGCGAAATTTTCAAAGTAGCCTATTTATAGTTACTGATGTTTATTCCAGCATCAAAACTGATATTTTAAAACTGGTCCGACATTTTTACAGTAAAAAGTTTCCATTTAATGCACGTTTAGGTGAAATTTTGTCCTATTCTCCCATGTTAAGAAAATCGTAAATTTCCAATAACTTACAAAGTTTTTAAATTCGAATGTTGCAAATGAATAGGGTTCTTGCCAGTATCGAAAGTAATATTTTAAAACTGGTCTGACCTCTCTGCGATCATTTGTTCGTGAGATATCGTGTAAACAGACTAACACTAACAGACACCCTGCAGACGGACACCATACAAATTTTGTCATTTTCGGATTCCTCACACCTGAAAACGTGTAAAAAAAAAATCAGAAAACCGAGGTCGAAAATTTTCACGATTACCTATGTTCCCCATACCTATAGTATGATAAACTCAAAAAAAAAAAAACCTTTGCTTTTTAATTTAATTAAACATTATTTCTGTATGAATCTAGAATTTTTAATTAAACAGAAATAATTATTTTGCTGAGGTACGTTACCAGTGCTTGCGGGGTCCCGGACAAAATCCCCACGGACAAAATCCCCACGGACAAAAGCCCCGCCGGACAAAAACCCCACTAAAGCTCAAATATACATGGGAGGGGAGGCTAAAGGGGACCACAATGAGTATAGCAAGATTAAAAAATATATATATATATATATATATATATATATATTAATGAAACTTTGTTTAATTATCATTAGAGTTTTAAGTAATATATACTGAGAGTTACACATATCTGATAGGGAGGGGTTTCTGCTAAAATTTAGCCATCATTACTACTCGTTGTATGTGTAGATGAATGTATATGGATGCTTATAATTTCTGTCAAAATACTTTGTGTGTGTGTATATATATATATATATATATATATATATATATATATATATATATAATATTATGTGAAAGATTATACACAAAAAATTAAAAAATAAAATATATATTAAAAACATCTTTATTTATTAAAAGTGAAAATTTTTAATGTTTAAATTAATTTGTTTAATAGAACTGTTTGAGCTTTTAAATGGAAAACCTATTTTTTTTTTTTTTAAATTGATATATATATATATATTTTTTTTTTTTTTCTATGAAGGATTAAAAAGTAAAATAAAATAAATAAATAAATAAATAAAAATAAGTTTTAAAAAATTAACTAAAAATTTTAGAAAACTAATTTAACTAATATACATATAATAAATTAGTCGAGATTATTTAATACTACTATTGTTTTGGGTTTTAATATTAATTTAAAAAAAACTGTTTTAAAATACTTTTAATAATAAAAGATTATATATATATATATATATACATATATATATGAATGATTATAAGGAAAACCTAGTTATAAAAATATAATGAAATATTCTAAGTAAAAAACTAATTTATTAATTAAAAATAAAATTTTTAAGATTTCAATTAAGTGAGATTGTTTAATACTGTTGTCTGGACTTTCAGTTAAAAAGTTTATCTAAACATCTGAGCGGTAATCGATGCTAGTAGAATGGAAGTGTTAAGTTCGATCAGAAGTCGCGTTCGTCGACCAAGCCGTTGAGAGTTTCCCGTGGTTTTATTCGAAACTTTCGCAAGTATAGGCTAAGGCTCCCGCCCCCTATTCCCACCCCGGAGAGCATTTCACGCAGGTGTAGGGCACTCAAGTTATCAACCGGCTTTAACACTACCACAATCACCACGAAGATTTTTTTTTTTAATATAAAATGATTCTTTTACTATAAATGATTATATATATATATACATAATAATTTATAGCAATATATTTTAATTAAAAATTAATTTAATTATTAAAATATATATATATATATATATATATATATATATATTTAAATAATTCAATTACTTCAGATTGCTTAATACTGTTGTTTGGTCGTTTAAATAAAAATACTATTTCAAAATGTTCTTAAGCATCAAAAGATTTTTTACTATCCTTCATCATAGAAATAAGGAGCTAATTAAAATTATTTAATTTAAAAGACCTAAATGAAAAACTAATTTAATTATTAAAAATATACATTTCAATTAAAAAAAAAAAAAAAAGAGAGAGAGAGAGAGAGAGATTGCTTGAATAATAATGTTTCAGATTTTAATTGTGAATCTTATTGTAAAATATTTTTAATAAAAAAGATTTAAACGAAAAAAGAATGCTTATATATATATATATATATATATATATATATATATATATATATATATATATATATATATATATATATATATATATATATTTCTTTTCTTTCTTTCTTTTTCTTTTTCTTTTTTTTTTTTTTTTTTTAAGGTTAAAATTCATTTAATAAAATATTTTAATTGATAATACGTAATTAAATTATTAAAAATAGATTTTTTTTCAATTATTGAATTATTTAAGATAATTCAATATTGTATTATATGTATATAATATTACTGTTTGGATTTAATAGAAAAAAAAAAAAAATAATATAAAAATGTTTCCTACTAATAATTATCGAAAAAGAAACTAATTAAAATAATTTGTATATTCTATGCGAGGTACATATTTAAAGCACAATTTGGTACCTTTATACTAAATACGATGTAACAAAATTAATATACATATATTTGATGTATACAAAATAATTTTTCCTGTAAAATAAGGGCCCGCTAGCACTCGAGAGGTTCTGTCCTGTAAACTGGTAGACGTAAGATTACGAGTTCGATCCCAGGTCACTCTCGTCGGCCGAGCCGTTCGGTGTTTTCACCAAAACTTGTGTAAAGGCGCGCTAGGACCCCTTAGAAAGACCCCACGGAAGACACTCCCCTTCAGGTCTAGGACCTTAGTGCAATCTTTCGCCTTTACTCCCAATACCAATAGCAATATCTGTGAAATAAGATATGATTAGCGTAATTGATTGACTAACAGGGTGTCACAAAGTATTTCTGATTCATTGTGAAGTATATAAATGGCAAAACTACTTAATATTAATTTTCAGTGTTGTACGAATTTTTTTTTAGTACATCATATGGTGTGCATGTACAGTTTACACGATATATATTCGACATAAAAAGTAATCTGCTTAATGCTTTCTCTTATATATACATATGTATATATGTATTATGAATGAGTTTTCATACATGCATAAATATGCACGTTTCACACACCATGAAAGCCGAAAATTATTTCAGCAAATTTTGTCTGTGTGTGTATTTGTGTGTGTGTGTGTGTGTGTGTGTCAGCATGTCTGTACGCGTACAACGCTATTTTCATTACTATTATAAAATATTCCAATATTAAAATATTAAAATATTCTCATTCGATTTGTAGACCCCCAAAACAGTTATATTCCTATTTTGAACGATCTAACTCAATTTCTATTTTTTTGCCCCTCCGTCCCTCCCCTCCATTCGCCCTTTCTAATAATTTTAGACTTTCGAAAAACGATCTAACGGTATTTTTACTTTTTTGCCCCTTCGCCCTCCCTTCCCGCTCCTCTTAATAATTTTACACTCTCAAAAATATTCTCATTCGATCTGTAGATCCCCAAAACCTTTATGTACCTATTTCGAACGAGCTAACTCCAATTCTATTTTTTACCCCTTCGCTCCCCCCCCCCTTTCCGATCTTCCTAATAATTTTAGACTTTCGAAAATATCCTCATCCTATTTATAGGCCCCAAAAATCTACATGTACCAATTTTAAGCGATCTCACGCTAATTTCAATTTTTTTGTACCCCCCCCCCTTTTTTTTTCGAGCCAACTAATAATTTTGCACTTTCGAAAATATGTAGACCACAAAAATATAGTAAAATTAAGAATAACAGAAGATTAAATGTCACCGAAGTTCACGTTAACCAAAAAGAATTAATTTGTAATTAAATTAATAATAACCCCTGAAGAATTTAGTACAGATAAGAAAACAATTAACAGTTAATATCTTTAATAAACTATGAACTATCACACCGAGTTTCTAGTGGGTAAAAGTAACAGATTTATTGAATAATTTATTTTATAACGAGTTTAATTAATTTTGAAATGTTAATTTTATCCAAAATATCATACGTAGGGCCTTTGTCCGGGTTAAGTGGGGTTTTTGTCCGGTGGGGATTATGTCCGGTGGGGTTTTTGTCCGGTGGGGTTTTTGTCCGGTGGGGCTTTTGTCCGGGGGGATTTTGTCCGTGGGGATTTTGTCCGGTGGGGCTTTTGTCCGTATCCCGTGCTTCCGAAGGCCATTCAGTTCCCCTGTTACCTATATGAAGAAGATAATTCCCGTTATTATTTATCCAATAATGCATATTTTTAAATTTCGTTCTCATATTCAGAAAAGTCATCACTGTTAAATTGTATATATTTTTCAAATATATATATATATATATAAATGATAGCTATCGTAATAAAGTTTAATCTTGAAATTTAGCAATGAATAGATACAAAACAATACCAACACAGAAAAATAGAACTGATTGTAACTTATAGGAAAGACTGACACAAAACTGTTGCGATACAGATTAAGAACCAATAAGAGACAAAAACAAATTAAATTACTTACGCCGACACGAATGATAATAAAAAAAAGGACCCTTAAACTTAATGACAGAGAAAACAAATAAATGACCACAGAAATAATTAGATAAAAATGTTTAAAATTAGAAGTAAATACTCCTCAGGGGGCATGTACTTCATAAAGCTGTGAAAGCTGCATCGATTTCGCAAAACAATATAGCTAATCATAGCAATTTATAGTGTTCCAGCCCCGATCGAAGCAGAAAAACCATATTGAATGAGAAATTAAATAAAATATTAAATTAAATCTTCATGGATTCCAATTCCAGAGAGAATATTTTTAACTTTTAATATTTTATTTTGAAGGTATAAAATACGAAATTTCATAACATAAAATTTTGCATTTAACAGCTTTAAAATAAATGTGAATAAATAAAGAAAGGAAAAAAATAAATAAGAAAGGATAGAAAAAATCAATTTTTGGGGAAAAGATGTAATTTAACAGATATGAATTTAGTGGATATGGCAACGGAATTTAAAAATATGCATTATTTAATGAATAATAACAGGAATAGTTTTTTCCATAGATACCATAGTAATAGGATAGAGATTGACCATCGCGGGGGAAAATGTGATTCTACTTCACTTGGGAAAAGAGGGCCATAAGAGGACGACTGTAACAGCGCTCGTATCAGATGCATTTGTTATAGCATTGGAATATACACGGAATTTTTAGCAAATACAATTTATGAATAATTTATGTACTAAAGGTGAATGAAAAAATCCAGACTAAGGTTCCCATTAGAGCGCGACACTGAACTTTCAGGAATCGATTAAAAAACTAGTATGTTGTGGCCACCACATGACTTTCTTCTATCTTTTCCTATACAAATTCACTCAGTAACAATAATTAAAAAAAAAAAAAAAGTGGGACTTTGACAAAATTTTGGGTAAAATGTGAAAATTATTCTAAGTTTGTCAGAACACGGAAACCGCAGGACTTTGACAAAATTAGGGGAAAAAAGCAAAAATTAGTTTAAGTTTGTCAGAACACGGAAACCGTGGGAGTTTGATAGAATTAAGGGGAGAGGGGGGAAAAAAAGTGGGACTTCAACAAATTTTCACATTTTATCCAAAATTTTGTCAAAGTCCCACTTTTTTTTTTTCCTCTCACCTTAATTCTATCAAACTCCCACGGTTTCCGTGTTCTGACAAACTTAAACAAATTTTTGCATTTTTTCCCCAATTTTGTCAAAGTCCCACGGTTTCCGTGTTTTGACAAACTTAGAATAATTTTCACATTTTACCCAAAATTTTGTCAAAGTTTGTCAAAACACGGAAACCGTGGGACTTTGACAAAATTAGGGGGAAAATGCAAAAATATGTTAAAGTTTGTCAAGACACGGAAACCGTAGGACTTTGACAAAATTAGGGGAAAAAAGCAAAAACTGGTTTAAGTTTGTCAGAACACGGAAACCGTGGGAGTTTGATAAAATTAAGGGGAGAGAAAAAAAAAAAAAAAAAATTCAAATTTTTTTTTCGTAAAAAGTAAAAAAAATCGATAACTTTGTTTTAAATTATCACAGATTTATAGTTCAACCATTCGTTTTAAAGGTACTGACGAGACCTTTCGAAAGATACCCATCTTGAAAATTTTTGCCCTAAATCACCCTGTTAAAAATTTAGAAAAAGCGGGATGGCAACGCAACCTGTAAGACGATTTTTACCAAAAGTTGATAGGCACTAATTTATGTCAAGGTGCATCTACATACCAATTTGTATGAAATTCTGTGCAGTGGTTCCAGAGATACAGTTGCCACAAAATTTTGTCACACACACACACACACAGACAGACAGACAGACAGACAGACATTTTCAAAAAATGGTAAAATCGTGTTCTACATCTCTCAAAACGTGTAAATCCATCAAAAACCCGAAATCGAAAATTTTTACGAATCCAATACTTTCTTCTATTGAAGATAGAAGAAAGTAATAAAATACTAGTAAGTTGTGGCCACCACAAGACTTTCTTCTATAAATAACATATTAAAATATGAATTTTTATAATGGTTTTTCTCACATATCAAGTTTCGTACAGTTATATGCCGTACAAGTTGAGATATAACCTTCTCGTTATCGAGGAATTTTCCAGTATAGCAGCGCCATCTATTGGCCTATAAGCATCTAGCTTGAATCAGCACATTGTCTCATAACGGCCTTCTCATGTCAAGTTTTGTTTGATTATAAGCAATAGAACTTGAAATATTGCTTTTCCTTAAATTGCAGAAATCGCTGAATAGCAGCGGCACCTGTTGAGCGGTTGACACCAAAAGTTGACAGGCATTAACTTAGGTCAAGGTGCATCTACATATAAATTTATATGCGATTCTGTGCAGTAGTTCCTGAGATATAGCCTTCCCTTAAATTGCGGAAATCACTGTATAGAAGCGCCACCTGTTGAGCAGCTGACACCAAAAGTTGATAGAAACTAATTTAAGTCAAGGTTCACCTACATATAAATTTGTATACAATTCTGGGTATTAGTTCAGTAGATACAGTTGCCACAAAATTCTTGTCTCACATACACACAGGCAGACGGACGGACAGACAGACATTTTCTAAAAATGGTAATATCGTGTTTTAGACCTCTCAAAACGTGTAAATCCGTCGAAAGCCGTAAGTCGAAAATTTTTACTATACTTTATAGAAAATACTAAAATACTTTCTTCTATTAAATATAAGAAAGTATTAAAAAAAAAAAAAAAAAAAAAAAAAAAAAAAAACTTTTTTTTTTTTTTTTTTTACTTTCTTCTATATGTAATATAGAGAAAGTATTGGATTGGTAAAAATTTTCGACCTCGGGTTTTTGATGAATTTACACGTTTTGAGAGCTGTAGAACACGATTTGACCATTTTTAGAAAATGTCTGTCTGTCTGTCTGTCTGTGTGTGTGTGTGTGTGTGACAAAATTTTGTGGCAACTGTATCTCAAGAACTACTGCACAGAATTTCATACAAATTGGTATGTAGTTGTACCTTGACATAAATTAGTGCCTATCAACTTTTGGTAAAAATTGTCTTACAGGTTGCGTTGCCATCCCGCTTTTTCTAAATTTTTAACATGGTGATATAGGACAAAATTTTGTATAAATGTGCATAAAGAGAATTATTTTTTAGTAATCATTATGAAATTTACAAGAATTATTTAAAATAGAGATAGTCAACTGGGAAAAAAATTTTGTATGCGTAGGAGCCTCGCCACCCCCCGTGGGGGGGGGGGGAAGTCTCCCCTCGAGGGGAGTAAATTTTCAAGATGGATATCTTTCGAAAGGTCTCGTCAATACCTTTAAAACGAATGGTTGAACTATAAATCTGTGATAATTTAAAACAAAGTTATCGATTTTTTTTTACTTTTAACGAAAAAAAACTTAGAAAAAAATCATTTTTTTTTTTTTTTTAAACGAAATTTAACCAGACTTGGTATTTAGTTGGCCCCTGACATAAACTGAGGCTGATTAGATTTGGGGATCAATCGCTCAACAGGTGGCGCTGTGATCGTATTTTTTCTAAATTTTTAACATGGCAGGAAAAAATTTCGTATAAATGTACATAATGAGAGTTATTCTTAACCTGTGATTGTGAAATTAATATGAATTATTGATAATAGTAGTAGTTAATTAGGGAAAAAATTTGGGGCATTGCTTCCCCCCCTCCGGGGGGGGTGTAAATTTTCAAGATCGGTATCTTTGGAAAGGTCTCGTCAATACCTTTAAAACGAATGGTTGAACTATAAATATGTGGTAATTTAAAACAAAGTTATCGATTTTTTTTTACTTTTAACGAAAAAAAAAAATGAAAAATTTTTTTTTTTTTTTTTTTTTTTAATATTGTTACTGCGTGAATTTGTATAGGAAAATATAGAAGAAAGTCTTGTGGTGGCCACAACATACTAGTTTTTGTTTCTTTTTAGATTTATATTTGTCCTATGATAGAAAAAACATGTGACAAACAAACTGGGTCCTAATCTGCTAAAGTACATGTGACTTTTTAGTCTCCCTCCACCCATCCATTCTAAAATCCTGTGTCCGTGTAAAAGATTGTTATTATTCCTAATTTATTTGGGGACTCATTTAATTTTCAGCAATCTCACATTGTTCTTAAAAGTGTCACTTTGTTTTGGAGAAAGGAGGAGAAATTCTCACCGTTTCTTTCTTCCTTTGATGAGAACCCTGCAGATACAATTTGAAATTCTTAAAAAATAAATAAATAATAACAACATTTAAATAATTTTATAGTTTCATATGCTATTTCTGCTTGGTAAAACATTGATTGCATCTAATTTAGTTTTCAATATTTACTTTGTTTCAAAAACTTTTGAACTTTGCTGGAAAATGCTAAAAATACAAAAATCTTAAAAGTCAAAACTTTATCAGTAGTTTCCTTTCAGCATAAAAGTAAGGTTTACGCAGCTCATTGTAAAAATCATCGTAAACATTTATTTCAGTTTAAAGGGGGAAAAAACGTGAAATAAGACTGTTTTAACAAAAAATCTGTTCTTTTTTTCAACAAACTTTAATTAATTAATTAATTATTTATTTATTTTTATGGTAAAAACCCTAGTTTTAAAACACTCTTCTTGGGGGGGGGGGGGACTATTTTAAGGCAACTTACCTTTGAATACGAACTCCCAATCTTCTATTCCGTTACCAAGAATAATTTTTGTATAGTCAGTAAAACTTATGTAATAAAACTTGTTACACTTCTCTGTGAATACTATGGTGCCGACGCAAAAGTAATGTATCTGATTACAAAACTGAAGATTGCAAGTTCAAAAACCGATCAAGGTGAGTTGCCTAAAAAAATTATTAAAATTCACAGGAGGTGTTAAAATTAACGTTTTTTACTGTTAAAAATGTTAAAGTTCGTTAAAA
The DNA here is from genome assembly GCA_963930645.1 of Salticus scenicus. NCBI lineage: Eukaryota > Metazoa > Arthropoda > Arachnida > Araneae > Salticidae > Salticus > Salticus scenicus. The sequence goes on from CAWVNO010001064.1 coordinate 1,365,179, forward strand.
AAAAAAAAAAAAAATCTAACGTTCATCAGAAAGAATAGGTTTTTTACAGTTAAAGAGTTTTTTTTTTTTTTTTTTTTTTTTTTAACTGCTATACCAGCCTTTTATTATTATCTTATACTATTAAGTGAGCAATATTTGTGTATATATATATTTCCCTGTTTTCGAAAACGGTAGCTCGGACAGTCATGTGATACCCTCCGTAGGGTCATTGTGCACATCGAAGTCAGATTTTCGAATTTTTGATTAGTTTTCTTTTAATTAATAAAAATATGAAAATAAAACTTCCCATTTCTATAATGACGCAGAATGGAGAATCTTAGGAGAGATTTGATTGGTTTATTTAATTTTCATTGATTTAAGTGTATTTTACATTGAACTACAGCTACGTTATGAGTAATTACGAGAGATTTGATTTTCTTTGATTTGAGTGTATTTTACGTTGAAGTAGAGCTACGTTGTGAGGAATTACAAGCGATTCGATTGGTTTATTTGATTTTCATTGATTTGAGTGTATTTTACGTTGATCTAGAGCTACGTTTTGAGGAATTACGAGATATTTGATTGGTTTATTTGATTTTCATTGATTTGAGTGTATTTTATGTTGAACTAGAGCTACGTTTTGAGGAATTACGTGAGTTTGATTTTCATTGATTTGAGTGCATTGATCTTAAATTAAGTCAACCTTCGGATGATCAAGTGGGGTTAGTCGGGCAAAGATTGGCTATTAGCAACACGTTGCCGGTATTAAAAAAAAAACGTTTGCTCAATACTAGCTTTGAACGACAATTTTTAGTTCACTTGTACGGTACACGTAACCAACTGAAACTAAATTGTGGACTTGCGCTGGTTGCTTTCACTATGAAGGTGTAATCAAAAATGAACGGCGAGAGTTTTGTTTCTCCGAGATGAAAATCGCCTACTTTCATCTTTAAAATAATTTTAATCAATAATTTTAATAAATTATTTGTACAGAAATGTGATGAATTCTTATGATTTTTAGACGATTTTATTACGAATTATGTATTTTTAATTTATCGCTCCTTGGATGAAAATACAACTGGTATGTTGTGTCCACCACGAGACTTTTTTTTTCTGTATTTTGCTATATAAATAATTTATTAAAATTACTATTGATTAAAATTATTTTATTACTAATTATGTTTTTTTTTTTTTTTTTTTTATCCCTTCTTGGAGTAAAAAAATATAACTGGTATGCTCTCCTTTATATTTCCATTTCCCTGCACAAATAATTTATTAAAATAATTGATTGAAATTATTTTCAATGCTGAAAGCAGACGAATTTCATCTCAGAGAAGCACTCAATGTTCTTTTTTGATTACATCTTCCATAGCGAAAGCAGCCAGCGCAAGTCTATTATTTAGTTTCAGTTATGGTTACGTCCACCGTACAAGCGAAATAAAAATTGTCGTTCAAACCTAAGTGTTGAGTAAACAATTTTTCCTAATATCGGTAACATATCGCTAATAGATTTTTTTTTTTTTTCCCAATCGACTATCTGAATTAGAGACATTTGATTCGGACATTCTGTAGAACAAAGTAAAAATGTATAACCAGTTCTGAAAAAATTTCTTATAAATTCATTTTAATACATCGTTATTCCTACGAATAAGCCAGGATCTAAAGATATCTTCTGACTTCTTTGGACGGGAGGACCGACTTTCCCAGCGAAGAAACAAAGTTTTTGCCTTTAAAACTTGTTTTACTGTAACAATTGTCACAGCGCGGGGAAAGCAAATTCTCGTCTTGCGTTCGTTTTCGTTTGAAGACCGTCGGTTGTATTTTATGTCACGATGTCTTATACACTGTTAAAAATTTCAACAGAAAACTCTGTGTAATCTATTATCTTAAGTCTTGCGTAAAATGACAGAGAAAAATAAACGGAGATGTTAAAAAACTTATTTCATACATTCATTTTTAACCGACTTCAAAAAAGAAGGAAGGTTCTCAATTCAAACCGTATGTTTTTTTTATGTTTGTTAGCTCATAACTTCTGAACGGATGCTTCGATTTTGATACTTTTTGTTTTGTTGAAAAGGTCTTGGTCTGAAATAGGTCCCATTGTAATATCTTTACGATCTAAAGAAAATACAGGGTTCCCAAAAAAACCAGTCCAAACTCTTTTAACTGTTAAACAGCTGCAGCTATAGTGATAAAAATGGCATGTAAGTATACAAAGTGGCCATGCAGTACAAGGTTTAACCGCTTGCAGCGCCACCTGGTGGAAAATAGCGGAGTTAGTTTTCCTAGCTCGAAAACGGTTCTAAAGAAAAAAGTGAATTACGAAGTTGAAAAGGATCATCGATTTAGTACAAAAAGATAGTTTAGACATTCATGCTAGCTTTCCTATCTCGGAAACGATTCAAGACAGGGGGAAAAACTGAATTATAAAATTGCAGAGTATCATCGATTTAGTTCGAAAAGATAGTTTAGACATTAATGCTAAAAACAGAACGCTTAAAACGTGCATTTGTTTGTTCACAATTTCCTATTTTGTGCACACTTGAATGACATTGCATATGTTGTAGCACAGCGGGTGACATTTATGCTATGTAAAATTCAAAGTATGGTTATTGTAAGCGGTCACATCGATTTACGCATAGACGTTTTAAACCGACTTCAAAAAGGAAGAGGTTCTCAATACAAACCTACAAACCATGTTTCTCATTGTTGTTGTTGTTGAAATTTGTTAGCTTTTTACTTCGTAAGAGATGATTTAATTTTAACACTTTTTTGTTGTAATGATCTTACCGGATATAGGTTTCATTATGATTTCTTTAAGATATAAACAAATTACAGGATACTCACAAAAGTCTGTTCTCACTCTAACTGCTGAACGCATTCAGCTACACTGGTAAAAGCAGTATGTAAGTTTCCCATGTTGATACTTCTGTCCGTCAGCTGCAATGCATATTTTGCTCTTTGTTTGAACTTTACGCTGCGAAATTTCCTGCGCAGCGGGTGACACGTATTCACTGTATAGTTCAATATATATGCCTAACAGAATTTTTGGTTACGAATACAGCGTATCCGTTCTTTACATTTCTAAAGACTTTTTAACTTAACGTATGTTCATTCAACACATAGTTTTTTGCTCATATCCGATAAAGGCAAGAAAAGTGACACAACTTAAAAATGCAGCATTTGAGAAAAATCAACTTAAAAATAACTTGACTAGAATAAAACTGGCACAACTGTCTCTCGATTGGATAACTTTTTAGATGGAGATGTAACTTTTTTGTTCACATTGGGTGCATTTCATGTATTTTTCAGTGACATAAACCATTTTTTGAGTTATGTCACTTTTCTTGGAAGTTGTGATTTGTGAAGCTGCCATCGAACGTCTTTTGATGTTCTGCTATATGAATAAGTTTTCACTGAAAAGAGAAAAATAAAATATTTTTGTAAAAAAATAGAACCGACTCCAAAAAGCAACTACTAATCAAACAACCAAAAAAAAAAAAAAAAGGGTATGAAATGAAACTGTAGATTGCGCCTAAAAGTATAAAATAACTTCCTTCGCCAAACAACCTATAACACTACAATTAATCATAACTTTTAAAGTCGGCGCAAAATTAAATAAAAATTGATACCTTTATTCAATACAAAAGTCAATTCCTATTCAATTTACACATTTCACATTGTCACCTGCAAAACACAGCCGAAAACTACATTGATTCAAGAAAACAAATAAGATTTCGTAAGTAGCAAAAGTTCGTGAAGATACTGGTATCTGATGTCCTTGGTGAAAGAAAAATTATCTGGCAAACATATTTAATTTCTTTGGGATATCATGATTATTTTGATAAGGTATATTAAGAGAGCCATCAAGAATATGAAGCAATACATCGTACAATATATATTATGAAAATATACATCTTGCGTGTATGTTTTGATCGCCAAATCCAAAAGCCACCAAGAATGATAGTTATCAAAGTTATACCAAATTTGCAAAGGAAACTCTAACTTCGTAGAAAAATAAATACCGCATTCTAAAGAATGTTCACTGTTTTATGTAGATGCTACTAATGGACCAATTGTACACAGTGATAAAATAATAAAGGAAACATGAAATTGGATCATTCGAGACAACAGTATTTGTTGCTGCCGATCTAAAAACTAATTAAATTTTATTTAATTTTGCGCAGACTTCAAAAGTTATGATTAATTGTAGTGTTATAGGTTGTTTGGCGAAGAAAGTTATTTTATACTTTTAGGCGCAATCTACAGTTTCATTTCATACCCAGTTTTTTTTTTTTTTTTTTTTTTTTTTTTTTTGGTTGTTTGATTAGTAGTTGCTTTTTGGAGTCGGTTCTATTTTTTTACAAAAAGATTTTATAATAACTAATATTCATTTAATTCATTATTGGCGAGACTATATTTCGGACATGGAATGCTTTTTCTAAAGTAGAAACAGTCATTTTCAATTTTAATTAAAAAAAATAAATGATAATATTAGGTGAAAATACAGAATAAAGATTGAGAATCTCGATTATTCACTTTTAACTAAGAATTGCTGTCAGTTTACAGAGACTCTGGATCAATATTTACATTCAATTTACAGAAATTTTCAACAGTGTAGTGACTGCCGAAGGTTTCCTATTAAAGCTTATACTTCCATTTAATATCTATAAATTGAACTCTATTAGGTTTGTTCAGGTAACAATTCTTACGGTTTTTAACAGATGCATGTTTTACAGTTTTGAAATCTTTAAAGGGCGTTTTCTCAATTTGCATCTTTTCATGAATCCATTATCTTTAAAATACAAAAACTTCTACAGATAATTAAGTTTATTTATTTATTTTATTTTATTTTATTATTATTATTATTATTATTATTATTTTTTTTTTTTTTGGGGGGGGGGGGGGGGGGGGTAATAGAACACACTCAAAAGAAATAGGAATAATGGGTATTCCAATATTGTTAAAAGTAAAAACATGAATATATATATATATATTGAAAACCTTTTCAAACATTGAATAGATGAAAACAAGAAACATTGAAAAAGATAAAACAGAAAAATTCAAAAAGAGATTGCGACTATCAAACATCCATAAATTGAAACATGCAAATTCATTACTTTTTCAAGGGAGTAGAATGAATATTGCATGTAAAGTAGGTGTTATTTCTGTCTTGTTGTATGCAAATTGCTAAATATTTACAACAAGCTACCCCCAATAACACCACCAAAAGAGAGAAAAATAAAACTGAAAAGTTATGAAAACCATATGAAAATCAAAATTTTGAATTCATGCATCAAAGTCAATATTATTAATGGAAATACTAATAAAAATAGTTAAATGAAATACTAGTAATAATTAATAAATCTAAAGTATAACATACATTTCACATGAAAAACTTTTATAAGAAACTTGCACACTTGCACGTAAAGCCAGAACACGAGACATACATGTGGCTGTATACAGTTAGATTCACAGTTAATTTTGGAATCGAATTAAATAACTGAACGATTAAATTATTTTTTGAATTTGTATTAATCAACAGAACGATAAATTGAATATATATATATATATATATATCTATATATAAATGGCTAAGAGAGTTTTTTTCCTGTAAGTCCGTGCCTGGACGCAAGTTGGTTGCCCAAGACAGATTTTCTTCTGTTTGTCTGTGTGTTGTTGCCACCAGCTTTTCATACTTTAGTTAATTTAAAAAAAAAATGTTAGCATTGACAGCATTGTTTAGTTAATTAAAAAAAATCTAATTGTCCGATCGATAAGTTAATTAAACCGACGCATTCAGAAAAAATGTCCCTTTTATTTGGTACCTTATTTGTAAAAAATTTTTGATTCGATTTTTTACAAATAAGGTACCAAATGAAAGGGCATTTTTTCTGAATGCGTCGGTTTTAAAATGGTAGTGATTTTTTAAAATTAATTAAAATGTGAAAATAATACCGTGGTAAAAGCTTTGAATGTGGACATTTAAAATTTTAATTGTTGCTAAAAAAAAAAAAAAAAAAAAAAAAAATTTTTTTTTTTTTTTTTAGGATTGAGGACCTATTAGTCTCAGTCTGGGATTTTTGCGTTGTCGATTTCGATAGTTGAACATTTGTCGAAATCTAAAATTTATCGAAAATATAATTAAATAATTTGAAAGCGATGTTATAATTTCACAAAAAAAAAAAAAAAAAACTAATAGTCCTCCATCCTAAACTAAATTCTGCTTTTGCCAGAATTTCATCAATATATATATATATATATATATATATATATATATTATTATTGAAAGAAAAAGAAAAGAAAATTAATAATAATCAGTATCGTTACAAGCGATATCGAAAAAGTTTTTTTTAATAATTTTGAATTAGGAAATAAAAAGTGCGCGTGAAATAATATGTAATAAAAATAAGTAAAAAAATGAATTGAATGATTGAATGTTTTTGTTTTTCGGGGGCTGCTCATGCCTATAAAAAATGCGTATTAAAACGAGTCGAAGAAGGAAGCGAAATAAGTATTGAGTTATATTACGATCAATACGATATATAATAGGATACGATATATTAGACCTATCGTCCAGGGTTAGTAGGCATTTTCGTTGAAAGAAATAGTTTGTTCGTTCGGTGTAACTTGCACATTAGTCCCTTGAGTTTTTTTTTTTTTTTTTAATTTTTTTAAATATAGTGAGCGAAGCGGTCAAGGCCTGTTAGTAACTTATAATGCAGTTTGAAAGTAATATCTGACAACGTTCAGAACAATAACTGTTGAATAGAAGAAGATAAGTTTAACATGGATTCATTGTACACTTCTGAGAGGTAAGCATCTCCCTTCGAAGCCTCCGTGGCGCAATCGGCTAGCGCGTTCGGCTGTTAACCGAAAGGTTGGTGGTTCGAGCCCACCCGGGGGCGAAGTGTATTTTTAATGCATACACTTGATACGAAAGGTTATTTTATATTGATTTCAGTTAATCGAACTGTCTTATATGTTTTATTTATTTATTTATTTATTTTACAAAAGCAAATACTGATAATGCAACTGCATACTTGAGAGATACGTTTCCTGTGTGATAACGCAATGATTAAAAAAATGTCTAAGCGAGAGTGTGGGGGTATAGCTCAGTAGAGCATTCGACTGCAGATCGAGAGGTCCCCGGTTCAAACCCGGGTGCCCCCTGTGGTACAGTTTTTTTAAATAAATTTCAATTTACAGCTTTTAATGCAAACAAATCAGAGCTTTGTTTAAAAACAAAAAAGGCGTATATTAACTTTAATTTTGAGAGAAAATACCGTAAGAGTTCCTCGGTGCTTTTGGCTGCGCAATATAAGTTTAACTATTTTTTTTTTTTTTTTTTTTTTTAACATAAAAGGAAATATGCTTTCACGCGAAAAATAAGAAAATATAAAATATTTTACTCATGGAAAATTGAAAATGGAGTAAAAAAACAATTTAGATAAAGTTGCACGAGAGTTCCAAAAATTAATGGAAATATAAATGAACGTTAAATAAATAAAATAGTCGTCTGCTCAATCACGTGATATTGAAAAACAAAGAATCGAATTCAGTAAACATGGAAAGGAAAGAAAGAAACAACAACAACAAAATAATAATAATAATAATAATAATAACATAAACCACCGGGAAACGAAAGCTGTCTTTAGAGCAATTTCATGATTTCTTTAAATTTTATTTGTGTTTGTAAAGCGATATAGAAAAGAGTTTCCTTTAAATATAGTGACCAGCGAAGCGAGAAAAGCCTTCGTTGATTCACTACCTTCATTGATTTCATGAATTAAAAAATGGTTTCGTTAGCAAACTTTGATCTATTGGCAGCATCAGGCCGAGTTTTGTACATTACGAGTTTGATTTTGAAATTTTTCCCGCATTCGGAATTCGGTTCGTTTCCGAACCGGCGCTTTGCTAGGTGTAATACAAAAAGCATGTTTTCTTTCCAAATCTTTATTTAGACGTGCAATTTTAAATTGTTTTCCCCAAAACTAATTAATAAATTTTGAAACTTATTCCTCATACTTACAAGTAGGCTGCTTTAAATATAAAATAATTCTTTTTCCAAATATCTGTAGAATTTTGTGAAAGTTGTTCTGTAGGAAATCGTGCTAAAGAAATGGAACAGCTTCAGTGTAGAACCCCTTGACTAAATTTGAAATTTGGCACCGAAGTAGCTCGGACGTTTCTCGTGAATATCTTTACTTACGCAATTGTGTTAGCCATTTTAATTCCTCACCAAAATGGCAGCAAAAAATTTAAAAGCCGCCAAGAGTTTCCACAAAAACTTTATACCAAAGAAACTTTAAGAAATGAATATAGTAACCGATGCTAGAGAATGAGACACAGTTACTGCATGCTTTTATATGGAAAAATAGGTTAAAATAAGTTCTGTTGTATTAAATTGTGTTCTGTGCAGAATATTATAGTTATTACTTAGAAATAAAAAATAGGCTTAGGGCTATTTATTTTTTGTTTCAACGTCAGGCGAAAAAAGATTTATTAATGAATATCATGATTGTGTTAAACAATTATTGTTATAGCGTTTTAAGTTAAGTCCAGGCACTTTTAAAATGAAATTTAAGAGATAATAACTTAGATCAGTTTAATTAAAGATCTATTTATTTATTTAACTCTAAACATATTTACCCTTAAAACATGACTTTTTTTTTTTTTTTTTCAGAAAAACTGGTAAAAAATGATCGAGGTTTTTTTTTTTTTTTTTTTTTTACAAAGAATTCCTAACAACTTAATTATCAAAATGCACCACGTGGTTTACACAAGAAAAATACTGCATAATGGTGCAATCTATGGTAAATAGGTTTAATTATAATCTAGCCTATGCATTTTACTAAAACGGATCTCAGACGGACATTAAAAATAGAATAACGCGAGATACAAGATCGCCTGTGTGAGATACAGGCATGTGAAAATCCGCGACAAAAAGGTAGTTACAAAGGATTTTTTCTTTGATTTTTCATAAAATAACATTATCTAAATTGTGCTTATCATTTATTATTATCATAAAATAACACTATTCCCGAACTCATTTCTGTTTTAAGACTAATTTAGAAAATTTTAAGACTAAAATTTTTCTAATTTAAGACTACACTCCGTGATAAAAAGATAGGAATAAAGGTTTTTTTTTAAATTTTTCATAAAATAAGATTATCTAATTTGTGCTGATCATTTATTATCATAACAAAATATTATTATATGAAAAACATATTAAATATTTGAATCCTATTCAAAATATTCCTATTCAAAATAATCATATTAAAAAAAGAAAAAAAAAAAAAAAAAACCTTTGTTCCTATTTTTTTTTTTTTTTTTTTTTTTTTGTCGCGGTGTGTAGTCTTAAATCAGAAAAATTTTAGTCTTGAAATTTTTCTCAATGAGTCCGGGAATAGTGTTATTTTATGATAATAATAAATGATCAGCACAATTTAGATAATGTTATTTTATGAAAAATCGAAGAAAAAACCCTTTGTACCTATCTTTTTGTCGCGGGGTGCATATCTATTTGAATCCTATGGATAAATTTGGCATTCGATCATTTGTTTCTCTAACATTCTACAATTTTATAACATATAGATGCATAAATGTGTGTGTGTGTGTGTGATTTTTCAGTATTTTTACCCCGTACCCATTTTTTTTTTCTGCGCAAATTGTGATGGTGATTATTTTGGTTTAAATCGCTTGAATTTGTATAGCAAAATACAAAATAAAAGTTTAAGATGAGCACAACATACTGGTTTTTACTTTTTATTCATTTGTCAGGAGTGATTAAAAATGAATTTCTAATATTCCTTCATAGAATCAGTGTTTGTTAAAAGGTTTCGAAAAAGAAAAAAATTCTTTTGAATAACTCCACGCATGTGTAAAAAAAAAAAATTGACCCGGGACCCAACACCTGTTTCAGATTCTCAAACTCAACCGTTTTATAACGGGCTAATGATAAATTATGAATGACTCTCAACTCTACTGTTTTCCGGGGACGTTTCATGTATTTCTCGGTTATCGATTCTTTCAACTCACTCTCACCCCACACTCTATACCCTGTATATAATGAGGTGCGAATCTTTATTCCCTCCCCGGAAATTTCACCTTTTCGGCCATCCAATAAAAAACAAAGGTTTTCATAATTCTTTTGTTCTTTCTCATTTCGTCGCCCTTGGCAACGTTTTTCGTGCTAACAGGGGCTTGTTAATAACATCGCCCAGGGCAACGCCTACCTTGTCAATGCAATCGCCTGAACACAGGCGCCTCTGCTACACAAAAGCCCAGATTGGAACACTTAATTGATTATAAAGAGACGCCTATTTTTATAAGCAGCATGAATGAGAAATTTTCGATCGACCCATTGAGCCTTGTGTGGAAATTCACTGAATTCTTTTTTTTTTTTTTTTTTTTTTTTTTTTCCCTACGCTTAAGATTTACCTGAGATTTTCTGCATGATATTTGCTTGTTGTTCGGATTTTTGCATAGATATAGCATCCCCGTGTTAAACAGCAAAGATTTTTGATGCCGAAAAAGTTTTTTGGCATCAGCCATTAGAGAGTATAAAACTCAGAAATAGTAAAAAAATAGAATGTTATGATGAATTTTCAAAAATGTCGAAATATTGCGTGGCTATTAAATGTTCTAATAAATAATAAAAGAAAAATGGGATACGTTTTCATAAGTAAATTATATTTGACTGAATTATGTAAAATATAATTTATATAATCAGTTGCTTTGTTATTATTATAGCTTAAATACTGTTTTGATTTTTAATGGAATACTTATTTTTAAAGTCAGATATTTTTTAAGATTTTATATTAGTAAGTAATATCAAATTTTCAAAATTCTTTTAAATTTAGTTAGCAGCGGCGCAGGTAAAGAACGTTAGTTTTAGTATATAAAAAGAGTTTAAATTTAAATATTAACTAAATTAATAAATATAGTTAAAAAAAAAAAGAAAGAAAGAAAGAAAAATGAATTTGAAACTGTATCTGGAGTTTTCTATTCATCTTTAGTACATAAATTATTCATAAATTTTATTTTCTAAATTATCCGTGTGTATTCTTGTGTGTATCTGCTCGGGGAAAGACAACCATAAGAGAGTCTTTCCCCGAGTAAACAGGAATCACTTTTCCCCCCTCGATGATCAATCTGTCTTACTATATATCTATGGTTTTTTGGTGTCCTGCGGCATTTTTTGCACATTAATGCAAATTAGACTGGGACTTATGACATAATGGGACACTTCACCTGACGTTAACGACAGCCTTATCCCATGTTTTTCTATGGAGAAATTTGTTTTCAAAATGACTGATTACCTAATGTATTTTTTTTTTTTTTAATTCCGTTTTCACATTCAGACAATTCCCAATCATTAGAATGATTCTTGTTATTCAAAAATTATTATTATTATTATTTTAATATTTCATTTTGAGGCTGTAAAGTGAGAAAAATGCACTTAGTCAATTTTCATATCGAGAAATTTAGATTTTTTCTTTCTTTCTTTCTTTTTTCTTTCTTTCTTTTTTTTGGGGGGAGGGGGGGGGGGGCTGAGGACTATTAGTCTCAATCTACGGATTTTTACGATACCAGTTTTACGATAGTTGGACATTTATCGAAATCGAAAATTTATCAAAAATATAATTGAATAATTTGAAAGCGATGTTATAATTTGAAAAAAAAAAAAAAAAAAAAAAAAAACTAATAGTCTTCCGTACTAAAGAAAGAAAAAGAAAATTAATAACAATCAATTTTGAAACGGACAATATCAAAAAAGTTTTTTTTTTTTTTTTTTAATAATTTCAAATTAGGAAATATAAAGCGCACGTGCAAAATGCGAAATAAAATATAAAACAAGATAATTAGGTTTGAGTTGGTAATTTTTTTAATATTATATTTGAAATAAATAAAATAAAAGTATTAGGTGTGCCGAATAATGCTGTTGCTTTTTGAATTTAAAGAAACTAATCACGGAAAGTTTCCTGAACAACATTTAAATAAGCTTTAAAAAGGTATTTAGTAAAATATAAGTATTTTTAAACTGAAATTTCTGGTGCCATTTTACTCATTTTAAAAATAAGATTATTCAATTATACTTTCGATCAATTTTCGATTTCGTTAAATGTCCAACCATCGTAAAACTGGCGATAACGTTTTATCGCCATCGTCCATCGTCCTTAAAAACATAAAAGACATAACAGACAAAATTAAATATATTTTGTAAAAAAGAGAAAATTAACTAATATTAACTTAATAACTAAATTAATAACTAAAAAAGAGAAAATTATATATATATATATATATTTTTTTTTTTTTTCCCTGCGAGTTGCAAACAGACTGACAGAAAAACACTTTGCTTTATTAGTATAGTTTTTTTTTTTTTAAGAATTTTATTTTGAGGCTATAAAGTGAGAAAAACGCACTTAGTCGATTTTCATATCGAGAAATTCATATATATATATATTAGTGTGCTGTTATTGTTTTAGTTCTATTAATTGCTAAATTTTAAGATTAAATTTTATTACGTTTTCTATTATATATATATATATATATATATATATATTAAGAATTTTATTTTGAGGTTATGAAGTGAGAAAAATGCACTTAGTCGATTTTCATATCGAGAAATTTAGATTTTTTTTGTGTGTGTGTGTCTTGGTTTAAGATTGCTTTATTTCCCGTGAGTGAACTAATATGAAGTGTCTCAGTACAGTGATATGCCTTAAAAAAAGCCATTTATTTCGAGCGGCTTAAATGTAAAAATACTTTAAAATATAACATTTCACATTTCATCGTTGACTGTTTGGCAGAACAGTAGTTGGGACCATCTATTAATAGAAATCAAAATCACCTTCATGTCAAAATACAATTTCAGTAAAATACAAATTTCATTTAATTTTAAGAGTTTTATATTAGCAGCGTAAAAAATTATTTTCTAAAATTGAGATAATAATGCAAATATTTAAACATTTCTTGTTGAAGAAAAAGAAACTGAAGTTTTTCAGTAAGTTATTTTATTTATAAGATTTTTCTGATAATCATATTAGGTGAGAAAGGCTTGTCACTCTTATTTGACTCCTAGTTTGAGACTTATTCAATTCCATTTTGTGAACATATTTAGGAGCAAAATTTATTTGATTAAAAAAAAAAAAAAAAAAAAAAAAAGAAAAGAAAAGAAAAAAAAAAAAAAAAGCTTTTTATTTAAAGCTCCCTATTTAATTAAATGAAATAATATTAAGATGAACTTGTAACTTAATAACTTGCAGCTAAGAAAGTGAATTTGTAACTGATCTTAAACTATATTTGTGCATACTGTTTTTTTTTTTTTTTTTTTCCTCCCGATTTAAAACTCTTTTCATTCACATTTTTACCTGCACCTAAATGTAAAAACAACAATTTTTTTCTGGTTTTTATGTTCTTATATATAATAAATAAAAATAAATAAATGTAATTAATTAATCGAAACCTAGAGAATTTTAAGATTATCACTAGAGACTAATTAATAGAATCCTATAATTTATTGCAATTAATAAAAATAATTAAATCTTATTATCTCAGGATTAAATTAAATGAATTTAATACTAAAAACATTTTAAAAAAATTATTTTCCAAAAATAAATAAATAAATAAAATAAATAAATAAATAAATAAAATAAAAAATAAATAAATAAGTAAATTAAATTAAATTAAATTAAATTAAAAACTCTCTTGACCAAAATTATCTTTATCAAAACTCTCTTGATTTGAATTATAATGATTATCTTTTTTCATGCCAGATGGCGCAAGCACGCATATAATATTTAGAAATTTAAAAGAAAACAACGTGTAACTGAAAGATGTTATTAAACTCCAATTCTTAAAAGTTTTAAAGGTTTAAGAATTATTAAAATTAAATTAAATTAAAAGAGTGAATCTAATTATTAATGAAATTGCTCATTTGTAGTACCTTTATCGATTAATCGGGATTGTTCTCGATGTTAACTTTTCTTATTAGAATAGTTCTGTTGGCAACTTGTTATGTGTTACTCTCTTAGTTTGGTGTCCGATTGACATGTGGTTAGAAATTATATTTTTATCTTGATTCATTGTTGGGTTGTGTTATGATTTGTTGACATTTAAGTCATCCCTTTTTACTTTTATCTATATGTAATATAGAGAAAGTATTGGATTCGTGAAAATTTTTGACCTCCGTTTTTTGATGGATTTACACGTTTTGGGATGTCCTGAACACGAATTGATAGTTTTTAGAAAATGTCTGTCTGTCATAGATATAGTAATAAGACATAGATTGATCAATGAGGGGGTAAAAGTGATGCCTTTTCATTTGGAAAAAGACGGCCATTTTACTCTCTTATGGACATCTTTTCCCCAGTGAATATACACGGGAATAGACAAAGATAATTTAGCAAATAAAATTTATGTACTAAAAGAGAATGAAAAACCCCAGATACACATTTTTCTTTCTTTCTTTTCTTTTTTTTTTTTTTTTAATATACTCTAGTATACTCATGTCTGCACAAAACTGACTTACTTTCTTTCTTTCGGTATTTATTATTATACTTCTTTGAGATACAAATCGTCTGCATTCATCACGAAAAATAATTTTAATAAATTATAATTGAATAAATAATTTGTATTGCGTAAACTTGTATAGGATTATATATAGAAGAAATATCGTGGTGGTCACAACATACTAGTTATATATTAAAGGAAATGCATGAGTTTTTAGACTTTTGAAATGTGGATTTTATACTTATGTATCTCTTTTAATAATCACTGCAGGACAAAACTATTTATAACCAAATTCATTGCCTTGAAGAGACGTTTCCAGGAGGAATGTATCACAAGACATACCTTCCCATTAGAAATTTTAAAGTTGCCCACCTTAGAGGCAATCCTACCACCCCCTTGCCCGGGCCCAAACATTTTTGGGCAAAGTATGTCTTGTGATACATTCCTCCTGGAAACGTCGCTTCAATACAATGAATTTGGTTATAAATAGTTTTGTCCTGCAGTGATTATTAAAAGGAGATGCATAAGTATAAAATCCACATTTCAAAAGTCTAAAAACTCCTGCATCTCCTTTAATAATCCTCATAGGGCAAAACTATTTATATCAAATTCATTATCTTGAAGAGACGTTTCTAAAGGTGTATCACAAGACATACCTTCCCTTTTAAAATTCTAAAGTTGCCCTCCCTATTGCCCCCCCTAGCCCCCCACCACCCCGGTCCCAAACCTTTTTCACCAAAAGAGGTCCCTCTCAAATTCGTTAAATACGTGTTCCTCCATTTTTCAAAATTTCAACTCATTTTCGAGTTAGGAAGGGGTGTGGGAATTTTTTTGAACACCCTGTATATATATGTATAATTTTTTTAAAAAACGTATAGTAAAAGCCGAGCAACAGAAGGCTTAAGACCCCTGAAACCCCATAAACCAATAAGAACAAAATTTCATCCTATTAAAATTACATGTGAAGACTTCTTTTTAATTATTGAAACAATATTTATTTTCTTTTATCGGTTTATAGAAAGCAATCGTTTTCAAAACATCATAGGTGTCGGTTTTGATATATTTATTTTACATTCGACAAAATTTTAAACTTCTACGCATAACATTTAACAGAATTAATGCATATTGAGCTTTAGGTATAATGTCGATAGCTTTAAGGCAAGAAATGACAAAATGTCGAAATCGAAAGTGTCCGGTCTTTTCTGGAAAAGTTACGTATGATGATCTACTGCCGACTAGCGGTGTAGCAGGTAAATTAAAATTTCAATTTTCAGTCCAAAGAGAGAATGAGTGAATTTGACTACCTCAAGCCTCCTCCCCCCTCTTACAATTTCCTCTGTCTCCGGTCACCAAATCCCATGGAGATATTTGTTTATAGAATAACCTAATGTATTATTGTAAAGTATTCGTGTCACACCACATCTGCTCTTAATTCACCTAATGCATTTTTCATTTTTATTTTTCAATTCCGTTTTCACATTCTGAAAATTTACAACCGTTAAAACTAATACTCGTTTTCCAAAAATACGAAAAATTAACTGAGTACATTTTTTTCATTTTCTTAGCTGTAAAATGAAATATAAAGAATTTAAACAATGCATTTTTGGAAAACGAGTACTAGTTTCACGTTTGGGAAATTTCTGAATATAAAAACAGAATTGAAAAAAAAAAAAAAAAAAAAAAAAAAAACCTTAGGTGATGAGTTATTCTATAAATAAATTTCTCCACAGAGTTACATGGGATTTGGTGACTGGAGAAGGGGAAATTGTAAGAAGGAGAATGTAGTCTTAAAGTACAGCCTCCTAAACTAGATGCCTTCCGCGTGGCTCGGAAACTTGGCGACAGGTCAAGCTGCAGACAGCGCCACTTGGTACAGATTGCGCGACTTTTTCATTCAACTGTCACCAATAATTTTAAGAAGTGATATATGACATCTATAATCGACGTTTCTTCGATTCTATTCGCCTCTTATGTATATCAAATCCCACTTTTAAAAATTCTTGGTGACTGTTGAATAAAAGAAGTCGCGCAATCTGTACCCGGTGGCGCTGTCTGCCACTTGAACTGTTGCCAAGTTTCCGAGCCACGCGGAAGGCATCTAGTTTAGGAGGCTATGCTTAGAGTTTTGACAAAACAAAATTCCCCTGTCATTTCGTGTTCTATAAAATGACCCATAAGTGATCCCGTTTTCTTCGTGAAAATGAACACCGAATGAGGTTTCCAACTGAAATGAAACCAATCTTCCGTCCTCCAGAAATACATCTTGGTCTTATTGTATGCCACTGTGGCATCATTTCCGTGACAAAACCTTCTTCTCCACCCTTTGAACCCAGCGCGTGCAGACGATACTTTTCAGAGGGGGCGTTCACCCACATCATTCCCCATATATAACACCCCTCCCCCCTTCCCTTTTCATGTGTTCCACAGACAGCAAGCAAGATTATTGATGTCCTGCAAACATCGTTCTGAAATTCCGCTAAACGATCCGATCGCGTGTTGCCACAACGAACTCATCCCAAAAAGATGCTTCATCAGGGGGGTGTAGCGAAATGAATCTCCTCTCAACTCATCTCGTCTCCGATAGGAAGCAGTTTGGAGAAGAACACGTGGACCCTTTCTCAAGCCCTCACCGGGCGGGTATATAATGCGACCTTTTCGTGTGCGAGCGCGTGACATTCCTTATATATAAAATTGTTCGCATGATGGAATTTTTCGTTCCTCGGCCGACAGGGTGCGCTGGGGTGGTGTTGGATGGGTTGTCAGTTTCAGGAAAAGCTCCTTTTTTATCTGGAGTAGGAGGAAAAGGTATTGATTCCGGGAGAAGAGGGAGGGGGTGTTTGCCTCTTTTTCCTTTATCGGGGGTAAGTTGGTGGAAAATATCGAACGTTGTAATTTTTTTTTTCCCAGGATACGTTCGAGGGAAACCTGCCACCGAAGGAGATTAATAACAGGGAATTTACGCAATACCCCCTTCCCCCTCTTTTGTTGTTTTTGTTGTTTTTATTTATTGGTTTGTAAAGAAAATCGGTCGATGGTGTGTTGGATAACGGAAGGAGTGAGTAATGCTAGACGAGGTATAACACATTCCCCGATACACCCTTCGAAAGAAACCATTATTCTTCCCTTCTGCGGTCACGTGATGCAAAAATCTGTGATTAATAACTGGTGTGGGAGGTTTAATGATCCGAAGGGAAACTAAAAAAGTGGAGGGTGGGAGGTAATGGTAACAAGATTTTTCGTTCCTTTAATGGGAGAGGCCGGGAAAATGTAACACACGCACGTGTTCGTAAAAATATGTTAACTGTCATAAACATAAATAATTTTTAACTTCGACCACACAGATTTGCTAAAAAAAAGCCTAAAAATTTTAGATAAGATGAAAGTGGCCAGGCCAGTAGCATCCCAGATTGCACAAGGATATTAGCTAATATACAGGGTATCCGAAATCAATGTTCTTAATTTCAACAGCTGGTTTAAATATAGTGATAGCTTGACGATATTAGGCAAAAGTGGCTGCTGATTTCTTGAATTTCACCAACAATTCTTATTTTCCTGGTATGGAACACAGGGCTTAATTAACGAATAGCCCCTAAAGTCCAGTCCTGTAGAAAAAAATAATCCGTGGCCTCAAAACTGCAATATTTCTTAATTAAAAAAATATAGAGAGATTATTTTAGTGTGAAATTTTATGTAAAAAAAAAAAAAAAAAAAAAAAAGGAAACAGCAATCATCTTGCATCGTAATTTTTAAACATACATTTCTGTACCAACATTCTCGTACAGTCGGCAACAAAATTATTCGAGTGCTAGCAATAATTTCTATATTAAAAAAAAGTACACTTAATACAGTTTGGTTAAATATATCCTTGTCGAATCATGTTCTTAGACTAAGAACATGACTCGAAAAGGATATATGTAACAAAACAGCATTAAGTTTACTTTTTTTTATATAGGAATTATTGCTAGCGCTCGACTAATTTTGCTGCCGACCGTATTTGATTTGTGGATCCCCCCCTGGTGGTGAATCCCAAATCGTCGCCAATTACTCAGGGCATAAATATTTTATCGTACTTTAAAAAAAGATAAAGACATCACTTTAAGAGAATAATAATTTGTTTAGATAAAAATTTGTGACACCTATAAAAGTTTCCGCTTCAAAAAGCCAACTGACATTTTTTATCAGGTAAAATCAAATAGATGTTGGGGAAGAAAAAGCACATTGTTCAACAAGCGTGAGCTCAATTGAGTTATTTTGACTTTTCTTTAAAAAATAAAATTATTTTCATGATATTGTTAGAATATCATACCTTCCATCTTCTGCCTATTACTTTTTTAATTATGCTATTTTTAATTTTAATTATAGCATTTATTTTTTTTAAACAGTTTTTGTGGAATGGATTGGGGAGAAGGAGAGGACCTATAAATAATTTATTTCAGTTTTTGAGGGGAAAAAAAAAAAAAAAAAAAAAATTAACATAATATTTTATTAAACTAGTATGATGTGGCTACCACATAACTTTACACAAAATTTATTCAATACAAATTGTTTATTAAATTATCAAATTATTTTCCATTATAAATGCAGACGATTTTTATCTGACAATATCACTCAATACCGAAAGAAAGTCATTTTTTTTTTTTTTTTTTTTTTTGGAATTATCAGAAGAAATGAGATTTTTTTTTTCTAAGTTTTTTTTCGTTAAAAGTAAAAAAAAAATCGATAACTTTGTTTTAAATTATCACAGATCTATAATTCAACCATTCGTTTTAAAGGTATTGACGAGACCTTTCAAAAGATACCCACATTGAAAACTTACGGGAAGCGATGCCCCCACATGCACAAAATTTTTTCCTAGTTAACTACTACTCTTATGAATAATTTTACAATCACATGATTAAAATAACTCTCATTATGTACATTTATACGAAATTTTGTCCTATACTGCCATGTTAAAAATTTAGAAAACATGAGATCACAGCGCCACCTGTTGATCAAATGATCCCTAAATCTGATCAGCACCTGTTTATGTCAGGGTCTAACTCAATACAAAGTTTGGTTAAATTCCATTCATTGGTTCGTGAGATACAGCGTCCACAAAATTTGTGATACACACACACATTTTCTAAAAACAGTCGACATCCCAAAACGTGTAAATCCATAGAAAACCTGAGTTCAAAAATTGTACGAATCCAACTTTCTCTATATATACCCTATAGAAGAAAGTAAAATATTTGGTATTAAATAGTATGTATTTCAGTTGGACATTTTATATGGTGATTTCTATAATATTGTTTTGCTTTTGTTTTGTGTTATGCACTATTTATACTCCTATTCAGTGAAAGGTAAAGCAGAGAATAGCCAGTAATGAACAAAGAAACCACCTACTCTTTCTGACTAAACTGGAAGGACTTGTTTTGTACCTAAATATTTAATTGCTTTCGTTAATAAGATGAATAAAGTGTTTCTACAGTTCATTTCTAATACTGCTTAACAAACAACAGACACTACTTTTCAAATAGGCGGCCTAAAATTTAACTTAAATTTCACGAAAGAAACCCCCAGAAATTGACAAGGAACAGTCTGTTAGTTCTGTATACTAAAAAGCGAGTGTAGGAATGTGAAACAATGCAAAATTCAGAAAAAGTATGGTTTTCGTTATTGAAGTCTTCACCCTCCCAATTTCTGAGTGAATTTTTCCTTACGAGATTTTACCTAAACTTTAGGCCGCATACTTGACAGTAATGTGTGTTGTTTGTTTGGCAATATTAGAAATAAAATGTAGAAACACTTTAATCTTTATCGATCTTTCTATCGATATTCATTAAATCATACATAGAAGGAGAATTTTTCGAATAAAATCAGATAACTTTTAGGCCTCCTAACTTTATCAGATAGATGAAAATGCTGGATTCATAAAATATTTCGACTTCCGGTTTTCGATGGATTCACACGTTTTGAGAGACCCGGAACCCGATTTCACTATTATTTATTTTTTTTTTTTTAACGTGACAAAATTTTTTTGCCGACTGTATCTCAGAAACTACTGCACGGAATACCCTATAAATTTATAGGTAGGTGCGTCTTGACCTAAATCAGAGTCTATCAACTTTTGGTGTCAATCAGTCAATAGATGGCTCTGCTGTACAGCGATTTTCACAATTGAAGGGTAGACTAGAGTAAATGCTCCAGTGATTGACACTTTTAGAGCCATTTCTGATGTTTTTAATGTTTTAGTCATCAGAAACTATTTTTAGAAATCTTAAGTTAATATATATGACAGGAAAGACTTTCAGAACTACATATATGTCAAAATATATGCATTTGATAATAATAATAATAATAATTATTATTATTATTATTATACACCCACTCAATGTTCCAGTCATTGACACTGACAGTTTTTCATTTTACCAGTAATCGGCACCCTATATGCTTCAGTGTTTGACATACAGTGTTAAAATTCTTATATGTAAAACATGTGCTTTTATTTATTTTTTCTTATTTATTAATTATTTCGGGAAAGATGGCAATCACTGCAGCATGTCAATCACTGGAGCACCTACCCTATATCTGAGGTTCTACCGTGTATAATCAAACAAAACTTGATATGTGAGAAGGCTATTATGACATTTTATTTTGATTAAATTTGAATTCAGACTGGTTATGCTATACTGCATTTTTTCACGAGAACGGGAAGGCTGTATCTGAATTTCTATTTATAACTGTTCGAAAATGGATAAGCTAGAAAAAAACATTCTGAAAACGCATTTTTTAGATGTTATTTATACAGAATAAAACTGTCTTTCTTTATATATTGAGTGTTAGTTTTCTCTAAGATGAGAATCATTTGCATTTATCATGGTAGATAATGTTAATAAATAAAAGTTTAAAAAAATTATTTGTACTCAGTGAAACTGCATAGGAAAATGTAGAAGAAAGTCCTGTGGTGGCCACAACTATAAGAGTTTTTTTTTTTTTTTTTTTAGTACCTCAGGACTATTTCTTTCCATTTGCCATTTTGCGTCGTTACCAATTCATTGTGTTCCTCTTCGAAAATGCCTGCCAATATCCAATTTTACCATCTAATTTCTTACTCTATCTTAAAATATTTTGTGAAATCCGTAAAAACCTATATATATATTGTTTCACTTCCCATCGGTGGGAATCGAACTCACAACCTTCGGGTTCGTAGTTTTGTAATCTCACCATACAAAGCCAACGGATCTTGACTGAATATTTCCTGATTATTTAGACTTGTGTGATTTCAGATATTTTTAGACTAAAACTGTGAAATTTATTTAAAATGTGTGTTATTTTCCGATTTGTAAGATGAGTATATTGATACTAATTATGTTTTTGAGAAATGAATGGATTAATATTAACCTGTGATGAATTTTGAGTACAAATTAAATATCGAATAATGGGTTTATAGTTTTTTTTTTAATATGTTTTGTTCCGTAGAAATTGAAACTGCTAATTATTAATAATAAATACGAAATTGTTATTATTTTACAAATTAAAATATTTAGTAAATGAGTATTAAGCAATTAGGGGAAGATACTGTACGATGAATGAATTCAAATTACATTAATTTATTTGGAATTAAAAATCAATACATCATTTGAATATGCGTTTAACAGGGTTCGTACGGGCCTTATTTTTTCCCTGAGTCTTATACCAGTAATTTTTTAGAACGATTTTCGTTATAAAATAAGTCTTTCTGATTAAAAAGAATTTTATTGTTTCAGAATATTGGTGTGAGACTCAGGGAAAAAATAAGGCCCGTACGAACCCTGGTTTAAGAATTGTACGAAGCGCCCTCTATTATTATTATTTATTTATTTACTTATTTTTGAAAGGTTGTTAAAATACATTACAAAATAAATAAGTATTCAAGTCGTCCTAAAATAAATTCCGTCATAGACAGAATTTCACACATCTATTTTTTTTACTTTCCGAACACTATAGTGAGGAAAGTAATCATGTAAAATCGGAATTTGATATTTTGATGTTTCATACGTTTCGAGGTCCCCTGAGTCCGTTTTCGCTATTTTTACGATGATGTGTGTGTGTGTGTGTGTGTGTGTGTATGTCTGTGAGTGAACACGCTAGCGTCTAAACGCTTTTTTCGAATACGCTTAAAGTTGGTACGTATATTGTAAGTCACCCTAGTACGAACCCTAGTGATTTTGGTGAATCTAGCACTTATAGTTTTTTTACAGGGACACCGGGAAAATTTTTTTATCATTATGGCCTATGGGGCCCAATTTTTAAAATTGCGATAGCGTCTAAACGCTTTATTAATCTGAACAAAAAAATTTTACACATGTTATAGGTCACAGTTGCACCAACTGTATATAAGTACTAAATTCACCAAAATCTATTTTTTTTACAGAGACACAAAGAAAAATGCTTTATCATTATGGCCTATGGGTCCAAATTTTTAAAAGTGTGATAGCATCTAAACGCCTTATTCAATTGAGCTGAAAATTTATATGAATATTAAAAATAACTGTTGCAGTAACTATAAACATTTTGGTGAATCTAGCATTTATAGGTTTTTATCGGGACACAACGAAAAATTCTTTATCATTAGGATCTATGAGCAAAAAGTTCAGTAGCGTTCAATGAAACATCGTGTAATATAGGGAGAAAAATACTCAAACAGTCCATTATGGTTTTCACTCTTTTGTTTGTTTAACAACTCCCCTTTCTTTACTTTATCTACAAAACTGCTAATTACTCAGCGTTCGGAAAGTCGGGTGGTGTCACTCCAGATTTTTTTTTTTTAGGCAACTTGAAATAATAATAAGTCAAAAACCTTTTTTTTTCCTGTAAATTTAGATTACTTTTAATACAGGATGACAAGATTTTTTTTGTTGTTAGAGGATTTGGCAAATTTGCGATATAAGCGGGAAAGTTGAAAAGGTTAATGACAACGTCTTTTCAGACAGGACATCGCTACTGTTTCCAAATAAAAAGTCTGACACAGGAACATTCTGTTCATCCGAGCGATATCTGTTCGCATATCTAAATAAGAAAAATATTAAAGTAGAGCTGTAGAGAGCTAAGTGGCTATTTCGGACGAATTTCCAGATTCCATGTTAACAACGGCTTCTAATTTCATTTTCTAATTGTTTCATTTCCGATTTCTGGATAGAGGGCCCTGACGTCTTCATATGCAGAGATGAGACGAGATACATTAATGACTGCGGTCACGGAAAAAAAAATCTCCGCTCTCAATTAGAAAAGGAAGAAAAATGGCAAATGTATGGAAATGTCTCGTTTTGATATATGAAATCTCATCCAATTTTGAATATTCCGAACATGTTCGGAACTGTGTCGTCGTTTTTTAAAAACATTGTTAATGAAGTACGATGTTCTCTTTTGAATGCAGATGTCTTATTTTCGAGGTAGTCGTGCACGGGACAAAAAAAATGACTGGCGCATTTTCGAACGAGTGCGCTAAAACCATCACATAATGTTCTTCTCTACCACTCGATGTAATAAAAAAAGCTACCTACATGCACAAGAATTGTAACTTCTAAGAATAAAAAAATATCTAAAGTATTATTTTCGAAAATTTGGCCCAAAACCAGTGCCTTTTCTTATACATTACATGTGGAAGTAATATTAACTTAAGCTTAATTTACATATAGTTGGCATAAGTGGACTCTGCTCAGTGAACGCTATTATTTAAACAAATATAATTTTTATTAATTGGAATTTCATTCATAGACGATATTTATGAAGTTTTATCGTTTTTCTATCTTAAAAAACTTTAAATACAGTCAAAAAGATGATTTTTTCAGGTGTTCACAATTATAAGGACAGCTCGAATCTTAGTAATTTTTTTTCAGGTATTCTTTAAATTAATATTTTATGGGGTCTCTTTTCAGGGTGAAACAGTCAGACATTCTCTCTGGTGTATATATATATATATATATATATATATATATTCAGTTTCAGTACCATTTCATACAGTATAGATGATATTCTGAATACATTTAAACTATTTAAAATTGCTTTCCACTTGCATGCACTTTTCTAATAGGACAAGTTAAAGTTTTTTCAACGTTTAGGCCACGAGAAAGGCAATAATACAGAAGTTTCTTTCTTCAAACTTTTTCCTACTGCTCTAGAAGTAGAGCAAAAACGTAAGTCTTGTTGAAAAAATTATTATCCCCCCCCCCCCTCCCCCAAATCTAACAAAAATCTGAGAATTCCAAATTTAAAATTTCCGGATATTCTCTTGATGTTCATAATAATAGAAAAAATTACTAAATTCATTCTGCCTTCAGTAGAAACAGCTCCCCAGAGCACCGTAGATCCACCTTTAAAATGTCCGATTCATATCTGCCTTTTAAAAATCTGCTCTGTCATCCGCTATCTTCAGATCGTGCCAGTAACTGTTAAAACCATTTGGTTAATAAAGAACAAAATGTTTTTCATCCGAAAATGCAACACTTTACCATTTAATATTGTCTTTATTCAACTTTAACGCAGACGTTCTTTCTCCCATTAAATGCTTATTGATTGATACAGGGTTTTTTTTTTAAACATTTTAACATATTATTAATTATTTTAAACATGCATAAATGTGGACCCCAACCTTTCGTTAAAAATTACGAGCAAATTCAGCAGCAGTCATTATGAGTAGAACAGTAAGAGGAATTATGAGTCTTCAATCTCTGTAAAACAACTCTGATTTTGCATCAGATCTCTCCCCTGTATGAACCAGCAGTTTAACGTTTGATCACATTTCCTTCAGCAATTTTAGGTCTTCGAATTTCATTAGATATTCGGAGGATTGAAATTATCCCTCCACTTAAAAAACACATTTATCATACTTCACTACATGACCGTTCTTTTTTTCGAGGAATTATCAGTAATGTCCGTCCAAGAAAAATTGCAGGCTTATATATGAATTAATGTAGCCCAGTATAGTTAACAAATTCGCATGTCAACTGTAATTTATCCGCTTCTAAGTTAAATAAAACGAAAAAATCTGGATCGTCCCTATAACTAGTGGATCTGCAGATCAGCAGCCTCAACGTCCTATTTGCATCAGACATTTTTCAATAGGTCATTTTTATTTATTTCTTATTATATAATAGTATATATTGATTCGATCGACTTATTACCATAATCAGATACATTCCTGAGGGGGGCTGCCGCCCCCCTCAACCCCCCGCTGTATCTCTCTTTCTATACCTATTTGTATATCATATAAAGTGTTACGGAATTGTAAATAATTGCATTTATTTTTGTATAAATTTTTTCAAAGAGGTAAGTCGATAAAATGCTAAATTTGTGCATTTCTAGTCGTTTTAGCGTTGAAATAGCCTAATTTTCCTTTAACAACGAATTGAATAGCTCCAATAAGGGAAGAAATGGATTTGGCGCCAAATTTGGCGACTGTTTCCCTCCTTGGCGAGAAAATCCTTATTAGGGATATACCAAATATGGAAGCTCTAATCTCATTGGCTGATGAGATACGATAATTTTCCAGAACAGTCTGTGTTCGATAGAATAGTATAAAAGGAGCATTTTTTTAGCCAAGGCTTCCAATCTCAGATCTGTGTCGGTTTCGTCAAATGCTTGCTTTGCTTTGAGCCTCTTTCAATGAGACTTGCTTTATGTGTTATTGCTAAACAGTTTGTACTGTTGTTTTGCTGTTAACGGCTGTTGTTTAAGCTTTGTTTACTGGTTGAATTGAAGCTGATACTTGGTTTATAGACCTGTATTCTTCTGGAACTTTCTGTGAATAAATCACTGAATTTTTGCAAGTTTCGCCTTTCATTCTCGGACAACTTACAAACCCCCAAGTACGCAACAATATGCATTCTTATTAAACGACGGTCTTGTATTATTTCCCGGAAATTCATAAATACCGAATTTCATACAAAAAAAATTACATAGCACATCGGAAATATTTTGCGTAACCTTTAAACTAATTATCAATTCTATGCCCACAATTTTCAACATGAATACAGGCTTTTAAAATTCTAATAAAATTTCATTATATTTGATGGGGTGTAACCATGTTAAAATACACTTTTAAGAAATACCGACTATACACCATAAAAGTACGAAATTCCTTTATGTATCCCGGAAAAGTAGCCACAGTCATTACAAACGCCAATAATAAGAATAAATCTAATTAATTATAACTCATTAATCTTTCAAACTAATTTGACATCATTTGGATGATTACAGTACATACTCGGAATTATTTTGTGTTGTCCCATAAATTATTTAGTCTATACATAACCTTTTTTTAGAGTAAACATGATTTTAAGCATCTTTATGATGTATGTTAACTTTATTAAGTTCAATTCAGCATAAACGCATTAAAGTGCGCGCTTAAATTAGAAATTCGTCCATAGGCCGATTCGTCCATAAGCACATTCGTCCATGTTACGAAATTCTTTCGTGTGTCTTTGTAAACGAACCATAAACATTGTATACACCAGTAAAAACTATTCAGCTTATTTTGCGTTTAAAATTAATAATTGTTCCAAATTTAACATCGTTTGGATGACTAAGTGACATTGTCAGAACACTTTTGTAAGGTCCTGTACATTAATTAGAAAGCTTAAGAGCACATATTTTCTTCAAGCAACATAAGTTTAAGCATCTTACTCACGTACTCTAGTTTCATTTTCTTCATTGCAAAGTAATGATATTAAAATGCGTTTAAACGAAATTCACCCCATACGCCGTAATGTTAAGAATTTTGGCGTGTCCCTGTACACAGTTTATAAAAAATATAGCAATGAAAATTATACAGCTACTTATATGGAAAGCTGGAATGTGTGCGCCAATTTGCAAGTCAATCGAAGGATTTTTGCGGCCGCTATTGCGGTACATACAAATTCTTCCCATAGGCCGTAAGGATAAGAAAAATTTTGGCGTGTCCCTGTACACGAACAACAAAGGGAATACACACCTAACACTACACAGCTAATTCCGTTGGGCTCGTGAATATGTGTACCAAATTGCAAGTCTATAGCGTTATTTTTGGGGCCGCTATCGCGGTACATACAAATTCTTCCCATAGGCCGTAATGATAAAAAAAACTTTGGCGTGTCCCTGTACACGAACTACAAATGGAATGCACACCCAAAACTATACAGCTAATTTCGTGGGGATCATGAACATGTGTACAAAGTTTCAAGTCAATAGCGTGGTTTTTACGGCCGCTATCGCACGACAGACAGACAGAACAGACGGACGGACCGACGGAACCCAAAATCCTTTTGAGTCTCAACAGAGGGCCTCCACTGACGTTTTGGCAAAAATTGAAGTCAATAGCTTGATTTTTGCGGCGGCTATCGCGGTACATACAGATTCTTCCCATAGGCCGTAATGATAGAAAATCTTTGGCGTGTCCCTGTACACGAACTACAAATGGAATACACACCTAAAACTATACAGCTGATTCCGTTGGGCTTATGAACATGTGTACCAAATTTCAAGTCGAAAGCGTGATTTTTGTGGCTGCTATCGCGGTACATACAAATTCCTCCCATAGGCCGTAATGATAAGAAAAACTTTGGCGTTATCCCTGTACACGAATTACAAATGGAATACACACCCAAAACTATACAGCTGATTTCGTGGGGCACATGAACACGTGTACCAAATTGCAAGTCAATAGCGTGATTTTTGTGGCCGCTATCGTGATATATACAAATTCCTCCCATAGGCCGTAATGATAAGAAAAACTTTGGCGTGTCCCTGTATACGAACTACAAATGGAGTACATACCAAAAACTATACAGCTGATTTCGTGGGGCTCATGAACACGTGTACCAAATTTCAAGTCAATAGCGCTCTTTTTGCGGCTGCTATCGCGCGACAGACAAACAGACAGACAGACACAGCCCAAAACCGTTTTGAGTCTCAACAGAGGGCCTCCACTGACGTTTCGGCAATTATGAACATCTGAAAACGTGGAGAAAAAATTTTTTTGCATTATTTTTTATTAATTTTGTTTCAGATTAAAAAAATTATAGCAGTTTTGGTTTTTAGAGTACTAGATATATTACGTGCACTTAGTATAATCTTGTTCACAATTATTCTTACATTAGTTATTTCAAAACATAAAGTGCCTTATAAATATGAGAAGGACTGTATGTCGTATATAACCAAAGTGATGATTGCTTTACTTCTATTGAAAGATTTTTTGTTAATGTAAACAAAACACATATTTTGGTGTTTTCATCAAATCTGTCCATATACATTTTTATGTGTGTAGCACTTTTTTCTTTTTGTTGTTCGGACTATTTCTTTCAATCTACGATTTTGTGTTACTGCCAATATACATTTTTCCATTCAGTTTCTTAAACTATTTTAAAATACTAAATAAAAGAACTAAATAAAATACTAAATAAAAAGAATATCTAAAAAATATGTCAAACCTGTAAAAAAATTTACACTTTTCAAAACCGACTGATAAGCGAGAAATTCACCCCTGACTGTAATGTAGAAACCAACTGTTGATTTCCGTCATCATCAGACTATCACCACTCGTATAAATTGATTTCTTCTGAATATTTGTGGGTTATATCTGCTGAATATAACCAACAAATTTTCTAAAATGATTGACGATGCCTTCTGAAAAGATGTTGGCAATATTTTCTTGACACATATCGGTGACGTCTTCTGGATAGGTGGTAAAAATTTCTAACTTTTTTTTTAACCCCTTAGATTATAAGACTGTAATATACAAATGAGTCCTGTCGTACTAAGGACCCACCAGCGGCCGAGCGGTTTTGCGCTTAAAGCTGGTAGACGTGAGATGCCGGGTTCGATCCCAGATCACGCTCGTTGGCCTAACCGTTCGGAGTTTGCTGTGGTTTTCTCCGAAACTTGCGTAAATATGGGCTAGGACCGCTTAGAAAAACTCTATGAAGTTCAAAGAGGGCATTCCCCCTCAGGCCTAGGACCCTAGTGCAGTCAATCAGCCTTAATCCCCACAACCTTGCCGTACTAAATTAAATTTTGCCTTTGACAGAACTTTTTGTTTAGTACGACACGACTATTTCTTTCAATCTACGATTTTACGTTTTTTTTTTTTTTTTTTTTTTTTTTTTTTAAACAAGGAGGCAAAATAGATTTCACATTGTGGTCGATGAACTCAAATTCAATTTCGTTTTAACCCTTTAACGTTCACTACTTAATTTATTTTAAAAATTACTAGACTAATTTTAGAAATGGCTTTCAGACACAATAATAAATATTTAAAAATTAAAAAATTAGCATTGTTCCTTTTCCAGAAATTTTCGGTTTGAGACATCTGTAAGTAAACCTTATTCAATTCAAATAATATTTAATTTAATAAATAAATCCCTTTATAAGTAAACATTATCGACAACAAAAACTCGTAAAAGTTGCATAGACCCAACATTTATATTTATTCCGGAGTATTTTAACCCTTTGCGGTGCAAGGTAATTCGGATCATTTAAATTACACTGCCACCGGAATTTACGAACAGAATTGAAATAGAAGAAATTTTAAATTTTCACGTTAAAAAAAGGGCCTTTTCTGCTATGTTATAAATGTACATTTTTGCTAAAAAATTTTTGGGATGAGTTTTTGCACTTGAGAATTAAAATTAGGTGCTCCATCAGCGGGAAAACTGCGACTGAAATGGTTAATCACAGAAGTTGTCAAAAAAAAAAAAAATAAAAAATAAAAAAAAAATAAATAAATAAATAAAATAAACTTATGAGACATCGTTTTGCTAAATTGTGATCACCTAATTGCATCCTGTTGGATCTAATGATATGAAGTTCGTTAAATTATTTAAAAGACTCTAAAACTGACATATGTTTTAGATTTTCGTTTCAGAAGGGTCGTTACTGGAATTTTTTTGCTTAAGATGTATACTGTTTCAGAGGGCCAAACAAAAAATTCGGATACATTAGAGTCTGATGTTAGACTTGAAGAGAAATATTCAAACACTATCATACTTTTCCTTTGTTAATTATGTACAAAAAGAATCGATTATTTTTTTCTTTTTACGCCCGAGGTTACTAATTGTTCGGAAAATCTAGCAGAGACACCGATTTTTTTTTTTTCTTCTTTAAATAAACCGCAACGCATAATTTTTTTGGACTTTTCTCGTACTTAACAAAACATTTCTTTCACGGAAAGAAAGAATGGAAAAAAGAAATACAGAAAAATCACTCTGAATTTTGACTCCGAGTGTGTGTCGTTCAGGAAATACTACTACCAAAAATAGCGTCATTTGAAACGAATTCCTAATTAACTTTTCACACGCCACCTGAGTCGTGGAAAAAATTAATATGAAAAACGCGCGCCAGCTGAAACGCGAATCTCACGCCTTTCCCCTCGTAATTGGTCCTGCAAGGCACAGGTGCGACGCACTATTGGTTGGGACGCGAAAGGTGAGGTCACGCCTCCCCAGACAGATCGGCAACTTACCTGAGGAGGTGTAGCCCCGCCTCGTCGATCCACTCTCACGGTGGTCCCGTGTTAGAAGAGGGGGGAGAGCATGTTATTATTATGATTGCAATTCTCAGTAAGTGGCCAGTGTATGGGCCACTAAACACGCCTCTATTTTAATTAGGTTGTTAAAATTCCAGAGACGCAGTACGTCTTATCAACAACAGCCTATTAGGCTGGTCATAGGTGAGATGGAAATGACAGAGGTGGTCGAACGCTTTCTCTCTTCACCCCCCCCCCCCTCCTTTCATTTTTAATGGAGGATTGGAGAGCATATCTACTCAAGTCAAGTCAATGAAAAACGATGCAAGTCCTATGCTAAAAAATGAAATCCTTATCTAGCTTTAGGCTAAAACAATTTGGTATGTAACAATTACACGACTTCGATTATCCACTACTACCCACGTAATAATCTCTTTTTAAAGATAGTGTAGTCAATTGACCTGATTTTAATCAGACGCCTAGAACTAAATGACTTCCTAGAACCAAAAAACTAATTACCTAATCAAAAATTGACTATTAGTAACCAAGTAATACATGCGCAAAAGAACATTTATAAATTCTTCCCACTGGCTGTTTTACAATTTTTCTCAAAAGTTGATAGACTCATCTATAAAGCGGATTTGATTTAATTATGAAATTCAGTTTATTTTTATTTATTTATTTTTTTTTCATCGTGTTGGAGATAATATAGTCAGAAGATCGCGATCTGTCTTTTACACACACTCTGATCAATTTGTAAAAGCTGCTTTTTCGGGCTCAGGGAGATCTTAAAACGCGTAAATTAGTTAAAAATCGATATCGAAATTATTGATAGAATACAATACTTCCATTACTGTAGTAACGGACGCCTGAGCACGTCCTATGGTCACTCAGATACGATTCTGGCCTATATACAAGTTTTGATCACTGAACTGATCAATCGCAGAGATTGTAATTCTATAACATTGCATTAAATATCCTTTCATTTCTCCCACCTGAAGACCCACTGATTCCAAAAGAAACACGGTGACACTTTTTGGCTATACACAGAAAAGTTTTGACGATTAAACTAAAATTTGTTTGACTCAATAAAAAAATTTGTTTAACTATTTCTGAGGCAAGTTAACTTTTTTCACTTAAAATTAACTGTCACCAGAATTTATAAACAATTTTAGAAGTGAAAAAAATAAATGATGTTCTTCTACTCCGTTTCTATGAGCTCAGAACGTCAGAACTTCTTGTTCGCCCGTCTGGTCCCCTCCCAATCCCTATTTTTTTTTTCTCTCTCTCTCTTCAATTCAACTTTTATAATCTGCGTCGCAAAGGGGTGGAGTTAAGAATACTTTGCATTTATTCACCTCTTATTTATTTAATTTATTTTTATTTATTTTTCTTTCCTAAGCTATAAAAGTAAAATTTTACAAAATATTTCCGTGGCGAGTTTTTGAGATTAGGGATTAAAATTAGGCAGGATAATGCATTCCCACCGCCCGTGAAAGTGTTAAATGTGTTCCAATAAAATTTTGTTTAGATTAGCAAAATAATTTTTATCTACTTATTTTTATATTCGTAACAAAGAGATGGTTTATCTTACAAAAAATAAAATAAAAATAATAATACAATTGTTTTGTTACAAAAAATTGTTAATTTTAGCATATACAAAAACAATTTTGTTGATTTTTTTTTTTTTTTATAAAATCAGTTAATAGTATATACATTAAGTGGCCAAAAAAAAAAAAAAAAAGCCGCACTGCAGAAAAATCGACTTATACCTTTAGTGTTTGTAATAACTTAAAAATTAATGATTGAAACAAATATAACTTATATTTGTATAATAAGGAAGTCATAACATGATACCCATGTTCATTTTTAATTTAATGATTCCCTTTATTGCACTCTACGAAGTATTTAATAAAAATCTACATAAAATTTTCTTTCTAAACGTAATATAATAAACATATACTTTATATTTTATTATGATTTAGTGTGTGAAATAAGCACGTTATATTTTAATGTATGAAATAAAACTATTTATTGGTTAGATCTAAACAATTACTCAATAAAAATATGTTTTCTGCATTGGAAAATTCCACCTTTATTATGGACACCTGAAATAATCGTGTTTAACAGTTAACTAGAAAAGGTTTTTTTATATTAAGTAAAAAAAGGATAGATGTTTATTTTATTACAAAATTTTGATCTGAAAAAATGTTTTAAGTTTAAAAATGGATTTCAAACTTGAAACACATTTCAAGTGAAAAGTTTTGAAAATCTTCATATTTGAATGAGTTTACATAACTTGTAAAAAAATGTTTTCGTAATAAAATAATTACTTTTGTAGTTATCTGTAGTTTATTCTGTTTTATGCTCCCTCAAGAAAATTTCCGTAAACATTTATTTATATTCATTCTATACTCTTATTCCACTGAAGTTGTACAAATACAACACCCTGTATTTAGTAAGATAAGACTAATTTTAATCATTTTATTTTAAATTAGTTATATATGATCAAAGTAGTAAGTATTACTGTTTGTATTTAGAAAAAAAAAAAAAAAAATCATTATTTCGCGAGTCTTGGCGGTTAATGGGTTAATAGTATTTTACAGTTTTTTAATATGAAACTCAGAAATTTCATTGTGCCGAATATCATAACTAATTTTTTCTAGTTCTTGCAAAGTTGTAGGCTACAAATTTCGAATCACCACCCTCTTTTTTAGACTAAACATTTTCAAGTTGATTGAGATTAGGACTATTTTCAGGTACAGTAAAGAAGAAATTCTGCGATATTCTTTGTGGGATTTAACTTTAATTTTGTAAGTTACCATAACTTTTTTTACTTAGAGATACTCATGAGAATGGATAGGTAATTTTAACAACTTGAATCAAATAAACGTACCACAGGCGCCCTGTAACAAAGTGCATTATCTTGAAATGCTGATTGTGGAAAAGTCTGAAATACCCACAAAATAGTCGGTCAGGCATCCATTTTTTAATGTCCGAGTTTTATTTTGGGTTAATTGATCCCTTGAACGTGAAAATTTGCCCAACTCATTGAAAAATTATGCACTTTCATATCATAATGTACGGAGAATGTGTCACTGTTTTAAAAGTGCGATTTTCATTAAGTCGGTCACATTTTCGTCATCAGACTACTTCTTCCTGTCAAATCGAAATACGTTAAACGTTTAGAATGGATATTTTTCAGATTTTCAGATTTTATGTTGCTAAACACCTTTCCTGAATCGCTTCTATGTTCTAAATATAACACAAACTTATTTTTTAAGCACTGGCTTTTTAACTTACGGTCATCTCGATTGGATGAGCAACGTGGCCACCTAGAGACAAATTTCCAGTTTGAATTGCCAAAAAATTTATATCTTGCTAAAAACCAGCTCATCAATATTTCGTTCACATTTAATCATTTTGACATCCCTCGTACTAAAATATTTTTTTTTTATTTTCTCTCTAAAATTAACATTTTTTAAGATATCGTTACTTTCCTTATTCTTGCCATTTTTGAAATACTTTCTAAAATTACTATTTTTCGAACAATTGCATCTTGTTTTAAATACTTGGCTCAATCCTAAATTGTACGTGGAACACAACGTAATAAAATCTGTTCGAAAATTTACTTTTAAAACAATAAAATTGCCGATTGCAGAAAGAGAAATGGAAAATATCCAAGTGCGGCCTTTTTATATTTTTGTCCCTTATATTATTGTCATAGCAACGATACTTGATTTTTACTTACATATCAAAAATTTTATTTTAAACAACAAAATGACTTCAGGTTAATTTCATTTGTGACAGACATGACATCATACAGCTTCCTTGTCCATCTTTAAGTACTAAATATTGTGTATTGCTTATAAATAACAACATGTTGTGTTGCTTATATAAATAACAAAAAAACTTTTCACTTTAAGAAAAAATTAACTATAAAAATACACTGTGACAGACATGACAAAAAACTCACCTATTTTCAGTAACTCTTCTCTGTCACTCAATGGGTCGAAATTGAAAATCAATAATTTAATTGCGTGACAGACATAACACATGTAAAAATTAAGAATTATCTTTTGTTTACTTATTTTTTAATTTAAACTTTTTTAATTAATGATACATACATTTTTTTTTTTATATTATGAGTTATATTAATGGATAGGTTTCATAAATGGTGAGAAATCCTAAAAATAACAAAACTGATGTAGTGTGCGTTCATAGGTTAGTCAGTTTGTTAGTACGTTAATCTGTTAGGTCTGTTTACGCAATATAGTTCAAGAATAAATGAAGAAATGACCGTAAAAAGTCGGACCAGTCTTAATTTATCACTTATGACACTGGTTAGGACCTTGTTGATTTAAAACCTTTCTATGTTATTCGAAATTTACTATTTTTCTTAACATGACAGAATAGAGTGAATTTTCGTATAAACTTCCATTGTGAGAATTATTTTCATTGGAAAAAATGTCGGGCCAATTTTAAAATAAAATTTATGATACTGGCATAAACACCATTGTAAATGGATATTTATTTTGAAACCATCGTAAATTATCTCAAATTTGAGATTTTCTCTACATGACAGAATAGAGCATTATTTTACACAGACTTGCATTAACACGTTGAGTGCCATGCATGCCAACCATCCGTTGTTGACAGTGTAAAATAGGATATAAAACTAAAAATATTGCATTGTTTTAAGTAATTACTGAAAATTTATTTAAAATTTGCTTAATTTTTATTTATTACGGGATAATATCATTTAGGAATTTTAATGGATTTTATTAAGAATTCGCGTGGCGCTCAACGTGTTAAGAGAATTAGAGGATTGAAAAAAATTGGTTGCATGAAAACTGAAATATGAAACTGACCCTAAAAAACATAAATAATCCAATTATTAAAAAGGTAAAAGGATATCGATGCAAAGGGAAAATTAGCCCATGGGATACCTTGCCGTGTGATTGCGGTAGACTTATTTTCTCTTAACACAAAATATACTAGAAATTTATGAGACCAAATGTAAGATAGAGAGTTGATCAATCCACCTATGCCAAATTGTTATACTTTTATTTTTTTTTTATTTTTTTTTTAAATGTTGACATGTTGTATTTTATTCAGATTTGACAAATAATTTCGTAACTTTGTTATTTTTATTGATTTTAAAGTTATAATTTACAACAGCATAAGTTTGGAATTTACTGGAATAGCAGACAAACTCACAGATCAACTGCTAAAAATCTTATTTTTTAATTTAGGAATTATTAAATTGAGTAAAAACTGGAATTTGACTAAATATATATATATATATATATATTGTATATATTGCATATATATATTAGGGGGGAGGAGGGGGGGGGGGCATTTATGGGTAACAATGTAAAAGCACTGAAAATAAATAGATTAGTGAAAAAGTTCGTGGATACTTTCGGTGAATTTGGAAAAGGGAAAAATCCGATTTTTGCCAGAGGGACCCTAAATTAGAGAATTCAATTGCAGTAAAGCACCGTTTATGCGTCTTTTACATTTATACGTCCTTTTAGTGAAGTCCCGATTCATTCCGATTCATTTTAATGCTAAAATTCTTCGTTTATACGCCGCCCATATCGATTATACGTCTTTTCTACTTTACTTAAAATTCACAAAATTTCTCGACCTGTCATTATTTTCCATTCTAAATAAGACGGATTTTTCCTAGAAAGCCTCTTAACACAGGAAAGATCGAAGAATCCATTGAATTCAGAGTAGAATCTTAAATACTCGTAGACAAGCAGCCAATCAGACGAATTAAAGATTTTTAATGTTGTTAAATATAACTATCTGTATGGACATCCATCGTATGCTTGTTATTAAAGATACGCAATCTATATAATTAACATTCAAAATGTGTTCATAGAGTTCTTAAGAAATGTAATGCTATAATACTCAATATAGGATACATGTAAATAGTACCCAGTCATGCATTAATAGTATGATTTTTCTCACTTTTTATAGTATAAATATACATATATTTTTAATTAATAATTGTCTTAAAAAAAGTATGATATACATTTACTAACTTAAGAAACTTTATTAATTAATGTGTTTATATAAATTTTCTTTAAGTGTCATTCAATTTGTAGTAAACCAAAGTGTTATTATTAAAATTTCGTTTTTTTTTTTTTTTTTTTTTTTAATCGGGGAGGAAAAAAAAAAAAAAAAAAAAAAATTCGACCCCTGATACCATTTCTGCTGATTCATATGTAAATTGACCTCCTAAATCCGAATAGGTCCATTTTGCCCAGTCACCCACCGGTTTCTCAGGACACCACTCTCTCCCTCAATTTTTATCGCTTTCGGTCTTTTCATTTATACGTCCTTTTACGTCAGTCCCTTGAAAGACGTATAAACGGTGCTGTACTGTAAAAGATAAGTGAACATATGTCATATACTTTCTTTTATGTTTGGCATGAATGAAAACTTTCATCATTTGTTGACAGTTTGCACAGTCATTATCTAGGGAGAAGCATCTTTAGAAGGGTAGGAATGGAAAAAAAAAACAAAAGCCAAATTATGCAATAAATATAATGAGTCGCTCTTTCTGTAAAGGACGCGGACGAAAAGAATTCAGGTCCGACCTGCACGGAAACAGGCGTCGATCGCGAATGTCAGTTCCGCGAAGCGTCACCTTGTGACACCCAATCGAGGCACTTCCTTAAAAAAGTACAGAAAAACACTGTTCATTTTATTTACTAACTAACAGGCTTCGCCTCCTTTTGCTAGTCACTGTAATTTAATGAATTGAAACAAAAATTGAATACCTGAAACGTTTCTGTAAATATATACCGATCGGCGACTATTTCCACACAATCAAAACCATGGCCAAATGCCGGATATACAGCGGTTAGTGAAATTTAAATGTCATTTAATTATACTGCGCTGAGATAATCGAGCCCCGATACCATTTTTGCTGATGCTTATGTGAAATGACCTCCTGAATCCGAATAGGACTACCATTTTGCCCAGTCACCCACCTTTTCTAGGGACAGTATCCCCTCCCTCAATTTTTATCCTTGTTCGGACATTTTATGGCCATCAATTTGATTTGGAGAATGAAAAAGAATTAATTTAACATTTAAACACAAAAAATATAATGTTCAATAAATAACATTAATAACA
This sequence comes from Salticus scenicus, assembly GCA_963930645.1. Taxonomy (NCBI): domain Eukaryota; kingdom Metazoa; phylum Arthropoda; class Arachnida; order Araneae; family Salticidae; genus Salticus; species Salticus scenicus. The sequence goes on from CAWVNO010001064.1 coordinate 1,403,289, forward strand.
GATTAAAACTAGTCTGTTATGGCCACCACAAGATTTTCTACTATATTTTCCTATACAAATTCACTCAGTAACAATATTTAAAAAAAAAAAAAAAAAAAAAAAATAATAATAATGATTACGATTTTTTTCCCCCAAGTTTTTTTTGTTAAAAGTAAAAAATATCGATAACTTTGTTTTAAGTTATCACATATTTACAGTTCAACCATTCGTTTTAAAGGTATTGACGAGACCTTTCGAAAGATACCCATCTTGAAAATTGACTCCCCCTCCATGGAGGGTGGCTCCATGGAGGGTGGCACGTACAAAAAAATTTTCCCAGTTGACTATCTCTATTATAAATAATTCTTGTAAATTTCATAATGATAGTTGCCACAAAATTTTGTGACACACACACACACAGACAGACATTTTCTAAAAATGGTCAAATCGTGTTCTGCAGCTCTCAAAACGTGTCAATTCATCAAAAACCCGAGGTCGAAAATTTTTACGAATCCAATACTTTCTTCTATTAAATATAGAAGAAAGTAAAAAAAATAAGAAATGTAATACATAATCTCAGTGGCAAATCCCCCCTAAATTTTCCCCTTCCCGCAAATGTTGATGTTTTAGAATTTTCCAACTCTGTAGCCCATCACAAGATATTGAACAATTAAAATAATCCCCCCCCCCACCTAAAAATTAAATTCATAGCCATAAAATCAACCCAAAAGTGATAAAAATTGGGGGCCATTCCTAAAAAACGGTGGGTGACAGGGCATAATGGACGTCCTATTCGGATTCAGGAAGTCATTTTACATAAGAAATTGCAAAAGTGGTGTCGGGGTCAATTTTCATGCCGAGCAGTGTTATTTGAGTTTCAGTATGTTTTTTAGAAGCGTGGTTAATTAAAAATAAGCTAAATATGCATTCACATTAATTTGCGGAATATAAAAATCAAGGAAAAATATTAGACTATTTGATTAATTGAAAATAATATTTAAATACAGTAGAGCCTCGCTTATCCGAGGTATTACGGACCGAAGGTACCTCGGATAATCGAAAACTCGGATAATTTTTGTCGTAAATCGAGGGGGAAATACACGGTAAAAGTTTAAAATGAATGAAAAAGTAGTCAATGATATAAAGGAATACAGTACCCGCTGCTTATAAAAACACATTCGTTCTGAGTTAAAGTGATTTTATTAAGCGGCTGATTCTTATATCCGGCGAAAGTTCCTGCACATAAAAAGAAAGTATTATTTTCTAGAATTTGAAAAGAAATTTCAAAAGGTTACGAATAATGAAATTATTGAACAATGTTAATTAATTTTTGAAAGACAACTGATTAATTGTTCTTTCAGTATAATTAATTTGACACCTCCAAGTTCCGATGCGTTTTTCTTTAAGGAAAATCATCATTACTTAGCCGAAAGTTCACGCTTTTCTTTTAAATTTAAAATCCTTACGTTTAAACTTCTTGCTTCTTAGTTATTTTCAAACAAGGATTAGAAATTGTCTTTTAATAATTAAAAATTAAAAAGTCACTTGCGAATGAAATCAAATTTAACTCATTACCGCTCTTTAAAGAATACGTTCTTAGAAATTGTTACTGAAACAAGTGGTGGGGCGTATTTAATATGTAACTATGCTGAACGTGTAAAATTTTCGACAAAGAGCAATATCGTGAGACTACTGTGTTTTATTTTCATTTTTATTTCGAAAAAGAATATATATATATATATATTAAAATGTAAGTGTTTTTACGGATTTCACAAAATATTTTAAGACAGAGTAAGAAATTAAATAGTAAAAATTGACAGCCATTTTCGAAGTGGAACACTATAAATTGGTAACGACGCAAAATGCCAGATTGAAAGAAATAGTCCTGTCGTACTAATAAAACTTTTCAAGCTATTATGCGCCAGTTTTAATAGAGATTTTCCTGATTTATATTAAAAAGAAAAAGAAAATGAAGACTGGTATTAAATTATGTAATTTATTTAAAATTATTTAAATAACTTAAAATTTGATCAAATTGGCTAAGTCATTTGAACGTCCAAAACACAAATCTGAATTCCCTGCAATTATTTGTTTTTAGGTTATGTTGATAAAACACATACTTACAGATCAATTTCTAAAAGTTTTCCTTTTAAATGTGATATTATACAAAAAAGAGCTAAAAATTGAACTAAATAATCTGCTGTGTCACTCACACGACTTCCTCTTACCCTAAAATTTAATACTATAAATACAGGTTGGAGATTAAGAGGTAAGGTAACGAGTACTGTTATGTGAACCTGTGTTAAAACAATTCAAATTAGGCTTCGGAAGAGTTTTATAGGATAATTCTGTGTGAGGGGGGCAGTAGCCCTCCTCAACCCCCCCCCATTTCATTCATGCACCTACATTTATATATAATTTAATTCATTTATTAAAATTATTTTAAAAAAATTATCTTTTATGACAATGCAGACGATTTCCATATTAGGGAAGTAGTATAACACTTAATATCCAAAAAAGTCCATTTTATTCTCAATATTAAAAAAAAAAAAAAAAAAAAAAAAATTGAAAGGTTTTTTCGTTAAAAGTAAAAAAGAAAGGAAAAAGAAAAAACGATAACTTTATTTAAATTATCGCAGATCGATGGTTCAACCCTTCGTTTTAAAGGTATTGGCGAGCTCTTTTGAAAGATACCCATCATGAAAATGTACTCCCCTCGATGGGAGATTCCCCCCAGGGGGGCGGTGAGGATCCTACAAACACATTTTTTTTTTCCCAGTTGACTATCTCTATTACAAAAAATACATAATCGTTTCATTTGGTTTTGTGCAGTCTATCGACGTTAAACGCTACTTACCTGCAATTTCCCCCATAGACGTAATGTATTAGAAATCTCTTGATTGTGCCTGTACACGAACCATTTGCTTGATCTTAACGAAAAGCTTACTGTAGCATCCCTATAGGATACACATTTAGAATACCAAGTTTGGAATGTCTGCTACTATTTTTTCTTGAGATATGCTGATAAGACAGACAGACACACACACAGACCAACCGCTAAAAACATGATTTTTGATTCAGGAGACCTCAAAACGTGTAAATATAACAAAATCTTACTTTCGAAAATTTGACCCAAAGACAATACTTTTTCTACCTTATGGGTAAAAAAAAAAAAAAGCCTTGTGCCGCATGGGTATGAAAAATTAATTTTCATTCCTGAGCTCTTTTCGTTGACTCAGTAAAATATAGTAAAACATCTCCATTCATTACATTTAATAGAGAAAATGCTTTCCCCTAATTTTCAATATCGCTGTATAGTTTCAATAAATTATGTATTATTGTCTATTTAAATTGAGTCCTATATGAAAACACTTAACACAACCTAAAAACCATTTTAATCAATTACAAGTATAGTTCAAACATATACTAATTCTTTTGGGTAGCTCTGTAAACGAATGATCAATGTTTTCATACTACATTTTATATAAAACATGCTAGAGGTATATAAAGAATATATTTTTTAATTTATTTAGTACAGCCTATGGATTTTAATCTCTACCTACCAGAAATTTAGCCTATAGAGATAATTTATTTGAATTGTCTTGGATGTCCCTGTACACGAATCATTTGCTTGATCTCAATGAAAAGGTTAGTGTGGTATACCTATAGGATACAGATTTAGAACACCGAGTTTGGACTTTTAGCTGTTGTTTGTTCTTGAGATAGGCTGATAACATAAATACAGACTAATCGCTAAAAACCTGATTTTCAAACAGGAGACCTCGAAACGTATAAGTAAAACAAAAACTCAATTTCACAATTTGTCCCACAAACAATCTTTTCTGTACCCTATATGGGTAAGAGAAAGTAAAAAAGTTCCATCATCTGTTCGTAAAATTGCCGTAGCTTCTCATAAACACGGTTGAACCACTTTCACTCTTGTGTTTACACAGCATCAAGAATAGGGTTGTCGCAAAAGTAGATGTACAGGCGCAAAATTGCAGGAGAACTGCCTCGACGATTCAACAAACATTTGTTTCAATGTCTTTGAATATAGATATTGTTTAAATGACAAAACATTTTAGAACTTTTCTTTTCGATTCTAATAAAAAATTTTGTGGTTTTCTTACAAAACATTGTTTTATTAATAAAAACATACAAGAACAATAGTGAAGTGAATAAAAACAATTTTGTCTCTTTCTGTTTGTCACGCAATTTTCCCGGTAGTGTATATCTATCAAAATTCTTCTATTACAATCTAAATGTATGTTTAAAGCTAGTATGCTGTGACCAACACAAAACTTTTTTCTTTATTTTCCGATACAAATTCACTCAGTATAAATTATTTATTAAGAAGTATTATTTAGCGAAATTATTTTTCCGTGGTGAACTCAGACGATCTTAATATCAGATGTATAACAATCAACGTTGAAAAAAAAAAAAAAAAAAAAAAAAAAAAAAAAAAAAAAATCAAAGCAGTCTTTGGGAACTGCCGATAGAAGTGAAAACTAAGTAACTTGTGAATTGTATCGTCGAGCTTTTAGATTATTATTTTCGAATTATTTTTGGCTTGTAAAGAAGTGTTTAGGATCTGTATTATAGGATTCGGCACACTATTTGTAGCTACCCATATTAAATGAACTAAGCCTTATATTAGGTAAAAATATTGATTACTCATGAAATTATTTTCATTAGTAGCTGAGATACAAAAGAAAACCGATCCAGGACACCCCAAAACGTGTAAATCAGGTGAAATCTCGAATTCCACTTTCGATAATATAAAAGAACTTTAAAATATCTTTCGAATGATGTATTAAAAATAATTTAATCATCATTAGAATTTGAAATTTTGAAATTTTAAAATATTACAGCGCCATCTGGCGGTAGACATTTCTGTAATCTTCTGTTCGATTCCAAATCAGCAAAGCTTTCTAATGACGTATTACTTATGAAATTATTTTAATTAGTAGCTGAGATACAAAAGAAAACCCATTCAGGAGACCTCAAAACGTAAATCAGCTGAAATCTCAAATTTCACTTTCGATTCTCATGGAAAGCCTTCGATGACTCGAGTTTCATGATTTTTGTTCACCCAAAAGTGCTCAACGCGCCTAAAGAAATTTTTACTTCAAATGGAAAACCTTCGCTGACGATGACGCGAGTTTCATGACTTATGTTCACCCAAAAGTGCTCAACGCGCCTAAAGAAGTTTTCACTTCAAAAATGTAATTTTGTGAATGCATTACTAAATTACTATACGATTCTGAGTCATGATATTTCTACCTTTCCTAGAAATTCTGAAACGTGCATTGAGACACCCTGTACATAGATTAAAATAAAAATATTTGTTAAGTAAATAGGCATGAAGTATTGCATAAAAAGTCTTTGCAAATGAGATAAAAAGTATGCGGTGTTACTTATAAACCGCATCCACCCATTATTAGCAACTGATCAACCTCATTCGCGACCTAAAACACGCCGTTGCCTCTCTTGCATCTCCGATAGAAGCAGAGCACCTCATACGACGATACAGTGGCCAGCTGTTGCATTTCCCAAGATACCTGATTGAAGACGCAGCTCTTATGGTTCTTTTGTTCTTCCCAATTTACTCTGTTCTCCCCCCCCCCCTTTTTTTTTCTAGATAGGTAGGAAGGAGGGCGGTGCGATGTGTTCTCGAGAGAGGCGAGCAAATTTCATTTTTTTTTTATTTGGAACATGAAACTGTCGAGAGCAACACGCAATGAGAGAAAACTTGTTACGTGGAAGATTCTCATTTGTCTTCCCATACCATCTCTTTCATTTTTTGATTTTTTTTATTCTCTTGTAATCCCATTCTGTATTTTTTCCCCCTTTCCCCCTTCTCTCTCTCTCCCGATTTCCGAATCGTAATAGGCACGAATGATGATTTTTCACAGCACGAAGGGGAAAAAATCGACTCTCTCAGAACCAATGAGAGAGATTATCACTTCTCGCGAAATTGTGGACTCAGCTCTGCTCCGTATCCTATATTGTCTCTCATACATTTTCACTACAGGACATACTAGTAAAACCTCTCTAAGTTGGACACCTACGGTTCCAAGAAAAAGTGTCCAACTTAGAGAGGTGTCCAACTTATAGGGGTTAGACATAATGTTAATGGATACATTCCGTTCCGAGAAAAAGCGTCCAACTTAGAGGGGTGTCCAACTTGAGAGGTTTCACTGTATATCCATTTTAAGAACACTGAACAGGGTAGCAGATTGAAATACGCCACTCACTAGGCTACTCTACCTTTCATTCGATGCATCTACCTTGTTCTGCTGATTCATTTTATAGGATTAGTTTCGTATTTTAATTTCCACGCAATTTCCCACTATTTATACAAGGCGCAGCGACTCTCCATAATGCAAGTTTATGTGAATTAGCCCTCTATTTTGCCATTGCCTTGTTAAGAAAAATCGTAAATTTCGTATAGCTTACGAATTTTTTAAATAAGAAAATTCAGAACAAAAGATATTCATGTATATCATAAATGATATTTCAAAAATGCTCTGACATCTTTAGGGTAAAACTACTTCTCATAATGCACGTTTATGTGAAATTGTACTTTGTTTGTTACGAAAATCGCTCCTTCCACTTCCATTTGTAACCCGTTCGAATGCGCCTACACGCACGAAGGATTTGCGCTGTTGATAGCAAGAAAAATAGTGTTCTAAATTGTAATGTAACTAGAACGTTCTTTTTGTGCACTTGTGTAAATTTGTTAGTGTAGTGTAGCCACGTTTCCTAAAACTAGCAGTGAGGATAAGTCTAAAAAGTTGGAGGGGTGCCAACTTGACCAACAGGTTGGGATTTGGAAAGCATCCAATAATTCTGCGCTCTGTTATCGCTTATTTTCTCTGAATAAGATGATTGCGACCCTTATTTTAACACTGGACTGGTTGAATCAGCACCTGCGCACAGACTTCCATAGTTTTGTGAAATGGGGTCGAAGAATAAGGCAATTACTAACCCGTATATTGCGTACTTATTCAGAAATTAAATGTGACTGTCTTCGGATAAATATAAACTGCAATGCAATAATACTCATAATGCAGATTTATGAGAACTAGCCCTATTCCCCGATGTTGTGAAATTTTAAATTTTGTATAACTAACTTACGAAGTTTTTAAATCGGAATGTTTGAAATGGAATTAGATTCCTAAGTGATATTTTAAAAATGGATCCATCCACTTTCTGTCATTTGTTGAGATATTGTCTACAAAGATTAACTAACGAACTGATTGATTTACAAACTGACTAACCTATAGACGGACAACACGTCGATTTTGTGATTTTTGTATTCCCCAGACCTCAAAACTTGCAAAAAAAAAGCGAACTCGAAATTGCCCATGCATATTGTATGATGAGGAACCGATGAATAAATTATAGTTAAATAGGATAAAATATCTGTCCTTTTACTGATACTCATTTGTCTTCCTATACCATTCTCTTCCATTTTTTAATACTTTCCAACAACGTTGAGAAGTGTTTGTGACTTCGGTTTGTCTGTCTGCCCGCGTTTTAACTTCTTTAAATATTCATGGAATTCTACGAAACTGATATATGTTATTAAAGTTCATAATGATATGAAAATGGAGCAAGAATATACCACTGGTTTACATACAGGAATTTGTGGAAGATTTCCAAAGCAATACGTTCTACGAGAGGTATTCCTTGTAAACCATATTTTAATTCCTTTATTTTGCCTTACAAATCATAATGAAATTGGCAATTGTTATTTATATGCACAAAAAAATGTTTTATGATTAGCAAAATCAAGATTTACTGGGCCACACAAAAATATTCAAATACACAAGCGTCTACAACCGGAAATGGCAGAACTTATTTTCTTTTTTATTAACTCTTTCCAACAATATTTAAGAGTGACTATGAATTCAATGAATCTAGCTCTGTTAAGTCCGTTGTGCGATCAAGTACAATCGGCAACAAAATGATTGAAGCACACATCCATGCTTTTCGTGTCTTTTTTTTTTTTTTTACTTTGATCGCTCATTTTTACCATCCACTTACTTTTTACTTTCCGAACACTATAGTGAGGAAAGTATTGTAATCATGTCAAAAATCCGAATTCGAGATTTTGATGTTTCTATACGTTTTGAGGTCCCCTGAGTCCGTTTTCACTATTTTTACGATGATGTATGTATGTGTGTGTGTATGTGTGTATGTGTGTATGTTTGTGAACACGCTAGCGTCTAAAGGCTTTGTTCGATTAACCTGAAAGTTGGTACGTATATTGTAAGTCACCATAGTACGAACCCTATAGATTTTGGTGAATCTAGCACTTATAGTTTTTTTACAGGGACACAAAGAAAAATTCTTTATCATTATGGCCTATGGGACCAAAATCTTAAAAGTGCGATAGCATCTAAACGCCTTATTCAATTGAGCAAAAATTTTATACCCATATTATAGGTCACAGATACTCAATCTGTATAGATTTTGGAGAATCTAGCACTTATAGTTTTTTTACAGGGACACAAAGAAAAATTCTTTATCATTAAGGCCAATGGGGCCAAATTTTTAAAAGTGTGATAGCGTCTAAACGCCTTATTAATCTGAGCAAAAAAAATGTACACATGTTATAGGTCGCATTTGCACCAACTGTATAGATTTTGGTGAATCTAGCACTACAGTTTTTTTACAGGGACACAAAGAAAAATTCTTTATCATTATGGCCTATGAGACCAAATTTTTAAAAGTGCGATAGCATCTAAACGCCTTATTCAATTGAGCTGAAAATTTGTATGAATATTATAAATCACTGTTGCACTAACTATAAGCATTTTGGTGAATCTAGCATCTATAGATTTTTACAGGGACAAAACGAAAAATTCTTTATCATTATGATCTAAGGGCTCAAAGTTCAGTAGCGTTAAATAAAACCTCGTGTGATATATGGAGAAAAAAACACTCTATTATGGTTTTCTCTCTTTTGTTTGTTTAGCAATTCCTCTTTCTTTATTTTATCTACAAAACTGTTAGTTACTCAATGTTCGGAAAGTCGAGTGGAGTCACTCCAGATTTTTTGTAAATAGCATAAAGACTAAGATCATGACTCGCCGAATTTAACAAAACAGTATTAGGTCCCCATCTTTTAAGTACGAATTATTGCTAGTGCCTCAATAATTTTGATGCCGACTGTGCGTACAATTGGAAAGTTAATGTTCTATGCGATTTACTTGTCATATGGTCTTTATGTTTTTCATTATTTTCTTCTCTCTCGATATCCGAATGGTAAGAATTATTTTTAATTTTTCGATGAGAAAATAAAATAAAAATAATTACAAGATAAAAAGATCTTTTTATATACCATGTTTTTAAATTTTCTGTTGAATCATATAAACGCTACCGAAGGCAGCGGGAACCCGGAGCAATTGGATAAAAGTAAAAAAAAAATTCATTGCTCTTGTGTTTTGAGCTATTATAAAAGTTTCAAATGTCTAGCTAGTCGGGAAGTTAGTGAAAAATCGATTGCAAGCTTTGTACTGGTAACGCTGCCGAAGGCAGCAGGAACCCAAAACATTTGGTTAAAAATATTTTAAAAATGCATTTTCACCGTATTCTGAACTATTCTGAAAGTTTCAAATGTCTAGCTAGTCGGGAAGTTAGTTAAATAAATTTTCTGTTGAATCATATAAACGCTGACGAAGGCAGCGGGACCTGCAATAGTTGACTAAAATTATTTAAAAAATGTATTGTCACCGTGTTGTGAGCTGTCCTGAAAATTTCAAATATCTAGCTAGTCGGGAAGTTAGTTAAAAATCGATTGCAAGATTTGTCCCTGACAAACACACAAACAAACAAACACACAAGAATCGAAGTTAATAAAAACATGGTAAAATTTATTGTTTTAATAAATAAAAAAATATTTTTAAAAATTCTGCTTACATTCTTTGTAAATAGAATTTAATTTAGTACGGCAGGACTTATTTTAATCTATTGTTCCCTATAAAGCCATGCAGCAACTGTTTCATTTCCTATGGCATCGGTTACTATATTCATTTCTTAAAATTACTTTGGCATAACTTTAAAGTAGCAGCCCTTGGCGATTTTTATAATTCTGTTGTCATTTTGGCGGTGAATTAAAATGGGTATTCACCATTGCGTAAGTAAAGATCTTGACAAGAAACGACCGAGCTACTACAACGCCACATTTCAAACCTCGAATATTTGTTGGTTATATCCAGAAGATAAAACCAACAAATATTCAGAAGTTATTATAAATACCTATTCAGAAGATAACGCCAACAGAAGTCACCCAATTTACGATGGGTGATGGTCTTGGACACCGAATTCAGCAGTTAGTTATTACACATAACCAAAGGTGAATTTTCTCACTTATCTGTAGGTTTTGAAAATTGTAACACTTTTTTACAGATTTGACATATATTTAAAAATATTTCATAAAACTATATGGTAAAATTGGGCATCTTGGAGAATTCAAGTTATAATACAACCGACGGCGAAAACTCAAAATCGCTGTCTGAAAGAAAGCGTCCTGTGGTACTGAAGCTTAGTAATATTAAAATAATATAAATGGAAAATCTTTTACAGATTTAACATATATTTTAAGATCAACAGTAAAATTGGATATTTGCAGGTATCCTGGCTTATTTAAAGTGGAACACTACAAATGGCGACAACACAAAATCGCAGATTAAAAGAAATAGTCCTATCGTACTAGCCTCTAAGTAATTTATAAGAATTCCATGGGTGTTTCTCAAACAAATTCCATGCGTTGTAAATACCGAAAATCAAACGCATTAGATTTTTACTTTCTCCTATCCATAAGGCAGAGGAAAGAATTGTTTTGGGGTGAAATTTTCGAAACTGAGTTTTAGTTATATTTAAACGTTTTGAGGTCCCTTAAATCCTGAAATGATGCTTTTAGCGGTTGGTCTGTGTGTCTGTTATCAGCATGTCTCAAAAACAAATTATAGCAGAAAGTCCAAACTTGGTATTTTGAATGTGTATCCTATAGGGATGCTACACTAAGCTTTTCGTTGAGATGAAGCCAATAGTTCGTGTACAGGGACACCCAAAAGAACTCAAATACATTACGTCTAAGGAGAAAATTGCAGGTCACTAGAGTTTAACATCTATAGACTGCACTCAACCAAATGAAACGAATATATATATATATATATTATATGCGTAAAAACATGTTTTACGTAAAATAAGGTACAGAAATCATTCACTGTTCATTTACAGTGCTAAACAAAAGAACTAGATTATAGTACGACAATACTTAAAAATGGAGGAAAGTGTACTTCAGGTTGTGCCGTGTGTTATTAATATAGGATTATATTTATGTGCACCATGTGATGTGTACATAAATTTCAGAAGATATACAGGGTTGCCAATATTTAAGCCATACCATTCTTTGTTATTTCTTAGTGGACGTACTTTACTATAATATGCTATGTCACATAATATTTTACCATGTCCAGGACAGCTGCTCAGGAATTGAAATTAATTCCTCAAAGCCATATGGCAAATGATGTATTTTTTTTTTTTTTTTTTTTTTTTTTTTTAAAGATAAATACTCATAGATTGGTTTCTTTTATATTTACACATTTTGAGGCTTCCTGAATACTCAAGTCAAGTTTTATAGTTTGATCGTTGCCTGTGTCTGTTAGATTAAATTAAAAACAAATAGTTTCAGGCGATCCAAATATTGTATTTTGAAAGTGAATACATTTGTTATTAGAAATGTTAGTTCAAGATTGATAAGTTTCAAGGAATGATTCGTGTGAAATTTGTGTCAATAATTTCAAATGAACTTTTGAACTTAATAACAGATTTGATTTCTCTATAAATGTAGGTACAATAATGAAATGAAACGGGGGGGGGGGGGTTGAGGGGTTGGAAGCCCACCTCACATAAAATTATTTGTCCAAGAAAGCTGTTCCGAAGCCTAATTTGAATTGTTTTAACATAGGTTTACGTAAAAGTGCTCGTTATCTTAATCCTTAATCTTCAATCCGTACTTATAGTATTAAGTATTAAATTTCAGGGTAAGAGAAAGTCGTGTGAGGGTACCAGATCATTTTTGATTGTTTTTCTCACTTTAACGATTGTCAGTAAAGGCGTTGTCTATACTTGCTGCGTACAACGCAGTCATTTGTTTCCTTTTTTTTTTTTTTTTTTTTTTTTTTTTACGCCCGAAGATACTCTTCTCTAATAAGGCGAAGACTTATTGGGAAACACAATAAAATACATCGCGACAAAAAACAACAGAAAAATAAAAACAGTTTTACGAGCGACGCTTATTTAAACTTGGCGTTTTCGGAGTCTAAAAACGAGCGTCGTAAAAATCCATCCGAGTCGTAAACGGACAGACACGTCGTTACAAGCGTGTGTGTTAAAGCGAAATGACAGAGCCATTAAAAAACACTTTTCGACGGGATCACTTGAAATGGTTGCACGTTTCATTCAGCAGGTTGTGTACAGGCTCGGCTATAAAACTGTCCAGCATGGCGCGCGAAAATGCTGCAATGGGACAATAAAGTTGTGGGGTGTCGTCATCACGCATTTTTCTTTTTTATCATTCTGTATAATAGCGCCATCTATACACAAACGTTTAATTAACGTAGCTTCTCGTAATAAAGATATTACAGACGCATTTCGTTGCAGTTTTAACCAATAGATACTAGGACATAGTCCTATGCAAAACCCCAGAAAGGGAATAATAACAGCGCTACCTGTCGGCCAATATATACTTCAATTAAGTCAATGGTTCTTTCCATAGTTGGCTATCTCGCATATCAAATTTAGTGTCTTTATATGCCATAGAAGCTGAGATATACCCTTATCTAAACAAATACGAAAGTGCTTTTTTGTGAAAAAACCTTTATAAGCTTGTAACTCAAGCATATTTTTGTTTATTTACTACGATTTGTGAGATTAAAAGGGTTTTTTCACAAAAAAGAACTTTTACAAAGTGGTTGAAATAACTAGATCTTCCAATTAAATACGCGGCATGTGAAAAACCCCTTACGAAATTTCAATTCTTGGAAAATACCTAAAATCTAGTTCGTCCTTTTGCCGACAATTTGCTTAACTTTGACTCTATTCAAATGAACTTTTGATAAAAGCGGCCCAATATATCTAGCTTTCAACCTATGTATTAAAATTTTTTCTTCTTTTGCATGCGCAGTGAAAACTTTTTCATAAAAGTACTCCTATTTCAGGATATATTTAAGATATTTGTATTCCGATTGCAGTATGTTGTTTCAAAAGTGCGTTTTAAATTTGTCTGAAAGCGGTAATAATTTTTGTTTAAAACTCTGTAATATTATAAGTGAAAACCATGCTGATTTTTATTAGTTTTAAAATAAATGCTTATATCTCCGTTATTTAACATGCTGTCGTTACCCAAATGTATCCACAAATTGTACTATATTAACATATCCTAAAAGTTACATATCATTTCACTCATTTGATGATACAGGTTGATCACAAACATGATTGATTTTGCTCCATTTGTTGCCGATCCCTTAAATATTATTTTAAACCAATCTTCACTGAAAAACTAGGTGGCATAGGTGGACTCTGCTCAGTTCCCCACCATATTTATGGTCTCATAAATTTCTAGTGCGAGACATATTATAATCATGTTAAAAAAAATGAATTTGACCAAAGCTTGATACAGTGACACAAAGAAATCCCCGCCTAATAGGCTATCCATCGTTCACTTCGATATATTTATCTTATTCTAATCTATTAATTTATTTTATCAGGGTCAATTCTGTTGAAAATTATAACAATTATCTGCCCAATGTATTTCACAGACTATCAAAACATTTTACTTTCGATTCGAACTGTAAAAAGAAACAAATGAGGCATCTGCGCATGCCTATGAAAACCGCTCGCACCTGCATCAATGTATATGTCATATTTTCTTCAGTAGTCGTTATGTAGACTCTTTAATGTTCGGAGTGTTTAGTAGCTCCGTAATTCAAATTTATTTTTATGTTCTTTTTCTTTTCTTAATTCTTTTATTAAATATTTAAAGACACAAAGTCATCTCGTAATTGAGTATGCTGAATCAATTGAATTAATGGATAATTTCTTTATAGAAGAGTTTATAATAATTCAGCTGTCTAAACCAAAACAAGAATAGAGTGAACGGATGCTAAATAGACGAATACAGGTAAGAAGATTTTCTTAATTATAATTACCTGTAAAATTATTCTATATAAATATATATATATAATTAAATAAAAAATATGTGTGACTTCTGCGTTATTATAAAATAACATTCTGTGCTATTGAGGTATTTAAATAACAAATTCCGTTGTTTATGTTTCATGCTACTATTTCCAATGCAATAATCCTCAAAATTCATATTTATATGAAAAAATCACAATTTCGCTATGTTGATAAAATCGTAAATTACGAATAATTTACGAAATTTTCCTATTAGAATATTTGTATTCAATCATGTTCAAAAAAATGTCATAAATGTAATTTTAAAGTTGTCTAATGTATTTATGATCCTCAAAATAAATGTTTATGCTCAATTTTGCCTTATTCTGACATGTTAAGTGAATCGTAAATTCCAAATAACTTACGAATTTTTTAAATTGGAAAAATCATAGTCTATGATATTCATGCCAGTAACCTAAATAATATTTCGAAAGTGATTTGACATCTTTACGATGAAAATATCCCTCAAAATTGACGTTTATGTTAAATTTTGCCCTATACTGGCCATGTTAAGAAATTCGTAAATTTCCAATAACTTGCGAAACTTTCAAAGTAGCCTATTTATAGTTACTGATGTTCATTCCGGCATCAAAACGGATATTTTAAAACTGGTCTGACATTTTTAGAGTAAAAAGTTTCCATTTAATGCACGTTTAAGTGAATTTTTGTCCTATTCTCCCATGTTAAGAAAATCGTAAATTTCTAATAACTTACGAAGTTTTTAAAATCGAATGTTGCAAATGAATAGGGTTCTTGCCAGTGTCGAAAGTAATATTTTAAAACTGATCTGACCTCTCTGCGACAATTTGTTCTTGAGTTATCGTGTACACAGTCTAACACACTAACGGACTAACAGACTAACAGACACCCTACAGACAGACACCCTACAAATTTTGTCATTTTCGGATTCCTCACACCTGAAAACGTGTAAAAAAGTCAAAAAACCGAGGTCGAAAATTTTCACGATTGCCTAAGTTCCCCATACCTGTAGTATGATGGGCAACTAACAAGAGGAAGACCCAGTTCTTTAAATACCTAATGTTTGAAAACATTTCATCGAGAAATAAGTTTTTAAATTGAAAAAAAAACTGATCGCTTGCTATCTTTGCTAAATTTTCGAGCAGGAGTGTGTGTATACAGCGCGTTAAGAAATTATAAGACCAGAAGCGTATTGGTGCATTTCTGAAGAAAGGAGCATGATATGCAAATTTTTACTTGCGTATTTAAAATTGATAGGAAAACGCACCCTATACTAATTCCAACTTTTAAAATTAAATTAAATTTCATTAAAAGTTGTTCATTTTTCTAAAAATTAAAGACTGTGACTGTTAAGAAATTATAAGACCACCTGAGAAAATTAGCATATTGTACATGACGTCAAACTCAATATAAAGCGCATATGCCAGTGCTTCGTAAAAGCATTACCTAAGAAGGAAAGGTATAGGTTTTGAATGTGTTATCTACGAATTATTTGACGATGCCTCGAGGTAAAGAATTATCGGAGTGCGAAGTGAGAAAATTTTTATTTTATAAAGCTTCTGGTAAATCTGAAAGAGATATTGCAAGGTTAATGAACCGTTCTAAAACTGCCATTCATAATGATATAATTAGAAAAGATTATTCAAACAAAATTAAATGATCTGGTAGAAAAAATATTTTGACAGCACGTGATAATAGACAAATTTTTCGACTGTCAACTAAAAAAGGTCTTTCAACTCGTGAAATTTCAGAACGTTTCAGTAAGAAAACTTCACATGTAACAGTCTGGAAGAGTCTTAAATTAAATATTAATACGAAATTTATGAAATTGAAGAAAAAACCAAAGTTATTGAAATGCCATTGAGAAGAAAGATTAAAATGGGCTAAAAATGTCATGTCATGGAATGATGAGTGGAAACAAATTATACTTTCTGATGAAAAGAAATTCAACCTTGATGGTCCCGATGGTTACAAACACTATTGGCATGACTTGAAGAAGGAACCAAAAGAATGCTTCAGTCGACAAATGGGTGGAGGATCAGTAATGATTTGGGGAGCTTTCAGTTATGAGGGGATGTGTGATTTACAGCGGATTTCGGGTCATATGAACTCTACACAATATCAGTCTATGCTATATGATCATATGGATCCGTTTGGACCTTTATTAGGTGGTGCTAACCGGATGTTACAACAGGACAATGCTGCTTGCCATACATCTAAATCCACAAAGGAGTGGTTTAAAAAAGAAAAAAATAATGTTTTGCCATGGCTAATTCGAAGTCCAGACTTGAACCCCATGGAAAACCTATGGGGTATATTATCTCGCAAAGTTTATGCTAATAATAAACAATTTTCATCTGCCAATGAACTGGAAGTAGCCATTGTAAAAGAATGGTACAATATTTCTATAACTGAACTTAATCACCAGGTTACTTCAATGAAAAACAGAGTGTTTGAAGTCATCAGGAAAAATGGAGGACCAATATCATATTAATTTTTTATACAATTTTGTTTTTTGACAAGTGGTCTTATATTTTCTTAACAGGTTGTTTTTCACTTATTTCTAATATATATTTTAATTAAACATTTATTGCATTACACCAAGTTATTGCAAACTAATTATAAAAAAATATAGAGCAATATGTTTATTTATGTATTTAAATTATGATTAGAATCTTTATTTTTTTTTTTATAATTTACAAAATTAAAGTGGTCTTATAATTTCTTAACGGATTGTATATATTATATATATACATTCTTGACTAAGTGTAAGTATAACCAAACTGTATATACGGTACAAGAGCATCCTTCTACTACTGTAATACGGCTTTACAATCAAAGTTTTAAATTTGTCAATTATTTCAAGCCTCTTCTTGTTTATTTTACAGATTCTCTTGGCTTGTCTAACTGTTTTTTTTTTTTTTTTTCATTTCCGTAGTCATTTCTAGAATGCCTCAAAACTGATACACATTTATCCTATTGTTTGAGAATGCATGTGCCGCCTAAGGTTCATCTCTCCTTCTTGCGATTTCCGCGCCTTCGATCACCCAATCTCATATTTCTCTATGGAGATATTTATTTGTAAAATGGCTCTTTACTTAATGCCTTTTTTTTTTCCGTTTCCACATTCTGAAAATTCCCAACCGTTCACAATTGATAGTTTTTTTCCCAAAAATTTTATTCTTTAACATTTTTTTTATTTCATTTTGCAGTTAAAGAATTAGGAAAAATGTACTCAGATAATTTTTCCCATTTTTGAGCTGAAAATGAAAATAAAATCTGTTTTTTCGGAAAAAGAGTACGAATTGAAGTTGTGAATTTTCGAAAAGTCACACGGAATTTTAAAAAAAAAAAAAAAAAAAAAAAAAAAAAGGCGATGAGTCATTTTATAAAAGATTACATAGAATAACATGGGCCTTTGGCTGACCTTGACAATATGCCGTGTATGTCATATGTTAGCTCCTTTGACGCCACCACTTTCATTTAAAAGCTAGTAATATTAAGTTAGAGTTCAATCAGTATCAATTTAATATTTATAAATTGAACTAGAATAGTTTTGTTCAATAAAATATATATTCAACCAATAGTTCTTATGATTTTTGATATATTTTTTAGAGATTTGAAATGTTTCAATTGTGTTTTCTCAGTTTGCACTTTGTCATGAATTCATGATTTTCAAAATGCTAAAACATCTACAGATATTTTAATAAACTTTAAATACCTTTAACAATCCTTCAACTTTAGCAGCTTTAATCTATATATATAAAAGAACACTTCCTGAGTGAGTGAGGGGGTGATCTATCAACGCCCAGACCAAACCCCTGGACCTAGAAGCATGACATTTTGTGACAATGTTCTTTCTATGACGTAGGCATCCACTAAGAAGCGATTTTACAAAATTCGCCCCCCAAGGGGGGGAGGAGGGCAAAACGTGATTTCACAAAATCCTTCATATCTCAAACAAAAAAACAGATATCCGTAAAATTTTTGCTTTAAAATTTAGCTAATACAAATGTCAAAAAACCAATTTCTGGAATTTTCAAAATTCGGTCCCCAAGGGGGGCGGGAGGGGGCAAAACGTGATTTCACATGCGTAAAACGTGATTTCGCATAATCCTATATATCTCAAACAAAAAAATAGATATGCGTGAAATTTTTGCTCTAAAATATAGCTAATGCAAATATCTAAAAACCAATTTCTGGAATTTTAGAAATTCAGCCCCCAGGTGGGGCAGCAGGGGGGGGGAGGGGCTAAGGGGCAAAAAATATTAGAAATACAGTTAGGGCGTTCAAAATTGATACAGATAGGTTTTAGAGGCCTGCAAGTCGAATGAGGATATTTTCGATTGTGTAAAGTTATTAGGCGGGGCAGGAAGGGGGTAGGGGAGGGGGGGGGGCAAAAAATAAAAATAGAGTTAGATCGTTCAAAATTGGTATTTAGCGGTTTTCGATACCTACAAATCGATTTCGGATATTTTCGAATTTGTAAAATTATTAGGAGGGGCGGGAAGGGGAGTGAGGCGGCAAGGGGGGGGGGGCTATGGGGCAAAAACAAATAGAAATACAGTTAGGCCGTTCAAAATTGGTACAGATAGGTTTTAGATGCCTGCAAGTCGAATGGGGATATTTTCGAAAGTGTAAAGTTATTAGGAGGGCCGGGAAAGGGGGAGGGGAGAGGGGGGGGGCAAAAAAATAAAAATAGAGTTAGATCGTTCAAAATTGGTATATAGATGTTTTCGATACTTACAAATCGATTGCGGATATTTCCAAATTTTTAAAATTATTAGGTGGGGCGGAAAAGGGGGGGGGCTATGGTAAAAAACAAAAAAAAATACAGTTAGGCCGTTCAAAATTGTTACAGATAGGTTTTAGAGGCCTGCAAGTCGAATGGGGATATTTTCGAAAGTGTAAAGTTATTAGGAGGGCCGGGAAGGGGGGGCAGAGGGGCAAAAAGAAAGAAAATAGAGTTAGATCATTCAAATTTGGTACATAGAGGTTTCCAATACCTACAAATCGATTGCTGATATTTTCGAATTTATAAAATTATTGGGAGGGCGGGAAGGGGGGGAGTAGAGCGGCAAAAAAATAAAAATAGAGATATATCGTTCAAAACTGGTGCATAGAGGTTTTTAATACTTACAAATCGATTGCGGATATTTTCAGATTTGTAAAATTATTAGGATAGACAGGAGGGGGGGGGTGAAGTGGGAAAATAATAGAAATAAGGGTTAGAGCATTATGGAAATTTTTTCCGAAGGCAGTGAAAACCCGGTGCAACATTTTTCCTACTCAGATTTTGTTTCTCTTTTTTTTTTTCACGTGATAAAAATTAATGCAATTTTGAGAATTCATTATAGTGATTCATTTAAAAATAGGGACCAGCGAAGCGGGCGTTGCCTGCTAGTCTATATATATAAAAGAACACTTCCTGAGTGAGTGAGTGAGGGGGTGATCTATCAACGCCCAGACCAAACCTCTGGACCTAAAAGCATGAAATTTCGTGACAATGTTCTTTCTATGGCGTAGGCATCCACTAAGAAGCGATTTTACAAAATTCGCCCCCCAAGGGGGGTAGGGGGGGCAAAACGTGATTTCACAAAATCCTTCATATCTCAAACAAAAAAAACAGATATCCGTAAAATTTTTGCTTTAAAATATAGCTAATACAAATGTCAAAAAACCAATTTCTGGGATTTTCAAAATTCGGTCCCCAAGGGGGGCGGGGGGACAAAACGTGATTTCACATGCGTAAAACGTGATTTCGCATAATCCTATATATCTCAAACAAAAAAATAGATATGCGTGAAATTTTTGCTCTAAAATATAGCTAATGCAAATGTCTAAAAACCAATTTCTTGAATTTTAGAAATTCAGCCCCCAGGTGGGGCAGCAGGGGGGGGGGAGGGGGGCTATGGGGCAAAAACAAATAGAAATACAGTTAGGGCGTTCAAAATTGATACAGATAGGTTTTAGAGGCCTGCAAGTCAAATGAGGATATTTTCGATTGTGTAAAGTTATTAGGAGGGGAAGGAAGGGGGGGGTAGGAGAGGGGGGGGGGCAAAAAATAAAAATAGAGTTAGATCGTTCAAAATTGGTATATAGAGGTTTTCGATACCTACAAATCGATTGCGGATATTTTCGAAGTTGTAAAATTATTAGGAGGGGCGGGAAGGGGGGTGGGGCGGTAAGGAGGGGCTATGGGGCAAAAACAAATAGAAATGCAGTTAGGCCGTTCAAAATTTTTACAGATAAGTTTTCGAGGCCTGCAAGTCGAATGGGGATATTTTCGAAAGTGTAAAGTTATTAGGAGGGCCGGGAAGGTGGGGGGGGGGGGAGGGCAAAAAAATAATAATAGAGTTAGATCGTTCAAAATTGGTATATAGAGGTTTTCGATACGTACAAATCGATTGCGGATATTTTCGAAGTTGTAAAATTATTAGGTGGGGCGGTAAGGGGGGCTATGGGCAAAAACAAATAGAAATACAGTTAGGCCGTTCAAAATTGGTACAGATAGGTTTTAGAGGCCTGCAAGTCGAATGGGGATATTTTCGAAAGTGTAAAGTTATTAGGAGGGCCGGGAAGGTGGGGGGGGGGCGGAGGGGCAAAAAAAG
This sequence comes from Salticus scenicus, assembly GCA_963930645.1. NCBI lineage: Eukaryota > Metazoa > Arthropoda > Arachnida > Araneae > Salticidae > Salticus > Salticus scenicus. The sequence continues at coordinate 1,424,111 of CAWVNO010001064.1, forward strand.
TAAAATATAGTTAGATCATTCAAAATTGGTACATAGATGTTTTCGATACCTACAAATCGATTACGGATATTTTGGAATTTTTTAAATTATTGGGAGGGGCGGGAAGAGGGGGAACGGAGGGGCCAAAAAATAAAAATAGAGATAGATAGTTCAAAACTGGTGCACAGTAGTTTTTGATACCTACAAATCGATTGCGGATATTTTCGAATTTGTAAAATTATTAGGATAGACGGGAGGGGGGGGGGGCGAAGGGGAAAAATAATAGAAATAAGAGTTAGAGCATTTTGGGAATTTTTTCCGAAGGCAGTGAGAACACGGTGCGACATTTTTCCTAATCAGATTTTGTTTCTCTCTTTTTTTTTTTTTTTTTTTTTTTTTCACGTGGTAAAAATTAATGCAATTTTGAGAATTCAGTAATTAGAGTGATTCATTTAAAAATAGGGACCAGCGAAGCGGGCGTTGCCTGCTAGTTATTATATATTTCGACTTGCACTCGCAGTCATCCTCAGATGTTGGCTTTGCTGCAAGAATTAAAGCTGCTAAAGTTGAAGGATTGTTAAAGGTATTTAAAGTTTATTAAAGTTAATTCGTCCTTCTAAAGCTTTTCAAATAATTAAAGCTGCTAAAGTTGAAGGATTGTTAAAGGTATTTAAAGTTTATTAAAGTTAATTCGTCCTTCTAAAGCGTTTCAAATATTTATCATCTACAGATATTTAAGAAAAGGCTTAATAGAACATGTTTAATAGAATCCACTTAACAGAATTAGGGATGGGATCGATTTTGCAATATCTTTAAAAGAAAATTATTAAAAGTTAAAAATATACAAAAATCATTTTTTTATACGTACTTTTTAATTTTTTTTCTGAATAACTAATTAATAAATTTTCAAATCCATTACTGATTATTATTTTTTAAGTAAGTTCTTTTAAACATTCAAAAAATATATTAAGTCTTTTCTTAAATATCTATAGAAGTTGAGAATTTTGTGAGTATAGTGAGAATTTTGAGAATATAGTGAATTTTTAAAAAAATGCAGACTGAGCAAACGCATTTCAAATCTGAAAAAAAAAAAAAAACAAAAAAAAAAAAAAAAAATGAAAAACCATAAGAATTGTTGCCTGAATGTATATTTTATTGAATAAACCTAATAGAGTTCAATTTATAAGCGTTAAATGGAAATACAGTAAAACATCATTTATACGTCTTTTTGTTATGTCCCGATTCATTCCTATTCATTTTAATTAATATATATATTTCGTTTTATACGCCGCTCATTATCGGCTATACAAATTTTCTACTTTTCTAAAATTTGCAAAATTTCTGGATCAGTCGTTACGTTTTCATTCTAATAAGGGAAACTTTTCCTAGAAAAAAAAAAAAACTTTACATGGAGGAACACAGGAAGAGTTGAAAATCCCTATCATAACCAGAAGCAGTGTTGGGCATAATTGATTAAAAAGTAATTGAATTACAATTAAATTACAATTATAATTATTTTACTGTCAATCAATTAACAAGTAATTGGTTACAAATAAATTGAATTACTTATTCAATTTATTTGATTTAATTTATTTGTAATCAATTACTTGTTAATCGATTGACAATAAAATAATTGTAATTGTAATTTAATTGTAATTCAATTACTTTTTAATCAATTATGCCCAACACTGACTAGAAGTGAGGGTCGTTCTGTTCTGTTTGTTATTTAAAAACTTAAAATGTCGTGAAAGCATATAGAACACTTTCATTGAAAGAAATTTTGAAAGAAATCCACAAGAGTGTAGGTTTAACGAAAACAAGGGGAAATATATATATATATATATATATATATATAATTAACACTCAAGATGTATTCATATAATATTCAAGATTTGAAAAATATAATGGACCATGGACCATATTCCTCCTTTGGGTTCGAGACTATAAAAAATCAGCTGTTTTCGGTAAACAATTCTCAACTCTACCATAGCAAAGCATTGTGGCTTGCAAATTTTTATCTTGCAATATTATTTCTAAGAGTTACAGATTATATGAAATTGAAGTAAGAGTGATATAGTGATAACTTTGTTTTGTTTTTAATCCAGTTTTAGTAATATACTTTAATATTAATCAACATATGTAATATTAAAAGTTGCCGTGTGAACTGTGGCGATGTTAACATATTTAAATGGACGTTCCATTTAGTAAATTCCTTTATTAAAGTGATTGAAATTCTAATTATTTAAGCTTTGATGTCTATATATATGTGTGTGTGTATAAAATGTTCTTATTAATCTTTTTTTCATTATATATATATGTATGTATGTGTGTGTATACATAAAATGTTCTGCAATTTTACGATATGGAATAGTCTTAACTTTATCATTCGATTCAGTTGTTTACATTTCACTTTTGTTATTGTTTGAACATTATTATTAAGTTTCACTGCAGAAATATTTAGGAAAATGTTATAATAACAATAAAATGTCATCTTGAATCTAATTTGTTTACTAAATATCGGCCACGTGTTCGGCGATTTTACCTACGGTGACGTCACAGGAATATTGTCCATTAGAACTCAAGTCATGAATGAATGGCATGATTTTTATCACTCTTTATAATGAATCATTTTTAATTTAAATATTATTATTATTATTTTTTTTTTCATCTTTTTATTGAACTATTATCTTCAAATATAAATTCTACTATAAAGTAATTTATTAATTACTATCATAAAAAAAACTTTGTTAATTAGTATTTATTTATTTTTTTTTTCGATTACACGTCTTTTCGTTTATACGTCCTTTTACGTCAGTCCCCTGAAAGACGTATAAACGGTGCTTTACTGTACTTTGCAGATTGACACAGAGAGATAGGTACGCCCCCTTCGAAAACGAATATGGCTATGTAGCGAGTTATTCATATATGTCTATAATAAGCTTTTATGTGCCAAGTCCCCTTAATGTCTGAAGACGCTAATATACTCAAGTAGTAAACAAAACGATCGTCCGACCTCTTGCCCTGCTGTCACGAGAGAATCGCATACATCATTGTTGCAGGCCGCGGGGCATCCCATAGGGCGAAGTGTCCCCATCCGATTCGAACTTCTCGTGACAAAATTCAGAGATGCAACACGTCAACTCGGCATTAAGTTCAGTTTTCCAAGTACATAAACCCAAAGTTAACGAGAGGGTTATGATTTTAGATGTTTGGATACCGATGTCTGGCGTTAACAGTCTTGACGCCCTTTTTTTGTGTTGTTTCCCACCGGAGGTTATCCAACTCGACACCTGAAGCGACAAAGGGCTGCACCTGAAATAGCAATCGAGCCTACTTGCTGGAATGCCTATTAGGGCCTAGCATTCGGTCAGGCTGACTCATTTTTAAACATATACTTTTAGATACTAACTAGCAATTTATGGTACAACTAGACAATTTTTTAATGATAGCAAGCTTCGCTGGCTAGAATATTTAAATGGTTAAAATATAGAAAAGAATAATCTGGTGTGCCACTCACACGACTTTCTCTTACCCTGAAATTTAATACTATAAATACAGGTTGCAGATTAAAAGGTAAGATAACGAGTACTGTTATGTAAACCTGGGTTAAACAATTCATATTAGGCTTCGGAAGAGTTTTGTAGGATAATGAGTTCTGTGTGAGCCCCACTCAACCCCCCGTTTCATTAATGCACCTACATTTACATAGAATTTAATTCGGTTATTAAAAAATAATTCTGTTTTTAAAAAATAATTTATTAAAATTATTATTAAAGAAAAATATCTTGTATGATAATGCAGACGATTTCCATATTACAGAAGTAGTATAACACCAAATATCCAAAAAAGGTCCATTTTATTCTCAATATTTAAAAAAAAAAAAAAAAAAAAAAAAAATTCCAAGTTTTTTTTCGTTAAAAGTAAAAAAAATCGATAACTTTGTTTTAAATTATCGCAGATCGATGGTTCAACCATTCGTTTTAAAGGTATTGGCGAGCTCTTTTGAAAGATACCCATCATGAAAATTTACTCCCCTCGAGGGCGAGGCTCCTACATACACAATTTTTTTTCCCAGTTAACTATCTCTATTCCAAAAAATATATATTAGTTTCATTTGGTTTAGTGCAGTCTATAGGCGTTAAACTCAACTTACCTGCAATTTCCCCCATAGACGTAATGTATTAGAATTCTCTTGATTGTCCCTGTACACGAACCATTTGCTTGATCTTAACGAAAAGCTTACTGTAGCATCCCTATAGGATACATATTTAGAATACCAAGTTTGAACTTTCTGCCGTAATTTGTTTTTTGATATGCTGATAACAGACAGACACACAGACACACACAGACATACACACAGACCATTTGCTAAAAACATGATTTTCGTATTCAGGGTACCTCAAAACGTGTAAATGTAACAAAATCTCGCGTTCGAAAATTTGACCCCAAAACAATACTTTCTCTACCTTATGGGTAAGAGAAAGTAAAAAAGAAAAGAAAAAACAATAATTGAAATGCTTAAATAAACATATTTCGATTGGCGATATTTCTGGCAAATCAAAAACATGGCCAAGTACCGTGATATACATATATTTGCATTTAATTATTTGAGTTCTGTTGTGTCAATTAGAAACACGGTTAATTTAAAGTGACCTAAATATACATCCACATTAGGGAACAGCTTCAGTATAGAACTCCCTTGGAGAAATTTGAAATTTGGCACCGGAATAGAGTCATTTTAATTCATCGTCCAAATGGAAAGAAAATGTATTAAGAGTTCTATATTAAAATTGCACCCCACATTACTTTGCGGACAATAATAATATAAAATAAAAATGTCTATTTGATTAATTGAAATTAATATATTAAAAATAATATTTTTAAAGCTATTATGACGTTAGTTTTATCAGACATTTTTTTTTTTATAGTACAGTTTTAACTTTTCAATTTTTCTTTCACCTGTAAAGAAATATTTCTTTTTTATAAAGAAAAAAAAAAAAAAATGAAAATTTGAAAGCGTTTTATTTTATTGGCACAGCTTGAAATGGCCACTCAGAAATGTCGGGAAAAAACGGAAAGAATCGTGTAAAACATTAAATTTTTAAAAATCCAATATGAATATCGAAAATCTAAAAGTATATGTTGCAAAATCTGCTCACATTCCTTCATCTAGGGGAGAAAAAAAAATCATAACTGTTTCGGTGCGATAGTTTTTCTGTACGCCTCACACAGACACTTTCTTTTATTAGTACTGATTATAGCTTTATAAATATTTTATTTAATTATGGACAAATGGTAATAACTACTATAGTAATTTAATAAATTCTGTCAACAGAGTCTCTTCAAAACAAACTAGCTGAACTTCAATAAGAGTTCAGGGTTGAGTAGATTTCTGTACTGATTTGATTTTTCAGGAGACGAAAAGTAAAGTTAAACTAACTAAAAACTAATCAGAAGAATCTATTAGGAAAAAGGGATTTCGTTAATTTATACCCTTTATACCATTCAATGATTGTCAACCTTCATTTAATAAAGGGAAAAAAATTAATTAAATATTTTATACCAGTGATCAATGCTAAATTTCTGACTTGAACCTTTTTTTACCAATGGATTTTCTCAAAGACTCAATGGCATGGATTTAAATCCTTTATACCAATCGATAGAGAATTTTTTTCTGAGTCTGACTATGCACGTAACTCAAAATCGACATTTTTAGACTTAAATCCTTTATACTTATCATTACACATTTAAAGTCAGAACTATACAGTGGCCAATGCTTTAAAAAGAAGGCCTCCCAAAGCATTAAAATAATAATAATTTTGTACAAGGCTTCTCAAAAGAATTCTGATACATTATAGACTATCTGAATGCATCTGAATGAATGCTATTGACCCTTTTTATGTCTATATTTGTGTTTAAATGGCTGCAATGCTAAAGACCACTTCAAAAGTCGTAGCTTTTTTTTTTTTTCTTTTTTTCTTCCTTCGACAATGGTCAGTTTCTATCACAAACTCTTGTCCGTCCAAATAATATTTTAGTTTGCGGTTTTAGCACATGTTTTTAAAGAAGTTTGCAGGTTGTTAAGGGTTGGGCTTCATTTAAGGGTTTGTGAATCTTTTCTACTGATCGGGTATAGTTATTATTAATCAGTCGTGTTGCCTTCGGAGCAACCTATACAGGCATGAAAAATTATTCAAACTAGCAAACCGGTGCGAAAATTTCGCACTTTATTTCTTTACTTATTTACCTTAAAATATTATACCAATTCCACCACCCAATTTTAATTTTAATTCCTCAGGAACCAAATTTAGATTTTTGAGATAGTGAAACCAAAATCATTCAAAGAAAGTTTTCAAAATTAAATTCATGTTTGATACTGATTGTGAAGTAGATGAGCGGCCGTCGTAAAAGAAAGTATTTTTGTTGATGGCTTTGGCTGAAAAGTAAAAACAATATTAGAATTGAATTTCCATTAAAGGTCCAGGCTCGAAATTAACTCAGAGACATATTTGGTTCTCATGCCAGTTTATTAAAATATTTCAATATACGTGACCATAGTCAATTAACAGAGCGTAATAAGTCTTTAACGAAAACTTTCTGGAGTGGGGAAACATTACGGAGAATCAGGCCGGGCCCTAGGCCCGAATACCTCTTGAGCTGTTACATGTCTTATGTGGTCAGTAAACAGTAAGAAAGTGTTCACTCCCAAACTGAAGCTAAACGAATGACAATTCCTTTGGCGTTGAATTATACGCCAAGTCCAAAGTTCTATGAAAGAGAATGGTTGCATTACTTTTAAGAATATTCACATGTACATTTTTAAAAAGTGACGAGTAACTTATTGACCGTTGTTAGAGAATGTTGGCATGATTTCGCCAAGATTTAGACCCATGGGAAAATAACTAACTAAGCACATATTTTATTTGATAGTTGATGTAAAATTGGTGACAAGAGGTTGTAGGAGTTACATTTCGATGTAAGATTAAAAGAGACCGAATTAATTATTTTCTGGTTTCCCAAAACAAAAGGATAGAAAAAAGTCAAAACATTATTATCTACAGAGCGAAAAGAATTTTCAGTACGTTAAGCTTGTTGAGTGAATACTGGGAACAGATCAAAGATTTTGTATCAGTTACATTGATAAAGGGATGAAAGGGACGATATAAAAATTAGAAAACGTATAATGTAAAATTTATTATTTATAGGTTAAAAACAGTTATTCCATTATACTTTAAATAGTTGATTTAGATTAAAGAATTTAATTTATAATTTTATTTATTTAGAGAATTTACCTATCCTTTAAAGAGAAAAATATAATTTTTATAATATGTGATAATCTATATCACACTGATATATATAGAAGAAAGTAAAAATGACATCGCAATCCTTTCATTCAAATTTTACAACACCGTGTCTTTACTTGTATTATTAAAAAATCGGGATGTAGTTGGATTCTAAACACATATTACTTAATTTACTGTTATTATTTTCCCCTGATGTATTAATATTCAGTATAGCAACGAAAAGCGTTCATTCTAAAAATAGAAATTGTTTTGTTTTATTTAATGAGATTTAAAAGAAAAAAATCTTTCAAAAATCAATAAGATTATGGAAAAAATTTTATTTTCTTCATCTTCAATACACTGTTGCGATTATGATGTAAGTTTTCCCGTTCAATGATCCTTTTTATTATTTTATTCAGTTGAAATGCACGCATGGGGTAAAATTTTATTTTATTTATTCCCATACATTACTTTAGTTATGACATCAGTTTCGAGCGTTACTTTAAGGAAAACTGGACTGTTAGTATTAAGAAGATGATTATGCATAATATAAATATTATGTGTTCAAAAATACAAATTTTAACAAAGATACTCCTAAACATTTTTATTTGTTTGTTCAGTTTATTAACCGGTCCCCTTTTAGCTTCTTAGACAAAATCTTTACCTCAGCATATGGGGTGTAACATTCTCTTTATGCCCACGACGCTCCAAGAGAACACATCAAGTATTTCTCTAGATATTCCAGACAACGCTGAAACTCGAAATCGCCACATTCTTTTGTTGACCCATCTGCCATTAGTTTTCGTACAGGATTAGTGCCCTTGCTGTAGAACGACATCTACAGGCAAAGTAAATTGCGCTTGGGAGAAATGACTTCTAAATAATTTAATCTTGCACGATACAGGCACTATACTCCTGTTGTAAGCACAAAAATGGTAAATAGTATGTTGTGGTCATCATAAAACTTCCTTCTCTATTGTTCTATAAAAATTCAAGTACACTAGTGTACAAAATTAAAGCGACAGTCTGTTTTCTCGTTCTCTCCTTTTTGCACATATTTTTTAAACAAATAAACCTATGAACATAAAATTTGGATAGCCTGTTCATTTTCTTATTATTAACCAAATTTTATGTAACTTTAGCATAAGAATAATTTTTAAGCTAATAAATATTCATTTTTCTCTCAAATGTAAGCTTTGGAAAAAAAGAAAAATTTCAATTATTTTAGGAAAGAACTCTTCATGAAAAGTGGTGTTAAGGATGCATTAGAGATAGGTGAAGAGGCACACGCATCCATATGTTAGATTACAACCAAATCTTTCTACTTGTATTCACTTTTCTGTTTCTTATTTTTTTCGCATGCGAATAGCTTTTTAAAAAATAAACATACAAACATAAAAACTGAATAAGATGTTCAATATAAAACTATTTATCGACATTTTTATTATTCTGGTGATGCTCATAGTTTACAAATTATTATATATATTTTTTAAGTCATAAAAGTAAAAGAAATGCTAATATGGAAAGAAAAATCGAGATTTAGTTTAACATTTGAAGGCATGAGCATCTTTACTTATCTCTAATGCACCACTTTAACACCACTTTTCATTAAGTGTTCTTTCCTAAAATTATCGAAATTTTTCATTTTTTCCAAAGCTTACTTTTGAGAGAAAAATGAATATTTATTAGCTTAAAAATTATTCTTATGCTAAAGTTACATAAAATTTGGTTAATAATAAGAAAATGAACAGGCTATCCAAATTTTATGTTCATAGGTTTATATTTGTTTAAAAATAATGTGCGAAAGAAGAGAACGAGAAAACATGTTGTTGATTTCATTTTGTCCACCAGTGTAGTTATAATAGTTATTTTCCATAATGAATGCAGACGATTTTCATCCTGGAGAAGTTATTTAGGCCTAGGGCGATTCTCAAAATGTAGGAGCATTAAACATTAACAAGCAATGTCTTAAATATGCTTTATTTAGAGAAAACAACTAATTATTTAGAAAATAAATTATACTAAATGTTTTTATACATCTTAGGATATCAGATCATCAAATTGTTATTTAATATTTACTTAAAAAAATAAAAAAAAAATTACACAATTTGAGTCACACAATTGTGTAATTTATTGAAGTGTATTTATTGAAAAGAAATTTTACAAAAACAGATGTAAATATTTAGAAACAATTTAGAAATTATTTTAAAGAAAGATAAGAATGTTTAGATTACTTACTTAATATAGTTTGTGTTAAAATAGAATTGGTTAGATCATTACATTTAGACATAACAAAATGCAAAATCTTTCCTTCTGTATACAAGCTCTGTTTATTTTCAAAAATCATTAAACCAGTATCACTTTCTGTTGAAAAAATTATCAGACAATCATCACTTTCCTATGCTTACTCATTTTCCGTTAAAATCACCTGAAAATAAGTTATAACTTTTCTGGTGCTACATTTTGAATCAGTTACCGTTTTGGATGTCCAAAATTTACCCTTTTAGTTGAAAATGATAAACTTTTAAGATGTTTATACAAATCTTTTACAATAAATTACATCAATTCTTGTGCTTAAACAAAATTCCAGTGAAAAAAAATTCATGTGAATGAGAATTACATTTATATTTATTATTAAAGCTTAAATTTATGGTGTGTGTTCTGCGCTCACCTTTTGAAAATTGCCCCCTAGAAAAATTTTAGGTCTAGGACCCTAGCGTAGACAATCGGTCTTAAAAGCCTACAACCAACCCAGAGAAGTTATAACACTCATTGTCGAAAAAAAAAGTCAATTTCGTGACATGTGAAAAAATTCATTTTTTCTTTTAGGATTTATTTATTTATTTTTGAAAACAATCTATAATTAACAGTTCATAATTTTTAACACTTTCCAACAAGGTTGAAAAGTGTTAATGACTTCGGTTTGTCTGTATGTGTCAGTCAGTCTGTCTGCGCTTTAACTCCCGTAAATATTTATGGAATTTCCTGAAACTGATATGTTACTCAAGCTCACTATCGGATGTTCCCTACTGAAAATGGAGTGCGTACCTCTACTGATTTACGTACAGGGACACCCAAAAGTATTCCAAAACAATGTGTTCTGTGGGAGTTATTTCTACAAAGCATCTTTTAATGCCTTCACTGTACAGAAATATTAATGATATTGAAATACGTTATTCAAGTTCACTATCGGATGTTTCTTATGTAAAATGGAGTAAATACCAGCACTGGTTTGTGTATAGGAACACCCGAAAGTATTCCAAAGCATTGCATTCTATGAGATGTATTTCTATAAACCAAATTTTAATAACTTTTATAAAATTAAACATAATTTAGGCGTCTCATTAATATATTAAAACCAATGTAACATTTAAAATGAGATAAAAAAAAATATAAAAAATACAAAAATTTTTGTATTTTTTATCTCATTTTAAATGTTACATTGGTTTTAATAACTTTACTTTGCACAAAACTTAATGAAATTGAAATATGTTATTAATATGCACAAAATATTGCTTTCTATAGAATATAGTATGATTAGCATTAAGTTTACAGGGCCACACGAAAATATTCAGTTACTTTAAAAAATATTAATAAAAATTTGCTGGAGTTGCACTTTCGTTTATACTAAGGATTTTTAACACACTCTAACAATTTTAAAGTGTGAATATGATTTCAATTTGTGTATGTGTCTGTCTGTCAGTCTGCCCGTCCGTCTGTCTGGCCACGGTCTAACTCCCTAAAATACTTAATTTTTTGAAACTGATATATGTTATTCAAGTTCACTACCGCATGTTCCCTGTTGAAAATTGAGTGAATACCTCTGCCAGTTTGTGTACAGCGACACCCGAAAGTTTTCCCAGAGCCTTGTGTTCTGAGAAAGGTATTTCTATAAACCATATTTTAATACCTTTACTGCAAACAAATCTTAATAAAATTGAAATATGTCATTCCAGTTCACTATCGAATGTTTATTATGTAAAATTGCGTAAATACCAGCACTGGTTCGTGTACAAGAACACTCGAAAGTATTCCAAAGCATTGCGCAAGAAGTATACAATATTCTTGCTCTAGAATATTGTATGATGAGCATTAGATTTACAGGGACACACAAAAATATTTAGTTTAAGAAATATTAATAAAAATTTGCTGGAATTGCACTTTTGTTTAGATTAAGTGTTTTTAGCACTTTCAAACAATTTTTAAGTGTGAAAATGATTTTAATTTGTATATTTGTCTGTCCGATTGTTTAACTTTCTACCTGTCTGTCTGTCTCCCACCCCAGCGTCCGTAAATATTTTCAGAATTAAAAAAAAATGTTATATATTAGTCAAGTTCACTATTGAATGTTTCCTGTTTAAAATGGCATTAATATGTCCTGTACAACTAGTTTATGTACAGAGACAACCAAAAAAATGCCAATACATTGAGTTTTAAGAGATACATTTTTAAAAATCACATTTAAATAATTTTCTATTGTAAAAATCATAAAGAAATTTTTATGTATTCTTAATATTGTAACATATTTTGTAATATGAATAACCTTCAGATTTACAGGGCTACACTAAAATATTCAAATTCAGTCAGGGCTGCAATTATAATCTAACGGTTGCATTTTTTTTTTGTGTGTGTGTGTGAGTGTGTGTGTTACTAAGCCTTTTTAACACTTTCCAACAATGACTAAGAGTGATTACGAGTTTAATTAATCTATGTGTGTATTTTCAGTGCTTCTGTCTGTTGTGTGATAACGTAGGCAAAGAATATGGAAAGATACATGATACAGCAAATACGTGCCGTTGGAAAGTGTTAACAATCAATGCGTACTGCATGTTTTTTTGTTCTTGTTAATACAGCAAGTATGAGACAAAATTTAGCATAAATGTACATAACAAATAAACAAATCGACAAAAATATTGGCAAAATTTGATCATTTTAGCTGTTACATGAGTTTTTTGTTGAGCTGAAACCTAAAAAGGAAACCAGTTATTCTCTATCACGTATAGATTTTCAGCAATACGGATTCTCTACGAACACATTTTTCTTTCTTCTTTTTTTTTTAAATTATTTGTTTTAAAATAATGCAATAGTTATTTTGTGCTCAATACATAATGTACACCATTCTGTTCCATAGAACTTCGTTCTGTCTCTATAGAACTTATTTTTAACCTAATATTTATTCATTTAATAAACTCTTTCAATCCGTACTTAAGGTATGCACATCATCTGCGTCAAACTGAACTTTGATTCTAAGTGTATCAGCAATTTTCTGTATTTTGCGCTAGTTTAGTGTGTAGAAGTAAAATGTATGATAAGAGGAAGGCAGTCTTGAAACGTTCTCCAATTTGCAATATTTAAATGACTTCAATTATAGAATGTAATCATTAATCAAGATTTTTTTTTTTTCCTCTCTAAAGGATATGTTTAAATCTCAAAATTTTCTCGTCAATTAAAATAAAATCATCATAAAAAGCATTATTAATGAAAACTATTTTAGTTCTCTTTTAGGAGCAAATAGGAACATATGAGGAGCAAAAATTCAAACCGTGTTTTCTCCTTCGGATACAATTTTTCAGGCAACACAACTAATAAATTAAAAAAAATCTGCAGTGACTCCACTTGACTTTCCGAACATTGAGTCATTAACAGTTTTGTAAATAAAATAAAGAAAGAGGAGTTGTTAAGGGCACTGTCCCGAAAGAGTTTAGAAATGACACGCTAGTATAAAACCTATGTAAAATGTTTAGAGAGATTTTTCATTCGCATTTTAATATTTTTGAATTTTGTTTTTTGCACATGATATTTGAGATCAAATCACAAGCCGCCTTTTTATTAAATTTTCGATTTCTCTTATTGTTTGATTGTGATTTTAACTGCAATTTTGGAACTTTGGAAAACTAGGGTATTGTTCTATTTACAACTTTATAATAATAAACCCGTGAAATATCCTTAAAAATTAAATTTTAATCGGTAGGCCTTAAAGTTCGAAGTTTTCAAATACTTTTTTTCCATAATTTTTACTAATTTCGTAAATCAAAAATACTTCTAGAGATATTGCGAATTTTTGTGAAAATACTGAAAAATTCTTAAAATCTCCGCCTCCCACCGGATCCTCCTTATCTGCGTGATTGATTAGACAGTCCCCACTCTTTTTCATCCCTGTACCCCAGTAACAAAGCAGGTGGTTGTAGTGTGAGAGGGGGTGTCTAACAGAAAGGAAAGGAAAGCAAAGATTGTTATTTCCTCACAAGTGCACTTTTAGAGTCAAAACGTTTCGTTCCTAAATTTCTTCATTTGAGTTTGAGTAGTAGTTTTTAATTTAAGTTACATAATTTTTAACAATATTAATATAATTCTTCCCCTTGCCTTTTCGGACTAAAAAACATACAATTTAGGATTTTCCTTAAAGGTTAAACAAAAGAAAAAAAAAAAAAAAACTGTATATTTATGAAAATATAAAGACTTTATTTTTTTTTAATTAATTAATTAATTAATTTTTTATTTTATTTATTTAGTTTTTGCGGGAGGTTGAAAAGAACAATCGCAGGCTAAAAAGAAAAGCTAACCGAAAAATATTAAATTTTATATACTGGAAATTTAAAAAGAGAAAAAGTAAAAGTATTGGTATCGTTATTACAATGAAGGCGATTGACTGCACTAGGGTCCTAGGCCTGAGGGGAGGGGCCTTCTGTGTGCAATGGGGGGGGGGACTTTCTAAGGGCATACCCCGCATTTATTCGTCTTTCGGAAAAAACCACGGAAAACTCAGAACGGCTAGGCTGACGAGTGCACCTGGGATCGAACCCGGCACTTCACGTCTACCAGCTTCGAGGACAGAATCTCTCAGCCGCTGGTAGGCCGAAAAAAGGAAGGAGATTCTTTATTTAGATGAGTATTTTTTTATTATATGTTCTTTCCAGGAAGTAAAGGAATAGCCAAAAGACGAAAAAATAAAAGTAAAAAATTCCCACTTTGACTAACGGACATTCAATTTGACATTTCACTGGAAAAGTAAAGTTTGAAAAATTCTTTTTAAATTCAAGGGAAGATGCCATATTGGTGGAGGGTAGACGGGCAGGGAAATACAAAATACATTTTATAGCGATTATTCGTTACCTTGCCTTTTCAGACTAAGGTACACAATTTAGAATTTTACTATTGGGGGATTAAAAATAAATAAATAAAGCTGTATATTTTCGGATATTCGTATGAAAAGAATAATAGTAGGCTAAAAAAAGTAACCAAAAAATATTAAATTTTAAATGCTTGAAATTTAAAAAGATTAAAAGAAAAAAAAAAAAAAAAGAAGAAGAAGAACAAAGGTGCTTTGTCTTTTTACTTTCTTCTGTACTCAATAGAAGAAAATTGTGGATTTGTAAAAATTTTCTATTTTCTTTTGATAGATTTACACGTTTTGAAAGATCCAGAACGCGATTTATCTATTTTTAGGAAACGTCTGTCTGTGTGTGTGAGATAAAAATTTCATTCCAATTATGTCCCAGGAACTACTGCTCAGATTTACCAATAAATTTATATGTAGTTCAATCTTGACATAAACTGAAGCCTATCAATTTTTTGTGCTAATCGCTCAACAGGTGGCACTTTTACACAGCAATTTTCACAATATCAGGGAATGCTATATCTCATGAACTACTGCGTAAAATTTGATATAAGTGCATATGTCGATGCACTTTGACATGAGTTAATGCTTTTTACATTTGGTGTCAATAGTTCAACAGGTGGGGCTACTATAAAGCTATTTCTGATATTTTAGGGAAAGCTTTATCTCAGGAACTAATGCACAGATTTACATATAAATGTATATGTAGATTCACCTTAACCTAACTTAATGTCTATCAACTTTTGATGCCCGTCCCTCAATAGGTGACACTGTTATACTACGATTTCCGCAGTTTACAGAAGGCTCTATCTCTGGTTCTGTTGCGTATAGTCGAACTAAATTTGATATGTAAAAAGGCAGAAATTTAAAATGCTGAGTCAATTTGGGTTCATATCGGCCGACAGGAGGCGCTGCTTTATTGAAAATGTCCCCGAGAACAGGATGTACGCTATCTGCACGGTAAAAATTTACTCACGTTGGCCATTTCGTGTAATACGTCTCTAAGATGAAAAAAAGTCAGCATTCAAAATGTAAATAATAATAATAATAAATAATTTGTATTGCATAAATTTCTATAGGAAAATACAGAAGAAAGTTTTTTTGCTAGCCACAACATACTAGTTTTAAATGAGTGTTTTTCATTATCTGTCACTTTTCAAGACATAAAGGAGAAAATAAAAATAAAATTTCCAGCTTCGACTTTTTTCGAAGAATTTTTTTTTTTTTTTTCCCCGTTATTTCTTCATGAATATATGTGGTAGCCTCATAAAAATTTATACAGATAATGAGAAAAATATTCTTAATCACATGCTTCAGCCAAAACGCATTTAAAGCATTATTTTTTAAAGTGTGGTTGAAAATATTTTGTCTGTTGTTTATTTTTTTACTTGTCCCCTTTTCCTCTTCAGGACGCAACTTTTACTGATATACATGAGATATAACATGTTTTCTACACTACTAAAGTTTCAAGAAGACTAATAAAGAATTTTTTTTAGATTTTTGACAAAACGCCTGAATTCGAAAGTGTCCAAATACTTATTGGTAGATAGTGTATGTTTGCAAAGGTACCAATCGTATTCATATACTTCAGTTTTCTTTTGAAAAGTACTGCTTTCATTTTCCAGTGGTGTAATTGCTTATGGTGTAATTGCTGTGTAATTTTCTACAGTTTTTCTTTTTAGACACGATTTCTAATCAATCAATTCCTGTCCCCTCTTCCTCCTCATCTTACATGTTTATTTTATATTGAACTTCGTAAATATGTTATTTAATTATTTTATGTATTTGTTTATTACAGAGACTAGACTTAAATCTTTTTTGCATGTGTGAAATAATTCCAAGCCATTTTGTCTCGTTTTTTTTTTTTTTTTTTTTTTTTGAAAAAATGTCCCCCCCTCCCCCTCTAAAAAAAAAAAAATATATATATATATATATATCTAATAATCTGATTACCTTGTGTATATTAAAAAAATATATAAATAATAAATATATATACGTATTGTATAAAAATATATATCTAATAATCTGATTACCTTGTGTATATTAAAAAAATATATAAATATATAAATGTATATATTGAATATTCTTTTGAATTAGGCCTATGTTGCGTATTGTATATTTCCTAAAATACTGAAAAATATTTCTATACAGCATAGTTTGGGCAAAATGGGTGAGTATTTGTATAATGCATGTAATATACTTTTTTTTTTTTTTTTTTTTTTCTTTTTTTTCAAGTATATTGACCATCTTTTCCAATGTCATTATCAGAAATAATATTTTTAATACAATTCTAGTTCTTTACACTGACTCATTCGTGAGATAATCTTTAGAAAGCGAAAATTTGCCCTATGCTGTCATGTTAATATATATTTTTTTTTCTACCTTGTTTTGGATGCTGTGAATGTTTCGGGCCTTGGCACAAAGAGATATTTAACTGTTGCTATCTTTGCGACAGAAAAAATTCACTTTGAATGTTTCGTAGTCTACCAGGCCCTTGAAAAAGTTAGAATACAAATATGCTGTTATCTAAGTCCAATTTGTTTTATTTCATTTTGCTTTAACTTTATTTCATTTTTCATTTGGGTAGACTTTGATATTGATGGTATTAACTGTTTGAATTACTAATAAAATTTAATAAATTTTATATTACTACTGAATGCTACGGTTATATATATATATATATATATATATATATATATATATATATATATCATTTAACTTGTGAAATTTTAAAGTAAAAATTTCAAAATCCATATAGTTCGTGCCATTATAATAAATAACATTTTAGAATTCATCTGACTTATTTGCGCTTGCTCATTTTTTATACAATATTTATAAAACAAGATGTAGACCTATGCCCCTATGTTAAAAAAAAATAAATAAATATCGAATAATTCCCGAAATTTCGAAAAAGAATTTTAAAACTCAATAGAATTTATGTCAGTATCCCAAAAAATATTTTAAAACTGGTCCGACGACTTTATAATGATTCCTTCTTCAGAATATATTAGTTTACTAACTAACGTACAACCAGACACATTTATGGTTCAACCATTCGTTTTAAAGGTATTGGCGAGCTCTTTTGAAAGATACCCATCATGAAAATTTACTCCCATCAAGGGGGGGAGGCGTGGCTCGTGCACATACAAAACTTTTTTCCCAGTTGACTATCTCTATTATAAATGATTCTTGTAAATTTCATAATGTTTATTAAAAAATAATTTCCTTATGCACATTTATACAAAATTTTGTCCTATACCACCATGTTAAAAATTTAGAAAAAGCGGGATGGCAACGCAACCTGTAAGACAATTTTTACCAAAAGTTGATAGGCACTAATTTATATCAAGGTGCAACTACATACCAATTTGTATGAAATTCTTTGCAGCAGTTCCTGAGATAGAGTTGCCACAAAATTTTCTCTCACACACACACGCAGACAGACAGATAGACATTTTCTAAAAATGGTCCAATCGTGTTCTACATCTCTCAAAACGTGTAAATCCATCAAAAACCCGAGATCGAAAATTTTTACGAATCCGATACCCTCTTCTATTGAATATAGAAGAAAGTAATAAATAAATTTCAAATAACTCACGAAGTTTTCAAAGTAGAATTTTGAAATAACTATACGGTCAATGCCATTATGATAAATAATATTTTAAATGCAATCCTACATTCTACTATTACATTCTTATACACTGCTTCATTCATGAGATAATCTTTACAAAGGAAAATTTTGCCCTATGCTGTCATGTTAAAAAATATTACATTTCATTTAACTCATGCAATTTTAAAGTAGAATTTTCAAATTTCATATAGTTCATGCAAGTATCATAAATAATATTTTAGAATTTATCCGACTTCTTTACGCTTATTCATTCTTGATACAAGCTTTACAAAGCAAAATGTTGAGCCTACGCCATTATGTTAAAAAATTTTTGAATTTCGAATAACTCCCAAAATTTTCAAAATACAATTTTCAAATTTAATAGGGTTAGTATACCAGTATTCTAAAAAATATTTTAAAACTGGTCCGATAAGTTTAGCATAGGAGCCCCTTGGCAGCTTTTAAACTGTTGTTGTCATTTTGGCGATGAATTAAATTGTTATCGCAATTGCGTAAGTAAAGATCTTGGCTAGAAACATCGGAGCTACGACGGTGCCAAATTTCAAAATTCGTCAAGGAGTTCTAAACTGAATCAATTTTTTTAGCCCGATTTTTCTCAAATTTAATTATTTAAAAGAAAATGTGCGTACATTCAGTTTTTATTCGATATAAAAAAGAAATATATTTGAATATATATAAAGGTCAATTTTTAAGTCTTTTATGTTTTTCAAGTGTTACTTGTTTTTTATTTTACTCTTTACTTATGAGCAGGACAAAAAAAAAAAAAAAAAAAAAAGGCGCGCACGCTTGCTTAGATACTTTCATTTTTCTTTTCAAAAATCACCAATTTTAAAATTTAAACGTAGGGATTTAACAGAGAGTAATATTTGCCGGATATATCTGAAACACTGATGTCAGGTGGATACCGATATGCGGCATTCGGCAAAATCGCTATTCGTTTCGTCCTTATTTTTAAATGATTAAATTGAACAATTTCCAAATATATATATAATTTTTTAAATCCCTCCTTGTAGATATTAACTTTTTTAATTTTTATGGAGTAGTTTTGAAGTTATGCAAATTACAGATCATGAATAATAAAATCATTCTGTGCATAGTCTTTATACTTTTAATAATTTTTTAATAGTTAAACTTATGTTACAAAATTTCTTTATTTTTAGAAATTTTCATTTTCATTTTCATTTTTTTTTTTTTTTTTTTTTTTTTTTTTAACTAAGTTTAATCTTTTTCCATTTATTTTAATTTATTAGAAATTGACATCACTATTTTAGAAACTTTATTTGCAGTAATTTAAAAAATGTTAATTATAAATATTTTAAATAGAATTTCTCAGCTAACTAATCATAATCCGCGATTGTAATGAAATGCTCGCCCTCTGGTGGGCTAAGGTGAAATTATCACACAACTGCATATCCTCATATTATGCAATCGACTTTCCATGATGAAATGGCGGAGAAAGAATAATAATTACACGTGGCTGTTATATTTACTAACAACTGCAGTGTTCAGAGAGCGCCATCTATCGATCATTACAAACGCGGATAAATGCATGCAAGTTTGCTTTTATTTTTTTTCAATTTATAACAATAACAATAATAATAATAATAATAATAAATGTATCATTCTATCCGCGATTGTAATGATCGATAGATGGCGCTTTCTCAGCACTGCAGTTGTTTGTAAACATTATAGACACGTGTGTTCCATTAGTGTTCTTTGTTATTCTACTTAATATTCGTACTATAATTTCTCCGCCATTACATCATGGAAAATTGATTGCTTTTGGAAAAAATACTTCAGTTTATTCAAAGTTCGATCGGAAGTAGATTTTTAACTGAAGTTGAACAAATATTAGTTTCAAATCATCTGATTAATTCTTTACTTCCATTAGCCGAAGCAACTGAAATTTTAAATTTGTCATTTGGAAATAAATGGAAGCTCAATTCTGGATTTCTTGATCCTTTGGAGTTAGATTGTAGCACACAACAGTATGTGTTATCTTTTTTACCGTATTTATTCATTTTTATTCAATAAATATATGTGAAACTAAATATCGGCAAGCAATGGCGGACGTATGGAATTCGAATTAAACCACGTTTATTGTAATTTCACCTTAGCCCACCAGAGGGCGAGCATTTCATTACAATCGCGGATACTGAGGCTGTCCAGTTCCTTTAGTACAATATTTCTGATATTAATTTTAATTATTTAAAAATAATAATAATTGCACGTTCGTTTTTTATTTATTTTTATTTTATTTTTTGACACAAAGAAAAATATATTTACTTAGATATTCATTTTTGGCATCAACTTCCTTTTTTTCTTTTTTATAATTTTAAAGTGGGTTTTTTATGACCTTTTGAATCAATTATCCGGTTGAACTAAAAAATACGGCATTAGCTAGATTTACCGTTCTATACTGTAGCTATTCCATTTAATTAGAACGAATTTTCTAAATTTTATTTTAATTAATAATGTAGTAATAATAATTTCACTTTTTTTTTTTTTTTTTTTTTCCCGACATAAAAATAAGTATAATTACGCATATATTTTTGGCATTAATTTCTTTCTTTACATTTTTTTAAAAATAATTTTCCAAGTTTAAGTAGGATTTTTATTACTTTTGAAGCAATTATTCGATTGAACACAAAAATACAGAATTACCTAGATTTCGTTTTAATACATAAGTGTACCAATTTTTGAAATAATCCGGACTAAAAATCCGTATAGATACAGTTACAATCGTTTAGCTCTTTATATTTAGATGACAAAATAAAAAAGTTTTGAACGTCCATTCAAGGTAATAGATAAAAATTGGTAACGAAGACAAAATCGCTATCTGAAAGAAATTGTTCGACCTGTCTTACTACTACAACTAAGGTGCCTCGATAAGTAATATAGGCACCCTAACTACTATTAGTAGTCGTAGTAATAATCAGGGCCCAACTATGATTTTTCGAGACCCGGGGCACTGATGCTAGTTGGAGGCCCCTTACCCTACTCTAAAGATTTCACCAAAAGGACCAGTTCTCAAAAACAAAGATAAATAAATAAATAAAGTGCATTTTTAAAATTTTTCCTTCAACTACACCTTCTATTTCCTCATTTTTTTAGCAACCTATAACAAAATCATTAGTTTTATGTTCAAGACAAATGAAAAACTGAAGTACATTGATCAGCCAATGTTTAGGAAATTAGTCACAAAATTTAATAATTGTTTATGCTCTCTAGTAAAATATAAAAATTTAATCAATTTTTGTTTTAATAGACATATAATGAAAAAAAAAAAAAATTATACTATTACTTCTCAGTTTTTGGAAATGAGGCCCCTTAAATTTGGAGGCCCTGGGCCAGTGCCCCGTGTGCCCGTGCCATAATCTGGCCCTGGTAATAATAATAACCTGTGATACTATATATATATATATATATATGAATCAATACTATACATATATGCATGTATACATGTGTTTTTACATGCATTCATTACATAATATTGAGGTTCGTTCAATAACGCACTGTCTTTTTATCAAAAGACAAATCAGTAGTGAGGGAGTTTCTTGACCACCCTTTTGTATTGGGGTGGATTTTTCCCCCCACTACTTTTGGGGGGACGAAAATAACCCCGCCTCTGTGATTATCATTTACTCTCATATTGACCGCCGAAATAGTTAACGTTCCTAATTGGACAAAAAATGTCACACTAGGTTAAAGGCGGGGTAAGTTTTGTACTTCAACTGAGCCTGTTTTTTAGTTTCATTTTCTCCAGCAGAGAGTTGATCGGAAACGAGACAGTGCCCTTAAGCAAACAAAAGAGAAAAAACCATAATAGAGTGTTTGAGTATTTTTCTCCATAAATTACATGACGTTTTATTGAACACTACTGAACTCTGAGCCCATAGATCATAATGATAAAGAATTTTTCGCCGAGTCCCTGTAAAAACCTATAAATGCTAGATTCATCAAAATGCTTACAGTTAGTGCAACAGGGATTTATAATATTCATATAAATTTTCAGCTCCATTGAGTAAGGCGTTTAGACGTTATCGCACTTTTAAAAATTGGGTCCCCTAGGCCATAATGATAAAGAATTTTTCTTGGTGTCCCTGTAAAAAAACTATAAGTGCTGGATTCACCAAAATCAATAGGGTTCGTACTAGGGTGACTTACAATATACGTACCAACTTTCAGCTTATTCGAGCAAAGCGTTTAGACGCTAGCGTGTTCACTCACAGACATACACACATACATACGCACACACATACACATACATACATTATCGCAAAAATAGTGAACACGGACTCAGGGGACCTCGAAACGTACAGAAACATCAAAATCTCCAATTCGGATTTTTGACATGATTACAATACTTTCCTCACTATAGTGTTCGGAAAGTAAAAATAATTAAACTTAAAACCTAATTATCGTTTTTTTAGATGTATTACTAGGTACTAGAAAAATATGTAGACATATCTAGGAAGATATATAGACACACTATCTTTATGTTAAATTTAAAGAAAAATTCCTAACTTTTTTTTTTTTTTTTTTTTTTTTTTTTTTTTGAGAAAACACGGTTTGAATGTTTGCTCCTCATATACGGACGGAGTATTTGAATAAAAAGATTTTAGAAATAAAATGAAGAAAAGAAGATAAGTGAATCTTATTACTAATGTGTTATAAGCAATATTAACAATATTTAATGAATAGGTGTTCTCAATGTCAAACTATGGATTTATGAAATGCAGTTGCGTCATACTGTTGCGTGAATAATTCTGACCGTTCTATATTAAGACTTTCAAAATAGGCGTTTAGAGTCATTTTTGACGCTGGTTATCAATATACTGTCAAAATTTCTCTAAACCGAACTATTGAGCCGCTAGTTGGTACAAATGGGGATGGTGCTAGCAGACAAATTTAAGTTTTTTAACATTTCAAAATATGCATTTTTTTCACCTTCGACACTGCTTACGAATATGTTATTTATACTTTTCTATGTCGAACCGTTTTAGCCCTAGAAGGGGGGGGGTATCAAAAACTATTTGGGGTTAAAAATTTATTAGCGGTAGCACCTCAGGTGTACGGTTCCACTTAAAAGAAAAAAAAAAAAAACTTTAACATATTTGTAATCACCATAAGAGAGAGAGAAAACGTATACAGTAGAACCTCGATTATCCGAACCTCGATTAACCGAAACTCACCTCGATTAACCGAAACTCTCCATTAACCGAAGTCGGTTTCTTCTTCACTTTTTTTTTTCACTTTCTACTATCATCCAAAAATTTCTCTTAACAAACATGTATTTTTAAAGTTTTTTTTTTTTTTTTTTTTTTTTTCCCACATTCCTTTTGTATGCAAGCCATCCTTTCCAAACTACGAGTGCTGATAAATATTTTAGATGATTATTGATGAATTCTCGATTATCCGAAAATTTCGATTATCCGAAGTTCGCTCGCTCCCAATTACTTCGGATAATCGAGGTTCTACTGTATTTTGAAATTTTCAGTCGCTAAAGGGTTCCTATATTAGAGCTGTACCCTGTGGGTTTCTCCCCCTTTATACATTACACACACACACACACACACACACACACACACATATATATATATATATACAGGGTGTTCCATAAGTCTGTAGACATTTTAAAAATTCATAATTGAAGGAATTGATAGAACTGAACGCAGTTTGTGAAAAAATCATTCTCATGAAGGGGTATTTTTTTTTGGGGGGGGGGGGGGGGGAAAGAAAAAATAATAATTAAGCTATTTGTCGATAGAGGGCTCTGTGCGTGCGTGACCAGATCACACATTTTCATGATCAACTGTACTTATTCACATGCACATGTTTACGGGCCTATAAATCCTATTCCATGTGACCGTCGTCACCACACATGTCAGTTTGCAAACGAGTTATAACACTGCTCACTGCAGCTTTTAGTTGACGGTTTCTACCTGAGGGAAATTATCACCAATACCGCTTTATCCACCCAGTCAGTATCGCCATTAAAACTTCATATGTAGGCACAAGTAGGCGATAAAACAAGAAGTAAGCTGTTCTAATCGCAAAATGGTGCAATTTATAGGACTTTCATTTGCATATTTCTCTTTCACATCCGTGAGAAAAATTTAATTATTTGGTCTAACTGTCGTCTACAAAAAATTTTATAAATATATATATTTTACCCCTCCCCCCCCCCCCCCAAAAAAAAAAAAAAAAAAAAAAAATCCCCCTTCACGAGAAAGTTTTTTTAGAACGTGTTCAATTCTATCAATTCCTCAAAAGTTATTAATTTTAAAAATGTCTACAGACTAATGAAATATCCTGTATATATAATGTGTAAGGAGAGAGAATTTGATGACGGTATATACTTTTTTTAGTTATTCATTCTTTTTGTATTTCAAATAGAAATTAAATTTAACACTTTAAAAATTTTTTAGAAAAATGAACAAATTAAAAAAAAAAAAAAAAAAAAAATGCCGTTATATTTCAAGCAATTCTCAATCAAATAAAAATGTTCATTAACGAAGTTATTGATTTCTTGATTCTACTAAGCAAAAATTTAAATACGGCTAACAAGAAAATGTAAAAAGAAAATTATGTTTATATCATTTTTAATTGTTGGACATTAAAATTTTATAAAACTCTAAAGAAAGATTAAGGATTCTTCACTTACCTCCTCATAATCATCTTAAATGCTTGTCCATCCATCCAAAAATAATTCCTATGCTAGTCCAATATAGTCGGATTCATGAAATATGGCCTTGATAAAAAATATCCGTAATTCGAACGCTCTATAAAAGTTATATATCACAATTTTCATTCGATAAATTTAGATTTCACACTCACAAATAAAATTGAAAATGATATTGTTCACATTAAGCAAGAACTATAACACTTTAAAAAATATACACACAATCCAAAAATCTTGAAAGTTTAACTTTTAAAATAAAGTTCTTCAAAATAGCAAAATAAAAGTTAAACATATACAGCATAAAATTCCTTACAACAAACGAATTTATATGTCTTGCCAAAACCTTTTTACTTTTTCAATAATCTGTCAGTTTTTTATCAATAAATGGTGTTATACTCATTGAGTTAGAATATTAGAAAGAGGAAATACTGAGCGATCTATCGTCTGCTTCGAAATTTAGAAGCGAGCAAATCAAAAACTAGTGCAATCTTCTAAAAAAAAAAAAAAAAAAAAAAAAGATTAATGATAATTTATTCGATTCGAAGAGTGCTACCACCATAGATATAGTATTAAGGCATAGATTAAGGAAAAAGGAGAGGGAAAAATTGATACCTTTTTTTTTCGGGAAAAGCCACTCTAATGGCTGCCTTTTCCCGAGTAAATCACACACAGGAATGCACACGGATAATTTAGTAAATAAAATTGATGAATAATTTATTTACTAAAGATGAATGAAAAACTCCAGATACAGTTTCAAATTCATTTTTCTTTTTATTCTTTTTTTCAATACTCTCTAATGGCTTTTTTTTTCGACATCAAAATTTTTTGCTCGATAACATGGGGTTGATAGATCTATATTTATATTACTATATCTATGGCTACCATGAACGTACCGAAGTTTTTCGATGGTGAGAAATACAGTCGGCAGCAAAATTATTCGAGCGCTTGCAATAATTCCTATGTAAAAAAAAAATACACTTATACTGTTTTGTTAAATAAATCCTTGTCGAATCGTGTTCTTAGACTGACTAAGAGCATGCTTTGACAAGGATTTATTTAACAAAACAGTATTAAGTGTACCTCTTTTACATAGGAATTATTGCTAGCGCTCGAATAATTTTGCTGCCGACTGTAACATCATGTTGACGTAATATTTTAAAATACACTCATGTTTGTGAAAATTGCAACGGAATGGGAATATCAAAATGATATTTATTAGGCACATATATTATAGTAGGAAGAACAACAAAAGTATCCGAACACTAGCAAAAATTCCTATATAAAAAAAGTAGAGTTAATACTGTTTTGTTAAATAAATCGTTATCGAATCATGTTCTTAGTCAGTCTAAGAATATGATACGACAAGGATTTATTTAACAAAATAGTATTAACTCTACTTTTTTTACACAGGAATTTTTGCTAGTGTTCGGATACTTTTGTTACCGACTGTATACTGTATATTACTATTATTTTAAAAGTGTACAATACCTAATCTCGCCGCTAGCCAAAGCCCATGTCATTGTATGGAGAAATTTGTTTCCACAATGACTTATTACCTAATTTAAAACAAATATATACATATTTATTTAATTTTCGCCTTTAAAGAATTCACAATAGTTAAAGTAGTATTTTTTTTTTTTTTTTTTATTGACTTTTTTCACATTTATAATATTTTAATTTCTAGCTAAAAAATGCGAAAAATGCACTCGGTTATTTTTTCAACTCAAAAGTAAAATATTAAAAATTTAAAGAGTAAATAAATGAAGAGCACTCATTGAAAAATTAAGAAGTTTCTGAATGTGGAAACGAAATAATAATAATAATAATAATAATAATAATAATAATAATAAATCTGGAGTGACTCCACTCGACTTTCCGAACATTAAGTAATTAACAGTTTTGTAGATAAAGTAAAGAAAGAGGAGTTGTTACTATGGATCGTTCTATGGTGACTTACAATATACGTACCAACTTTCAGCTTATTCGAACAAAGCGTTTAGACGCTAGCGTGTTCACTCACACACATACACACACACATACATACATCATCATACAAATAGTGAAGACGGGCTCAGGGGACCTCGAAACGTATAGAAACATCGAAATCTCAAATTCGGATGTTTGACATGATTACAATACTTTCGTTCGGAAAGTAAAAAAAAAGAAAGAAAGAAAATTTTGGAGCAACCTCACTCGATTTTTACATCATTAAATAATTATTTTAATAATATTTTACATCATTAAATAACCGTTGTATAAATAAATTAAAATAAGAGAAGTCATTAAATAAAAAAAGAGGGTATTATAATAGAGAGTGTTTGAGTATTTTTCTGTTTAATTTAACGCTATTGCCTCTCAAATAGTTAGTTAGGTTGGTTAGATGTATTTTACGTCGCACTAGTGCTGCGCAATGCGCAATTGGTGACGGTCTGAGACTCACCCCTAGAGGTGGTCCGGAGACGTGCCACCACAATTTTGATCCTCTACGGAAAGGATGGCTCTCCCGCTTCGGTGACCCCTATGCCTCTCAAATGATTTGAGCCCATAGATCATAATGATAAAGAAATTTTCGCTACGCCCCTGTAAAATTCTATAAGTGCAACAAATGTGTACAGGTCGTTTAGACGCTATCGCACTTTAAAAAATTTGAGCCCGTAGGTCATAATGATAAGGAATTTTTCTTTGTGCCCCTGTAAAAAAATTATAAGAGCTAGATTAACTAAATTTATACAGTTCATGCAACGGTGACTTGTAACGTGTGTATAAAGTTTCAACTCAATTGAATAAGGCAATTAGACACTATCGCCCTTTAAAAATTTGGACTCATAGGACACAATTAAAAAAAAAATTTCTTTGTGTCCCTGTAAAGTGCTAGATTCACCAAAATCAATAGGGTTCGTGCCACGGTGACTTACAACATACGTACTAACTTTGAGCTCATTCGAACAAAGCATTTAGACGCAATCGCGTTTATTCATATACATGCATCATCGTAAAAACAGCAAATAGGCGACTCAGGGAACTCCAAAAAGTTTAGATCCACCCAAATCTCAAAGCCGGATTTTTGATATGATTACAATACTTTCTTTGCATATGTATGTTCGGTAAGTAAAAAAGAAAGAAAAAACTTAAGTAATGGGACATTGTTCGAAACAGATTTCTGCATAGAATAGCATGGACCATGTGGCTGTCGGCAAAGTGAAGTATCGCACGCTGTTAACGTACTGAGTTGGCAGCACAGTTTTCCACCACGCTATTTTGAAAATTTCTCCAGAGAAAAAGCGAAGGGACGTGACATTATTTTAAGTTGAAATTCTTACCATTGCCATTTCTGTCAACTAAATACATCGATATTTTATCCATCATTCGAGGCTACTCGTGATGCAAAGTTTTTTCAGTTGTCATTTCGCCGACAATTTACGCTCACTGCCAAACAAAATGGCGAGATAGAACAAACACATGGAATGAAATAGACGCATCGTATTATTGAAATACGCGCCCATTGTGCATTGATTTGTCCTACTCTATTCTAAACATCTTGAAATCTCGTTTGTCAGCTGACGCATTTGGAAGTGCCAAACTTGCGAATTATTGTCTATGCTTCTATTAACCTAATACAGCGCCACAGCGGCTATGGCTGAAGTCACAACATGGTGCTGGGTACAAACAGAGACTCACAAGGAAAAATTCAAAAGGTGTCTCCTTCAAAAAATATTGAAAAAATATATGCAATTCTACTCTTCATAAAACACCAGAAAGTGAAAAAAATTTTGGGCTGAAATAAATTACTGCGACCACAAAAAATTATTAAAATTAAGTATGGCGATTTCACATCACTGTTAGGCGATTGGTTTTGAGTACTTGGCGGAGACGCAAAACACGGTTCTGTTCGTATACGGCAATCTCGGTGCTAACGAACTTATCGCCTAACGGCACTAAATCGCCAAAAATACTTAATTTTGATAATTTTTTGTGGTCGCTGTAATTCATTTCAGCTGATAATTTTTTCACTTTCTGGAGAGTTTTATGAAGAGTAGATATACATATATTTTTTTCAATATTTTTTAAAGACGACACATTTTGAATGTTTCTTTGTCAGTTCAGGAAACCTCCTTTGAGGCACCTAATATTGATTTCATAGCGTTAAATTACTTTCAAATGAAACTGGCCCACAAAGTCAAAAATTTTCAAAAATTTTAAACTTTTTATTTTAAAGTTAAAAACTTTTTTCTAAAACATTTGAAATCTCATATGTAGGTTGAAATTTCAAAAGTTTCAGAATAAACTTGAATTCAGTGGTATAAAAACGGCTTTTATCCATTAAATGTGTTAAATGTGAGACAGCCGCTCTTAAAAAAAAGAAAAAAAAATGACAATGGTAATTTAACGCTGGTTTGTTTGTACCCAGAGTCCTATTGATGACGTCACGACTTCACCGGTATGACGTAATGAAAACCTTCACACGTGCTCACCGCAGAAAAGCTGTCAATATCCTCATGCTTACATTTTCTGTTTCGTGAAGAAATGTACTGCAGGAGGAGATTCACAGGGAAATGCAGAATGCAAAATCAGCTGAGATGAAAATCAATCCATGATTTAGCCTCGAACCCAAATATAACCATAAACGTTCATTCCTCTGGGGTTACCGAAACGGGGAAGCCATTCCCTCCACGGAGGATCAAATTTGTAATGGCATGTCTCCGGACCACTCGTACGAATGGATCTCAGACCATCACCCATTGCGTAGCTCTAGTATAACGTATAATCCTCCAACCTCAACTATGCTTATAAGGCCCTATTTATATTGAAAACGTTTCGTGTGCTTACCTACTAAAAACTATGTTATGAGCAACACAAATCTTTCATCTGTGTCTAACAGCGCCACCTATCCGTTACCATGTATAAAAATATAATCAACGCAGCTTCTTCCAATAAATATTTTATCTACACAGTCTGAGGCAACTTTGTACAACAGATGATGGACTATCCAGAAAATCGCAGAAAATGCGTGACAACAGCGGCACCTGTCGGCCTAAATACATTTAAATTAGATATTTCTTCCTAATGCCATCTTACATATCAAGTTTTGTTTGGCGCATTTATACGCTACTCTACAGAGGCTGAGATGTAACATTCTTACTAATGGTTAAAACTGTGGCATAGCAGCGCCACTTCTCGTACATCCACACTTAAATACAAACGGCATGATTTTTTAAAATGCCCCTTCACACATATCAAATTTAGTGCACTTTTATGCTATAGAAGCTGAGATATAGGTTTCTCTTTAAAGGAGAATATTGCAACATAACAGTGCTAACCCTCGGCTACTCGGCTGATATGCACCCAAAATGAATCAGCATAGACTGTTTTTATAATGGCTATATCACATATTACATTTTGTGTACATATATGCTATAAAAGATTATATATAGCTTTTCCATGAACTGTTAAAACAGCTGTGAAGCAACGCCACCTGCGGGGCGATATGCTAAAATCTAATGAGCACCAATTCATATCAATATCCACTAAACTATTCAAATTTAAACTTTTACGAAATTTCCTGAGATACAGTGACCGTAATATTTTGGTAAGACACAAACAAAGACAGACACAAATATTTTTTAAATATGGCAAAGAATGTGCAGGATGTCCCAGAGCACGTCACTTCATCAAAAACCGGCAGTCGAAAAATTTCACGAATCCAATGCTTATCTTTTGTTTACAAAAGAATACTTTCTTCTTGCAATATAAACGAAAGTAAAAGTTACCAATTTAAGACCGTTGTCAGGCGAACTAAGAAAATAAACACTTTTTAACTCCATTGAAATATTGAGTAAGATGTGGTCATCAAAAAATTTTCTTCTTTATAATTTAATATAACAGAATCAGTTCATATGCATAAAAATTTAATCTACCTAGATTCTCTTTATTAACATTTTATATATACAATTCTGGACAAATTCATGAATAGAAGCTGAGATATAGCCATCCAGAAAATTGGAGAAAATATTAGCAATGTCACCTGTCGCACTCAAACTGAGTTAGCATCGTTTTACTTAATATCCATTCCTCATACCAAGTTTGGTGCATTTAAATATCATAAAAGCTGAGATATTCGTTCTGATGTATTGCCTTTCCGTAAACGGAATTAAATTGCAGCATAGAAGCGATATTTGTCGGCAATAGGCACCCATATTGAATCGGCGTAATTTTACGTAACTTACCATCTCACGTTCCAAGTTTGCTGCACTATAGAAGCTGAGATATAACCTTCCGTTAGCTGGAAAAATTGCGGCATACCAGTACCACCTTTTAGGCGATATATTCCAAATGATAATAAGCATCCATTTTAGCCGATTTTAACCATAAAGTCCGACCACATATCGAGTTTGTTAAATCTTATCTTCTGTCGATTGTTTTTTTAGATACAATGCCCACAAAAATTTCCTAACTTTCACATAAGCACACACAGACAGGTAGAGGTAGTAATTTTCCAAAAAGGATCAAATCGTGCTCAGGACCTCCCAAAATGTGTCAACCATCATAATCCGGAGGTTAAATTTTTTACTTTCTCTTACCCATAGGGTCGAGAAAGTATTGTTTTAGGGTCAAATTTTCGAACGTGAGTTTTTGGTATATTTACATGTTCTGAGGTCCCCTGAATACGAAAATCATGTTTTTAGCGAATGGTCTGTGTGTCTGTTATCAGCCTATCTCAAGAACAAATAGCAGCAGAAATTCCAAACTCGGTATTCTAAATGTGTATCCTATAGGGATGCTACAGTAAGCTTTTCGTTGAGATGAAGCCAATGGTTCGTGTACAGGGGCACTCAAAAGTATTCAAATACATTACGTCTATGAGGAAAATGGCAGGTAAGTAGAGTTTAACATCTATAGACTGCACTAAACCAAATGAAACGAATATATATTTTTTGTAATAGAGATAGTTAACTGGAAAAAAAAAATTTTGCATGTAGTGGGGGGGAGGAGTTCCCCCTTCGAGGGGAGTAAATTTTCATGATGGGTATCTTTCAAAAGAGCTCGCCAATCCCTTTAAAACGAATGGCTGAACCATCGATCTGCGATAATTTAAAATAAAGTTATCGATTTTTTTTCATTTTTAACATTTTTTTTTTCTTTTAATGTAATATTGGGAATAAATTCAACTTTTTTTTTTTTTTTTTATTTAGTGTTATACTACTATTCTAATATGGAAATTGTCTGCATTATCATAAAAGATATATTTTTTAAATAATGAATTTAATAAATTATTTTTTAATAACCAAATTAAATCCTATATAAATGTAGGTGCATTAAAGAAACGGGGGGTTGAGGGGGGCTCACACAGAACTAATTATCCTATAAAACTCGTCCTAAGCTTAATTTGAATTGTTTAACATAGCTTTACATAACAGTACTCGTTATCTTACCTCTTAATCTGCAACCTGTATTTATAGTATTAAATTTCAGGGTAAGAGAAAGTCGTGTGAGTGGCACACCAGATTATTTACAAATCGAATAATTAATTTTTGTGTATGTAAAAGAAAGAAATAAACTTGTTTCCAAAAATATGAAGTTATCCGCAGGTACACCGAAAGCTACCTGTTGTACCGTCGTGTGAAATCCTGGGAATAATGCTCCTCCCCCTCCCCCCCTCTCTTTTTAGAAATCTTTACCCATAAATGGAGACTTTATTCTATTTCCAGTCAGAAATATAATTAGATGATAGAGATCTCTGGAAAAGAACAAAGAGGGGTGTTGTTGTTAGTTCAACTGATGAGGGGTTGTTTTTGTTTTCCTGTCCGAAATGAGTGGTGGTCTACTGAGATAATCACAGGGAGAGAACGAGGGGGGCGGTTCCTTGATCAAAATGATTGTTCATGTGATATCCAGATGGTGCACGAAATATATTCTGCAAGAAATAAGGGAGGGGGGGTTGGGGGAGATTTTTGAGTGATCCTGCCAAGTCAAAATATATGACTGAATGCATAACCCACTTGAAGAAATGTGGACCCACGGCCACCTTCTGCCATAAAATGCAGCAAATGAATTTTGGACGCATGTAATACGCTTTTAATTTCAGAAGGATTCTCGCTACTTATTGACAATCAAAAGGTTATTTTTCATTAATAGAGTGTGCTCGAAAAAAAAAACGTACATCTCGGTTTTAATTCCATTCATATGTAATGCAAATAGTAATGGGTAAAAAAAAAAAAAAAAAAAAAAAACTTATTGATTCTGAGAAAATCTTTATGAAAGTGATTATTGGTGTGATATTCATATGGTACACGGAAGATGTCTTGAAAGAATGGAGGGATTTTTTTTTTTTTTTTTTTTGAGTGAGTACTGATTACATCTTTGGTACATCTGTGCATCTTATCTATACATAAGTACGGATTATATCTATGGCCCAGAGGCAACAGTGCTATGCTGTAATTTCTCCCTTTCATGGAAAGACTACATCTTAGCTTCTACAGCGTGTAAGTGGCAAACCTTGTCATGTTAGGCTATTAAGAAAAACAATAATAATGCAATGTAGGCAATAATAATGCAAACAATGTAGGTGCATATTGGTCAACAAATGGCATTAGTATGCTGTACTATTCCAGGTTTATGGGAAAACTATCTGAATGGAAACTATCTGATGCATATACGTGCATGAAACTTTATAAGCGAGATAGCCCTAGCCCTTAAAAAAAAAAAAAAAGAAAGAAAAAAAAAAACCTGATTTAATGTGGGTGTATATCGGTCGACAGGTGGTGCTGCTACGCTGCACTTTTAATCGTTTATTTAAAGGACATACCTCAGCTTCTATATAGCGTTTAAATGCAGCAAATTTGGTATTTGAGATATTCATTATGAAAAATTATGTTGATCTAATTTCGCGTATATCGGTTGACAGGTGACTCTGATTTACTCAATATCTGCAATTTTCTCGATGGCTATATCTCAGCATCTATTGTATAAAATTACATAAAATCTATATTGCGAGAAGCTTTTATTATTATTATTATTTTCTGCTCAAAGTTGCGCTTTTATATAGAATGAATACGGGTTTGCCTTATAAATATATCAACATACTTGCCAACCAATTTTAAGAAAAAAAGGGAAGATTTCTGTTGAAAAACCAGAAGATTTCATAAAAAAAGGGAAGATTTTTTTTTTTTCTATGACGTGTTAAACAATACAGTTTTGCAATTTTAATATTTAGAAGCAATCTATAAAAACGTTATACTATAGATTGATTATACTAAATATATAAAAGTTTTAAATGAAGTTATTCCTCTTCAACATATAAATATCTACAAAACAGAATCTGTAAGAAATTTATTTAACAATAGACAAAAAACTTAGTTAAGTTAAAGTATAACTAATTAAAAAAAAAAAAAAAAAAAAAAAATAGAATATGATTTTTGTGTGTGTACATTAATCATACATATAAAAAAAAGTAGCAGTAGCTATTTATCAGTTTCAAACGTGCATAAAACCAACTGAGTATTAATTTTCTTAAACTGATATGGAAAGAATTTTCCTACCTGAAAAAATTATTCTTCATTTTTTTCCCATGCTTACACATTTGGTATAAATATGACATAGAAATATTTAATTGAGGAAAAATAAACAGATTCATTAAATTCAGCAATAAAGATCTAAAACTAATTACATACGTGAGAAATATTGAGCACTTCCATTGCTTTATTGTTTCTAGAATTGATCATTGATCACAATCTGGGAAAAGGGGGGGGGCACGAAAATAATTACAGAGTAAGAAATATTAAACTCTTTCAACTCTACTTCTAGAATCTAATGAAAGAAGTTTAATATTAATATTATCATTTATGTTGCAGATGGATAAAGATTAGGAAACAAAAGACTTCTGCAGAACATTTGATTGCTGATCACTAGTTGGAGATAAATGAAAGGGGAGGGGGGGGGGGCAAAAAATAATTACACCAGCAAGAAATATTTAACAATTCTATTTCTTTGCATGTTCTAGAATCTCATAAAGCAAGTTTGAAATGAATATTGACATTTATGTTATGGATGGAGAGAGATTGGGAATCAGAAGTTTTCGTAGAACATTTGGGTTTTCTTTTTAAAACGAACGATATCCGCGACTTTTTTAAAAATGGAAGATTTCATCATCTGTCCGGAAGACCGGAAGATACGTTAAAAAACCGGAAGTCTTCCGGGAAAACCTGAAAAGTTGGCAAGTATGTATCAATATATGTAAATTAAATTCATGCAAAAGTATGTCAATAATGTAGATTAAATTTTTCCTTGCTTCCTTGCTTCCCATAAATTTATCACTTAATATGAGAAAGTGACATAATTCATCAGCTAGGCATGACGTTGCAGTGGCTCAACACAATTTTTGGTTTTAATGTTTATTACATTTTTTTATTTTTATTTATTTATTTATTTATTTATTTTGGAAAGTGGCTGAACCCTTTGTAAAAACGGTTATCAAACACATAACTGATCATAAATATTAAAAACAAGTCCTTCCAGTCTATTCGGAAGGGTAGGTTGATTTCTTTTTCTTTATCAAGTAGCCGTCATTTTGTTTCAAAATGGCGGCTACGAATTTTTAATGCACTTGGTAGAAACAATGATGTAGGCTATGCACATATGGATTTTTAAGCAAATCGGTTCATAAATACCTTTTTATGTGAATTTAAAATTTTCAAGTGGCCGGCACTTTGAAACAAAATGGTGAGTTATGTTGACAAATATATGAAATGTATTTGTGAGATAAGTCTACTGTACACATATAGTTCGAATTAATTCAAAATCTCAAAAGTCATCGTGTTGAAAAATTAAGTCGCTGGCACTTCGTCAAAATGACAGAGAAAGTTCCTCATCTAAAATATCGTTTCAAATTTGAAAATAATTTAGAAATTCTTTCAAAGAGGCTTAGTAAGTTGATAAAATGTTAGTATTCTGCATTTCTAGCTTGTTTTAGCATTAAAATAGCCTAATTTTTCTTTAAAAACGCATTAAAAAAATCCAGCAACGCAGGTAATGGATTTGGCGCCAAATTCAGCGACTTTTCCCCTATGGCGACTTTTTTGGCGACTTTTGGCGAGAAAATACTTATTATCGATATACCAAAAATGGACGCAATAACGTGATTGGTTCACGAGTTACGTGAATTTTCTAGATTTTTGTTGTTTGAATGATAAATCCATTTTTCAACTTTGATTTGAATTGATTAAGTATTTCTAAAGTTACCGTGATAACAAATTTTCCAGTGGCCGCCAGTTGGAAACAATACAGTGTAACAAGTTGCCCAGCAAACATATCCAAGATATTTGAAGCATAGGTTCACTGTCCAACTGTGGTTTAAATCAGTGCCATGTTTCAAAAGTTAATTTTATGGCAAATTTTCAAGTGGCAGTCTAAGTGGTTGCAACTTGGAAACAAAATGGCAAAACAACTTGCCCAGCGAAATCATCTAGTATACTTGCATAAGTTCCTTGTCCAGTTCTAGTTCAAATTAAATCAGCATTTCAAAAATTATCGTCATAAGAAATTTTCAGGTGGCACCACTTTGGAAAAAAAGTGGAATGAGATGCCCAGCGAACTTATCTGAGATATTTGAAGGATAAATCCACTACCCAAATTTGATGCGAATTGATTCTGTATTACTAAAGTTACTATATTGACAAATTTTCAAGTGGCAGCCACTTAGACATAAAATTGCGGATCAAGTCACCAAGTGAACTTATCCTAGATATTTGAACCATAAGTTCACTATCCAACTTTTATTTGAATCAGTTTAGTATTTTAAAACTTATCGTGATGGCATATTTTCAAGTGGCAGTGTGATTTCAAGTGGCTGGAACTTAGAAACAAGATGTCTGGACAAGTTGCCCAGTGAAAACATTCAAGATAATTATATGATAATATCACTGTCCAAATTTGGTTCGATTTGGAGTATTATTTCAGAAGTTATCGTGATTTTAAATTTTCAAGTCAGAGCCTAATTTCAAGTGGTCCCGCTTAACTTAAGATATCTGCCACTTTATTAAAAATGGCGGATATAGTTTACTAATAAACTTCATTGAGATCCTTATGTGGTCTGTATTTACATCAAAATTCAAACAATTTCGGAATACGCTTTTTACAATTTAAATTTGAAATTTTCAAGTGGTCTCCACTTGAAAACAAAATGGCGGAGCAACTTGGTTAACAAACTCATCTAAGATATTTATAAGATAAGTTAAGACACTGTTCAAATTTGGTTCCATTTGGAGTATTATTTCGGAAGTTATCATGGGTTTTAAATTTTCAAGTGGTAGTCTGATTGCAAGTGGTCCCGCTTAACTTAAGATATCCGCCACTTTATTAAAAATGGCGAATAAAGTTCATTAATAAAGTTATTTGAGACACTTGTATAATCTATGAATTAAAATTAAAAAAAATTCGGATGATGCTTTTTACAATTTGAATTTGAAATTTTGAAGTGGTCTCCACTTGAAAACAAAATGGCGGAGCAACTTGGTTAACAAATTCATCTAAGTCATTTATAAGATAAGTTAAGACACTGTCTATATTTGGATCGATTTGGAGTATTGTTTCGGAAGTTATAGTGATTTTAAATTTTCAAGTGGTAGCCTGATTTCAAGTGGTCCTACTTAACATAAAATATCTGCCACTTTATTAAAAATGGCGGATAAACTTCATTAATAAACTTCATTGAGACCCTTATGTGGCCTGTATTTTCAACAAAATTCAAGCAAATCTTGCTTTAAATATGCTTTTAAAAATGTCGGTTTGAAATTTTCAAGCGGCGCCACTTGAAAACAAAAAATCGGAGCAACTTGGTTAACGAACTCATCCAAGATATTTATAAGATCAGTTCACTCTCCAAATTTGGTTCCATTTCGAGCATTATTTCGGGAGTTACCGTGATGACAAAATTTTCATGATAGATAGATAGATAGAGATAAACGAAGTGATTGCAATAGGTCGATTTCTAAAGAAATCAACCTGAAAGGGAAAAAAATGAGCATTTTTAACTTTAGAGAAATTTTTGCGTTGAGACACCTGTATGTTAACCTGATTAACATCTAATAATAATTATTTTAATGAATAAATAACTTTGTAAGTGAATCCTAGAATTTGGAACTGTCACAACCATTGTTTCGAGTGAAAACAACCGCACGGCCCTTTAGAGTTTAAAAAGAGGAGGCACGAGTTCATCCTTCAAGCAGCAAGGTGCATTCACATCTACTCAGAAATTTCAAGTGACTTCTACATAGGACTTCCTCTGGAACATCATTCGCTCCATTTCCGAGCAGTGCTTCTCTCCACTGGACGGAGAAGGAATAAAAGTTCCAAAATCGATTAAAACAAGGAAAAAACATTGAAAAATTGTTGCATTAAAAAATGTTAACTGATGTGTTTTCAGTGCTAAACCAATAAATGTTTAATGGATTTATTCGTAAAGTGAAAGAAACATTTGAGCTAAAAAAAGAAACAGATGAGATTCTTTAATCCACGCCCTCCCCTCAATCTAACAAATATCTCAAAAATGAAGAGCTATTTTCTCTATGTATGAAAAATGTATA
The DNA here is from genome assembly GCA_963930645.1 of Salticus scenicus. Lineage (NCBI taxonomy): Eukaryota > Metazoa > Arthropoda > Arachnida > Araneae > Salticidae > Salticus > Salticus scenicus. The sequence continues at coordinate 1,462,383 of CAWVNO010001064.1, forward strand.
ACCGGTAGCTGATGCCCTGTGCAAGGTTATCGAGCAGACGATTTTTGTCACCGTTTCCGGTGTCTTTTTCATTATGGAAATCGCAGGGCATGTCGCTCCTGTTACGACATGGCCTATGACTCTTAATGGAAAGTTCTTAAGAACGTAACCGTTTCGAACACGCAAACGAAGCGTTCTATGTCTCATATGATGGGGGAAAAAATGTCAAAGGACATTCAAACGATCCGTGATATAACAGGCAATGCACAGCATAGTAGATGTCAGCAATTTCCAGCGAATGCTAAATCAATGAAATACCCAAAGATGTGGGTATTTCAGATCGAAATGTATATTTAGAATTAGCGTGTTTTTGAGATGACATTTCGATCTGAAATATGGAAATATAAAGTTTCAAAAGAAACAAAATGAAGTTTCTGTCATGTTTTGCAACGGGTAAATAAAGGGTTAAACAGCGAACGTGAGTTTTTCTGAATAAAATGATAAATCCAATCGCTTTTACAACCCAAAAACCCTTAATCCAAATTTTTATCAACATCATTATATGCATTTTCGAGTAAACCTGATTTCTGCCAAACTTTTGCAATCGACAAGCGAAGGCTAAGTAGCGAACGCGAATTTTCCTAAAGATGAAGAAAAGTCCAAATGATATTTCACCGAAAAAAAAAGGAGAAGAAAAAAAAAAAAAAAAAAAAAAAAAAAACCTTAACCTCAAACTTTACTAAAAAAAATCGTTATAGTGTAGGTGCTCCAGTGATTGTCATGCTCCAGTAATTGACATCTATCCCGAAATAATTAATAAATAAGAAAAATAATAAAATCCTATATTTTACATATAAGAATTTTAACATTTTATGTCAAACACTGGAGCATAGGGTGCTAATAACTGGTAAAATGAATCACTAGCAGTGTCAAACATAGGGGGCCAATGACTGATAAAATGAAAAACTGGCAGTGTCAATGACTGGAACATCGAGTGGGCGTCCAATAAAAATTCATAAAAAAAAAATAATTGTTATCAAATGTATATATTTTAAGATATATATGTGGTTCTGAATGTCTTTCGTACCCTATATACTAACTTAAGATTTCTAAAAATATTTTCTGTTGACTAGAACATTAAAAACATCAGAGATTGCTCTAAAAGTGTCAATCACTGGTGCATTTATCCTATCTATTTCTTAGTAAACCTAGTTTCTGCCATATGATGCAAAGAGCAGATGAAAGGTTAACAGGGAATGCGAAATTTCCTGAAGATGAGGATAAGTAAAATCAACTTCTCATACCAAAACGCCCTTAACCTCAAACTTTCATCCAAATCGTTAGACATATATATTAAATATACACGCATAATAACAAATCACTTGATTAACTCGTTTAATAAAAGCAATGGATAAATAGATCATACTAAAATATTTAAAATGGTAAGTAATATGCAACCAATACAAACTTTGTCGCCTCATAGGATTAAAATACCGCTCGCAGTACATTGTAACGCTTTGGCGTGAAATTGCTGTCACTTTATGGTTGAATGGATAATAATCAAGTCAAAAATAAATAAATAAAAATTCCTTATGTCTAATCGCATCTAACTGCAAAAATAATAGTTTGATGTAATGATGTAATAAGAAGTTATTTGATTTTTAACTGACGAAAATCTTACTTTTTCCAAAATTGTTTTTTTAAACATGTGATACTAGGTTTCACTAAAACATTTGCCAAAACTAAAATGTTCAGTGGATACTGAGATATAGCAATCGGTAAAAACACAGTTCTTGAATTATATCAGCGCCACCTGTTGTCCAAGGTGTTGGTGTTAAGGTTAGATTGAATACATGAGGATCCTAGACCTGGAGGGTGTTCCCTCCGTGCAAGGTCTTTCTAAGTGGTCCTAGCCCGTATTTACACAAGTCTCGAAGAAAACTTCGAACGGCTAGGTCAACGAGACCGACCTGGGATCGAACTCGGCACTTCCCATCTACCAGCTTTGAGCGCAGAACGGCTCGTCCAAAAGGTACTTGAATTAAAATGTTCGGTTGAAGTACAAATAAAAGCGGTGGGGATCCGGAATCGACTTAATGACCGGCGACTCGAGGCGAGGTTTTGAACGATTTCAATGGATATATATATATACTTATTTTTTCTTTCTTTCTTTTGAAAAATCCTTTAAATATAGTGACCAGCGTAGCAGGTAGTAACAAGAGTTTTCAAACTGAAAGAAATAAATGCATTTGACATTTAAAGCGTCAGTGTTAAAATTTCATCGGTGTGACATAAGAACTAAATATCTAAGAGCTCGTTCAGTTCCATTATATCCGCCACGGTTGCTTTAAGCATACATAAAAAGGCGGACGCATTATCTCTGCAAAACGTAAAAACCCCAAAACCCTCCCTCTCCACCAGAGAGATGGAGATGGATATCGCGTTAGAGAAGTCGAGGGAAGAGAGACAATTCTGGATGAAATCGACGATATGTAAATGAGAAACTGATAAAAAGCAAACCCGCTCGAAGAACAAACTCCCCGTGACTGCGCAAAAAAGTCATTTTTAAAAGCCGGAGAGCTTGGAAAAATCATTATGCGAAAAACTCCTCCGAAATAAAGCAGGAAATGGTGCATTAGCGGATCATTAGCGCGAACTCCATGGTGTATCTCTCTTTTCTTAACAAACCATTGAGTATCGCCATTGTTATAAATCGATGACACAATAAAATCGCACACACACACAAAAAAAAAACAAAGTCGAATCTGTCACCAGATGATGTATTACATCTAAAAAGATACGCCAAGTTCTGAGAAATAAAGATACAAAATTATCCACAGGTTTTATCAACAGAGGATTTTTTTTCGAATTGTCTGTATGTCACGCTGCCTCGACCACAGAACCTTTGATTAATGGTTTATTTATTAATGACGGTGCCTCTTTTCCAGAGAGGAATAGATCTGATTTCGTAGGTATTTATTTGTTTTGCTCCGTGTGTTTGATTCTGCGATTGATAGCACGTCGGGGATCGCGGGTTCGGCCCACGTCATTAGCGCACAGACAGATAGATACTCAATTACCTGTCATCCGGATGATGAATTATGGATCTGCTAGAGGTTACAGTGTATGAGGGCAAATTAAAACACTCATCCAAACGATCAGTTCCCTGGAATCGTTTGCATAATGGTCCGAACGAGGAAGCTGCGTTTAACCTTGGATTCGGGGTACATCTCATACTTATTCAACTAATGAATCTACATGTCAGAGGCGTCAACGTACCCAAAACAAGGTTCAGAGCGATTTTAACCCTTTATCTACCGACGGTACTTTCAAGTACCATTAGTTTAAAAAGCCGATATAAAACCGATATGGTAGAAGAAATTTCAACGATATTTATAAGAAAAGAATCTATATACTAAGTCAAAGTCTTACTATATATTAAGTCAAAGATCCGTGGTTCGAGTCCCGGTCCAGGCATTATTTTCACTCAGTCGGAAAAATTAAATTTCAATAAATATGATTTCCTTCCACAGTTTATTGTGTGATTTTATTAAAAATTGTATTTCTTTCTCCCATTGTTTAATGGTGTTTTCCATTTCCTGCGGCTTATTTCTGTTGAGCTATCTAAATGATACACCAGATTGTTTTTGCCTATAAGGTTGTCTGAGTGAGTAATGCTGACCGGGATGTCGGCCTGGATAGCTCAGTTGGTAGAGCCTTGACCTTGTAAGTCAAAGATCCGTGGTTCGAGTCCCGGTCCAGGCATTATTTTCACTCAGTCGGAAAAATTAAATTTCAATCTATATACCTCATTCTAATCTCACTGCAAGGCACTAGACGCTTCTTCCACCCGTTTTGGTTCCAGAAAGGATTTTACAGGGAACAGTCACTATTTTTGCTCGACATTTTTCACGATCTTCACCTGTGTCATAATTTATTCCTATATTACTTCAAGAATCTTCCACCAATCTTACAAAAACTATATGAAACATTACTCTTTTTTTTTACCTCTATCTATATAGCCACCGATATCCGTTAGATATCTAAATTACATCCAAATGATCCGTAAAAGGTACAAAATATCTAAAAAATGTCCTGGATATCCTGTACTCATTGTAGATATCTATTAGATGTTTAAATAGAGACGAAATTTAGACGTGCCTTTTTCGATGTCGAATAGATGTAACATGTTAGATCAAAACAAGATTTAGATAGTTTCAATATCTATTAGATCTAACAAGTCCAATTACTGGAGATTTGGAGATTTACTGGATATGTAGTAACAGACATCTAATGGATGTCAAAAAGAGTGACATCCCTAACAGCATATCTTTTCCAAATGCCATCTTCACAATGTCCTATGGATGAAAATTATAGCTACCGACACCCTTCGGACATCTTCAGAATGTATTGCGGACAAGCGTGCTGTTAGGGGTGGGTCGTGCTAACAGATTTCTGTAGGACGTTTAATGGATCATTTTAAAACTTTTATACGTGTGTCTTATGGATGTAAGTGGGTGTGTGAGTATGTAACAATGTATCCCTAACAGCACATCTTCTCCCAATAACATCCCCAGGATGTCCTATGGAGAAAAGACATCGTTTTCAGGATGTATTAGGGTCAAGTGCGTTGTTAAGAACACCAAAGTGCCATTCACAAAATCCTCATCAATGACTATGGTAAAGGTGATAGGCATAACTTTTATTGATATGTTTTTAAGAGATACACTTAACTAATTAAAAAATATATATTTCAAGTACATTCTTTTGTTTGTTTCACAATGAGCTAGATAAGGGGTTTTAATGTAATTTTCTTTTAGTTTTTGGATATAAAGTGATATACAAAAATAATGATTGAATTTTTTTTTTTTTTTTTTTTTTTGAGATTCATTTAAATATGTCGATTAGCGAAGTGGGTGAAGATTGCTAGTAAATAATAATTTTAATGAATAATTTGCATTGCAGAAAATAATAGAAAAAAGTTTTGTGAAGGCCACAACATATTAGTTTTGCTTTGCCAAAAAAACGTCGGCACGTTAAGGGTTAAAGTGTTATCACGAATGAAAATACAAGGGAAATCATATAGGATGTAATGGGTAAGTATACCAGTTGAGTTTCATGCAAACTGCATGATTTTTCATCCTTGCTCAGTGTGGATTTTGCCTCATTCTGTAAATAAGTAGATGCTTTCCCGGCCGTTCTGAAATGAAGGGCATAGCCTCATCGTTTGCAGAAGACAATAGATCGTTTGGCAGCGAAACTTTCTTCTGTATCATAAAATAATTGTCCATTACGAGAAAAAAAATCGTTCAGTAATGGGTGTTGTTGAGGCTGTCTTCCGTATCATCATGACAAGGTAAGACATGATTCTGGAGAAATTAAGATCACGAGGAGCTACGCAAGGCCAGATGTTCTCGATGAAGGATATCCCCTCCCCAATATTCCCCGCCCCATGAGATTTTGGATAGGTCCGGTGAATCGGCGAAGCCTGCATCGGACACAGACATATAATGTAGGTAATATAGTTTTTACTTTCTTAAGATAAACGATTTGCAGCACAATAAGAAATATCCCGTCTTTAGTTGTTTTTACAGGACTATAGCTGTAAAAAATATACACCAACCGGCGTTACATTTACGACAAGAAGGCGCTTTATTTTTACAGATTTTTTTTACAGTTATGTTACTGAAATACAGGTTAAGAGAAAATCGTGTGAGTAACACACCACATTATTTGAAATTAATCACAGCTGTTTTACATACCTGTTAACATTCTAATTAATATTCCGTAGCGTTGCTAGTACCCGTCTTTTTATCACACCAGTCCTTTCTTAGAGTATTTTTCTTCTTATTAAATCATAATTAAATTTAGAGAAAATTACTCTACAATTCTCCCCCACCCTCCTTCATGCTATTTTCTATGATTTTTTTAGTAACACATTAGATCAGGGCGCGAAATTTCCGCTCGCCAGCTCGCCATTGGCGTGTGGAATTTTTACTGTGGCGAGTAAAAATTTGGTCTAGTTATAGATACAATTCTTACACGATACGGTAACAGAAAACATTTTTTTTTTTTTTTTATAAATTTAAATATGGCAAAACCTTGTTATCTTATAACCTCATATTTAACGTCTCCTTTTTAGATTCTCGGAGAACCGAGTCTATGTGTGCGCTGCCTGAAATCGCCCCAACCTGGAAAAGGAAAAATGCTTAGTGCATACATAAAAGTTTTGATATCTTCGTCAATTCCGTTTCTTACTCTGTTATTTCTCCAAGCAGAGTGAGAATAGACGAGTAGAAAGCCTCTTTGTCCGTCGCCCACTATACGAGAAAAGAGATATGCGAAAGTTTGCCTATGCGATATTGTCAAATGAAAATGAGCTCGAGCCCTTTTAAAAATACTGCCTACGTTTATTTTGTTGAATAATGATTTTTTTTTTTTTCTTTTTTAAGTTCATAATTTCCAGTTTTTTACTGAAACGCCAATGATTTGCGCTTGTAATGATTTGTAAGCAACGATTTTATCGAAAACGTTATTCCGAAATGTCTATTTCGAATGACAACAATAAACAAGTTATATACATCGACATTCTGTCTAATTACAAAAATAAAATGGACGAAAAAGACATTTCTAAAACGTTAAGTAAATAAATAGATAAATAAGAAAGCTTAATCTTTCATAATAAAAATATTTTCACAGGATATTGTTTGACAAAGAATATTTCTTCTTCTTTTATTCTTTAATGACTCTTTGCATATATGCTATTAGATATTTTAATCTTTTTCAAATCTCAAATACAGTACATTATAATGATTTTTAATTATAGATGATTATGAAACATGATGATATACGACGCACTTTTAATATATATAATTTTAGGCATATTTGTTAAAGCATTTCAAATAGTTAGGAAAAGTAAAAAATCTAAAATGCGTAAGAAAGGAAAAAAATGACAAACCTATTTTGTGACGAGTAAAACTTTTTTTTTGGCGAGTGTAATATGAATCGAAATTTCGAGCCCTGCATTAGATTATTTTCAATTCAAACCAACTTATTTTGTTTCTTTTACGAAAAATTGATTTGTTAATGAAAAAGATACAAAAATTATCATTAAGTAAAGTAATAAAAAAAATTCTAAACTGAATCTTAACGACAAAGATATTTTGTCAAAATTTTGTAAATTATTTTATTCTATTTATTTGTTTGTTTATTTACGGCCGCAACAAAGGTGATTTTTCCCTACTAAGAAATATCTGTTCAAAAACAACCAAAATGACAAAAATCAAATTTAAACAAACCACATTTATTAATTTTAAACACACGTTTTCTCAGTGTAAGACAGACAGACATCATGATGAGATGATTAAGTTCTGATCTTCATTAGAAAAGACGTCAAGCGCAAAACAACAAAGGTAGCTTATCGGATAAAGAGATCAGGCCAGGGAACAAGTCTCACCCCGGTGTGTCACAGTTGACCGGCGGACAAAATGCTTGACCACCGAGCGTCTTGAACAATGACAACCTAAATGTCTGGAGATGGAAGAGGTGGATTTTAGATTAAGTTGCCGTTCATTTTATTGAAAATATTTTCAAACTCCCTTCACGTCAAATGAAATAGGGTAAGTGCACCAGTGATTGACACTTTTGGAGCAAACTCTGATGTTTCTTAAGTTAGTACATGCGGCATGAAAAACATTCAGAAACACATATATGTTGAAATGTATACATTTGATAACTTTTTTTTTTTTTTTTTTTTTTTTTTTTTTTACGAATTTTTATTGGACACCCACTCAGTGTTCCAGTCATTGACACTGCCAGTTTTTCATTTTACCAGTCATTGCCCCCCCCCCTGTTCCATTGTTCGACACTGCTAGTGATTCATTTTACCAGTTATTAGCACCCTACGCTCCAGTGTTTGACATAAAATGTTAAAATTCTTATATGTGAAATATACGATTTTATTATTTTTATTATTTATTCATTATTTCGGGATAGATGTCAATGACTGGAGCATGCCAATCACTGGAACACCTACCCTACATTAGATTCGTGAAAATTTTCAACCTCCAGTTTTAGTTGGATTCGGCCTTTTTGAGATGTCCTGACAATTTTTAGAAAATATCTGCCTGTGTGTTAAAAATTTTGCAAGTGCTATAACAAAATAATGGGTGGAAAATCACCGTATTTAATTATTTAGCTGGACCTTGATATATTTAATTAGTGCTGATTAGATTTTGGCATCTATCACCCACTGGGTAGCTCTCCTAAGCTGCAATTGTCCCCAGTTATGAAAAGACATATCTTAGCGTCTATAACGTATGAGAGCACCATTATGAAAAACTAGGAGATTCAATATGAGGGAAGAAGAAGATCGCTCGACATGTGGCTTTGCATTTATTTACTACGGCTTTATCTCAACATCTATCGGTTAAAATTGCAGACAGTGGCCTCTTCCCGTCTGACGCCAGAGGTCACATGACATCAATAAACGAAGAGCAGACGAAGTCTTTTATATCTATAGTGATTGCTAAAATAACACTTTTCTATTCTAATTTTTGATCAATTCGATTTAATCTGTTATTTTTTTTATAATCATTATTTTTAATCCATTTTATATCATTAATCTTCATCTTTTGTTTGCTGTATACATTTACAATCATCATTTAGTTCATATTTATTATTGATGTTGATGTTTGGTACTTAAGTCATTAACAGTGCAACATTGTACGGTGTAAAGTCATTTCGAAGAGTAACTAAGTTAATTAACTTGTTGTAACACCTTTACGCGATTGAATTTAACTTAAAACATTTTAAATTAATATCAAGTTATAATCCATAAACATTCCAGTATTTATTGCTACATCAGTTAATCTAACAGTTACACAACAACATACAAAAATCGATTCTTACTTGTGAAAATAAATAAACATATAAAGTGTTTTTTAAAAATTATTAAACTTACAAATACAATTACTGTACTGTTTACAAATGCACAATATTATTTTATTTTATATTAAATACTAGCAGGCTTCGCCCGCTTCGCTGGACCCTATTTTAAAATGAATCACTATAATTACTGAATTCTCAAAATTGCATTCATTTTTATCACGTGAAAAAAAAAGCGAAACAAAATCTAATTTGGAAAAATGTCGCACCGGGTTCTCACTGCCTTCGGAAAAAATTCCCAATATGCTCTAACTCTTATTTCTGTTATTTTCCCCCTTCGACCCCCCCCCCTCCCGTCTATCCTAATAATTTTACAAATTCGAAAATATCCGCAATCGATTTGTAAATGTCAAAAACCTCTATTTACCAATTTTGAATGATCTACCTCTATTTTTTTTTTTTTCCTCCGCCCCTCTCCCGTCCCTCCTAATAACGTTACACTTTCGAAAATATCCCCATTCGATTTGCAGGCCTCTAAAACCAATCTGTACCAATTTTGAACGGCCTAACTGCATTTCTATTTGTTTTTGCCCATAGCCCCCCTTACCGCCCATTCTAATAATTTTACAAATTCAAAAATATCCGCATTCCATTTTAAGTATCGAAAACCATTTGTGTACCAATTTTGAACGATCTAACTCTATTTTTATTTTTTGCCCCCCCCCCATCCCCCCTCCTTCTCGCCCCTCCTAATAACTTTACACTTTCGAAAATATCCCCATTCGACTTGCAGGCCTTCAAAACCTATCTGTACCAATTTTGAATGCCCTAACTGTATTTCTATTTGTTTTTGCCCATAGCCATCCCCCTTTCCGCACCTCCTAATAATTTTACAAATTCGAAAATATCCGCAATCGATTTGTAAGTATCGAAAACCTCTATATACCAAATTTGAACGATCTAACTCTATTTTTATTTTTTGCCCCCCCCCCTCTCCCCTCCCCTCTTCTCTCCCCTCCTAATAACTTTACACTTTCGAAAATATCCCCATTCGACTTGCAGGCTATTGAAACCTATCTGTACCAGTTTTGAAAGGCCTAACTGTATTTCTAATTGTTTTTGCCCCTGCTGCCCCTCCCCCTCTGCTGCCCCACCTGGGGGCTGAATTTTTAAACTTCCAGAAATTGGTTTTTAGATATTTGTATTAGCTATATTTTATAGCAAACATTTCACGTATATCTGTTATTTTTTTGTTTGAGATATATAGGATTATGCAAAATCGAGTTTTACGCATGTGAAATCCCCCCCCCCCCGCCCCTTGGGTACCAAATTTCGAAAATTTCAGAAATTGGTTTTTAGACATTTATATTAGCTATATTTTAAAGCAAAAATTTTACGGATATCTCTTTTTATGTTTGAGATATGAAGGATTTTTTGAATTCACGTTTTGCCCCCCCTCCCCCCCCTTGGGGGGGCGAATTTTTTCAATTTTTTTTTCCTGAACGATCCCTGACCTATAAGGAAAAAAAACAAAAAAAGAATGATCGAAATCGGCCAAGCCGTTTACGATTTTATAAAGGCATACAGACAAACATTCATTTTTATATATACAGATAATGGAATGCACCAAGATGCAGTGTTCGCCTTGATCGAGCGGTGCTTATTCGAACCTTCTTTCCCGTTGTTCAGTTGTCTCAGACGAACTTGCCTGAGTAGTACGTATTCGATCATTTTCTAACCTAACTTCTCGTTGTTCAGATGATTCAGACGAACGGGTCTCAGCGTCATGCACTCTAAGATTTTCCAGCCTTAATGCTCGTTGCTCGTCTAATTCTGAGGCTCGTAATGCTCTTTTCTTCCGTGCTTGAGGTGTAGATCGGCCAATTGCTTGTCGCTTTAGAGGCATAATTGTACGTAAACTTCGCGAAAAAGGCGTTTGAATAAATATTGGTCTTACCAACTCAGAAACCTTCGTAGACTCATGCACAATACTTTGCTAAAGATCATCACATGAGATAAGATAGAAGAAGATTCCGATTTTCAAATTACCTTGGCGAGAAACGTCCGAGGTACTTCGGTGCCAAATTAACTAAAGCTTTTCCATACCCCCCCCCCCCAAAAAAAAAAAAAAAAAAAAAAAAAAAAAACTTTTATGGTATATACAAAATAAAAAATTCTAATAAATTCGAAATTATTACTATTTACAATCAAGGTGAAAACATAAAAGAACCTTTATAAGTTACATATAAAGTATCAATTAAAACGAATTTTGTTTTACTGTAGAAAAGAAAAGTAAGTACTACTCAATTAAATAAAAATTTTAAGCTAATACCAAGTATCTCTATGAAAATATTTATTTACACGCGAATATTTTCATAGTATATTAATTTTTTTTCTAATTTTTATTATTTATCACGCGAAATAAAAAATATTTTATTTCCGGAAAAAAATAAATAAACGTGAATTTTGTTTATTTTGGCATCAAATCTATTTTTCTTTTTTTTTTTTTTTTTTTTTTTTTTTTTTCATTTTAAAGTTAAAATGGAGTTTTTATTTAATATCTTCTTTCAAATTTTTTATTTTTTCAATTTTTTTTCCCTAAACCATCCCTGACCTATAAGGAAAAAAACAAAAAAAGAATGATCGAAATCGGTCAAGCCGTTTACGATTTTATGAAGGACATAGAGACAAACATTCATTTTTATATATATAGATTAATACTTTTGTGCTTAAGAACAATATTTAACTGAATTCGATTCTTCGTTTTTCTTTATCATGTGATTGAGCAGACGACGCTGGGAAGAGCCCATTTCATAGGTGAAATATTTATTTTAATAAACTATGTTGATAATATTTTTATGCATGTTAACCGTTAGATCATGCTGTCTTATACAATGGTAGAAAATAAAGTTTTATAACGTTCAAAAAGCACTACTTTCAACATACAAAATTTGTACCTTAAGAATTCACTTATATACGGAAATCGCTCTATTTAGGATTAGTTCAGGTGACTAAAATTTGAAAAACTGATGATTTTGGAAAGGAATCTAAATTTTAAAAAGCAACTAAAATTCGAAACGAATTAGGTTTTTCACTGACTAAACAAATTTCAAGTAGAATTACTTTGTTAAAACAATTAGAATATGAGATTATTTATTTATGAAATTCGAGCCAAAAGTTGTTAAAAAAATCTGGAGTGACTCCACTCGACTTTCCGAACATTGAGTAATTAACACATTTGTAGATAAAGTAAAGAAAGAGGAGTTGTTAAACAAACAAAAGAGAGAAAACCATAATAGGCTGTTTGAGTATTTTTCTCCCTATATTACACGATGTTTTATTGAACGCTACTGAACTTTGAGCCCCTAAGATCGTAATGATAAAGAATTTTTCGTTGTGTCCCTGTAAAAATCTATAAATGCTAGATTCACCAAAATGCTTATAGTGAGTGCAACAGTGATTTATAATATTCATATACATTTTCAGCTCAATTGAATAAGCCGTTTAGGTGCTATTGCACTTTTAAAAATTGATTCCCATAGGCCATAATGATAAAGAATTTTTCTTTGTGTCCCTGTAAAAAAACTGTAAGTGCTCAATTCACCAAAATCTATACAGCTCGTGAAACTGTGACCTATAACATGTGTACAAATTTTTTGCTCAGATAAATAAGGCGTTTAGACGCTATCACAGTTTTAAAAATTTGGCCCCGTAGGCCATAATGATAAAGAATTTTTCTTTGTGCCCCTGTAAAAACACTGTAAGTGCTAAATTCCCCAAATTCTATACAGTTCGTGCAACTGTGACCTATAACATGTGTACAATTTTTGTGTACAAAGAATGTTTCCTGGTGTCCCTTACAGGGATAAAAACTATAAGTGCTAGATTCACCAAAATCTATAGGGTTCGTACTAGGGTGACTTACAATATACGTACCAACTTTCAGCTTATTCGAACAAAGCGTTTAGACGCTATCGTGTTCACTCACAGACATACACACATACATACACACATACATACACACACATATACATACACACATACACACACACACATACATACATCCTCGTAAAAATAGTGGAAACGGACTCAGGGGACCTCGAAACGTATAGAAACATCAAAATCTCAAATTCGGATTTTTGACATGATTACAATACTTTCCTCACGATAGTGTTCGGAAAGTATTGTAATATGAAGCTTAGCAAATTATCTATTTATGAAACGAAATTATTTCTGTAATATTTGTTGAATGTATAACATTTTTCTGAGACACCCTACAACATTAGTTCTAAAAAAATATAACTTTTTTTTTTTTTTTTTTTTTTTTTTTTTTTTACCATATATACGGTAGAGAAAGTAACGTTTTAGGGTCATATTTTTGGAATTGAGTTTTTTTTTTTTTTTTTTTACGCGTTTTGAGGTCTTCTAAATCCGAAAAACAGATTTCTAGCAGTTGATCTCTGCGCGTGCCTGTGTGTCAGTCTGTTCGTATCTCAAGAACAAATAACAGGTAAATAAATGGGGGACTAGTACAAAATTAAATAAAAATTTAAATGTTAGGGATCACCTTATAAAAACTGAGACTTGAAATGCGATTTGGCTGAAGTATGTGATTATGAGGCTCCTTCTTATTCTCTATATAAATTTTTATGGAGATACCACATATATTCATAAAAATGTAACAGTTTCTTTAAAAAAATGCAAAGAAAATTTATTTTTTACTTTTTATTTCCGAAAATAGACATGTAAGGAAGTATTGTAATCATGTCAAAAATACGACTTCGAGATTTTGGTGTTTATATACGCTTTGAGATTCGTTTTTATTATTTTTTTTATGATGATGATGATGATTATGATGATGATGATGTGTGTGTGTGTGTGTGTGTGTGTGTTTGTATATGAGTGAACACGATAGCGTCTAAACGCTTTGTTCGAACGACCTGAAATTTGATACGCATGTAATGGGTCACTATAGCATGAACACTCCGTTGATTTTGGTGAATCTAGGACTTATACTTTTTTTACAGGGACACACACACACAAAATAAATAAATAAATAAATAAATAAATGCTTTATCATTATGGCCTATAGGCTCAAATTTTTAAAAGTGCGACAGCGGCTAAACGCCTTATTCATCTGAGCTGAAAATTTATACGCATATTATACGCCACTATCGCCACAAACTGTATAGATTTTGGTGAATTTTACATTTACACTTTTTCTACAGGTACACAAAGAAAAATGTTTTACCATTATGGCCTAATGGGCCCAAATTTTTTAATGTGTGATAGCGTCCAAACGCTTTATTCAAATAAACGGAAAATTTAGACACATATTACAGGTCAACATCCCACAAACTGTGAATATAGCAATTTGGCGAATATAGCAATTATAATTTTTTTACAACAACACAAAAAATTCGTTATCATTATGGCCTGTGGGCTGAAATGTGACAGCATCTAAATACCTTACACGATTAATTTATATTGCACGTCATAAGTCACCATCGCACAAACTATATAGATTTTGTTGACTCTAACACTTCTAGATTTTTACAGGGACACAAGCAAAAATTCTTTATTATTTTGATGAGTGGGCTCAAATTATTTAATATGCGATAGCCTCCAAATGCCTTATCCGATTGAGCTGAAAATTGATATGCATGTTACAGATCACTGTTACAAGAGCTCTGTGGATTTTGACGAATCTAGCACTTATAGATTTCTACAGGGAAACAACGAAAAATTCTTTATCATTATGACCTATGGGTTCAATTTTGTACATTACGGTCTACAGACGGTATTTTAACATGGTTACATTCTATTACACATAGTGAAATAAACATATGCCATTAGAATGTTTAAAATAGTGATTTTTTAGAAAGTGGTAGGCGTAGATTAGGTAATTAGTTTACAGGGCTACGCAAAATAATTTCGGTGTGCTATAAAATCATATATTTTGAGATTTGGTACAAGTATTTTGAGTTAAAAGGAGTTAACACAAAGCTACGAATTGCAATGAAATATACATATACATATTTTCAGATTGACACAGAGAGATAGATACAACAGGGGGTTGAGGGGGGGGGGCAATAGCCCCCCTCCAAAACGAATGTGGCTATGTAGCGAGTTATTCATATATGTATATACAGTAAAGCACCGTTTATCGCACGTCTCTCGTTTAAACGTTTTTTTAGTGACGTTCTGATTCATTCCTATTCATTTTAATACAAAAATGCTTCTTTTATACGTCGCTCATTATCATTCATGCGTCTTTTCTAGTTTTCTAAAATTCACAAAATTTCTCGACCCGTCATTGCCTAGCCCCGTTATATTATTCTTTTTTTCCATTCTGAATGAAAGAGGCTTTTCCTAGAAACCATCTCAAGTGGAGGAACATAAGAAAAATACCCTGTGTAAAAATTACTGATCATTAAAGGATTATTTTTAATATTTTCATAATTAATGATTAATTTTTTTGCAACTTCACTATTGAAAAGAAAAAAAGAGAAGTTCTGAAGTGTAATATATTATGGCACACGTACGCAAAACAAGTTTTAGTTTAAGATGACAGTTTTATGTTGCCACAAATTTTTTGGCTTACAAGTATTGCATTTCCATCTAACAAATACAAAAAAAAAAAAGAAGAAGAAAGAAAAAAAAAAATATTAAAAATATTGTGGTATTATAAACATGTAGTAATATTTTTAAGTATACCCAATTTACCCCATGAAACCCAACAATCTCCAAAAACTTTATTAATTAGCGTTTTCACATAAATTTTGCTTCGGTGCCATCGAATTTGTAGCAGTCAAGGTTTTATCTTTTAAATTTCGATTATACGCTTTTCCATTTATACGTCCTTTTACGTCAGTCCCTTAAAAGACGTGTAAATGGCGTTTTACTGTATATATGCGTGTATCTGTCTATACATATTAATAATTGTTTAATATAGAATAAATAAAAAGTATCCGCTGAGTAAGGTGTGATGCAGAAAGATGTTGAGGTTCCTGATTTGCAGATCTACTAGTTTAAACAAATCATTACCTAAAGTTCGGAAAGTCAAGTGGAGTCCCTCCAGATTTTTCTTTTTATGAAGAAATTAAGCCCTGGTCATAGGAGAAACATTATTTACAACTTTCCCTCGTTTGATTTAGAACTGCTCATAAAATTATTGAAAATAATTCCACTGACCTATCCTAGCTCAATGTGAGGCTTTCTTAATGAGCAATTAAAGCAAAGAATTTGAATTTCAGAGCAGCTTCCCGCATTTTTAAACTTTTTCTTCCATTTGGACAAGGGCTTTGGGGCGTCAACTCCCTCATCATTGGTAAGCGGGCTATTAGGGGGGAAAAAATTAGGTACCCAATTTATAAATCATTTCGCAATAACACGTGACATAACATTTTACTTTCATGACTATTTGATAGGCCGTTAATATCTTCATAAATATCTATAAAACCAACCCCCCTTTCCATAATACAAAATTTCTACAAGACGTGATTCACATAAACCCGTCGAAAGAAAGAAAAAAAAAATATTTAATCCGTAATAGCGGGATTTAATGACGTAGCAGAATTTGCACAACCGGCGTGATGGCTTAAAATCTGCCATTAGTGGCAAAAGACCCTTGTCAAATCCAGCGTTATCGGGGGCCAAATCATCTGGTTGTAATTGTTTGGGAGGTACTCTGGCGAAAACGTTAATTGCTGGGGATGATACATCCTAATTGGAGATATACCTTCCCCATCTGCCCAATTCATTATTATCGTAAAGTTACCCTTGTCTTGTATGGCAACAAATCCGCCCATATCGTATAATAAATCCGTGGGGAAGGGGAGGGGGAAGCATCATGTCCATTTAGGTATAAGAGGTTCTATCCTCAAACTTCGATTAATATTCAGGCTGTAGAGTAGCTCTGTTGCCAATGGAGGATTCATAAAACAAGGTGGTATGGTGCATGCGAGATGTCTACACAGCTTGGGTGGCATTTTTCTTAGAAAAAGGTCTTAAGGGGGTGCATCACGGATCGTCAAGGTCATCCAAAGCCTGTGTTATTCTATGGTGAAATTTGTTTATAGAATTACACATTACCTAATGAATTTTTTTTAATTCTGTTTTCACAATCAGAAAATTCACAACCATACACTGAAGACCCGTGAAACAAAAACTGTTATATTTAATTTTTAACCCTTTATTTTTAAGCTGTAAAATGCGAAAAATACACTTTTGTTGATTTACTAGCCTCTAACTTATCAACAAATTGCAATATCTGAAATCTGTATAGCGTGTCGCTTTCTCAAGAAAACCAAGCTTTTTATTAATGTTTTTATAAATTGTTTTATTTAAATCTCTATTAATGAGAATATAAGAAACTTTAATTTTTAAATTGAAAAATTTCAATTTCAGCAGATTTCTCCGCCTCCCATCGGAAACGCCCCGCGAAACTTACGGGAAGTCATTAAGATTGATTGATGATATCGTTCATGTCGAAAGGGGAAGGGGGATAATGGTGTCGTTAAAACATACTTTCTGGGTCCACACAGAATTTTTCTTTTTCAGAGTCCAAATGCATTAAAGAAAAAAAAAAGAGAGAGAGAGAGAACTCTTTGCTTAAAAATCTAATGTTTTTTTTTTATATATATATATTACAAAAAAAAAAAAAAAAAAAAAAAAAAAAAATGTTTGTGTCTCCGACTACCTCTTTACGAAATCTGAACGCAAAAAGATGCGAAATAACTCAAGGACTCAGAACTGACCATTTAAATAAAATTATTTCAATTAATTAAAAGACATTAAATAAAATCCCTGTAATAGTTTTAGATTTATTAAATATTTAATTAAAAATATAAAAATAAATAAATAAATAATAATAATAAATAAATAAATGAACTTATGAGTTTATTAATTAATTTAATTAATTTATTTTGTCCTTGGCATAAATTCATTTACACGCGAAAAATAAAAATAAAATAATAATAATAGTAATGATGATACATACAAACATATATATATACAACGGCAACGAACGCCTGCAGAATTTCAAAGTGTTCGCTGACGATGACGCGAGTTCCATGATTTTTGCTCACCCAAAAAGTGCTCAATGCGCCTAAAGAAGTTTTCACTTCAAAAAGCTTGAAGCTGCTATGAAATCTCACATCAACAGATAGGAGCTTTCATAGCCCGTACTTTTGATTTTTTTTTTTTTTTTTTTTTTTTTTTTTTGTCGATGTTTTGGCGTATTATATTATTATTCATTTATTTTATTTAATATGTTTTTGTTTTTTAATCATGACTTAGATACGTTGGAAATAGATAATTTAAATGACTATTGTTTTTATTTCACTAATTTTACGCCATTTAAAAATTTATTTATATTTTCAATACTCACATAGACTAAAATGTCTGCCGCGAAAATAAAGTAGGTTATGACTGACGAACAGTTTGTAAGATAACAAATGTTTTATAAATAATAGTAATAATAACAATAACAATAATGTATTCATTAAAAAAATAAGAAAAAAGTTAGTTTTCTTTATAAAATATGTTTCAAATGATCATTAATGAAGTAAAAGATATGCTGTTTCGAGATGTTTAGAAAAAATTACGTGATGATTGTTTTCGTTTTATTAATTTTTTGCGATATTATGTGATTTATTTATAATGATTATGCGTGGACTAGCCGAATTCGTCAAGGAGATCTTATACTAAAGCTGTTCCTGGAAAAAAAAAAAAAAAGTAAATTCGGTTAATTTAAACTAAACCATGAAATAAATTCTTAATTTACTTTTCTTATTATTTATTTCTAATTATGGATAAAGGTTTGTTTTCTATTTTCTCAATACAATGTTGCAAAAGTGATGGTATTTGTTTTCTGTCAAATTAACCTTTTTATTTTTTGAAGGCCATGGGTAAAATTTTACTGTATTTATTTCGATGTTTTATTGCAGCTATAATGTTAGTTCTCAGCGTAACCGCTGAAAAAATATGGCTATTATTATAGAGAACGTTTTTATTTTGTTCCTAGAGTGTACATAGTTTTCAGTTTTCGGTTCTTGTTTATTTTACTTTCCTGAGTTTAAATACTACCCTTTGATATCTTTGTTTTGCAAATGCAAATACGTTCATTGTTATTGATTTTTTTAATTAGAAAAATGTGATAATTTATTTGATTAAATAAGAAAATGAATGCAACAAATTTAATGCAGAAAATGTAATTTGGCTTTTAATTTCCAATTTATTTTTATTTATTTATTTATTTTTCATAGTACCTTGTCATGCCCTTATTTTACATCATATATTTATTTGTGTGTGTATATTTATGTATATATAGTATATGTAAATAATGAAAGAAATACAACTGAAAGCAAGAAAACGATAAATTCATTTGTCAAATACCAATATAAAATATGTTACAGCATCGAAAAATGTATCTGAAAACTCATTTGATGTTAAACTTAAAAATTATCCACGGGAGATAACACAGGCCGACATGTAAAATTTTGATTTTATAATTTTGGCTGATATTTATGTTTTTTGGTTTTCTGAAACCGAAAGTGAAGCCAGTTTGTCTCTATCACGTTTAGATTTTTGTCAAAACAGGGTACAATTTCTTCCATTACTCTTCCACCAATATAATTATATAATAAGTTTTATAGTATTTCTCCATGATTAATTAATCATAGAGGCCTATTGTTGAAATTGTGAAGCCCTAGTGTGACTTAAAACCATATCAACCAACCAACAAACCGATTGTTATGTTGGTATATATAAGAAATCGTGTCGGTAAACACCCTGTTTTGACAAAAATCAATACGTGATAGAGAAAAATGGGCTGCATTTTCGGTTTCAGCATATCAAAAAACATAAAGGTCAGCTGAAATCATCAAATCAAATTTTGTAAACTTCATTTTTGTATGCCTGTGTAATTAAACATATTATCTGATTGAATAATAAACAAGTGAGAGAAGGCACATAGAAATCAGAAATAATAATTGATTAACCAATCAAATTAAAAATTACTAAATTTGTCTGATATTTTGTAATGTTGTTTTTGTCAATAAAAGTTTATTTGTGTATAGCTTTGAATTCTTTTTCCTATTTATTTGTACAGCAGTTTTATTTTGTTTGATATCTTAATAAAAACAAATGTACAGAGAGTAATTAACAAATGCTTTTGCCAATATTCATACTTGTAGTTTAAAATGTGCGCATATATATATATAAATAATACTGACCAAATTGGCTTTTGTGTGTTGGGGCAATTTTTTCATCTGTTTATTTTTCGTCTAATTAGGGACTATCTATCATACTAATGAATGTATCTGTGCGAAGGGCAATATATATATGAAGGATAAAATTTATAAACAAAATTCTTTCCTTTTTAATATTATAGTTGAATATAAAACTTTATTCTATGTTTTCCTTTTTCAAAGAAAATTCCAAATTTCAGTCACGATACAAAATATTTAGATTATGAATATAAATATTTTGAAATCAATATACTATTTTATTTCTTAAATTTCAATTTTTTTTTGCTGATATTTTTTTCAATTAAAGTATTTTTAGGTTTTAGAGTTTGAAAAAGTCTGTTCTATTGCCGTGCACATACAAAGTATTTTAGTATGATAGGGGTTGTGATTTAGGTCTTGTTAATATTAAACCGTAACTTAGCTTTGTTTCTTATTATGTTCAAAAATAAGAATATTAAAAAATTAACATGTCATTATTATTTATTATTATTATTTGTAATTGAAGTATTTGTAACTTTCAATGCTTCTCCTCTTTTTTACTTTCTCTTACCCATAAGGTAGAGAAAGTATTGTTTTGGGGTCAAATTTTCGAACGCGAGATTTTGTTATATTTATACATTTTGAGGTCCCCTGAACACGAAAATCGTGTTTTTAGCAAATGGTCTGTGTGTCTGTGTGTCTGTCTGTTATCAGCATATCTCAAAAACAAATTATGGCAGAAAGTTCAAACTTGGTATTCTAAATGTGTATCATATAGGGATGCTACAGTAAGCTTTTCGTTAAGATCAAGCAAATGGTTCGTGTACAGGGACAATCAAGAGAATTCTAATACATTACGTCTATGGGGGAAATTGCAGGTAAGTAGAGTTTAACGTCTATAGACTGCATTAAACCAAATGAAACGAATATATATATATTTTATAATAGAGATAGTCAACTGGGAAAAAAAAAATTGTGTATGTAGGAGCCTCGCCTCCCCCACGAGGGGAGTAAATTTTCATGATGGGTATCTTTCAAAAGAGCTCGCCAATACCTTTAAAACGAATGGTTGAACCATCGATCTGCGATAATTCAAAACAAAGTTATCGATTTTTTTTTTTTTTTTTTTTTTTTTACTTTTAACAAAAAAAAAAAAAAAAAAAAAAAAAAGCTTATACCTCTACTGATTTGTGTACAGGGACCCCCTAAAATATTTCAAAGCATTGCGTTCTATGACAGGCATTTCTATAAACCCTATTTTCATACCCTTACTGTACAAAAATCTTAATGAAATTGAAATATGTTATACAAGTTCACTATCGAATGTTCCCTGTTGAATATGGAGTTTACACCTCTTCTAATTTGTGTACAGGGACCCCCTAAAATATTTCAAAGCATTGTGTTCTATAAGAGGCATTTCTATAAACCATATTTCCATACCCTTACTCTACACAAATCTTAATGAAATTGAAATATGTTATACAAGTTTGCTATCGGATGTTTCCTGTATAAAATAGAGTAAATACCACCACTGGGGGGGGGGGAGTCCACCCTCGAGGGGAGTAAATTTCCATGATGGGTATCTTTCAAAAGAGCTCGCCAATACCTTTAAAACGAATGGTTGAACCATCGATTTGCGATAATTTAAAACAAAATTATCGATTTTTTTCACTTTTAACGAAAAAAAAAAAAAAAAACTTAGAAAAAAAAATCGTTTTTTTTTTTTTTTTTTTTTTTTTTTTTATTGAGAATAAAATGGACTTTTTTGGATATTTAGTGTCATACTACTTCTCTAATATGGAAATCGTCTGCATTATTATAAAAGATAATTTTTTTAAATAATAATTTTAATAAATTATTTTTAAAAAATAGAATTTTTTTTTAATAACCGAATTAAATTCTGTATAAATGTAGGTGTGTTAATGAAACGGGGGGTTGAGGGGTGCGGTAGCCCCCCTCACACAGAATTAATTATCATACAAAACTCTTCCGAAGCCTAATTTGAATTGTTTAACATAGGTTTACATAATATCGTTATCTTACCTCTTAATCTCCAACCTATATTTATAGTATTAAAGTTCAGGGTAAATGAAAGTCGTGTGAGTGACACACCAGATTCTTTTTTTTCTTTTTTTTCAACATTCCGTTATTTTTATTTATTTATTCAGTTATTATTATTATTATTATTATTATTATTATTATTTTTTTTGTAGAATGCTTTGAAAGTGATATATGTTATTCAAGGTAGCTAGGCACGTTTTCTATTAAAAATGATATAAATAACGCAAATCTCCGGCAAAATAATAATAATAACAATACAAAAGCATAAAATTCTAACGGAATAATTATCTTATTTTCATTTTGTGTCCATTTCAAATTATGGATATTAATTTTTATTAAATTTTTTATTATAGTGTAGTGTTGTAATTATGACGTCCCAACCTAAAACAGAGAATCTGAAACCTGTATTGCATTTGCTGTAAAATTAAAGCTATTATAATTCGTATTCATTATTATTATTATTAATTTAGAAAAAGTCTAGGTGGAATGGATTCTGTGAGAATCTTTTTAAGGGGTCCTAATCCATATTAACGTGTGTTTTGGAGAAAACGATGGAAAACTCCTAGTGCTAGGCTGACGAGTGCTGCCTTGAATCGAACCAAACACTTCTCATAGCTTAGAGAGTAAAATCTTTTGGTTAGTGGTAGGGTTGCTATTCAAGAAAATGTGTTAATTAAATTAGTAATTCAATGAAAATCGAATAAGCGAATTTTTTCTTTGTATATTTATACTGTGCTTCGAATGGGATATTCGCAGTATGCTGTTATGTCGTATGTATAAATCGTTGTCACAAAAGTTGCGCCAAATGGGTGCAAGTTTATGCGGATCCCGGAAAAAGGGGCACCTGGGGGAAAAAAGAGCACTTTTTCGACTCGCAAATTAAGAAAAGTGCCCTTTTTTCCGGATCGCGGAAAAAAAGATACCAGAAGAAAGGGCCCTTTTCTTAATTGTTTTTTGTAAAATACTTCTAAATACGAACAATAGCAAAAAATTTTTCTTTTTACGAGGGGAAGGGGGGGGGGAAGAGAGACGGATTAAACAAAAAAAATTCTGTTCCAGAACCCATGCATCATTCATAATTTATAAAACATTTTCCCCATTACTATGACATTTATATATATTGTAAAAAAAAAAGAGTCAGAGGTTGATTTTTATATAAAAGGAAGTTGCTAAAATAAATTAAAAATATGCATAGATAAAGAAAGATTTTCCAGCATTTTTGTGCTAAAAGAATTAGCTATCGTGGGTGAAATTGATAAAATATTTTTGATTTGATTTGACAAATTTGATTTTGTTTGTTATATCAGTGTCAAATAGCAGACAAACCAACCCATCATAGAGACATAGACGGTAGAAAGAGTCTGATTTGAAGTTTTTTCTTTAATATCATAAAGATTTTTTTTTTTTTTATTTAACTAATTTTATGACTTTAAAAAATTGTAAATTGTAATGTCTGGACATAACTTTAAAATAATAATAATTTGTTAAAAATAATTAATTAAAGGAATGAAAAATAAAACTATGGGTTAGGAAATATATAATAGTGCCGTTGGAGCGATAAAATTGTGAAGTTTGGAAGAGCAGAATTTAGAATTGCAGAAAACAGGGCAGTTTAGAATCACCTAGGAGGGGACCTCTGCATAGGATTGATTTTACTTAAAGTTGCAAGTAGAAAATTATTGAAATTATTAATTTTGTTATCCTAAATGTTTTATAATTTATTGCTTTTCCTTTCTGCAGAGATGTAAATTATTTTGGGAAATAATAAGGGCGGTGGGGGATGAGGTTCTAAACTAAAAGCCTTGTAAATATTCCAACTTCACGGGTGTTATTTATCATAGATCCACAGTTAAAATATCAGGAAATGAACGTATTATTTTACTTTTTAATTTTTAACGTTTTCTTAATTAAAGTATTTGCAGCTCTGCGTGTGTCGGATTATATTCCATCAAAATTCGAAAATTACATTAAAATTAGACCCAAAAATAAATAAATAAATAAATAAAATTTTTCCTTGAACTGTAATTCTACTTAATTAAATCTTAAAACTCTTTAGACTCAAGACTAAAATTTTAAGGGAGGAACAGGAAAATGTCATATTGTAATAAAATAATGAAAGAAAATTATATTGAATATTTATTGAAAAATTTTAAAAAGGTTTTCATTATATATATATATATTGCATATTAAGTTTTAAGATCAACAGCATAAGATAATAAAAATAGTGTACTTAAAAAAAATCTAAAATTGCGGAACATTTTTAGAACATATGGAACAGTTTTATTTCACATGTATTTCTTTGTAAGAGGGATACTCCCCTCCTCCATCAAACCCACTTATTTATAATGCATAATTGTAAAAATAAACAAATGAATAATAATCAAGGCTGTTACTAATTTGACTTCAAACTTGACAACCTTGCTCAAAATTTTAAGTGGCAACCTAATACGAACTTTAAAATACCACTTTTGAATTTCCTGCAGTTATCTGTTTTTATGTTTTTCTGATAACAGATATGTATACAGATCAACCGCTAAATAATTGACTTTTATAATCAGGGAACCTCAAAATGTGATATTATGAAAAAAAAAAAAAAAAAAAAAAAACTAGAGTTGAGAATAAAACTACTAAAAGTAATTCGTTTACATACAGTATGGATATGAAAAATTAATTTTGCTTCGTGAGCAAGTGTTCGTCGGCATAATAAAATATAGCAAAGCACTTCCATCAATTACATTCAATACAAAAGAGCGTTTAGCTTAATTTTGGGTAGCTCTGCATATTGTCGATAAACAATGTTGTGTATTTAAATTTATTCTTACTTGAAAAACTTCTAACACAAAATTAGTTATAATTCCAGCAATTTCCAAGTATAGCCTCAATATATCCAAATACTTTGGAGCTCTGTAAACGAATGATGAATGATTTCCATACCACAATCTACACAAAACATACTTTTATGCATTTAAAAAAAATTGTTACTCACTTTTGTTTAATCAGCCTATTGATGTTAAATTGTACTTATCAGAACATAATTTATTTGAACTTTGAACCCCATAAACATCATGTATTTGAATTCTCTTGGATATTCCTGTACGTGAACCATTTGCTTTGTCTCAAGGAAAAAATTTAGTGTAGCATATTTATATGAAACCCATTTAAAATACCAAGTTTGGACTTTCTACTATTATTTGTTCTTGATATATGCTGATAACAGACAGATACACACACAAACCAACCGCTAAAAACATTTTCCAATTCAGAGGATTTCAAAACGTATAATTATATAATAAAGAAAAAAAAAATCAATTTCGAAAATTTGACCCAAAAACAATACTTTCTTTACCCTGTGTATATGTGAAAGAAAGTAAATAGTTAGAATTAAAAAAAAACTTTTGA
The DNA here is from genome assembly GCA_963930645.1 of Salticus scenicus. NCBI lineage: Eukaryota > Metazoa > Arthropoda > Arachnida > Araneae > Salticidae > Salticus > Salticus scenicus. Next base: position 1,487,939 of record CAWVNO010001064.1, read on the forward strand.
GTAAACATATTTCCTATTAAAACTTAAAAAAAAAAAAAATTAACCACTATTTTTTAAAACACACTACCGTGGGTTTGAATCTTTCGACAAGAGAGAGAGCTATTTTATGTACTGTCTGAAACTATATATGTAGTATAAATAATTTAATAAACATTTTTTTTATAATATTCATATATTTTATGCATGTATTTATAATTAAAAAAAATATTTTCTTCTGTTCCGAAACATTTTGTGTAAAGAATTTTCATTTATTCATTTAATAAGATTAAATATCTTGACATTAGAATTTAAATCTTAAATCTGTATTTATTTTAGTGATTTACGTTTCACAAAATATTTCGCTGAGCGATGCGATAGTTTGTATATTTTTTTAGCGGCGTTCTTGTAGATAATTGAATACAGGTGGGAAACTGTCTCTTATCACCTCTGTCACCCCACAGCTAGGAGAGGAAGTGTCAAAATAATTAAGGTAGTCAAGAAGATAATTTTTCAACTAATAGGGGAAATCTACTATTCACTAATTGGAGCTCTTGGCTGTCAGTTTTTAAAGTTAGGCCAACCCCAATTTTTTCTTAGAACCTGGGCGGCCATGTTGAATAGAAATCTTCATTTCTGGATGCACGCCCTTAAGGGTTTCGGAAGCAAACACCTGGCATGAGTTGGCGACATAGATGTTGCCCAATCGATAGAACAACGGAAATTCAGCCGTGACATGCCTTCGTGTTTTTGGTTGGAGAACTCCATTTTTCTTGTCACGGAGTTACAAGTTAAAACGGAGCACATCCGACTCGAAATGATCCGAAGATTTATGCAGCAAGCCTTATTTAGGAAAGAGAAGTATTTTAGCTGTACAGGGTATTAGAAAAAAATAACCTTGGCTTTGATTCCGGGAATATGGAGGGTACAGTCGGCAGCAAAAGTATCCAAACACTAGCAAAAATTCCTATATATATAGGAAATAAATCCTTGTCTAATCCTGTTCTTAGTCCAAGAACAGGATTCGACAAGGATTTATTTAACAAAACAGTATTAAGTGTACTTTTTTATATACGAATTTTTGCTAGTGCTCGGATACTTTTGCTGTCGACTGTAGACATATAGAACAAATTTCAGAGTTATGTGAAAGAGAGGTACCAACATTTTATAAAATCAATTAGAATTTCAATGGATTCAGTAATAAGGAATACTAAATTGCAATTTTTATATGGCACTACACCAGGAAAATAAAGTCTTATATTCTAATTATTATCTTGTTCTATTTAACTGCGATAGCTAAAGAGGCATAAGCGTCGGCACATAGGGGCAAGGAGGGGCACTTGCTCTCTCCCAGAAAATTTTAATAGACAAAAAATTATCATTTTTTTAAAAGTGATATTTATACTACTAGACTTTTAATGACTATTTACATCGCCAAATAAAATTTATATCACGGAGCCAATTAGAACTGAACTGACATGACTCAAGGGTTAGGCTGGTTCCAACTATTTTTCTTTTCTTTTTTCTTTTTTTTTTTTTTTTTTTTTTTTCTGCATATGAAATCTGGAATCGATTTGACAAATTTTTTTAATTTAGATTGGTTTGGAGCAAACTGTACATTTTTTCTAAATTAACTGCCTTAGCCTAAATTGCGTGTACAAAAATTTGTTATTGCAGAGACGTAAAAATGGGCTAGCTTAATAATCTGAATGAACCAAAACACCATCTGAGCAAAACTGAATTCTAAAACCTTCCAAAATTTTTGCAATTTTAAGTTTGCGCCCTCCTGAAAAAAATTTCATTTGCGCCTTCCTGCAAAGGGGAAAGTAAAGTTGATCCATTGAACGATAAAAATATTTTTTTCAAAGGGGACGGACAGTAGTCAGATACCATCGTTCTTCTTTTTCATGTAATCCAATGGATTTAACTTGTGTTTTGTATTATAAAGATACTTCAGTCAAAAATAAAATTTTATAAGTTTTACTTCCTTACTTTTTTTTTACTCCACTCTTTAAACACCTCATTTTTACTTTCCGAACACTATAGTGAGGAAAGTATTGTAATCATGTCAAAAATCCGAATTGGA